>OX383927.1:19717984-21005982 GCA_947532085.1 Elegia similella | reverse complement strand
GTAAGGTTTAGTGAAATTAAGAGAGAGTTAATTAAAAAAGAGACAGCGGCTGATAGTGATTGTAAACTATTAATTGAGTATATACAGAATGGCTGGCCAAAGTATAGACGAGATGTATATGAAAAGATTAGAGTGTTTTGGCCGTATCGGGAGCTACTTCAATTTATTGATAGCATGATTTTTAAAGGTGAGTGTGTATTTATTCCACGCGCGCTACGTGGTGAAATGTTGAAACGAGTGCACGAAGGTCATTTGGGCATAGAGAGGTGTAAGCGTCGCGCGCGAGAGGTTATGTTTTGGCCGGGACTCGGAGAGGATGTGGAGCGTGAGGTACGTAGATGCGAGGCATGCGCCCTGCACGCGCCGCGCCCGCGTGGGCAGCCGCTCCAGCAGCACGATGTGCCCCCCCTGCCCTGGCATAAATTAGCTTCTGATTTATTTGAATACCGTAAAAAGAGGTATATAATATTAGTTGATTATTTTTCCAACTTTGTTGAGGTAGGTGAGTTATCAGGTATAGGTAGTAAACAAGTCATTAATTTCATGAAAGCTCAATTTGCACGGCATGGGATACCGGCGGAACTAGTGACAGACAATGGTCCCGCTTATAGTTCCAAGGAGTTTAAAAATTTTGCACGGGACTGGGAATTTCACCACATTACATCATCGCCATTGTACGCGCAATCAAACGGAAAAAGTGAAAAATCAGTCCAAACGGTAAAAAACTTATTAAAAAAATGTTTAGATTCTGGTCAGGATTTTTATTTGAGTTTACTAAATTTTAGAGCTACATCGCGAGATGGTTTGGACTCGCCTGCGCAAATGCTTATGGGTAGACGTCTTAAAACAAAACTGCCGATTACTCCTGAGTTGTTGTGTGAGCCAGTGGATAATAATCGTAATTACATGGCATTGATGGCAAAAAGACGTTCCATCAAACAGCACTACGATAAGACAGCGAGGCCTTTAGGAGAGGTATTAGTAGGCGATAGGGCAACGTTAGTATGCAACGGAAGTAGGAAACCGGTTACGATCGTAGAACGCGCGCCCGAACCGCGTTCATTTATAGTTAAGGATACACATGGAAATGAATTTCGGCGAACGCGCGGTCAGCTCGTGAAACGCTCTGTATCTGGTAGTGGCGTGCATCAACCGTCCTCATCACTGCCTGTGTTGGGATCACGCCGTGCGATTATGATACCTAGCGCAATGACAGTTAGACGTAGGCGAAAAAAATTCGTAGATTCGGGGTATAGTGATGAATCGCAGCGGGAATGCTCATCAGAGGTCGAGAAGGTGTCAGAAACCTTGTCTTCAGTTGACACATCACAAGGAGAACAGGTTGGCTATAATATAAGTGATTCTCCGCAGTCTGCTCGTGGTGAGCTGTCAGTATCACCATCTCCATCGCCGCCAAATGTTCCGATTGAAAGGTCTCGGGAGCGAACGGCACGAATGTTGACGAATTTAATTTTCGGTTCATCCAGTAAGGAATAACTTATGTCAAATTAACAGCTTGGTTATATCTTGTAATTTTGTCATTATTGTAAATAACTTAGGCCCATTAATGTAAAACAAGGGAAAAGTTAACTTTTAGATTTAAAATATTATATCACAATAAACAGGTTCTGAAATATCTTGTATAACTGTACACCGTATTCATGTAGCACTTACTTTTGTGTTCATATTATAAGTTTAATATTAATTAAACTTCTACGATAAGCGTACATACTTAGTTATATTGTTATATTTAGTTATTTTTTTTTGTTTTGTTTTGTTTGTTTTTAAAGGAAAGAGATGTAGTATATTGGTGCGGTATGCTTATTGGTATTATCAAACCATATGTGGGTAGGTAAGATTTTACTTTCAATAAATCAGTGTTTAACCAACTTGCGTGTGTTTCACTACATGGTGTTTTGGCCGTATCGGGAGCTACTTCAATTTATTGATAGCATGATTTTTAAAGGTGAGTGTGTATTTATTCCACGCGCGCTACGTGGTGAAATGTTGAAACGAGTGCACGAAGGTCATTTGGGCATAGAGAGGTGTAAGCGTCGCGCGCGAGAGGTTATGTTTTGGCCGGGACTCGGAGAGGATGTGGAGCGTGAGGTACGTAGATGCGAGGCGTGCGCCCTGCACGCGCCGCGCCCGCGTCGGCAGCCGCTCCAGCAGCACGATGTGCCCCCCCTGCCCTGGCATAAATTAGCTTCTGATTTATTTGAATACCGTAAAAAAAGGTATATAATATTAGTTGATTATTTTTCCAACTTTGTTGAGGTAGGTGAGTTATCAGGTATAGGTAGTAAACAAGTCATTAATTTCATGAAAGCTCAATTTGCACGGCATGGGATACCGGCGGAACTAGTGACAGACAATGGTCCCGCTTATAGTTCCAAGGAGTTTAAAAATTTTGCACGGGACTGGGAATTTCACCACATTACATCATCGCCATTGTACGCGCAATCAAACGGAAAAAGTGAAAAATCAGTCCAAACGGTAAAAAACTTATTAAAAAAATGTTTAGATTCTGGTCAGGATTTTTATTTGAGTTTACTAAATTTTAGAGCTACATCGCGAGATGGTTTGGACTCGCCTGCACAAATGCTTATGGGTAGACGTCTTAAAACAAAACTGCCGATTACTCCTGAGTTGTTGTGTGAGCCAGTGGATAATAATCGTAATTACATGGCATTGATGGCAAAAAGACGTTCCATCAAACAGCACTACGATAAGACAGCGAGGCCTTTAGGAGAGGTATTAGTAGGCGATAGGGCAACGTTAGTATGCAACGGAAGTAGGAAACCGGTTACGATCGTAGAACGCGCGCCCGAACCGCGTTCATTTATAGTTAAGGATACACATGGAAATGAATTTCGGCGAACGCGCGGTCAGCTCGTGAAACGCTCTGTATCTGGTAGTGGCGTGCATCAACCGTCCTCATCACTGCCTGTGTTGGGATCACGCCGTGCGATTATGATACCTAGCGCAATGACAGTTAGACGTAGGCGAAAAAAATTCGTAGATTCGGGGTATAGTGATGAATCGCAGCGGGAATGCTCATCAGAGGTCGAGAAGGTGTCAGAAACCTTGTCTTCAGTTGACACATCACAAGGAGAACAGGTTGGCTATAATATAAGTGATTCTCCGCAGTCTGCTCGTGGTGAGCTGTCAGTATCACCATCTCCATCGCCGCCAAATGTTCCGATTGAAAGGTCTCGGGAGCGAACGGCACGAATGTTGACGAATTTAATTTTCGGTTCATCCAGTAAGGAATAACTTATGTCAAATTAACAGCTTGGTTATATCTTGTAATTTTGTCATTATTGTAAATAACTTAGGCCCATTAATGTAAAACAAGGGAAAAGTTAACTTTTAGATTTAAAATATTATATCACAATAAACAGGTTCTGAAATATCTTGTATAACTGTACACCGTATTCATGTAGCACTTACTTTTGTGTTCATATTATAAGTTTAATATTAATTAAACTTCTACGATAAGCGTACATACTTAGTTATATTGTTATATTTAGTTATTTTTTTTTTGTTTTGTTTTGTTTGTTTTTATAAGGAAAGAGATGTAGTATATTGGTGCGGTATGCTTATTGGTATTATCAAACCATATGTGGGTAGGTAAGATTTTACTTACAATAAATCAGTGTTTAACCAACTTGCGTGTGTTTCACTACATGGTGGCAGCGGTGGTCCAAATTAATATTGATTTGGCGCAATTCACGTGAATATTATTCCGTGTTGTGTAGAATACTGTGTGTGTATTATTAAAACATGGAACACGCGCGTCCTCCGGCGGAATTAGAACTCGAAGGTGGCCCCGCGGCGCGCGCCGAGGCGTGGCATAAATGGCGGCGGCAGTTCGAGGTGTTTTTGAAGGCGTCTGGAGTGAGCAAAGAGCCTGCAGATGTTCAGGCTAGTCTGTTGGTGAACCTCATAGGACCCGCAGGGTACGAGGTCTATTCGACATTCGCGTTCCTAGAAGCTGGCGATAGTGAGGACGACATCAAATGTTTGTTAAGGAAATTCGAAAAACATTTCGGTACTAAGTCCAATCTCACGGTGCGACGTTTTAAATTTTTTACTCGCAATCAAGACGAACGGGAGACTATAGACGAATACGTAACGGCCTTACGACTGTTGAGTCAGCAGTGCGAGTTCGGGGAGTTACAAGAAAGTCTCCTCCGAGATAAGATAGTTTGTGGCATCGTCAATAATAAAGTCAGGGATCGACTGCTTCGTACAGACGAGCTATCGTTAGCAAAGGCTATACAGATATGTCAAGCGGCAGAAATATCTAAAGAGGAAGGCCTCTGCATCGAGGGTGGTTCAGAAGAAGTGCAGGTGAACGCGATGTCCTCGCGAGGAGGAACGGGCAGGCCGCGCGGGGCGGCCGGTGGCCCGCGGGCGTGGCAGCGCGCGCGGCGCGGCCGGGGCGGCCGGGGCGCGGCGGCCGGCGCCTGCAGCAGCTGTGGCGGAGCGCGCTGCGCGGGCGGCGACCGGTGCCCGGCACGAGATGCGTTGTGTTTCGTGTGTGATAGGAAAGGTCATTTTGCGCGCGTGTGCGAGCGTAAAGAAGTGATACGGAAAGTGCTAAATTTAAGTATAGAATCGGGAAGTGAAAGTGAAGAAATGTTGTACGTGAACACGGTAGGAGAGGACAAAAAACTGAGTAAGTCATCGAATGAATGGATTGAACATATTATATGTAACGGTAAACAAATAACCATTAAAATAGATACAGGTTCTATGATTAATGTTATCTCTAAAACTGAATATTTAAAATTAGGATTTTCAGTTCAACAACTTAAACCATTTATGAAACGGGTTCTTTCTTTTACGGGAAACTGTTTGCCTATTATTGGATTAGATAACTTATGTTTTATGTACAAAAATAAAAAATATTGGTTACCGTTCGTGGTGGTTGACATGAACTGTCAAAATGTTTTAGGATTAAAAGCCTGTTTTACATTAGAGTTAATAAATCGTATAGACACGATCAACATTGATAATTATTCTAATTTATTTAAGGGTTTAGGTAAGTTACCAGGAAAATACATGTATATTGCGGACACGCTGTCGCGAGCCCCGCTGAATGAATCTATGCATGATCGCGTGTCTGAGGAGGTTGAAGTGCAGACTTGTTTTGTGCTTGAAAATGTAAGGTTTAGTGAAATTAAGAGAGAGTTAATTAAAAAAGAGACAGCGGCTGATAGTGATTGTAAACTATTAATTGAGTATATACAGAATGGCTGGCCAAAGTATAGACGAGATGTATATGAAAAGATTAGAGTGTTTAACCAACTTGCGTGTGTTTCACTAACATGTCTCTTTTTTAATTAACTCTCTCTTAATTTCACTAAACCTTACATTTTCAAGCACAAAACAAGTCTGCACTTCAACCTCCTCAGACACGCGATCATGCATAGATTCATTCAGCGGGGCTCGCGACAGCGTGTCCGCAATATACATGTATTTTCCTGGAACATACATCACCTTAATATCGAACCCTTGCACTCTCATCATCATGCGCTGCAGCCGCGCCGGCACAGACACTAACGGCTTATTAAAAAGAGCCTCAAGCGGCTTGTGATCTGTATGTACTATGACATCTGACCTGCCATAAATGTATTGCCTAAACCGCTCTACCGCAAACACAATAGCCAGCATCTCTTTCTCTATCTGAGCGTACCTGGTCTGCGTGTCTGTGAGCGTCAGCGACGCGAACTCCACCGGTCGCTCGTCCTGCAGCAGCACGGCCCCGAGCGCCACGCCGCTGGCGTCCACCGACAGCACGACGGGCGCCTCCGCCGAGTACAACGCCAGCACCGGCGCACTCGACACCTTCTGCTTCAGCCGCTCGACCGCTGCAGAATGATGTGCCTCCCACACCCATTCTACATTCTTTTTCATGGTCGGTGGACGCCAGCGGCGTGGCGCTCGGGGCCGTGCTGCTGCAGGACGAGCGACCGGTGGAGTTCGCGTCGCTGACGCTCACAGACACGCAGACCAGGTACGCTCAGATAGAGAAAGAGATGCTGGCTATTGTGTTTGCGGTAGAGCGGTTTAGGCAATACATTTATGGCAGGTCAGATGTCATAGTACATACAGATCACAAGCCGCTTGAGGCTCTTTTTAATAAGCCGTTAGTGTCTGTGCCGGCGCGGCTGCAGCGCATGATGATGAGAGTGCAAGGGTTCGATATTAAGGTGATGTATGTTCCAGGAAAATACATGTATATTGCGGACACGCTGTCGCGAGCCCCGCTGAATGAATCTATGCATGATCGCGTGTCTGAGGAGGTTGAAGTGCAGACTTGTTTTGTGCTTGAAAATGTAAGGTTTAGTGAAATTAAGAGAGAGTTAATTAAAAAAGAGACAGCGGCTGATAGTGATTGTAAACTATTAATTGAGTATATACAGAATGGCTGGCCAAAGTATAGACGAGATGTATATGAAAAGATTAGAGTGTTTTGGCCGTATCGGGAGCTACTTCAATTTATTGATAGCATGATTTTTAAAGGTGAGTGTGTATTTATTCCACGCGCGCTACGTGGTGAAATGTTGAAACGAGTGCACGAAGGTCATTTGGGCATAGAGAGGTGTAAGCGTCGCGCGCGAGAGGTTATGTTTTGGCCGGGACTCGGAGAGGATGTGGAGCGTGAGGTACGTAGATGCGAGGCGTGCGCCCTGCACGCGCCGCGCCCGCGTCGGCAGCCGCTCCAGCAGCACGATGTGCCCCCCCTGCCCTGGCATAAATTAGCTTCTGATTTATTTGAATACCGTAAAAAGAGGTATATAATATTAGTTGATTATTTTTCCAACTTTGTTGAGGTAGGTGAGTTATCAGGTATAGGTAGTAAACAAGTCATTAATTTCATGAAAGCTCAATTTGCACGGCATGGGATACCGGCGGAACTAGTGACAGACAATGGTCCCGCTTATAGTTCCAAGGAGTTTAAAAATTTTGCACGGGACTGGGAATTTCACCACATTACATCATCGCCATTGTACGCGCAATCAAACGGAAAAAGTGAAAAATCAGTCCAAACGGTACAAAACTTATTAAAAAAATGTTTAGATTCTGGTCAGGATTTTTATTTGAGTTTACTAAATTTTAGAGCTACATCGCGAGATGGTTTGGACTCGCCTGCGCAAATGCTTATGGGTAGACGTCTTAAAACAAAACTGCCGATTACTCCTGAGTTGTTGTGTGAGCCAGTGGATAATAATCGTAATTACATGGCATTGATGGCAAAAAGACGTTCCATCAAACAGCACTACGATAAGACAGCGAGGCCTTTAGGAGAGGTATTAGTAGGCGATAGGGCAACGTTAGTATGCAACGGAAGTAGGAAACCGGTTACGATCGTAGAACGCGCGCCCGAACCGCGTTCATTTATAGTTAAGGATACACATGGAAATGAATTTCGGCGAACGCGCGGTCAGCTCGTGAAACGCTCTGTATCTGGTAGTGGCGTGCATCAACCGTCCTCATCACTGCCTGTGTTGGGATCACGCCGTGCGATTATGATACCTAGCGCAATGACAGTTAGACGTAGGCGAAAAAAATTCGTAGATTCGGGGTATAGTGATGAATCGCAGCGGGAATGCTCATCAGAGGTCGAGAAGGTGTCAGAAACCTTGTCTTCAGTTGACACATCACAAGGAGAACAGGTTGGCTATAATATAAGTGATTCTCCGCAGTCTGCTCGTGGTGAGCTGTCAGTATCACCATCTCCATCGCCGCCAAATGTTCCGATTGAAAGGTCTCGGGAGCGAACGGCACGAATGTTGACGAATTTAATTTTCGGTTCATCCAGTAAGGAATAACTTATGTCAAATTAACAGCTTGGTTATATCTTGTAATTTTGTCATTATTGTAAATAACTTAGGCCCATTAATGTAAAACAAGGGAAAAGTTAACTTTTAGATTTAAAATATTATATCACAATAAACAGGTTCTGAAATATCTTGTATAACTGTACACCGTATTCATGTAGCACTTACTTTTGTGTTCATATTATAAGTTTAATATTAATTAAACTTCTACGATAAGCGTACATACTTAGTTATATTGTTATATTTAGTTATTTTTTTTTGTTTTGTTTTGTTTGTTTTTATAAGGAAAGAGATGTAGTATATTGGTGCGGTATGCTTATTGGTATTATCAAACCATATGTGGGTAGGTAAGATTTTACTTTCAATAAATCAGTGTTTAACCAACTTGCGTGTGTTTCACTACATACTGTGTGTGTTTCACTACATACGATACTGTGTGTATTATTAAAACATGGAACACGCGCGTCCTCCGGCGGAATTAGAACTCGAAGGTGGCCCCGCGGCGCGCGCCGAGGCGTGGCATAAATGGCGGCGGCAGTTCGAGGTGTTTTTGAAGGCGTCTGGAGTGAGCAAAGAGCCTGCAGATGTTCAGGCTAGTCTGTTGGTGAACCTCATAGGACCCGCAGGGTACGAGGTCTATTCGACATTCGCGTTCCTAGAAGCTGGCGATAGTGAGGACGACATCAAATGTTTGTTAAGGAAATTCGAAAAACATTTCGGTACTAAGTCCAATCTCACGGTGCGACGTTTTAAATTTTTCACTCGCAATCAAGACGAACGGGAGACTATAGACGAATACGTAACGGCCTTACGACTGTTGAGTCAACAGTGCGAGTTCGGGGAGTTACAAGAAAGTCTCCTCCGAGATAAGATAGTTTGTGGCATCGTCAATAATAAAGTCAGGGATCGACTGCTTCGTACAGACGAGCTATCGTTAGCAAAGGCTATACAGATATGTCAAGCAGCAGAAATATCTAAAGAGGAAGGCCTCTGCATCGAGGGTGGTTCAGAAGAAGTGCAGGTGAACGCGATGTCCTCGCGAGGAGGAACGGGCAGGCCGCGCGGGGCGGCCGGTGGCCCGCGGGCGTGGCAGCGCGCGCGGCGCGGCCGGGGCGGCCGGGGCGCGGCGGCCGGCGCCTGCAGCAGCTGTGGCGGAGCGCGCTGCGCGGGCGGCGACCGGTGCCCGGCACGAGATGCGTTGTGTTTCGTGTGTGATAGGAAAGGTCATTTTTCGCGCGTGTGCGAGCGTAAAGAAGTGATACGGAAAGTGCTAAATTTAAGTATAGAATCGGGAAGTGAAAGTGAAGAAATGTTGTACGTGAACACGGTAGGAGAGGACAAAAAACTGAGTAAGTCATCGAATGAATGGATTGAACATATTATATGTAACGGTAAACAAATAACCATTAAAATAGATACAGGTTCTATGATTAATGTTATCTCTAAAACTGAATATTTAAAATTAGGATTTTCAGTTCAACAAATTAAACCATTTATGAAACGGGTTCTTTCTTTTACGGGAAACTGTTTGCCTATTATTGGATTAGATAACTTATGTTTTATTTACAAAAATAAAAAATATTGGTTACCGTTCGTGGTGGTTGACATGAACTGTCAAAATGTTTTAGGATTAAAAGCCTGTTTTACATTAGAGTTAATAAATCGTATAGACACGATCAACATTGATAATTATTCTAATTTATTTAAGGGTTTAGGTAAGTTACCAGGTAAATATTCTATTGTTGTAGATAAAAGCGTGCAGCCGGTGATGTGCCCTACTAGAAAAATACCGTTAGGGCTTAAAGATAAGTTACATAAGGAATTACAGAGAATGGAAGGGCTCGGTGTTGTTAGGAAAGTGACCCATCCGACAGACTGGGTTAATGCAATTGTGTTAGTAGCTAAAAAAGACGGCAGCATTCGTGTATGCTTGGATCCGAGACCTTTGAACCGAGCAGTGCGGCGCGCGCAGTACTCGCTGCCGACGGTGCCCGAGCTAGCCGTAAAGCTGCGTGACGCTTGCGTGTTTAGCGTGCTTGATGCTCGCTGTGGATTTTGGATGGTGGAAATTGATGACGCTAGCGCCGACCTTTGTACCTTCTCCACGCCGTTCGGTAGGTATCAGTACCTTCGTCTTCCGTATGGTATTAGTTGTGCGCCGGAAGTTTTTCACGGAAAGCTTCGTCAGCACTTAGAAGACCTAGATGGGGTAGAATCATTTATCGATGATGTCATCGTATGGGGAAGATCACAGATAGAACACGACAATAGATTACAGGCTTTATTACAGCGTGCTCAAATTATAGGTATTAAATTTAATCGTGATAAATGCAAGTTTGGGGTCTCGGAGATAACTTATCTCGGTCACAAATTTGATGCTAGTGGTATGCGGGCTGACGACAGCAAAATAAAGGCCATAGTGGATATGCCTCAACCTACGGACAGGAAGGCCTTGGAAAGATTTTTAGGGATGGTCAATTATTTGTCAAAATTCATACAAAATTACTCGGAATGTGTTAATGTACTGAGAAGTCTCATGAAAAAGAATGTAGAATGGGTGTGGGAGGCACATCATTCTGCAGCGGTCGAGCGGCTGAAGCAGAAGGTGTCGAGTGCGCCGGTGCTGGCGTTGTACTCGGCGGAGGCGCCCGTCGTGCTGTCGGTGGACGCCAGCGGCGTGGCGCTCGGGGCCGTGCTGCTGCAGGACGAGCGACCGGTGGAGTTCGCGTCGCTGACGCTCACAGACACGCAGACCAGGTACGCTCAGATAGAGAAAGAGATAGCAAGAGATAGCAAAAGCATAGCAAGTTATTTACAATAATGACAAAATTACAAGATATAACCAAGCTGTTAATTTGACATAAGTTATTCCTTACTGGATGAACCGAAAATTAAATTCGTCAACATTCGTGCCGTTCGCTCCCGAGACCTTTCAATCGGAACATTTGGCGGCGATGGAGATGGTGATACTGACAGCTCACCACGAGCAGACTGCGGAGAATCACTTATATTATAGCCAACCTGTTCTCCTTGTGATGTGTCAACTGAAGACAAGGTTTCTGACACCTTCTCGACCTCTGATGAGCATTCCCGCTGCGATTCATCACTATACCCCGAATCTACGAATTTTTTTCGCCTACGTCTAACTGTCATTGCGCTAGGTATCATAATCGCACGGCGTGATCCCAACACAGGCAGTGATGAGGACGGTTGATGCACGCCACTACCAGATACAGAGCGTTTCACGAGCTGACCGCGCGTTCGCCGAAATTCATTTCCATGTGTATCCTTAACTATAAATGAACGCGGTTCGGGCGCGCGTTCTACGATCGTAACCGGTTTCCTACTTCCGTTGCATACTAACGTTGCCCTATCGCCTACTAATACCTCTCCTAAAGGCCTCGCTGTCTTATCGTAGTGCTGTTTGATGGAACGTCTTTTTGCCATCAATGCCATGTAATTACGATTATTATCCACTGGCTCACACAACAACTCAGGAGTAATCGGCAGTTTTGTTTTAAGACGTCTACCCATAAGCATTTGTGCAGGCGAGTCCAAACCATCTCGCGATGTAGCTCTAAAATTTAGTAAACTCAAATAAAAATCCTGACCAGAATCTAAACATTTTTTTAATAAGTTTTTTACCGTTTGGACTGATTTTTCACTTTTTCCGTTTGATTGCGCGTACAATGGCGATGATGTAATGTGGTGAAATTCCCAGTCCCGTGCAAAATTTTTAAACTCCTTGGAACTATAAGCGGGACCATTGTCTGTCACTAGTTCCGCCGGTATCCCATGCCGTGCAAATTGAGCTTTCATGAAATTAATGACTTGTTTACTACCTATACCTGATAACTCACCTACCTCAACAAAGTTGGAAAAATAATCAACTAATATTATATACCTTTTTTTACGGTATTCAAATAAATCAGAAGCTAATTTATGCCAGGGCAGGGGGGGCACATCGTGCTGCTGGAGCGGCTGCCGACGCGGGCGCGGCGCGTGCAGGGCGCACGCCTCGCATCTACGTACCTCACGCTCCACATCCTCTCCGAGTCCCGGCCAAAACATAACCTCTCGCGCGCGACGCTTACACCTCTCTATGCCCAAATGACCTTCGTGCACTCGTTTCAACATTTCACCACGTAGCGCGCGTGGAATAAATACACACTCACCTTTAAAAATCATGCTATCAATAAATTGAAGTAGCTCCCGATACGGCCAAAACACTCTAATCTTTTCATATACATCTCGTCTATACTTTGGCCAGCCATTCTGTATATACTCAATTAATAGTTTACAATCACTATCAGCCGCTGTCTCTTTTTTAATTAACTCTCTCTTAATTTCACTAAACCTTACATTTTCAAGCACAAAACAAGTCTGCACTTCAACCTCCTCAGACACGCGATCATGCATAGATTCATTCAGCGGGGCTCGCGACAGCGTGTCCGCAATATACATGTATTTTCCTGGTAACTTACCTAAACCCTTAAATAAATTAGAATAATTATCAATGTTGATCGTGTCTATACGATTTATTAACTCTAATGTAAAACAGGCTTTTAATCCTAAAACATTTTGACAGTTCATGTCAACCACCACGAACGGTAACCAATATTTTTTATTTTTGTACATAAAACATAAGTTATCTAATCCAATAATAGGCAAACAGTTTCCCGTAAAAGAAAGAACCCGTTTCATAAATGGTTTAAGTTGTTGAACTGAAAATCCTAATTTTAAATATTCAGTTTTAGAGATAACATTAATCATAGAACCTGTATCTATTTTAATGGTTATTTGTTTACCGTTACATATAATATGTTCAATCCATTCATTCGATGACTTACTCAGTTTTTTGTCCTCTCCTACCGTGTTCACGTACAACATTTCTTCACTTTCACTTCCCGATTCTATACTTAAATTTAGCACTTTCCGTATCACTTCTTTACGCTCGCACACGCGCGCAAAATGACCTTTCCTATCACACACGAAACACAACGCATCTCGTGCCGGGCACCGGTCGCCGCCCGCGCAGCGCGCTCCGCCACAGCTGCTGCAGGCGCCGGCCGCCGCGCCCCGGCCGCCCCGGCCGCGCCGCGCGCGCTGCCACGCCCGCGGGCCACCGGCCGCCCCGCGCGGCCTGCCCGTTCCTCCTCGCGAGGACATCGCGTTCACCTGCACTTCTTCTGAACCACCCTCGATGCAGAGGCCTTCCTCTTTAGATATTTCTGCCGCTTGACATATCTGTATAGCCTTTGCTAACGATAGCTCGTCTGTACGAAGCAGTCGATCCCTGACTTTATTATTGACGATGCCACAAACTATCTTATCTCGGAGGAGACTTTCTTGTAACTCCCCGAACTCGCACTGCTGACTCAACAGTCGTAAGGCCGTTACGTATTCGTCTATAGTCTCCCGTTCGTCTTGATTGCGAGTAAAAAATTTAAAACGTCGCACCGTGAGATTGGACTTAGTACCGAAATGTTTTTCGAATTTCCTTAACAAACATTTGATGTCGTCCTCACTATCGCCAGCTTCTAGGAACGCGAATGTCGAATAGACCTCGTACCCTGCGGGTCCTATGAGGTTCACCAACAGACTAGCCTGAACATCTGCAGGCTCTTTGCTCACTCCAGACGCCTTCAAAAACACCTCGAACTGCCGCCGCCATTTATGCCACGCCTCGGCGCGCGCCGCGGGGCCACCTTCGAGTTCTAATTCCGCCGGAGGACGCGCGTGTTCCATGTTTTAATAATACACACACAGTATTCTACACAACACGGAATAATATTCACGTGAATTGCGCCAAATCAATATTAATTTGGACCACCGCTGCCACCTGTAGTATATTGGTGCGGTATGCTTATTGGTATTATCAAACCATATGTGGGTAGGTAAGATTTTACTTTCAATAAATCAGTGTTTAACCAACTTGCGTGTGTTTCACTACATGGTGGCAGCGGTGGTCCAAATTAATATTGATTTGGCGCAATTCACGTGAATATTATTCCGTGTTGTGTAGAATACTGTGTGTGTATTATTAAAACATGGAACACGCTCGTCCTCCGGCGGAATTAGAACTCGAAGGTGGCCCCGCGGCGCGCGCCGAGGCGTGGCATAAATGGCGGCGGCAGTTCGAGGTGTTTTTGAAGGCGTCTGGAGTGAGCAAAGAGCCTGCAGATGTTCAGGCTAGTCTGTTGGTGAACCTCATAGGACCCGCAGGGTACGAGGTCTATTCGACATTCGCGTTCCTAGAAGCTGGCGATAGTGAGGACGACATCAAATGTTTGTTAAGGAAATTCGAAAAACATTTCGGTACTAAGTCCAATCTCACGGTGCGACGTTTTAAATTTTTCACTCGCAATCAAGACGAACGGGAGACTATAGACGAATACGTAACGGCCTTACGACTGTTGAGTCAACAGTGCGAGTTCGGGGAGTTACAAGAAAGTCTCCTCCGAGATAAGATAGTTTGTGGCATCGTCAATAATAAAGTCAGGGATCGACTGCTTCGTACAGACGAGCTATCGTTAGCAAAGGCTATACAGATATGTCAAGCAGCAGAAATATCTAAAGAGGAAGGCCTCTGCATCGAGGGTGGTTCAGAAGAAGTGCAGGTGAACGCGATGTCCTCGCGAGGAGGAACGGGCAGGCCGCGCGGGGCGGCCGGTGGCCCGCGGGCGTGGCAGCGCGCGCGGCGCGGCCGGGGCGGCCGGGGCGCGGCGGCCGGCGCCTGCAGCAGCTGTGGCGGAGCGCGCTGCGCGGGCGGCGACCGGTGCCCGGCACGAGATGCGTTGTGTTTCGTGTGTGATAGGAAAGGTCATTTTTCGCGCGTGTGCGAGCGTAAAGAAGTGATACGGAAAGTGCTAAATTTAAGTATAGAATCGGGAAGTGAAAGTGAAGAAATGTTGTACGTGAACACGGTAGGAGAGGACAAAAAACTGAGTAAGTCATCGAATGAATGGATTGAACATATTATATGTAACGGTAAACAAATAACCATTAAAATAGATACAGGTTCTATGATTAATGTTATCTCTAAAACTGAATATTTAAAATTAGGATTTTCAGTTCAACAAATTAAACCATTTATGAAACGGGTTCTTTCTTTTACGGGAAACTGTTTGCCTATTATTGGATTAGATAACTTATGTTTTATTTACAAAAATAAAAAATATTGGTTACCGTTCGTGGTGGTTGACATGAACTGTCAAAATGTTTTAGGATTAAAAGCCTGTTTTACATTAGAGTTAATAAATCGTATAGACACGATCAACATTGATAATTATTCTAATTTATTTAAGGGTTTAGGTAAGTTACCAGGTAAATATTCTATTGTTGTAGATAAAAGCGTGCAGCCGGTGATGTGCCCTACTAGAAAAATACCGTTAGGGCTTAAAGATAAGTTACATAAGGAATTACAGAGAATGGAAGGGCTCGGTGTTGTTAGGAAAGTGACCCATCCGACAGACTGGGTTAATGCAATTGTGTTAGTAGCTAAAAAAGACGGCAGCATTCGTGTATGCTTGGATCCGAGACCTTTGAACCGAGCAGTGCGGCGCGCGCAGTACTCGCTGCCGACGGTGCCCAAACTAGCCGTAAAGCTGCGTGACGCTTGCGTGTTTAGCGTGCTTGATGCTCGCTGTGGATTTTGGATGGTGGAAATTGATGACGCTAGCGCCGACCTTTGTACCTTCTCCACGCCGTTTGGTAGGTATCAGTACCTTCGTCTTCCGTATGGTATTAGTTGTGCGCCGGAAGTTTTTCACGGAAAGCTTCGTCAGCACTTAGAAGACCTAGATGGGGTAGAATCATTTATCGATGATGTCATCGTATGGGGAAGATCACAGATAGAACACGACAATAGATTACAGGCTTTATTACAGCGTGCTCAAATTATAGGTATTAAATTTAATCGTGATAAATGCAAGTTTGGGGTCTCGGAGATAACTTATCTCGGTCACAAATTTGATGCTAGTGGTATGCGGGCTGACGACAGCAAAATAAAGGCCATAGTGGATATGCCTCAACCTACGGACAGGAAGGCCTTGGAAAGATTTTTAGGGATGGTCAATTATTTGTCAAAATTCATACAAAATTACTCGGAATGTGTTAATGTACTGAGAAGTCTCATGAAAAAGAATGTAGAATGGGTGTGGGAGGCACATCATTCTGCAGCGGTCGAGCGGCTGAAGCAGAAGGTGTCGAGTGCGCCGGTGCTGGCGTTGTACTCGGCGGAGGCGCCCGTCGTGCTGTCGGTGGACGCCAGCGGCGTGGCGCTCGGGGCCGTGCTGCTGCAGGACGAGCGACCGGTGGAGTTCGCGTCGCTGACGCTCACAGACACGCAGACCAGGTACGCTCAGATAGAGAAAGAGATGCTGGCTATTGTGTTTGCGGTAGAGCGGTTTAGGCAATACATTTATGGCAGGTCAGATGTCATAGTACATACAGATCACAAGCCGCTTGAGGCTCTTTTTAATAAGCCGTTAGTGTCTGTGCCGGCGCGGCTGCAGCGCATGATGATGAGAGTGCAAGGGTTCGATATTAAGGTGATGTATGTTCCAGGAAAATACATGTATATTGCGGACACGCTGTCGCGAGCCCCGCTGAATGAATCTATGCATGATCGCGTGTCTGAGGAGGTTGAAGTGCAGACTTGTTTTGTGCTTGAAAATGTAAGGTTTAGTGAAATTAAGAGAGAGTTAATTAAAAAAGAGACAGCGGCTGATAGTGATTGTAAACTATTAATTGAGTATATACAGAATGGCTGGCCAAAGTATAGACGAGATGTATATGAAAAGATTAGAGTGTTTTGGCCGTATCGGGAGCTACTTCAATTTATTGATAGCATGATTTTTAAAGGTGAGTGTGTATTTATTCCACGCGCGCTACGTGGTGAAATGTTGAAACGAGTGCACGAAGGTCATTTGGGCATAGAGAGGTGTAAGCGTCGCGCGCGAGAGGTTATGTTTTGGCCGGGACTCGGAGAGGATGTGGAGCGTGAGGTACGTAGATGCGAGGCGTGCGCCCTGCACGCGCCGCGCCCGCGTCGGCAGCCGCTCCAGCAGCACGATGTGCCCCCCCTGCCCTGGCATAAATTAGCTTCTGATTTATTTGAATACCGTAAAAAGAGGTATATAATATTAGTTGATTATTTTTCCAACTTTGTTGAGGTAGGTGAGTTATCAGGTATAGGTAGTAAACAAGTCATTAATTTCATGAAAGCTCAATTTGCACGGCATGGGATACCGGCGGAACTAGTGACAGACAATGGTCCCGCTTATAGTTCCAAGGAGTTTAAAAATTTTGCACGGGACTGGGAATTTCACCACATTACATCATCGCCATTGTACGCGCAATCAAACGGAAAAAGTGAAAAATCAGTCCAAACGGTACAAAACTTATTAAAAAAATGTTTAGATTCTGGTCAGGATTTTTATTTGAGTTTACTAAATTTTAGAGCTACATCGCGAGATGGTTTGGACTCGCCTGCGCAAATGCTTATGGGTAGACGTCTTAAAACAAAACTGCCGATTACTCCTGAGTTGTTGTGTGAGCCAGTGGATAATAATCGTAATTACATGGCATTGATGGCAAAAAGACGTTCCATCAAACAGCACTACGATAAGACAGCGAGGCCTTTAGGAGAGGTATTAGTAGGCGATAGGGCAACGTTAGTATGCAACGGAAGTAGGAAACCGGTTACGATCGTAGAACGCGCGCCCGAACCGCGTTCATTTATAGTTAAGGATACACATGGAAATGAATTTCGGCGAACGCGCGGTCAGCTCGTGAAACGCTCTGTATCTGGTAGTGGCGTGCATCAACCGTCCTCATCACTGCCTGTGTTGGGATCACGCCGTGCGATTATGATACCTAGCGCAATGACAGTTAGACGTAGGCGAAAAAAATTCGTAGATTCGGGGTATAGTGATGAATCGCAGCGGGAATGCTCATCAGAGGTCGAGAAGGTGTCAGAAACCTTGTCTTCAGTTGACACATCACAAGGAGAACAGGTTGGCTATAATATAAGTGATTCTCCGCAGTCTGCTCGTGGTGAGCTGTCAGTATCACCATCTCCATCGCCGCCAAATGTTCCGATTGAAAGGTCTCGGGAGCGAACGGCACGAATGTTGACGAATTTAATTTTCGGTTCATCCAGTAAGGAATAACTTATGTCAAATTAACAGCTTGGTTATATCTTGTAATTTTGTCATTATTGTAAATAACTTAGGCCCATTAATGTAAAACAAGGGAAAAGTTAACTTTTAGATTTAAAATATTATATCACAATAAACAGGTTCTGAAATATCTTGTATAACTGTACACCGTATTCATGTAGCACTTACTTTTGTGTTCATATTATAAGTTTAATATTAATTAAACTTCTACGATAAGCGTACATACTTAGTTATATTGTTATATTTAGTTATTTTTTTTTGTTTTGTTTTGTTTGTTTTTATAAGGAAAGAGATGTAGTATATTGGTGCGGTATGCTTATTGGTATTATCAAACCATATGTGGGTAGGTAAGATTTTACTTTCAATAAATCAGTGTTTAACCAACTTGCGTGTGTTTCACTACAGGCACCAACTTATTCAAATAAAAAAAAACCAAATCGGTTCATTAATTACAGAGTTATGAGCTAGCAAATACTGAGAATTGAGAAGCTCCTCTTTTTTTTACGTCAATGTCAAATATTTTATTCATCGTAAGGTATTCTAAATATTATTTGATGAATGTTAACTTTTATTTTTAATATGCGAATTACGTGTTACTCACGAACAAAGTCAGCTATAGGCCGACATGGGCCGAATGTTTCAACCTCATCCGCAGTTCGTCCTCAGTTAACTTTCATGACACATGATATGATGACGTCAATAACTTAAAGCTATAGTTTACGCCGCTTTCAAAGCAGAGAGCAGAAGAATCGGCAACAAACTACACAGCGCATTTTCTCCAAATAACTTACGAATCTATTTGAAGTCGGTTAAAAATAGCAAAAATTGCAAGACTAGGCCATTTTATTCACGGGTTGAGATGGATGTTTTAGTGTGTCCTAGCTCTAATAAGCTCTTAGTAATAAAATTGCATCAAAACTTAAAGTAAAATTTGTGTAATTTTTGACGATGCAAGTTGCGAGATACTCGTACATCTCTATAACTTTTTGACAAAGCACGTTTTAAATTAAAAATTAATAAAAAGTACAGAAAAACATTCGTTTTAGTATTTTTAATTTCCGGGAATAAATAAACATCGGTGTTGCTGTCATGTCAGTCATCCTAATATCTGAAAGAAACATTAAATACAAACAATATGTGCAACAGGTGGATCGCCAAACAATATATTATTATATATTCTTTTCTTTTTGAATTAACTGAAAAAAATCACGCCGTATTTGTGAAACACTCATTTCACACAAATAAATTTTCTTCACTTCGGATTTGCTGTTTCCAACATGAACAACACTACAAAAAAATGGCTCAGGAGTTCAGGACTAAGTATCTCATGGCTGTGTGACTTGAGGGTTTTCTGAATTTAGCGGCGAGCGGCGGCAGCACATGTCGGCAGGTTTTATACAGTAATTGGTGGGCTACAGTTGTCGACATGTAGATTTCTGCTGCCGAAAAGTGCCGTTAGCAGCACTTTGCTGTCGACAGCTGCAGTTGGCTTTTTCAATAGCTGCAGTTGCAATTGTCGCCCAAGGACGGTATAGTAGAAGGACTGAGCTCTCATAGTAAGAATTGGAGCAGAAAGCAAAGACAAACTTCGGAATTCTATCTCGCTCTAAAGTAGGGTGACCAGCTATAGAATAGATTTCTCGGACATGAAGTACTTAGGTAGGTACCACAGAAATATATCAGGATAGAACGGCTAAGTGGGTGGTATACGCGTTTCTCAATCTTGTACGATCGTACGAGATTCGTTAAACGTTCATTCAGTCAGCGCGCACGTCCCAACTTGAACATATACTTTATTAAGCGGTATTTAATTATAAAAACAAAAGTATGAAAGTAAATAGGTCGAAACAAGGTATTTTTTTCATGGATCAATACTTTTTTTTTAACTAAAATCGTGATTAACAAAAAAAAAGATAAAAGACCTATCACGATTTTCAATATAAAACTACAATACAACTAATTCACATCCAATACACGTTCTAAAAATATTTTATAAAGCTCGTTCCAAGGAGAACGCGCAATGTAAATTCAATTGTGTGATAGCAACACGAAAGCTGCATTAGCATTGCGTTGTTGCACTCGAACTGATATTATCGATAATATTTAATAGTTAACATTATTATCTCAGATTTTTTAGGTTGCTCCCATGTGTTGATTAAAATATCTATCAGTAAGTATTATGGAATGCATGTTACTAAAATAATTCGAACTTTGGCATACAAAAAGTTAAAATACATCAAAACTCGCGTTTTGATGTACATGAATGAAAGGAAAGCCAATCGACAAATACAAATGACTGTTTATCGAAATGACGCGATTTATTTCTGTGGATTTCACATTACTTTTTCGCTCATCATCATCATAATTTCGAGTAGGTGTCACGGTCAATCGACCATGTGTCCCACCCACCCTGGTGTCAGAGTTCTTCGAAACCGCCTCTAAGCCTCTAACGTGGTTTCTTTAACGACTACCAGATGGCAGCCGGAACCAACGACTTAACGTGCCTTCCGAAGCACGGAATCATCTTTATTATCAGACAATCCGGTGATTCAAGCCTGCAATGTCCTAACCAAACTAGAAATAACTAAACAAAGTATGCTTCCCGTAGGAATCGAACCCATGACCTCCGGGTCTACAGGCAAACGCCTTAACCACTGGACCACGAAGGCAGTTACTACACACTTCGCTAGTGGTGGCGTAGTTTATGCAAAAACTGACAAACGCGTTCCCTTTGCAAAGTCCACGCGTAGCCATTCTATCCTGATATATTTCTGTGGTAGGTACCTATGTCGGTGTCATTGATAAGACCCTATGCTATGATCATTTATTGACAAATAGCAACTGTAGAAGGGAAAAGCAACAGTAGAGATGTTCGTAGTACGCCTTTGAAACTTTATTCTATAACTAGCTGTTACCCGCGGCGCCACCAGCATTAATGTCGATCCCTCGGGAACAGTCGAATTTCCCGAAATGAAAGGTAACCTGTGTTCTTCCTCGGGCCCCAAATTACTTCCACATAAAATTTCATCCAAATCGGGTCTATGGTTGAAGCGAGAAAATGCGAAAGACAGACAGACAGAGTTCACCTACACAGATCTTTTTTTTTCATATAATCGTGAACTTATGTATCTATTTTTATACTTCTAAGTCTAGAAATGAGAAAAATTCCATACAAACTTTACCCCCCTTATTTTACAATTTCAAGGGGAGTTTAGTCACGATCCCTCGGGAACAGTAGAATTTCTTCCCCTGGCCTGCAACTACCTCCATACCAAAATTCTTCCAAATAGGTTTAATGGTTGAAGCGTGAAAAGGGGACAGACAGACAGACAGAGTTACTCTCGCATTTATAATATTAGTATGGAAATATGGATTTTATGTACGAAGTACCTATAAGTACACATTACTGATAAATCAGATTCAACAAACTCGGCAGATAAGATGGACACCCTAGCCAAGGCACAACATTTACTAACTGAAAACGGTTATGTTATTTACCTGAGAAAGGATAATGCACAATGCACTGCACTGTCGCTTCGAGATCTCTTGAAACAACAAGTTATATTATTTTACTCTTTCAGTCTGCTTAAAAAATTCGAAGGCTGCGGGATTTTTTATTAATAATATGGCGGCAATGTTGAGATCGTACTAGGGTTGCTTGAGTAAATTTAAATTTAATACTATATTAAGATTGCTCTTTTATTTTTGATAAGAAAAAAATCAAAATTAACTGTAAACATACAGTTTAGTTAATAAATTAATTATTCCATGTAAAATAAAACAGGAATTATTTCATTATTAATCAAATATTGCTGTTTTGCTTTACTACCATTTTCTTCCATTATTTACATTTTTATGCAATGGCAAGGGTGCGAGAGGGAAAAAATGCCGAGGTATTTCCGTCTCACTTTACCCTAGAATTTTTTGCACAGCATTATGCTCTCTATTCTTGAAGCGTTAAGGGTTAATATCGTATATCAAAATCTGAAACAGTTCTATCAGGGTACTAAGGAACCGCTTACTAAATAGATGCTGTCGCCAGAAAAGTGCTGCTTGTCTGGAAGGTGCCTTAGCTGTTATTGGCCAACAATGTGTCAGCTTGTCAAATATCATCCAATGACAGCAGCTTATCGCACCACTGCCGAAAATCTGGCTTTATGGAAATTCGGCCATAGAAGTCAATGAGGGATAATAGTTCAAAATCAAATTTAAAAAAAAATAATTACTCGACGCCATGTTGGATTTGGTTAATTTTGGCGCCATCTTGCTGTCAATTTAATTTTGTAGTTTTACATAATTTTCCGTCTACCACCTTTACCTCTATTGACATCAAAAATAAGGCTAACGTTTTGCTCCAAAAAGGTAATTATTAAAAAAATCGTATATCAAATCATCTTAACGGAACTCTAGGTGATATCTATGGTCTTTATTGCCTAGAGAAAACATAAGGCAGTCGGTCGTCTGATACTAGTAATAGTATCTTCTTCGTAGTTTGTGTATCGCACACTGCGACACAGTGCTGCCGTCTGGTGGTAAGCATTTCTGAAAACCCTTATTACAAGCTTTTATTTAAATAACAATGTATGGGTGAAACTACGTTTGTTCGGATGGACTCAATATTGAAGCAGTATCTTCCACCAAATGAGCTAAAATTTGGTATACTCGTTTAGTTTGGATGACAATGAATGGTTAGCTGTGTAACGTCATTCTAAATCCAACATGGCGGAACACCCAAGATGGCGGTTAAAGAGAATAACTTAAAAGTAAAGGGATGTCATGAAAGCTTGTTTTAAACCGTTTTTACTTTTGATTTATTTTGCATCCTATTTTGTTTGTAATAACCTAGTAATAATTTTCGAAAATATTCAGGTGGATTTTTTCGTAGGTCGGTAATTTTGTTTATCCGGACCCTAGTTAAAAATACTTGACTATCTCTGTTCTAAGGTATAAAGTAGGTATACGACTTTGTTAGTTAACAAATTCACATTGTTCATACAGGTTCTAGGTAGGTATATTTGAATTCTACTAAACACATGGTCGAGTTCCTGTGAATAGTTTGAAGCAAAGTTGCGCATCTCAAAGTCTTCGTAAAGCCCAAACTAGGCACTATAGTTTAATCCTAAAACGGACGACATTATACTCTACTAACTTTTCCTGCGCTTTTTATATAGGGTTTCTTCAGTAGTTATTGCGTTTATCCTTCAGAAACAAAGAAAACAAACACACAATTGTATATTTTTTCTTTATATTAGGTATAATTTCGATTTTATCACTAAGATAGCATCTACCTTTATAGTGACTTAATGTAAAAAATCTAAAAACCCGACTGAAAATCATATAAGTATGTTTATTTTTTAGTATGTATGTATGCAAGTAGATATACAGAAACGATAAATTTACACAATTGTACACACAGACACCCATATGAGTGTGTGTTTACGTAGATACGCTTATTAAAAAAATGTTTATAAGAATTTTCATTATCTGTACATATCACACAAGTTTTGTAATTTAAAAGCGGGTCTTCCCAACCTTAGTCTTAAAATTTTAATTTTTATGACAACATTAATTATTTTAAAAACATGGTCATTTCCATTTATATATAATGTTTACCCGATATATTATAATATACAAAGTGATTTTGAACCTCCTAGCTATATTGCAATCTCAGAATCAGAATCCCTAATGAAATATAGAATTGCAAGAAAAAAAGCTGAAAATCGAAAAAAAAAATAGGGTTTCCCATTCTAAGTCGCCGTTCAGCTGAACGATTTTCTATGGAAGGGCAAATTTTTTTTCGGTTTTTACCTTTTTTTCTTGCAATTCTGTATTCCATTAGGGATTCTGATTCCCAGATTTCAATATAGCTAAAAGGTTCAAAATCACGCTGTACAAAGCTATATATGTATATATACTCAGTCCTTTTTCTACAACACTTTTTAAGCTTTAATCATTCAGGCAACGAATCGGTCAAGGAAATATATATTTAGTACGAGTAAATTACATAGTCATATACACACTCGGAAATAGAACCCTTCGGGCACAGTCGGGATGTTACTTAACCATAGTCCATAGTGTTAGAATAGTCCAGGAGTGAGCAGGAAATAATACCCAACAACTATGTATTACCAACCAGTATTTTTATTCGTTTAAACTTATCAAAATCACTTCATCACACTTTTGCTTCTGACCACCATGACGTTCGCAACAGGAATGACATCGGTTCATTCAAGATGGCCGTTTTGCAAACATTTACAAATGGATGCGTTTCACAACCATTAAATATATTTTAAAAATAAAATAATAGGAAGTGTGTAAAAATAAAATAAATTATACTAAACAATTATTTAAACAAAGCTAACAGTCGGCCATTCTGAACCAACGGAGTCCCCTCGTTGAGTAAATTTTTACTCATTGCCTATACTTTACGATTATTTTTAGTTTCATTATTTTACAATACAATAATGTACTTTAACAAATGAACTTAAAAAAAAATATATTATTAAGTATTAACAAAAATTAGGTTACCAATATAGACATTATCAATTAAAGTTCGGCCATCTTAAACAGTAATTGTTCCATCAATTATACATTTTCTAAGAACTACTGTGCTTCAACTTACTATTAAATTACATCTTTACACATATAAATATATAATTCCCTTCGTAAAAAGTATTGAACATAAATTCAATTTCCAACTCATATCAATCAAATCGTTGTCATTAATCAATTACAAAAGTGATGTAAACTCAAAGGGTCCTTTTGAAACATTGTCCTGTAAAATCTGACACACTCATAATTTGTCAAAAGACTCAATTGTGTGCAGATTTTTCCATTCATAAGTTATCACTCTTTGAGATCTGACACACTCATAAATTGTCAAAAGACTCCGTTATGTGTAGACCTCTCCGTTCATAATTAAATAATCTATAAAATCTGACACACTCATAATTGTCAACAGACTCCATTGTGCGCAGACTTATTCATTAATCTAACTTAATAGTATATTAAATCTAACACACTCATAATTTGTCAAAAGACTCCGATGTGTGTAGATTTATCCCAATCATATAGTACATCAGGATTCATTATTGGATTAACACTTAGGTATTAAACATATTCAAAATCGAATCAAATAAATCTGTAATCACAATATTAATGCGCTTGATTGTCACTACTCTCACCAGCGCTCTCAATATCTATATTTTGTGAATCATTGCAAGACACAACTTCATCATGAACATCACCTTCCAGTAGTCTCATGTGATCCGTAGATCCATTTTGGTACCCATCATCATCTGCTAAGCTTTCTTCATCAGAATACGCTAAACCTTCACGAGTAAAACTCAACCAAGGGTAAGCTTTGTCTACCGCAACAATTGCTTCATATTTCCTATTCTGCTTTCGTGTCAGGGGAGTATCTTCAATCGCATACCTATCGTTGTCTAAAACCTTGACAATTCTATAAGGACCTTGTAATTTTGCAAGAAGTTTTCTAGATTTTCCGTTATTAGTTCCTATTTCTCTCTCTATTCTAACCAAGTCACCTACTTTATATTTCCTAGCCACCTTCCTCCTTCTATCAAACCTCTCCTTTTGCTTTGCTTGCTCTTCACTAATTTTATTGTTCACACTCTCTCTAATTTCTTCTAAACTTTCTTGAGAATTTTCATTCTCTTGGTCAAGCAAAGAGGCAACAATTCCCTCACTTTTAGCTCTCAATTTTACCCCGAACAACACTTCAGATGGAGTTTTACCCGTACCCTTATTAATAGTTGTATTAAGTCCCAACTGAATCTCTTCTAAATGAACATCCCATTCATTTTCTTTGCAGTTGTGATTCTTCACCGCGAGTGAGGCCAGTATAGTACGATTGTATCGTTCTACCTGGCCATTCGCTCGCGGTGTCGCTACCGCATTCAACACATGTTTTATACCATGGTTATTGACAAACTCTTTAAAACTCTTGCTCGTAAACGAAGTCCCCCGGTCACTAACTAGCCTACTTGGTATGCCAAATAAACTAAAATATTGGTTTAGCACCTTGATGGTTGATTTGGATTTTGTGTTTTTAACTGCATACAGAGTAACGTATTTAGTGTATGCCTCAACAAGAACAAGTAAATAGCAATTTTTTGATTTACTGCGTACAAATGGACCCAAGTGGTCCATATGTACAGTGTGGAAGGGTTTATCAATTTTTGGAATGGGATGAAGCATTCCTTGCTTCTTTCCTGCCGGAATCTTATGATAGCTACATTCCAAGCATGAATGTACATACTTTTTCACGAATTTTGTCATTTTGGGGAACCAATAGAGAGATTTTAATTTTTCTATTGTTTTCTCTACTCCAAAATGACCGAGTTCATCGTGGCACTTTTTTAACATCTGCCATCTAAATCCTCTTGGAACTAACCACCTAAGTTGACCATCCACAATTCTGTAAATTTTACCACCTTTTAATCTATAATTTTGAAAGATTTCACTAATCTTTGGTGTCTCAGGGTCCTCTAAAATAATTTTGATACGCTGGACTTCTTCGTCTGCTCCTTGAATAGTGGACAGCCAATCTTCAGTTTCCAGTGCCAAAATATCAAATATAGGCTCGGGCTCATTAGACTGTGCCATGGCATTTCTGCTGAGTGCGTCTACGTGACTCATACGGTTACCCGGCCTATACTCGATATTACAATCGTACTCTTGCAACTGAAGCCACCATCTACCTATACGGGGTATAATATCCCGCTTAGACAAAGTAGTGCGCAATGCGTTACAATCGGTTACTATTGTAAATTTGATACCTAAGACATATACTCTAAACCTTTGTAAAGACGCGATTACAGCCAGTGTCTCTAGTTCAAAAGAGTGATATTTTTGCTCTTCAATAGTGGTTTGTCTACTATAGTAGGCAACTGCCCTCCACCTGCCAGACTCATCCTCTTGGAGAAGCATCCCCGCTATACCCAATTTACACGCATCTGTATGTACTTGCGTGCATGCTTTCACATTGTACAAGGCCAAAATAGGTCTTTGAACCAACTCAGACTTTAAAACTGAAAATGCTTTTTCCTGATGTGGGCCCCATTCCCATTTGCTATCCTTTTTTAATAATTTTGTTAATGGATTAGCAATAATGGCAAAGTTTTTAACAAAACGGCGAAAAAAACTCGCTAGTCCCACAAATTGGCGTACCTCGTGTTGATTAGTGGGACACTTAAAGTTTTCTACCGCCTCAGTTTTCTTTGAACCAGGCCTGACTCCCTTTTTACTAATCTCAAATCCAAGATAGTCTATTTCTTTTGAAAAAAAAATACATTTTGTTAATTTTAATGTTAAACCTGCCGATTTTATTAATTCTAATACCATTTTTAGACGATCCATTCCCTGCGATATACTATGAGCTGGTATGATTATGTCATCCATGAACGCGAAAGCTTCGTTTTTTTTACGTCTTTAAGCATTTTATTGACAGTTTTTTGGAAAACTGAAGGTGCATTAGCTAACCCAAATGGCATGCGGGTAAACTGATACTGCCCGTCAGGCGTAACGAAGCCAGTTTTGTCCTGAGATGATGAGGCTATAGGGATCTGGTAGTATCCGGAAGCTAGGTCTAGCGTAATGAAGTACTCATAACCACCCAACTGATCAATTTGATCTTCAATTCTGGGCAGAGGATAATGTTCTTTGACCGTTTTTGAATTGAGGGCCCGGTAATCAACGCAAAGTCGTTGATCCCCTGTTTTTTTTTTGTACCAGAATAATTGGACTTGCATAAGCTGAGTCTGACTCCGTGATAATACCTGAATCCAACATATCCTGAATCATATTCTTAACCTTGCTCCTTTCTGAATAAGCAAGTCTGTATGGCCTATACACGACAGGTGTGGTATCTTTGAGCGTAATAGACATTTCTGTCAAATTTGTAAGTCCTAAATCAGTTAGTCCAAATGAAAAACAACTCCTATACTCATTTAACAATACTTCTAGTTTGCTCCTATCGTCACTACTTAAATCACTTCCAGTTTTAAGACAATCCTTTATTTGATCCCCTTCTTCACATTGTAAAATTCCGATATTGACACTACCCCTTTCATTTAGTATGTATGCTCTAGTTAGTAACTGTCCCTTTTTTAACTTAACCTGTTGTGAGTTTAAATTTACTGCCATAATGTGACCAACACCATCAGTTATTTTATAAAATCCAGGCATTAAAAAATAACTAGTTAAGCCAACATTCCTAACTGATCCTCTAACATAAACGCTAACAATGCCTTCGATATTCGCCTTTATTGGTATCATATTAATAGAACTCACGCTTAAATCAAAATTCACGATTAAGTCAATCTTTTGGCTGTCCGATTCAAATTCAATATCAGGTTTCTTCTGGAAAATCAGGTGCTCATCTGTTTTAATAATGACCACACCACCTTGCTCTGTAAAAGTATGACCTAATAAAACGGGATATTTTAGAAGCGTATCAGGCACTATCAAAACCTCTACAGATATAGCAACCGACTGAACTTTTATTTGTAACACTGCTTTTCCTATGGGTTCTATAAGTGAGTTTCCGAATCCTTTTAACGATGGTATATTATCTGTACTATATGAAATATTCAAATTACTAAAATCACTAAATCGAATCAACGTGCTTTGACTGCCCAAATCTACATAACAAGTCATTTCCTTATCGTTAACAATAACTGGTAAGACATATTTCTCATCTAAACCCCCAGCTAGCTTTACCTCGGATACCGACTTATCTTTTTCCAAAGACTTATCTGTATCCGGATTATTTTTGTTTAACCGTTTACAATTTACGCTCTGATGTCCAAGCCGTTTACATATATTACATGTTAACAATGGTTTAGTACACTTGAAAGATGGGTGGCCAATTTCATTACAATTAAAGCATTTTAAGGTATTTAATTTTGTGCTATCACTTGGACCATCCGGGCGTCTCCTGATAAACGGTTGACGATATAATTTTTCTTCCATCTTAACCGATTTTAAAAATGTAAGCAGTTCTTCCGGTTGCGAGTAGTTCGCCGCTTGTGCTCCTAACCGCAATCCCTTATCTCCTAACCCATCTAAAAGACAGTCTACTGCTTTCTTTCCTCGGATTTCACATCGATTCAACAAATTAATTTTATGATAATAGTAAGTTTCTAACGATTCGTTAGGTTTTACCTTCCTATCTAACATCTCATGTAAAATCTGAGCATAGTTCTCAACAGTAGGAAACTGTGCAGCCAATTGCTGTTTCCATTCAACCCAATTATACTTCAAAGTACGTAAACCATTGAACCAAACTTTAGCTAACCCAGCAAGCTTAGGCAACGCGTAGTGAAGCAGTTGTGTCTCAGACCATTTATACAAAGACGCACATTCCTCCACCTTATTTATCCATATATCAACAGGTTGTTCCTTATTTGCCGGGTCAAACTCCGGCAAAGCATTCGTTGACATACTAAAATGATTTTGTGATTGAGATGCTGATGAGGGCAGTGACTTTATCAATTCCATCACATCCTGAATGCTAAAACTACAGTTATCTGCATTATTTTTAAAAGTGCTACTATTTCTATTATTTGAATCAATATCAATATAACTAGTACATGAAGGTCGACTCACGCTGTTCCGTCTCCGCTTATAGGGTGATTCTTGACTGTCCTCGCGATGGCTGGAAGTTCCTCGACTCTGTTTCCGCTGCCGGGAACGCCGTCGCGCTTTTCGTACATCAGGGGACATCGAGCGCGAACCAGACCGCGACGACAGTGACCTATTCTTGCCAGTTCGCCGCGAGACTGCCCAACGCCGTTTATGCCGCTTCGGATTCACATCCGACCTACCACGCCTTCGTGTTGAACGGCTTCTACGGCTAGAAGAACTCGAGTTCACACGTGAGCATCGCGCGCCAGACCTGTCCCTTCTTGAGCGCTTGCTTATTCGACGTATGCGACTCCGACCCCGGATAAGTGGCGGTGTGCCTTCATCACAAAGCTCCCCATTTTTCCATTCCTCTCGCGGGGCACCATCTCGCTTCCTCGTCTTCACATGACTTTTCGGCATATTTAGTCTGAAATCAGTTTGGGTGAAAAATAACTAATGGGTCATCAGAAATGAGGTACGGTGATCTGCCACTCTCTAAATTAGCCTTCAATCAGCACGCAAATGCTATATAGTAACATATGACTGTACTGATGTTCAAAAATAAAATATAACGTTAGTCTCAAAACGAGACACCAGAATGCATTACATACAATCACTTAGTTATATAGTGACTATGTACAGTTTATAATCACTTACGATGGGCTAGATTTTTATAGATCTAAAAGTGTCAAAATAAAAGAACTGATCTTTATCTGTGTCAAAATCTAGTTTACGAAAAAAAAATCGGGTAGTCTTCAAACTAAGAACTTATTTACAAAAACTAACACCATAAAAACATATTTTGACTATCCACAGCGTTTCATAAGTCATGATGAGCTAGATTTTTATAGATTCAAAAGTATGAAAATAAAAGAACTAATCTTTATTTGTGTTAAAATCTAGTTTACGAAAAAAAATCGGGTAGTCTTCAAACTAAGAACTTATTAACAAAAACTAACACCAAAAAAACATATTTTGACTATCCACAGCGTTTCATAAGTCATGATTAGCTAGATTTTTATGGATTTACTAAAGAAACAAAATAATCAACTCACCTTTATTTGCGACCAATCTGTTTTGTTTTACCTGTCTAGTCCGGATGACCACCAATATGGGCGTGATTAGAATATTAAGTAATATTCCCGTTCAATCCCACTTCTGAACTGTTAGAATAGTCCAGGAGTGAGCAGGAAATAATACCCAACAACTATGTATTACCAACCAGTATTTTTATTCGTTTAAACTTATCAAAATCACTTCATCACACTTTTGCTTCTGACCACCATGACGTTCGCAACAGGAATGACATCGGTTCATTCAAGATGGCCGTTTTGCAAACATTTACAAATGGATGCGTTTCACAACCATTAAATATATTTTAAAAATAAAATAATAGGAAGTGTGTAAAAATAAAATAAATTATACTAAACAATTATTTAAACAAAGCTAACAATAGATATTTTTAAATCTATTTTCTTATCCCTCATCAAGTAAATATCTCCATTCATTCACTCTGTCTGTGTAGAGCACTCAATATCTGTCTTAATACGTTCAGTAGCCGCCTTCTAATTATAGGCCTATTATAATAGTAGGCCTACATTTGAATATATTATAATAGATATTGGCGTCGTATCCCTCCGAAATGTTGGTATAGGTATGTATTATATTATATCTACTGCGAAGAGGACCTTCAATTACAATAGCACCCATGGCACCAAAGTTCTAACGAGGCGGTTAGTGTAGTTTTCACTTCTGCCGGCACTCCCGGAGCGCAATCCGTTGTTTTTTTTTGTTCTGCTATTTTTATGAATCTGAGTGTGGAACAATGAGAAGACGCCATTAATGAAAATATATGTACAGGAAGGGAGGTAATGTATTAGGGAAATAAAATAAGTCCATGCGTCGATAGCGAATTTAAATCATATTAAATTACCTATAACTGACACGAACCAGCCGCAATATTTCAATACGTCACAGTTAATTTCGCAGCGCTTTTGCACAATTTATGGAATCATGCTTATTGGGAAAATGTAATTTCGTTTTTTAGTATATTAATTTTTGAAAATCTTTTCTATATCGTATCTTTTTATGAAAACTTTATTAAAAATTCCATGCTTTAAATTCTAATCCTACCGTTTTTGGGTCGTCTGTCGGTGAGTCTAAAAGTATAAAATGAATAGCGATTTGCGTGAGAGTAAACATAGTAAACAAATAATAATCATACTACATGATGATGTCTTATTGATTGGGCTATTTTCAGTCCATGATTTAATTTCGATAAGTAGGTATGTAGGTATGCATGTACAGGCATAGCGATGCTAATTAAAGGGCAATTACGTTGGAGCCGGCACCAGGTACGGATGGACGATACCAGACTAGCCAAGTCTGTATTTTAATCTCAGCTGCAATGTGGCAAGCATAAGGCCAATACCTGCGCCATAGGGACGTACTAAACTGTCACCATTGCATGTGACCTTTCGCGTGACCATTGGGAAGAGATTGCAAAACAGAAAGAACTTGACGCAACTCCGTGAAGGAAGCTGTCGCTATATTTGAAGGAAATGGAAAACAAGATATCGATGATACTTCCTTAAGAACTCCCGCCTCAAGCCTTCCTATACTTACGAGTACACTATAATTCTTCAGGTCAGTTGCATTGTGCGCCCTGCAACCGCACCTTCGAAACAAAATTTGGTTTCGCTAGCCTTATACTTATTATTTCAACGGAATTAAAACGAGGTTCGCCGTAGACAGACACGTGTAGGAGGACATTATTATCATAATGTGTAGAGGATTGCTATCATTTTAACGTGATTATACTTAAATTGCGATATTTATAACTTTGTGAATTCGCATAGGTAGGTGTTTGTTAATTTGAGTCATAACATGGTTATACGCTGGATTGAATTCGCATCGATCAGCAACATGTACATAAAATACTTATATAAATTCAAAAATATTCTACATAATACTAATATATGGTTATAACTTTATTGATGACTGATTGATAGATACAAGACACACTTGAAGGACTGATTGGCAGACTCAGCAAAAAAATATTTAGTAAAAACACACCTAAATCCGACGATAATTAGGTTAATTACAATTACTAAACAATTACTAAAATAAATAAATACCTAAATATCTAAAATAATATATAAATAAATAAATATCACACAGGTCATGGCCCTGCGGCAATGTGCCCAGAAAACTGACAGCATTGCCACGTTGAATGGCAATGCTTATACTAATTTTATAATAATAATAATAATAATATTTTATTCATAAATTGGTGTTACATAAACTCTGTAGTTGATTGGAGCCTCCTTTTAAGCATTATGCCTGTGCCAGGAGACCCCGCTCTTCCATAACCATAACAGTTGTTTGTTGTATTACATTCTTATTCTATAAAAGTATGAACATGCCAATATTTAACAAAATCACCAAACTACATAAATAACCTAGCACTAAAAATTGTCTGTCTGTCATGTATGTCTTGTATGTCTGTCTGTTTGTTTTTATTTATTAGTATTCGCAATCTTTACTAAAATTTAAATTTTGACCTATTGTATTAATTTTTCAATTTCCTCATAACTAAGGGGTTTCAACCATTCCTGCACCTTTTCTTTACATTGATTATATGTCATGGGATATATGTGTAGTTGTCTGTTAATTTTATTATACAAAATGGATGAGCGTTTTACATATTGTATACTTGCAAATAGTGATTTAGTTGTCGGGACCTTTGCCACTATATCTTTCCGCCTTTTATTTTGTAAGTGTATATCGTACGGTAAAGATTTATGTTTTTTTAGTATTATGTGTAGCAAATATAATTTCCTAACAGTTAGTAGACCAGTCGTTTTATATAATTGATCTGTAGGAAATCTGTTGTAAATGCGAAAGTTTACAGAAGGACCTACATTAACGCGGGCGGAGCCGCGAGTAAAAGCTAATAATATATAATGGACCATCAAACTAATGATGACGGAGAATTCAGCGAAGATTAAAACTCTGTAATTACATTGTGCATTAATCATTAGCTTGGTAAGGCTTGGTCATGAAAATATATATTATTTTTTTGCCATGGATTGGATGGATGGATCACCTTTAACGGTGTATTACTACACGCATGCAGCCTTAGGCTGAACAACAATCTTTGTTAGTAAATATAGGTTAAGAGGCTCTAGCGCCACCTATCATTATATTTCTTTTACTCCTGAAATAAAAACACCTAAAACTTTAATTCGCTAGTAAATTATTTGAATCATCTGGCAATTTTAAGATAAGCAAACCCTTTGCAGCCGCCTGGCTTTCCTAAAGGAAAACCCCCAGGCAGTGTAGGAAGTCCCCAGATCAGAAATGGTGCCTAATATATGTCCGGTGGGGACTATGAACGATCATATGTTATGCTAAAATCAGACCCTAACCATTCCAAACAAAAATTTTGCCTGTAAAGACGGACGATAATTTTCCGTGATAACGGTGAAAGACAGATAGATGCGTCACAAGCCGAACGCTTAGGCCGATAGTGCCTCTCTATCGCTTCTTCCGCTCTCTGGCTTTCACACGGACCGTGACACTTTTTCGTGCGTGCAGCCGGCGTTCATCGATTTATAAGACGTTATCACATTAAAATGTTTAAAATCAAAATTAAAAAAATTAAAAATGATTTTGTCATCAAAAAGTTTTTCATTCAACATAACATGCAGCAAGGGCTCACCAATTAAGTTTAAAGAACCCTGTATCTGACGAGAATGTTTGAAATCAAAGTACTTGCAGAAACTACAGTAAAGGTTTAAAAGGCTATATCAGAATTCTAAAGGCTTGCTTAGGTTAGGCTTAATCCAACTGGCCGTGATGCCTACACATGAGTTGTGATTGGTATGTAAAGTGGGCTGTGTTAACGAATAATCAGTGACTAGCGTAATTTGCATCCACGAAGACGAGCCGTACATTCAGGTCAATGGGCTCGGTGCTTGACTGCACTACAGATAGACACATCAAACAGACATACGGGCAGAGAATATTTTAATTATTGTACTTTGGTGTGTCACAATCGCAGCACAACATTTTAATTACATACAAATTATAACCAGAAAACGTGCTATGGTTCTCTGTCAACATACATATGATACAATATGCATTTTTGTGTTCGTTACAGGAATATCAAACGCGATAAAGGACATCAAATATCCTCTAAAATTCTTTGTCAAGGCGATCGGATATTTTAATATTTGTCTCCAATCAGTAATCATCGAGATTTGTATCTCTGTATTCGTTCGCTTGTCAATAAAGTATCTTTATCATTTGCGAGGTAACTATAGTTACCGTATATAGTCGATAGAATATATCTTTAATAAGTTTAAAATTATTTTTATTATATGATGTAACTAAAAATGTATGCTTTTCGAAAAATCCCCTTTATTCGTGCTATAAGATATTGCTTCGTCCCATATTTCAAAATTCTGAGTTCACGGGAAGTATCCTGTAGGCTTTGATTCCCTTGCGAATGTGGCAAATTTGCGGCATAAACGGCTGTATCTTTTAATTGCGTAGGCTTAGAACTTTGATTTTTTTACAGCTCCATGGTGCAGTAGATATGAGTATTTGATATGAATTTCAGCTTGATACCTCCACGCGTTCCTGAGAAAAAGATCTTGACAGACAGATAGACGGACAACAAAATGATCCTATAAGGGTTCCGTTTTTGCCCTTTGAGGTACGGAATCCTAAAAATTAAATAGCTTATCCTGTGTCCTGTAAATGTTTATCTACCAAATTTCTTAAATCCAATTAATTCGTTAAAGAGTTATGGAGTACATACATGAAAAAATCTACGATTCAACATTACGAGCTTATCTCTATACACACGATATCTCTGAAAACAAAGTAACTTACTCCATGATCGACCCCTACAGATTTATTATTAGTACATTGATGATTGATGATAGACTACCTATATTTTGCTGTTATACTTATACACTTGTTGTTATGTTATCTCATAATAACCTAAAGGTTTGAAGTTTTTCTGAAGTTGTTACTTGAGGTTGTTACACTATTAGTGGGCAACTGACAATATACCACAGAGAAAATAAGGTACCAAATACCAAAACTCAAATAGATTTGTTTCTTTTTTTTTCAAATATCGAAATGTAAGTAGATACAATATTACTACATTAATAGTTCTACGATTTTTTCAAATTAATACCACATATATTCAAACATAAAGGAATTGCGCCAATTATGTGGAATGTTTGACGGCTTCGCTAACATCTGATCTACGTTCAGGATGGGCTCAAGTTTATCGATAATTCAAGTAATCCAAACCAATTAATAAATGGGGAATCAAAATCGAATCAGGCCTCTCAGGTGGCAAAAATTTAAGGTTTTCGGAATCGTTTTTACCCATGTGGCGGTACTGTGATGAAACTTATTTCTGACGGCCGCTGTCAAAATCCACCAATCAGAAACATGATTGGTGAGATGTATTATCGGGAATTTTGGCGGACTTTGTTTTGGATAGGTTTGCAAATTGCTTCTAGTGGACTAGACTGTTATAAATGAACAATGTGTGGAATAACTAAAATAAACTGTTGTCAGTTTACTTAACGGGCTGGTGGTTATCCACCTTGCTGCGTCATCTGTGATCAAACCATGTACCTATTCGTGGGAAATTTCGCCCAGGGTTCCGTCGAATCAACGAAATGTATTTATACGTAAATCATTACACCATCATTTCATTGATAAAAACAACTAAGAAAAAGTGCGGAAAACTTCAACTCGATAGGTACTGACTAAGTAAAAGCCATATAAGAAAAATGGTGATTATTTTTCTGTTGCTTCTGAAAAGATCAAGGAAATCCGGGTGATACTCTTAATAAATTAAGAAATAAAATATACTTGAACCGGCGTCCTAGGTCTATGTACGACCTATGCTCTGCCATCTGAGCTACCGCACAATTTAATCTCGGCTCCGAAATTCTTCACCATATCCTATTTCCCCTTATACGTTTTAAGGCTTACGTCACCTACACCACTACCCGACTTTTACAAGTGAGGTATTTGATTCAATTCATTTTACGATGAATTTTAAAATCAACTAATATCTAGGATGCCATTGCAATATTTTTATAAGTGTTATAATCAAGTCCCGCCCGCATGAAATTATTTCACTATATTTTATTTCTTAATTTATTAAGAGTATAGCATTGTGAATGCAAAATAAAACATTATAAAAAAAATCCGGGTGATTTTAACATAGATTAGAACATAATTAAAAACCGACCAATTGCATGTCGGGCCACGCGTTGTATAGGTTTGTTGTATTCCGTAGTTGCACGTTATTTTATAGGTTGTCGGTTATAACTCTTTTACTTGTGAACCCTACTTAACTGTGATAATTTTAGCTACTGCCCTGAATTTTTCACGTTTCCATTAACTTGCAGGGGGTGGAGACTTTAACAAAAATTACCAGTTTGGTCCTTAATATATCATAAACGGATCCATAATCGAAAAATGGTGTTTGAACACCGACAATATATGTGAAAGACCTATCCAAAGACACTGGCAAGGGATTGGCAAAAAAAAAATATATCCCCACTTGATATGAATAGCAGGAACACTACGAGATTTTTCTGTCGGCGTGCCAAATTATAGCTTTTTAGTACGTACTAATAGTCCCAAAGCTAAAACGCGGACAGACAGATAGACGGATGTAGGGGAAACGATAACGGTTCCTTGTTTAGTAAGAAACCCTAAAAAGCTTTGTTTTGTAGCGTAATCACATTATACTAAATTATATTTGAAATTACTTTCTGTACAAAGGGATGCAATCTCAATATTGCCAATCAAATCGTAATAAATTCATATCCACTATAAACCATTAGTTATTGTTGTATGATCTATGGAATTTTGCATTGAATTTGACATAGATTTAAAAATAATTTGTGATAATCTGGAATGTTAAATTATGGCAAAATTATGCTTAGCGCTCCGACACCACTCGCACATAACATAACCAGATCAATTATGCTACAACGCTGGCTGGCAGACGGCAGGTCTCAAGGGAGCCAACTTAAGCCCGGTCTTCGCTTTTGATTAATAATTTTCTCCTTATTGCATTAAAATAATTATCGCATAAATTGTTCTCTCAGTATACGAGCTATCATCGTACAGTGTCAGCATTTTCACCTAACTCATTACACTTCCTATTAATTAATATAATCATTTCGAATTAGATCGGCAAGAGCACTATCTTTTTATCATAAGCATTGACTCTCAAGTACAAATAACAAGTGTAATCATTTCACATCAACATGACTGTTAAAAATCCTGAATAACAAAATTAATACATACATACTATCACGTCTTTATCCCTTACGGGGTAGACAGAACCTAAAGTCATAAGACCAAAAGGCCACGTTTAGCGTGTTGGTGGGCGTAAAGGTGGAAAACGGAATCAAAATAGTGATGGGTTGCTAGCCGCATCGCCTATTGTCATTATTCTTTAGATTTTCGCCCATTCCCTTGACCGGCTTCTACGATATGCACGGAAAGAAAAGCAGCTGGCACATTCTGTGTTTTTTCTTTCCTCCCAGACCAGCAAGGAAGAAATTAATAAACAGATAAAATTGCATTTACCATATTATATATTAATAATGTATACTTAAATAAATATTTATGTAATCGTATAATGTAAGTATTTTATAATCTTATCTATTTATTATTCCTTCCTTAAAATGTTACTATATATCATATACATTTCACATTTTCCATTGCGTTTTTAGACTTAAAAATGCCGGCTAATTGCGAGTCGGACTCGCGCACGATGGGTTCCGTACCATCCTTATCCTTACTAATATTATAAATGCGAAAGTGAGTTTTTTTGTTTGTTTGTTACGCTTTCACCCCGTTACGACTGAACCGATCATCAGGAAATTTTGCATAAAAGTTCTCTGGAGTACGGAGAAGGACATAGGCTACCTTTTATCCCGGGAAAAAGTACTATTCCCGAGGGATCGACATTGACGCGGGCGGAGCCGCGGGAGAAAGCTAGTAATCTATAAACCCTTGAATATTAATTTGATTTTTTAAGTGACTATATAACTAAATATTGTGTGAATTTTCAAGCGTCCACTTGTTGCCGTTATCAATGTCGAGCAAAAATATCACGTTTGTTGTAAGGGAGCCCCGTTGTTTATTTTTTTTCTGTTTTTGATTATTTGTTGTTAAAGCGGCATCATCTGTAAAAAATTTAACTGCCTTACTATCACGGTTCATGAGATACAGCCGTCAGGTGACAGAAGTACAGACAGACAGCGGAGCAATATTATTATAGGGTCCCGTTTTTACCCTTTGGTACGGAACCCTGAAAAGGAGGTTTCAATTTGCACGGTTTATGTATTTATTGTAACTCTAAATCATTTTGTAAACATGTGTGCCAATTTTCTCAAATTAATGTATGTATGTGTGTCGCGCATATGTATCTCAGAAACAATTTGTCGTATTACAAAATTATTTTTAGTTGAACTAGGAAAGTTTGTTAACAAATTAAAAAATAGTGGGTATAGGCTAACTTAATGAACAATGCAAGTTTCGTCAAAATCTGTTCAGTAGTTTGTTTGTTTGTTTGTTTGTAAACTCTTTATTGTACACATAAAAAATACATTTTGATAACTACAAATTAATAGTTTTTGACATATAGAGATTAAGTATGTATACTACGTTAATAACGTTTATTTTTTTTACACTTCTTGTTTTGTGATATTTTTTTCGAGGATGACTTGCTTCATGTCTTGGTCATGCATGTCTTGCTCCATTTGGCCTATAGGCTTAAAAAGTTTTTTTTTTAATTAATGTATGTATATTCCTCCATAACTCTTTACCGAATTAACTGAATTTTATAAAACTTGGTTGATAAATATTTGGAAGTACAGGACATAGGATAGGCTACTTAATTTTTTTCTCCAATTAAGAGAAGACGAGGCCCCCATATAAACATAATGTAATGTACGCGAACGGAGTCGCGGACAGAGCTAGTAAAAAAATAAAACTACTTCCTCATCAAGTAAGTGAAACGAGGTATCATTAAGCTTACGCTTTATTTTTAAAGTATATATGTCGCAGACTGTATCCACTTCAATTACTAGCTTTCGCCTGAGACTTCGCTCGCGTAAATGTCAATTTCTGGGGAACAGTAGGTTCCAGGATGAAAGGAGGCCCATGTTCTTTTTCCATGCCCCTAAAAATTTTTATGAATTATTAAAATAATAATTGTGAATTTTAAAAAAATTGTCATTCGGGAATAAAAACTTCATTACGAGCGGTTCAGCAGTTATGGCATGATAACGTTACAAACAAACATATTTTGAATCCAGAGCGGAACGAAGGAGTCTAGCATAGATTCCCGAGCGTAGCGAGGGATTCTAAAGTATACTCCTGTGTGAAGCGAGGGAATGTTGCCCGAAATAAAGTATTATGTTTCTCCCGAGAATACACATTCTGCTTTTCATTTTCCTCAATGTGAAAAACAGTAATTGTGTTTTCATTTCCACGGGAATTAAAAAAAATCAGTCACTCGGGAATAAAAACTTATTTCAGACCTTGTATACGGGCAGGGCAGCAGTTCTTTGATTTTTGAATGGTTGTGATAACAATAAATAAACAAACCAACAATAATCTTTCATATAAACAAGTGGATTATTTCAATAAATAAAAATCCCAACTGCCTTTTTGATAGTTTATGTCCGCTATATAGATTTTTGCTAACGTCAAATAGCCTATGACACTCGGAGAGTTCTTGTCTGTCGTTTGCCCGAGGCAGTCGCTCCCAGAGCGGTCCTCTCCGGCGCCTTTTGTTTTAGTCATAAAACCATTTGGTGCCCTGTCCGCGCACAGGTAGTAGTTCCGTTCATCGCGTAGCAGTTTAAGTTTTTTGAGTTTGTAGTTTCGTACCAACTTGTGCTATAGTGATAGAAAAGTGCCCGTTGATCAATTTAGATAACGCGAACTATGTATAATGTAACTTATGTGTTATTCCTGTATTCTTGTAAATGATCACGCGAACGAGCCTTCAGAAGCTGTAAACCTGGTGAGATCAATCCAAATTATCTACTTGTGCAATGTTGTATATAAATCAATTTTGCGGTAACACCAACTTCACTGCATGACTTAATATCATCATATTCCCTTGTCTAATACCTAATCTACTCTAAACTACCACTTTTATCTAATCTATTCTTTTCCCTTCCCTTTTTCGCAAGGATCACTATTTAAATTTGCAAAATATGAGAAAATCATTGTAAATTTTATATTTGACCATTGACTATTAAAATAATGAATGCAATCTCAAGTTAAATTAAAAAAAAAAAACTCGATTTAAGTTACATATTTTATAAATGAACGAATACTTCAAGAAAATACCAAGTACGAGTAGGTACTAAAATCAAATGTTTTGAATCAAGTAATTAAAGACCGTTTTATTCCAGTCAATGTCTAAATGGTAAAATCATTGAACATTCAGGCTATACATTAACCACGAAATATAATAAAAGATAAAAACACAAAATATAATAAAATATAAAATCAGAGCACTGATTTCGTGTTATATTGCCCCAAAATATTCTATCCTTTTAATAAAGATGTAAGAAAATCTGTTTCGGTAGACACCGCGTATAAGTAGACCGCCATAACGGAAATAATTGACTAGTTTGGGATTGAGTTGGAGAAAACATCAAAATTACAGCAGGACCAGCACCAGAAAACTGATTTTGCCAGCAGTATTTTAGGTGAATAAGGTTGTTAGGTTCTTTATTCAAAGGATTAGGATCCAAACTATCTATTACTCAGTCATTATCTGATACTCATACTCAGATACCCAACTAAACTGCAAAGAAAACTGGGTATTTACCTTAAATATAATACACCTACCCTAACTCTTACTTATTAATATGAAATGAAAATTTAAATCTCACTACCATATGCATAAAATTTGCGTCAAATTTACTCAATATAGGTATTATTAAAGTAAGTAGAGTAGAAGTATATCCTGATATTAAAGACAGGAAATAAAGAAAAACATCATAGATAAACATATCGTAAATCCGACTATAAAACAATCCCAGACTAAACCATTTCACAACCGATGAACTGACACTGGCTTCCAATGCTACGTTATAATATAGATACAATATAAATACGTGATACCTACATGCTCAAATATCGCAGTAACCCAAAATAAGACTTTCCTATCTGTATTAAATAGCTATAATATAATAACAAACGAGCCATCAAATGTAGCAGAACCACGACGGGATACATAGTTTAAGTAACTTTCGATACAATATATCAGTACGAAAAAACGACATATTACATGAACTAAAAAACCTTTCAGGAAAGGGTACAGGTCATTTAATAAGTTGTTCTAGCTACGTGTCCAAATAAATTACTGAATTACGTATATAGAGCTATAACATAGAAGGAAAGCTTATTATATTAAAAATATCTGACGCAACACCCATCTAGGTCCCAATTGCTTTGTAATAACCTCTAAAACATTCCTCAATAGCCCAGATAGCAGCTTCAATCTTACTGAACTAGATTCATAGCTTACAGTTTGGATCAATAAGTAAAAAAAGAAATACAGACGGATAGTAACTGTTTTATAATAAAAATCTGTGAACAAACTTTCAATAGAGAAACATATCTGCGCCTATTTAGGCAGTTTAGTTCTACAGGACAATAATAAAAAAAAAAATACCAAGATAAAAAAAACCGTCTTCCATTTAAGTAATATAAACATAAAGGCCGCTCTAAAGTTACTGAACAATACTTCGCACATGCCTGGACATTTGGTTGGATGCACATCCGGACGTTTCCCCAAAATAAGTAATTGTCTCTCACGCTTTCACAAGGAAACTAAACAAAAGATAAGCCAAAGCACCAAAAAAGTCTTTGTGCAATATGGGCACAGCAGAGGTCATTGTAAAAAAATGGACGGAGATGGTAACTGTCTATTTAGGGCCATTGCTGACCAAATAAATGAGGTATACATGTTAACACTAGATCATAAAATGACACGACAGGACTTAGCATCTTACGTCAAGAACAACAAATTCACACCACGTATTAACCTGGCCTTACAAAATACCGCTACGGAAGTCGCGCATGGCTCAGACTTTTTCAACTTAACAGTTGACGAAAAAATCGATAGGTATATAAAAAAAAACTATTTCAATTTGGATTTTGGGGAGGAGAGGACGCAATTATAGCGGCCGCTGAGTACTACTTAGTCAATGTCAACATAACATAATACGGACCAATGACCGTATAAATGAAAAAAATGAAAGTATAAATACCATTCAGAGATCCCATCACCTACCGCCCGCCAGATAGCCCGGTAGAAAACATCCATCCATACTTCGAGAACAGCCACTACGTTAGCATAGTTCAACGTGCAATACCAGATGAGTCTAGAGAAACACGCGACAACATATATGATAGTGAAACACATTCAGAAGACGGCGCTCAATAAGCGGAAATCTCTTCAAGCACTTTCACGAACATACAACCCAGCTACATGTGTCCCAAAAGATTACGTTCCACACTCCCCTCATCTAGATTACTTACGCCCAGGCCTTGCAAATCACTCTCAATAGTGACGTAGAATGAACTAGGGTGTGCTCGGCAACGTGATAAAATTAATATTGACAAGGTTCTATCAGATCGCAACATAACCATAGCGGGTCTTCAAGAAACGCATCTAACCACGGGAGAATTTAAATCAAAACACTACAATTGGGTCTTAGGTGGCAGAAAAAAAAGAGCACAAGAATATCGAGGCATAGCAATTTTAATAAACAATAAAATCGAATACGACGTCACTCAGACTCATCGCGAAAGCCAAAACGTACTTGCAGTACACCTGCATTTGAAATCAGTCAATGCTAACAAACCAATAAATATTTTCATAATTACATGCCACGTTCCAGCTGAATCAACATCCCGCTTCTTGCAAATAGGAATCGCCATGAGTAAAGCCCCAAAAAATGCAAAAAAAGTAATAATAGGGGACTTTAACGCCCATATAGGTAAGTACGTGATGATGTAAGAAAAATGAAAACTAGAAACATAAAAATTGAAAATCTAGTTGGAAAAAAAATCTGTACCATACCAATACAAATGGGAATTTTTTTCTAAATCTAATACAGCAACACCGATTAAAAGTAAGCAGCTCATGGGGCAGACCCACATGCAAGACCACCTGGTTATGAGGAAATCAAGTATCTCAGGTGACTATATCCTTACAAGAACACAAACAAACCTTTTTTCCACAGCATCATAGGCGAACGCAACTTGATAGTCAACACCTACCACAAACTGGTATGGGGCAATGTAAGAATATCTTCCTTTGCTCAACTACAAAAGCCATCCAAACGAACAAACCCGTCAAAATAAAAGACTAGCATATAACCATAAAAACCACAACTACGAACTTCTGCAAAGGAAAGAACACGTAACGAACTTCCTAAATGCTATCAGAAAAAAAAAAACCATTACGTTAAACGTGAACGGAATCCAATTAGCGAACCCAGCGACAATTTCTCATTGGAATGGGATACCCTAAATAGTATTCTGAAAGAAGCCGCACACGATGTACTACAAAAACCTATTTCCAACACAAAAGAAAGCAGAATTGCACTCGCTAACCATCAAAAGGCCATTTTTCAAAAATCTAAAAGTCCTCAGGACACTACTCTAGGGCTAAAAGTAAAGGAAGCACGGCGCAATCTGAAAAGAATTTTGGATGAAGAAGAGGCGCGCGTTGCCAAGTTTTTTTTAAGGGCCTTAGTAAAACGCACAAATCACTACGTGTGAGAATAACCTATAGGTTCCTGCGACTTTACTAAAGTAAGTCTACTCGAGCGCAGACTAAGCATTACATAACCATGTCCAATTGGATTACCGATTTAAAAAAGTCAAGGCAAACATATTTCTATGTTTGAGGAAACGGAGGAAGTAGCTCCCGGAATGGAGCCACCAACAACTGACGATATTGAAAAAAACCGACCATATCGTGCCGGAGTTATACAAGGCGGCTCCAACGGAATATGTAGCAGAACTCACAAAAACAATGGCGACGATATGGGTAAACAATGAAATCCCTAGTGAATGGCGCCTCACTAAACAGGTACCAATAAGAAAACAACCATATCCAAAACATATAAATCACTTTAGGAAAATATCTATATGCAACGTAGGATATAATATAACCGAATCTACGCGAATTTCTTACTAGAAAAGCACAATGCTGCCACCAGCACCCCCGGTAACTAACAAAGAGCATTCTTGAACAATAGCTCCACAGACGATCATATTTTTACGGTCCGGCAGGTACTGGATACAAAATGGAGAGAGAGAACAGCCATGTTTGTCGTGGCCCTTGACCTCGAGAAAGCCTTTGACAACGTAAATTTAGAATCACTAAAAGATATATAAGTAAACAGAGTAGGTGTATCTCTTACAGATAGAATAATAAAAGCGTGTATGAACGAGGAAACCTTTGTTTCATGGTGTGGACAAAACTCAGAGGTAATAAGCAAAGGCAAGGGTGCCAAACAGGGCTGTCCCCTATCCCCAAGACTTTTTACTATAATCATTAACGAGGTACTAAAGACCCTCGAGGAAGAAGACGAAGCTGTAAGACTTGATCAAGACCTAGAATCAAAATTACCTATAATATTATCCTTTGCAGATGATCTTATATTGATTGGTGAAGAAGTAGACGTTCTTAATCGCATAATCGGCAAAATGAATACGTTATTAAACTCAGTCGGCCTCGTTATAAACCAAACTAAAACAAAACTTGTTGTGCGCAATCTTTTTGGTCCCCCAACCGCATAGCAACCGTGCAGAGTACTTGGGGGAGTCATAATCCAGCCGGTAGAGGAGATAAAATATTTAGTAACTTATATAACAGCTGCCCACAATCAAAGGGCTACCATTAAAACAAGATGTGTCAAAGCAATAAAAAATTCCAAAGTCCTATTACCATTCATACAAGATAATAAAATAGATTGGAGCATCGTAGTATTAATATAAAAAATGGTCATAAGACCATGCATGATTTATGGTCTAAACGTGACCGCTTTAACGAAAGCTAACCGATCGAGACTGAGAAAATACAAACGGCAAATACTACGGGGAATGTTGGATGCGGGGAAACATTACCCAAATCGAAAAATCAAGGCTAATCCATAAGAAAATCCATAACAAAAATAATAAAAATACAAAGAATCTCTTATTATGGTCACATATTACGACGTCCTACTTCAGGCAGCTTATCAACACCAGGAAAATAAGCGCAAAATAGGGCGTCCTATTTACACATGGGAAGACTCCCTAGATCATGAAATCACGAATTATATGAGTAAAAGTAAGGAAGAATGGGGCAATTTAGCGGAAAACACAGAGCTCTAATCAAAAAAGAAGCAGAAAAGATATTCGAAGTGGAAGAAACAGACACAAAAACTGACTTAGATTTGGAGCATTCGATATCAAATCAAACACACAGCCAGCTCTCACCAGTCATTCGCAGACGCAGTGGGCGCAAAACACCCAGATCAAAGTCCATAACATCACATCGATCACGCAGGCAAAAGCCAACATGGAAACAACAACCTACCCAACGAGAGAAGAAACAACTTTTACGAGAACCGACGAGCAAAACGTAATAAAGTATGAGGTTGGAGACGACAAATAGAACGACGAAGTCAAAACAACAACAAAGCAGTCCTATTTTCCTCCCTTTTATATATTACACACCAAGTATAGTATCTATCTTCCCCATACTGATTTGATGCAAGTATTCGGTCGGTTCACATTTCCTCTTCACTCCTCATCCAGACTGCACAGCCCTACACTCCCAATCCTATCTACGTGCCCAACCGGTTTCTCGAGCCTGGATTCGTGATCCAACGCGGAGGGAGGTAGCTGTGCAAGAAGTAAACACGTCAACTTGTGTTCACAAGCGCCGGTACACTCTCTCCCTGGTGGACCTCTTTCCTACGCTCTTGCAGTTTAACCACTGGCTGGGCGGGCACAGAACAGAACAGAACAGAACGTCAAATAGCCTATGACACTCTGGGGAAGAATACCAATCTAATAATATCTTACACTTCGTAATCGGTCAAGCCTTTTAGGATACGAGAATGAAACAGACATACATACATACATATGCGTGAAAGACGTTACGCTCCTTCTGGGTAGAGCAGTAGGGTGAAATACCAATTTCAATCAAAGTACTGAACCAATTGTGATCAAATTTAAATGGATCAACTTTCAAACAAAAAAGATTTTTATCGGTTCATAAATGACAGAGTTCTAAGGCATCAAACATTAAAAATACAATCGAATTGATAACCTCCTCTTTTTGTTGTCGGTTAAAAAAACTTTCGATTTATTAGTTAGGTAGGATGTATAAAGTGATTAAGTGTCAGGTATTTATTATCTTAAATTGTCGATGTGAGTCGTTAGATAAACCAACAACAGCATGTAATATGTCATTAAAACGTTATAAACGCGATTTATCCGAGTACGAGTACCTAGTCATAAACGAAGTAAATAACGAGAATAACGAAGGGTAGAAAAATTGTTTTTAAAAACGAGCTTTTATGTACTTCACTTAATGAGTTATTTTCAGGCGTTTAGGTTCAAAATGTCCAAATCCCAAAATGTCCAGAGGGTGCAAAACGACCATGTTTACCGTACCGATATCATTCTGTTATTAAAATTTTAATCTCAATTATGTAATTAATGATTTTAATTGTTTACACAGAGAACGTGCTCGTCGCCGGAACTGCGAGCTGGACCGTGGCGAGCTGTCAGTGGTGCGGCTATCTCCTGTGAAATGCAAATCCCGGCCCGTCAGCCTCACCAGGTCGCCGCGGCCCCCGCCCACCCTGGAACTGGATACGGTGCTTGAAGAGCGCTCGGATCCTGAGCAGACCACTGTTTCGCAGGCAAGCACTGATGACTTGGATGCTATGTCAAATTATTGGACATAATGCTTATTTTTTCTTTGTTACCCGATTATGACGAAGCCAAACGGAGGGTCTTTATTCCTCGTATGTCCTCAACTTACCGAGGTAACTTAATATACGAGTATGATACATTGTTAGAAGCGACTTGACTCTCCGCTGGTTATAGGCTTGATGACATCACAAAAAATACTTGAAATCTGTTTGGCCAGCGAGGAGAGTGTAGGCCAAATCCTCTGTCTGCTCTGGCCAAGTATGGCTCCTGTAGTACAGAGAGGGTCATGCTCCTGCAGTGGAAACTAAAAAGACCTGATGATGTCATCATCATCGGAATCGAACCCAGGACCCTGCGATTGAAAGGCAGCGCCACCACTGAGCCTCAGAGGACGTCATTTACTCGTATGTTAAAGAAATAGTCGTTTTTATATGTAGTTCAATCTACGTAAACACTCGTATGTAAAATGTCGACATTACAAGCTTGCTATTGCCTTATTCTGCGCTATTGCTAACAACACACAAATAATGTAAATGATTTGGCACCAACGCATGTCACCTGATGTGGCAATATTTTAATATTAATATTTCCTACAAAACAATCGTAAATTAGTCTTCTACGTTACGACTTAATAAAGAGAACTTTATGGAGCAGTTACGATTGCGGCTTCGGCCCAACTTTAACTACTTATTGGGAACCATAGCCGTTTCTGCCCCGCTAATAAACGGCAAACGACGCTTGAACAAGTTATTTGTTATGGTATCAAAGATATACACTTTTCTTTATAGATAAAAAAAAATGCGTCTCTCATACTTCTATGCTTTTCTATATTTATAAGTCAACAATCCACTTTCAATTATTTTCATTGAATGCTAAAATTGAAAATAGCAATCCAATCATGGCCGAATCGATTAAATAAATATCATTCACGTGTCGTGAACAAAGTGATATTTGGCGGTTTACTTTTTGTGTTCAAAGCTTTTTATAAAATACCTTATCTACGTGCTTTGGAAGGCACGTTAAGCCGTTGGTCCCTCTGTCATCATTGATGGTAGTCGCTATGTCAGATGCATATGCAGTTTGAAAAATCCGACACCAGTGTTGGCCACTAGCACACACGAGAATCAACAACAATATTAAATACCTACAACCAGCACATTTCTTCAATTTCTTACTAAAAGCGTACGAGTACGTTTAGATTTTCTAGATGTAGAAGTTAATAAAAAAAAAGTTCAAAAACTAATACCCGACTACTAAAAACACGCCCTTAAAAGTATGAAACAAGAAATGTATTTTATTCACAGGGAGATTGGTTTTTGGCTCCATGAAGATTAGTGTCTAGAGATGATCGGACTTGGTCCGACCATCTCGTTGGGCTGCGACCACTAAATCGTTTTTAAAAAACTTGAAAAATATTGGGTAGGTTAACAGCGTTAATTTTGCAGGTGGAGATAACTCCAGATCGCGAAGTGGGTGCCATATTGTTCAGCGCCGTGGGTGCAGTGGGCACCGCAGCGGCTACATCAGGCTGCGCGCATGACAGCTAGCGGCGGGGCTCAGCGCAGCTCGGGGCTCGCTCGCCGCTCTGGGCCGCGCTCACCAGCCAGCCCCTCGACGAGGACGATGCAGAGGAGGACCTCGCTCTCGACAGCTAGCACCAGCTTGACGAGCGCTCGGTGGCGGACATCGGCGAGCGCATGAAGCTTTTCCTGGACATTCCGCTTAGATTCTAGTTCTAGTGCAGACTTGTGCCAAAACGTGAAACAAAAGTGAATCGTCAATTCGATTGGGATTGGACTCGTGTGTCAGATTCGTCTGATATTAAGAATTTCGAATTTAAAAGCAATGTTGGTACAAAGGGTCTTTAGTCGTTTGGCCAAAATCATCGGCCCACGAAGCAACCGAAATCCGTAACCATTACTTCAAAGAGCACCGCAATATATTGAAAACTACAAAAGTGTGTGTGTTTTGAAAATTGTTATCTAAACATTGACTTGTAACCTTATATCAGAAGCTATAGGTATGACAATTGATTGGGCGGAATTATTGATAGTCCGTATTTTAGGTACATATCTACTTATTTAACGAAGCTTTAACGTATTACTTTGAAGTAGAAGGTACTGATACTGAAAGATTATAGGAACGGAACATACCTATGTGTTCTGTAGATAGTTTTGTAATGTTTTAACGTAACTCGCACAAAGTTGAACATTGCACAATTGAAAATAAGAATAGAGTTTAAAACGAAGGAATTTAAATTGAATTGAATGAAAATTGTTCGTAGATAATGTAGATAGAGCGATGTAGCAAGCACCCTAGGAAATTAATACGAAACGACCAAATGCTAATACTGTAGAAAATATATACTACATTAATAAATTATGTAGATACCTAAGCTAATAAATGTAACTTAACCTTTTGTATCATTCTTACTTGGTCGTATTTTATTTGAGGCACCGTCGTCAACACCATTGTCTTATAAATAAGGTGGATCGTTTATATCGCGTTTAATTAATCACCTCCTAGGAATAATTGTATTACACAATCTCACTCGCCATTTATTATTTCATTAGATCATTACTTATACTTTATTTATACCATACTCACCATAAGTAAGAGCTGACCTTGTCTGATCGTTTGATACGATATCGACGTATTTCTTTCTATACCATGAGATATTTATTGGCAATCGTGCATCACAAGGTTAATGTATAAATTATATTATAAATCGACATATGTTTGCCATTCAACCCAACACATTGTTATAGTTTGTTTAAAGAAAGAGAAAGACACTACTGTCCGGCCAAAATAATATAGCCTAAATATGGCATACGCCTAAAACGTTGACGTATTAAGAATATATGGTAGAATAAAACTCACATGCATACATGAACACTTAATACACCTTTTATATATTTATTGATTGTGTATTATTATTGAAACATGGTTTGGAAAAGCTAAACATAGACTAGTAACTGAAACTACCCACTCAATTTTCGATTCATCACAGTGGCCACTGTTTTGTCAAAACAAAGCCAAACTATTCCAAAGGCGCGACGTCAATCGACGAAATTGAACGGTCATAGGTGTGGAAACCGAACACCCAATTTCCATTGGCCTTTTTGTAGCCAGACAGTTATTACTCAGTTATTAATGACTTATCTCATGGCGTTGGTCAAAATAAATTGCGTAACTTTTCGAGCTACGTTACAACGTATAACATTTTGTAAATACACCAATTAGTGAACTTATACACAACTAATAAATTAATGTTGAATCAGTAGAAAATGCTCTCGATAATTTCATAAAAGAATATATACAACTATGTGTTAAAGAATTGCCTCTCTGTAGACATTTACTTTTGATATTTATTATTAGAAAGGTTACTTTTCTTCCTGCTCTTCCAAGCAAGAAGAAAAGTAACCTTTCTAATTCCTCTCCGAAATCTGACTAAATAAATACAGACAATAAATACAGACAAATCACACAGATTGAGCTAGCCCCAAAGTAAGTTCGAGACTTGTGATATGGGATACTAACTCAACGATACAATATTTTATAACAAATACATATATAGATACACATCCAAGACCCAGGCCAATCTGAAAAAGATCATTTTCCATCTTGACCTGGCCGGGGATCGAACCCGGTCACTCCGTCTCGCAGGCTGGCGTGTTGACCGCTGCGCCACGGAGCTAGTCATGTAAATGCTAGCTAGCCATATGTAAATTTCGTTTATTGTCCTCTACAAATGTGTATCGAAAGTTATCTCATTATTAACTAATTACTAATTGCGAATAACTGAGACTTATAAATAAATGTCAATTGTTGGACGGGTCGAAAGTAACATATATGTAACACATATATATATAGGTTATCTGTAACATATATACACGGTGAAATTTTGATCGTTCTGGACCCTTAAAGGGATGATTCAGCCCGTCGATATAAACAACTTTTCCTATGTGGCCAATGCTGGTTCCATACAAAAAATTTCGGCCCCCCGGTCAATTTGTACGGGAACGTCAAAAAATTTTTTGAGTTATATATATATAAACAGGACTTGTTAGTAATATCAGTTAACACTTGTTTGTACTTTTAAAAATTATTACGACTTCCTAGTTATTTTATAAATTCTTTTCAGGAACTCAATTTATGTTTACGTACTTATATCATTAAAGGATGAATGTTACCTTTGCAACCTAACCTAACGTAACCTTACCATATATTTGCCGAAATACAATATTTACGAAATAAAATGTAGCACCAAAATCAGTTTTAGCATTGTGTAAACAAAATTATCAAGAATGTATGTAAAAGTGATCACATTGATATGATCATTTTAACACTACATAAACAGTAAATGTATAGATACTAAAAAATCTAGTTTGAGTTCATTATATCACTTAAGAGTCCTGTAACTCGTACTATGAGTACGGCGTTATATTGTTGCAGTGACAAGTTTGTTGCCGCTTCTCCTGCATTCCCCTGCGGCACTAAACTTAGCCATAAATACATTACTGACGTCAACAATTCTCAGTTGAAAATCAAATATAACAATTAATAAGTATCCAAATGACCTATATTAAACGTTTTGAATTTAAAAAATTGCAAGAAGTTTCGGCTATCTACTGAAAATAGCGAGTTAGTATTTGAATAACAAACAACTAGATAAACTTACAGTGTTTGTTACTTTAAACCTGCCCTTACTTTCGTCCCCGGTCTCGCCTATTTTAGGTTATTAAATAAATCGTGATCTTCTAAAGACAACAATTATGTTCCACTAAATGTACCTATCTGCTGAATGGTTTTAAGCTTTAACTGAACTACTTAGAGCTTCAACTCGCTTTATCGAATCTTCGTGTCTTTTTTTCAATCATTAAACGGTTATCATTTGTTTACGCTGCATTATTATTTCACACAATCCTTGACCCCCCGATACAAGAACCAAGGTCTGATTTTGAAACACTTATCTACATAATCGATATTGCCCCGTCATGGTGCCAGAACAGCTAAGCTGTTATTTTATAATAAATGAATATGAATATATAATACTAGCTTTCGCCCGCAGCTTCGCTCGCGTCAACGTCGTTTCCTCGGAAACAGTATGAAAGGTAGCCTATGCCCTTCTCCATACTTCAGAGGACTTGTATGCAAAATTTCATGATGTTTGATTTAATAGTTCGGCTAGAAAGCGTAACAAACAAACAAACTCACTTTCGAATTTATAATATTAGTAGGATGAACAGGTCGGATGGCTATTCACAGTGAGCCAGCGGATCTTGCGTGACCACTTTCACGCAATTTCAACTTGTTTATCCTAATAGGGATTTTTCGAATGAATTTGCAGCCGGCTGAAAACCTTCGCGGTTCAATTTCTTAAATTACCTGTAATTTAATTATCATGAATGGCTAAAGCAGTACACGATACAGTGTTCTTTACGGTTTGTTAACTTATATTACTTTTATTTCACAAGACGACACTAGAATCCCTGGAGTTGAGTAGGTTTAGTCTCGAGCTATGATATGTATACACATCTGCGTTTAAGACAATGTGATAAGGTCTAATATGGAATAGGTACGATTGTACGAACAAAAAAATATCAATACTCAATCAAAAAAGTCATTATTCAAAGTCACAGCCAGAGTTTCTCATCCGATTCTGAAATATTTGGTTTTAAAGAGTATAGAATATAAAATATTAGACCAACTTATAAATTTCAGTGCTTCGGAAGGCACATTAAGCTGTAAGTCCCGGCTACCATCTGGTAGTCGTTAAAGAAACCACGTCAGGGGCCGGGCGATTCCCAAAAACTCTGACACCAGTGTGTATCTCGCAATACTAGCCCACGGCCTACGACATTAAAAACAATATAGATGTTGCCTAATTAATATTTGTAATAGCTCGTTATAACGTTTACGGTATATATTAGTAGATATTTGAAGGCTATCTTCTTCTAAGGTTGGTAACCCATAAAATATATAAAATGCCATATCGGTTTTAGACATGTTGTGATATAAAGCTTGTATGTCATATATCTAAAACCGATACGTAGGTACAATTATAAAGTCACTTATTGTGTTTTTAATAACATCAAAGGAGTAAAATATCATAGGTATTTAGATAGGTTTTATTCTATTCTTTTTATGATTGTTTTTGCACTCTCGCAATCTCTACACCCTTGCTTGGTTGACTGGTAGAAAAAGTCATAGGCTTTAAGTCTGCCATTACACTTGCAACTGTGTATGAAGTTAAATAAATAAAAATAGGTATAAATAGAATCAAATAAATAATCAATATTACGTAAAAGGTATATTTTGCATCAAAATTACGAAAATAGAATATTTTGCATCAACATTTATTATTAAAATATTCATTTATGTAATTTATAATAACTTTTACTAAACAGAAGCCTTTTTAATTCTTTATCAAATTCGATCTTCTGGTTGTTGGTCTCATTGAGATCTAAGAGGTGCGTAAGGTTTCTTATACTTACGCACTATAAATAGAATTGATTATTACAATTCTCGGTAAAGATTTTGAAAATGGTTAATATCCACAGTAACCACAGTAATAAATAAGGTTACTTTGCATATTAACCTTATTAGTGTATCATTATATATATATTTAAATGTATTTGAGGATGGCTTGCGCAGCATCTACATATAGTGACTTGGTCATTGGTTGCGTCGCGGTGTGGGAGAAATTTAAATGTATTATAGAAATTTAAATGTATTGTATATCTTAGAGAGTTATTTAATTCTCTTAGAGGATTCTCTTCGAGAGTTATTTAAGGAAACTGGAATTTTAACGGTTGCGTCACAATACATTCTTGCTAATATACTGCACGTACATCAAAATATTCACAAATATGTTAAGAATTGTCATGTTCATACGAGTACATACAATACTAGAAGGCTTTTAGACTACAGAAAACTATGAATACATTCTTAGGGCTTAGTATTCGTTTGTATAATAAAATGCCTGACAATATTACAGCTTTGCCATTTCCGAAGTTTAAAGACGTTACAAAAAATATATTATTGAAAAAAGCTTATTATGGCATTAATGATTATTTCGTTGATAAGAATGCTTGGAGTCGAGACCTCGAATGATATGCAGGACTTCTCTAAACGCTTTTATTTTAATTTTACTTATAATTGTTTTCTTTTTTTGTTGCTGCTATTTTATTTTGTATAATTGTCTAAAATCAACTCTCAATTGTAAAACATGTATATGTTTGCGGTCAACGAGTGTCGACAATTAGTTTTCGAGTTTTGTGCTTGAGATCGAGTAAGTCATGCTCACTAAAATGTTCAAACTGGTGGCGGCGTTGTGTGTCGGGTCGTCGAGTTCCCTCCAATATGGTTGAGCTCAGCGATAGCTGATCCATGCGTCAACTCGTGAACGGGTGCTGCCAGGGGGGACAGGCCTGCTCGGCCTCTTTGAGACTTCTATCTATCTTTGAGACTTTTATCATATCTGTTGTTGTTGCACGCTCGATCGCTAACATAACGTGTTCCACAAAAATATTTAAATTAAAATTGTATATAACATGACATCAGAAAAAAAAAGAAAAATATTAAATATCATACAAAGCCCTTCAGGCAAGTAGGCGACCAATGCTGTTGAAAAGAGTTTCTTTGGGAGTCTTCTTCTCTGCAGTGGTCGGTTCCGAAACGCTAGTAGTTTGTAGCTTTTGAACAATAATTAATAATTTAAATATAATATGATAAGTATTATTTAAAATGTGAATTGACGTGAAAAGTGCCTGAAAAGGCCTATTTTCTGAATAAATCTTTGAATCTTTATCGATATACATATATTTTTATCAGTACGTTAAGTTTGCAAATCAAAAAACTACAACTGAGAACATGGGGGAACGTAATTGAGAGGGGGAAGTAAGAGCCTCTTCCTCTCTCACTCACCAAACGAAACATAGAAGCGGTAAAGCTTCTGTTTTTCTCTGAGAGTGTGTTATTTCCCCGGACGAGCCGGCCCATTCATCTTACTAGCAAAAATGATTTTTGCCGGTAGCGTGGCTCTACCACAACTAAAGATGACATAAGTTCTAAATGAGCCCGAAACCCTAAAGTATTATTATTATTATTTTTTATGTTATAGGACGGCAATCGAGCTCCTTATTGCGTACTATGATTACGCAATATGGAGCTCGATTGCCGTCCATCGGGCAAGTCTAAAGACGTGTTACTATAAGTTTCATTATAGTCACACGTCTTTATATTATTTAAGTAAGAGAGTTCTTGGATAATAACTTAATAAGGTACGTTTTTATGTTTTTGTTTATATTTATTTTTGGTAAGCTTTTCTAAAGTACAAATACAAGATTCTGATTCCGTTTTCCACACGCCCTCAAACATGCTAAATGTGGCCATAAGGTCTTATATAACTAGGCTCTGTCTACCCCGCAAGAGAAAAAGACGTAATGTATGTATGTATGTATGTACATAGATGTACAAATACAAAAATAATGTTAAAAAATAATTGAAAATGTATTAAGTAATAGGCATATTTGCACGCACAATAAATCCCATAAAGTGTGGCGACCACATTTTAAAGTAATGAACTTGATTATGTCAGGTTCAGTTCAGCGCATCTGACCTTGTGCCAGCGCAGAATCCAATTGCCGGCCGGTCCTCAACCTAGTTTCTAAAATTGCTGCCAATACATGCTTTGAGTGTAAAAAAATAATCAATGGTAATTATTCTTCCATGCTGGTCTGGGAGAAACTTAGAATATGCCAACTGCTTCTCTTCCCGCGCAGATCGTAAAAGCCGATCGAGTGATTTGGGCTAAAATCTGCGGAATCATGTCAATAGGCGATGTGGCTAGCAACCCATCAATATTTGATTCCGTTTTCCATATACACGCCCACCAACATGCTAAATGTGGCCATAAGGTCTTGTAGACCCAGGCTCTGCCTATCCCGCTAAGGAAAAAGACGTTATACTATGTATGTATGTAATTATGTAACACACATCTAGACACTTTTTCTAGCTTAAACAGATGATTAATTAAGTACTGGAAAAGGAGGAGGATCGTTCATAGAAGTAATTGAATACAAAGGTTTAAGAAAAAACTGCCCAAGTGCAAGTCAGACTCGCGCACCGAGTGTTCAGCACAAAAAACTTAGTTTCGTGCTATAAATTTATGATTTTTGAATTATTCCTACACTTTAGCTATAAGATCTTGCATATTACCTTTCATGATTCTTGTTCAACGGGAAGTACTATTCAAGTTTTGATGCCCTTGGCAGATAATAAATAAAAAAGATAAATTCGCAAAATATGCGATTTATAAACGCCATAACTTTTGATTACTTTGATTTAAATATTTGATTTTTAACAGGTTTAAGGATACGAAACCCTAAAAATGAGAAATATAAAAAAAAAAAGATTTCCTTGGCAGATAATAAATAAAAAAGATAAATTCGCAAAATATGCGATTTATAAACGCTATAACTTTCGATTACTTTGATTTAAATATTTTGTTTTTAACAGCTTTAAGCATACGGAACCCTAAAAATAAGAAATATAAAAAAAAAAAGATTTCCCTTGAAGCTGACCTCTTATTTTTTTTTTATTTATATTAGGTTTTCTTATGCATTTGCATTGAAAAACAATCTGTTATCTATTCCAATAAAAATCTAAATTTTATTATACTATTTTATTTTTCAATTCAAACATATTGTACCTACATACCTACACACTGATGACAGCTAAAACCAACGACATAACCTTCCGTTGTTTATGACCGGCCACAAGGCCACAAACGATCAGAATTGTTATAAAAATTCTGATGGCGTATACTATCTTGAATAAAACATACATTACATACATATACTTAGGGCCTAAACCACGTTACACGGACGCCCGCGACGGGCAACCGTCGCGTGTCCACGCGCGGTGACATGCAGGTTGGCCGTGAATACCTAGCGGTGCCCGTCGCGTACACTCGCTGTGGGGACCGCATCTCGGAGAGTCGCCAGTTCAATTTTAACGCGTCGCTCGAAAGTGGGCCCCGTCGCGCGCGGGCGGGTTCCACCTCCCCGTGACGGACTCATCGCGCGGAGCACTTTTGTATGGAACAGCGCGGACGTCCGCGTAACGCAGTGTTGGCCCTTATGCACGGATTGCCTACTGAGAAGTCATCCGGCGAGCGTCAGATTTCTGATTTCACGTTCGGTTGCACATTTCGTATCAGAATTCTGATAATGTGTGGGCGGCCTAACATTGCATAATGCAAACCATGTTCTCAAATCCATAGTACTTGTACTCAATGATGTTCTCACAAAAGTTCCCACCGTCAAATTCAAGGTGATGGGTAAGCCACAATCAGGCTTTTATTGCATTTTACTTTATTGTACATTAAGATACAAGTGTGCTAGTTAAATTTATCAATATAATCGAGGCGTGTTTGCTGGTATGACCTGAAATTATCAAAGTACACGACTGACATACTTAATTTTTAACACACCTTTACAAAAAGGAATATAAAAAAAAAATGTTCTATACGGAGACATCCAACGACAAGACATACGCATTGTATTTAGTGCCTCTTTTTATCTATGTTTCTGCTACACTGAGTATACATTGGTTTTTTTAAATGTCATGCTCAAATTAAATTAAGAAATAATGTCATATTATTAAAATTATATATTAAACCGAAATAAAAAAATGTCAGCATAAAAATGTAGTACCACATACACCGTAGATAATAGTCATATATAAACAGAATTGCAAATATTCTTATCATTTTGGAGTCTTGAATCCTTCTTAGAAAATCATATTATTTCTTCAACAGAGCAAAGATTAAGCTTGTGGTAATAGATAGTTAAGAACTTTAACATTCGCAGGGTATCATCAAGAAAAAGAAATTGTTATCAAGGGATTTATAGTAACACATGCGGAGCAGCGCATGCTAGTACAGCGCAAAAGATAGTACATACAGAATAAATATAAATCTATACATAAAACAAAGTCGGGTTAGTTACATTACACCACTTATAACTCAAGAACGGCTCCACAGATTCTGACGAAATTTGGCTTAAAGTAGCTGATTCCCTGAATTAACATTTAGGCTACTTTTTACCCGACTACCCAAAAAAGAGGCGTAACAACGTTCGAAAAGAAAATATCCATAACAAAATGCTACAGTAAAGTAGTAATGGTGTTGCATCTAGTAAACTACAATTTGGTAAACCGTATTTGCGATAAAATATTTAAAACGTTAATGAAGTGCCCATCCACATATTATAGTCCCCAAACACTATCTTATACATCAGATAATCACGTTGGGCCTACGGTCTATCTATACCTAGATCTCGAGGACAATGCGTTTATTAATAAAAGACTTCAACGAGTCCATATCAACAATCAAGATTTTTTTTAAACTTAATTTATTTTTTGAATTATTCTATTTCCATATTTTTTTGTTTGTTATGTCAATTTTTAATATATTTATATCTTATAATTGTTTATCTTTAAAACTTTTAGAAAGCAAAAACTGTCATCAGCCAAGTCACTAAACCGATTTTTTTATCGGACCAATCTGAAAGTATTTAAATGTTTAAGATTGCTGTGCCATACTTTTGTAATATTTTAACCTACCTCGAAAAAGGAGGAGGTTCTTAATTTATAAGTTAATTTATTTTGGATATTTGTTACTTCATAATCATAACTCAGTCATTAATTAACAAATTTAAAAAAATCGGAGGCCAAATCCAAAAAAAATTTTGGATATAAAATAACTTCTGAATTTGTCCTATTTAAATTTAATGTATAGGTATCAGTTCTACTTTGGTTGAAATATGTTTTACATCTGAATTATTATCAATTGTTTGTTTCGACATAAAAGCAATATCTAAACATTCTTTGTTTCTCCTAGGTGCCCCGTTATTGGAGGACAGCATTCCACCTCTCTTGGAAAAGCAATTAGAAAATTTCAACATTACGACTTCCAGATTGGGTTTTCTAAATTCACATATTGCAAATACTATTTTAAAATATTGTCTTTTTGTTCCCATATTCACCTATATTCTTCGCGCAAGCCCAATTTAGAAACATCTGGAACTTATAAAAAAACTAGATGACTCCCTGCATTCGACCCTAGAAAATATTCTAAACCTACGTTTTACTGAAAATAGCTAACCTTACCAATTAAAAACGATGGCATCGGTATCAGAAAAATATCTAGTGTTGCTCTCCCCGCTTTCCTTTCCTCTGTTCACAGCGTTACTGGATTATGTAAAAAAATTGTTCACGAAGATGACCTTGCCATTGACCTTTTAGTAGAGGCAAAGAAAACCTGATCAGCCCTCTGCCCCAAAGACAGCACCCCGGTGAAAACACATCAGCAAAGACGCTGTTTTTTCGCACAACGGATTAGCATCGCTATCCAACGGCGGAACGCAGCCAGCGTTCTTGCCAGCATGCCACACGGGCATGGTATTGATTTTAATTTTTTCTAGTGCCTTTATTGTGTATATAGTTAGCTATAATTAGTGTGATAAGTAGTTTTAAAGTTATTTGTTTAATATTTTCGACATACATATGTTGACATACATGTTACCTTTTATTTCAAATGTTCAATAAAATGTTATGAATAAATATCCTACAAATTTCCAAATCAGCTGATAATGACAGAAATTCCTTTTTTGATTCGCTTAAAAATTTTATTTTTAAGTTTACCGTATTTTTATGTTTACTCTTATTTCATGAAGTTTTATATTTTTTCAGGTAAATACTACGTTCGTAGGGTAAAACTACTAGAACAATTTTGATAAAATCAGTATATTATAAATCCTATAAATCAGAAAAGCACATAAAGTGTTTTTTTTTATACAGGGACAAATTGTTTGTTTACGCAGAAATATATAAAATATATAGGGACATATCACACAAATTGAGCTAGCCTCATAGTAAATTGTGAACTTGTGTCTAACTCAACGACACTATACGTTATAATATATACCTATATAAGTAAACATCCAAGATCCAGGTCAAACTGAAAAATATCGTTTTCCATCATGACCTGACCACCCGAGCACCCTCGTGTTGCAGACTGGCGTGTTGACCATTGCGCCACGGAAGAAAGAGCTCGCCAAAAAGAATAACACAGAAAGAATAGCACGCGAAGTGTAAATATACAGGGACAAAAAGTGTGATAACTTTATAAAAAATAGATTTGAATTTAGGTAACCCGTCAATAAAAATATCGACTTTTATTGCCTGATGTCCGTGCGCCATGATATCGTAAAATTCCTTTGTTCAAGCTAGTACCACCGACGAATAAAATCAAACCACGTTTATATGCAGCACAGTTTGCATGACAATTGAATTCTAAAGAAAATATTTGGCCATGACAATTGTTTGTTTTGCTCAGAAACCAAAGTTAATCGAGTTTGTTTTCTGTTAGGTAACTTTTGATTTATTATCACAACTTGTGAAGCTTACTTATAGAGCCTTTAAATTATTACGCCCGTGATAATTAAATAATAGAGAACTGCAAGTCACGTCGGTGTGCGAGCGAACCTCTGTTTATTGTTTTACACACAGATGTAGAAAGGCTAGATAACGATTGTCGTCTGACAAGCCCACACCAAGTTTACTACTCTTACTTTTAGATGTTTGGTATCGCCAAAAACAACACGCGTTTAGTATCATATTTTTGCGCGAAAATTAATTGAGCCATTATCCGTTGCAGAAACTCAAATAGGACACTGAGCCGAGTAAAATAGTATAAATACCTTTCATTGGTAAGTAATTTCGTTGTTGAATTGCCTATTGAGGATCTTCTTGTATCCTCAATCGGCATCTAGGCTTATGTTTTTTCAAAGACTTGGTAATTGACCTAGCGTAATGCGTGACCAAAGAGCTCACTTATTTCTTGTCATCTTTGGTTTGCTAACAATAGAGAAAACTTTTATGCACTACTTTAAATGCACATTAGCAACACGATAAAAGGCTTAAATCAGACTGCTACATTTCCGGGCATATTTTTTACTTTCACGATATTTTTTTCATATTATACTAGCGGCCCCTAGGATTCTAATGGAGAAAGAATTTTGCAAATCGGTCTAGTAGTTTCAGAGCCTATTCGATGAAAACAAACAAACAAAACATCAAATCTTTCCTGTTTATAATATTAGTATAGAATTATAGATAGACTATATATATTATGCTTTCGTTATCCATAAAAAAAAACCTTTCATTTGATACTAAACACGTCATATCTCCAAAAACATTTTAACGTTCGTCTATGAAAAAATAGAATAACATACCTACACACATAAAGACGAAAATCATAAAACTCATTTCGCCATGCCGTAGTCGTACTAATCAATTTGTCATTACTAATACTGCAATGCACACATCTACGTGCTAACTTTTGCGTAATATCAGAGCTAACTGCTTAACATCCTGTACATATACAGGCCATGGAGTAAAAAAAACTACAACATCAACTACTCGTACAAATAGAATTCGCACGAAGCGTAAAATGTCCACGAAATCTAATGAGCCCATGAAAACTCAGGGTTCTGAAACGGATGTTAAATAATACCGGCCAAGTGCGATTCGGAATTCCACACGAAGGGTTCCGTGCCACCATATATTACCATATAGGTAATATTTAACTTCTATGTCGTCGAAGTTACATCTACTCGTAGCTGAAAGGAAAGAGCACAAAACGCCGTTCAGAAAATTATGTACATTCTAAACCATATAGGCACCCTGAAACAGCACTATATAGATATTGTCAAGTTCAGCTATTTGTCCTTTCGACAATGATGCAGCAGCATTCACGACGCCCTTACTACTCTCAACCTACTAACAAGAATTAAAAAACCTGCCAAGTACGACTCGGACTCGCGCACGATGGGTTCCGTACCGTTATAGTACATCTATAAAAACGGCAAAAAAATCATGTCTGTTGTATTTTTAAAGTGAATATGAAACTTAATATTCTGTGAATATTTCAAGCGTCTACCTGTTGCCATTATCAATATCGAACAAAAACAAACAAAAAATATCACGTTTGTTGTATCGCCTCCTTAAATATTTATTTTATTCTATTTTTTTTATTATTTGTTGTTATAGCGGCAACAGAAATACATCATCTGTGAAAATTTCAACCGTCTAACTATCACGGTTCATGAGCCTAGTGACAGACGGACAGACAGACAGACACACAGACACGGACAGCGGAGCGATATAAATAGGGTCCCGTATTGTCCTTACACCTAAAACCTACCCCTTGGGTAACTAACGTATCATCTCCCTATGTTAATTACTGTATCCTTTTATTTTTAGGACTGTATTTATATAAACATTGTATTTATACATTCAATAATTATAATTGCAAAAAAGATATCACTGTTTTTTGCAAAACCTGACATATGAGACATATGAACAGACCGAGAGCTATATGGAAGTTATAACCTAAGTTGTTTTAATTTTTTTTTGGGTTGTTTAAAATGAAATGATTTATTTTTCTAAAGCGTGGTTACACTTAGCCGTGTCCAACATGCACAATTTGAATACATACTTATATAATCATTAGTATTACATAATACACTTATTCAAATTCAAGTCAATGTGAAACAATATATAAATAAATTTCAATTTTATAAAATGAAACTAGATGTCGCTCTGTGCGCGGGCTGCAAGCAGCCCGCGAGGCTCGCGTTTGAGCTCTATGACGAATAAATTCATTCAGTTGAGCAGAAAGATCAAAAAGTTAGGAAGTACGGAAATAGTAGGAAACGGAGTGGGCGGCCATCTTGGATTCCAAAATGACATCCAGATTCGAGTCGGGCGGGGTCCCAAACCCCCAAATCCAAAATTTCAGTCAAATCCGATAAGATGAGAAAATTAAAAAAAAAAAATTTCGCCGCCATCTTGGATCCAAAAAAGGAGTGCAGATTCGAGTTGGGGGTGGTAAGGGTGCCCCAGATTTCGATTTTGAGTCAAATCGGATAAAGTTGAGAATTGGGGGCAATTTAGGGGGGGAGTGGGTTAAGGAGGAAGGGATTGAAACTTTCGCTCGGCCTGCGATCGGGTAAAGTTGAGAATTGGGGGCAATTTAGGGGGGGGTGGGTTAAGGAGGAAGGGATTGAGACTTTCGCTCGGCCTGCGGCCTCGCCACTCTGCGAGCCCTTCGGGCTCGCGGCCCCCAGTGGCCGGCAGTTCGGCCTTCGGCCTCACTGCCGCCCCTTTGGGGGCCCCCCCCTAGGGGGGGGTCATCCGAAGGGCTCGGGCTTCGCCCTCGCCCTTCCGATGTGAGGAAGGGATCGACCAATTGGCTCGGCCTGCGGCCTCGCCACTCTGCGAGCCCTTCGGGCTCGCGGCCCCCAGTGGCCGGCAGTTCGGCCTTCGGCCTCACTGCCGCCCCCTTTGGGGGCCCCCCCCTACGGGGGGTCATCCGAAGGGCTCGGGCTTCGCCCTCGCCCGTCGGATGTCGATTTAAACGCAGCTCGGCCTCCGGCCTCGCTTTCGCTCGCCCTGCGGGCTCGCGAGAGATACTCGGGGGGTCGTGGGGGGAAAAGGGGGGTCGTGGGGGGAAAAGGGGGGGGTGGGATGAGCAAATTTGGCTCGGCCTGCGGCCTCGCCACGCAGCTCGGCCTTCGGCCTCGCGTTTGCTCGCCCTGCGGGCTCGCAAAGCCCTTCGGGCTAGTGACTTGGGGGGAGGGGGGGGTGGGGGGGGTGATTTTCCGAGGGGCTCGGCCTTCGGCCTCGCTACGCAGCTCGCCCTTCGGGCTCGCGGGGAGCCGAGTCTTCGGCCTTCGGCCTCAGACTCGGCTAAAGACACTCGGGGGCCCGATTTGTATGGCGGCCATTTTGATTTTCGAGAAAATTAAAAAAAAAATACCGGCTCGAGAATTTGACCGTGACCCCCTACAAAAGTCACTATGGGGGCAAACCCCTAACTCTGATAGTTTTCGCAGGCCGTACCCCCTTCCACCTCGGTTTCCGTGATCTTCAACTTTTCGGATTTTTCCCCTGGTGAGACAAAAATTCCACATCCAGTCCACCAGGCACCATCACCCCTTTCAGTCTCGAAGTGGGAGAACAACTATGTCAATCAGTCAGTCAGTCAGTCAGTGGTAGGTGTAGCTTTATATAATATAGACTAGTGTTTTGCGTGGGGGCGCGGGCTGCGAGCAGCCCGCGAGGCGGTCGTGCGGCTGTATGGGCGGGGTCAGTAAGGTTTGCAGTCTTAGATGCGTCAGGTGACTTGTGGGGGTTGAAGAAACCGTATTAACATTGACAGTCGTTTGAAATTCCACTAAAACAGAGGGGGAGGAGGGAAGTTTGACACTTCAAAACGGCTCGGGCTTCGCCCTCGCCTTGGAGCTCGGCCTTCGGCCTCGCAGACCCAAGTGGTCGGCAGTTCGGCCTGCGGCCTCACTGCAGCCCACTTAGGGGGGCGGTGGGGGAGGTTGGACTTATTCTTGGACGGCTCGGGCTTCGCCCTCGCCTTGGAGCTCGGCCTTCGGCCTCGCAGACCCAAGTGGTCGGCAGTTCGGCCTTCGGCCTCACTGCAGCCCACTTGGGGGGGTGGTGGGGGAGGTTGGACTTACTCTTGGACGGCTCGGGCTTCGCCCTCGCCTTGGAGCTCGGCCTGCGGCCTCGCGCCCCCCGTGTGCAGCAGTTCGGCCTTCGGCCTCACTGCAGCACCTTGGGGGGAGGGGGAGGGGGGTGCCTCGGGCTTCGCCCTCGACACCCCGGTCGGCTCGGGCTTCGCCCTCGCCCCGAAGCTCGGCCTGCGGCCTCGCAGGCTCGCCCTTCGGGCTCGCTTAGTATGACGGGAATTGGCCTTGTATGGCGGCCATCTTGAATTTTGAAAAAAAAAAAAAAACTTTAGTGACACTTGAAATTGCTTACAACCCTCTACATTTTGGCAAAAAAATCATCCCCCTAACCCCCACCGTTTTTGCAGGCAGTACAACCCTTACACCAGGTTTCTTCGATCCTCAAGATGTCAGATTTTTCTGGTACTCACTGGAACACCCTCTATACGATGGTATGCGTCACAACACCCCACCATACCGGGAACAGGTCAAACAACCATGTCAATGAGTGAGTGAGTGAGTGGTATTGTAGCTTTATATATTATAACTAGTGTTTTGGGTGGGGGCGCGGGCTGCGAGCAGCCCGCGAGGCGGTCGTGCGGCTGTATGGGCGGGGTCAGTAAGGTTTGCAGTCGTAGATGCGTCAGGTGACTTGTGGGGGTTGAAGAAACCGTATTAACATTGACAGTCGTTTGAAATTGCACTAAAACTGAGGAGGGAGGGAGGGTTGTGACACTTTAAAACGGCTCGGGCTTCGCCCTCGCCTTGGAGCTCGGCCTTCGGCCTCGCAGACCCAAGTGGTCGGCAGTTCGGCCTGCGGCCTCACTGCAGCCCACTTGGGGGGGTGGTGGGGGAGGTTGGACTTACTCTCGGACGGCTCGGGCTTCGCCCTCGCCTTGGAGCTCGGCCTTCGGCCTCGCAGACCCAAGTGGTCGGCAGTTCGGCCTTCGGCCTCACTGCAGCCCACTTGGGGGGGTGGTGGGGGAGGTTGGACTTACTCTTGGACGGCTCGGGCTTCGCCCTCGCCTTGGAGCTCGGCCTGCGGCCTCGCGCCCCCCGTGTGCAGCAGTTCGGCCTTTGGCCTCACTGCAGCACCTTGGGGGGAGGGGTAGGGGGTGCCTCGGGCTTCGCCCTCGACACCCCGGTCGGCTCGGGCTTCGCCCTCGCCCCGAAGCTCGGCCTGCGGCCTCGCAGGCTCGCCCTTCGGGCTCGCTTAGTATGACGGGAATTGGCCTTGTATGGCGGCCATCTTGAATTTCGAATTTAAAAAAAAAAAATTAGTGACACTTGAAATTGCTTACAACCCCCTACATTTTGGCAAAAAAATCAACCCCCTAACCCCCACCGTTTTTGCAGGCAGTACACCTCATCCACCAGGTTTCTTCGATCCTCGAGATGTCAGATTTTTCTGGTACTCACTGGAGCACCCACTATACGACGACACCAAAGTCACAACCCCATACAGTCGGGAACTGGTCAAACAACCATGTCAATGAGTGAGTGAGTCAGTGAGTGGTAATGTAGCTTTATATATTATAACTAGATGTCGCGTGGGGGCGCGGGCTGCGAGCAGCCCGCGAGGCGGTCGTGCGGCTGTATGGGCGGGGTCAGTAAGGTTTGCAGTCGTAGATGCGTCAGGTGACATGTGGGGGTTGAAGAAACCGTATTAACATTGACAGTCGTTTGAAATTGCACTAAAACAGAGGGGGGAGGGAGGGTTGTGACACTTTAAAACGGCTCGGGCTTCGCCCTCGCCTTGGAGCTCGGCCTTCGGCCTCGCAGACCCAAGTGGTCGGCAGTTAGGCCTGCGGCCTCACTGCAGCCCACTTGGGGGGGTGGTGGGGGAGGTTGGACTTACTCTCGGACGGCTCGGGCTTCGCCCTCGCCTTGGAGCTCGGCCTTCGGCCTCGCAGACCCAAGTGGTCGGCAGTTCGGCCTTCGGCCTCACTGCAGCCCACTTGGGGGGGTGGTGGGGGAGGTTGGACTTACTCTTGGACGGCTCGGGCTTCGCCCTCGCCTTGGAGCTCGGCCTGCGGCCTCGCGCCCCCCGTGTGCAGCAGTTCGGCCTTCGGCCTCACTGCAGCACCTTGGGGGGAGGGGGAGGGGGGTGCCTCGGGCTTCGCCCTCGACACCCCGGTCGGCTCGGGCTTCGCCCTCGCCCCGAAGCTCGGCCTGCGGCCTCGCAGGCTCGCCCTTCGGGCTCGCTTAGTATGACGGGAATTGGTCTTGTATGGCGGCCATCTTGAATTTTGAAAAAAAAAAAAAAACTTTATCGACACTTGAAATTGCTTACAACCCCCTACATTTTGGCACAAAAATCAACCCCCTAACCCTTACCGTTTTTGCAGGCAGTACACCTCATCCACCAGGTTTCTTCGATCCTCAAGATGTCAGATTTTTCTGGTACTCACTGGAACACCCACTATACGATGGTATGCATTATATTACTCCACCATACCGGGAACAGGTCAAACAACCATGTCAGTGAGTCAGTCAGTGGTAATGTAGCTTTATATATTATAATTATAATAAGAAACTTAGTTATATATTTTGACAGTTGCCTTTATATATATTACTTATTATTAATATGTATTTTTTACTTATTTTACTTAAAATATTTTTTACTTATTAATAATAAACTTTAAAAATATATTCTTCCTTGAACTTTTGTATTATTTTTTATATCTTTTTCTAATAGATGTAATTAGCTAAATACCTTTAAAGGAAAATCTCAGACTCGTAGCATAAATAGATAAAATTCAAAAATCGAACGTGGGGCATTGTTTCGTAAGTTTTCGTGTATGTTTACACTTTTTTTGTACACTACTGATGGTTTTCAATCAAGAGCAAGCCTATTTCAAACTCTACTTGACAACAATGCCGGCCTCTTTGGCTCTGTGGCACCTCAAGTGCCTATGAACGCAGGGTCCCGGGTTCGACCCACGGCCAGGTCATCATGGAAAATCGACCTTTTTCAGATTGACCTGTGTCTTCCATGTTTATATTGTTATTGGCATACATTGGTTTTTTGTAGTTACTCACTCCATAGCGAGTCATGACCTGACCACGGCTAACTACGACACCATCTGTTTGTAAGAATATGTTAGTTGATTTTTAATTAATTAAAAATGAAGTTATTATTTATAATTATTTACGTGCGCATAGTCTAACCACTTAGTTCTGACTGGTTCGGCAAATTGCAACACAGTCTCGGAGATTCTCTACACGCAATGTTTTGGATTCAACCAAACCGATATAAATAAACGGTTATAGCAAAATTTAATTTAGTAACTTAATTCACCTGGAGGGATTCGCTTACGGAATCCTAAAAACAATATTGATCTGCTACAATAATAGTAGAGGAAACAAGGTCGATCGATGTTTTGTAGAGGCTTAAATTGCTTGGTGTGGCGTAGCGTGCGCATGCGACCATTTTAATGCGTACTTTGGTGCGTGAGCTGTGCGTGAGCAGTGCAGTCTCTAGGTATGCTCGCTCCGTAGATCCGATCAATTTGTTGCATCGATAATTGATAATTGATATGAACACGAACTTTGGTGCATTGTTACCTAGATGTTTTATGTCAGTGTCCTGTGCATGAAATTCATTTGATATCAATGTGTAAATCGCAGTGCCTATATTGGATTGTCTTAGCAAAGGTAGGTCGTCATTTCTTAAGTAATATGTAATCTACCCCAATTTCATGGTTTTCTCAAATAAGTTATTAAATTAAAAATTAAATTAAAATTTAAATTCATTTATTTTAGGTTACAATAATGAGCCATAATAACAAATTGAATAATAGTCGCTCGAAAATTAAAATTACATCAAAATAATAAATATTACTCAATATAATAATAAAATGTCAATTATATATAATTCGCAAATCAATGTCAAATAATGTATGTCAAAGAATAATAACTATAACATTCTTATAAATGGGGAACAATACGTGCCTATCACAACAGTGCTGTATTTAAGGCACTTTATTTCTATTATTTTTACACGAGTCATTTAAAAATTCACGCGCGATTAATTGTATCGCCGTATGTTGTCAAACTTATGCGATTTTTTAAATGTCTTTTTTTATCTTAACGACCAATCTACCAGTACATTTAAAAATCTCAATATGATTGCAAAATTAAATCATTATAAATATTTATAACCTCTCAATACACAATCAATAGATAAAACTGGGAAAACAATATGCATATGACGAAAAGAACATTAAGAATTATCAATAAGTATGTGAATCAATACCCATACTATATAATATACTGTACTATAATCCTTACTAGAATTATAAATGCGAAGGTGAGTTTGCTTGTTAGTTTGTTACACTTTCACGCCTTAATTACTGAACTGGTCATCATGTAATTTTGCATACCCGTTGTCTAGGGTACGGAGAAGGACATAAGGCATATTTTGTCCCGGACAAAAATGTACTGTTTCCGAGGGATCGACATTGACGTGAGCGGAGCCACGGGCGAAAACTAGTATAAGTAATATTTACAACAACAAAATATTAGCGAAACAAAGTTTGCCTGGACAGCTAGCTATGTACTAAAATTAACTAACTTGACAAATATACAGATAGGTAAATCATTTTAAAACCAACAAAGTCAATACTTTAATTTGAAATATAGACCGATTACTAAACTGGACAAGCTATTGGAGAGCGTTTCGTGCCGCGACAACAATACACCCGAACCATGATTTTCGACAAGGCAGAGTTTAGACCGTTTATGCCGAAACCGAAGTAACCACCGAACCTCTATTTTTCTGACGAAACTGGCCGAAATCTAAACTGTAACGAACGGTCGGTCGGTCTCTAGTTTTGCCGCGACTTTGACCACGTAAATTATAATCTCATATAGAGCTTTCTATTGGTGAAAGAAATTTTAAATCTGTACGGTAGTTTTTCAGTTTATCCATTAAAAACACACATTTATATCTATAATATATAAATGTGATAAAAATAGCGTTTTAAAAATAGAAAACCGGTTATATTATTTATTAATGACGAAAAATAATTTTGAGCTCTTTCTATTTATTGATATGCAATGCAATTTAAATTTAAATAACATTTATCAATCATTATATAGTTTACATAAGTATCTTTCGAAGATGTTAACATTTATTTTACAACACAATATTGCAGACGTCAATAATTTACTTAAAGTAAGTTTAGTGCCGCTTCCAAAGCAGAGTTCAGAAGAAGCGACAACAAACTGCACAGCACATTTCTCCAAGTGATATCAACTTACTTGAGTATACCTACTACCTACTTTAAACTAAGTATGTAAAGTATGTGTTGTGTGGCATGAAAAGTTTAATATGCGTGATTGGTATTTATTCTGACTAATGGACAATCTTATCTCTATGTTTTCACCTCAGAACCGAATGTATCTTTATTTACGATTAAAATTTATTGACAACTTGAACTTGAAGCTGAACCAAGTTTCAAGTTCAAGTTCCCTCAATTTGTACCCGACTTCGACGAGGCCAAAAAATTTATGTATCACAGAACAACATATGTATGTTCGATTGTTTGTCGTATCTCCCAAACTAATCAACTTAACTTGACATATGACACATTGTTAGATGCGTCTTAACCTTAACCGTACGCTAGTTACCATTTTGATTTAGGTGTGTGAAAATGGTGACCTCTATAATACAAAAAGGCACGAACATATTTTTCTAAATATAGGTAGGTTCCGAAAATATATAGGTAATAAATAATATATTTTTAATCTCCTGTGAAACTTCAAAATATGTACAGAAATATTAGCAGTTGGGTTTTAGTATAAAACTTTATCTTGTTTACAGTATTTCTTGTTTATCATTTTATTAGATTTAATCTCCTGTGAAACTTCAAAATATGTACAAAAATATTAGCAGTTTGGTTTTAGTATAAAACTTTATCTTGTTTACAGTATTTCTTGTTTATGATTTTATTAGATTTTATCTCCTGTGAAACTCCAAAATATGTACAGAAATATTAGCAGTTCGGTTTTAGTATAAAACTTTATCTTGTTTACAGTATTTCTTGTTTATGATTTTATTAGATTTAATCTCCTGTGAAACTTAAAATATGTACCGAGATATTAGCAGTTCGGTTTTAGTATAAAACTTTATCTTGTATACAGTATTTCTTGTTTATGGTTTTATTAGATGACTATTGTGATCGGATCTCCTTCTGCGTTCCGTATGTAGGTACACTTACCTATTGCTACAGTTTGTGACCCTCGTAATAAAGGAACCCACACAAAGACATGCCGACATCTGCATTACTTAAAATATGCACTGTTTTGATAAATTATGGCTATTAGTACCTAGAAATCGTTTCCTTGTGGTAATTTTGTAGCAATTATGTAAGATTTTTCAAAAAAAATCTACTCTAGCAGTATGCAATACGTTGTGAATTATTTTTTTATTGCCCTACATTAAATAAAAATATTTGAATACGTTCGTATGAGGATTGTAAGCGTAGCAACTTTGTTGTGACAGACAAACAAACAAGTGATCCATATGTTTTATATTTTATTACCTACTCAGACATTGGCCACGAAACCCTAAAAAAACTGTTTTGTTGAACACAGAAAATGTTATATACACTGTATATCTGGTATTTATATATGAACAAAACTGAGCGTATTTTTTAAAATTAAAACTGTCCGATCCAGTAAACTTCGCCGATGACAACCCCGCCCAGTTCTGCCGCCCTCGACCCGCGATCGCCTAGTAACTAGACGAGCGCAGGTCGCGGTAACTGTTGAGCGCGCCTTTATTAAAAACAATTAAATTTAACACAGTTTTTATATATTGGTAAAACGCCAACAACTATACAATAGCTAAGGTCCAATTCACACCGGAATGGAAGCGACGCGACGAAGCTGGCAGTGCCGGCTGCGGTATAGTAGAGGAGATGTGGAAGATTCACCTTCACCGATCTGATAACACGATGAGACAATTTTTTTTATTCAAATATAATTTTCTATGTTGTGTCCTGTTCTATCACACGGACCTCGGACGCTCCACTTTCTCTCGCACCTATCAAATAGCTAAAATTCTAAAACTTTATAGCTTGGCAATAATATTTTATATACGATTAATTGCAGGCAAACCTATATGATTGGCTTTGTAATTAAAATATCTTACCTATGATATTAAAACAGATCGATGTAGTTACCTATTTTGTCTTACTTGTTCATATCTACTTGCCAGTAGCCTGCAAGGCAAATCTACTTAGGCATAATTTGTGTGTTAAAAACTATTAATTAAGATAAGACTCATTCGGTTATGACGTGTGGAGGTGAGGATGAAAATTAATTTAATTCAAAATAGCTATGAACACTTTTCGATAGGGAAGTTATCGTAGGCATATTTGTTTATAAATTATATTTGATAAAAAATATGTCTCATCGAGTTATCAGATCGGTGAAGGTCGATCTCGCACCGGCTCTTAGACTATTAGAGTCGCATCGCCACCTGGAGCCACATGCCTAGACATGCGCCTGGTCTCCTATTGACCAATTTAGATTCTTCTGGCAGCGACCCGCCATCAGAACCGCTGACAATCGCTAGATGCGACGAGACGTTAACCTCGCGACACCACTTTTTAAGCGATTAGATAACCCCACTCTGTTGTCAATCCATTTTCTATTGCGTTGTTATTACCTTGCATTTATATTTTAAAATTATAGATCACCGTGGCAATATATGTAGCAGCCACATTTTATGGAGGTTATTCGGCGTAGATAGTAACAGATCACGGAAAAGTAGTGGTCTGTAGCACGATCATGTCGTCTCATATATAAAGTTTAAAAATATTTTACACTGAAATAAATTGCCGCGCCCGCCGGCCGCTATTATTCTAGTGTGTAATGGCCCTTAGGCTTACCTATCTGTCTGTACTCTATATAGTAGTAGTTGTATCAAAAATATACGAAACGTTTAATTTGGTAACCTGGCTTTCTCCTATTTCTGTCACCAAGCACCTATTTTTACATAGACTATATCCAAAAAAATATTAGGGGTGAAATGAGAGTTTTCAGAAATGCTTACCAGATAGCAACACTGCATTGTAAAGTACGATAAGCTTTCATTATCATCATCATTATCATCTCAGCCCTATTTTTATAAATGTTTTATTTTGCATTCATAATGCTATTTTTGATATAACCTTAACAAATTAAAAAATATGGTGAAAAAATTTTTTTCCGCCCCCATGAAATTCTTTTACCATATCTTGTTTCTTAATTTATTAAGAGTATATCATCTCAGCCCATCTTCCGCCCGCACTGCTGTGCAAAGGCCTCGCTTCGTTTCCGCCATCCATCTCTGTAATGAGATCTAGGACCTGTGATAAGCTGTCATTCGATAATATTTGACAAGCAGTGACAACTGACACATTGTCCGCCAATAACGTAGGGACGTAGGGACCAATACTGGACTGAGTTTCTTTCGGTGTATTCTTCTCAGCAGCTCGTTTCGAAACGCTAGTAGCTTAACGATTTTGCAAATATTAAAAATAATAATATGACGTTCAGAAAGAGATACATGATATCCAAATTTGAATAAAATTCTTTTTCTTAACAGATTACCGGACCCTACGCACCAGTAGCTCATTTTGAAAAACCCTCATTTTGGGTAGCTGCTGTATCCACGCGTTTAATAAAAAGCTTTTTCGGAACAACCTACGCCAACAATTGAGCAAAAAAAGACGGTAGTCCTCTTGCAATACGTCGTGAAGTGCTATAGACGTAAGGAATTAAAGCATATGTCAATATTACCACAGATTCGTGCCCTCAGTTCGTGCCCTCAGTTCATGCCTGACTGTGACTGACATTTTGTGCGTTTAACCCATTTGCCAAAGTTTAACTTGTTGAAATTATTTGCATATGTCAGTCGTGGTTTTGGCAAATAAATTAATTGGTCAAAATTTTAAATGAGTATCAAACTCTTGAATATCAATATTTATACATATTTATAGGCACATGTCATTTAACAGGCAAACGAATAAGATTACGAATAATTTATGACCTAGACCAACACAAATGATAATAATTTATTTTATACAAAAAAAAAATAATAATGTGTTATGGCCTGTTATGGCCCAAAGCGCAGTCTATCTCGTAAGGGACAAGAAGTGTTTAGTATATATGAATGTATAAATTAGTCCTAAATTTTTAAGTTTGGCAGCAAAAGCTCATTTCATACATTATCAAACAGAGATAAAAAAAAAAATTGCGTCCTATCAACAAAAAGGGCACTGTCACTGAAAAAACAAAATTTTCTATAGTGCTCACTCCGTAGCTGACTTTTCAAATCACCTTTTTTTTACGGAATGTACTACCCGACCGCCTGAACTTTGTCGATGACTCGATGACGAGCTCTCCCCCTACGCAAACCGCAACCCGCGCTCGCCTTGTTACTACGCGATCACTCGATCGATTTGTAATTGAACATTATCGACAAACGGAGGTAACCGCGTTAAAAGGTGTAAAAAAACTTTCGTGAAATTTACCTATTGTTTCATGGTGGGAAGAACAATTGGGATCCAGATCAGAAAATTACATCTACTTTAATTACGGAACCCTCTCTCTCTCTCTCGGACTTGCGGTTAACTGGTCTGGAATAAGGTTCGAAACATGAAAATATGCTAGCAAAGTAGATGCATAAGTTAATAATTTTCAATAAATACCAAGGGCTAAAACGGATAGATCTGACGATCTACTCTCTAAGGGGTAAAGGCATGATTAATATGAACATTGTATTCAATGAAAAATTTATAGCAACACTACCCTGCCAAGAAACACAATGTCTGACATTCGTTATAAAAAAAAAATACAAATAATTACAATTAGTAATAAATACTCGTAAAAACTTTAACTGCACAGTCTTTAATGCATGCCACATTCTTTGATGTGACATTGCAAAATAGATTGTAATATTAAAAGTCAGTTAAACCGGATCAGTAAAGCGAGTAGGGAAGGAAAGGTGAGTTACGTAACCGGGCGAAGTACACAACAATGCATGTACTGATCTGGATGGCATTGTCTGGTGCAGGAATTGCAGAATGCAGCGAAATATGCAGGGCAACGACAAACAAGCCAGGGTCAGGCTTTTTGCAATAATCAACCAGTCTCTAGATGATCTTAATATCACGTGATCCTTGTCTTTACCATACGTAATATCTATTCAGGTTTGTTTACTTAATATCCAGTTAATTTTTTAAATTATTATTCGTAACTTTTATTAAACTTGCCGTGCGGGTCAAATCTTAAAAGCTAATTTCAACCATTACCAACGTTTAAGTTAGCCGAAATTTTGTATAGGTATATAATTATGTAGTTTAGATGGCAATTTAACAACCTCCGTGGTCCAGTGATTAAGGCGTTTGCCTGTTGACCCGGGGGTCGTGGGTTCGATTCCCACCGGAAGCATACTTTGTTCAGTTGTTTCCAATTTGGTTAGGACATTGCAGGCTTGAATCATCTGATTGTCTGTTAATAAAGATGATTCCGTGCTTCGGAAGGCACGTTAAGCCGGTGGTCCCAGCTGCCATCTGGTAGTCGTTAAAGGAACCACGTCAGAGGCCGAGAGGCGGTTCCGAAGAACTCTGACACCAGGGTGTGCATGGTCGATTGACCGTGACACCTACTCGAAATGATGAGATGGCAATTAAACATTATGTCATAGATATTAGAAGAGTGAAAATGGAGGATCATCTTATGAGACACGATGAGTTTTTCAAAACAATATTGGAAGGGAAAATTGAAGGAAGAAGAGGAAAGGGACGACCTAGATTAGTTTTATAAGACAAGTAAAAAGATTAGCTTTAAATAAAAAAGAACGGAGGACATCGGTTACTCTAAAAACAAGAGCCTAGCTCTTTCATTAGGAGAAGAAGGCGCTATAAAAATTTGATGATGTAGGACTCCTAAACGCTATCAGCCCGGCCACAAAATCTGCAGTGTGGATTCGTTCATAAACCTTCATATATTATAGTGAAATTTGGAACCAAATGGCCTGGCGTGAGATGATGGCAAGAGACCAGATGGCATGACGCTTGTACCCTGGAGATCCAACGTGGCAATAGCCTTTTAGGCACCCTACCGCAAGGCAATGATCTACGTGACATTTGTTATTTTAACTTCTATTGAGTGCATATATTATACAGTTATACTTAGTTCTAGTTGTTAGTTAGTGTTATATTTTTAAAACTACATCATTATAAAACAAAAAATAGAAAACTAAATAGGCACCTATAATTCCATAAATCACTTTTACACATTACATACAACTATTTTTATACAAAATCAGAAAACTAACTCATAGTTACTACTATAGTACTAGTATAGTACTTCACTTATTCTGCTTCATCACAACGTAATAAAATCTTCAGAGAGGTACTAATAATTGTACCATATTCTAGCAAACTGCTTTAACAGTTTTCATAGTTTGTAAGTATTTGACGTGTGTCCATACATACATTACGTATAAATATAATGTACTGTAAACATCCAACGGTACAAAACCGTTTTAATTGTAGTATGGATGCACCAATTAGTGTGAAGATGTCTTATTTAAGAAGATTAAGTAAGTAATATGTAAAAATACTTTTAATTTAAATTAATAGGTAGTAACTTGAAACTTAAATCAGGGGTTCTGATTTTTTTTCTTTTAAATTACTTTCAATATGTTTCTGGTTTCGGGGAACCCTTCTTGGTACATTTCTACCATATAAAAAGTCATTAAAAGTGAAGTTCAGATGTAACGATGGGAATTTACATCGCGCGCGCGTGTTCCTCCCTAAATTCAGAGTGATAAAATCTTCCCGTACTGTGATGTTTAATCTGCTCCTTGTTTTGTTACGAGTAGGTTTGTGCCAAATTACAAATTATGTTTTCGACAAGGAATGATGAGGGAAACGTAATTTCTTCTAATGTTTCGTGGACCCCACTTACAACTTATGGAACCCCCAATTTTTTATTCCTCCCAGCGTAGACCCCCGTCGAGTCTCCCGTCGACCCCAGGGGGCCCACTTAGACCACTTTGGGAATCACTGCTTTAAGTAGATACTTTCTTCTAGCTTTTGTCCGCAAATGAATCCCTTGGTATGTCTGCGAATATCTTTGAATCGTGAGTGTAGAATTCTTAAACAAAAATTCAGGTTATAAACTACCAGCTTTCGCCCGCGACTCCGCCCGCGTCAATGTCGATCCCTCGGGAATAGTCCTGGGATAAAAGGTAAAAGCCAGCCAGATAAAAGCCTATGTCCTTCTCCGTACTCCAGAAAAGTTGTATGCAAAATTTCATGACGATCGGTTCAGTAGTTATGACGTGAAAGCGTAACAAACAAACAAATGAACAAACTTACTTTCGCATTTATAATGTTAGTAAAGTTTTTTATGTAAATCTGTTTCTCGTTTTTTGGGTGATTCAGTTACAAATATCTAAAACAATCTTGCAGGCTGTAAGCAGGTACTTTGATTGCGTGCCCGGATGCTGAATTATGGTTTTGCCTCAAAATTAAATAATTAACTTACGATAATTCCTGATATCCCTCAATTATCAGTGTAAATCTTTTTTTTGTGTCTGTTGTGTAAATCGACGTAACTAAATTCACTCCTTTTGTGGGCAATCGTGTAGTAATATAACTCGAGCTCCTTTCATTTGACATTGACATTTCCACATTTTATTAAGTCGTAAAGAAAATTTCCTTATTCAAAACTACCTAGTGATGTTTTGAATATTGTGACGTAAATGTATCATTTACCTACTATAATAATCTTTCATACAACCGTATTTCAGCCGTGTGGTTTCTGGTAGAGTAGTATAGGACCACTCCTAGTCTTCCATGGAGGTCGTAAGAGGCGACTTAAGAAATTCAAGCTGAACAAAGCTCATAAACGTCAATGAGACCTGTCCAACCCGTCTGGCCAGCGAGGAAAGTGTAGGCCAAATCCTCGGTCTGATCTGGCCAAGTATGCCTCCGGTAGTACAGAGAGAGTCATGCTCCTGCAGTGGAGACTAAAAAGACCTGATGATGAGGATGAATAATCTTTCATATAAAAGCCGACGTCAATCAAACTACTGAACCAATTTCTATGAAATTAAAACGGGACTAATTGGGAATAATACCCTTTTAAATAAATAAATAGTCCGTTCATATATGACGGAGTTACGAGGTAACAAACATAAAAAAAGCAACGGGTTGCACACCGGGAGTGCCAGCAGAAGTGAAAACTTGAACATATTAAATAAGAATTTTACATTTATTTCACAGTTTTTTTCTTTTACATATTTATTTACATTGTCATAGTCAAGCAAGGATATGCGTTGCCGGGGTGGTCTCAATGTGCCCCAGATATATGACATGCATTTTTGAATATTTTGGACTGTCACGTGTCCGTCTTACGAATTTTCAATCAGGCCACGTGTCCTGACGTGAGTTTAACATTTTTTTTTCCCATCCCAAAAAGAGCACAACGCCGCTTATGAAGTCTTCACTTCAAAAACCTACAATACGAATTAAGAACGTCCATCTTAAAGTAGTCGGTTAATAATAAATGTTGACACTAATGAGTAAGCACTGCTAAGTTATTAGTTACTTCAAACATTTACATAGACCGAGGCATACAACTAGTAGCGAATAGTGTTAACATTTACGTGTTAATGGGGATGGTCCCTATTAACACGTAAATGTTAATCCTAAGTTGTTGGTTGGTTTAACCTAGCGTGAAGGCTCGACGTGACACGAAGGACCAAAATGTTAACACCTTAGGACAGTTATTTTGACATGGCGCTTAAAAAATCTGTAGGTGTTCATTAGCAGAGACACGGCAAAGACAATATAATTAATACTAATGTCATGTATGCAATATCTTCCAATTCCCACCCATATCTACAATACGAAGTATTTGTTCGACTAACAAATAGAGGCACTCAAAGACAGCGTATATGACAAAAATTCACCTAAACAAAGCTTATTCTAGATTTTATAACATACAACAGTCATACTAAGTTTCTGTTAAGTAGGTATAATAAACTAGCCGCCCCGCCCCGGCGTCACACCCAGTTTTGTGTTAACACATACGCACTACAGGGAAAACCGAATTAAAATATGTTGCATAATTTAGAGATATACATAAATGTTTTTTTATTAGTGAATTTTTGTATGTTTTCTCAAGGTGATGTCACATTATGTTTTTTCTGCCCCGCATAATTTGTTTCTTTAACAATGTCTCTTTCTTTGCAAAGGTTGCCTGGAAGGAATTGCATTGCGGTAAGGCCGCCTTTTGAACAACTTGTTATTATTTTGCTATGTAAACTATTTATCTTTGTTAATTAAAGAATTATAAAAAAAATTAAAGAAAATATTGTATTGTATTAATTTATGATTAAAAACCGGCCATGTGTGAGTCGAACTCAAGCACTGAGGATTCCATACTTTTTTTTTGTTATTATAAATCTTGTGCTTACAAAAACCTTGCTACTGGCCAAATTTAATAAAGTCAATTAGAACATAATAATGGCGTAGAAATTAATAAATGCAAAACTGGTTATTTGATGGTACCATCAAATGTTTCTGAGACAAAAAGGTCTTGTCAGACACACAAACAAACAATGAAGTAATCCATTCCTAAAGAATGAGGATCGATACTCTAAAAAGTATTATTCTCCTAATGATAAAGTTATCAAAGTGAAAGTGATATAATGTGTACATAAATAATTCATTAAATCAATATACAATACAACAGCAAAGTCAGCGAAACAATAAACGAAGTAACAAACGTGTTGACGAAGGTACACCAGCCAATACTTTCCATATCATCGAATACATATTCGCACCATATGTTTGTCCGTAGGTATAGACTAATACGGATATCATTAAAGTCTACACTTTGGGACTTGAACTGTCTCATCATAAAACGAAGACTTACGTCAGTACCTGGTTTAAACCATTATGCACCCAAAACAAATTGAAGTGATAAGTGGTGACTTATTTTGGTCGGATTTTTTTGCAAGCTTTTTATTTACTATTTTATTTGATTTAATTAATTCGTACGAAGTATCAATCATATATCTAAAGATGTTATACAAATTCTATATGCAAATTCTTGAAGCACAATGCTATTAAAATTCTTCAACTAACTATAAATATATATGTGCCATCTACAGGGTGTTACAAAAAGAATACCTACATTGTTACTTTAAGGGAGTTAAGGTCGAATATAATTAACTAAAACAATACTGACATAATGAAAATCAACTACTTTTCCAAACAAATTAACGAAAGACTAAAAACAAAATACCTATATGATAACCAAGAAGTTAAAAGTCTTATATACCTTCCGTTATATTCTTATTAACTACGATTTTCGCCTTATACCGCGTAGTTTTGTATCTATGAACTACCTTTAGTAAAATCCTGGAAACAGAATCCCTAATCGAATACAGAATTGTAAGATAAAAGGTAAAAACGAAAAAAAAATTGACTTCCTATAGAAATTCGCCCAGCTCATCAGCAATTTTGTATGGAAGGTCCAATTTTATTTTACATACATGGTGCTAAGTGGTCGTATCAGCCGTATATCAATGAATCGGCCCCCCCTCGCTACAAGGCCCCCGAACGTGTATTGTTTACTAACGTATTGCACCTGGGCAAAAGTTTTCCATTCCTTCCTTCTTTTGCACTTCTATCGACCATTTATTTGAAAACTTATCAATCCGAAGCTTCCTAGGCCTACCTCGCTACCTTAACCATCCTCCAGTCTAGAGTGTGTTTTGTGATTTAAAGCGTAGCATCAGTGAATTAAACGACTTATTTCCACTACTTTTAAACTTCTGTAGCAAGATTGAAGGACCCCAAACAAATGTCGATATAGAGCCCCACGAGAGCAAGCTACGCCACTGACCGTTACTGAACGACTTTTATACACAATTAGAAGTTAATGTAGAACACTCGAGACGTGAGCAGTACTTTTTTCTGAATGAAAGCTAGTCCGTCCTTTACCTTAGACAAAGGGTATAGAGGAACAAACATGACAATCGGTTCTGAAGTTACAGCGTAACAAGCAAACTGACATTCGCATTTAATATTAGTTAGAATTTCATGTCAAGCTCTACAGCTTATAACAGGAGCAATCGGTTATATAGATATGTAATGAAACGCATGATGTGAGGTCAATTTTCAACCGACTTGAAAAAAAGGAGGAGATTTTCAATTCGTTGTTTTTTTTTATTTATGCTTATTTTATTTTTAATAACTTCATAACAACCTTATTTATAAATTTGTATTATTTTTTAGATGGCATAAATTATATCAAAATCGGTTCAGTAGTGTATTTCAAATCGGTTTTTTTTTCTGAAAGATTACCAATTATAATTACTACTTATGTCAACAGGCAGTGACAACGTCTTTTCTTTTATATTACGCACTGTCAATTCCGTAAATGATAAAGACGTGATAATAAGTATGTATGTATGTTATGTCAATTATTGAGTAGGTATCTATGTAAGTACCTTATTAAGTAAGTATATGTTGTTATGGCGGAGACGCTGGAGGACTTAAGTACCATGCTCAATGACCTCAATGGAGTTTCTCGACAAGAGGGCCTTTGAAATGAACATGGACAAGACGAAAATAATGTCGAATGTCCATGTTGTGTCTTCACCAGTATCTGTTGGAAACTCCATCCTTGAAGCTGTGGACCAATATGTCTACTTGGGTCAATTGATCCAGGTGGGAAGTTCCAGCTTTGAAGACGAGGTCTTTCGACGAATCCGACTCGGCTGGGTAGCGTTCGGAAAATTCCGCAGTGTCTTCTCGTCCAAAATACCTCAGTGCCTAAAGACGAAATTCATCAATGGCTGTTACCTGACTTACGGGTCCGAAACGTGGTCTTTTACTGTGGGCCTCATCAGAAAGCTCAAAGTCGCTCGAAGAGCTATGGGAGAGAGCTATGCTTAGTGTTTTTCTGTTGTATACTTTCGTACCTACCTACTTACTGTAGTGCCTTGTAAATATATATAATATATATATGCAATGTAAACATCCTATATCAATGAAGGAATAGGTACTACGGATCTATATATTTAAGTATTACACTATGTTACACGGCATATTGATGACAAACCAGTTACTACGAAAAAAACCTTACCTGTACTGATTTACGTAATTTACTCGTTCATAATCTTAATATTATAATAAAAGATTCAATATTGAGCCATATAACCGAGCTTTTACGGAGGTTTATGTCATGGTCCAGTCACAAACATGAATATATATATCACCGGAAAATAACTAGCATCTAAATTCGTGGTAGTTATTTCAATGCTGGTCTGGGAGAAAAGAAAAACGTAGAATGCGCCAGCTGCTTCTCTTCCCGTGCAGATCGTAAAAGGCGATCGAGGGATTAGGCGGAAATCTGAGGAATCATATCATTAGGCGATGCGGCTAGCAACCCATCACTATTATGATTCCGTTTTCCAGCTAATGCCCACCAATATGCTAAATGTGGCCATAAGGTCTTATAGACCTGGGCTCTGTCTACCCCGCAAGGGAAAAAGACGTGATACTATGTATGTATGTTAATTAACTTTCGGAAAATCATTTTAGTAAATTGATTAATTCACGGCGTCTTGCAGCTAAATGACCCGAAGGCGAGGTGTGCGCTGATTGATTGATTGACTTACGTGATTTTACCCCGCCAGCCAGCCGTCGCATCATCATCAGGTCCTTTTTAGTCTCCACTACAGGAGCACGTCCCTCTCTGGACTACTAGAGCCATACTTGCCAGACAGGTTGGAGAGGTCTCTTAGATGTTTATAAGCTTTGTTTTAGCTTGTATTTCCTAAGTCGCCTTCTACGACATCCACGGGAAGACTTGGAGTGGTCCTATTCTACTCTGCCGGATACCACAAGGCTAAGCAGCCGTCGAATAAAACAATGTAATTGCAAACACTTTAAAAATAAACAATGTGTAACTAAAAGGTGTAACTGCAAAAAACCCAAACTTTTGTGTAACTCTAGATGCCATAAATCATTAACATGTAGTAAATAAGCGAAATACGAATACGAACTGATTAATAGAAATTATTATACTTATTACGAAAATAATAATAATAAATTATTTATTGCATTCAGTTTTACAAATTTTGTTGACAAAAAACTCTGAGCATTAGGATCTTTTGTTATTTAAAATATTTTCACTCTTATTAAGCAGTCACTTAGCATATTGAACTTTCACATACAATCTCTATACAATTATAACTAAAATAATCTCTCCGTGGTCCAGTGGTTAAGGCGTTTGCCTATAGATCGTGGGTTCGATTCCCACGGGAAGCATACTTTGTTTAGCTGTTTCCAGTTTGCTTAGGACATTGCAGGCTTGTATCACCTGATTGTCTGTTATAATATAGATGATTCCGTGCTTGGAAGACACGTTAAGCCGTTGGTCCCGGCTGCTATCTGGTAGTCGTTAAAGGAACCACGTCAGAGATCGAGAGGCGGTTCCGAAAGAACTCTGACACCAGGGTATGCATGCATGGTCGACTGACCGTGTCACCTACACGAAACTCACGAAATGAATGAATAACTAAAATATTAATATAACACATCTAAGTGATCGTTAACTTTATGTATAAGCACTTGTTAAATGCTTGCAACCAATGCCATCGACCAATCAGTGAATAGTGTATTATGTTACGGGTGATAGTTACTATTAAAATGTACACTGAGCTACGATTGGCTCATTCGTCTATGATTTAACTTGTGGTAAAATCATTAATTATAAAATTACTGCCAGGCACTGTCATTAGCTTTTTATTACGTTAAATAATAGTTACATTTCAACTGCCGTTTATGATTTTCCGAAAGTTGATTAACTGCCTCGAAAATTGATCAACTTACGATTCTTATTATTTTCCGGTGAGTTATATAAAATTACATTTTAATCCTTATCACATGGACTTAAGAAACGATGTGTTTCGTGTGACTGTACAAGATCACGTCAACTTTGCCCGTGACAACCCCTCCTGCCTACGCAGACTGCGACCCGCGCTCGCCTAGTTACTAGGCGATCGCCTGATCGATTTGTCACCAGACACTATCAACAAAGTTGCCCATGTATATTTAAGGTAAAGGAGGTATAATAGTCCAAGTTGCTGCTCTCCAAAGGCTTTTGCCATTGTTTCTCAGATTAGCCCTTCAGGCTTGCATGCACGTATACGCGGCCCATCAGGCAATATGAGAGTTTGCTGTCTCTCCAAGCCTTGCGCCCACAGGCAACGCCCACAGGCAACGCCCAAAGCCGAGGTCCGTCCCTCCTGGGGGCTTTAGTGATGTTGTCTAAAAAGGTTGAGGGCACTCTGCCCTCGCCAAACGCCGGTGAAGTAGCGAAAGCTCACTTGGAGCTAGCCACATAGTCCTTCCAAAATAAAAAAAAAGTAGTCCACATGTTTGTTACATACAGTCCAATTTGATGCGTTTTTTTAATAGATGAGTGGTTCAATAGGAAAATTAATATGTACATTGCACTTGTGCGATGACGGGGTCCGGGTAGTCATAAATAAAAGTAGTTAATCATACGAAAGCCGCAATTAATTTAAAGTGCCTACCAAAACGATGTACAGTGAGTGACCTAGCAAATAGGCCGGCCGGGTGTTTTGATCACAAGGAAACCTAACGAAGCAACCTACCCTCTGTGATCAATCAAGTTGTTTTTGTTATATTGAGGGTTTCGTCCTAAGTTGGGGAGGTTCGCTCGCTTCGCTAGTTCGCTCCTGTTTTGGTAGTATTTTGAAGTTAATATCGTTAGTCAGTTTTTTGAGACTGCTTAAGGTTCTGTAACATTTCTCTAATCCTTGTTGAACATATGGACCAAATAGTTTTCTAAACTGGTTATAGAATCAAGAATCATATTGGATTATAATAGAATCATATTGCCTTATAAACTTTATAGACGACAGTTGTAAAAGGTCATTGGAACCCAAGATTCAATGGTATTCCGCAACAGCTATTAATAGGTGCACACCTTACCTACCTAGCGAGTACCTATTGGGATTGCGCGACGCGGCGCTGACGCATCCTGATGTGTCTTGTATACTAAAAGCCTGAATATGTTCAAGTAGGATACATTTATTTATATGTTTTGAATATGGCATGCCCAAGCCAACGCACGGCACAATTGTAACAAAGGATAAGTGAATTAAAAGAGAGAAGAATTTATGTACCTCTATTTGAGAGTATTTGTTAACTAATCTTTTTTTAATAAACACACACACGCACAAAAGACATGTAAGTACATGTCTTTTGTGTGTGTTAAAGAAGATACATATGTATCCACTTATCCACTTTGTTATAGATACTAAATCTATTAACATGATTTATTTATGTTTCAGGAATGAGGAATATCAGAGATCATTATGAGATGGATAATTGGCGTTTGGGTTTGCTTCTGTATGACGCAGATAAGTGCCTTTGACCCCTCAAAATTGTTTGATTTTGGAACGGATTTATTCCGCCCGTATCCCCGTGATCCAAGGGAAGGTTTCGTACCAGATTACACGCCAAAGGACCAAGAAGAATTTGATTTCATAATAGTAGGCGCGGGCTCGGCAGGATGTGTTTTAGCAAACCGGCTAACGGAAATTGCGGACTGGAATGTGCTTCTTATAGAAGCGGGGGGCAACGAAAATTTCTTTTCAGATATTCCTATCTTTGCCCCATTTCTCTCGATAACACCCATGAATTGGGGTTATTCGTCAGAACCAGAAAAAAAAGCCTGCAAAGATTTAAGAGGAAAGGTATGTTATCTACCGAGAGGAAAAGTTCTCGGTGGAAGCAGCGTGTTGAACTTCTTATTGTACCAACGAGGTCACCCAGAAGATTATAATGACTGGGTCAAAATGGGCAATGAGGGTTGGAGCTTCTCAGAAGTGCTTCCGTATTTTAAAAAGTCAGAAAATATTAGAATTCCTGACTTAATGAATTCTTCATACCATGGTCGAGGTGGTTACTTAGATATAGATTATGCTCCTTTCAAGTCTCCCCTTGAAATTCCCTTTAAAGAAGGAGCTGAAGAGCTTGGATATAAATGGCAGGACCCTAACGGAGAAGAGGTGATTGGTTTTTCTAAGCCGCAAGCTACGATGAGAAAAGGTAGAAGATGTAGCAGTTCCAAAGCATTTTTAGAGCCGGTACGCTTTAGGAGAAATTTAAGGGTAACGAAGTACTCGTCCGTTGAGAAAATATTAATTAAATCGCAAACAAAAATTGCGTACGGCGTGGAGTTTAGGAAATATAATAAAAGGTAAACATTGTTTACAGCTGTCATGCGAGATGACTTATAGAGGTAATTAAAGGCAATTAAATGTTTGTCGTTTATTATTACAGGCGACAGGTCCGGGCTCGTCGGGAGGTGATTATGACGGCCGGCACCATAGGCTCGGCACAGCTATTGATGTTGTCGGGCATAGGACCGGCAGACCACCTCAAAGAAGTCGGGATAACGCCTATACTAGATCTTCCTGTGGGATACAACATGCAAGACCACGTGACTTTCTCTGGAAACGCCTTTCTAGTCAATGATAGTCGTCTCACCGTAAGTGATGTAAGTATCTAGATTAGACCACAGTTAGCTCGTATTACATAACTTACCTTTATCGTAATGCAATAACTACTTATTTACTATGTAGTAACTTCCATCTTAGTTGTTTGTGTTGTTTTTCGTGTAGGCCAACACTGGTATCCGATTTATCAAGCTGCTTAAAGGCATCTGACATAGCTTAACGACTGCTATCAATGATGACAGCCGGCTTAACGTGGATTCCGAAGCACGGACGAGCTCGAGATATTTTTATGCCAAGCTTTTAGTTGCGGTCACCCATTCCAGTGGATTCCGCTCGGGGTAACATGCGTAAACGCTAATATTGCTCACGACCACTGGGCCTTCGAATTCCTCGATTAGATCCATCTACATGATACTCCATGCCGATCTTTATATTGCAGCTCCTATTTACGTTAAAGTAATTTCAGAAATAAATAAATATATTTTAAGATGTGTACCTAAGATTTCCCTAAATGTTTTTGACTTTGTTCAAAACCAGGCCTGCAACCTGGTACGAGCTGGTTCTTTATCTCATGCATGACAGACAGAACTGTGGTACTCACATTTCGAAAAAGCTTTCAAGAGATGCCTAATTGGCTCTCTCGCCTAACTAAATTTAGTAAACGCGAGCAATATAATAATCCTTATCCTTACTATCCTAATCCCTAACTAATGTTATAAATGCGAAAGTGAGTTTGTTTGTTTATTACGCTTTCAAGTTGTAACTACTGCACCGATCATCATGAAATTTTGCTTACATGTTATCTGGGGTATGGAGAAGGACATAGGGTACATTTTATCCCGAGAAAAGGGAACTGTTCCCGAGGGAACGACGTTGACGCGAGCGAAGCTGCGAGCAAAAGCTAGTCTTGAATAAATATTTTTTTATTGCGGCACAGAAGAAAAAATATACGGCTAGTGTAGATTGAATCATATATTTTCAGTTAAAAGCTGCATCACCAGTTGCCGCGGCAGCATACCTAGCAGGTCAAGGGCCACTGACGTTGCCTGGGGGAGCGGCCGGCCTTGCATTCAGCAGGACCAAATACGCCGACGACGATCCCGCTACCACTCGACCCGACGTGGAACTAGTCATGGGTGGTGGGTCCATCGCCAGCGATCTCTTGGGTGTCCTGCGGGGATCACTTGGTAAATTACTATTGTTTAGAAATTTAGTTGTTAAAGGCATTTAAAGTTTAACTACGATGAATCGTTCATTTAATTAATGCAAGATAATTAACTTTAAACCGTTATTCCTAAATATCAATTGAATGTACAATTACAGTAGACTTGTATCCTAAAACAAATCCATTTGAAATAATAAGTCCGTCTTATAGATTATCGAAAAACATTAGATATATATCTATTTATTTTTCTATCAAACAAAATATGAATGAATGAATGAATGAATGATATAACTTTATTGCACCAACACTTAAAAGTAATAACAATAAAAAGAATTAGGTATAACATGAGGTACAAAGGCGGGCTTATCGCAGAGCGCAATCTCTTCCAGCCACCTTTGGGTAGAAGACAATGAAAAAAAAAGGCTAGGTTGGCGCAGTGTACATAAAGAAAAAGAAAATGAATAATACTAATATACATAGATAATAATAACATATCGATAAAGAGCATTACATATAAGGAAATATAATACATAGTGCAAAGGAAAATACATTATAATATGAAAATATAAAAGAAATAAATAAAATTAGAGCATTCAAGTAATTAAATAGTAGAAAGATAGTGTGACGTCACTAAATCTTTAAATTTAGAAATTGTCTGAGCTTTTCGGATGTCTAAAGGCAAAGCATTCCAGAGACGTATGGCCTGAACAGTAAAGGAATTTGCATAACAGGTACTTGAATGAGAGGGAAATCTAAGACGCAAAGAAACTGAAGTACGCGTACATGGATCACCAGCCTCACGCAGAAAAGAGAAGCGTTCTTTAAGGTAATGGGGAGTAGTGGGATTAAATAAAATGGAGTAAAGCAATGACAGGATATGCAAATTGCGACGTTGTCTGATATTGTATGATGAAGATAAAGCGCTTCAAAGTTCAGGACCACTTTCCGACCCCGTCGCACTCGCCACCGGAATAGAGTGCGTAGAGTAGGATTAGCTCCGATTACTGGTGACCGCCCGGCGGTCCCGGGTGACTTGCACCCAGGATAGGCCCTTCTGGCAACGTAGCTTTCGGCCCATAAGGCAAAAGATGAGAGTTGCTGCTCTCCAAAGTCTTTTGCCATTGTTTCTCAGATTGGCCTTTCAGGCTTGCATGCACGTATACGCGGCCCATCAGGCAATATGAGAGTTTGCTGTCTCTCCGAGCCTTGCGCATACAGGCAATGCCTAAAGCCGAGGTCCGTCCCTCCTGGGGGCCCTTTGGTGATGTTGTCTATAAAGGTTGAGGGCACTCTGCCCTCTCCTCAAACGCCCGGTGAAGTAGCGTAAGCTCACTTGGAGCTAGCTACGCAGTCATTTCAAAATAAAAAGTTCAACGCTTATGACGCAACAGGCCGGTAAAAAGTGTACCGGTGTGTCAAGTGACGTCACGCGAAACTTTAACGGGCTATATCTATATCATTTTTTGTTTGATTGTCAAAAGAAAAAATACTTGTCCAATATTTTTCTATAATGTACCAGACGGACCAATTATTTAAAATTGATTTTTTTAGGAAACAAACATATTATGCTTTCGTATCCGCACTGTCAAATAGGAGATCGATGGAACCTATGTATTTATAGTCGATGGCTCTTCCCTGGTTGATGGCTATTCAGTTTGACTCGGTGCGGTGATAAGGATTCATAAACAAAATACAAGGCATCATAAAGGCTATTGCTATAGCGCTAATCTGAATATTAGACCACTTGTTCAACTTACGCTTCGTGTTGTCATTTTTACTTCGGAGAAGACGCGGCTAGAGACTCGGTCACGATTATTATCTTTTCAATGTATTCATTCAGTACAATAAAATTTTGTTGAAATTTTTATTGTTTAATTTAATTATTCAATTCGTTTATTAAATTTAATCCGATATTAAACAATGAGGTACATTGAACAATTGGGAATCCAAACGAGAGAAGTGCGTGCTCGCAAAACATTGACCGCGAAAACGTCGGATAAATCCGACATACAGATTCGGCATTAATAAACGCTCGCCCAACTTCTCATTTGGCCCAGAGAGGCGCAGCTTAATAGTAGTAAACAAGTCAAGTAACACTTGTTTATTTTTGACTAGCTCCGTGGCACAGCGGTCAACACGCCAGCCTGCGACACGGAGTGACCAGGTTCAATCCCCGGTCAGGTCAAGATGGAAAATGATCTTTTTTCAGATTGGCCTGGGTCTTGGATGTTTATCTTTATATATATTTGTTATAAAATATAGTATCGTTGAGTTAGTATCCCATAACACAAGTCTCGAACTTACCTTGGGGCTAGCTCAATCTGTGTGATTTGTCCGTATATATTTATTTATTTATTATTTATTTTTGTTGTGACGCTTACAATTAAGCAAATGACATCGTTAACAATAAATAAAATGTAGATTTCTTGTTATTTAGATGAAATAATTTACTCAAACGATATAAGTACTTTTGGTTTCGCTGTACATACATACATACATACATAGTATTACGTCTTTTTCCCTTGCGGGGTCGACAGAGCCTAGGTCTATAAGACCTTATGGCCACATGTTGGAGAGCGTGTAGATGGAAAACGGAATCAAATAGTGACGGATTGCTAGCCGCACTGCATATTGACATGATTCCGTAGATTTTAGCCCAATCCCTCGATCGGCTTTTACGATCTGCGCGGGAGGAGAAGCAGCTGGCACATTCTACGTTTTCTTATCTTTCAAACCAGCATGGAAAGAATATTTCCGCTTTAACATATATACCTACACTACATTGTGTAAATTATATTATAGAGAATTATAGAGTATACATGGTGTAAATTGACCGTCGACGTTACCTTAAAGGGGTGACTCAGTCCATCAATATGAACAAATTTTATGGAACCAGACATTCCCATACAAACTGGACGGGCGGCAGAACTTTTTGGTATGGAAATGCTGATTTTTTTTTGAGTTCTTGTCATTGGTAGTTGGTAGCATAGAAAAAGTTGTTCATATTGATGCGCTGAATCACCCCTTTAAGGGAACGTCGGGGGTACATTTACACGCTGTATATTTAAACTTAGTGGATTTTATATTCAGAATTAATACATACAGGATTCTATCTCAATGCGTAAACTATGCAGTTTTTGTGAACGTTAGGTTTTCTTGGTTATGCCATAGTTAAACTCGTATTGCGGTTAAAAATAAATATATTTACTAAGAATCTTACAACTATATTGCGTAAATGTCCATTCATAAAAGCAATTTCCTTCTTCCTAGTATGCCGTGGAGTTGTAGGACCTTCAAAAAAACCCAAAGATAAAAGTCCAACAGCCAAAGGATATATCTGAGCGACCAAAAACGGTAAATTGCAATACCGTAAAACATTTATTGCGATACATATGTAACTACTTATGACCCAATTCTCTCTCGATAATAAGTCAAGTGTATGGCAGGCTGGATTGGCTGTGGTATAATTAATATGGTATTCTAAGTATTAATCATAAACATTTTACATTTTTAACCCCTGGCCAAAAAGAGGGGTGTCTCATTTAGTTTTATGTGTTTGTCTCTGTGTTTGTGACAGTAGTCTGTAGTATCGTAGCTGGCGAACGAGCAGTTGATTAGTCGGTTAGGTTCCTAGTAGTAGTCAGCAGGAAATGGTCCATCAAAGACATTATAACAACAATTTTCGGTTTCAAATGGTTTATTAAGAAATTCCATATTTACTATGGCCACTTGGTCAGGGTCGGGTGAAACACCAGGTCTGGCTGGAAGTGGTTGAAATCAATATTTATTTACAAAAGATGTCCTCGTCTTGAAATTAATGAAATTAAACGAAATTTAACGCAATAAATAAATAAGCAATGAAACAAAATGAAACGGAATGGAATTATTTAAATAGGACATGTCTTATTCAAAGCTTAATTATTAAGTATTCGATAAGCCAGGGAATCAAAACCTAAAAGTTACACTCTTCCGATAATATAGAAGCAAGTCATATAGCGACTTCACAAAACATTTTGTACGGAACCCTCGGCTAATATTTCTACAGGAATTTTATTTTACAGCGTGTAAATTAATCACAAGCTTTAGCGCGCCGCGGTCTACTAGACTTATCATTCTTTGTTAAGCTTCTTAAAAATAAAAACTGCTTACAGCTGCTTAGTGCAATCAACCTTAAAGTACCGTATCGAAAATGATACGGCATCCTTACGGTTATCCTCGGCACATAATCATTGTTTTCTCCTCCTCATCGCAGAACGAATATGGGTCAGAGCTCACCAATTCCACGTCTGTACACACTCCATTTGTGTTAGCGATAGATTTTACTAACGTTTTGTCAAAAGAGTCAGTAAAGAAAAGAATATTCTTCGGAAAATACTCGTCATTTTTTTTTTAAATTGTAAGAAATTTATTTATAAGTAGTTTTATTTTAGGAGGCTAGCTGTCCCGGCGAACTTCATTTTGCATTTAGTCGTTTAAGATTTATTTATTTTTTAATTTTCTGCGCAACTTTCTTAATTTTTCTTCGATAAGAACCTTCTTTTAAGGAAAACAATCAGACAAAAAAAAAAAAGCCAAGTCGGTCCAGCCGTTCAGACGTGATGCCGTGACCAAGAGAAATAGGAGTTAATTTTTATGTATAGATAGGATTAGTTGTTATTTTTTGTTGCCATAGTTTTAGTCAATTATTACGGTTTAAAAATTAAAAAAAAAATGCACTTGATGAACTCCAATTTGTGAGAAAATTACTTATCAACCTTGCCTAGGGTTATTTAGTTCAGTAGTGCATACTTAAAAAAAATTACTGGCGTAGGTATTAATTATGGCAACCAATATATTTTTTTAAATATTGTTTTTATTATTATAGTATGCACGTAGTTTTTGGCAGTAAGAGATTGTGCTATACGTCCTAGTTATCGTGTGAATTGTTCTTGATTTTTTTTATTGTAACAATTATGACAAACCAAATTAATAAGTAAAAATAATATAAAACCACTGAAATTATCTTGAAGGGGTGACTCATTTTGTCAAATTAACAACTTTTCTCATAGGTCTAATGGATAAAAAAATAACCTTTTCATGCAAATTGCCGAGCCAGCGGAACACGTTTGTATGGATAAGTAGGTCTTTTTTCGAGTTTGCAGCATTGGTCGCATTGGAAAAGTTGTTCATTTTGACGGGCTGAGTCACCCCTTCAAGGGAATCTGTGGTCCAATTACATGCTGTTATAGCGCATATCAAAGCCCAAAAACATTGTTTTCTCTAGTCGCAAAGCTGGCGTAGTTAATTTATTTTTAATGGCAGCTCAAGTTTATACTCTCATCGCTCTGATACAGCAATGCCGTAATGGTTCGGAAGTTATAGTCATGGTAACTTTTTGATTGTTATAAAGCACAGAGTGTATCAAACTACGAAGTATCAAACAATCAATTAATTACTAAACTTATTGATCGTTTTATACTTCGTAGTACCTAGTGGTAGTGAAGGGTAGTAATCTACTACTAGCGCATTATTTAGGTGTTACAGTTTTTAAGTTGGTCTCCATGATTGAAATCCCCGCCATAACAAAAATGACTTGTCAGCAGAGGGTAGGTTAGATTCGTTAGGTTACCTTGTAACCAAAACAGGAGCGAGCTAGCGAGCATCTCCAACTTAGGGCGAAACCTCATTATCATTTTTAGGAACTGTTTCCTGAACTGCCCATTCAGTCATATTACCGCTCAACATTTATAATACTGCCAATTTAAATATTTCATCCGAATCATTTTAAAATTATAATAATAAATGATTTATTTCAATTTTATTTAGTTGACTGCTCAGATTTTAATGCTGAACTGGTTAATAATCATGCATTTTGTATTTTTTATCACTGCCGCCGCTTTAAATAAATGCCAATAATTATTTCAGGTGTAACCGACGACTGGTGGTCACATGTGTACTATAAACTTCCTCTCAAAGCAAGGCAGCAATCCTTCGCCCTCAACCCCGTTCTGATCAGGCCTCGAAGCGTTGGCCGCATCATGCTGAGAAGCAATCGATTCCAAGACCACCCGAAAATACAACCAAACTTCTTTGATGATCCTCGTGACATCAGAATAGTTATTGAGGGAGTAAGACTGGTAAGCGAATAATATCGGATTTATATTATATATATCGGATTATAGTAAGAGCACTTTTTCATTCTTATGAGACATATGGGTAATACATTTTCATTTTATAGGACCCCGGCGCTTCTTGGAGAACTAGAAAATCAATATCTTTCTTCCCAAAGTTGACTGGGCTCCGACGCACCTAGCAAAAACTGTCAAACCGGGAAACATATCATGGCCCTCTTAAAAAGGGGCATAAAATATTGGTAACGCTAAGAATCCCTAGTAAAGAGATGCGGGTGTTATTAGGTAAATAAACAGCCCGATTAAATAGGTATTTTATCGGGCTGTTTATTTTAAAGTTTTTTTTTCACATTCACAACATAAATTTTTCATGAACACTCGAATTCTATCGTGCGTGAACTGCAAAAATGTCTGAAGGTACAGACTACTCGCGGCCGAGTCAGTCAGTGGCCATCGGGTGTCGGCGGGGCCCAGTTATATTCATGCGACCCACCAGTGGGCGGCGACCCATACTTTGGCAAACGCTGATCTAAACTACTGAATAATACTGCAGTGTCACCAGCATAGCAAACTAGGTCTGCATTTTTAAGTGTTAACACTATATATAGTTTGCTATGCTGCACTCTTTAAAGATTGGTAGGGCCCAGGATACTTCCTTGGGGCACTCCATATTTAACAGGGAGGGTATTGCTTCCCAAGGAGTTCATTTTATTTGCTCATGATTTGATACGTAACTGCGAAACCAGTCCAAAGCCGTATGGACATATTTCATCCCCTCCAATTTCCAATATGGAAATGGAGACAGTGTCAAAATCACGAGCCAGATCAAAGAAGACGTCATAGCAGGACTATCGTCGAGGCAGTCGGCTACTTAGTTGACCAATATTTCGACTGCGTCTTCAGAAGATATACCTCGTCTGAACCCATACTTTGGAAAACGCTGATCTAGACTATCTAGAGTAGGTAATATTATTAAGAGAAAAGATTTGGGGTTGTATGCTTGTTTGTCATAGAAAAACTCATAAACTACAAGACCAATTTTAAAAATTATTTCTTATAATGTAGCTCTATCTATTGGTCTAATTTTTAAAAATCGAGTAATATAGACTATATTTTTTTTTGAAAATATTTAGTATCCGTATGAAAATCGCAAAAATGTACCGCAGGGTATCAAAATGTTGCCTATAACATCATTGTAGAGCGAGTGCTGCGACAACTATTGATGTCTCTGCCATCTAAGCGTGTTGCCGATTACAACCTCACCTGAGATGTTTCGGAACTCGGGGTCAGGAGGTCGGGGGATAAAACCGGGCGATAAAAACGATACCCGCGCGGACGGAGGAACGACGAAACGAATAGCTTTTTATCAAACGTAAATATTTGTATTGATTTACCAAGTAAAAGATTTATAAACTAAAATGGGTTCGGGCTGGTCACATCTGTCGAATGCATTCTGAAAAATAGACTTCCATCACCACCCAATGGACACCAAGTGGGCGTAAAAAAACAGAAAGTCCGAGAAGATGAATAGATGATCTTAACGAGTTTGAGAAGAATTGAAAAATTAGGTATATCAAAAGAAAGGAATTTATAGGAACAACGAGGGGAGGCCTTTGCCCAGCAGTGGAGCACAAATGGCTAAAAAAACAAAAAAATGTTTAGCAACTGTCCAACGATGTATATATATATATTATCTATATAAATCTGTTTTTTACAGTCACAAAGACTGATAGCAACGAAAGCGTTTCAACGGTATGGCACACGCCTGCACGACACCCCCTTCCGAGGCTGTGAGCACCTCGTGTTTGACTCTGACGAGTACTGGGAATGTGCCATAATGCAGACTTCTATAACCCTAGACCACCAGGTTTGTATTGTACCTACATTTTGAAAAGCAAATCCGGCCGTCCTAATCCTAATCCTATCCTAACTAATATTATAAATGCGAAAGTGAGTTTGTTTATTTGTTTGTTTGTGACGCTTTCACGTTGTAACTACTGAACCGATCATCATGAAATTTTGCATACACGTTATCTGGGGGAATGAAAAGGACATAGGGTACATTTTATCCCGGGAAAAAGTTCCCGAGGGATCGACATTGACGCGAGCGGAGCCGCAGGCGAAAGCTAGTTATAGTATAAATTATAAATAAATATATAGGGACATGCCAAACAAATTAAGCTAGCCCCACAGTAAGTTGTGTTTTCCATCATGACCTGACCGGGGAACGAACTCAGGCTCCCTCTTTTCGCCGACTGGCGTGTTAACCACTGCGCATGTAGAGAAGACAATATGATACAGCGGTCATTTATGTGACTGAAGGTCCCGGTGACTCAAAAATACTTCGACCCAGCCTTACAAATCGCCGGATTAACACATTTTTTAATGAAAATTAACACGCGGTACGCACGCCTAGATTGATCTTTTTACATGTTCTCTACATGTTTGACACAAATTCAAACACGTAGGTACCTATAGAATTCGCTTTTCCGACCTTATTTCGCTAGTTAGAAATTCCCAACTATACTTACCTACCTCTAAAACTCTATAACGTGTAACAAAATGGGGGTAACGGGTAACAATACTTATAGGGCGTGATCAACCCATGATTTTGAGCGGGGACAAACATCGATTCGCAAAAAAATCGTCCTCCCATACAAGGTGAGCAATCAGCTGATCGAATTTCAATGGATTTTAGTTTTTTTGTTCGTAGTTCCCCAGAGAATGTTGTTCAATGTCATGAGCTGATCGTGCCCCTTCCCTTTCAACGCCTCAGTCTGATATATGTGACAAATCAATTAGTGACTAATGCATACAATATCTTTGGAGCTACCATACTGACCGGCGCGGGCACAAACTTGATTTGTCACATATTATATCTGACAGACTGTGGCGTTGAAAAGGTTAAATATTGTTACCCTTATTCTGTTATACGTTGTTGAGGTATACCTAGAGGAATGACCAAAAGTCAGGAATTTAAGAACCTAACAACCTATTGACAATAAAAAAGTATGCACGATAAATGCCAATGAATAGGCTTGTTTCCTTATAAAATAGGTACTATTTAAAATAATTAGTCCGTCTTATAGATTATCGAAAAATATTAGATACATACTTTTTCTTTTTTCAATCAAACATAAGACGATAAAAATATAGCGCATCAAAGTTCAGGAGTGACTCATGACGTAACAGGCCGGTAAAAAGTGTACCGGACAGTGATGTCACTTAGTTTTTGTTTAATTGAAAAAATACGTATTTGATATTTTTCGTTAATCTATAAGACGGACTTATTATTTTAAATGTTATTTTTTTAGGAAACAGCCTATTGTATTGTATGTAACTGAAGGATCAGCAGATGACCAAAACTTTTTCCAGCTAGGTTATGCTAGCCCCATAGATATCAGTGGCTAGCCCTAACCATGCAATTAATAGATACCTACACCTTTATCCAAAAAACACATCTAAACAAAAACAGAATATATGTGTATACGGATAAGTTCTATATGTGCATTCAATAAGAATATTTTTATTCTTTGTGCCAACCATAAAAATCACCAGGCGCGTCTGTTATGGCCCCCATCATCGACATCGTAACTTTCAACGGTTATTCCCGTTGCAAATGAGTAAATATTTATAGTTGGTATGTACTTTCACGGTCACATAAAAAATCTCATTTCGAGATCTCGTCCAGGGAATTCTAAGTATCCATAAACTCGCTTTGGAATTACATTATCTACTTAATAGAAAAACTTTTACTTTAAAGTAGGCCTTGGAGGATATTTCCGCGGGAAAATGGATCAACAAAGTTTATAATTTTATATATTATACATTTAATTAAAATTAAAATGACGAGCTCTGTGGCCTAGTGCTCATCATGCCAGGCTGCCACTCCGGAGTTCGATCCCCGGTCAGGTCAAGCTGGAAAATGTTTTTTTTCAAATTGGCCTGGGTCTTGGATGTTTATCTATATAATATGTAATTGTTATAAAATATAGTATCGTTCACTTACTATCCCATAACACCAGTCTCGAACTTACTTTGGGGCTAGCTCAATCTGTGTGATTTGTCCGTATATACACGGTGAAATTTTTATCATCAAAATTTCACCATGTATTTATTTACCTATACTAGTAAGAAAACTACGATTTAGAATCAACAAAGTTTAAACCGTCTAACTACAGTCAAATAGATTGGTCCAAACACCCTCTGTGCCGGAAAAATAGCAAGTCAAGCTGTTAAAATATTGCTAGTTGGTTGAAAATCAACCAGTGCGTGTAGGAACAGAATATTAGATTAGTTATAGGTATCGGCACGGAACTAGACCCAATCTGCGTATGTACACACTAGTACGTGGGTATGTACACGGCACGAGGGTGGACATTGCGATCCTTTTTATTCATTCCCGATTCCCCCACAAACCGTACGTCCAACGACACCTTTTTTTCGTTTCTGAATTTCGCAGTCTAGTTCCGTGCCGCCGATTATACTCTCTTGAATTTCACAGGTTGGCACTTGCAAGATGGCGCCCGTAGGAGATCCTACAGGAGTGGTATCGCCGAGACTGCAGGTGCACGGCATGCAAGGACTGAGGATCGTCGACGCGTCCATCATGCCTCGCATCCCGGCCTCTCACACTCACGCCCCCGTGGTCATGATCGCTGAGAAGGCTGCCGACCTCATTAAGGAAGATTGGGGCGTGCGAAAAAATAAGTCGTGATCGTGATATTTATTAAAATTGTACCAAAAAATAAAGTCATAGTTTAAAAATTTGGTACATTTCTTTTTCTCTGAGTTGTTTACACTGATGTTAGGCTTTACAAGATTCTGTAAATCACCTGACGTAGCCTAATAAATAACTGTTATCTTATGACAACAGTTGACTAGTGGGCAGATTTCCTCTCTCAGATTCAGATAGTTATCGTTACCGGCAGCGAGTGGGTAAGGTGAACGCACCGGTAATTGCCAAGAGACCAGTAATGGACGAAAAAATAAAATAAATCTTGCAGAATAAGGACAGGAACGTTTTATCGAAAAAAAAACATCCAAAATCAAAAGTCATCACACTGTAAAAAAGTAAAATTTACTAAATTTGATTTTTCATTAGAAAATGACCTGAATTATAACTTATTTCGGTTACTGGAAATTATATTAGTTTTTTGTTATAAATAAAATAGGAATTTTCACCATTTTGTTTTTATTATACTCTAGCAAAGACAATATAATAGGTACTAACGTAACTCTAGCGCTTGTCTGAGAGAACTCTATTCGCGTGATAGTGAAAGGAAAGATACGTACTTCTTAGTACACCTGACATGCAAAATGTTACGTTACGATGATTGATTCGATATCTAATTAATGAACTAATTCGACGTCGAAGTTTGAACACGCGGTAGCTCAAATGGCAGAGCGTAGGTCGTACACAGACCCAAGATCGACCCGCCCTCATAGAGATTTTCTCCAAATTTTATTTCTTAATTTAATTAGAGTATATCAGAATAGCAGTGTGAATGCAATAAAACAATGTGTTGCGACTTTCTGGAAGGGTCACTGCATTCTCCGATCAACCCCAGAATCACAGCAAGGAAAAAAACAGTAAACACTAACCTGGATTCACTGGTGAACAGGACTCGGAAGGATTCGCCCGCGACGGGACCCCGCGTCGACCGGCCGACGATCCTTGTGCTTGAACTGCGTTATTTTCTTACTGCCTACACTAGTGGTACACCATCACATACACGCGATGAAGATTTAGGGTTGTTTTGGCCAGCGAAGCCCTTAGAGTCGTTTTTATTTTTGGAAATTATATTAGCGCAAGGGCGCGCTCAACAAGACTCGATCGCCATATTTTTTCGACTAGTCTTTTTTCGACCAATCACAGGCCGTCTCGGCGAAAAGGAAGTAGATATAGGGGGGAACGGAAGCAGGACCACAGATAGGTAATTTTATTTGGGTTTTTAAAGTTAATGCTTACACATTTTCCCCCACCTGAAATCCACAAGGGTTTCACAGAGAATGCAAATTGAAAGATAAAAAACAAAAGCAATAGCTACGCACTATTGCAAGAATATCTAGAAATATTATTTTCGAAAGATAAAGTAATAAATAAGTTTTAACTAGCCTAAGGATAGTGTGTATTTATGTGTTAGTAATTTATGAAAAATATCTTAATTAATTGGTAAGGGACAAACCTTTACTACCGGCCTACGAAAGGTCTTTCCGTTAGCAGTTCGGAAAGTAACTACTCTGATTACTTGATCCGAACCAGCATGCACTTGCACAATACGTGCCAATTTCCAGAACATCGGCGGAAGATTAGGTTCGTTAACTAAGACTAAGTCATCTATTTTAATATTTGGTTCATGTACGAACCATTTGTTCTTTTGTTGTAATGTATGAAGATAATCACGCTGCCATACGCGCCAAAATCTCGGGGTAATTTTCTTAAGCATGACCCAACGAGAGCGCGGACACGAAATAAAACATCTAACACACTTCGACAGCACGGTACGTATCAGAAGTCTCAATCCAATTATCCAAAACTGGCGTTGAATAAGAGATTGTAAGGTTCGAGGTCCACAATGCAAATATTTTTTATGAAAATGTTTTATTATAATTTTAGATATTGGACATTGTTTAGGTAACAAACAAGGGTGTAACGCAGATGGTGACAGATTAGCCTCATCGATGCGTTCCCCCACCCGCACGATCCCATCATCGTCCAGGAAAGGTGAAAGTTTTTGAATGGAGTTTACACATGGTTCATTATCTCGCACTCGACTGACTTCGGAAGACATATAATGATACGGACTCAATTTAACTAACACTTTGGTTGACTTCTCGAGTTCAGGACTACTGAGAAATGAAAGAATTCGATTTTGCCTTGCAACCCTCGAATTTGAAATAAATCTAATACACCATGCTACAATTCTTAGAATTTTTGTAAAAGAGGAATGTCTGGCAATTAAGTCCAGAAGTGGGTTTCTCACATCAATCACGTGAAGACTTTTAGTTTCTAGTGGTTTGAGCTCGGGTAAGTCTTCTTTTGGAAGTAGAACCCGTTTGTTAGGCCATTGACTAGGCAAATCCTGTAGCCAAGAAGGACCTTTCCACCACAGAGGATGGTCTATAAGCTCTGGACAGGACACTCCGCGACTACAACAGTCGGCCGGGTTATCCTTAGACGAAACATAATTCCAGTGATCGGTACTAATCAAGTCAGTTGCTTGAATGACACGATTGGCTACATACATTTTTAACAAATGAGGGGCGGTATTAAGCCATGACAAGGTAGTGCTGCTGTCTGAATAAGCTCGAATAGAATTAATAGTTATATGGTCTTTAAGCAAATTATACATGTGCGATAGAACTTTTGCCAGAAGCACCGCTGCGCTTAGCTCGAGTCTATTTACCGTGGTAGGTTTTAAAGGAGCTACTCTAGATTTTCCAATCAGTAAACTAGTCGCAGTAGAAATTCTGGGCTCATTAGTAACCACACAAATATACACACAACAACCATAGCCTTTCAGAGAACCATCACAGAAACCTACCAAGTGTACTTCCATCGGATTGGAAGGTATAACTAGCCGCGGAAGAGAATTTTTTTGTAAATCGGACAAATTGGCCGCTATTAAATGCCATTGTTTGGTTAAATGTTTTGGAATAGTCTCATCCCACGATGAATTTAACCGCCATATTTCTTGCAACAGCGACTTCGCTGCAAAGACCACTGGGCATATCCAACCGAGTGGATCGAAAATGCGAGCTACTAAAGAGAGTATGGATCTTTTAGTAAATTTGACTTCGAATGAGTCTGAAAAGACATATGAAAAAGAATCATTAATGGGATTCCATCGTATCCCTAATATTTTGACAAACTCATTTCCCGATTCATCGAAGGATTTGGAACTTTGACAAAATTCAGGAGGAACATCCTTAAGAAGACGAGGATCGTTGGTAGTCCATTTACGTAGTTCAAAGTGAGCCTTTGCCATCAAAGATGTGATATCAGCCTTCAATTTGATCGCCTCTTCAAGGGAAGAGCCGCCAGTTGTGATATCGAACATAAATGTCTCCTGGGTGATAACCTGAGCTACACGACTTGAGTACTCAGAACCATGATCTTCAACAAGTTGATGAAGTGTTCGAATGGCTAAATAAGGTGAACTACTAACTCCGTACGTGACTGTCTTAAGTTCGTACTCCTTTAAGATCTCAGTTGGAACATTACGCCAAAGCACGTGTTGATAATGCCTTTCCTCGGGTCTTATCAATATTTGCCGATACATACGACGGATTACGGCAGTAAAAACTATTTTGTGAAGTCTAAATTTTGTCACTAAATCGACTATATCCACTTGCAGCTTAGGACCCACATGAACAATATTATTGAGTGACAGATTATTCGAGGTCCGACTACTGGCATCGAAGACTACTCGTAAACGTGTCGTTGTACTATCGGGTCGTATTACACAATGGTGAGGAATAATATAACGGTCAGTAGACAAAGAATTAGCCGGTTGCATATGTCCCAGATCTTCGTACTGCTGCATAAATTCCTTATATTCCGTTTTCAACTCAGTCTGGCTGGCAAGACGCTTTTCTAAGTTGAGAAAACGGTTAAGAGCCTGATGATATGATTCTCCTAAGGCTGGAGTATCATCTTTAAGCATAATTGGTACAACATAACGACCATCGGAGGTACGATATGTGCCATTTTTATATTTTTGTTCACATATTTCATCCTCAGGACCGGAAATTTTACATTTCGGCGGTTCTTCGGATTCCCAAAACCGTTGAACGATCTCATCGAGCGCACAAGAAGACGCAAAGAGTGACGTAACGGGTGTGGCTGGAGTTTGAGCCACCACGTTTTGAAGAAACTGACCACTTATCACCCAGCCGAATACACTAGACAGTGCACATGGAAAACCAGGACCTGGGCTATAACGTGAACCAGTATATATCTGGTCAAAACAGTCTACTCCTAACAACAGATCGATGGGACCCGATTTATCAAAATCTTGGTCGGCGAGATCCAGATGTTTAAACTTTTCCTTGACAACCGACGGTAACGAAGTTGAAGGAATCATTGAAGTGATTTTAGGCAAAACCACTAATGGTATATCGAATTGGGGCGAGTAATTTGACCTAGGCACAATAGAGCCAAACGTATAACCTTTAATATTACAAACATAATTTTGACCGAGACCGGTTACATTTAAATTACACTTTTTTATATGTAAACCTAACTGTCGCACACAGCTACTTGTAATGAAAGAGTCCATTGAGCCACTATCTATGATTACACGAGCATACTGCAATGAACCATCCACTCTTCTCAACCGAACCACTGCTGAACCAATAATTTTGGTACTCATAGGTGTCTTTGACATGTTTGGCTGAGTTGCACAAGTTAGGGAAGTGCTTATATTGGAATTTTCAGAAGCCTTTAGGTCAATGGTATTAGATAATAAACTTTTATGTTCTTCATGTAATAATGTGTTATGTTTTGAGTTACAAATGAAACACATGGACTTAGACTTGCAGTCTGCACTAGTGTGACCGGGCCTTAAGCAGTTTTGACATAATTGTAACTCTTTAACTAATTGTTGTCGCTGTCCTATATTCATAGAATGTACTTTACCACAGCGATATATTGAATGATTTTCATGACAATACGCACAGACAGCCTGATTAGGTTTATTATTATTTGAGTTCCTAGAAGCAAGTAAGGAAGAATTTGATTGCCGAGAAAAGTTACCTTTATTTGTGCTGTTGCGGTTTTGTTTATTTGTAGAATTGAATGACTGTAAATTACTAGGTTGACTAACCTCTAATACCTTTATATAATTCTGTAAATAAACAATCAAATTATTAAATTTAGGAATTTCTTCGGTATTTTGTAATTCAAACCTTTTCCTAGTTTCTGTATCAAGAGGCCGAGATGCTATGTAAAATAAAAGAAATTCACTTAAATCATCAATATTTAACCCGCGCAAGGCACTAACACATTCATAAAGTGTGTTGGTTAATTGTGATAAGTTTGATAATGATGGCCGTTGGATCGGATTTAATTTTATTATTTTTTCTAAATAAGCGGTGGCTAAAATACGTTTATTATCATACCTGTCTAGCAACGCTGCATAAACAACAGAATAATTAGCTGATGTTATAGGAACACCCTTAGCTAGTGTCAGGGCATACCCAGACAGACATGACAACAAATAGTAAAATTTCTCTGTGTCCGACAACGAAACATTATTATGCACAAGCGACGTATAACTGTCTTTAAACATCTGCCAGTTCTCTATATTACCATCAAACTTAGCTATTTGCAATTTAGGTAGTTTCACTTGCGAGCTGGAATGCGCATGACCTTGACACAGTTCCGAGCGCGAACTCGCACCGGCGCTTACGTCGAGAGAATCGGCAAACTCAATGACAAAATAGTATAACTCGTCAAATAACAACAAAGCATTATTATCGATAACAAATTGAGGATTTAGTTTAAGTTGCAACTGGTTTACACGATCGTTGCATTCCAAGAAATTATCACGAATTTTATCAATTCTTTTATACCTAGCTCGAAAGGATGCTAATTTGGTTTTATTTTCTTTCGCAATTTTTGCTAAATCACAAAGTATTTGCATATTTTTAAACTCATATTCACGTTTTTTAATGGTGGACATTAATTCTCCTTCCGCCATGTTTTGGTAGGCACTAATTGTGAAAAGTACGAGTAATGTAGGTAAGTAGCAAAAGTTTAAATGGAAACTGAGTAATGGAACAGATATTCACAAAACACGTAGGTTTTAAAACTACGGACTATTACTTATAATCATAAATACACACCTCACTGCTATTAATTGAACCTAGGTAAGTACATAGGCTATCCAAAATAGTTCGAAAGCCTGAGTAACAAGATAGTACCTTATGGCATACAAATCGAACGATTAAGGGATTATTACAAGGGAATTAACGAGATAAGAAGTATGTACTCGTAAGCAATAGGTATTTACTATGGTATGGCACAGGTATGGAATTCCCTGTTTGATCCGAGATTGTTAGACAAATAGACAAATGCTAGGTGAGTAAGTACCTAGTTAATTTGAATCTATAATAAGTCTATTTATGAATAAATTAGTTATCCATATTTGGAAATAACTTTAATTGGAAATATTGAAATTAAGTGGGTAAATTTGAAATAAGTACGTGAGGAATGTCCTCACAGGAGGCACCATAAATTAATGTTGCGACTTTCTGGAAGGGTCACTGCATTCTCCGATCAACCCCAGAATCACAGCAAGGAAAAAAACAGTAAACACTAACCTGGATTCACTGGTGAACAGGACTCGGAAGGATTCGCCCGCGACGGGACCCCGCGTCGACCGGCCGACGATCCTTGTGCTTGAACTGCGTTATTTTCTTACTGCCTACACTAGTGGTACACCATCACATACACGCGATGAAGATTTAGGGTTGTTTTGGCCAGCGAAGCCCTTAGAGTCGTTTTTATTTTTGGAAATTATATTAGCGCAAGGGCGCGCTCAACAAGACTCGATCGCCATATTTTTTCGACTAGTCTTTTTTTCGACCAATCACAGGCCGTCTCGGCGAAAAGGAAGTAGATATAGGGGGGAACGGAAGCAGGACCACAGATAGGTAATTTTATTTGGGTTTTTAAAGTAAATGCTTACACACAATGCAATAAAAATATTGCCCTCAACCTGTATAGGCAACATCACCAAAGAGCTCTCCAAGGAGGGACGGACCTCGGCTTTGGGCGTTACCTGTGTGGAGCAGGGTTGCAGAGTAGCAACCCTCATCTTTTGCCTTATGGGCCGAAAGCAACGTTACCAGAAAGGCCTATCCTGGGTGCAAGTTGACCGGTACCGCCGAACGGTTACCAGTAATCGGAGCTAATCCCACTCTATGCACTCTGTTATAGTGATCCTAACGGGGGTTCGACTTCGTCAGACAATGTGATTTTACGACGTTTCACAGCTTAGTTATCCTTTCAGAAGAACACAGCTGTGCTGTTCTCCAGATTAACCTCGATGTGCCAACATAAACCACCTGCCGATAGAATCGACGGCGGACTGGAGACAATTCACAATGACAGAGTTCGTGTGATGCGACGTATAGAGCTTCTATCTACGTTAGGGGTCTTGGGGATGTCGCTTGACAGCGAATATAGGAGGGCGAAGGGAACAGTGCCTTGCAGACCGAACGATTCGAATGGGACGGGACCTAAAGAGGCATCCCTCTCTCTACTCTATACCGGGAGGTCCGGTTCAAGAATAAATCTCGAATGATGCACGAGACTATCCGACAGGCCCAAGTTAGCCAACTTGGAGATCAAGCCTGAATACCAAACTTTGTCGAAGGATTTCGATTCATCGAAGAAGATTGCTCCTGTAGGACGTCCCCAGTAGGGTCACGCGTGTTTGACCCCGAATCAACTGTTCGTCGGGGATAAGACTTTTGGACTCTACGTAGTCCTTGAGTCTTCAGGAAGATCCATTCATCGATCTTGCCTATGCAGTTCAAAAGACTGATGCGCCGGTAGGAGGAGAGGTTCTTCAGAACTTCTTTTGCTTTGGGGATTGGGATCACGGTTGCTTCTTTCCAAGCGACTGGAAAAGTGTAATTTTTAGCAATACACGCATTGAAGATGCTCACGAGAAGAAGGAGCTCCGTTTGAGAGTCCGTCGGCGCCAGGCGCTTTCCGGGGTTTTCAATTTAATCCCTCAGCTACCGCGTCTCTTTGACTTGACCCTTGACTTGGTCCAATCGTGTCCGTTACGCCAGCCAGATTTTGTTGAAAATTGTCGAAAATCGACATTGTAGTGCAGTAGATAATTAGATATAGAGCTTCTGACAATGGTAAGCAAATTTTTAAATTTGGTAAGCGTATACTTTTTTAATTATTTGATAAAAACAGTTCCGGCTAGCGTAACGTTACCGTAGCCAGATCTTTTTTTGTTTAACGGGAATTTTGAAATAAAAGTTATGTAAATAATTAGATATCAATTTGGTATAAATGGTACAACTTAAATTGTATTTGTATTTGTTATGGTTGCGAAGATATTTGAAATCCTGCTGGAGTAACGGTTTGCCCAATTGCTGTATCTTGGAATTGACTAAGCAGATGATGATGATTTTTGCACAGGACATCTGGCTAATTAGTTATAGTTTATAGCGCAATAAAGGAATTCACAGTAATAAACCGTTTAGAAGTTATTTTCATTAAATAGAAATATGTGTCCTAGCACTTCCAATAAGCGCTCCAAAGACTAACTTCTTCTGTCTATAAATGGTACCAAAGTTTCATTAGTATCCTATACGTAATTAAAAAGTTATGATGAATCTTCGATTTGTTTCGGCCATGGCGCACGGCGGAGTTATTTAACGACCGATTAACCGAGTTTCCTGTACGAGTGGTCACTGAATCTTTTGTAAATAATTAGATATACATGTCAATTTAATACCTCGGTTATAAAAAGAAACACCTTACAGTGGATAAAAGGCCACAGTAACTCACTCGGGAACGATGCAGCGGACGAACTTGCAAGGAGGGGGTCGAATATGATTCCATTCGGCCCACTACCAATGGTACCCATACCATTCGCGCAGGTACGTTCATGGATCAGTAACCGAGGTAAGGCCGAACATCAAAGAATCTGGTCAACCCTGGACACATGCCGACAAGCTAGGGAAACCTTGCCTGTCCTAAACAGCAAGCTCTCAAAACGCATGCTGGCGCTACCAAGGGTAAAATTACGACTCCTTATAGGAGTAATTACCGGGCATTGCTCGTTAAACAAACACCTATTTGTTATAGGAATCACTAACAGTCCCCTTTGCAGAGGCTGCCTACAAGCTGAAGAAACTGCGAAGCACCTCCTACTGGAGTGCCCAAGCATAGCATCTACTAGAGAGGAGTTCCTGGGACACCCGGGGACCATGAGCGAGGCCTGCAGCACACCCTCTGCAGTCCTACGTTTCCTCGACGAGCTGAGATGGCTCGAGTAAAACAACAAAAAAAAATGAGGGAGAGAGCAGTCTCCCCAAGGCAGAAGACTGGGAGAACAGACGTCTTCAGCTCACACACAATGGGCCCAAATGAGAGGCCTAAGTGTGGAAAAATGCCCACGGAACCAGGTGAACCAGGTGAACCAGGTGAAGAAACACTCAACTGGCAAAATTATGATCATCAATTAGAAAAATATATGTAGGTATATATTCAGAAAAAAATTCTACGCGATGGTCCATAGTGGAAAGTTTATCTATATGTACTACCAAAACAATTATATAAAATATTTGTTAATAAATTACTGTGTCAATTTACTTAAATGTACCTATAGAATAATTTTTCTACAAGACTGAAAAACAAACAAGTATGTAATAACATTTTCATTTATTTAAAGGTCTAGAAGTAACTACATTTAAATTATAACTTGTAACATACACATAAGTTAATCAGGGGATTGTCCGGTTTTGGTCTTTCTGTTGAGCTTCCTATATAGGAATGCTAGCCGTTTCTCCACTTCTTTCCATTTGGTTGGTCTCACAACAGGTGTGCCTGACTTAGCCCACATTTTCTTCTTTCTTAGTAAAATCTGAAACAATCAGGCAGAAAAAGTCATATTAACCCTTCAAGCGTGAGAAACGCAGACACAATTGATTTTCTATTGATAAGCATCCTCATTGGACCGCTTGGTGGTTGAGAGCTAAATAAATTTGACAAAAATGTATTTAGCTCTCAACCACCAAGCGGTCCCGGTCTCGAAAATGTATCAAACCAAATTATTATTCAAAGTTAGTAAGTACATAATAAAACTTACATGATATTCCTTTCCAGTAACTCCCCTTATCCATGAAGGGATATTGTATAATGTTTTAACAGGATGTATGTTCCCAGTTCCCAAAATGTCTATGTAGTCATTCTGACCAAACAACGCCTTTTTATCAGTCCACACATTTGCTGGCCTGAAAAAATGAAATAACATATCATCATCATTTCGAGTAGGTGACACGGTCAATTGACCATGCACACCCTGGTGTCAGAGTTCATCGGAACCGCGTCTCGGCCTCTGACGTGGTTCCTTTAAAGACTACCAGATGGTAGCCGGGAACACCGACTTAACGTGCCTTCCAAAGCATGGAATCTTCTTCAGACATTCAATCAGACAATCAGGTGATTCAAGCCTGCAATGTCCTAACCAAACTGGAAACAACTAAACAAAGTATGCTTCCGGTGGGAATCAAACCCACAACCCCCGGGTCAACAGGCAAATGCCTTAACCACTGGACCACGGAGGCTGTCATAAATAACATAGAAAAAGTAATATCCTTACTAATATTATAAATGCGAAAGTGAGTTTGTTACGCTTTCCCGCCGTAACTGCTGAACCGATCATCATGAAATTTTGCATACAAGTTCTCTAGAGTACGGAGAAGGACATAGGCTACATTTATCCCGGGAAAAAGTACTATTCCCGAGGAATCGAAATTGACGCGGGCAGAGCCGCGGGCGAAAGCTAGTTACCTATATTCTGGCATCGGTAAAGACTTTCCTTCGGTCCTGGGCAAGAGTCCACCTGACCATATCTTTTCTTCATATCCATATCGTCGAACCAGTCTTGTTTTATCGGCATGATAACGTGTCCTGTAATAATAAATAATAAATTATCTAATTACAAATAAATACATTTGAATTGTATGAATACAAGTAAATATATTAATCTAACCTTACTGTATTAACAGTGGGTCTCCAAAACGATTTTAAAATCGTAGAACCCAGCCACTCCATGCTATAAATATAGCAGATATTCAAGTTTAAATGAAATCTTAGATTAACTTATTTGATTTTTCTTTAAATGTAATAATATATTTTACTGAACAGAAATAAAAAGCATTTCATCACTACCTCTCTATTGTACGAACCATACCTACTCTATGAACCATACTTACATGCATGACAGCTTAGACATTGACACCTATTTGTTTACTTGCTTGACATTGGGCGTGTTCAGGCAATAAAGCTGGGCGTTCACTAGACCGGAATCGAAGCGGACGGAGCGGACGGATTTGTTGCTTTGTATGGATCTGATGAACTCTTTCAAATCTGTGTTCCGTGCCGGAGACCGGAATTTCTGCCGGTGACGTCACCGGCATCGGCAGTCGTCAGTGTTGCCGTTCATAAGAAGACCTACCCCTTATGGTAGTACTTTTTATATTGGAATATTATTATGAATAACAGCGGATGGTAGAAACCTCATTTCGTAGGAATTTGATTTAGATCATCCATAACTTTAAAATTCATAGCTAATCATCCCATGACATAAACTTAATAGCCATAATAATTAAAAAGGAGAATCATTTTATCGCAGAAAGTTAAATTCACGCATAGTTACAATAGCCTTTTGCCATACAATTCATTTCTATAGTCAATCATATCTGAGAAAATGTAAAAGTTCATTATGGTGTTCCTCAAATACATATGTCGTGAATGAGTAAGACGAAAAAATAGAGTGATGAAAATACCGACATTAAAAACAAAAATACAAATCGATGAACATTGGCTGCAAACACAAAAAATGTCACGTTCCAGACCAGCAACAGCAGCAGCAGTAGGAGTAGTAGTAGTACTATCACGCATCTATCTCTCCCCGTTATCACGTAAAATTATTGGCCGTAAACTGACTTTACAGTCAACCAATTTTCAGGGTTCCGTAGTAAATAAGGGTTCCCACCCTTATAGTTTCGCCATGTCTGTCCGTCCGTCCGTCTGTCCGTCCGTGGTTTTACTCATAGACTATAAAATTATAGACATAAATTAAAAAAATTACAATATTGTAACTTTTGCTGCAAAAATGCAACATTTCAGGAAACGGAACGTAACTTACGACTGGCAACACCGCCCTGGCAACACTGTAAAAATGCCGATCCAGAATCCGAATGCAGTGAACGCACCCCACCGGCATTTTGTAAATGCCGGCGCTCCGGCCCACAGACGTACTCCGGCCGCTCCGTCCGCTCCGATTCCGGTCCAGTGAACGCGCAGCTTTATAAAAATGAATCCCGTCTTCATGTTGAATCCCCCTCTCCTTCTGAGATCCCCCTACTCAATCCCGAATTTAACCAACGAGTGAGCTATGACCTTTTTTTCATAGACAAAACATAGACAATAAAAAATACAAAACACCAACCCAACCAAACAAAATGGCTGACTGCCTTTCAGTTTTATAGAATTTTTTGTGGAAAAATTCTATATTTGTTTATATTAAAGTGAATAATCAAAGTCATATTATTCCAATTTACGTGACAAGAGTGTTTTAGTGTTGATAATAATGTTTTGATGACTGTAATTATCTCTACAGGAAAAGCAAGTACATCTACTTCCCTTGTTTATTTATCCTTGTTATTGTTTCAAATAAGAAGAATCTTTGAAAATGTATCAAATTATATAAATCAATATTTTAAGTAGAATTATTTCCATATAAATAAATTGTGGATTCGATTAGAATAGCTTTTCATTTAGAGAATCAGTTCGAAACGGCATGACGAACTTGGGCGCGCAATTGCGTTGTTTGTTTACTTTTCATGTTAATGTAATATCTATCAAATAATGCCCACTTTGAGAATTGTCTTCGAGTATGTATTATAATTAATGTATAGATGTTTTGATTTACTTATGGTTGCTTATTTTTCAGCTTATCGCCGAAAAACATGTCGAAAAGAGAACAAAGTGATCGAAATGATAGGAAGTTGGAGACGAGTGATTACGAAAACCTGATATCTCAGCATAGCATTTTCGAGTCGGCCAGAAATAAACATCAAGAGCTACCCAGTTTTCCTGGATTTACGAATGCTGAAACACAAACGAAACCTAGTGACTTAAAGGGGCAGTCACAAGCTGCTTTAGGTGCATGGCACTACAATCCCTGGTGGATGCTCGCCAGCACGTCAAGAAACATTCCGTCGCAGGAAGATTTTTCCGAAAGTGGAGAAATGGAAGCAAAAGTTAAAGAAGAACCATCTGGTGCTGGCACCCCCGATAGAGACCCTCTACAGACTGATGTGGACCATTTCCCAACAGGTACACCCACACCTCCAGTAGGATTAGACTCATTCTGTGATGATTGCTCTGATCCCTTCTGTGACTCCAGTGCTGCCATTTGTAGGAAGCTTTTTCATTGTCCCCATTGTCGAAAAAGTTACCCTACTATTTTAGAATTCAACACACATTTAACTGGTGTGCACCCTGCACAGAAACCATTCAGATGCCAAATATGTTTGGAACCATTTCACAAAAAATCACATTTAAGAAGACATCTAGATGCCCACCACACTCGTAAAGATGTAAACAAGTGTTCTGTGTGTTCCAAGTACATCAAAGACAAAAGCAATCTTCGTAAGCACATGCAAGTTCACACAGGACGAGTCCCTCAGAAACAGTTTAAATGTGACCTGTGCAACAACAAACGCTACATGTCCATTGACAGACTCAACAATCACAGAGTAGTTTGTACTGGAGAGAAAACTTTGAAGTATTGTGACATGTGCACCAAAGTCTTTGATAATTCAAGATCCCTTAATAGTCACAAGAAAGTTCATGCTAGAGAACTCAAATGTGAAAATTGTGGTGAACAACTTCGTTCACTAGAACAGTTCACAAATCATAAAATGCTATGTCAAGGAACAACTCCTGAAGCAGGGGGAAGCCTGGCCAGCTCATCTAATGCTACTGGTGCTCCTGTAAACAGATGTTGCACACAGCCTGGTCTGTGTGAGCATGATAAGCCGGCCTACCTGAACATACCGGGCTATGCTGCTAGCCGAGTACTTGACGCTACACTCTCATCACTAAAGTCAAATTTAAACTGACTAATGAGAAAAAGCTGACAGATAAATAATGTTAAATTTTAACAAGATTTCTTTTTTACAAGTTTACCAAATAGATAAAACAATGACAGTTATAATTTTCAGAATTGAGAATTTCACAAGACTGATGCAAATATCCCGCCTCACGACTTGCTTTATTATTACCATTTAAATTAGATTTTAGTTTGTAGGTTAATACATTAGCTTAATCGGCATAACTGTTTGAGTGTATCCATATTTATTTTGGTTAACTTTTTCGGTGTAAATATTTTTATAATATTGATATAGTGAAATTTCATCGTAAAGGTTAACTAGCCATAGGATGGTGTTCCGCCTATTATATTAGCGAGGCTAAACATATGTGTACACTTAAATTGTTATTTGCATTTTATTTTATATCTTAATACACATAACTTGTTCCACAAGAACGGCTTTACTAATTGTTAGAAACCATAGCAGGCATGTGCGGTATAAATTTGTGAAATGTTATAGATACATATATTTTTGTTTGAATACTTATTACAATAACTTGACTGATTTAGAGAAATATTTATGTGCAGTATTACATCATTTTTTATTTTTCTATTTTGGGAAAATTTCTAAGAGCTATGTTATTTTTATAATTCTTAGTTGATAATGTTTTAGATTTATTATTAAGAATAGTGATGTTGGTGGTGAGCAGTTATGGAGGCTGTACAATGAGCATGCTTTGTTCCCAGTGCTCTGTAGTACTCTTTACTCCAAAGATGTTATAGTTTCAGACATGGTGTTAGGATGTGTTTCGAATACTACCTAGAACTTGTGTAAGAGAAATTTATTTGTTCTTAACCTTAGATCTATAGACTAAGAAAAGTTATTGAAGTGCAATGAACCATTGGCTAAGCCTGGACATGTTACAGTTATGGGAAATAATTGTTGTGTTCTTTTTACCCATAATATTTATTCAAGTGTTATACACTGATAAATTATTGCTGCAATTTATAGGATTATTTATAAGTGTAATGTTTATTAAAATGTAACTTGTATGGTATGCATCCTAAATGTAAGATTGAGGCTATATTCAAAGTCTAGGCCCTTATTTAACAATATATTAGTGGTTATTATATATTTATACTCAGTTTTCCATGAGTATACTTTTATCTTTTTATTTTCATAGATTTCGAATTTTAACTAGCAAAGTCAAAATTCCGAAACTATGTTTTATTTATTCATGTTATTACAAATGGAAGTACTTTTATTTTGAGGCTTTTTAAAATAATTAGTTGTTGCTATTTACAATTGTTTTTCGACTCTTATAACTTGGTTTATTTTTATAACAGAGTTAATTTTAGTTGTGTATGATTAGTTTGTATGTCTACGTAGACATACATCGGACTCGTGCTTATATTGCTACTGCAAAGTTGAAACTGACGTAACAAAGTGATGTGTAATGTTTTTAATTGAAGCTAAGTTATTATCAAGTTGCATTGACTGTACGAAATGTCATGTCAATACACAATGCAGTCCAATATCACGCGTCCGCTAATGTATGTGCTACAGCGGTGGTCGATCTTATTGATGACACATATTTTAAGACAGATTTGTAATGTATAAAAACTATATTTTTATTATGGATAAACTAAGCGAAGAAAGTTAATACTAGGATCAGTTTTACAGCGTTTATAAGAGGCTAGTTGCTAATATTTTCTTACTTAACACATTGGCTATCCTATATTCGCAATGTGTCTACAGCTGCGTATTTACGTCATGTTACTGATAAGCACGGTTACGTCACTTTTGACCCTTAACAGACTCTCTGAAGCTATCTGGACGATAATTCAACTTTGGACTCGACAATATTTGGGTCAAAATAGCGGTAATGCAAATTTTGGATAAATCTGAACCAAACGCAACTAGTTTCATATAAATGCCCTAATAGTCTAGTCAACAAGAGCTTTTTAGGTTAAAACTTTTAGGTGTTCTCCGAAAATTATGGTTGAAGTGTCATTAGATTTGGAATATCATGTAGATATTTTTTGAGAAAATTCACGGGCCGCTCGCAAAAATTGCAAAAGTTATAAACAACTAAGTCAAAAAAAGGGGTTTGGTTTTTTGCAAATATCTCAAAAACTGTTTGATAATTTTCAAATTTGATGAAACATGTAAAAAGAGGAAAGAATTTCCCAAAGAAAAGTCCCAGCTCCGGAACTGTACGGCCAATATTTATAATTTTCGAAGATGGAAAGTACGCCCTAAAACGGGTATTCCGGCTTGCGCAAGCCACGTTCACTCTTTATACTTATAAACTTTCGCGCTGTATATTTACTAAATACACGGGAATTAGCGCAAACATACCGTTTTTCTCCAGACGTTTCGATCAGGTTGCACCGGCCTAGTTGCAGTAGTCACTGGATGACTATTTTCATGTCATATTAGTAAATATGCAGCGCGAAAGTTTAAAATTATTTAAATATTATTGAAACGTATTATGAAAATTAAGAACTGAAAAAATTCAGACACCTATAGTATAGATAGATCAATGAACAATAATCCGCGGTCCAAAAAAATTGTCGTGTTTTTTCAATTAGTTATCCATTTTTTTTTTCCTTTCGTGGAGCTATTTTTCAAGGTGTTAGAATTGTTTCCCGTTGGAAAAATTAAAATAAGTTCCACACAGCCTGGTCAGCAAATTCCATTATAAATAATAAAAAAATAGCTCAATGACGAGAAAAAATCTCAGTTTAATAGTAACAATTATCGCACTTGCAATGTTAATGTTCGTGCTACAAAAAAATTATTAATTAACTAATGGATAAATAATTGGAAAAACCCGACAAATTTTTTTGACCGTGGATTATTATTCATCGATCTATCCTATAGGTGTATACATTTTTTCAGTTCTTAATTTTCATATTTACTAAGTTTAAATAATATTTACTCATCAAAGGTAAGAAGTGAGCTTGCGCAAGCCGGAGTACCCGTTTTAGGGCGTACTTATCCTCAGGGAAAATTATAAATATTGGTCCCCTATAGTTCCGGAGTAGACATATCTTTGGGAAATTTCATCTTCTTTTTCAATCTTTTTTTCAAATTTGAAGAATCTCAAAGGTTTTGAGATATTTGCGAAATACCACACTTTTTTTTCTTTTCTAATCACTTAATTGTTTATAACTTTTGCAATTCTTACGAACGGCCCTTAAATTTTCTCAAAAAATATCTATATACCATTCCAAATCGAATAACACCTCAATCATAATTTTCGGAGAATAAGAAAAAGTTCACACGAAAAACACTCGCTGACTAGACTATAAAGAAGCACATACTAAGTACCGTAGCGAAGGTGTCTAAGCGGCGTACATGACAATAACCTACTAATGTCTTGTCATTTAATAAAGTAGGGTACTCCCTGTGGACTTAATATCATTGCCGCCAATTAATTATACTTTTTGATAATATATTGTACCGTTAGCGAAATAATCTGCAATAGGTAATAGACCTTAGTATTTTTTGTATCTTTTGTCCTTATATCGGCTGAAACGAAGTAACTGATAAATGTCTTGCCTAACATACACTCGTAATACGCTAATTACCAACTGAATACAATAAAATTAAACAGATGTTTATCCAATAAATAATTGATCGACTTGTGTCCGCCTTGTAAACAATGTCGATGTTTAGAATATAATTAGCACTTAACCAAAATACAAATTATGTCTTGTAACTTTATAAGATTTTCTATGTATCATGTCACTTTTGAGTTTGTCTGTACGGGCTCTTAATTAATTAGTACAAAGTAATAGCAGTAACAATGCCATTTGTAGGTATGTATGTTGCTGCTCCACCACCGAATTTTCCAATAATTTGCTGGTAACAGCGTCACAGTAAACCAATAGCTACCTAATATTGTCTCCGTAGATTAGCATGGTGTGTAAATTTTTAAATGCACCTAGATTTTAAGAAAAAATGTGTTCATATGAATTTAGTTATATATAGAATATAGTTTATCTATTAGTGCTGTAGACTGTAAAACAGTAATTCTGCTGTACTTCGAAATTTATTTTTTCCACCGAAATTACTATAAGATATAATATTTTGAGACGCCAAATTGAAAGTTTTTATAGCTATTGTACGCTAGTTGTATGCTGGGAGCAGTCATATAACGAGTACTAACTCTGTTACCCAATGTTGCAGGGAAATCGACGCGCGTCACTAATTTCTACATAAGGTTGTGTGGATTGCGACTATTTATCATCAAATAATTCGTAATTTGAGTATCGCACGCGATGACTCGGTCGCGCGTCGATAGCCCTGCCCTGCTATACCCGGTCGTAGTTTAGCTACCAAGCTGAAGTATTATACAATAGAATAACATTTTCACCAATAAACGAAGTTTCTTTTCTGTTACACGATGTCTTATTTACCACACCCTCCACCCCTCCGCGTAAAATCGCAATTCGTTTTTTTCCGAGTCGTTATGGTTACATTATTTATTTAATGTTCTTTTTCGAGCTAACTTAAACTAACAAATAAGTGTGAATATCCTACAACTATAAAAGAAAATTTGAGGCTGTTATGTATGTAGTTTTTGTTTGTAAACTTCAAGCATATACATGTAGTTTTATTTAGTAGACTTTATAATTGAGAAAGCTCTCGCGTCTTCATTTCGATTTATCTCTCTATAACAAGTCTATAGCCCGATACAACTATATGGAAGTTAATTCAGCCGACCGTTTTTTTTTCAATACCAATTTTGCATTTAGACTTTGTATTTAATATCGAGAACTAAAAATAATGAAATCAAAAAATAAAGTGCGAATGGTCTCGCGTCAGCTGTCTCTGACCCTGTTTGCGATGGGAACAATAGGTACACCAAGTGTTTGGGAACTATGTTGGGAACTGGGAACCATGAAGCTATAGTACTGGGAACAGTATTCCAAGTGCAAGTGCTGCCAACTATAACAAAAATGTACTGTACTGTCAGTTCTACAAAAAAGCGCAAAAATGGCTTTTTAGAAAAAAGCGCTATATTTCGTGCCAACCACAAAATAGAACTATATTTAGAAACGATCGTAGTGAAGTTCACTACTGAGGAATACAAAATAATACGCGGGGAATACCAGACATAATCGTTCGTATTAATCATTATAAGTAATGATGAGACTATGATACAAAAAAACATCTTTTTTTAGTTTTCTATATTAGTAGGAAGTTATAAATTTTAATTAGTAGTTACTAGTGTTAATTTATTACGTTTTACGCTGTATTAAGCAATAGTTTCATGTAGGTATAGTAAAACGAGCATCGAGAAAAAAAAAATAAGATCTGGTGCGAAGCGCTAAGTTGGCAGCACTGATACCATGAGGAAACGCGTTCTTGAGTTTATCGCGAACAGACAGACAGATGCGGTGGAAGACTTTGTTTTATAACATGTAATGATTGGGAAATCCTACCCAAGGAGTGTGGCGTCAGGCAGGCAACCGGCCGTAAACATTCGCCAAATCATATAACAGCATGTACGTAGCGGACCCCGAAGCATCACAGCGAAAGATAAAAGAGGGATAACGCTTGGAGGAGATTGGAAGAGTAAAGGATTTGTGTGAAATATTATGCCACAGCCATATATAAGCAAGATTACCGCGCTTAATTTGTTCAATCGTTACTCTCTCTAATCTCTGATGTTTCTTCCCAGTGAGTAGAAAGGCTCCTCGCGTTCGTTTTCGATTTTACATTACACAATACAGTTTTATATTAAAAAAATGCTCTTATAAAATACTTTATTATCAAAAATAATAAGCTTAAATAACAACGCGCCCTCTTTTGACGGCTGCCTTGACAATCTTGGACTTCTTTTCTTTCTTCTTTTTGCCAATGTTCTCCTTTCGCTTTTTTTGTCGTTCTTCTTTCTTCTGTTCCACAGACTGTATTCGGTTTTCCCACTTCTTTTTACTTTGCTTCTTTTGTTGTTCCTGTAAAACAAACAATAGGTCGGTTGAAATCAGTATTTTTTAGGGTTCCGTACCCTAAGGGTAAAAACGGGACCCTATTAATATCGCTCCACTGTCCGTCTGTCTGTCACCAGGCTGTATCTCATGAACCGTGATAGAAAGATATTCGACATTTTCACTTCTTAAAAAAACTATTTTCAAAAAATAGAATAAAATAAATATTTAAGGGGGCTCCCATATAACAAACGTGACTTTTTGCTTGTTTTTGCTCAACATTGATATATTTATATTCACAGAATATTTAGTAATATATTTACTTTAAAAATACAACACACATGACTTTTTCTAACAGATTAAAATTTATGACCTATACTCTGCTCTGTCAGTGCGATATTGTATTTACCATGCTACAACGTCAATATCTTTTGAGATATTAAGTAGAATATACAACTCCTATTCATACATCAAATAATTCTAAAATTTAGTTACCATTCTCTTAATAGTTTTCTTCAACAAAATGGGATCATCCTTTACTTTCTGCCCCTCTGCTTTCTGCAGCACTGTCTTCCATGCCACCTTCTCCTTGACCTCCTTGGCTTTACCACCCTCTGTCTCTTCCAACTGTTGTATCTTCTCTTGTTGTTGTTTCAAATTATCTAGTATCTTCCTTGGGTCTTTCTCTCCTGACTTATTTCTTTCTGTAAAGCATTTAATTTAGTAATAAATAATCATGTTATTGTCTTTGTTGTTTATCTATATACATCTATAATATTTTTCTTCTCCGGTTGTTTTAAGATGTGGCCCCCATATGTACGCGAACGGAGTCCTTATACTTATTATATCAACACACAGCTAAAACTAATGTACAGTCAGCCAAGGAGATATCTGACCCCCTACAACAGCGCCATTTTTCGCAAACTAAAGAACCATCCGTGGTTTAAACCCAAAGATAAAAATATACAAGTGTAATATCCTTTGCGACTAGTGCCATCTATTGAATTGTGAATGAACAAATAAGGTTAATAAGCAGAAATCTGATACCCTTGATGACTAATGCCATCTATTCGATTTTTGATAAATAAAACAAGCCCTAGCATACGATACGCTTATTTCAAAGATACTTCAATAGTTAGATGTGGCGCAAGTGGTAGGCACTACGGTTTAATAGTTAGTGTGTTTATGAGGAAATAGGTTTAAATCCTCCAAAGCTTTTTATTTTTTACAAATATCACCAACTTCGTATTGTGATGTTGGTGTAATTTTGGTTGTTTTAACATAATGTTACCGAGCTAATTACTGTTAATAAAAAGCATTTTAAATTTTTAATTACTTTATTACATCAAAGAAATTTAACAGTGAAATAAATACCTGCCTACTTAATTCAAACTATGATTAATCTTCTGTAGAGAGAACCAACATGTTACTTAATAAGTAACAATTTACATCTCTCAACTTTTTTTTAATCATAATATTATATTTTTTTAAATGTGTAGAGTCAAATAGTGCTATGTGAATAACTTTGCTTCGATAATAGTATAAGAATCAATATGTAAACCTATGGCATTAAATGAATTTTAATATGGGAGAGGGTGACCCCCATTTTGAAGCTTTTTTCAAGTCTATTTGTCATTTCACTTACCATGTTAGATCAGATCACATATCACTTATGCGCATATTTATTAATTTAGTATAACCTCTTTGTCTAAATTGATTTAAGTTCAATCTTTACTCGTGTCTCAGTTAAGCACTATTTGACCCTACAATCTGGGATTTTAATTGGTCACTCAATAACAGTTAGATCACAGAACAATTGTCTTAAATAAAATATATTCTACACTGCACACTGTTGGAATCACCACATCTCATAAAATTTCCAAGTATTTTTCTTTATTCATCCGGCCGCCGAATTCTACCAGCTCCCCTGGGCCCATTGAAGACATTTGTCCCCAATAACCTGCAAAACAATAATACGATCAGTTACCTAATAATCTACACTGCGTAATACACGAGGTATTAAATATTATTATTATTTTACTTAACTATTTAATGAATATTTTTACCTAATGTTATCCTGCCACTGTTCTCAAAGGCAAATTATTTTGATGGCTATACGCTGGCCATGTCTTCTCCGCAATATTTTTCTGCCATCATCATCAGACTTAAAACTTTTTTCATCAGAATAAAATACGATCTCGTTCTTGTTAAATGTTTCCTCACTGTTTCAATTGCAGTTGATCGAGTCTTCTTAAATCTCCGAATCCACAAACGGACGGTGTTTCTCTGTAAGAGATATATTTATCTTAGACATTTATCACAAACCCTATGTTTTACGGAACAAAAAATAGTGTGACAATTAAGTAAGTATATTAAATACTTATAATTTCTACTTACCGCGATACCTAACTGTGTAGATATAGATACTTTAAATACTGTGGTTGTCTTCACAATACACTATTAGCTTTCACAAAATCTGCTATATGAGATGAAACGGGATGCCTAATAACTGGTGGGGTTTTGGATCACTACACAGTAATCGCAGTATCTTGAATGTAATTGTGACGCGAGTGAACAATATTTTTGATTAGTTGGTATCAGGTATAAATAAATCTGATAGATTACCCTCAATTTATTTGTTAAAGCAATGCGTTGCAGTTGGTGACAATGATGTCATAGCAGTAGAAATAGATAGCCAATTTCGCCCGAGATGTCATATCGTCGGTTGGCGTATTGAGATGAGCGCTAGCTTCTCAAGTCGTAGGTCCATGGTTCGAATCGAACTTTACGTAGGATTGTTTTTGATTCTTTCTTGTTCTTACCATTAATGATTACTTGAATTATTAGCTGAGCTTATTAGAAATACAAAATTTGCAACTGAGCAGGTTATCAGAAACTAGTTTATACTAGCAGTTGTCTGTCTACTTGCCAAAAATCACGGTAGGTGGCGCTTCACAGCAAAGTGTGAATTTACGTTTTAAAAGTCAGGGGGTCAGGTATCTGCTTGGCCGACTGGCCTAGAAACGTGAAATTTGGTTCAGGGGTTCCTTTCATGATGCAAGTGTGCAATAGAAAGGATTTTTAGAAATTCAACCCCTAAAGGGGTGAAATAGGGGGTGAAGTTTCTATGGAATTTTCTCATTTCCAGACTTAGAAGTATGAAAATAGGTATATAAGTTCGTGATTACAATTAATAAAGATTTGTGTAGTGAAAATGGACAAAATTCCCCTCTAAAGGGGTAAAATGGGGGATAAAATTTGTATGGAAAATTGCTCATTTCGGGACTTAGGTAAGGTATGAAAAGAGGTATATAACTTCTCGATTACAATTAAAATAGATAAAATGGTCAAAATGGAAAAGTCATTAACAGTATGAAAGTTGATAATTGTAAATGGTATAGGGGTTCTAATCAATATCAACATAACATAAAATGTACGCGAATGAAGTTGCAGGCACTGCTAGTCTATAATAAAAGATAGCATTATCAAGTTAGTATCCCACTACACAAGTTCACAACATAGTGTGGGACTGTCTCAATAAGTATTATTTGTTACTATTTATTTGATTTTATAAACATATAAGGTGAGGATTTTTAAATAGATCAAAATGATAATGTATGCTATTAGAAAACTTGTATTTACTCTGATCAGTTGTCTGTGTGGGATAAATTATCGATTGATTAAATGGAAGATAAATAAGAATCACTTCCCAGCATTCAATTGACCTGCAATATTGCATACTTTTGTAAATCAGATGATGACGCAAAGTTATGAAGTCAAAGATCTGGCCTGGTGCAGCCTCAGGAACTCCTAAACCAAAAAAAGGTAAACCCGTCTTTGATTTGTATTAGCAAGTACTTTACAGTCTGAATAAAAGCTTGCCAATAAAATATTTATTTTTGTTAAATAATTTATTATGTAAGGGTTGTGTATGATAACTAGTTATGTTTGAAATGGATTGGAAACTTCGATCGTCCTTACCTTTCCGATTATCATTGGCAAAATCAAATTTAGAAAACACCAATTTGCCATCATTGTTAAAAACTGGTTTAGCAATATTGGCTTTAATTTTAGTATCTACTTCAACTTTTTCCTTTTTCTGAACTTCTCCAAATGGTTTTACATTACTCTTATTTGTTCTCTCCCTTTTCTTTATCTTCTTGTTCAGTTTACTACTGAGACTCTTCTTGACTAATTTGTTTTTTAATGTAAATTTATTCTGAGACTTAAGTTTTTGTAGTTTTTCCTCAAGCTCTGCAATATTCCGTGCTCGCTTGCCTGTTTTATTGTCATCCACATTTTGTTGAGAATCATTTACCATTTCATAATCAGCATTGTCTTCATTGTCACCTGGAAAAAAGTTTTTTATTTAAGAAAATTTTATATAGTGTATTTATCTCTGAATCTCCAGAAAAGGCAAACCATGTCTATATTTGAAATCTTAAGATTATTAACTAATTTCAAAATGGAGGAGGTTTTAAATTAGGGTGCTTTGAACCAATTTTATTTGAATATTCTTTTTTTATTAAAAAGGAAATGCTTTACAATTGGTCTGATTTAAATTTCATCAAACTCGGTTCAGTGGTTTGACTGAAGTTGTTTTTTTTTATAAAGGATTATTATGATATTGTTTTACACCATTTTTTCCTGTGACTAAGTCCTTGTATAATAAAATGTATGTGATATAGATGTATAATTTACTCAATGTAAAGGCATAAAATGTATCCACTAGTTTTTGGTTTGTAGCAGAGTTACACACATTCAATATTATCTTCAGTTACTTGAATCTACCAGCCTATTTCCTTACTCAGTGACCAACATTTTGATAGTCATTTCAAAGTACATTGCGTTTTATATATCTGTAATAAAAATAATCAATCATAGGAAACCCACAATATTTTGAAGTAACTATCATTGGTCACTGAGTAAGCAAATAGACCGGCTGAACTATAAAATATTGTCTCAGTATGCTGGAATATAAATAAATTTGACCCCAAATGCACCATTTCAGTTCCATTTCAATTCATTTAGACAAAAGGTAAGTCTCCCGACTCTACAAAATGTTAAGAGAAATTTACGCAGTACAATTTCATGTTGTGTTTGATTCAGCGACCTACCTCTTACTGGTATCGATAGTAAAGAAAATACATTTTTTACAAACTTTAATTCTTTGGCCAACTCCGCTTTTATTTGTTTATATTTTAATGTTTTTTTGGGACCCGACATACTGAAATCGGGCATTAGAAATTGGTTTTAATAAATCTTCAACATAAACTAAACAAACACACAATACACTGATAAATAAAAATAAATCTGAGTTAATCTTTCTTCAGCAGATTCTTTAGGCAAGTATTTTATGTATTATTTCCCTTCTTTTATCACATGCGATGGACCTAAATATAACCTCAAACAGAAAATGTCAATCACAAACTAAATAGGGATGTCAATCGTCTTTCGCACTTCGCACACAGACAATAATTGTCTGTGGTCAATCGTCACGTCAAGACTCAGAACAATAACTAAAGCGTCAAGACGTCAAGAGCGTCAACGTCTTCATTTCTTCGTCTTATGTTGGCAAAACGGAAATTATCATCCGGAAACGTACATTTTTACCATAGACTAATGTAGTGACGAGCTGAGTCAAAACTATTACTGCGCTTGTCTATGTTTACATGATTTAAAAGCGGATTGACCGTCTCGGCGTCCAATTTACAATTTACTATATGAACTTTAATCGATGGGTTATAGAATGTCATAAGTGAGTGATTTTGACAATAATTATACCTAAAGTCAAATAGCTCGAGAAGTGCTCGAGAAGGTATGAAGTAGGTAAACAAAAATATTGTGGTGGTTTCAAAACAGTACTTAATTGCAGTTTCAGTTTTAGTACTATATTTACTCAAAATGCTGCCTTTCAAAACAGTAATAAGAAGATTCTCCGCTTCTACTCCTACGGTGACAAATTTTGTCGAAGAAATGCAAAAAAATTATATTCCAACAAATACTTTCCAAAGAACATTGTTATCATGTGGGTCGGCACTCGTTTCCTTATTAAATCCACATAGAGGTGATATGATAGCGTGCTTGGGAGAAGTCACAGGAGAAAAAGCAATTAAGTATATGCGAGAAAAAATGTTGGAAACTTCAGAAGGTGCACAAATATTGAAAGAAATGCCCCGAATAAATTCGTCGACAGTATCATTTGAGGTTCTTTCTCAAATGCCGCCGACAACTGTCGGTCGGGTTTATGCAGATTTTATGCGAGATAATAATATTACAGCCGACTCCCGTCTTCTGGTCCAATTCATTGGTGATCCCGAACTAGCCTATGTTATGCAACGATACAGAGAGGTCCATGACCTGGTTCATGCTACATTGTTTATGAAGACTACTATGCTTGGAGAGGTATTATTTTCAAAATATTTTTTAATTTCACTTTTAACATACAGTGACTGTTTATGAATGCATAAATTTGAAAATATATTACAGGTAACAGTCAAATGGGTGGAGGGCATACAAACAAAACTCCCTATGTGCATAAATGGAGGTATCTGGGGAGCTGGCAGATTGAAGCCCAAACACCGCAAGCTTTATTTAAAACATTTCTTGCCGTGGGCTATCAGGACTGGAAACAATGCTAAATTCATGCAAGGTAATTTTCTTATAAGCTTTATTTTAACATAAGACGAGAGGACTTGCAGCAGCTGTGGGACAAAATGCACAATATTCACAATGATTGCGCTGGCCTATTTTGGTAGACAAAAGGACTTTGAAGTAAAACTCCTTGAAACTGCTACTTGATATATTTACTTGCTTTAGTTAAAAATAGAATATAGATGGTGAACTGTACGGATATTCACTACCAATCCTAGTTGCTGTGTGATAACAAAATGCAATGTCTATTGCTCTTCAAAAATAAAATCCTAACTGTAACATCCATATACATTCTTGAATCATGCAAATTTGTAAGGAAATATGAGACCTTTTACACACCTAGAGAAAACTTAAATAAAAGAAATAATAGAAACTTAAATAAACTAGAGATTCCCTTAACAAAAATGAAATTAGTTTCTTCCAGCCCCCATCACATGGTAACAAAAAAATACAATCATATACCGAATTATCTAAAGAATATAAAGAAATCTTCTATCTTCATTATACATCTTAAATCTTTTCTCGCTAATAAATGCTACTATAGTCTATCTAAATTTTTTAAAGACAAAATTTGAATTACTTTGATTTCTCTAACAGCCAGATATGATAAAATGAATTTAATGATTGATATCTAGTTAGTAAAACAGGCAACTAGTTGCCCTCAATGTTTGCTGTGCCCTAGCAGGGCGTCACCTGTACTTGTACTTCACGTATGTATTCTAACACCTATCAAACTTGTGACTTGCAATAAATATCTGAATCTGAATCTGAATCTTCGCTGCCCAATAATAATTATAATCCCCCCCCCCCCCCCCCCCCCCATCTATGTACACATTTTTTCAACTATTTTCTTGTTTTTCCTTATAAAAACAGTTTTAAAATCTCATATATTTTGTATTTTTGATGGTAAAAATTTTTGCACACGTAAGTAGTATGTTATGTGTACTGGTGTCAATAAAGTAGATATAGGTTTTTCACATAAACCTTTCCTTTGCTTTCAGGTATCTACTTTGAAAAAAGGTGGGAGCAAGATATAAATGATTTTCATAAGGAAATGAACATTGTAAGGCTGGTTTGAAGCTCTAGTTTTAGTTATAATTAAATTTCTAGTCTAGTTACAGTAATGTGCAAAAGTTGTTTGTAAATAGTTAAATTTATTATTAAATTTTGTTTTCCATATTAATATTGTTGTATTGTGAATCCTTCCATGAACCATGCTTCAAATGCCGTTGGTCCTTGCTCTCCCCATCAAATGGTAGTTGGTAAACTATATCCAATGATTTTTAGGGCCGAGCCACACTTGATAGGCATGGGATGGCATCGGAAGTGACGCGTCATTTTAAAACAAGCTATTATAACCTTTATGTCTAGTAGTATAAGATGACTATACGTCCACGAGCGCGCGAAGGCTCGAGCTAGCTCAAGATAACGCGCGGCGGCTCGATCAGGCGCTTAAAAGATTATACACAAAGGTTATAATAGCTTGTTTTGAAGTTTAGTCATCTCTTATAGCACTACACATAAGGTTATAATAGTTTGTTTATAAATGACGCGTCGCTTCCGATGCCATGTCATGCCAATCCAGTTTGGCGCGGCCCTTAGGTAATATGAAAAATCAAACAACTGTGCTGAACACTAATTATCACATCAGATATTTCAAGTTATTTACTTTTCACATAAAATTTTTGAAATGGATGCCGCCTCATTGAATCGGTTAAACACACTTTGGGTTTAGATAAGAGACCTAGCACCCTATGTCTTAAGCACACATTTCTATCTATCTTCTAATGTCTAGTCTACTACACTAATATTATAAAGAGGAAAAATTGGATTGTTTGCATTTATTAGGCTCTGAAACTACTGGACCAATTCGATAATTTGTTTTATCATTTGAATCCTACAATTCCCCCTGATGAACATAAGCTATAGAATATTTTTAAATAACTTAGGGATTTGTATGAAAACTCTTTGATAATGTAACCCAAGGTGTAAAAAAATCCAATTACTTATCGTGCGAAGCTGGGGTGGGCTTGTAGTTTCTCATTTTCTCATTAGAACATAAATTGCTCACTTTAACGATAATGGTATGTTCTGCAATAAATACCTAACTATATTTCTCTCAAATCTGCAATTAATAACTATATTTTCCTCAATAATCAAGGCTAAGGCCTATTTCTTTGCTCCACGTTCATTTCGGCACACGCCAAGCAACAATGTCCTTTCTATAGATGCTAGATTTAACCTCCTCCCCTCTTATGCAAGAAAAAAATAAGAAAATTCCTACCCCTGTTTAAAACTAACGTATGAAAAATTAGTAGGTACTCGTTTATATATTTATTTTATATTTTGCAAGGAAATAAATTTGATGAACGATTATTTGCACCGGATTACTTATTCGTAGGCACCGTAGGCACGTATCTATACCCAAGTTGAAAAGAGCGGAAGAGCACGCATTTGCACTTCCGCTCTTTTCAAACTATATTCTTAACTTTGCACATTTTTGTCACTTAGATTATCCCACCCCCTTGTAAGAAAAATAAGCCATGGTCAGCTCCTCCTCCTAAATCATCTTATGTAATTAATAAATGGAATGAATAACTAGGGATAAATAACAAAATAAATGTTTTTCACAAATTTATTGCGGTCAGTATATTACACTGTATTTCCTATCAAAATTAGTTTGAATCATAACAGCATTTGCGCGCTACGGCCATTGGTATTGTGCAGTGGTGTAGTGTGATTTCCAACCTCTACCACCCACTCGTACCATACTCTTCGAGAGTCCACGCATCGCCAAAACGTGGCAGTTATCACTTGGCCCTTTTCGACCCGTAGAGGAGTCTGTAATAGAATAAAGACTACTAAATCTGAAATAATTCTGAAAAATCTTATATTTATTAAATATGTGTCCCTAATTTCAGACTGCCGTTCATTTAAGCTGATTTCAGAGGGACGCGTTGGAACAGCGCCGTTCAGAAGCGCGCTCTTGCAATTACATAAGATAGTAGTCTCCTTTCATAGTTACGCAGTTGAAACGCGCCGTTCGGGAAACGCGCGCCGCCGGCCAAGCGCTGTCGAAGCGCGGGCTCAATAATCAATTTGCAATGGTTTATGCAGTCGCTGTTGTACTATTTTCCAATAAACAGCATATCCAGTTATTATATGTGTCTCAATGATTACGACTATCTACAGTACATTGCAACGAAACGCGAGATATTAAAACCCGTTTTACAGCGCACGGCGGTCAAACGCGCGCTGTCGAAACGCGCTGGTTAACGGTGCGTGTCGCCGGTGTCAACTCTGAAATCAGCATTAATACTGACGCAGCTTTTCTATATGCTGTACCTCTTCCACACTGAGAAATAATATTTTTACCAGCTACAATAACTGTAAATTTGGCTATGTGAAACATGCGATATATCATAATTTATGTAAAGATTTTCTTCAATACTGGTCTGGGAGAAAGGATAAAACGTAGAATGTACCAGCTGCTTCTCTTCCCGCGCAGATCGTAAAAGCCGATCGAGGGAATAGGTAAAATCTGAGGAATCATGTTAATAAGCGATGCGGCTAGCAACCCATCACTATTTTGATTCCGTTTTCCATTTACATGCCCACCAAAATGCTAAATGTGGCCGACCTAGGCTCTGTCTACCCCGCAAGGGAAAAAGACGTGATAGTATGTATGTATATTTAAAGATGTAAAATGCATAAAGTTAACCTCACCTTAATTGGAATAAACACCGGAAACCAAGATATCATTCCTGGACTGTGTGTAGTGGGTACTATACTAATCATTTCATTTCCATAAAGCAAGCAGTCAAAATATCCACCGAAGCCGTGCATCACATTGTCCTGTTTGACTTCCCAGGAGAGAGTAGCTGACCTTCTGTTGTCAGTCTGCGGTAGTCCTCTGAAATCTGATATTTCCTGACCCTCACTGTCTCTTATGCCCTTCGCTGGATGGTCAAATGTAAATACCATCTGCAAAAATAAAACAATATTTGGTGGAATGGTTTAACATTGGTCAGTGCTCATCGAAATAGCCGACGTAATTTTTAAGCGACTTAAAAAAAGGAGGAGGTAATCAATTAGGTTGTATTTTTTTATGTTTGTTACCTCAGACATTGGTCATTTGTGAACCGATTTAAAAGGGTGTGCTTTAAAGTTGGTCCCATTAAAATTTCATCAAAATCGGTTCAGTAGTTTGATTGAAGTGGGTTTTTTTGTATGAAAGATTATTTAAAATTATTTTGAAAAACAAAATGAATTAAGATTTTAAATGCATTGTATTCTATTTTTTCGCATTTTTTTTGCCATCTAGCCACATCCAAGAGAAACAGTTTTACAACCCGTAAAGCAACCCACGACATCGCCCGTCTTGTTTACTCTTCACACGGTACACACATACACAGGCGACATTGATTGGTCTAGCGCCGGGGTGCGCTACCGCGTCCCGCAGATCATCGCGACGGTCGACTTTGCGGCGCTCAAGCTATATAGTGCTTGGGATCTTGAAATTACCTTCGTTTCAGCGATGTCGTGTTTATTCTGCATATACACAACCCATAATGTTTCAAGGTTTTTGTCTTTTGTAGTTGTGGTACCCGTGGAGGCGACCTTGGCCGCGGCCCACAGTCTAGGGGACGATATTGGGGCCACATAAGAGTTGTATCTAGCAGGTATTGATATGCCGCCCGGTTTTAGCAGTCCAGCGGCGCCATCCAAACATTCTGGTGATAATTCGTTGTCACCCCATGAACCTGTAACAATATAATAGAAAACGTTTATACATACTATCACGTCTTTTTCCCTTTCGGGGTAGACAGAGCCTTTTAGATCAAAAGCTACGTTTAGCATGTGGGTCTGTAGGTGAAAAACGGAATCAAAATAGAGATGGGTCTAGCCGCATTTTCGTACATTCCCTCGACGAGCTTTTACAATCTGCGCGGAAAGAGAAGCAGCTGGTACATTCTACATTTCTTCTTTTCTTCCAGACTAGCATGAAAGTATAAAATTAAAATAAATAATTGTAATAGACAAGCCACATGAATATTTGTTGTATTCGGTCTGAAAATAAGAATAGTAAAAATATCAGGCAGCCTTAGGGACTGCCGATAGAAGTGAAAACAACATAATGTGGATTTGCATCACGCGTCACACGTGACGACACAAGTTTATCCCCTACGAAAAATCACTCAACTACTATACTATATTTAGATCCCTGAATCAGTAAAAGATTGACGTTTTTTTTTTTATTGGGTCTAACTTTTTCGCATATGCATTTCATGCAAAATATTTTGCATGAAATGCATACAGCTATATGTGAATCGGATGGCACCAAACACAGAAAGTCATGTTTCTTGTAATATCTAGCCCCTTTAACTTTCGACGTGATAACTTCTTATAATTCGATGATCGCCGGCTGCACGCACAAAAAAGTGTCACGTTCCGTGTGCAAGCGAGAGCGCGGAACAAGCGATAGAGGCACGATCGGTAAGCGCTCATCTTGTGAGGTATCTATCTCTCTTCTACGTTATCAGTAAAATGATCGTCCGTAAACCGACTTTAAAGACAATATATATTTTTTTTTATCAATATATACTGACAGACCATGGTTCTGATTGGCACCATTTGGGTACAGAACCTTTATCATCATCAGTTCTTTTTAGTCTCCACTGAAGGAGCACCCTCTCTACTCGGAGCCACAGTTGGCCAGAGCAGACAGAGGATTTGGCCTACACTCTCCTTGCTGGCCAGAGGGGTTGGATAGGTCTCATTATGTTTGTGAGCTTTGTTTAGCTTGTATTTCCTAAGTCGCAATCCTTCATCAGAATCTTTATAGTAAAAGATAATACTACCAACCTAATAACTCAGAAACAATGATGTCAGCCTTCGGCGACAGATTGAGCTGGCGCATGTCCCCCGGCACAACGACCACGTCTCTTCCGCGCCACACCTCGCGAACCTGCGCCGCTAGCACCACCACGGCACACGGGTTTTTCTCCACAGCTATCACCTACAAGTACAACATTTTAAAGCACCTTAACTTATTTCATAGAATCCTGCACCCATAGCATGGCATCTCTTTTCATACTTTGCTTTACAAAGCGAACTATATGAGCGGTGCGGCCGAAGATATCCGAGCGAGCGAGCAAGGCCAGCGAATATCGTTTCATATCTTTTCATACTTTGGTTCACACTGCGAGAGAGTTTTGTTCACCTCTCTCGTTCACTGGCGGTGTGAATGTACGTTCCACAGGAGTAGATTGGCGCTTAAAACATTTAGAAAAACAATTCATATAATTTTACTTAGCTTAAATAAATACAATGTCATAAGGCTCCATAAGGTACATTTACCCATGGAATGTCACAAATATCCTCATTCAGCTCTTCAATATTACGGAAAACAAGATAGCGATAGTCAATAAACCTTATTGCGCGTGCCATGCTACAGAAGCTGGACATACTAAACATGAATAACCCAATCCAATATAGAGGCTAAATCTATTTTAAGTGTGATTCTTTCAATAAGGCTAGTTTGTAATAAATATTCTGAGCCCTGATTCTGGACATAGCCCCTCTTAACACAGGGTATGTGCATGGGATAGTTATGTTATACAAACCCATTATATATTTCACTAGCTGTTGCCCGCGACTTCGTCCGCGACAATTTCTGTTATTATGATTAATTAGTATAGATGAATAATTTTTCCCTGTTTTCGAAACATTTTTTATCGATGCTTCGCTCCTATTGGTCACAGCGTGATGTTTTATATCCTAAAGCCTTCCTCAATAAATGGACTATCCAACACAAAAAGAATTTTCCAATTTGAACCAGTAGTTCCTGAGCGCTAATTAGCTAATTAGCGCGTTCAAACAAACAAACAAACAAACTCTTCAGCTTTATAATATTAGTATATAGATATAGGAATAGCACTGTCAACATGCCATTTAACATCACCATTCTTGTCATCTTTTTTAAAGGCTGTTTATAATAACAATCCAAAATGTACTTGTTATCCTTTTCTAAAGGGGGTATTATACCATCCTGAATCGCACCCTAAATCGAATCTGATGAGAGGGACGCCGCTATACGTGCGATACGATTGGAGATATCTTCTTTGTATAGCAGCGTCCCTCCCATTGGATCCTAAATTCAGGATGTTTTTTTATAGGCGCTTAAGTTACATGAAATGGAGGTTACCTTCACTTTGGTTTTTGTGACGTCAGCTGCATTCAACGTTGCTCTCACGAGCGGCCCTCGTCCAGCGCCTAGCACCATCACAGTGTATACCTTGTCGTTTTTGTCATAGTCTCCTTGGCCTTCTTCATGCGTCTGGCTCTCTGAGATTGATATATCTTTTTGTATATTCTGGAAGTAAAGAAATGATTAACCCATCAAGCGCAAGAAACGCAGACACAATGGATATTCTATTGTTATGTGGTCGGATCGGGCCAATTGCGACTTGAGAGGTCAAAGTTGTTAACTTAGCAAACACATATTTGAAAACTAGGATGATGAATTGAAAATTTGTATTTTTCTGAATACAAAACACAAAAACTGTAAAAATCCTATCCTATCTTCATATATCCCATATATCCTATCAGTACAGTACAGTTTAGTGACCAGACTAGGCAGAAAACGTTCAAACATACATATAACATGTCTTTTTCCCTTAGGGGTAGACAAATGTTAGGTCTATGAGACCTAAAAGACGCTTTAAGCATGTTAGCGGGCGTAAAGTTGGAAAAGGGAATCAAAATATTCATGGATCAAACCACATCGCCTACTAACATGGTTCCTCAGATTTTCGCCCATGATTTCGCCCCAGAAAAGCAGCTGGTACATTCTAGGTTTTTTCTTTTCTCCCAGACCAGCATGGAAGAGTTAAAACTCACAATTATGGGTACAACACACAATTACAACTTGTTACAGTAGCAGAACCAGCCAGCCTATTTGCTTACTCAGTGGCCAACATTTTAATAGTCACTTCAAAATACATTGCGGGTTTCGTATGATTGACTATTTTCATTTAAGGTATATAATGCGCAATGTATTTTGAAGTAACTATCAAAACGTTGTACACTGATTTAGCAAATAGGCCAGCTGGTTCTGCTACTATTATTCTGTGGTAGAATTAAAACCATGGGACTGACTAGCAAAAATGACAGTACACTAGCACTACATACTTCATAAAACAGTAACAAAACTCACATCTTTTATATGCTGCACATCAGCACTCTTTAAATGTATGAGAGCATAGGCTATTGCCTTCTGGTACTGGTCGTACTTGACAGGATCTTTTTCAAAAACATTGTATGTATGGGTGTCTAAGTTGTCTGCAAGGGGTTGCAGTGGTGTCTGCAAATAGTCCTCCCATCTGAAAAAAATATATCAAGTAAGCAAGAGTACTTGATAAAGGAGTATTGGTTGCATTGCTAGCCGTGTGGTATCCGGCAGAGTAGAATAGGACCACTCCAAGTCTTCCCGTGGATGTCGTAGAAGGCGACTTAGGAAATACAAGCTAAACAAAGCTTATAAACATCTAAGACACCTCTCCAACCCGTCTGGCCAGCGTGGAGAGTGTAGGCCAAGTCCTCTGGCTGCTCTGGCCAAGTATGGCCCTAGTAGTACAGAGAGGGTCGTGCTCCTGTAGTGGAGACTAAAAAGGACCTGATGATGATGATGATGATGATCGTTGCATTGTAAGCAAATAATCAAGGAAAGAAATTTCTATAAATCAGAGACCATCAGAAACAGATTATACAGTCTTGAGTCTCAGTTTTGTCTGCAACCAAAAACTTATTTAACCCTTTGACCGCGAACATCGGATAAATCTGACATACATTTTCTATGAAAATGCTTGTCAGATTTATCCGATGTTCACGGTCAAAGGGTTAACCTGAAAGATTATTCTTAAATTTTTTTAAAAATTAAAAACTTTTAATTTCATCTGTCAAGACCCAGTTTATGACATAGTTTCCTAGAGACCCAGAGGGAATTTTATCATGCCATGCATGAATAATAATTACAAGTATTATTAACCATAGGAATAATTATTATTCACGCATTTAATTAGGAATTGAAAATAATTTATACCCCTTAGCATAACTCAGCATTGGATCATCAGCAGGGTTAGGTCTTCTCTTCCATAATCTATACAAGTATTGTAAGTAGAATTGTACATTGGACCTCCTGGCACCACTCACAATAACCTGGGCTTCTCTCTCCACCATACTCACTACTACTTGCTGGTGGGCTCGCGATAGCACTGGAAATCTGGAAGATTTTTTTTCTATTTTTTAACCATACAACAGATTTTTTTATTACCTTTATTATATATGACAGCTCCATCAACACATAGTTGTTACAATATTAAACTTAGAAATCTGTGTAAAAATAAGTGTCTTCTATAACAACTCCTAATTTTAATTATAATATTTCAGTACTTGTGCAGTTTACTGGCTGTACTCCACTAAACTACACAAGTGCAAGGTGGCGATAGAACAGACTTACTTCTTGATCTTACTATGCAGACAATCTTTTATAGAAATTAAAATTGTAAAGTCTACAGCTTTATGTGATGAAGACAGTATTTTCTTTTATTTTGCAAAAAGAATAATACTTCCAACAGTTATTTTAAACTACCTGAATACTTACCCTTTTTTATTACTGTGGAATATGCTTGTAGGGACAATTATAGCTTTAACTGGCTCACCGAGCCACCTCTTAATTAATTCCTGTGATGGAAGGTCTGCTGAGAGTTCCAGCACCACTCCCACACGTTTGTCCCAGTCCATTCGCTCATGAAACTTAGACCACCAATACCAAGGCTCATTCCATGCTGCCTCTTCATCGTCAATGCTGCTGCATGAAGAATCTCTCAGTGTTCTAGTGCAAACCATGGGGACACGCGCCCATGTAAGAGATAAGTGGTAGCTACAAATCAAAGTAAAGCAAGGTATCAGTTGAAAGTTCAACATTATTAAGTTTATTAAGTTGAAACACAATTACAACCTAGTTTCATAATACGTCTGAAGAATCCTTGCAAGATTGTTAGTTTGCCGACCATGCAACGTTAACATGATTGCAGGAACTCCAAGCCCTCTGCAATATGAGAGCTCCTCGTTCAAGCAGTCCTCATGTTTTTGCCTCACGATCGGGGATGGAGAATCTACATTCAAATAAGGAGACAGTTTCCCGACCAGCCTGACAGTCCAGTCCTGCGGCGATAAGATCATATCAGATCGAGTAAACCCGCCAGTTTTGCTGGTACCCACTATGTATTGTCTGCGTAAACGTGGGTGAACTATTGGCGCGACTATGAACGAGTAATTGCAATGCAGGGCTTCTGTAAGACATGCTTGTAGATCTGGTGTTAGATTGTAATCTAAACCACACGATATCTCCTGTTGTGACATTTTTAGCAGTGTAAAAAAATTATAACCGAAAACTTTTCGTTAGCCGCATCGCGAGTACAAATTGCAGGCATAACTTTTGACAGATAGAATCCAATCCATATGTCAAAGTCAATAGTTTTCCTTTTAGTAAAGAAAGTACAAGACGAAACTATATACAGCTTATTACAACTGTGCGTCGTGTGCGTGACGCTCGTCAGCTGTTAACAAAAAATATGAGTCCCTCTCAGAACAATAACTTACACCCGTATTCTAAAACATTTCTGTTAAGGAGTAATACCTCCTTTATACTTACTGCTAAACTCTTTGGTCAAGCACATTCAAATATGACTTACTAAGATTTGAAGTGTGTTGTCATATTGTAAACAACTCAAACTTTGTTATTAATACTTGATTCATAACTTCAGGGCTACTCTAAACCCATTCAGTGGATAATGATACGAAGATAATTAGTTATAAATGAAATATATTAATTTATAACTATAAAAACAGTTTACCAATTTTAGAGATTTTACAATTGACAACGAGTGACAAGACAACTCAAAAACATGTTCTTTTCTTGGAATATAAAAAATAAATTAAACTGAAGAGGTTTTACTCTTCAACACTCCTCCTTTAATTTAATTTCTCTTTGTCACTCAACCAATCACTCATCGCTCAGCCATCCATCTTCCATCAATCACGCAACTCCCATATTCTGTACGCACCATTCAAATTTCCCTTTCAAAAGAGGTTTGGTTAATGCATCAGCAATCATTCGAGTTGTCTCTACATACTCAAGATTAATGATCCCATTCTCAACTGCTTCTCTTAGGAAATGATGGCGTACATCAATGTGTTTTGTTCGTTGATGGTGCACAGGATTCTGTGCAATCGCAATAGCAGACTGACTGTCACTGTAGATCTTCAACGGCTCTTGAGTAGTTTCAGTAACTTCAGCAATAAATCTACTTAGAAAGATTGCCTCTCTTGCTGCCTCGGATAGTGCAACATACTCAGCCTCAGCTGTTGAAAGGGCTACAGTTCTTTGCTTTTTGCATTCCCATGACACTGCAGCTCCTCCTGTCCATTTGAAAATCAGTCCACTAAATGACTTCCGGTCATACGTTGTTGCATGGCTCGCATCTGCAAAACCCAACACCTTTTCCTTTCCTGAAGCCTGGTACTTCAAACCAAGAGTTTTAGTACCCTTCAAGTATCTCAGTACCCTTTTAGCAGCTGACCAATGTTGTTCTGTATAACAGCTGTTAAATTGACTGAGATTGGTCACAGCGTAACTTATGTCAGGCCTCGTGCACACGGACAAATACATCAGTGACCCAATTAGATTTTGATAAGGAATCCTTGGATCTGGTTTATATTCTGGTCCTGGTTTCTCTAATTTTTCGCCAAGTACCGATGGCGTTGATGCACTCTTGCAGTCAGCCATTCCAAACAGGTCTAGAATCTTCTCAATATATTTATGTTGATTTACTTTGATTCCATCTTGATCCTGAGAAATTTGCATGCCAAGAATAAGGTCTGCTTTTCCAAGATCTTTCATTTCAAATTTGGACATAAGGTCCTTGTTAACGCTTTGCAACTCATTTGCATCGTTCCAAAAAATCAGCATATCATCTACGTATACTGCCAGTATGACAACCTTTTTGCCTTTAGTCCTAGTGTAAACGCATGGTTCATTTTTTGACCGTTTAAATCCTAGCAATAACAGTTCCTTGTTAAGCTTTTGATTCCAGGCTCTAGGAGCCTGCTTTAACCCGTAAAGAGACTTCTTTAAGAGACAGACATAGTCTTTTCCTTTTTCTTCAAAACCTTGAGGCTGCTTCATGTAGACCGTCTCTTCTAAGTTTCCATTCAGAAACGCGGTTTTCACATCCATTTGGTCTACCTTTAACCCTGCTCCAGCCGCGTATGCCAATAGGATTCTAAGTGAGCTATGTCTTACTACCGGCGAAAACGTTTCGTCGTAGTCTATGCCACTTCTTTGGCTAAACCCTCGAGCAACCAGCCGCGCCTTATATCGCTTCCTAAGGACCTGTTATAATTACTGGATTCATAACTTCAGGGCTACTCTAAACCCATTCAGTGGATAATGATACGAAGATAATTAGTTATAAATGAAATATATTAATTTATAACTATAAAAACAGTTTACCAATTTTAGAGATTTTACAATTGACAACGAGTGACAAGACAACTCAAAAACATGTTCTTTTCTTGGAATATAAAAAATAAATTAAACTGAAGAGGTTTTACTCTTCAACAAACTTTAACATGGTAGCAGAGCAAAACAAATATTAAAATATAATTCATTGACGCGAGGTGTAATTCTAGGAAAGAATTTTACGTAAAATTTGTGAATAACAAAACACGAAAATTCATACGGTGAAATCTGTGCCAGTTGTCTACCGCTATGGATAGGGCGATCGTAGAAGCATCGAGGGTGCAGATAGGACACCTGGATTCGAAAAACTTCAAGTCATGGAAGTATAGAATACTGGTTGTGATAAAGGCCATCCCTGGAGCCTTGGAAGTTATTGAAGGTAGGAGATGTAGACCACAACAACCATCGGCAGACGCCGATTCTGTCGTAAAATCAAAGTTTGAAAAAGATTTACAAGAATTCACGAATATTGATAGTGCTGTCTTAGTTCTCATCACGACCAACATGACAGATGAAATATTAAATCATGTCATGCGTCTGACAAGTTCACGAGAGGTATGGGAAGAACTAAATAGATTATATGGAGAGAGTAATGAAGATAAAAGCTATGATCTGTGTCTACGATTCTTTAGTTACACAAAGGAACCTGAACATGATATGGCAGGTCATACTTCTGCGTTAAAGAATATTTGGCATGAATTGAACAGCCATATAGATTCAAAATTACCAGACATGCTCTTGATCTGCAAGATTTTGGACACTTTACCGACAGAATATTTCGCCTTTAAATCAACTTGGCTACTTATGACAAAGAAAGACAGAACGGTTGATAGTCTTACTACTCAGCTATGTGCCCATGAAAAATCCCTGATGAACAAACCTGAGACTGCAAGCACATCAGAAGCATTTTTTGTGAAAACTATAAAAGGCAAAAAGAAACAAGAAAAAGAATGGAAATGCAAATATTGTGGATTGAGCGGACATCGAGTAAAACAATGCAAGAAATGGATTGCTGATGGAAGACCCCCTAAAGAGGCGACTTCAGTAAATCTAACCTTACCCGTCTTAGCCTTGAACAACATAGTTGCAGACAAAGAACACTGGTTCGTAGACAATGGTGCACTAGCCATGTTACGAATAGGGGTGACCTCTTTGAGACTTTTGAGCACTTCAAGGGCCAACACACAGTCACAGCAGCGAATGGTCAGACCATTGAAGCACTTGGAAAAGGAAATATCCGTGTAGAAGCTGATGTTTGTGGAAGACGAGAGCAAATTACACTTAAAGATGTTTGGTACGTCCCTGGCATAAAGATGAATCTCTTTTCTGTTCTTGCCGCACATGATCATGAGTACAATACAGTCTTTGAGTCGACGCCAGACACGTGTACTTTGAAAGTAGCTGGAACCATAAGACTGGTCGGAAAAAGACAAAGAAATGGCGGACTGTACAAACTTAACCTCAGTTCCCTGATGCCTAAACCAGATGTCAATGTGGTATTGACAAATCCACTACAAGTATATCATGAAAGGCTAGCTCATCAAAATAAAAGACATGTCAAACAGCTCATTGAAAAAGAATTCGGACTAAAAGTAGAGGACAGCAAGTCAGATTTATGCGAAGGATGTGTTTATGGAAAGGCTCACAAACAACAGTTTGGCATAAGGATAAGAGCATCCAAACCAGGAGAACTGATCCATGCTGACATATGCGGCCCTTTCGCATATTCAATCCAGAAGTTTCGATATTTCCTGATGTTCAAAGACGACTACACTCACTATCGATGCATATATTTCCTAAAGCAGAAATCTGAGGCATGGATGAAGCTTGAGCAAATGCTAGCACAAGCCAGAGTTGCAGGACACACTGTCAAAGAAATATTAAACGATAATGGAGGCGAGTTTGATAACGAACAATTTCGGAAAATCCTAACAGCACATGGCATAAGACAGAGACTGACAATGCCTCACACGCACGAACAAGCCGGATGCGTGGAAAGAGAGAATAGGACCGTAGTTGAAGCAGCACGAGCAATGATGCACGCTCACGAGGAGATACCACAAGGTCTTTGGGCAGAACTCATTATCACAGCGGCGTATATCCTAAATCGCACCGGTACATCAAGCGTAAAAGGAAAATCACCCTATGAGTTATGGCATGGAAAGAAACCTGGTATAAGAAACCTGGTATCAAACACCTGAGAATCATTGGCTGCAAATGCTATGCCCATATTCCTAAACCCAACCGTAAGAAGCTTGATAAGAAAGCTCAAAAAGGAATATTGATTGGCTATGAAGGCGATGAAGGCTACAGAATTTGGGATAAAGTCAATCACAAGTTAATTAGATCCAGAGATGTAACGTTTGAAGAAACACCACTACAAGGCTTTAATGGCGATGATGACAATCACAGTTCACAACCTTCAACGTCTACCAACAAAAGTCCTATATTCGAGCTACCAGATCTAGAAGCCAAATCAACTGATATTGTACAGCAGGATGATACTTATGATCAAGATGGACAAGCATCTACTCCAAATCCACCATCGCTATCTAACGAAGTCGATGAGCAAGCATGTGTAGAGCAAGAAGTCCAGAGAGTAGAAGATATTCAATCAGAGCAAATTGAGACAGAGAATGAGTGTGAGCAGTATGAGACTGTGGAGTCTGATGATGAAGAAGCAGAATCTGCCGAATACCGTGGTCTGTCTGCAAATGAAATAGAGCGAGAAAGCCAAATGACTCTGAGAAACAGGAATACTCTTAGACCTCCAAGTCGATACAGAGATCAAATCTGCAACATCAATATGACATTGAATACTATTGAACCAAAAAGCTACAAGGAAGCTATGAATAGTGTAGATAGGGATAAATGGCAAGAGGCAATCAACAGCGAAATTAAATCCCTCAAAGACAACGAAACTTGGGAGCTTGGAGAATTGCCAAAAGGAAGAAAAGCTATTCCTTGCAAATGGATATTTAAAATCAAAACGAACCCTGATGGTACTATAGACAAGTATAAGGCCAGATTAGTCATCAAGGGATATTCACAAAAAGAAGGAATTGACTTTTACGAAACTTTTAGCCCTGTGGCAAGAAGCAGCACCATAAGAGCGCTTATAAGTGTTGCAGCCAAAGAAAAGATGTCCCTGTCACAGTTTGACGTATCAACTGCCTTCTTATATGGTAAATTAAACGAGGAAATTTTTATGAAACCTCCAGAAGGCTATGCAACGAATCCAAAGCAAGTTTTCAAGCTTAAAAAGAGCCTGTACGGATTAAAGCAGGCGCCGCTATGCTGGAATAGATGTATTACAGATTACATTGTAGAAATTGGCTTTAAACAAAGCAAAGCGGATCCGTGTCTGTTTATTCGGAAGAGAGGCAAAAATAAAATCGTTCTCGCCTTGTATGTTGATGATGGCTTATTTGCATCTTCAAGCGAAAACGAAACAAAAACGTTTATTGAAGAGCTGGAAATGCGTTTCAAAATAATGACCAAGCCAGCCAACTATTTCCTAGGAATGGAAATAGAGAGGAAGACAGATGGCTCTATCTTCGTTCATCAGAAAGCTTACACCAAACGTGTATTAGAAAGATTTGGCATGGAGAATTGTAAAGCCGTTGCAACACCAATCTTAAAGTCTGATAACAAAGAAGAGACGGAGACTTCTGCATCTTTCCCCTATCGTCAAGCAGTGGGAGCATTGGCTTATCTTATGACTGGGACAAGGCCAGATATAGCCTATGCTATTAGTGTCGTATCACGAAATCTAGAAAATCCGTCCAAGGAAGATATCCAAACCGCCAAAGGAATTTTGCGCTATCTAAAAGGAACTATGGACAAAGGAATTCTTTACGAATGTGACAAAGCTCCCGGCCTAGAGAGCTACAGTGATGCTGATCACGGCGGTGATTACAGCACAGGCCGCTCTACCACTGGCATGTTGTGTCTATTTGCTGGAGGACCAATTTCTTGGCAGAGTAAAAGACAAGCTACTGTTGCGATCTCATCAACAGAAGCGGAGATAGTAGCTGCTAGTGAAACTGCCCGTGAAATAATTTGGTTAAAGAGAATACTGAAAGACAACAGATAAAGAATGTTTGGCAACTTTATACATTGATAATGAATCGGCAATAAGACTAGCCAAACATCCACCATATGAATTCCACCAGAGAACGAAACACATTAGAATTAGATCGTTCTTTATTAGAGAGTGTGTTAATCTTGATGTTCTCAGCGTGAGCAAGGTGCCAGCATCAAGACAACTTGCAAATATGCTGACAAAGCCACTTTATGGACCCAGAATCGCTGAATTGAGCAAGATGTCTGGCTTAAAAACGAAGCCGGATGTTAAGGAGTAATACCTCCTTTATACTTACTGCTAAACTCTTTGGTCAAGCACATTCAAATATGACTTACTAAGATTTGAAGTGTGTTGTCACATTGTAAACAACTCAAACTTTAACAATTACCTCAAAATTTCCTTGACTTGACTCAACCTTACTAGAACGATTTGGCATTCTTGGTCGGTAAAATCTTCCTCACATCAAGGTAGAACCTTATTCAAGGCAAAGAAGCAAACGTCAAACATAAGGTAGGTCGCGAGCTACCTTAAGGATCCCTTGAACGCCATTAACGACGCTTTACGTGTCAGAAGTTGTTGTGGTTGTGAAACTTTGTAATAATATCTTCGAATATGTTCGACTTTGAAGATTTTATGAATATGTTTACGATAATCGTTACGATTATGTATCCCGACGAAGATCAATTCCGTGATAGATTTCGCTTTAGGAAGAATGTTGTTCTTCACATAATTTAACAATTAAGTTGGAAGAGAATAATATTATATAATTGTATGACTCATATTGATTTTATTATTTTGGCTTTTAAGGTTCCCTACCCAAAGGGTAAAAACGGGACCCTATTAATTTCGCACCGCTGTCCGTCTGTCTGTCTGTCACCAGGCTGTATCTCATGAACTGTAATAGTTAGATAGTTGAAATTTTCACAGATGATGCATTTCTGTTGCCGCTATAACAACAAATACTAAAAAATAGAATAAAATTAATATTTAAGGGGGCTCCCATACAACAAACGTGATTTTTTGCCTATTTTTGCTCGATATTGATAACGGCAACAGGTAGAAGCTTGAAATATTCACAGAATATTTAGTTATATAAGTATTCACTTAAAAATAAATAATTAAATAAAAATAAAATTAATATTAAAGGGGGATCCCATACATCATACGTGATTTTTAGCCGTTTTTATTGATAACGGTAGGAAAACCTTCGTGCACGAGTCCGAATCGCACATGGCCGGTTTTTTTTGTTACGATTATGTATTATTTTATTTATTTATAAGCCTGATTCCAAGTGTTTACGATTTTTCTCGGTACTCAAAATCTTGCGGTATGTATGTGTGTATATTAGGTTCTTTTACAAAAAGGTATAAATCAATTGAAGAAACCATCTCCAGCTCCAGCAGCTACATAGACATAAGTGGATCACCTTTGTTTCAAGTTTAACGTAGATGACTGTAAAAAAATATTTTGCTTTGCAATATTCTATGTCATTGTTTATGTAACGTAGCATGTACTATTTTGTAAAAAAATACTTCTAAATACACTTTTAATTTGCTTTCAATCACATATTGAAGATAATTTGAAGACAATTTTTTAACAGTGGCAACTTTCGTTTATATCTATCAAATATCTTGTTAAAAAGACTTCCATCCAGAGCCAAAGAGAAAATTAAAAAGTAAAATATTGCCTAGGTTGCCTAGGTGTGCAAACATAATAAAACGAAACAATGACGTCATTCCTCATATTCAGCCGCACTGAAGGATCCTCAAGATAAGGTTGAGTATGCGACTGAGAATACAAATACAAAGGTGAGACAGGATTTTCTTAAGGTAACCTTCAGTAAGTTTGAGTCAAGAGAATCATAAGGTAATGTTTAAGAATATGGGTGTTAAGTATTAGGGGGTTAAGGCTCAGAAGAATAACACCCATATTCTTAAACATTACCTTATGATTCTCTTGACTCAAACTTACTGAAGGTTACCTTAAGAAAATCCTGTCTCACCTTTGTATTTGTATTCTCAGTCGCATACTCAACCTTATCTTGAGGATCCTTCAGTGCGGCCACAAACTATTAAGAGATACTACGTATCAGACTGCCAACTGTGAACAAAAAATTTAAACCATAGCGTTTTTTTTTTTAATTTTCCAATATCTTAACTGACATTTGTTTTTTTTTTTTATAATTTAAGGTTTGGAGCAAAAGAATAAACGTGCACGTGCATTTCCATTGCTAATATGTTATCTATAGATATACACATATAGATATACAACTATTATACTCATATATATACTTATTGTGCTTTTTAATGCATACTGTATATCATGCATACATTATTTACATGGGGGGTAAAGGAAAATGAATAATACCATTTATCATTATTATTGTAATTTTTATTAACTCGCAATATTTACAAAACAATTATTTAATTTATGTTTGGCCGATGTTTAGTCTCACTGAAGAACCTCTTCTCAAAATGTTTTTGACAAACCGCTAAGTTTATCTCTTTCTCTAATGGTATAAAATCGTAACGATTTAGGCACTCTAACCTCTTGTCTTTTCTCAGAACTTTTAGGTTAACGGTGTAAATAACTAGAGTCCTTTCGCAAACACTTACACACACAACACTTGTAATACGGCATTTTCCAAAACGCAAGGAGCACTAGGGAAATACAAAGGGCTTTATTACTGGTAAAGTGGAGAGGATAAGCACAGGTCTTCACACAATGACAGTAATGCACAAACTACTACGTTTGCGCCAGCGACGAACGTCAGACCATGACGTCAGCAAGGCATCAACCAATCACAGAAAAGATGTAGGATAGTGGGCAAGATGGCCGCTACGCGTTGCGTTCCGATATTAGCAGATTGTCGGCCGTGAGTGCGGCTGAATATGAGGAATGACGTCATTGTTTCGTTTTATTATGTTTGCACACCTAGGCAACCTAGGCAATATTTTACTTTTTAATTTTCTCTTTGGCTCTGGATGGAAGTCTTTTTAACAAGATATTTGATAGATATAAACGAAAGTTGCCACTGTTAAAAAATTGTCTTCAAATTATCTTCAATATGTGATTGAAAGCAAATTAAAAGTGTATTTAGAAGTATTTTTTTACAAAATAGTACATGCTACGTTACATAAACAATGACATAGAATATTGCAAAGCAAAATATTTTTTTACAGTCATCTACGTTAAACTTGAAACAAAGGTGATCCACTTATGTCTATGTAGCTGCTGGAGCTGGAGATGGTTTCTTCAATTGATTTATACCTTTTTGTAAAAGAACCTAATATACACACATACATACCGCAAGATTTTGAGTACCGAATAAAATCGTAAACACTTGGAATCAGGCTTATAAATAAATAAAATAATACATAATCGTAACAAAAAAAACCGGCCATGTGCGATTCGGACTCGTGCACGAAGGTTTTCCTACCGTTATCAATAAAAACGGCTAAAAATCACGTATGATGTATGGGATCCCCCTTTAATATTAATTTTATTTTTATTTAATTATTTATTTTTAAGTGAATACTTATATAACTAAATATTCTGTGAATATTTCAAGCTTCTACCTGTTGCCGTTATCAATATCGAGCAAAAATAGGCAAAAAATCACGTTTGTTGTATGGGAGCCCCCTTAAATATTAATTTTATTCTATTTTTTAGTATTTGTTGTTATAGCGGCAACAGAAATGCATCATCTGTGAAAATTTCAACTATCTAACTATTACAGTTCATGAGATACAGCCTGGTGACAGACAGACAGACGGACAGCGGAGCGAAATAAATAGGGTCCCGTTTTTACCCTTTGGGTAGGGAACCTTAAAAGCCAAAATAATAAAATCAATATGAGTCATACAATTATATAATATTATTCTCTTCCAACTTAATTGTTAAATTATGTGAAGAACAACATTCTTCCTAAAGCGAAATCTATCACGGAATTGATCTTCGTCGGGATACATAATCGTAACGATTATCGTAAACATATTCATAAAATCTTCAAAGTCGAACATATTCGAAGATAATATTACAAAGTTTCACAACCACAACAACTTCTGACACGTAAAGCGTCGTTAATGGCGTTCAAGGGATCCTTAAGGTAGCTCGCGACCTACCTTATGTTTGACGTTTGCTTCTTTGCCTTGAATAAGGTTCTACCTTGATGTGAGGAAGATTTTACCGACCAAGAATGCCAAATCGTTCTAGTAAGGTTGAGTCAAGTCAAGGAAATTTTGAGGTCATGTTTTAGAATACGGGTGTTAGTCCCTTGCGAGTAAGGATTTTGATTCTTTGGTCAGAGGTACTATTTTTGAAAGCGTGATACTCGTCTTCGAGCAATTTTTGTATGGAAAAATCACTCGTTTACGAACGGCGTCATTTCAAAAATAGCACTCCTGGGGTACTATTTTTGAAAGTGTGACACTCGTCTTCGAGCGATTTTTGTATGGAAAAATCATTCGTTTATGATCGTCATTTCAAAAATAGCTCTCCTGAGCACATCATCATCATCATCATCATGTCCTTTTTAGTCTCCACTACAGGAGCACGACCCTCTCTGTACTACTGTCTCTCTCTCCCATCTATTTAGTAAGCGGTTCCTTTTGCTCTCTCCTGCGGGGCTATTTACTAAAATTGTTAGTCACTGTGGCTATTAAACTTGGGTTGTCAACCGAGCTTTGATCGCCACAGTGGATATCATGAAATCGGTACTCCGTAACTGCGGGGCTATTTACTAAAATTGTTAGTCACTGTGGCTATCAAACTTGGGTTGTCAACCGAGCTTTGATCGCCACAGTGGATATCATGAAATCGGTACTCCATAACTGTTTTCACGGTAGTGGCTATCGACAGAAATGAAGTGACTATAAGTATTTTCAGGTTGGCAGCTCTTTTTTTCTATCGACGTTATCACAGACAAAATTGAGGTGATATTCTCAAATTTTAATGCAGTTTTTCTGCTGCGCCGCTAGAGGGAACACAGTTCCGAGTTTAACCGACTAAATCAAACCTTTTTATCATTCCTATAAATACTTAATGTTAGGTGAATTTTTGATTTGACTACGTTATAGGTAATATACTTTGGCGGTAAATTTAATTGTAATGTGCAAGATAAAATAAAAGTTAGATATCTCGGTTATGCGTGCGAGTGTTATATTCTTTTGTTTTATCAATATTTTAAAGAATGCTCTCACTACGAAGGGTTCCATACCATTATCTACTAAAAAGGCAATAAAATAATGTCTGTTATATAGGAGCCCCCTTTTAATATTTATTTTATTCTATTTTTTAGTATTTGTTGTTATAGCGACAACAGAATTACATCATCTGTGAAAATTTCAATTGTCAAACTATCACGGTTCATGAGATACAGCCTGGTGATAGACGGACGGACAGACAGATAGACAGCGGAGTGATATTAATATTGTCCTGTTTTTACCCTTTGGGTGCGGAGCCCTAAAAATGAGAGACATGCGCCGCGTTAAAATGTGCAGCTGTAAAATATACTTTGTCTGTATTATATCTTTACAGAGTAGATAGACAGAACCAAATATTAGGTACCTATGTCATTTAAATTATTTATTAAGCTCCGTATCTCAGGCTACTGGAATAACTTCGGAATTAAGTATGTAGCTACTTACTCGTACTTAATTATATTTAAGTATAAGTTTACAAATATGAATACTCTCTCATAGGGATTCTACAACATGCTTTGCGTCTAAAATGGAGATGGGCAAGCCACATCGCCAGATTAAATGAAAAAAGAAGGGCAGTTGCAACTACAAAATGGACTGGACCTATTAGTAAAAGACCCAAAGGAAGATCAAAGCAGGGTTGGGCTGATGAAATCATAAAGATTGCAGGAACAAACTGGATGAAAAATGCTGAGCACAGAGAAAGATGGAAGAGGAGGCTTCTACCCAATTAGGATCCATACAAAAATAAAACCTCATTAATAACTTTTAAATGTAAAGTTAACATTTTATTTTGGAAATAAACGAAGCTTATTATTATATAGGGATTCTTGCATATAGCTTAACACTATAATTTTCATTTATTTATTTAATACATATAGGCACGCTTACAACAGTTACATACAGGTATTATTTTTAAAACACTTTGCACACAGTTTGGTTCATATGTACATGCCAATTAATAGCATACACAACATTCTCTAGGTATATCAATTTGCTACCGTTATTAGCAATAATAATGAAAATTAATTATACATATCAAAGAATAAAAAGGAAAAAATATATATATTGAATCAGTAAAACAGCAAGTTATAAATAGTTTTAGTTTTCGATTAATTGTTTATCTATAAAGTGTTCCAGCATTTTAGATTACTTTTATTTCACAAGATGACACTAGTATAAATAAATAATAAGCCATTTTTATTCTGAATTTTCTAGTTGCATTTTACATTAGTGTTTAGGGTTTTCTAAATTAAGTATGTCAAGCAATTCAGTGTGCTACCCTTCTCCAGTGATGGCCCGCTGTGAGTTTCAAGTCGTCTGTCCATCTCACTTGTTGGCGTCCTCTATTTTGTTTTCCCTCTCTGGGGTACAATTCTGCGACAGTTGTGCTCCACTTGTTTTGCTTGTCGCTGATCATGTGGCCGGTCCATCTCCATTTCAATTGGTCGATACGTCTAAGAATATCAGCTACTTTGGTTTTTTCTCTTATTATGCTGCTTCTTACTTTGTCTTGTTTCCTTATTCCTGTCATGCTTCTCTCCATGGCTCTCTGGCATCGTTCCAGCTTTTCTCTATGAGGAATAGTGAGTGTCCATGTTTTGCATCCATAAGTAATAACTGGGACTATGCAGGTATTGAAATCTTTTCTTTTTATTGTCATGCTTAGTTCCTTTGACTTCATGATTTCTCTCAGTCCAGTTTGCGGAATACACTCTCTAGAACTGCTACGAATACTTTTGGCGATAGGGGGTCTCCTTGTTTTAGGCCCCTGAGAATATTGAACTCTTTACCTATGGTTTCCAGTTGTATTCTAGATTTGCTATTCAAGTATATGTTCTTGATGATCTCAATGTATATTGAGGCAAGCCCTTGATGTTCTAGGCTCTCCCATACTGCTTTGTGGTATACACAGTCGAAGGCTTTTGAGTAGTAAATGAATGCCATATATAAGGGTTTCCTGTATTGCTTGTATTTCTCTACTATTTGCTTTGTTGTGTGGATATGGTCCAAATTCGAGAAATTTCTTCACTCACGACACTAGTATCGACGACCAATTTATCTGAGATTAACCACCGTATCCATATACTTTGTGAAGAGACTTAAAACCACAAATATTAATTCAAAACGAATATTGGATTAACCTACTAAAACGTAATAGTAGTCACATAATCTACTTCACAACAAAAACGTGCACCAATTTTATTTTGGCGTATAATAGTGTATATCAGTAAAACACTGCTCTCGACCCGTTGCTATAAAATCCTGTTTGATAGATCAAGTGAAGATTAATTTGATAGCCATTTCAGTTACGGAGTGCAAAACAAAGCTTATCGATACGAAATCAAATGTCAAACTATAGGTGGAGTTGCTATCCTCGAGATGACGTCATTTCGGTTGGACACTGACGTTAGTGAGTACAAAAATTGAAATCTGACAGCCATTTGATGGCAACTCATCAAATTGATAGGCATCGACACCCGTCATTCGAGTTAGTAAATAACCCCGCTGTTTTCACGGTAGTGGCTATCGACAGAAATTAAGTGACTATAAGTATTTTCAGGTTGGCAGCTCTTTTTTTATATCGACGTTATCACAGACAAAATTGAGGTGATATTCTCAAATTTTAATGCAGTTTTTCTGCTGCGCCGCTAGAGGGAACACAGTTCCGAGTTTAACCGACTAAATCAAACCTGTTTTTCATTCCTATAAATACTTAATGTTAGGTGAATTTTTGATTTGACTACGTTATAGGTAATACTTTGGCGGTAAATTTAATTGTAATGTGCAAGATAAAATAAAAGTTAGATATCTCGGTTATGCGTGCGAGTTTTTTATATTCTTTTGTTTTATCAATATTTTTATAGATTACTGTGCCACTCAGAAGAATGCTCTCACTACGAAGGGTTCCATACCATTATCTACTAAAAAGGCAATAAAATCATGTCTGTTATATGGGAGCCCCCTTTTAATATTTATTTTATTCTATTTTTTTGTATTTGTTGTTATAGCGACAACAGAATTACATCATCTGTAAAAATTTCAATTGTCAAACTATCACGGTTCATGAGATACAGCCTGGTGACAGACGGACGGACAGACAGATAAACAGCGGATCGATATTAATATTGTCCTGTATTTACCCTTTGGGTGCGGAACCCTAAAAATGAGAGACATGCGCCGAAGAGAAGGCTTCTACCCAATAAGGATCCATACAAAAATAAAACCTCATTAATAACTTTTAAATGTAAAGTTAACATTTTATTTTGGAAATAAACGAAGCTTATTATTATATAGGGATTCTTGCATATAGCTTAACACTATAATTTATATTTATTTATTTAATATAGGCACGCTTACAACAGTTACATACAGGTATTATTTTTAACACACTTTGCACACAGTTTGGTTCATATGTATCTACATGCCAATTAATAGCATACACAACATTCTCTAGGTATATCAATTCGCTACCGTTATTAGCAATAATAATGAAAATTAATTATACATATCAAAGAATAAAAAGGAAAAAATATATATATTGAATCAGTAAAACAGCAAGTTATAAATAGTTTTAGTTTTCGATTATTTGTTTATCTAAAAGTGTTCCAGCATTTTAGATTACTTTTATTTCACAAGACGAGACTAGTATAAATAAATAATAAGCCATTTTTATTCTGAATTTCAAATCAAATCAAATCAATCATTTATTGCTTCCTTAATGTATATCTACATAACATATAGGTCTTAATTTAAATATTAATATAAACATTAAGGACCCCGACGGGCGCTGCAATGGGAGAGGTGCTTTTAAGTTTCAAACATGATTATATTGTATATGATTATTTTCTAGTTGCATTATACATTAGTGTTTAGGGTTTTCTAAATTAAGTATGTTGAGCAATTCAGTGTGCTACCCTTCTCCAGTGATGGCAAGCTGTGAGTTTCAAGTCGTCTGTCCATCTCACTTGTTGGTGTCCTCTATTTTGTTTTCCCTCTCTGAGACTGTTGTGCTCCACTTGTTTTGCTTGTCGCTGATCATGTGGCCGGTCCATCTCCATTTCAATTGGTCGATTCGTCTAAAAACATCAGCTACTTTGGTTTTTTCTCTTATTATGCTGCTTATTACTTTGTCTTGTTTCCTTATTCCTGTCATGCTTCTCTCCATAGCCCTCTGGCATCGTTCCAGCTTTTCTCTATGAGGAATAGTGTGTCCATGTTTCGCATCTACATATAAGTAATAACTGGGAGTATGCAGGTATTGAAATCTTTTCTTTTTATTGTCATGTTTAGTTCCTTTGACTTCATGATGATTTCTCTCAGTCCAGTTTGCGGAATACACTCTCTAGAACTGCTACGAATACTTTTGGCGATAGGGGGTCTCCTTGTTTTAGGCCCCTGAGAATATTGAACTCTTTACATATGGTTTCCAGTTGTATTCTAGATTTGCTATTCAAGTATATGTTCTTGATGATCTTAATGTATATTGAGGCAAGCCCTTGATGTTCTAGGCTCTCCCATACTGCTTTGTGGTATACACAGTCGAAGGCTTTTGAGTAGTCAATGAATGCCATATATAAGGGTTTCCCGTATTGCTTGTATTTCTCTACTATTTGCTTTGTTGTGTGTATATGGTCCAAGTTCAAGAAATTTCTTCTGAGACGACACAAGTATCGACGACCAATTTATCTGAGATTAACCACCGTATCCATATACTTTGTGAAGAGACTAAAAACCACAGATATTAATTCAAAACGAATATTGGATTAACCCACTAATCGTAATGGTAGTCACATAATCTACTTCACAACAAAAACAACCACCAATTTTATTTTGGCGTATAATAGTGTATATCAGTAAAACACTGTTCTCGACCCGTTGCTATAAAATCCTGTTTGATAGATCAAGTGAAGATTGATTTGATAGCCATTTTAGTTACGGAGTGCAAAACAAAGCTTATCGATACGAAATCAAATGTCAAACTATAGGTGGAGTGGCTATCCTCGAGATGACGTCATTTCGGTTGGACCATAGAGTACTATAATACAACTGGGTTGGACACTGACGTTAGTGAGTACAAAAATTGAAATCTGACAGCCATTTGATGGCAACTCATCAATTTGATAGGCATCGACACCCGTCATTCGAGTTAGTAAATAGCCCCGCAGAGATCGTGCCTCGGCAAAAAAAATAGTTGACAATGTCACATCACTCTAATCAACATAATTGATTTAGGCTGTATGGGCTAGCTAGACCCCTTTGCCTCCCCGGTGTAATGAGGGAAATAACAAAAAACAAAGGCATTGATTGATGATTTACATTTCAGTTTACAAACAAACAATACTTTTCTGTTTTGAAAAAATATAAATGTTAGTGAGTCAAGTAATAAATTACTAAAATGTAATTTGTAACAGGACGGCAGATCTATTCACCAATACATGATTTAAATATTTTTGTGAAAGCATACTACACAGACAAAAAATGGCTTGTAATAAAAGTGGTAGGCCTACTAATAACACTTTAATTAAATTCAGTCAACAGCCAACTTCTATAATATCTAGACTACTTAGAAAAATAAAATCAGATGATTTTAGTATAAAAACGATCGATGTGGAACTGGACCACGTAGAACAATGCATAGAACATAATGAATTGGCGAATTCTGTGGATACACTCGATGATGATGAATTAGTAATTAATCAACAGCAAGATAACTATATATTATGTCAGGATTGCTCCCACAGGTATATAATTTATTTCTCTGCATCAAAAACTTAGACTATTCCTTGTAAAATTAAAAACCTACTTTTTAGATAGGTAAAGTACTTTAAAATATTTGTAAGCCATAAACTAAGTTTATTTCGTTTTATGATAATTAATGAAAATTACTTCACGCTAATCCCTATGCCCGTGAGGATTTATTGATGTCATTATATTCTATCTAGTCTACCTTCACCTGGCTTGTTGAATTTGTGGTGCCCCTTAATTTGTTTACTACACTACAAGTTGCTTTTGGCAATAAGACCATTGTACAAACACTAATATAGTTTTGTAAATTATTTACTAAGTATAAAGTGTTTGATACTTACCCCTACCATCCAAAGTATGGGTTCCCTAAGCCCGGAGGCTATAGACCATGTACCTCTTGCACCCTGACCTCAACCACCAAAAGTACAATCGAGAGAATTTAAAACACTGGACAGAAGTAGAGGGTCAGTTAATGTCTTTCTTTTTCAGAAGCAACAACATGAGAGAACATGAAAAACATGAGAAGATACACAAAGAGAAACAATTTGCATGTGATTATCCAGATTGTGCCTATACAACAAAACTGTCTTGTAATTTGATAAAGCACAAACGAATACATACATCTGAAAAACCTTACCTTTGTGACCAATGCTCATTCCGATCAAATTTTGTAAATTCTCTAAAAGTCCATAGAAGAATTCATACAGACGAAAGACCTTATAGTTGTAACCATTGCAGTTATAGATGCAACAGTAGTTCGAATTTAAAAAAACATTGTAGGCATAGACATTGGGACATCATGCTTAAATAATATGTTAAACATTGCATTAACACCCTAATAAGTGTAAGTGTAAAATGATCTCATTATTTGATTAGAAGCTTTCATACTAAAATAAATCATTTGCTTCATTCACCTTTGTATTATTACTAAATTTAAACTCATAAATAGTTAATTACATTGGAAAACTATAAATGAAGTGAAATGTGTTCAGGGCAACTGTCACCAACCCTTTTGGGGATGCTGGCAACTTGCAGGCAATTTTATTCCTGGAAGAGCGAGGGAGAAAGCATCTATTTTTAAAATCATGATCTGCGGAATGTGTTTAAGGTGCAAAATGTCCATATCCCAGAATGTCCAAATCCCAAAATGTCGAGATCGCAGAATTTCCATATCCTAAAATGACCAAATCCCAGAATGTCCACATATATGCTAGTGTATGTTATTATCAAGTACAAGAAGTATTAGTACTAGCATATATTTTGTTTTTTAGGTTTAAAATGTAAAAAAATAAGACAGTATTTTACAAGCTTTTATTTAACTTGCAATGTATGTATGGATGAACGAAATTTTATAAGTATGCATATATATATTGCGTGACAATGCTATGTCAATGTGTGAATTCGCAAAATATCAAAGATATTCAAAACTTTTTAAAAAATTATTAAAAGATCAAAATTAAGTCATAATAATTATAAAATAATGACTTCAAATAATAAACCTAAAACAACATGGCAAATGATAAATAATAATAAATTAAATTTACCTAACGGACCGATAACTCGTCTTAAAATTGATAATGGTTACATAACAGATCCAATCGAAATAGCTAATGCATTTAATGACTACTTTATAGATAAAATTAAACCCGTACAGAACTGTGGATTAAACATTACCTCTAACATTACACGTAGTTCACAATCTATGTTTATGCCCCCTAGTATACCACAAGACATATACGTGATAATAAAAAATCTAAAAAACACTGAAAGTGTTGGTAATGATGGCATTTCAACTAAAATAATTAAAGCAGTAAATAAATATATATGCCATCATCTCAGTCATATTATAAATCTTTGTATAGAATATGGCATCTTCCCACAAGATCTGAAAATATCTGTTATAAAACCTTTATTTAAAAAAGATAATAGAGAGTTAATGCAATTTTTTAGACCAATTGCTCTTAATTCTATTATCTCTAGTTTTTGAAAAATATTTCTCAAATGAAATTTATTGTTATTTTGAAGAAAAACAAATTTTGTGTAGAGAACAAAAAGGATTTCGGCGCAAAAAAACTATAAATATGGCAATATTTGATTTTTTGAAAAATATTTTAACTGAAGTGGACAAAAGAAAACCTGTCTGTGCCGTCTATTGCAAAGCAAGCATTTGATTATGTGCATCATGATATACTATTAAACAAGCTTGAAGTCTGGTATTCGAGGTAATGTATTACAATTGGTTAAATCTTATTTATCAGATCGTCGTCAAATCACAGAAATAACCAAACTGGATTTTTACTCTAAAACAGAAAAAAGATATACGTCTGACGAACGCTATGTTAAGTATGGTGTTCCACAGGGGAGTGTTTTAGGTCCTCTTCTTTTTATAATTTATATAAATGATCTTCCCAATAATATCGAACATAGCATGACACTATTTGCCGATGATAGCACAGTCACTATTAAATCAACTGACATCAATTCGTACAAATTTAATGTAAATTCAACGTTAGCATCAATTATAACGTGGTTAGATAATAATAACTTGAAAATAAATCTTGATAAAACAAATATAATGCATTTCAGCCAAAGACCTAAAAATACAGATAAATTTGAATTAGAATATCATGGTAGCATAGTAAATAATGTCGATGCAACTAGGTTTCTCGGCATAATAATTGACTCGCGATTAAATTGGAAACCACAGATAGAAAATCTTTGCAAAAGACTAAGTACTTCAAGTTATGCTTTATATAGACTTTCAGGGGAAGTAGACAATGATGCACTATTAACTGCATATTATGGCTTAGTAGAATCCATTCTAAGGTATGGTATAATTTTCTGGGGTAACTCTACTGATAAAGAAGTAGCATTTAAAAAGCGCATACAGCGTAACTCTACTGATAAAGAAGTAGCATTTAAGCGCAAAAGCGCTGTATTCGAGCAATGTTTGGGTTAAAGAGTAGCGATAGTTGTAAACCCCTATTTAAGAAACATAAAATTCTCACACTTCCTTCACTATATGTACTGGAGCTGGCAACATTTGTAAAACAAAATCCTCATTTATTTCCGAGTTTATCTGATATAATAGTAAGAAATCGACGTGGTGGTATAGACTATGTCTCCATAAAAGTGTAGTATGTATGGCACCAATGATTTGTAATAAAATATCAAAACAGTATAGAGATTTAAACTTGACACTCTTTAAGAAAAAGCTTAAAATATTGTTATCTGAAAAATGTTATAATAGTATTAACGAATTCTTATCTGACAATCTGTAGTAGTTATTATATAAGTTTTGACATAAATTCGATGTAAATATAAAAACTTTCTTTGCACTTTTATTAAATTTTTTTTTTTTTTTTTTTTTTTTTTTTTTTTTTTTTTTTTTAATTTAATTGCATGCCTTCTGAACTTATATGTATTTGCACACCAGTAATGGTAAACATGTCGGTCTTTTATAATATATTCATCCATTTAATGTAGTTTACACATGTTTATGCAAATAAATATTCTTTGTCTTTGTCGCTCATAATAAATCTTATGATTAGCGACATTTTTTTTTGTTTCCTTTTTTTTATTGCTAGTCTTAATGATTGTAAAATTGATTGGTAACTATCAGGGTCTGTTATTCTGTCCAGTTTACACTTATATTTTTTTTTATAAACATAATTTTCTCTAGAGTTTATTTGGGCATTCCGGGATTTGGTCATCTATTCTATACATACATATAATATACAAATTGTCTGTACATTTTGAATTTTTGACTGAAATGGATAGTGGGACGCTTAAAAAGAATAATAGGAAGCAATAATTTTTTTTCGATTTTTTTGTCTGTCTGTCTGTCTGTATGTATGATCACGATTATGTCCGAAAATACTGAACCGATTTACTTCAATCTTTCACTAATTGCTTTGTTTTAACTCAGCAGAACATTTAAAGTTTGTTTCATCAAAATCGGTTCATTAAAAAAAAGTTATCGTCATTTGAATGAACTCAAGGCCTCAAGCCGTGTAAAAATATAGCACTAAAAAAAATAAGTGATATAGGAAAATTAAAATCCAAAGTCAATTCATCATCATTATACGACAGCATTATACCTATCCATACTAATATTATAAATGCGAAAGTAACTCTGTCTGTCGTCTTTTTACGCTTCAACCATTGAACTGATTTAGATGAAATTTAGTTTGTAGGTAGTTTGAGGCCCGGGGAAGGACATAGGGTATGTTTAATTTCGGAAATTCTACTGTTCCCAAGGGATCGACACTAACGCGGGCGGAGCCGCGGGCAACAGCTAGTTTTGGGATATGGTCATTCTGGGATCTGGGCATTTTGGGATTTGAACCTTTTGAGATTTTGGCATTCTGGGATATGGACGTTTTGCACCCTCTGAACATTTTGGGATTTTGAACCTAAACGGTCGAATGTTTGCAAAGAGCGGTTTAGTAAACCTGTTTAAACGCGACCGTCGCCCTGGGAAACGAGCGGTTCCCCGGGCCACGGTCGCGTTTACCTACGTCAGTCATTGTTTGCATTTTAAGATTTTAACAGATAACCATAGAGATCAGATAACGAAAAGAAAATATTTTCTGAGTAAAACTAAAACAAGCAACCGAAATATTTTCACTAAAGGTTGGCTGCACTAAAGAGCGGTTTAGTTTAAACCTGTTTAAACGCGACCGTCGCCCTGGGAAACGAGCGGTTCCCCGGGCCACGGTCGCGTTTACGTCAGTCACTGTTTGCATTTTAAGATTTTAACAGATAACCATAGAGATCAGATAACGAAAAGAAAATATTTTCCGAGTAAAACTAAAACAAGCAACCGAAATATTTTCACTAAAGGTTGGCTGCACTAAAGAGCGGTTTAGTTTAAACCTGTTTAAACGCGACCGTCGCCCTGGGAAACGAGCGGTTCCCCGGGCCACGGTCGCGTTTACGTCAGTCACTGTTTGCATTTTAAGATTTTAACAGATAACCATAGAGATCAGATAACGAAAGGAAAATATTTTCTGAGTAAAACTAAAACAAGCAACCGAAATATTTTTCACTAAAGGTTGGCTGCACTAAAGAGCGGTTTAGTTTAAACCTGTTTAAACGCGACCGTCGCCCTGGGAAACGAGCGGTTCCCCGGGCCACGGTCGCGTTTACGTCAGTCACTGTTTGCATTTTAAGATTTTAACAGATAACCATAGAGATCAGATAACGAAAGGAAAATATTTTCTGAGTAAAACTAGAACAAGCAACCGAAATATTTTTCACTAAAGGTTGGCTGAGGTTGGCTGCACTACAGCACAGCTCGAGCCATGGCCAACTTTTTTTTTCTAAAATTTTTCGAACAGATAGTTTTTTAAGTATTTCTATAGTTAGATAGAACAAAACAAAATATTCATTCAAAGCATTTATTAGTAACCTAAATAATATTTCCTAAAAAGTATATAACTGGTATAAATATTTTTGCCCAAAAGTACTTACACAAAAGGCTGTCCACTTATAACATGATAATACCATGATATTTGTAATTCATTTTGAGCTTCTCAAAGCGAGGTTACACAATAGGTACCTAGTAATACTAGTCTAATTCACTATCACAGGTAAATATCAGTGACAATGTTCCGTAAAGTCAACAACTACAGATTCACGCCATCCGAAGAGGAAGTAGCCCGTAGCCGAGCCGAGTACAACTGCAGCACAGAGCCAAGTGTTGTACGTCATGAACACCAACATAAGCATGTAGCTGACCAGCACTTGTAGGCCATGGAGGACGGTTTGCCACGCGTGAGGCGTGCTCAGCATGGTAGGCCTGTTGAAAGTAATTAACATTTATTACAAAACAATATATAAGGTTTGTAAAAAGCATAATTTTGAGGCTGGTTTGGGAGAAAGTAAAGAATATACCAGCTGCTTCTCTTCCCGCACAGACTGTAGAAGTTGGCCGTGGAAATTCTAAGGACTCGTGTCAATAGGCAATGCGCTGAGCAACCCATCAATATGCCGCGAATATTCGGCTTTTTCTATTATTATCAATTATTCGACCGAATAGTGATAATAACGAAAAAAGGATACGAATTTACACTACTATTTGCATAATACTCCCCCTCCAATCAGGTATTTTTACCAAGTGATGTTATTTTGTAATGCTTTTTACGAACAAAACATGCATATTAATTAACACAATTTAAAAATCGCCAACTTGTTGCAGTGACCCAAAATATCCACAAATAAAACAGATACGCCCCTGGTGGGATTACCGCGCACTTTAATGATGCAGATCGGAACCTGTCATCCGAAATAAGTACATAGTCTCACCGAATATTCGGTTGCCGAATATCCGGCGCATAGGCCAAGGGCTTAGCCGAATACATCCGTATTTTTCAAAATCATGATTCGTGGTAATTCTCAAGGATGCCGCTAAGGCAGTACTACAGAGCTTATGAGAACAAAGAAAGAACCTTTGCAACTTTTCATTTACTCTAATCCTATTATTTATTGGTACAGCAAATTGTATCGTTTGTAGTAGAGACCGACCGAAGCTAGATGATTCTGCCGAAACCGAAACCCAAAGCGAAGGTTTGGTTTAGGTCTCAGTTTCGGTCGAATCCGAAACCGAAACTTATTCAAATAATAAAAAAAATCAAATATAGACAATATTTAAGGTTAATTTAAATTAAGCGCAAATATTTTAATGGCTAGAAAAATAATTAAGAAACAAATAAAAATATCGACACGCTAGTTTTGAGATATTTAGACCAAAATTTTGAACCAGACTAAAAAAGAACACTTTCTTGGCGAACAACTTTTTACTGTTGTCTACTATGGATATTAAGTCACTAACATCGACAATCAAAACAGCTGATTTATCGATTTTTATAGAATTGTATGAAAAAGCTAAAACAAAAACTAACGTGTCGATTTCTTAAATTTTGCTACTAAAGCATTTCTTTGACGTATGGTTACCACCAGCCCTTAAAATATTTGCGCTTAATTTAAATGGACCTATCTACCTATATATTGTCTATGCTGTAATATAGTATATATGGGTATTTACTTTGTATATATTATGTACAAAGTAAAGTATAGACCATATATATAGGCTGGGCTGACTACTGACGTGGGTGTCACGACACCAATTTTGCATACATGAGGTTCGACGTGGCCGTAGGTTATGCTGAAACCGAAACTGTCGCCAAAATTTTTGTCCCAAAACCGAACCTTCAGTCGATCTCTAGTATGTAGACGCCAGAAAACTAGTACATATGTATTGCGTAATTTCTCTGTTGCCATAAGAATATGGGTACTTACACATTTCTTTCAAGGACATGAGGAACCGGCCTATAAAACAGAAAAAAAAGATATTAAAAAAAACATTTTTACTAAAAATTTTAAGGAAAGACTCCATATAAATACTTGGTTTAGATTATCAAACTAAGCTTTTGTAACTTAACGACTTTAAGGCACTAAGTGCCGCTAAGGGGTACTAAGGGGGCGCTTGACGAAACGATAGGAGGCCGCTTGGTACCAGTACCTATTGCGCTCGCGAATCAAAGTAGGTAATATACCTACAAAATCTTGTTACCAGCGCTTGCCTCTACTCGTGGAGGTAATCAAATAGATAATATTTTTTCTAATTTCCCTTGTGAAGTAAGACTTTATAAATCTTTCTTCAGTTACCACCGTCTTATGTGGGCTCGTTTTTAGACGTTAGATAATGGTACGAAACCCTTCGTGCGCACGTCCGACTCGCACTTGGCCGGTTTTGAAAGTATGATTTCAGAAGACGAACGATTTTACCATACAAAAACCGGCCAAGTGCGAGTCAGACTCGCGCACGAAGGTTTCCGAGACCGCTATGGTTTTAATTGAAAGTACATACAAAAAGGTATTATACCACAATTTTTTCAGAATTATTTTAATAATATTTCAAAAGTTATGGTGTAGGACACCTCAAATTTTAAGTTTGTATTAGATTATCTCATGACTGGGGGGTTTGATCTACATAGTCTCAAAGCAGTTTTTGTTGCATTTTAAAAAAACCTTTTCTGCGATACCCCGCACGTTGGGGTTAGTCCAATTTAATTTTTTAAATTCACTTTTCGTATGTGAAATTTTGTAAAAAAAAAAACATTTTTTCATTATTTTAAAAACCAACTTTTGGATCTTAGCGGAGTACGAGCCCGGACGGACAGACAGACGGACGGACGGATGGACATGACACTATAAGGGTTCCTTGTGGACTACGGAACCCTAAAAACCCTAAACGGTCTCAAGAGACTGGGGAAAATATCACACTTTATCGTGTCATTAGTAAAATACTCATATAGGAAACAAATTAGACGTTGATTTTAGTTAATACCCATATACATATTTAATACGTTACTAATTATGTTAGTTTTATCTTAACAATGTTTACAAGAAATGTTTGAACGGCGATAAGTCACACCAAGTCACGCTTATTATTCTTAATCTACATCCTAACAAAAATCATATGTATTACTAAAATACTCGGAAATTTCTATATGTCGAAATACAATCTTGTGAAATGTCATAAAACACGAAGTGGCTACGATTTGTTAGGTAATATATTTTTTTTTTGCATCGCAAATTCCTAATGTGGGTGACATTTACACAACAAATCAAGTGGCGATTACATTACCCGATTTATCGGGACACTAACTGCCGATATTTAGGGCGTTGCGTTTACACTTGCACTAGATCGCCTCCCTAACTCAGTTGGCAGCCGCACGTGTTGCTGTGAGGATGGCTCCTGCCTGTGACTTCCAAGTACCAAAAATTGGAGAATTCGACTATCTTTTAAATTTAGTGACATCATATCAGAAACAAGACACATTTAGAGAAAGTGTCAGTGCTAAACAACGATTAGCTGTAACGGTCAGATTTTTAGCGACGGGAAATTCATATCATGACCTGAAATACAACATGCTGGGCTATCTATAGATGTCTAAAACACTATATGTATGTAATATAAGTAAAATACGTATGTAATATAAGTAAAATATGTATGTAATGTAAGTAAAAGTCAAATTGTATTTTTACCCGACTACGAAGCATAAAGGAGGGTTATGATTTTGACCGGTATGTATGTATGTACATCTGTTCGCTCATAACGTCTCTCACAAATAAATATCAGAATTTGACGATTGAGTTATCGTTAGTTGTCAGCTGGTCATAGGCTCTGTAAAGTCATGAAAAATTTAATGTGACGCCTTGTAGTGTAGGCACATTCCAAAAATATATAATAACTAGCTTTCGCCCGCGGCTCCGCCCGCGTCTAGGTCGATTCCTCGGGAATAGTACTTTTTCCCGGGATAAAAGGTAGCCTATGTCCTTCTCCGTACTCCAGAGTACTTGTATGTAAAATTTCATGAAGATCGGTTCAGTAGTTACGGCGTGAAAGCGTAACAAACAAACAAACAAACAAACTCACTTTCGCATTTATAATATTAGTATTACTGAGCTCCCTAACTCACTGACAACGATCACACCACCCGATTTACGCCCTAACTAGGGAGTTAGTGCGATCGGGTAGCCACGATCGCCCTAAATCGGGACACTAACTCCCTAACTGCGATTAGACTTCCCGATTTAGGGTCCCTAACTGAGATCGGGCCCGATAAATTGGGTAATGTAATCGCCGCTTCAGCTGATAGCTCGTTTTTTTTAAATGATGAAAACTTGAGCATACTAACTTTTTTAATGGTCATGATTTATCCGAAAGAAATCATTCTTTTTACATACCTACTTATTTCGTTGTTCGAGCGTTTCATCAAACCGTAATAAAATTTTCTATGGGATGACTGAGGAATGGAAATGGGATGTTGAATTGCATTGGAGTGAAGACAAATATATTCATTAATTTATTAAAAAATACGCTTGGGAGAATAGAAATGTGAGGAAAATGCGCTACCTTCAACACCAAAAACTAAGATAAATAATTGTAATTAAATTGTTTGTTCATAGTTTGAGAAGAAAAAAAAAATATAGTAGGTATCTAACCCACATCTAACCTTTCCGAATTACTACAGTTTGTGACATTCATTTCATATTAAAATAATTCTTTGTTCTGTGTATAGATTGCATTTGAAGCTTACCTCCACCCATGCTACCCTACCTCAAATTCGACTTTAGCTGCAGCCCTGCGTGTACCTTTATACATAGTTTTATCTTTTGTTTGAATTGCCTTCTACTCCATTATCGCTATCTACTTCATGAGCGCGTATTTCTCGGTAGCGAAGGCACCAATGAAATCCGTTTCAATGTGTCCGAGGCCACATCTATTAATGAGGCTGACCCAGTAAAAGACAAAGCTCTATGAACGTAAGTAGGTGCAATTAACATACTCTGTCACTATCTAATATTTGCAGCAAATTTAATAAGAAAAAGTTAGTTAATAATATTATAATAATCTTTCATATAAAAGAACCGACTTCAATCAACCTAATCAAACGATTTTGAATAAATTGGACCCATTTAGGGTCCAATTTCAAAGCATTATAAAAAAATCTGTTCGTGAATTATATACCTGACGGGAGTTTTGACACATTAAGAAAATACAAACTAATTGATAACCTCCTCCTTTTTAAAAAGAGACTGGGTAACTGAACTTACACTAAACGAAAAGTAGAATTTATCTTCGAGAGCATATTTATACTCTCCGTGATAATAACTGGAACCAAAACGCTAGCGATAGTCAAGTCAATTTGACTGCCTGGCCTCCTATGTCAGTTTTATCATAATGTATAATGTAAATACCAATTAAAATGAGACCAAAAAGCTATTTAAGTAAGTATCCAAATCATTTCAAATGTAGTAATGGCTATTGTCGTGACTTAGCCAGTAGAAAAAAACCTAGGAAAGGAACAAAAAGCTAGAGGAAAATGTAGTAGAAGTAAAAATCAGTGTATTTCTTTAACTAACAAAAATTTTTTTTCTATTACTCTTTTGGATAAAAAAAGACTAATCAACTGAACCCATTTTGATGAAATTCAAAAGGGGCGAATAAAAAATTATACCCCTGCAAATAAAAAAGGATTTTCAAAAACGGCCCAGGTGTCTCATCGACTAATCGGGCACTAAAAAATATTGCAACGAATTGAGTAACTTCTATAATATATTCTTCCTCTTTTTTTAAGTCTTTTAAAAAGTAACAAACTAGTTTGACGAGGTTCAGCTGTGTCCCAGGTTATTCAGCGTCTAGTCCTGTTACGAGTAACCTGGCCTGAAAAAAATTGTCGCTAGAACGTTCGTAATGGATCGATATCATAACATGCGGATATAAATTATACACGATGTACGAATTGTACTCGTACGATCGACCAAACAAAACTTGTAATAGATATGTATGAGTGGGTGTTTAAGCAGTCAAGTTTAGAGTTCATATTGCGTGGGAATGATAAAATCTGGTAAATCACGTTACATATTGAAAGACAGCACTCAGTAGTAGTGTCTTTCCAAATATATAAAAAATAGGGGCATAAAAGTTGACCAAATTATCTATATATAAATAAAAACAAGAAGTGTGGACACTCGCGCTAATCGAACCCCGCGTACCTGTTGACGTTCGGTCGAAGCAAAGAATATATACACGTAAAGAGCGCGCGGTTTCCAAACATTCCGAGACCTTGTGGACTAATTTGATTAAATTTTTCTTTGTAGTTAAGTAATAAGTATTTTGTTGGTTTTATATTTTTTGATGTTACGTGTGATCATTATTTATTTTGACCTTAAGAATGACACGTGATTTACCAGTCAGCCTGTACCTACATATATTTAAAATCTTTAACTAATATGTATATCAGTTTGTAGTAAGGATGATTTGAAAGGAATCACATTTCTAAAAATAAATTTGTGCTGCATTCCATCTATAGATATACGCCGTTTCTGAGACTTTCTGAAAAAAGTGGGAAAGTCGGGGACGACAAATGACAAGAGAGTTCTGTAAATTCGGCTCTATCCTGTTTTTTTTTATTATTTATATTTGACGGCAAACGAGCGGACGAGCCACCTGATGAAAAGCAGTCACTGTCGCCCATGGACATCTGCAACACCAGAGGAGGTGCTGATGCGTTGCCGACTCTTAAGATACCTGTAAACACGCCAGTTCAACCGTCTTCACATTTAAGATAGTGTTTGCTAGGGCAAAGTTCGATTTCATCGGCAGATTTGGTGAGCGCCTTGTTAAGTAAGTAAGGCTTTTTTAATAGGCATATCAGTGAAAAAATTACCTTGATTGATAACACACGCGCATCCAGTCCAGTTACAGGTACGAGCGCTTTGATTAGCGCGAGTGGCCATACTTCTTGTTTTTATTTGATGATTTATTCAACTTTTAAGCCCCTATTTATTTTAAATATTTGGAATGAGAATCGAGTACTGAGTGTCCCCTTTCAATACGATACGCGATTTACCAGTCAGCCTGTATATTCCTTGACATAAAATGCATCATCTTATTACTTTAAACTAGTAATTTTTGTACCTATTATATATTAGTATCAAAAAAAATCTTGGAAACAGCTAGGACGAAATTAACTAAAGATTTTGATCAAATTTTGTATGTATGTAATTCCGGGAGCAAAAAATCTATCCCGCTAGGTCGCAAGTAAGGAAAAACACATTTCGACGACCAAAACTCTGTTGAAAAGTATGGCTCAATAAAAGTCGATTCCTAGAACGCAAGCTGCACTATCTTCATTGTCGCTAACTCTATCCCAGATACATTAAAAGCCTGTACGAAGAATGAAACCAATTTCTAGATATCTCTTATCTACGTTCGAATGACACGCATGATTCACTTACTGTATGACCTGAGGTTCGTCCGTCGCACATATATTCGCAACGCGTTTGTCGGGGGGCGACACAGCACAATATTGAAGACCAGTGTATGTTTTCCATAATAAATGCTTCCTGTAGTATTTCAGTCTGAAAGAAAAAAAAATAATATAATCAACTGCTTCTGACCTTCTACAATATGTATTCATGACAGGGTGTAGAGATCCAGATAGTCTAGAGCAGCGGTTCTATGACTTTTTTTGTGGCGGACTCCTTTTGGAAAGCATAAAATTATATGGAGCCCTAAAATAAACAAAAACTGGTTTATTCATTCGGACAGCGTCTATCGTGTAACGAGGGAAACAGTGATTATGTTGCGGTATGTGCTCCGACTACTGCCACTTCAAAGAGATTATCAACAGCTATGTCGGTAACTTTTGATCTACTACGGTTCTCCTCATTCCTAATTCGGTCTCGTAGAGAAACACCGAGCATAAGCCCTCTACATAGCTCTTTGGGCGACCTTGAGCTTTCTTATGAGGCCCATAGTATGGGACCACGTTTCTAAACCGTCGCTCATAATAGGTAACAATAATTGAATGGTGTTTATAACGAGACTCGAGATTTTACTAAGAATAGGTGTACTTAGTTGTAATCTTGTATACCCATTAAAACAAACAAATAATAACGTCACATTATATTATTTGTTCATTTTAATGGGTAACGTCGCATTATGAAAACTTATCCATGTCTGATAAGAAGTAGCATCACGGGTGCATTGCTAGATTCACATGAGTTATAACAATTTAACACTTCAGGATACTAATTGCTTATGAGTGCCAATTTTATTTTAAATTGTTTACGCATGTGTTATTAATTCTATAACGGGATTTTGACAGATTGATTTACTAATCATATATACTTTCTAAAATAAGAGAGCGGATTTTAAACGATCTTCGAAAAAGGAGATGGTTCTCAAATCAAGTCAATAACTAAAAAGACATTTAAGAACTTATTTGAAAAATATTTTGTTTTTATTTGGAACTATATTTTTTGTTTTGAGTGGTTTCATTGGGACGCAGAGAGTCCCTTGCGCAAATGGTCACTATCGCAGAATGTTGGTTTCCCTAATTATTACTTTCACAGAATGTAACTTTCCCAAAATGTTACTTTCGCACAATGTCATTTTCGAAAATTGTTATTTATCCATATCTTTTCCATCAAGTTTCCAATGTTTCGAGTAATAAATTAGTATGTCTATATACCACTGCTCTGCGAAAATCACCAATCACTGTGCCATTCTGCTATAGTGACTAAGTTCCAGCGATGACCATTTGCGAAACTGACGTTCTGCGTTATAAACGTTTGGTTGGAGTCGGTTTTTGAAGTGAAAACTTATTTAGCGGCGTTGTGCACTTAAAATGTTAAACTCGCGTCAGGACACGTGACCTGATCGAAAATTCGTAAGACGGGCACGTAAACTGAGTCCGCCCGCCCGGCGCGGCGTTGAATAAGAAGTCCCCTCTCTTTCTACCGCGCTGAGTTTTCACTTCTGCCGGCACTCCCGGAGCGCAAGATTATTCCTGTAAAATTCATGAAGGTTGGCGATAGAGTCCATTGACACTTGCGTACTATGTTTTCCCAATTTCAAAAACGACAATTTCTTAATGTATGAAAAGTATCGCAAAATTATGTAAACACCATAAACTTAGTACAGAGTAGGGTTCATACAAGTTCACAGTAGAAATTGTCAACATTTCTTTGAAAGTACAATATATTAATCAACTTATATTTTTAATTAGTTTGTTTGATTGTAGATTTCTTTGTTTGTTAGGTCTTTACTTACCACGCTTTAACCACTGAACTGATTTAGTTGAAAGGTGCGGATACACAGTAGTAGTTTCGAGTCCTAAGGAGGGACATTGGATAGTTTTTATCTCGGAACGTATACCGTTTTTCGAAGAAAAGCGTTATTATGGCAATCAAGCGAGCGGAGCCGCGGCTGGTAAGAAAATAAAATTAATAAAGAAGAAGCAGCTGGCATATTCTATGTTTCTTCCTTTCTCTCAGACCAGCATGGAAGGTGGACCTAAGTTTCGTGTTGTCCTTAAATTTAACTATGTATTTAAAAAACCGGCTAAGTGCGAGTAGGTCTCGCAGATGAACGAACGACTATAAAAACGACAAAAAAATTATGTATGTTGTGGCTACCTTACACGATTCTTGGTCGTTTTTATAGATAATGGTACGGAACCCTTAAACCCCTTAAATTTTAATTTTATTTAAATTTAATTATTTATATAGTGACACACCGTGGCGACGACGGTGTGGTAAAACAACAAAATGGCAGCCGTGCCGAATGTTTTTAATCGCTGTCATCGGTACCCCACAAAACAAAGTGTATAACTTTAAAACGTAACGTTTTTCAGTTTTATTAATTAATTCTTGCTAAAAACATATTTTTATCACGAAACACTGTTATTTTAACAAATAATAGTCGTAAGATAAATAATGTTAGAAAATATTTCAAGTAAAATTAAACCAATAAATTGCCTTTTCATAATTTTTATGAGAGCGTCAATTATACGCGTTTAAGAGATAGACTGTTTTGTGTTGCGTCAAGTATTATGAACGTAATTCGACAGCGTTACACATCGTATTGCTATAATCCGGCAAAATATGAATTCTGTGATCGTTTAACAGTAAAACGCAGGTAGGTGCCTTTTTTATTTGTGGGATTGTTATGGTTAAGATTTTATAGTACAAGTCGTAGTATTGAACTTTATGGCCTTTTTACGTGAACAATACTTATTCATTAGATAGTCTGCAGACTGCACACTAAGCTATGATTGCCAGCGCTTTATTATCCGTTGTTGTATATACAGCTTGATTTTATTATCATTTGAAAACAGCGAAAGATAATAAAGCGGGTGAAATCTGTAGTAAGCATAACACTTGAAATCTACTACAAGTAAGAAATAGAGGAAATTTCTATGGAAAGGCCTCCCATAAATAGGCACCCCAATGAAAAAGACGCCTAAATAGCCCAAAAAAAATCTTTAGATATATTGCAAGGTTAAATTTTTTGGCGATTGACCATTACACCTTTTGATAAGACCAGGGACCAGACAGATGTGACGACACACACACATGTAACTTTTATATTGGTGATATGATAAGAGAAGTTTGTTCGGCGGCTATGTTAAATATTACGTTTATGGGAGTGGCTTCATATGAAAAGTAACTATAAATTTGGAGATTTATTTTTCTTATAAATTTTTCCAAGCAACTTTAACCGAACTTAGCGTACTAATATCAAATTGAACTGCTTATCAGTCTTTTATAGGTAGACGCATACATAATCCTAACTAATATTATCAATGCGAAAGTGAGTTTGTTTATTTGTTTGTTTGTTTGTTACGCTTTCACGCCGTAACTACTGAACCGATCATCATGAAATTTTGCATACAAGTTCTCTGGAGTACGAAGAAGGACATAGGCTACCTTTTATCCCGGAAAAAAGTACTATTCCCGAGGGATATACATTAACGCGGGCAGAGCCGCGGGCGAAAGCTAGTCAGAAATATTTTTCAAAATCCACTTCTTAGTATATATTCTTTGGTATCGGCAACAAAATAAAACGTGATTTATTGATATTGGATTTCCTGTTTTTCCTTGTATTTCTTGCTCTCAAAGATAATTAAATACCCATTACCTCAAAGTTAAATATACGACATTTTTATTTGAACCCTGCCTGGGATAAGGAAATTATTGTTTACAAATCCTCGAAAAATTTATCTGCATATGACGACGTCATCATAATAGCTTATTAGGGTTCACAAAGGGTAAAAACGAGACCCTATTAATATCGCTCCGCTGTCTGTTTGTTTGTCTGTCTGTCCGTCTGTCACCAGGCTGTATCTTATGAACCGTGATAGTTAGACGGTTGACATTTTCACAGATTATGTATTTCTGTTGCCGCTATAACAACAAATACTAAAAAATAGAATAAAATAAATATTTAAGGATACACTTAAAATAAATAAAAATAAATATTAAAGGGGGGCTCCCATACAACAGACATGATTTTTTTGCCGTTCCTATTGATAACGGTACGGAACCCTTTCTGCGCAAGTCCGACTCGCATCTTACTTATCTGCTCTGTCAGTCCACGGTTTGGTTCAGACTTTTAGTACTAGAAAGCTGAAATTATGGAACTATGAAAGTATGGACAGGCCGTTACTCTTTTCATTAAATTTTCGATGACTTTTAACAAAGATGTGGGTGTATCTCGCCTTGAGCTCAAGAATTGTTTCTTGTTAATCTTCATAAACCCAAGATTTCACGAAACCTCAAAGAACGAATTGCTTGGTGTTAAATCGCATGATCTTGGTGGCAGTTGAAATCTGAATTTCGTGAAATGATTTGGTCTGGAAATTGTTGCTCGATAAATCTAACGTTTCATAGGCGGTGTACGAAGGTCTGCCAGGTAGTGCCGTCCTGCTGCAACCACATGTCGCCCAGACTCTTGTTCAATATATATATATACCGTGATAGCTAGATAGATAGATACCATGCAGTTGAGGCCACACGAATTCTGTTATCATATCGACCAAAAATTCCGCCAAGTTTGGGAGTGGTCTCTGCATTGCACTGCTCTTTCTCAATTTTTAGGGTTCCGTACCGAAAGGGTAAAAACGGGACCCCATTAATATGGCTCCGCTGTCCGTCTGTCTGTCCGTCCGTCTGTCACCAGGCTGTATCACATGAACCGTGATAGCCAGAGAGTTGAAATTTTCACAGATTATGTATTTCTGTTGCCGATGTAACAACAAATACCAAAAAACAGAATAGATAAATATTTAACACAACGAACGTGATTTTTTAGCTCGTTTTTGCTCGATATCGATAACGGCAACAACAGACGCTTGAATGAATATTTCGATATTCTTTCGATATAAGAATATATAGTTATATATTCACTTTGAGAATAAATAATAGAATAAAATAAAAAAAAAAACAAATATTTAAGGAGGGAGCCCTCCTATAGTATCTTTGAGTTAGTATCCCGCAACATAAGTTTATAACTTACTTTGGGGCTAGCGCAATCTGTGTAATTTGTTCCAATATATTTATTTATTAACATTATTGAGACAGCTAAGTAGAGTTCAGAACTCAAGAGTTAAGTATAGTCGATCAACTTATAAAATGACGTGCAACCAGGGAACTCTGCACTGCTCTTGGGCCAACATGCAATTGGCCAGTTATTGTTTTAATTATTCCTCGGCAAAAAAAACTGTTGTGTCTAATGCTGTCATTACTTTAAAAATACAAAAAAAAATCTTACCCTTCATATAATAAAGCCATTATGAATATTGCAAAGAAAGATCCAACAAATTCACCAACATCTTCAATTTTCCACCATGAAAACAGTATAACTTCGTTGCAGCCTCCATGGAACTAAAAAACAAATTATTAATACAATAAAACATTCCGGTTTGAGAGATGTCGAATGTCGATAAGTAATATAATTTTGTGAAGAAATTTATATAATCGCGAACACTTAGCGTGGGAACTAGAAATTGCGCAAAAAAACAAAAAATACGTTATTTTCTGGTTTAGGAGAATGTGCGTTACAAACTTGTTTTAAAGAATTTAGCATTCAGTGTAAGAATATATTGACTCACATATATTTTTTTTTACAAATTCAAGTATTTCTAGACTCTCGTACTTACCGTACGAGAGTCTAGGAATAATTAATTAGTAATTGTAACATACTGTCATAGCCATTGAATGGTCGCCGTGCCCAGAATGCACATTGTGGCTACCGTGACCAGCGTGGCCTCCATGGCCACCATGGCCCTCGTGGCCTTGTCTCAAGATATCTGATGTCTGTTCCATACTTCTAACATCGTCACTTGTGTTGTTCAGAAACTGAAAGTAAAAACATTTAACATTATCGCAGATCATAAACTAATAATTAGCTGTAAAAGCTTATTATTTACTTTATTAACTCTATAGTTTAAGATTTTTACATAATGTTCATAATGAATGATGTGATGCAATAGCAACAGCCTACTTTCAGATATGTATCAGTAAAAGTTCGTGTCGCAAATCAAGGCCATACTAAAACTTGGGTAGCTTTGCACCAAACTATCACATTACAAAGTTATTAGCTACAATATTTATTGCACTTACGTTCATATCAAATTCCATTTTGGGCATATTGTGCTCCATATTATTGTGATTCATGTGTTCCATTTGCCCATGGCTTGAGTGGTCCATATGAGCCATGTGGTTCATGGTGTCCGTCCAACTGAGCCTGTGAAATAAGTATAATTCAACTATTTACTGTATTTCTTGCTATAACACGTTCTTACGCTATGAGGAAAGGTCACCCGATCGGCGAGTGCACTGACACGCTAATAAATGAAAAGTAAATGACAAAATATGTATCAGTTAAATCGATCAAGAACTTGGTTGTCATACCTGTCGGCGTCAACAGTTACGTTGGTTATGTATAGTAAGCCGCCTCGAAGAACAATCAAACTTAAGTTTATTAAACATGTATGTACAACCAAACACAAGTCTGTTATGCTACACTCACGTTCGCAGACGAAATCACGCAAGCCCTCGCCGGACAATCTGAGGCTGCGTAATGAACGTTTTTGCAGAGTGGGGCGTCCGCGGTGGACGGCGCGGTCAGAGGCAAAGAATAATCATAACAAGTTTGCCTTGCTTACTTTTCAAAGGAATGGTCGTTGACTGCTTACAGTGAAGCAGCATTATAGGCGTGATCCATATATTGTCCACCCAGGCTAAGAGTCTATGATGCAAAATCTGCTTAAGCTGGTCAGAAATAATTTATCTCAATGTATAAGAGTGAAAATGATGCCCTTCGTCTTGTTTCTGTTACCCTTTTCAAAAAGACACGAAAGACATTTTTCGCTCTTATAACATGGACGTAAAGGTTTATACGAATGGTGGCTAAAGCAGTTTCCGAGTCGGTAAACGTGGTCATGGTCTTACCGTATTAGAAATTGCATAGGAAATTTTATTAATAAATTGTTAGGTACCATGTCTATAGCTTTGCAATAAACAAGCGTCACTGAAGCTCCATGAGACATCTACCGAGAAAGATAATAAATATACGGATAGACCGACCGGCGAAATGAGCAAGATTCATTTTATTTTTAATAAAAAAATATTTATTCAATATCTTTGTTTACATATACATGAATGGCTCGTCTCCTTTTAAGTAACAAATACTTGTTACAGATTCTGATTTTGAACATTCTTATAATTCATCAAAACTAATTAAAATGTCTATTATACTTAGATCATAAAGATTTGATCGTAGGTTTGTTGGCAATAGATACAAAAAAAAACTCAAAACTACCAAAACGAACTCAAAAATTATTTAACCCAAATCTACAATTGTACTCGTATCTCAGTTCAGATTCTGAGCCATTCCTTACACCTGAAAAATGCGTATTAAATACCTACAGCCGGACTTCATATCCAATAATAAAATATTGTTATTATAATACATAATTTGTTTACATTATTATTTTATATAGGTAAAAGACGTAAATAGCTATCGATAAAATATATCCACTAGAGATTATGGCACAGTAAACAGCTTACAATCCCACTTCACCCAACGTTATCATGAAAATGTATCTACATACATATGTAGATACATTGTCTGAAAGTCTGAAATATTTTTGACTATACATATATATGTATAGTCAAAAATATTTCAGTTTTGGAAGTGGTTAAAAGAGGAGGGGTAGGAGAGGTAAGGTAGGAGGCACAATTCGTCTTTTGCATGTTATAAATAGTGATGCAACAAATACTAATCAAAAACATAATCTATAATAATCAATACTATTAATAAATCTGTAAGGGTTGGTCATGGAGTAAGTTACTGTTTTCAGAGATATTGTGTTTAATAAATCTATAAGGGTTGGTCATGGAGTAAGTTACTTTGTTTTCAGAGACATCGCGTTTATAAGCTCTTTTAACGATTTTTAGATTTTTTCTGTATATGTGTATGTTCTCCATAACTCTTGAAATTAATTAACTAAATTTTATGAAACTTGGTAGATAAACATTTAGACGTACAGGATTTACATTAATATACAATTTCTGTATAAGATAGTGTTTGGGGACTATAATATATGGATGGGTACTTCAATAGTACACATTAATATACAACTCCGTGCACGACAGCTCCGTGGCGCAGTGGTTGACATGCCAGCCTGCGACAAGAGGGTGCCCGGGTTCGATCCCCAGTCAGGTCAATATGGATAATGAATTTTTTTCAGATTGACCAGGGTCTTGGATGTTTATCTATACATATAGTATCGTTGAGTTAGTATCCCATAACACAAGTCTCGAACTTACTTTGGGGCTAGCTCAATCTGTGTGATTTGTGCGTATCTATACTAATATTATAAAGCTAAAGAGTTTGTTTGTTTGTTTGTTTGAACGCGCTAATCTCAGGAACTACTGGTTCAAATTGGACAATTATTTTTCTGTTGGATAGTCCATTTATTAAGGAAGGCTTTAGGCTATAAAACATCACGCTGCGAACAATAGGAGCGAAGCATCAATACAAAATGTTTTGAAAACGAGGAAAAATATTCATCTATACTATTAATCATAATAACAGAGATTGCCGCGGACGAAATCGCGGGCAACAGCTAGTATGATTATATTTGTCTTACATCCAGTTAGGAAAAAGACTAGCTCCGTGGCGCAGCGGTCAACACGCCTGCCTGCGACACGGAGTGACCGGGTTCGATCCCCGGCCAGGTCAAGATGGAAAATGATCTTTTTCAGATTGGCCTGGGTCTTGGATGTGTATCTATATATGTATTTGTTATAAAATATAGTATCGTTGAGTTAGTATCCCATAACACAAGTCTCGAACTTACTTTGGGGCTAGCTCAATCTGTGTGATTTGTCCGTATATATATATTTATATTTATTTATAGGAAGCATATAGAAGTTATGAAAGTTTGAAAATTAAAAAAGGGAAAATAGGAGTTATGTTAAAATTCTAATGGGTAATGCTCCTGCAGTGGAGACTAAAAAGACCTGATGATGATGATGTTAAAATTCCTATAAGCATGGTCGACAGTATTGTTTTGATCAGTTTAGATTAATTTCTGTCACGGTTCTAGGAAGTGTTTGCCCTAACTTGGCCATAGTCGGTTGCCATTTTCTTTGTGTTTGATTATAACTCGCATTTTACCAGTTTTTTTTTATTATAGCTTTGCACCCAAACCTTCTTGGTAACTGGAGTAGTCTGTTAACTACTTTGACATAGTCAGTCAATAGGATTTACTTTTGCTCTTCTACACAATGATTTTTAAAGCGCGGAGACATGACTTACCCTTAGAGATGGGTTTTTCGTTCTCGGCCGAGACCGAGAATAAAATAATATCATGGCCGAGACCGAGAGCCGAGATCGAGATTAGAAAAAACGTAATTTTTTTTAATACTGTTAATGTTTTGATACACTACTAATTGTTTAAAAAAAATAACTGTTTTAGTAATCAAAGTTAAATAACATTATATTATAACAAAGAAAAAGTAATGTTTCGCCATTTTTGCCCTTCAAAGAGGATATGACGCCTTTCGTCATATAACTGTCCAGCTTTGCTAAACAGTTGTTCACTTAAGCACCTTATAAGGTGACGAAAACCAATACTCAAAAATATTAGCATTTCGTCAGCTCTAAGAATAGCTTTCTAGCGCTATTTCGATCACAGAGCTTGAACTGTATTCATAAAAAAATAAAAAAAATAATAAAGTCGTTGGCTCGTTTTCCAACTCTATCGAATCATGAGCTGCCCATAAGTTGGATTGATTTGTTGCAGCTATGTTTGACGAGTTAGTTGAAGATGCCCATGTCGTTTCACGAGAATCTGATTCTACATTTTCATTGAGAGTGTGAGTCTCGATAATATGAAGCATGGCTGAGTTAACTTTACTTTCAGTTAGATATTTATTTTTAAACAGTCGATCGATCAGTGTTGCAGTAACTAGGGGCAAACAACTTTTAACAAATGAAAACCGCTGATTAAGTGCATCCAGTAGCTTGCTCTTCATCGTCTCTGCGTGATTTTCATTATCATTTTCTGATAAAAATACTGCTCGAACGGGGCGAAGGCGGCCGGCCGCAGTTCGCGAGCCAGGACTTCAACCAATCACAATTCAGCTCTCTCACGCACTTACACTAATCGAATTCGCGCTGCGGCGCGTGGCAAAGTTACAATCTCGGTCATGACCGAGAATCTCGGCTATAATTAGCCGAGAACCGAGACAAATTTCTCGGTTGGATTTGCAGCAGAGAATGCCGAGACCGAGACCGAGATCTCGGTCGAGCCTTAGTTTTGCCCTAAGGTGGGGATGCTAGCTTGCTTGCTCCTGTTTTGTCTGTGACAAAGAAACCAAAGAAATCTAACCTACCCTCTGTGGTAATGTATTTTAATTTGTATCTAAAACCATTTTTCGTATTATTAAAGAAAAATATTGTATTGCCAAGATATGAAAATTAAAATGCTTATAATTTAAAAATGATGCATCTTCGCATTTAAGATATTATGTCCTAATAAAAGGAAGTAAGTTGTATTGATTCCAATATGCAGAATATCTAAATCCGCGCTAAATTAAACCCCAACTGAAATGATTAATAAATAAAATAAAATCATACCAAATAATCATGATAATAAACATATTGTATATTTATAATTGTATATTCTAAATTGACTTATTTTTCTTTTAAGCATGTAATAAAAACCAATGGAGATCAAGACTATAATATAAAAGCTATACTATTTATTTGAAAATTATAAACATTCAAATTCATGTTGTTTGACACCAACATATAGCTAAACAGAATGCCTTCATAATTATGTCTAGCTTATTTTTAGGAAACATTCAGCCTTTAGCTACACCTCCACAGTAATAAAACAACTACCCAGTTAAAGTTATATCCAACTAGCTTTCGCCCGCGTATCCCTCATGAACAGTACTTTTTCCTGCAATAAAATGTACCCTATATCCTTCTCCGTACCTCAGATAATGTGTGTACTTCATGAAGATCCGTTCAGTAGTTATAATGTGAAAGCGTAAAAAAACAAACTCACTTTCGCATTTATAATATTAGTTAGGATGATATTAATCACTCAAGGTGGCCATATTGCACAGATTAAGGACCAATGGGCCAATATTGGGTCATGCTCCCAAGACTACTTTAACCTTAATATTTTGAGAATATTACTTATTTTATCTTTGGTTTTATACTTATTTTGAATCTGAATGAACACACCAATTTACCAAAATATAATTTTACAACTTTGAACTGCGTCTTAACACAAATCTATAGTGACTTCCATGTCACTGTGAGTTGGATCCTGAGTTGCAGTATTTTGTTTAGTTCTTGAGATCATTATTTTGACATTTTATGGACATTTCTCCTTTTTTACATATGTATACAGTATAAGTAAATATGTCTGTTTGCACAAAACTAGCATCAGCACCACAACATCGAACTAGGAGTTAACCTGTATCTCAAGTGGTGTTGAGCATCCTGCAAGTTGCTGTGATGTGCTGAAATAGAAATAGCGAAAGCCTATGAAACATGAGTGCTATAACTCATTTATGTAGATACCTTTTTGGCTTGTTTTACAGTACCTATTTTATTTACAATACAAGCAAACAATAAACATTGTTTAGTTTTCACTATTGGATTCAGTTATTGTTTCATGACAATCAATGATGCATAGGTTTTTGAAATATGATGTTAAGCGCCACGTTCAAAAATTCGCTGGTGGGGTTGATGGGTAGCCGATGTGGCGGAACGTATAATTTGATGCTGTCCCCGAGTTGTTAAATTTTCTAGTATTTCAAAGTAAACTATACGTATATAACCGTTTACATAATTGACATTCACTTACTATATAATGCAAAGTGCAAGCAGGAGTTACTTGGCTTATATCACTGCAAACTTGTAACACACTTGTAGATTGTAGAGGACGCTCACAAATGGATTTTCTTTAAACCGCTATTAATTTTATATAAATAATTAAACCAAAAGCCATATCACCTCGTACAAAAACGAAAAAGGATTGACTTTTGGGCAATATTTGTCAAACAATAAAGTATGAAGTTGGATAAATGTCACTCATGACACTGACAGTTTTTTTATTATTTTTTATTACTCCTGGCAATAGTATATGCCACATGCATATTTTTCGCCCCATGTCCCCCAATGTCTTGCTTGCTTGCCCAAGTTTCTTCCTATAGTGCCGGGGTACTATTTCTGAAAGTGTGACACTCGTATTCGAGCGATTATTGTATGGAAAAATCGGTCGTTTATGAACGGCATCATTTCAAAAATAGCACTCCGGAAGTGATATATTTGATTTATGCACATGCAAACGACAGTACCTTCTATGTAAATACTTCTAGAATTTTTGCCGTGTAACGTCTTTAAAGGGTACACGGGGTGCCATGTCAGAAAACCGAACCGTAACAAATTGGTCTATATCGTCTGATATAAATAACTACAAAACTATCCATCATTAGAAACATGAATTTAGTGAACTCTCTGTTAAGATCTTGAGTTTGGTCGCAGCATCTGGTTTTCTTTTAATCTTCAACACTAATAGCGACTTGCTTATATCGACGTTTCACGTTAAAAGCAACGGCCGTGTGAATTGACACAGCTCCAACCAATTTAAATTTTTAATTTTTAAATCATATTTAATTTGTTTTTTTAATATTTGTAAAAAATCCCAAATATAGGACGTATAAAGCAATATTTTCATGCTTAATCACATGACACTGTCAATTTCACTATCAATCTGTCAAATGATGATGAAGTTGGTAGACACTCAGAAGAATAATATACATAGAAGCCGCATAAAAATAGAAACTGAAAACAGATAGTTGACACTGTATTTTTCTTATGAGCTTTCGCTTATGACAGAATGAGACAAAAACTTCAGTCAGTTTCTATTATTTTCATGGTTGTCCCGACTTGAAATGTCAATGGACTCCATTGGACTCCAATTAAATCCGACTAAATTCAAAATAACTTATTACAGTTCAACGTCTGTAATATTAGCATCTTGCCGATTTGATCGGGTTATATATCGACAAAAACATTGCGGCGGAATTGTGATGTCTGCAAATTAAATATAGGATTGTGCTAAAATTCTCACGGAAAAAAGTATTAACCGGTGTTGGGTTGGTGCGTTATCAAATGACCATTATACTAAACAATGTCTTGTGCAATGGAGCGATGTAAATCCCATTCAGGACGAACAGAAATAAATTCTGTAAAACATAATTTTCTTCGGTAAGTTTTTCAGTTAAAAGTGCATAATTAAAACCCAAAATACCTCAAAATACAACAATAATATTGTCAATTATATAACGTATTGTATAAATGACAACTTTTATAGGTATTTTGCTTAAAATTATCGTTTTTTCCTTATTTCAAATTAGGTTAGTTTTTTTGCTAGTGATGTGGTAAAATCACGTATCTACGAGTATATCGATATTTTTTATGACGGTCTTGCTATCAGGGATATTTTTGTTAGTGTTGAGCCATGCAATAGTAATGTAACAAATTGAACCATCATGGTAATTAAACAACCAGCAAAGTGTGAGTCGGACTCGCGCACGAAGGGTTCCGTACCATCCTTACATATAATATTATAAATGTGAAAGTGATTTTTGTTTGTAATATTTCAACTGTCTCACTATCACGGTTCATGAGATACAGCCTGGTGACAGACAGATGGATATCGGAGTCATATTAGTAGGGTCCTGTTTTTATCCTTTGGGTACGGAACCCTAAAAAGAATCGATTTTTACTAATATGAAGAAAATTATTGTTGAAATTTTATTGCAGCTCCCTGAAGTAAAAGGATAAAAAGGTGTGGATCCGAGGAACTTTCAAGCGCCATATTGGACATAAAATGTCATACATACTCGAATTTGTTCAAAATATTTTACTGCCGTGCCGATACATTAATTTCGAATATAAAATTAAATGGAAGCTATTGAAACACGATGCTTTACCTACATTTATATTTGCCGAATTATAAATCAATGGTAATAAGAAAGTTTACGGAAACGGTTTTATTATTTATATTTAAAATTATGAAAAACATTTTATTTTGGACAGTAATGAAAGTGGGTAAAGTAATCTCTTGTTTTTCTTCACCTCTTGTTTTTCTATTACCAACACTGTGAATTTTTCACAAATAACACACTGGCACTTTTTTACCCTAGTGTAAAAGTTTTATAAAATAAAAAATATCACTTCGAATTATGTGTTTCTCTTTACCTACCTGATTATGTTTCCTTTACTGACTGTTCCTCAAAGCTAGCTGGGAAAAGCTTTAGATGGTTTTGGAATATGCTGAATGGCCCATTGATCAAGTGAAAAATATATCTGACCTTATATTACCTTTTGATACATGAGCGCCCCATTGCAATTTAGAGTCTATTGTGATTCCTAAGAAGGTGGTATCATTTACAAAGTCTATTTTACCTTCAACTAGTATGTCAACGTTGGACTGCCTCACATTGGGGACTGTAAATCGAATGCATTGGGTTTTTTGCGCATTCATAGGTAAGTAGGCACTGTTTGAATTTCGAAATAATCGAAAATATGATTGACATCATATTAGGTATTCTGCCGTTCGACCAATACTGGGTAAGGCCTAATGACCAGCAGTAGACAGTAGACGCGCGGTGGGTAATGTATGGATTTTTTTTTACCTATTTATCAGATGAAGCCAAGCGACGCCATGCGATTAGGAGTTATTTAGGTGTATCTTGACGTAACTTTTAAAGTAAAAGCCTCTTTAGCGGCTTTGTGCACTTTTTGGGATGGGTAAAATAGAAAACTCGCGTCAGGACACGTGAATTGATCGAAAATTCGTAAGAAGGACACGGACCTGAGTATGCCGCAAAGGCGAGTTTTCACTTCTGCCGGCACTCCTGGAGTGCAACTAGTTGTTTTTTTTTTATGAATCGTACTCATTTAACGAATCGATACAATCAGAGTAGAGTACATTTATGACTTTCTTAGGACGAAACATTTAGTCGATAAATATATTTCATCGATATAGTACAACCCTGATCACATCAGTACCCCAGGACAACCTGCACATTTACGCAAATGGCATTGTATATGCATCTCTTTCTGATGCTTTAACAATGCCATAAGTAAAAACAGTGTAGAATATTGTATTTTGTTGTTATTTTAACACGGTTTCTATGCTTTAGTTATTGTTCTGAGGGTAGACAAGTATTGTGAGTTGCCAGGAGTACTATTTTTGAAAGTGTGACACTCGTCTTCAAGCGATTTTTGTATGGAAAAATCACTCGTTTGCGATCGGCATCATTTGACACTCGTCTTCAAGCGATTTTTGTATAGAAAAATCACTCGTTTACGATCAGCATCATTTCAAACGCCGATAAACGAGCGATTTTTCCATGCAAAAATCGCTCGAAGACGAGTGTCACACTTTCAAGGTTGGGGAATATTTTCCCCGATTGTATTTTCTTTTCTTCTAATTGGCCCTCAAACTTCATTCAGAAGCTTATTTTAGCCAGTGTCTAGTTAATCTTCGAGTTATTCATGTGTATCAATTAACGAAATGATGGTGTAATTCATTTCGCTGATCCGACGGGGACAATGGCGACAATTCCCACAAATCCACTGGTTTGATCACATAGGTATGTATGACGCAGCAAGGCGAGCAAACACCAGCCCGTCAAGTAAATCTCACTACAGCCACACCATGACACTTTATTTTAGTTACTCCACATATTGTTCATAAACATGGGTATCTATAACACCAAATTACACCGACTTCACATTATAAACTCCACTAGACACAATTTGCATAACAATCCAAAACAAACACCGTGCAATCTGTCGAAATTCCCGCCAAGAATCTCTTCCCCTTTTGGAAGTGTGTATACGTGGATCAATTTATTTTTTTGTGATACTGCCGCTATATTACTTGAAATAAATATGGTTTTAATTAAAAAGAAGATCTGAGTATTAAATTAAAAACAAGGCTTTATTTACATAAAGCCAATAATTCACAATGAAATATACCTAAGTAAAAAATACTCAAATAAAGTCCGGTCCAAAACGTTGATTTTAACCTCTCAAGCACCGCGACTTTTGATTACGAACATCCGTCAAGCCCCGCGCTCTGTAGTGCTATTTTTGAAATGATGCCAATCATAAACGAGCGATTTTTCCATACAAAAATGGCTCGAAGACGAGTGTCACACTTTCAAAAACAGTACCCCGAAAGTGCTATTTTTGAAATGATGCCGATCGTAAACGAGTGATTTTTCCATTCAAAAATCGCTCGAAGACGAGTGTCACACTTTCAAAAATAGTAGCCCTGGCAACTCACAAGACTTGGCTGCCAACGTCATCATCATTTGACAGATTGTGTGATAGTGACATTGACAGTGTCATAAGATTAAACATGGGAATATTGCTTTATACGTCCTATATTCGGGATTTCTTATAAATATTCAATAAAAAGTAAAATTGGTTATAAAAAAAAAAACTGGGTAGAGCTGTGTTGATTCGGTTGATTCATACGGCCGTTGGTTTTAACGTGAAACGTCTATTATAAGAGAGTCGCTATTAGTGTTAAAGATTAAAAGAAAACCAGCCGGCCTATTTGCTAACTTAGTGTACAGCGTTTTGATAGTCATTTCAAAATACATTATGTTTTATATACCTTAAATGAAAACAGTCAATCATACGAAACCCGTAATGTATTTTGAAGTGACTATAGAGTAAATTTTTCCATACAAAAATCGCTCGAACTTGAGTGTCACAATTTTAAAAATAGTACCCCTGGGCCCATTGACCGTCTCGGCTGCGGCTCACGTTTGAGCGATTGTAATTGTATTTATGTACGTGAGTGATGGCTATTGATAGGACAGATCTCAGAACAATAACTAAAGCATAGAAACCGTGTTAAAATAACAACAAAATACAATATTCTACACTGTTTTAACTTATGGCATTGTTAAAGCATCAGAAAGAGATGCATATACAATGCCATTTGCGTAAATGTGCAGGTTGTCCTGGGGTACTGATGTGATCAGGGTTGTACTATATCGATGAAATATATTTATCGACTAAATGTTTCGTCCTAAGAAAGTCATAAATGTACTCTACTCTGATTGTATCGATTCGTTAAATGAGTACGATTCATAAAAAAAAAAACAACTAGTTGCACTCCAGGAGTGCCGGCAGAAGTGAAAACTCGCCTTTGCGGCATACTCAGGTCCGTGTCCTTCTTACGAATTTTCGATCAATTCACGTGTCCTGACGCGAGTTTTCTATTTTACCCATCCCAAAAAGTGCACAAAGCCGCTAAAGAGGCTTTTACTTTAAAAGTTACGTCAAGATACACCTAAATAACTCCTAATCGCATGGCGTCGCTTGGCTTCATCTGATAAATAGGTAAAAAAAAAAATCCATACATTACCCACCGCGCGTCTACTGTCTACTGCTGGTCATTAGGCCTTACCCAGTATTGGTCGAACGGCAGAATACCTAATATGATGTCAATCATATTTTCGATTATTTCGAAATTCAAACAGTGCCTACTTACCTACCTTACCTATGAATGCGCAAAAAACCCAATGCATTCGATTTACAGTCCCCAATGTGAGGCAGTCCAACGTTGACATACTAGTTGAAGGTAAAATAGACTTTGTAAATGATACCACCTTCTTAGGAATCACAATAGACTCTAAATTGCAATGGGGCGCTCATGTATCAAAAGGTAATATAAGGTCAGATATATTTTTCACTTGATCAATGGGCCATTCAGCATATTCCAAAACCATCTAAAGCTTTTCCCAGCTAGCTTTGAGGAACAGTCAGTAAAGGAAACATAATCAGGTAGGTAAAGAGAAACACATAATTCGAAGTGATATTTTTTATTTTATAAAACTTTTACACTAGGTTAAAAAAGTGCCAGTGTGTTATTTGTGAAAAATTCACAGTGTTGGTAATAGAAAAACAAGAGGTGAAGAAAAACAAGAGATTACTTTACCCACTTTCATTACTGTCCAAAATAAAATGTTTTTCATAATTTTAAATATAAATAATAAAACCGTTTCCGTAAACTTTCTTATTACCATTGATTTATAATTCGGCAAATATAAATGTAGGTAAAGCATCGTGTTTCAATCGCTTCCATTTAATTTTATATTCGAAATTAATGTATCGGCACGGCAGTAAAATATTTTGAACAAATTCGAGTATGTATGACATTTTATGTCCAATATGTCGCTTGAAAGTTCCTCGGATCCACACCTTTTTATCCTTTTACTTCAGGGAGCTGCAATAAAATTTCAACAATAATTTTCTTCATATTGGTAAAAATCGATTCTTTTTAGGGTTCCGTACCCAAAGGATAAAAACAGGACCCTACTAATATGACTCCGATATCCATCTGTCTGTCACCAGGCTGTATCTCATGAACCGTGATAGTGAGACAGTTGAAATATTACAAACAAAAATTTCGGGCGTTTTATAGCTTACGCCCACGGCTCCGCTCGCGTTAATGTCTATCCCCGATACCAGTACCTTATTCTGAGATGTAATTTATGTCTATGTTCTTTTCCGTACTCCAGAGATCGTGCAATGGTGATGATGATGATGCAAAATTTCATGATGATCGGTTCAGAAGTTACGGCGTGGAAGCGTAACAAACAAACTCACTTTCACATTTATAATATTATATGTAAGGATGGTACGGAACCCTTCGTGCGCGAGTCCGACTCACACTTTGCTGGTTGTTTAATTACCATGATGGTTCAATTTGTTACATTACTATTGCATGGCTCAACACTAACAAAAATATCCCTGATAGCAAGACCGTCATAAAAAATATCGATATACTCGTAGATACGTGATTTTACCACATCACTAGCAAAAAAAACTAACCTAATTTGAAATAAGGAAAAAACGATAATTTTAAGCAAAATACCTATAAAAGTTGTCATTTATACAATACGTTATATAAGTGACAATATTATTGTTGTATTTTGAGGTATTTTGGGTTTTAATTATGCACTTTTAACTGAAAAACTTACCGAAGAAAATTATGTTTTACAGAATTTATTTCTGTTCGTCCTGAATGGGATTTACATCGCTCCATTGCACAAGACATTGTTTAGTATAATGGTCATTTGATAACGCACCAACCCAACACCGGTTAATACTTTTTTCCGTGAGAATTTTAGCACAATCCTATATTTAATTTGCAGACATCACAATTCCGCCGCAATGTTTTTGTCGATATATAACCCGATCAAATCGGCAAGATGCTAATATTACAGACGTTGAACTGTAATAAGTTATTTTGAATTTAGTCGGATTTAATTGGAGTCCAATGGAGTCCATTGACATTTCAAGTCGGGACAACCATGAAAATAATAGAAACTGACTGAAGTTTTTGTCTCATTCTGTCATAAGCGAAAGCTCATAAGAAAAATACAGTGTCAACTATCTGTTTTCAGTTTCTATTTTTATGCGGCTTCTATGTATATTATTCTTCTGAGGGACAGATTGACGGCGACATTAATCGTTTCGGAACAATTGTCAACTGTTTTCACCAATAGGTACTTATATTTTAACCGACTTCAAAAAAAGGAAGGTTACTCAATTCGACCGTATATATTTTTTTTATATTTGTTGTGAAATTCGAGTTATTGTTCTAAGGCGCCATTTTTTTAAATCTATGATCTGAGGTGTCTGGAGTGCTATTTTTGAAATCAGGCCATTCGTAAACGAGCGATTTTTCCATACAAAAATTGCTCGAAGACAAGTGTCAGACTTTCAAAAATGAAGAAACACATGAGAATCACGTGTTTCTTCTGACATGTTAGGGATTTTTAGTAATCTTTTAGTTCTATCTCTGTTGCTATTATATTAGATGTCTATATGTAAATTAGTACGACATTTCCTTCCACTATTTGAATTAACGTCGTCAAAGACAATATATTATAAGACTTTCAATCCCCATACAACGATTCGTAATCCACAATAGCCCACAGTTTGTAAATGTGCCACTAGATGTCTCTAGTAATATCAAATCAACTCTTTGTGACTATTTTCCAGAGTAGTTTCGTAGTTTCTCCCGATATCGATTCGCGGTTACGAAATAAATCGGTGGATGATCGGCAGATGGCGCTCTATCATAAAAGTTAACTTCAAAATTTACTTTCAATTTTAATAATTACTTACACCTTTTTATTGAGCACTTAGTATATTTTAATAAAATAAAAGAATATTTATAAGGAATTATTCTCCATTAGAAAACCACTATATAGTGCCTACTTATATTTTTTTTATTATCTGTTCTGTGTACCCTAATGTCTAATGTGTACTTAGTGCAAAAAGTTTTGTCTTTTCGATGGCTAAGAAAGGAGCCATCAAACAACCTAGGTACCCACCTACATTTTTAAGTAAGAACCAGGTATGAATTTTAGAAAGTAGGTAGGTATATAGGTGGACGAGACCGAAGGCCCAGTGGGGGTGAGCATTATTAGCGCTTACGCATGTTAAGCAACCCCGGGCAGGTCCCCACTAGGATGGGCGACTGCAAGTGGCATAAAATGCCTCAAGCTCCTCCGTAATTCGGCAGGCACGCTAAGCAGTTGGTCATGGCTGTCATCGTTGATGGCAGTCGTTAAGCTATGACAGATGCCTTACTGCAGCTTGAAAAAATTACACGAGTGTATGTGGCCACATTTACACGAAAAACAAAACAAGTAGGTTTTAACTTTTAATTATGTCAGCGAGCGTCAGAAAGTGCTCGTAGCAGTTGGTAGCAAACATGTAGCAAATAACAAAGTGTTTGGAGTAAGTAGATAAATCAATCAATTGATAATAAATAAATATATACGGACAAATCACACAGATTGAGCTTGCCCCGAAGTAAGTTCGAGACTTGTGATATGGGATACTTACTCAACGATACTATATTTTATAACAAATACATATATAGATACACATCCAAGACCCAGGCCAATCTGAAAAAGATCATTTTCCATCTTGACCTGGCCGGGGATCGAACCCGGGCACTCCGTGTCGCAGGCTGGCGAGTTGACCGCTGCGCCACGGAGCTAGCCTGATATCTTCCCGATCCCGATAATCTTTCAGATGTAACGACTTTAACGTTAACGTAACCACTGAACCAATTTTGATAAAATTTAAATAGGACCAATAAGGTCGTATGCAAACCTTTTTCAAATAAACAAAACCGGCCAAGTGCGAGTCGGACTCACGCACGAAGGGTTCCGTGCATTATATTTAATTCGTTTGAAATTATGATAAATATTTTTAACTATATGATGTAACTCAAAATAATGCTTTTCGCAATTTTTCCCTTATCTGTGCTTTGTACCAAATTCCAAGATTCTGAGTTCACGGAAAGTACCCTGTAGGTTTTGATTCCCTTGCGAGTGTCAAAAAATTATTAAAACATTTTTATTATATGACTAGCTGTTGCCCGCGGCTCCGCCCGCGTTAGTGTCGGTCCCTCGGGAACAGTAGAATTTCTCGGAATGAAACATACCCTATGTCCTTCCCCGGGCCTCAAAATACCTCATTTTTTTTCACCAAATTTAGCTTAAAACGACAGACTTTCGCATTTATAATATTAGTATTAGTATGAAAGTATGGATATTATTTATACTTCTAAGTCCAGAAATGAGAAAATTTCCATAAAGATTGCTCTCCCACTTTGCCATTTAAAGGGGAATTGAGTCCATTTCACAGGTCTTTTTTAATTGTAATCAAGAACTTATATACCTATTTTAATACTTCTAGGTCTAGAAATGAGAAAACCCCCCTTCTGGGGGATTTTTTTCCAGTTGACCTACACAGACCTTTTTCAATTGTAATCGTACATTTATTGACCTTTTTTCATACTTCTAAGTTTAGAAATTAGGAAATTCCTATACGAACTTTACCCCGCTATTTTACCCCTTCAGGGAAAATATCGTCCATTTTACCTATAATGTTTAATTGTAACCTAGAACTTATATACTTATTTTCATACATCTTGGTCCAGAAATAAGAAAATTTCCAAACAAAGTTTATACCACCCACCCACCCCATTTTAACCCTTAAGGGGGGAATTTTGCAAATTTCATCTTAACCCATCTTTTTTAATTTTAATCGATAACTTATATACCTACTTTCATACTTCAAAGTCCAGAAATGAGAAAATTCCATATAAATTTTACCCCTTCAGAAGTTAAATTTTTAAAAATCCTTTCTTAACGCTCACTCACATCATTAAAAGAACCCCTGTACCAAATTTCAAGTTTCTAGGCGCAGCAGTTTCGGTTGCGTTGATATATAAGTCAGGTTTCCAGTTTGCCCGTGGCTGCACCGCCGCCGATAGTGTCCATCCCTCAGGAACAGTAGAATTTCCTGCTATATATTTTGCAGACAAACTTATGCCTTAAATTCATTCAAATGATAACTCTTTTTCTTTAATGAACCGATTGTAATGAAACAAACTTTAAATGTTTTACTGGGTTAAAACAAAGCAATTGGTGAAAGTTTGAAGTAAATCGGTTCAGTATTTTCGGAGATAATCGTGATTATACATACATACAGACAGACAGACAGACAAAAAATTCGAAAAAAATTTTTTTGCTTTCTATTATTCTTTTTAAGTGTCCCTCTATCCATTTCAGTCAAAAATTCTAAATGTACAGAAAAATATTTTTACTGTTTTATTATATGTATAGATGTTATCTGTGCTATAAGACGTTGCTTCGTACCAAAATCAAGATTTAGACTTTATGGGAAGTACCCTGCAGGTTTTGATTCTCTTGCGAATGTCAAAAAAACACAAAAATTTGCAACATAACCAACTAAATCTTTTGATTGCATTAGCAGAGATAGAAGTTTGGTTTTATCACAGCTCCAAGGTACAGTAGACCTGAGTATTTGATATGAATTTCAGCTTGATACCTCTACGCGTTCCTAAGAAAAAGGACAGACAGACAGATGGACAACAAAGTGATCCAATATGGGATCCATTTTTTTTCCTTTTGGGTTACGGAACCCTTAAAAACTGACTTCAATGAAACTACTGAACCGATTGTGATGGAATTTAAATGGGACCAACTTGAAAGTATACCCTTTTGAACAAATATTTTCTCCTTACTAATTTATTATTATAAATGCGAAAGTTAGTTTGTTTGTTTGTTACACTTTCACGCCATAACTACTGAACCCATCAACATGAAATTTTGCATACAAGTTCTCTAGAGTTAGGAGAAGGCTACCTTTTATCCCGGGAAAAAATACTATTTCTGAGGGATCGACATTAACGCGGGCGGAGCCGCGGGCGAAAGCTATTTTAAATATAATTCATAAATGACGGAGTTCTGAGGTACCAACCATTAAAAAACATACAACCGCAACAAAAACATTATTGATAACATCCTCCTTTTTTGAAGTCGGTTAAAATACGACCGAGAACGTTTATTTTGTCGTAGAATATTTATTCGACGACAAAATTCGAGAAAAATGCATCCTAAGAAAGTAACGGAGGAATTCTTCCATGTTGGACTGGTGGTAAAAAGTATCACGATTCATGAGATACAGCCTAACGGACGATCGGACAGACAGACAGACGGACAGCGGTTCTGTTTTTACCCTTTCAGAATGAACTAACTGCTCCTCTTCCTGCGCAGACCGTAGAAGCCAATCGTCGGAATGTACGAAAATCTAAAGAATCGTGTCAATAGTATTGCATAGGCGATGCGGCTAGCAGCCAATCACTATTTTGATCCCGTTTTTTATTTACCTTTACTGCCCTCCAATACGCTAAACGTGGCCTAGGTCTTGTACTCTTCAGGTCTTGTGGCGTTTAGGTCTTGTGGCCTTCAGGTCTTGCGGCCTATAAATCATGTGGCCTAAAGGTCTTTTGACCTTTCGGTCTTGTGACCTTTAGGTCTTGTGGCCTTAGGCCTTAGGGCCTTTAAGTCTTGTGGCCTATAGCTTTTGTGGCATGTAGGTCTTGTCACCTTCAGGTCTCGTGGCCTTTAAATCTTGTGGCCTATAGGTCTTTTGGCCTTTAGGTCTTGTGGCCTTAAGGTCTTGTGGTCTTTAAGTCTTGTGGCTTTTAGGTCTTGTGGCCTTAGGTCTTAGGGCCTTTAGGTCTTGTGGCCTATAGCTTTTGTGGCATGTAGGTCTTGTGGTCTTTATGTCTTGTGGCTTTTAGGTCTTGTGGCCTTAGGTCTTAGGGCCTTTAGGTCTTGTGGCCTATAGCTTTTGTGGCATGTAGGTCTTGCGGCCTTCAGGTCTCGTGGCCTTTAAATCTTGTGGCCTTCAGGTCTTGCGGCCTACAAGTCATGTGGCCTATAGGTCGTTTGGCCTTTAGGTCTTGTGGCCTTAAGGTTTTGTGGTCTTTATGTCTTGTGGCTTTTAGGTCTTGTGGACTTAGGCTCCGTCTACCCCGTAAGGGAAAGAGACGTGATGGTATGTATGTATGTATGTACAAAGTAATAAAAACAGTGTTGCCACAAAAAAAAGGGTTGGCCACTAAAACAGTCTTAGCCAATATCAACGAGTTGGCCACTTACGCAGTGTTTGACATTCCCAAAAACGACGAACGATTCCAAAATCTACAGCTGCATGTTGGCCACTATCACAAACTCTTAACAATTAGGTATATATATACTTCATAGCTTCATAGTAAGTATACTTATATAAAACCACATTTTCTACATAGAAAAGCAATTGCACCAGATATCAATGCATTACCTACTAGTTTTTGAATTTAGAATATTTGAAAATCTAATAATAATTATAAAACCCATACGTAATGTCTCCTGGGAAATATAGTAACAAAGCCAAATTTATATTGTCTTTGATAATGCCCAGGCATCCTACACTCACCCCGCCCGCCGTTCCAAATTTTATATAGGTAGACGGAGCGGTTCGCTCACAACAGCGGTTTGAAAAAGCGCGGGAAACTGGGATTGAAACGTCCATTCGACAGATGAGAGGAAGCTCGACCATTATCTTATCTCTATGAGCTCAACTTATTTTTTGCCATTGACAAGACGTCTGAGGCTTTCGAGTAATATATAGGTAGGTAAGTCAATGGGCTCTCTTCGTTATGGCGCGCATATGATGCTGGTGTCTTCGATCCGGGGTACATACATAAAAATAAAATAAACGATTCCAACAAATTGAAAACCTTTTATGAAGTCGCATACAAACGAGGCGAAACATGAAATAGTCAATAATCAACAAACTTATCGTCGTACATAGTTGTAGTTAAAATAATAGCGTTCCTTCGCATAAAATAGAAGTACCTAATTATGAAGTATCCGAATAATTACTGTGGACAGAAAATAAAAAACGATCATGAGTAGCGCCATCTTTCCTTTCTGATGTGTCAATAATCAAGCAGCACGACCGCTGTTGAAGGCAGCGCCCGTAACACCATCTAGCGTGACACATTTACAACCTATATTTTACTCGATGAGAAACGCCATCTGGAAATATTATACTTTTTCGGCGCAAATCGGGCTAGGTACGATCTTTTGTATGGAGATTGGCAGTCTTATATTATATTGTCTTTGACGTCGTTTTCGACGATTTTGGCACCATGTCAGAAAAACGGACATCGGCAGACAAAACTTTTCATCGTAGAAACATGATTTTAGTGTCATTATTTAGCGTATAGTTATAATCAGCTCGCTGCTAAGACTTTGAGTTTGCATCGCGCCATCTGGTTTTCTCTCAGTCTTTAACACTAAAAGCAACTCGCTGATAGACGTTTCACGTTAAAACCAACAGCCGTTTGAACCGACACAGTAGATTTTTCTTTTTCTTTTTCTTAGGTAGTGCGACTAGCTTAAAGCTATATGTAAGTGACCACTTTATAGGATAGCGCTGTGTGGAGGGTTATACTCCGACCCCAAAACACGTGAATTAAAAAAATTACAATATTGTAACTTTTGCTGCAAAATTGTAACATTTCAGGAAACGAAACGTAACTTACGACTTAAGGGCCCTGGCAACACTGTTAAAAATGCCGATCCGGAATCCGAATGCAGTGAACGCACCCCACCGGCATTTTTAAATGCCGCTGCTCCGGCCGCTCCGTCCGCTCCGATTCCGGTCCAGTGAAAGCGCAGCTAAGCTGTGCGTTCACTGGACCGGAATCGAAACGGACGGAGCGGACGGATTTGTTGCTTTGTATGGATTTGTATGGCACTGCGTCGGCATTTCCGTGCCGGAGACCGGAATTTCTGCCGGTGACGTCACCGGCATCGGCAGTCGTCAGTGTTGCCGTTCATAAGAAGACCTAACCCTTATGGTAGAACTTTTTATATTGGAATATTATTATGAATAACAGCGGATGGTAGAAACCTCATTTCGTAGGAATTCAATTTAGATCATCCATAACTTTTAAATTCATAGCTAATTATCCCATGACATAAACTTAATAGCCATAATAATTAAAAAGGAGAATCATTTTATCGCAGAAAGTTAAATTCACACATAGTTACAATTGCCTTTTGCCATACAATTCATTTCTATAGTCAATCATATCTGAGAAAATGTTTTGTCAGAATCATCATTTGGCTTAGGTTACATATTATGAGCAATTGATCAACACATGTTACAGAAAATGTACTTATATAGTAACCATAATGTACGCAGCATTCAAGCAAGCATGCAGCATGCAAGCAGCAGGCACGCAGCATTTAATTTAACTTTTGTCTAATTTTCAAGTCTATGTATTGAATGAAACTGTAAAAGTTCATTGTGGTGTTCCTCAAATACATATGTCGTGATCGTGAATGAATAAGACGAAAAAATAGAGTGATAAAAATACTGACATTAAAAACAAAAATACAAATCGATGAACATTGGCTGCACTCACAAAAAATGTCACGTTCCAGACCAGCAACAGCAGCAGCAGTAGGAGTAGTAGTAGTATCTATCACGCATCTATCTCTCCCCGTTATCACGTAAAATTATTGACCGTAAACTGACTTTACAGTCAACCAATTTTCAGGGTGCCGTAGTAAATAGGGAACCCTTATAGTTTCGCCATGTCTGTTTGTCCGTGCGTCTGTCCGTCCGTGGTTTTACTCATAGACTATAAGTATTAGAAAGCTGTAATTTGGTATGTATATTAATCATGCCGAAAAAGTAGTAAAATAAAATATAAGGTTCAAGAAGATAGTGAAGTTCAAAAAAATTTTTTCTGGTCATGTGGATGTACCCAAAGAATCTATCTTCATCTTTTAAGGCGATACCACTGTAAATAAGGTCGTTCTGAACCTTATTTATCTTGCAAAATACTTAAATTAGGAGTTTCAAATCTAAGTAATATGATTTTTGACTATTTCATCTCCAAAAATTGAAGATGGAAACACGTTTTGATAAAATTTTCTCGATAGAAATATTTTTTGAAAAATGGTCTTCGTTCGCAGATTTTTTGTTATTGTAGCTCAAATGCGACGAATGAAATAATGATTTTTAGACTAAAAGATAGGTTATTAGTAATTCATCAAAATGTAAATATGAAAATACAATTAACCGGTCTGATTTTATATAAAATAGAAATAACGAATTTGGCGCTTACGTTTTTTTCTTTGAGCGACTCGAGACTATCTCCTATCTCATCATTCACGGGCTAAACCGCCAAGCGCTATCCCTTGCGCACACTTGATCAGTCCTTTGCCGAGCGAAGGTACCAAACATTTGAGTCCTCGTCTTAATAAATCAGCATATAATGTATGAAACTCTCCATAGAGGAGTCTTTTAGAGTTCATATTATGCACCCATATCTTTCTTTTATTTTTTTTCTTCTTTCTGACAAAATACAGCTAATAACAAAAAAATATCTTCATCACTATCCTCCATAACGCTAAGCACGTGCAAGCTATGACGATTGCTTTAAAAATCAGCGTTGCCAGATGGTTACTTTTCTTACATTTTTCGTAACTTTCTCGCGTAACATGTAAAGACAGACTTAAATATGACACAGACATAATAATGGGACAGGGCAGGTATAGACATCGACTCAAGGGCCCTGGCAACACTGTAAAAATGCCGGTCTGGAATCCGAATGCAGTGAACGCATCCCACCGGCATTTTGTAAATGCCGGCGCTCCAGCCGCTCCGTCCGCTCCGATTCCGGTCCAGTGAACGCACAGCTTTACTTATTCGTAGGGTAGTGCACTAGTGGTCAATCACGGCCGACAATCTGCTAATATCGGAACGCAACGCGTAGCGGCCATCTTGCCCACTATCCTACATCTTTTCTGTGATTGGTTGATGCCTTGCTGACGTCATGGTCTGACGTTCGTCGCTGGCGCAAACGTAGGTAGTAGTTTGTGCATTACTGTCATTGTGTGAAGACCTGTGCTTATCCTCTCCACTTTACCAGTAATAGAGCCCTTTGTATTTCCCTAGTGCTTCTTGCGTTTTGGAAAATACCGTATTACAAGTGTTGTGTGTGTAAGTGTTTGCGAAAGGACTCTAGTTATTTACACCGTTAACCTAAAAGTTCTGAGAAAAGACTCAAGAGGTTAGAGTGCCTAAATCGTTACGATTTTATACCATTAGAGAAAGAGATAAACTTAGCGGTTTGTCAAAAACATTTTGAGAAGAGGTTCTTCAGTGAGACTAAACATCGGCCAAACATAAACTAAATAATTGTTTTGTAAAAATTCGAGTTAATAAAAATTACAATAATAATGATAAATGGTATTATTCATTTTCCTTTACGCCCCCATGTAAATAATGTATGCATGATATACAGTATGCATTAAAAAGCACAATAAGTATATATATATGAGTATATTGGTTGTATATCTATATGTGTAGTTATCTATAGATAACATATTAGCAATGGAAATGCACGTGCACGTTTATTCTTTTGCTCCAAACCTTAAATTATAAAAAAAAAAAAAATGTCAGTTAAGATATTGGAAAATTAAAAAAAAAACGCTATGGTTTAAATTTTTTGTTCACAGTTGGCAGTCTGATACGTAGTATCTCAGAAGAATAATATACATAGAAGCCGCATAAAAATAGAAACTGAAAACAGATAGTTGACACTGTATTTTTCTTATGAGCTTTCGCTTATGACAGAATGAGACAAAAACTTCAGTCAGTTTCTATTATTTTCATGGTTGTCCCGACTTGAAATGTCAATGGACTCCATTGGACTCCAATTAAATCCGACTAAATTCAAAATAACTTATTACAGTTCAACGTCTGTAATATTAGCATCTTGCCGATTTGATCGGGTTATATATCGACAAAAACATTGCGGCGGAATTGTGATGTCTGCAAATTAAATATAGGATTGTGCTAAAATTCTCACGGAAAAAAGTATTAACCGGTGTTGGGTTGGTGCGTTATCAAATGACCATTATACTAAACAATGTCTTGTGCAATGGAGCGATGTAAATCCCATTCAGGACGAACAGAAATAAATTCTGTAAAACATAATTTTCTTCGGTAAGTTTTTCAGTTAAAAGTGCATAATTAAAACCCAAAATACCTCAAAATACAACAATAATATTGTCACTTATATAACGTATTGTATAAATGACAACTTTTATAGGTATTTTGCTTAAAATTATCGTTTTTTCCTTATTTCAAATTAGGTTAGTTTTTTTTGCTAGTGATGTGGTAAAATCACGTATCTACGAGTATATCGATATTTTTTATGACGGTCTTGCTATCAGGGATATTTTTGTTAGTGTTGAGCCATGCAATAGTAATGTAACAAATTGAACCATCATGGTAATTAAACAACCAGCAAAGTGTGAGTCGGACTCGCGCACGAAGGGTTCCGTACCATCCTTACATATAATATTATAAATGTGAAAGTGAGTTTGTTTGTTACGCTTCCACGCCGTAACTTCTGAACCGATCATCATGAAATTTTGCATCATCATCATCACCATTGCACGATCTCTGGAGTACGGAAAAGAACATAGACATAAATTACATCTCAGAATAAGGTACTGGTATCGGGGATAGACATTAACGCGAGCGGAGCCGTGGGCGTAAGCTATAAAACGCCCGAAATTTTTGTTTGTAATATTTCAACTGTCTCACTATCACGGTTCATGAGATACAGCCTGGTGACAGACAGATGGATATCGGAGTCATATTAGTAGGGTCCTGTTTTTATCCTTTGGGTACGGAACCCTAAAAAGAATCGATTTTTACCAATATGAAGAAAATTATTGTTGAAATTTTATTGCAGCTCCCTGAAGTAAAAGGATAAAAAGGTGTGGATCCGAGGAACTTTCAAGCGACATATTGGACATAAAATGTCATACATACTCGAATTTGTTCAAAATATTTTACTGCCGTGCCGATACATTAATTTCGAATATAAAATTAAATGGAAGCGATTGAAACACGATGCTTTACCTACATTTATATTTGCCGAATTATAAATCAATGGTAATAAGAAAGTTTACGGAAACGGTTTTATTATTTATATTTAAAATTATGAAAAACATTTTATTTTGGACAGTAATGAAAGTGGGTAAAGTAATCTCTTGTTTTTCTTCACCTCTTGTTTTTCTATTACCAACACTGTGAATTTTTCACAAATAACACACTGGCACTTTTTTAACCTAGTGTAAAAGTTTTATAAAATAAAAAATATCACTTCGAATTATGTGTTTCTCTTTACCTACCTGATTATGTTTCCTTTACTGACTGTTCCTCAAAGCTAGCTGGGAAAAGCTTTAGATGGTTTTGGAATATGCTGAATGGCCCATTGATCAAGTGAAAAATATATCTGACCTTATATTACCTTTTGATACATGAGCGCCCCATTGCAATTTAGAGTCTATTGTGATTCCTAAGAAGGTGGTATCATTTACAAAGTCTATTTTACCTTCAACTAGTATGTCAACGTTGGACTGCCTCACATTGGGGACTGTAAATCGAATGCATTGGGTTTTTTGCGCATTCATAGGTAAGGTAGGTAAGTAGGCACTGTTTGAATTTCGAAATAATCGAAAATATGATTGACATCATATTAGGTATTCTGCCGTTCGACCAATACTGGGTAAGGCCTAATGACCAGCAGTAGACAGTAGACGCGCGGTGGGTAATGTATGGATTTTTTTTTTTACCTATTTATCAGATGAAGCCAAGCGACGCCATGCGATTAGGAGTTATTTAGGTGTATCTTGACGTAACTTTTAAAGTAAAAGCCTCTTTAGCGGCTTTGTGCACTTTTTGGGATGGGTAAAATAGAAAACTCGCGTCAGGACACGTGAATTGATCGAAAATTCGTAAGAAGGACACGGACCTGAGTATGCCGCAAAGGCGAGTTTTCACTTCTGCCGGCACTCCTGGAGTGCAACTAGTTGTTTTTTTTTTTATGAATCGTACTCATTTAACGAATCGATACAATCAGAGTAGAGTACATTTATGACTTTCTTAGGACGAAACATTTAGTCGATAAATATATTTCATCGATATAGTACAACCCTGATCACATCAGTACCCCAGGACAACCTGCACATTTACGCAAATGGCATTGTATATGCATCTCTTTCTGATGCTTTAACAATGCCATAAGTTAAAACAGTGTAGAATATTGTATTTTGTTGTTATTTTAACACGGTTTCTATGCTTTAGTTATTGTTCTGAGCGTAGTATCTCTTAGTAGTTTGCATCGCCGAACGCGCTGTGGTTATACTGAAAAAATGTATGAAAATCGTTCCGATTTTTGTTTACATACTTTTATTGTATTTTCTATGTCTGTACCTTTAATCGTAGTTTATTTCAGCATTTCCAGCTAATTTAGTCAGTATCAGTACCGTATTACAGAATCATGTTCATATTGATGATGAGATGAGTGAGTCACACATTGAACACGATATTCGAGTGAAGTCTACTCGATTTTGAAGTTTCACATCGATTACTTTTGCGATACGAATACAAACGAATTAAAAAAAGTAGTTTTCGATTTGTTCGAGTCGAGCAACAAATATATGCTCGTATTGAATCCAATGATTTCTATGAAAACTTAGGTCATCTTATTATGAAACTTCAAAATATATGTGTTTTAATAATTTTCCCATTCAGATTTTATAGTATTTTCTTTTCCAGAATAAATTAAGTGCAAAATTCTAGAGACGCTCTCCTCCACTGACTGTGCCTTCAAGCTTGGCCGCCATGTCTGAAGTTCGACTGCGTCTTTGTAATCCGTGCTGTGCTATTCTGTATTGTTTCAAAAAGACAGTGGTATCAATTGATGTAGGACAATGAAAATAATGGGACATGAATTAATTATGAACTTTAGTTATTTGTGGAGTGTTTATCAAATCTGAGCAAATCGATAAAATTTGCTTTTGGCGAAGGTACTCCAACTTCCCAACATCGTATTTTTAGTTCGTCCGCCATATTGGCGTTAATATCTTTTCGTAAGTCTTTTTTCCATAATTTTTAGCTTTAAATTTAGTAAAATGTTATAATTTTGTTATATTTATGTTGCTCGTTTGCTAGGGCTTTGTTTTAACTATAAGTAGAGTGTGCATGATAAGGGAATAGAGCAATATTTGAATATCTTGTTCATGGCCTCCTTAGAGGCAATTTTCACCCATTTCTTTAGGCTGGTGTTCGAAATATTTATTGAGCTTTCGGTACACGATTAGTTAGAACCATTCAAGGTATTTAGGAAATGGTATATGTTATACTTTAACTATTTACACATACATTATATTTGGTAGGTGAATAGCTACTATTCGTCTTTACAATGCGTATGCTTTTACCATTATTAAAATTAGTTAATGTCCTTGTTCTGTGCATTTTGTTGTTTTGGTAAAATATAGTTTGTTAAAAAAAAATCTTAATCCTTTTATTCACGTAATAACCCATTTCACCTCTCTCTATAATTCAAATTTGATTTTTTGGTTCAAGGAATGTTCTAGATTTTTAGTTAGCGTTCTCCTTGTCTTGACTTGCCACATTCATTTCAGTTATTTTTGTTATATTAGTGCCTTACCTGTTACAAATTTTGCATTGAAACCAGTAACTGGTCAATGTGTCTTAGGATATCAAAGCTATGTAGTGCTGTGTCAAGCTAGTTGAGGAGACAAAAGGGTCACCAATATCACTTGCATAAAATTTTCTTACCCATAGGTATATTGTGCCATACTAAAGAACTAAATAATACCCAAATTGCAATATGTACTCTGCTTGTTTTTATTAAATTTAATTGTATTCCTAAAGACCTTTTATACATTATAGGTATGTATTGTAGGTACCACTTTCTTTTATCAGGGTAATGTAGATGTAGAATAATCAAACAATACTTCTTTATTTTCAACTGCTCTTAAGTCACTGGTACACAGAATAATAATGTGTCATGCATTCTGTTATTCAATACCATTGCGGTTTGAGAACATGCCTTTTTCTCATAATTAATATTTCAAGTCAAAATCATACTATGTACTAGTGATGTATCGAATGTCATATTTTGGACATTCGCGAATGCGAATGCGAATGCGAATATTTGCTACCGACATTCGCGAATGCGAATGCGAATGCGAATATTCAGATTTTGTTTAAATTTGGCGCCAATTTACGATCGCTTGGTGACCTTGATAGCAGTTCCGTTCGAACGAGGCGAAGCGCGTTCGATTTGATTTTTGTTTCGATTTTATATTATAATTTTAGATTTAAGGTTAATTTCTCAAAGTTAATAAATAAATGTTACCAACCAAATGATAAAGAGAAGACTGATTATGTGATGACGAGGTTAAATAATTTTCTTGAATTAAAACATAGTTAATGTATAGATTTTGTTTTATTATATCAACTAACAATAAAAAAAAAAAATTAAAAAAAAATATTCGCAAAAACATTCGCAGTAAATTCGCGAATGCGAATGCGAATGCGAATATGCAAAAATATGCGAATATCCGCGAATGCGAATGCGAATGCGAATATTCGTTACATCACTACTATGTACCTACTTAAAGCCCTATAATCAGTCCACGAATACCATTGATCAGTTTGATAGGAACAAGGTAACTAGGAACAACCTAATGATCTGCATTGTTACATACTTGCATTTATTTTAGCGAGTACCATAGATTTTTCTACACTGCGGTTGCTCTAATTGAAAAGAAAAGAAGTAGAATCTGTGTATAATTATATTGATGGCCTACAAGTATAAATATTTAAATATTGCATGTAACTAATTACTTAGTAAGATTTTTTTTTGCATGCATTTCTGATTTGTAGCCAAAGGGTAAAAACTGGACCTTATTCATATGGCTATGCTGCCTGTCTGTCACCAGACTGTATCTTATGAACCATGATAGATGGATTTAGATTGGATTTTTATGGATAATTTATATCTGTTGCCACTATAACAACAAATACTAAAATACAGTATAAATAAGGGGTCTCCAATACAACAAACATGATTTGTTTTTGCTTGATGTTGATACTGCAACAGATAGACATTTAAAATATTCATAGAATGTTGAGTTATATCATTCACTTTTAAAAAATGAGTTATGAAATTAAAATAAAATTAATATTTAAGGGGGCTCCCATAAAACAGACATGATTTTATTGCCATTTTTATAGATGATGGTAGAAGCCTTTGTGCATGAGTGACTTCCAGTTTTTCTAGCCTTCAATTGTGTACTAATCAGTTCTGATCAAGTTGTCTAGGCCTGGACCTTTGAAACACAAATAAATGCTATATAACAAACCCAAACGACTTACTTGAAACTGAAATCTGGTGACACCAATTCCTTGTTCAACAACTAAACACTATTTGGGTATTTATTGCGGATGTGTCATTAATATTCCACAATATTATGCAAAGTAGACCCTGGACTTAAGAATAGAACTAATTAGATATTCTGTAAATTGAAATGGAAGGAACACACTTACCTCTTTATTATGACACCATTTACAAAAGTGTGGAGTTGCATGATTTTTAAAATTATAAGCATTTTAATTTTCATGCTTTTCAAGGTTAAACATAGGTATATAGTAGGGAAAACCTTTTGTCGTATTTTATGTACAGATTTGTGGGAAAATATCTTCGGTTATCCTGTATGTCTAACTGATGCCAATAGAAAGGTGACATGACCATATAAAGTAGTAAAAAATATTTTCCTGCTTTAATTGTTTAATTATGTTCAGTCAAAACAAATCGAGAGTAACAAAAGAAATTATACATTTTTAAAAGGTTTTTAGAAGAAGGAAAAAATGCAAAATTTTGATGATATGAACCTACTGCAATCCCAATAAAACGAAACACAACGAATTAAGCATTTGTGTCTATGGATATAGTCTTCATACAAAATATGAAAAGACTTTTTTTATAATATAAATGAATTTTTAAATTGATTAATTAAATAAATTAAATAAAATAATTATAAATTGAATCTCAATAAATAATCCCATCAAGCTTATGCATAATAGAAGTTACAAATTATGGACAAATTTATTACACATAATTAATTCTGACTTATTACAAATAACTCTGAAAATTGAACTTAAATATTTTGAATTGATATTTTATATTTAAATTTTGCACGCCAATATAAGGTGAAACAAAACATTATATTATAACTTTTTTTACATTTTTATGCACATAATTTGTACAAGACGTTTATTGCAAATAGATATATTTATATTTTTCCCTCACTTAATATTTAATAAGGTACCTCTATAAAAATCTGTGTAATAAAGATTTTTTAGGTTTTCGTAACTCAAAAGAAAAAAACGGAACCTTTATAGGATCACTTTGTTGTCTGTCTATCTGTCAAGAACCTTTCTCTCAGAAACGCTTGAAGGTATCAAGCTGCAATTCATATCAAACACTCAGGTCTACTGTTCCTTGGAGCTGTGAAAAAAAATCAAACTTCTAATCCAATGCAATAATATGCTGCAAATTTTCATCATTTGCAAGGCAAAACCTACAAGATACTTCCTGTGAACTGAGAATCTTGATATTTGGTATTTCTTATATCAAAGACAAAGGAAAAATTGCGAAAAACAAATTTTTAGTTCCTTATTAATAATATTTTTAATTATTTAAAATTTATTTTAGATAATGGTACAGAACCCTCGGTGCGCGAGTCTGGCTCGCACTTGGCCGGTTAGTTCTATTTTCTTGATAAACAGAGCAGGCTCTGAAGTGCAGCCCCATAGGAATAATAAAATTCAGATACCATATTTACAATGTAACTCGTCCCCACTTGTGAGGGATCCCCTATGAGGAGGTGAAGGTTTATTATACTTAAATTTGGATACAGTAGGTTTTTTATGAAATTTAAATAATATCTTTAGTAAATTTTAGTACCTTGACAATAGGGACAACAAGCTATTTATTAAGCGCCTATTAAACTATCCTGAATTCAGTCACTGACGAGAGGGACGCCGCAATACGTGAGATACGATTAGAGATATCTCCATTCTTGTCTAACGAACTGCGCCGTCCCTCTCGTCGCTTTACTCAAATGTCGTTTCAATATTTATTTGTTTTTTTTTTTATGTATGGGACGGCAAACATGCAAGCTAGACACCTGGATAGCAAGCAATCAGCGCTGCCCATGGACAACTGCAGGGTATAATAGGAGCGTTGCCGGCCTTTCAAGGAGTTGGGGGAAGGATGGGCCACCGGCTCTCTCACTCACCAAAGGAAGCATAGAAGCAGTAAAGCTTCTACTCAAACGTTGATTTCCTGTGAGATTGTGGTACTCCCCTGGGCAAGTCGACTCATTCATGCTACTAGCAAAAAATAATTTTACCGGTAGCGTGGGTCTTACACAACTAAAGCAGTTTTATTTTAATAACCAGTACTGTCCCATTGGTGGGCAAAGGTCTCTCCCATCTCCTTCCATTATATAAAAGGGGTTATCAGAAGATTTTCATACAGCAAAAGTAAGCCAAGATGACGGTTGTTGTCATGTAATCGTAAATTATTTATGAGATTCAATATAGTCAACAACGTGCGTCGCTTCGGCGTCATTCGACACTAAGTACCTACTATAACGGGGCTATTGACAAGATTTTCATTCAACGAATTTAAACCAGAATGGCGGTAGTCATAAAATTGTAAATGATACATTAATGGAAAATAAGCTAAAATCTTTTATAGATTTATTTCTATAACATATATAATAAAATTATTTGCAGCAATCCAAACCACAAGTCTGCATATTTCTTTGAAAATCTATTATTTTCTTCAAACTATCACAATGATCTGTCGGGTCCATACACAATACACCACTAACCGAGTTAGTATGCTTTCCTGCTAACTTTTGACAAAAAAATTTGGTTTCTATTTCCTTTAGGTATATTGATCTCTTTGATCAAACTTAGATAAACTATCACAGCTACATACTTAGGGTTCACAAATCTAGATTTGAATTAAAATAAAATAATCTAAATTGTGAACCCTAAGTATGTAGCTGTGATAGTTTCCCTTTATACATTTATGCCACTGCCCTGAATTTTCCCACGAATCCATAAACAACTATTTAGCTTGCAGAAGCTGCGGGACAATTTGAGGCATATATAGTGATATATGCCTAATGGATCTCTGAATCAAAAAATGGTGTTCAAACACTGACATTATTTTTTAGACTTATCCAATATTACACCACAATAAGAGAAAATGAAGAGAAAAAAATATGTCTACACTTTACATCGGGAAAAACCCCAATTATTTTTGAAGTAAAAACTTCTTAAGCGGCGTTGTGGACTGTTTGGGATGGTTAAATTTTTTTTTAACTCGCGTCAGGACACGAGACCTGATCGAAAATTCTTAAGACGGACACGTAATCCGAGACCGCCCCAAATGCGACAGGCGAAATTTCACTTCTGCCGGCTCTTCCGGAGAGCAACCTGTTGTTTTTTTTTAAATTTAATTTCTCTACTGGATTGATTAAAATAGGCTCAAATACTTTTAAGGCTGGTTTTCATAGGTCAAGGAATGCTTTAGTAGAAGATTTTGATTTGACTTTTTCGTACAAATTAATTATTTTCTATATTAAAGTCGATAAGCTATTTTGACTGTCGACGTCAATGTCTTGGTATCCATAGTCCGTATATATATTTATTTATATTTTTCTTAATATTCAAGACGAAATATTCAAGATATCTCCAAAAATATCGTGTCGTTTTTTTTTTATTTGCTTCTAAGGCAATTTTCTAGCTTATTAGTGCCTGCTCTTAAAATATTTGCGCTTTATTTAAATGGCAAAATATAGCATACAGACGTATATGGCGAAACTATTTTTCTTTGTTTACTACAGAACCCTTTCAAGGCAAATAAATTGTACACAAACAAATCTATTTAAATAAAAACTCTTCAATTAATTGTTAGGGTTTTGTCAAGTGACACAATGAAATTCATATCAGGATCAGTCATGCCTGTCTGTCTGTCACAGCCAATTTGCTCCGAACCTACTGGACTGATGAAATTGTAGTTAATACTACACATTACACGTTGATTTATGTGACCTAAACACGTACATAGGTGTTCTGAAATTAAATACATTTTGAGTTTTGGGGGTTGATTATCTGAATATTTTTTAGAGTACAAATTGTTTCTTGCCATGTACATGTCAAAAGGGTAAAAAGGCTTCTTGCAAGGAACTCAGATATATATATTTTCCTAATATTCCTAATAATTAGGCGGCGGAAACGGGATTCCGTCGTTCGGTCAATGTACGCTTTCGAATTTCGGAGAAAATTCCCCAACCTGGCAACTCATAAGACTTGGCTGTCAACGTCATCATTATTTGACAGATTGACAATGTAATGTGATTACGCATGGGAATATTGCTGTAAAAGTCCTACAACCGGTATTCATTTCAAAAATTCATAAAAAAATCAAAATTGGATAAAGAATTTAAAACATCTCGAAGTATTTACATATAAGTCCAAATCAGAATCATTTATTTTCGATTGCATAAAAAGTAGTACTTCCGCTTGATAGCAAGTTGTCAATTGAAAGATTCAAATCGGAATTTACTAATCTTCTATTCATCTATATTATTATATTTCTAATCAGTCTTTCTGGACCTCCCTGTAGCTAGAATTAAAAGCAAATCCTGATGAAATGAACAGCTCTGACAGATATTTTATAATTATGGTTCTATTATTGTTTAGTTGCCTATAGTAAGTGTACCTACAAAAACATTAAATATGGATTTCTTCTTTTCAGACGAGATAGCAGCCAAATTGCAACAAGAAGTGATTTGGCGCTTTCAACGCATACTGCCCTGCAAGGTAATATATTAAAAAAATAGGATCAGGTGCTTTATACTTTATTTGTCGTTTCAAAATTTAACATAACATACTAATTTCTTACAGGTAGGATATTTATTAGTCGATGAATGTGATGGCTTCTTTCTAGGTGCATCAGCACCAAAACATATATTATGATAGAACGGTTAAAAGTCATCAGAGGATATAGCTGATGCCTCTTAGTAAGAAATTGGATGAACCTCTTGTTACGATTGAGGTGAGATTCTCTTTGATGATCTGAGTGTATGCATGTGTTATCATTTTAAAATGTTTACTACAGTGGTGGCTTCACTTTGGCAGGTAGATTGCTGACTCCAGCACGATGCAGCAAGCGGTAGATCCTCTCGCTACGACGAGCACGGTAACTTTACACATTTTTAAATAAATTTAAAAGCAATTTGTGTGAGTTTTCGTTTTGAATGACCTTCTTGTTACTGAACCACTTTCTGTGGCTGATTTTAATGAAATTTGGATATGTTTATAATGACATGCTCTAAACGAAAAACATTCATGGAATATCGGGAAAATTGTGTCCATTTAAAAGGCCGATAGTAACATACACTAAACGCAGAATATAAAAATTCAACATTAACAACAGAGATGCATAACTAGAGATAGATCTGAACAATATAGATTTCTCTCTTGTAAGATGCTTGCATTTGAATTTTCCATGAACGAAGTCTGTTAAAAATCCCGTATGATTAGGGTAACCATGTCTCAGGATTAGTCCTGAGATTTCAGGATTTTAGGATTCTTCTCAGGATTTAAGCAGGATCTTGGAAATCTAAGGAATAAAAATTAATTCCAGGATTTTGAGAATTTTCAATAAAATACAATAAATACATTTTAAAGAGAAGAAAAGCAAACAAAAGCTAATCTTGCTAATAGGCACCTTTAGAAAATCATATAACAAAACCTTTGGTAATAATTACAGAATTAAAATTAGCACTTATTTATCGAACGACTTTTTTATTGAAAGAAAATTCTCAAACTGCAACAAAATCTTAGGATTTTTCAATGTAAATTAGGCTATTTTCCGGATTTTTAATTTTTTCATCTGGTAGCTCATGTATGTTTCTTAAAATACTATATTAGCAACAGTTATATTCTCGTCACTATAATTTTGTACATTTTTCATATTTTACCAGTTTTTAATTTAGTGTTTTGCTTTTTTTGTTCTTACTTGGTATGTTTTGTGTTTGTATATGATTTCATCGGTGAAGCTTATGTTTTATTTTTCGGTAGTAAAATTATAGTGTACTTACATCGGCATAAATTTCCAGCTGATCAAGAATATTAGTGAGTCTGGATTTTCATCATTTACCAACATTTCCTTGTCATAATTTAATCGTACATATTACTACTGGCCTTAAAAAGAACGTCTTACATTCGACAAAAAATTGTAACACTAACCTCATTCTGTAATCTCACTCAATACTTATTTTTGTTAAGTTTGGAACGTTTAAAGGGACGGAAGTAACAAGTAGGTTAAGAAGATGGATTTTGGTTTTACATTTAATATTTATCCCAACAGCCGGCGGCGGAGCCCGTCAATGGAGCACCTCCGGACGAGACCCCGCGGCGGCAGGGGCGTATGACTAATCAACTACAGTTTCTCCAGAAGAATGTAATGAAAGCCGTGTGGAAGCATAAACTGGCATGGCCTTTTCATCAACCTGTGGACGCGAAAAAGCTTAACCTTCCAGTACGTATCATCTCATAGGCTAGTTTCCTAAAAAAATATAATTAGTTCGTCAGTTTTGGATTTTTGGATAAGTATTTTTTCTTTTGTCGATAAAAAAAAAATATGTTATAGACTTTTGAAATTCCGTGTGACGTCATAGTATGTTACACTTTTTAGTAAACTAACGTCACCCACTCATGAACTTTGATGCACTATATCTTTAACATTAAAGTTAATTGATAAAATAAAAAAAATACGTGCCCAATATTTTTTGATTATCCTACTGATTGACTAATTTTAATGTCATTATTTTGACCCAGGAAACTAGGAGAGACGACATTTTTGAAGTATTGTTATAAACTCTTTTATTTTTTCAGGATTATCACAAAATTATAAAGAAACCTATGGATCTAGGAACTATAAAAAAGCGTCTGGAGTCAAACTACTACTACTCGGCACAGGAATGTATCCAAGATTTCAATACCATGTTTACGAACTGTTATGTGTACAATAAACCTGGAGAAGATGTAGTTATAATGGCTCAGACGCTCGAGAAGCTGTTTCTCAATAGGGTAAGTAATGTTGGGATGCATAATGTTATATGACGTTTATTATTATGATATTGGAATTTAAACCAGCAAATAATTTGTACTAACAGATAGCTCAAATGGAAAAAGAGGAAAAGGAGATCGAGACGCCGTCAAAGGGCGGCGGTAAGGCGTCTGGCAAGAAACGCGCCAGTGGGGCTCCAGCGACGCCGGGGGCGGCGGCTCCGGCGGCGGGCACGCCAGCGCGCGCCCCCGTGAAGGCGGCGGCCGCCATGCTGCCCGCCATGTTCCCCGCCGCGGCGCCTGCGCAGCCCGCGCCCCCCGCGCCGCCCCCTAGCACCACGCCGCCTGCTACCCACACTGGTCTCCCGCAACAAGTGAGCGTTTTTCCATCAATGCTATCTTCTGAATGTCTACATTATTGGGTTACATATAAATGATTTTTTTGCATTCACAATGCTATTCTGATATACATACTCTATATATTATTTGTTTCTTAATTTAATTAGAGTACACTTATAAAAAATTTAAGGCTTCCTACATTCAAATTCATTGTAAAATGAGTTGAATCAACTACCACTATCATTACCGTGCAACTACCTTACTTGTAAAAGTAGGGTAGTTGTGTTAGGTGACGCAAACCTTAATATGTATAAAGGGAATGGGATATGATGGAGATTTTCGACGCCAAGGTTTGAACGGTAGCTCAAATGGCAGAGCCATAGGTCGTACAGAGAGTTAAGGTCGCAGGTTCAAACCCCGTCCGCATGGATTTTTTTTGCCATATTTTATTTCTTAATTTCTTAACTCAGGGAGGACTCTACTGGTTTTGACTAGCCTAGTGAGCCATTCGAACCATAAATAAGTAGATAATTAGTTAAACATACGTAGATTCCAACTTTGAACCTACTCATGATTTGATTTAAGTGAATTCAAATTTTAATCAAGTCGATTGGTGCAGGTCACGACGCAACCTTCGAGTTTCCACGTGACGCAGCCTACTACACCCGTTACTACCATCCCAGCTGTGACCCTATCACAAACACAACCTGCCAAGGTACAACGTATAATTATTTCCTACTTTTAACACTTTTAAAAAAAAAAAAAGATGTGTGTCTATATGTCAACGTAAATTACTTAGTCAAGATCAACGCGCTGAGCTTATGTGATACTTATTTTTAGGTGAAAAAGGGCGTTAAAAGAAAAGCTGATACAACAACGCCCATGGGCAGTTCTTTTGAAGGAGGTTATACAACGCCTACCATTGACCAGCAAAGTGGTCCTAAACCTGCCAAAATTTCAACAAGAAGAGAAAGTGGACGACAAAAAAAGGTAATTCATTTATAATAAAGAAATAAAGATGTTTGTCTGTGAGTGTGATAAATAATCATTAAGTCGGAATTCTGTTTCTTATAGACAAGTAGGACGGGAGAAGATAATTTCAAGGGTGGCTTGTCACCGGGCGTGGGCGGGGCAGGCGCGTCTCACCATTCCGTAATGACCCCACAGTTAGCCAAAAGCAAAGAGAAACTGTCTGATGCGTTAAAGAGCTGTAATGAAATATTGAAAGAATTGTTTTCTAAGAAACATTCGGTAAGTTATTTATTATTCAATTGGTACATTTTGCTGTGTGTTTTGTGTCTTTGGGTTTACAGCTTTTACTAACTCTTTATTATATTTGCAGGGCTATGCTTGGCCATTTTATAAGCCAGTAGATGCGGAATTACTTGGACTTCATGACTATTTTGATATTATAAAGAAACCTATGGACCTTGGTACTGTTAAGCAGAAGATGGACAACCGGGCGTACAAAACAGCTGCTGAGTTTGCCGCTGATGTACGTTTAATATTCACAAACTGTTATAAGTACAACCCACCAGACCATGATGTGGTAGCCATGGCTCGGAAACTGCAGGATGTGTTTGAAATGAGGTGAATGTCGCTTTCCAATCATTTGGAAAATGTTTTGATGCAGTTATAATTGTGCATATAATGTTATTTAAATATTTCCCCTAGGTACGCCAAAATTCCGGACGAACCCGTTCATGTTGGTGTACCGCATATAGATAAGGGCAGCTCGGCGTCGAGTTCAGAATCGGGCTCCGAGTCCGATTCGGAGTCGGACGACTCGGAAGAGGAAAGAAATAATAAAGTTAAACTTCTTGAGAAGGAACTTCTAGCTCTACAAGAAAAGATGAGGAAACTGGTCGAGGAATCTAATACGAAGAAAAAAGCGAAGAAGAAAATTAAGGAAAAGCAGAAGAAACAAATTACAAACAGCACAATACCCAAGGCTAACGCTGTGGCAGCTTATGGAGGAAAGACTAACAACATCGCGGACAATTTAGGTATAAAATATTTTTATTTATATTGATTTTGTAAGTCACAAATTACCTAGTACTAAGTAATTTGGCGTCACAATATTTTCTGTGTAGCGGTAAAAGATAGGCGAGCACCGCGGCGCACACGAGGGTTCCCGGGTTCGTTCCCCGGCCAGGTCAAGGTGGAAATCTTTTTCAGATTGACCTGGGTCTTGGATGTTTATTTATTTAAGTATCATAGTATCGTTGAATTAGTATCCTACGACACAAGTTCAAAACTTATTGTGGGGCTAGCTCAATTTGTATGATATGTCCCTATATATTTATTTATTGTGGATTCATAAAAATGTGCATTTTAATGACACGCAAAATGATCATCTCGCCAGTGAGTTTAATATTACTAGATTAATAGAAGTAGAGAGCTAGCAGTCAAGTTCCGTTGTGTCGCAGCGACGCCGACGGCGCGCGGCAAGGCGGGGCGGTCGCGGGGCGCGGCGGCGGCGGGCGCGGGCGCGGGGGCCGCGGCGCATGCGGGGCGCGCGGCGGCGGCGGGGCGCGCGCAGCCCGGCAAGAAGAAGGGCGCCGCGCCCGCCGCCGCGCCCGCGCCGCACGTGCCGCCGCACCATGACTCCGAGGACGAGGACGTCGCTAAGCCCATGTCCTACGACGAGAAGCGACAGCTCTCGCTCGACATCAACAAGCTGCCGGGTGAGTACTCTTCAAGGCTTGGGCGCAAAACGTCTCTTTCGCAAAATGTCTCTTTCGCAGAATGTCTCTTTCGCAAAATATCGCGCCATGGAAAATATATTTTATTCGCAATATTTTATAACTAAAGTAAATTACAATGCCAAAATTTATTTATTTGACATTTTAATATTAAATTTATTTTCTTAATCATTAAAAAAATCGTATAAATATTATTATTATAAAAAATATTTTCATTTGCAATAGTCAAATAAAAAATGATTTTGTTTTGAAAATCGAAATTTCATTATAAAGTCCCTGGCGTGACATTTTGCGAAAGAGACATTCTGCGAAAGAGACGTTGTACGGCCAGGGGACATTTTGCGAGAGACGTTTTGCGCCTGAGCCCACTTCAAATGTCTTTAAGCGATTCAGGAGGAATGACAATCATCTTCATTACATCCGCAAAAAGTCTATTGCTGGCCAAGGGCCTTTCCTGAGGGTTCTACGTTCCATTGGAGGATATTGCCATACCTACCACGCTTGGCAGGCGGGTTGACGAGCGCAGTTTGTTTGGCTTGGCACATTGCAAGAATTTTGAAGCTGGGGAAGGATAGGAATTTGTTGTATTTGGAAAGGGGGTGATAGGTATTGGGATACTACTCACTCAGATGAATGGGGGAAAAGCAAGTGGCAAGCCGAACGGCCGGGCGCGCATACCCTATGCCATACCTGCAACCTCCGGATATTGAAATTAAATCACTTAATTAGGTTTTATCGCGTTTACCCCATTATGATTTAATTTTAATGAGTAACAATTGCAAATTAGAAAACAAAGGAGTAAGGTATAAACATGCAAGACGCTCCTAGTTGATACTGTCAATATTGAGAAGTTGTGCAGACTTGAGATTTTATGACATGAGGAAATATTTTTGATGTATTATGTTGTTCTCAGGTGACAAACTTGGAAAAGTCGTCCACATAATTCAGAATAGAGAGCCATCACTACGGGATTCCAATCCAGATGAAATTGAGATTGACTTTGAAACATTGAAACCTTCAACACTAAGGGAACTAGAAAATTATGTGGCGTCATGCCTACGCAAAAAGACACGTAAGTTATTAAATACACATTGTCATAGTAAATATGAGATACCGTCTTAGAAACTTATCACCTGGTTTTTAAAGATGGTAAAGATTATGTATATCATTGGTACATCAATCAATTCCACATGGGTAGCCAATCCTTATCCCGGGCGCGTATTGCCAAACTGTATACTGACCCAGATCAGGGTTGCTCTGAGTTCGATCGCAGTTTGCCTTTGTAGTTGAAGAGCAAACTGTATACCTATTCAGAGAGTGTCTGAATCAAAATACATTTTGCTTTAAAATACTTGAGCAAAAAACATACGATTCCAGACATCCATACTTTCCAGCGTCTGGTGTAGTATGTAATGGCATGATAATTTAGAACAAAATGCATGCGAATGCAGACATGTTTTATTTCCCTGCCTCGCCTTCTAAAACTTGCGCCGCTTGCGACCTTGACTCCTTTTTTTTGAACAGTGGTCGTGACTTTATTAGCAATTACGCACGTGTTTATTAAATAAAGTGTAAAAATAGTTATTTTTAAAAAATAAACCGACTTTTAAACTGTTTTTTATAGATCGGTGTAAGCCTTAATAATTTAAATAAAATTAACACTTAAATAGTTTGCGGTACGAGTATGCTGGTAGAAAAACAGTTGGCATATATACTGATATTTTTAACATATAATTTATATTTTGCACTTTCCGATTATTAACAACAAAAAATCGATAGGGAAATAAAGCACAAAAGGCGTGGTGTGACGCCATCTCTTGTTATTTGAGTTTTTTAATTAATTTACTTTGTTATCGATCACTTATAATATAATATCGACTTAATTGAGTTATTATTACCTACACTGAAATTAAAAATAGGTACAATTTGTTGTGTCAGTGCATCTTTCTTTGAAACTTAATAAATACTGAAGTGGACACATTTATAGTTTTTTTAACACATAGTTGTTACAGTTCAAATTAATTTTTAGTCATACTTACAACGACTAAACTTAAATTTCTTCACATAGGGTATGTTTTTGGGGAAAGTTGTTCAGTTTCACGGATAGGATACCTAAAAATCGCAAATGCATAAAAAAGTTACGGGAAATTACGAAACACGTTGTATAGTTAGTTAAAGATATTTGCGTGTCACAGTTTGCTTTACATACAAGCGAGCAAAGTGCATACCGTCTCAGACTGCTCTGAGCTCGTATGTACTTTGCTCCAATTTGTTTGTGAATTTAATGAGTACGACGTAGTTCAGTACAGACTATGGGTGTCTGGGTCAGTATACAGTTTGGCAATACGCATCCCGGGCTATACTGCAAGTTAAAAAAAAATACGCGTTCGATTATAATTTCCCTCATCTGTTATAAAATTCAAGCACTAGTCAAAATAATACTTCATGGACAATGGATAAGATTTCAACATTATCACTTTTTTGACAAATTCCGAAAGTAGTACAAGGACTGAAAAAAAAACTGACATTAAATTTTTATGAGTTGTCAGGTTTGGGAATATTTTCGAAAGCAGTACAAGGAACGTTTATGTGATACTGTAACACTAACTGTGCGAATATAATAGCTCTTGACCAATTTTTTAAGCAATGCAAAGAGACTACTACAAACAGAGTTGCTATGTGAAGTTGTGACTAAGTTTGTATTTAAATAGAAGCTTGTGCTTTAGGGTCAATTCAAACTAGGTTTTGAGGGGTTGATAAACCACTGAAACTCACCGTTATAACATGTAGCCCAGAAGCAACTATTTTTCATTTGTTGTCCCACAATTTTGTCCCACTTTACTACATTGTACAAATATCTAATGAAGACTCGTAATTTCAGATCGTAAGATGTCAGGTAAATCTAAAGATGAACAAATGGCGGAGAAAAAGCAAGAACTAGAAAAAAGGTTGCAGGATGTCTCTGGACAACTAGGAACGAACAAAAAGCAGCAGCAGAAAAAAGGTAAGCGCGGTTTATAGTAGATGAGGCAATTGAATCTATCTATTCACGCTTTGAAAATCCACTGTGACTTAGACAAAAATCAAGCCCCGACAGGCTAGTAGACAACAAATACTGTTGAAAAGTGTTTCTTAGGTGTTTCCTTCTTTGCAGTGGTCGGTTCCGCTAGGACGCTAGTCGTTTGTAGCTTTTGAACGGTATTAATAATTTGAATATAAGTAAATGAATATCAATTGATGAGAAAGGCCTATGCTCTGAATAAATCATTGAACCTCTGAACCGTTTGTTTAAAAATAGGTTTCTTTGAACACATTTATTGTCATATTTGATGTCATAGTTTAAAATTGTTGACGTTAGAGCTAAGTTTTATGCCGCTTCGAAAGTGGACTGCAGAAAAAGCGGCAAAAAATGCACAGCGCATTTTCTGATGAAAGTTATTTAAGACATGATGCGATGGGTCGCATCCAATAAATAAAACATTAATGGGAATACATACTTAAAATCTTCAGGGATCAATTGGTATTGAGCTAAGGGCACTCAATCACGTCAGACAATCGCTACATGTACTTTCTTTGTGTCAGAGGAAATGAACTTGAGAACTTAGTGTGATTTGTCTCTACATTTTTATATTAATTATAAATTTGTTTTATAAAATGTTTTAAAACTTAAATTTACAACAGGTGGTCCTGTCAATATTTGCCACAATTTCTAAATGACACAAGATTAAATTTTAATAGTAGATTACCCCAAGGAGGGTTTATGTTCCCACGACGTTATTTATAAAGTTTGATCAAAAGAAATACAAATGCCCATCATATTAGACTTAAAATCACATGATGTGATGTTTCATTTAGAATAAAAATAAAAATTGTAGTTTTATTATCTACTAGCTTTCGCCCGCGGCTCCGCCCGCGTCAATGTCGATCCCTCGGGAATAGTACTTTTTCCCGGGATAAAAGGTAGCCTATATGTCCTTCTCCGCACTCCAGAGAACTTGTATGCAAAATTTCATGATGATCGGTTCAGTAGTTACGGCGTGAAAGCGTAACAAACAAACAAACAAACTCACTTTCGCATTTATAATATTAGTAAGGATATCACGTGATCCACAACGCCGACCGCCATGTTTTCTCGTGAGTGATATAAATCAATCAAAAATTGGAATGGCGTAATGTTGGTTGAGATCTCTTTAAATGTGAATTTGTGACTTTAAGTAAAAGACGGCTGCTGTTTTGACCCCAATCTCTCGTTGAAATTAAATATAAAACATTTTTTCAATACACAAAGCGATATTATTTCGAGGAAAGAAAAATACCAGTTGACTTTCCAGTCCCAATATAATAGAAAAAAGCAGAATAGGATTGGTTATTTTCTTATTTTCATTGCTATGCTTGTCCAACAGACGGCAAGGACGGACTCGGCGGCGGCATGTCGTCATCATCGAGTTCCTCCGACTCGTCGAACTCGTCGTCCAGTACCGACACCAGTTCATCCGACAGCAGCGACAGCGAAGCAGGTTAGACTACGGCACACTTACTAACGCGAATATAGCAACGTGACGTGACGCCGCGTAACCACCGCACATACACTGTAAATTAGCCCCTCTGTACATGACGCGGTGCAGCTATCACATTTCGACACGACATAGATTTTTTAAACCTATCTTACTTTCAAAATGGTGCATTCAATATTTCTATCCCCGCCTGTGGCAAGGCCTATATAATGGGTTATTGATATGCACAAGTTTTATAAATAACTGCATATTGCCATGTTACTACATACTTCTTCTTTCTACTATATACTACATGTTTTGTATAGACTTTTGACTGATTCAGATACGTACACTGCGCCGTGTACAAAGGGTCCTACTTGTAGTCTTAAATATGTGCATTTAAAATTAGGATTCTTCACTTTGTAACATGTTGAAATGCTTGAGATCTATCGACATAGGTCGCCGGCAACGTTTTCATTATTGAGAACTAAACGTAAAAGGATTTTTTTATCTTTGCCAGTATTTTTATAGTATGATTGACTGTGGTATTTGTTTTTATATCATGTATTTGAAATGCTCTAATGCAGCAATGGTGAAACATTTTAATAATGCTATCTAGTCTGAAATAATGTCAGCAATGGAATGAATGATGAGAAGACAGTGTTGAGATTAGACTATATTGTCTGATAAATATGAGGCAAGTAATGCCGTGAAGGTATTGGTGTAATTTAATTATTATTACGAGGTCGATTTTAATAATAAATGTTTACCGTCCGATCCTAAGGAGAGGAATAGCAATTATATTTTATATTTTTATTTATTTAGACGTCTTATCGAAACATGGAGCTACGTTAATTTATGATTGAAGCTCTATTTTATATTTACGGTTGTTATATTATTTTTCTGTACTCTAATGATATAACAGCGAGTTCTGTATTGCGCAACTTTGCTCCATGCATTTTGCATAGTGAAAACGCGGCTTCGATGACTGGGTTGTTCGAACTGAAGTGAGTGCGAATGAGAGAGAGTACGAGACGATAAGTACTATGAACACGATTGTATAATACTTAAAGTGCAGCGAGCTGGCGCCTTTGCATGGGGGAGGTGACTGCCTCTAAAGATCGTCAACTAACAATAAAAGCGATCAAAGCCTCCTCGTTCGAGTTTGCACTTGCCTTCCTCATTCATTGTTATATGTGGTGTGGATGATGCGTTGTGAGAATGTTTTTGTTTATTTGATTTCACTGTGATATGAAGAGGGACACTACCTACGGTCCCTATTCAGTTAATCTTTTGAATCCAAAGTCTGCAATATGTAAAAAATGTTGGTAAAGGCACAGTCTAATTGTCGGTAAGGAGGTGAAGCCAGCTTTGACGTTCGCTGATATTTTGTAAATGGTGCCGGTAAGAAATATTTTTTATTTGGTTTGCTTTATAAACCAATAAGAAATACCTTTTCACATTAATATTTTTTTAACTATATCATGTCCTCAAATGCGATGTTATTTCATTTGCATCCTTAAAAATGGATCTTATTATAAATTATTATTGGAACTTCAGATCTCATGGTACTAATTGCTTTTGAGTGTGAAATTTAAACCCAATATAATATTTGCTCGAGTTCGTGATCGTGTAAACCGTGAAAGCGATGACGATGTAATACGAGTATAGATAGTAGTCCACGTTCCGCCTTCCCCGGGCAGTGTGCAAGCGAAGAGGAGCCACGGGAGCAGCTGGCAGCGCGCGCGAGCGCTCAGCGCGGACGCAGTCGCTGGCGAGTAATGCAAACAATTGTGTAAGGACGGATACCAACTGCAAGCAAACTGATCAGCCCCTTGTTGGACTCTGTGCTCTTTGTGTTGCAACGAGGATGTAACTTTGTGACATGTTGTAGTTAAAAAAAATATTTTTTGAAAAGGTATGGTTTTATTGGTTTGAATGTTGCAATGCTTGCCCCCACAAAAATACGTGCGTGTCATCAAAATTGTTTATACAATAATATTACCATATAATACAAAAGCTGGCCTCCTTCCTTCACAAATTGTTTGCAACCTTGTAATTGTTTACTCAATAATGTCGTGGTATATTAAAATATGCATTGCAATTAAATTTTTATATGTATACTTCCAAAAAATGTAAATCAATACATGTCGTGGGCGCTATCGCCTCTTTAATGTGAATTGAGAGACTGTTAACATAAAATGTATAAAGGTAGTTCATACGTCAGGTGAAATACAGTGATACAATGTAGCTGTTTGCTATGAATTATTTGAGTTACTTAATTTTGTATGCCTGCGAAGGAGGGAGGATTCTTGGTGCCCCACTTTGTGGTACTCTACTATAGAGCCCCTCAACTTACAGGTGCTTCTTCGACATTTTATAACTGTGTTTTTGACAAAATTTATAAGATAGCTGTAATCAATTTCTCTGTGGAAGCTATGGGAAAACGTGATTTCTATGGAATCAAAGCATTTTTAAATTTCCATACCTGTCATCTTGCATGTTTTCATGTTATCAGAATGACCATACGATATTAAGATTAATAAGTTCGTCTAGGACGTGCGAATAATTATTTATTTGCCTTCTCATAAGGCGAGACATCATTCTTAATTATAAAAATATTTAATACAAAATTATCATTGATAGTTCGTAATAATAAATTTTTCGTTATATAATGAGTAAACTAGTGGTACATGTAAAAGGTAAATCTTGGCAGAAAATACATTTGTACCGCTTACGCGGCATATGAATCACTTAACAATTGTGGCCTAACGACGAAGATGTAAGTTTCAATAGTGTTACATAGTAGCATTAGAGTTATCAACACGATTTGTTATCTGCAAAAACATCACAATGTTAACATTGTAGAATGTTGATCATTTTACTATTCTATGTAAAATTAACTAATTTTTTTAGTATTTATTTATGTTTTAAATTTTACATATGTATATGGGTTTTACTATTGAGCTAGTTTGTTCAAATTGTGCCAGAGTAGGGCATGGTGTTTCATAATCGAAGATCAGGCAGTTTTACATTCCTAATGAATTGTTTTGTCCAGCTGAACCATCAATTTGTCAAGTACAATTTTCTGATTGCTTCAAGAGATCTTATTGTAAGTTAGGTATAGTGATGTAATTATTTTATATTAGAGTTCCTTATATCCCCAACGGGTTAGGAAAGAAAGAGAACAAATGAGTCTATTGTATACTAACTCTATTTGCCAATAAAGTAACAGAGTTTATAAATTTGTCAAGTAATAAGTTTTCACCAACATAGTTTATTTGTGGCATGTATAGATATTTGTGAACATAGTTTGGACATGTTAAGAATACTACATGTGGTACAATTAGTTATTTCAGCGCAACATTTAGTTGTAACGATAAAGTAGAAAGTTGCAAGTGTGTAAACAGGACACCATATGTATTAAATTTTATATAAGATTTATTTAATCAACTCATGACTTAAATTGATTAGGCAATAAGAGTGAAAATAAACATTGTATATATATTTCAGTATATAACAAAAAATAAGTAAATCTTTTATGTAACTTATCTTGAATTTTATTTGTACTGCCCTGAGATCTGAAGTTGTACAGAATAATTTATATGATTAGAAATTATACTACTAAATACATAAGGTTTTAAGCCAAACAAAGAAGTCTGTTTTATTTTGCTCTTTGCTTTAACTTATCGTGGTCATTTTTGTTTATTCAAACATAATAAATTTGAAGTGATACCTATTTTCAGAACAAAATAATGAAGAAGATTTACACCTGGCACCTAATAGCATAATATCAGTGAATGTTGGAACATTTTCCCTTCCTTAGCTAAAACGTTGACCGGCGGTACCTCGATAATTGGCTATCATGGTTTTTACTGAAGATGGCGCTAAGACCAGTTAAGTATTTTATTAATAAGATAATTTATATCAAGCATAGTATCTTAAAAAAAAAATTGCGTTATATTTAAATATTAATGTTAATTACAGGCACTGGATCCGGAAGGACACCTAAAAAGAAAGCCAAGAAACAGCCGACTCACCCACCACAAATTGTAAATATCCCGCTTATATAATATTTTCTTTTTTATTTTAAAGTTAATCACAAAATACAGTGTTCAAAAAATTTGCAGAAGGCTCTGCCGCCCCCCGCGCCCGTGTTGTCAGCGCCAGCCGCAGCAGTTCCTAGTGAGGCGCCCGCACCCGCAGCGGAGCCCAAGCCCGTGGCCGCCGAGCCCGCCGCGCCGCCCGCGCCCGAGCGCAAGCCCTCGCCGCCGGCGCCGCCCGCGCCGCTGGCACCCGCGCCGGCCGCTCCGTTGCCCTCCGCCGACGTCCCCGACTCCTCCATAGCACCGATCGCCCGAAATAATGATGATCAAAAACCTATCCCCAAAGCTGAGCCCCGAAACGGACTGGATAAAGTTGATACGTCTCATTACATAGACCCTATTGAACGGTCGTTAGCTAGCTTGGAACGAAGTCTGAACGCCGATGTCCCGATGGACGTGAGCGTGGGCGTATCTGAGTCTTCGATGCGTCTAGAAGAAGAGTTTTCTTTGCCGAAGACGCAAATGATGCCGGACGCGGCACACCAAAATCTAATGGCCCAGCTAGGTGGTCTCACTGATATTCCTCACGTGCCCGACCCTATCAAGAACGAGATGTATGTCCCACCTCCTCACAATGGATTTGTAGAAAAAAATATGCATCACGAGCGCGAAATGTTACGACCTGATGTCAATCCGACTATCCCTGGTATAACTCCTGTTGCACCCGTATCGTCAATTTTTGACCCTGTACCCTCGGCTCCGCATAGCGTCATTGCACAGTCACATCACACAGTACCTGGCGCACCAAGTCTTATGACGCCTGCTGTTAAAAAAGAGGATATCAAACCGTTATTAACTCCTAAACCTATAGAAGATCTCATGGGTTTACCAAATATGGGTCAAAACAACATATCTGATAGGGCAAAATATGAAATGGAAAAGAAAATGGAAGATGCCAAAAATTCTAATTTTGCCCAAGCATTCAAATTGAAACAAGAACAAAATTTAAAGAACGCTAGTTCTTGGTCGTCATTAGCGCAGGCTGGGAGTCCGCAGAGTATACCTAATATGAACACAAATAACCAAATGAAACAGAAGCCCGTCATGGACAGCTTCCAAGTGAGTTATAATTTCTATTTTTCGAAAACTTTTGACTAGCTCCGTGGCGCAGCGGTCAACACGCCTGCCTGCGACACGGAGTGACCGGGTTCGATCCCCGGCCAGGTCAAGATGGAAAATGATCTTTTTCAGATTGGCCTGGGTATTTGATGTTTATCTATATATGTATTTGTTATAAAATACAGGGTGGGCCAGAATAAAATTTACTTTTGAAACATATATAAAAAAAGACTGGTAAGACTTAAAGAGTTTATTTAAAAAGTTATTTAATCTAACATTAATTTAATTTAAGTCTTAAAAATTACGTCATCTAGGTGTGCCCCATCTCGCCGCGAGCACTCTTCTAAGCGGATCTTAAGATTATCAAATACGCGCCGACACGTTGCTGTGGATATAGCCGCCATTTCCGCTCGGATGTTCTCTTTTAAGGCAGTAATTGTCCTCGGTTTATTGGAGTAGACTTTATTTTTGAGGAATCCCCACAAAAAGAAATCTAGTGGAGACAAGTCTGGGCTTCGTGGTGGCCACTCGATGTTACCTCTCTTTGAGATGACTTTACCGGGGAACATCTCACGTACGACCTCCATGCTGGCATTAGAAGTATGGCAGGTGGCCCCATCCTGCTGGAACCAGGTCTGGGAGTTGTACTCTTGTAGCCCAGCAAGGGTAGGCCTTAAAAACTCTTGAAGCATTTCCACATAACGGTCTGTATTAACTGTTACTGCGTGACCACGAGAATTTTCAAAAAAATAAGGTCCTATCAGCCCTTTGGCAGAAATGGCAGCCCAAACAGTCACTTTCTGACAGTGGAGTGGCTTTTGATGCTTGAGCGAAGGTTGTTCAGCACTCCAGAAACGGCAATTTTGTTTATTGACGAATCCGTTTAGGTGAAAGTGGGCTTCATCCGAGAAAAGAATGTTTCCGAAGTTGGAAAATCGCTCTAACATCGAGATGGAAAATGCCGCCCTTTTTGTAAGGTCATCATGGGTAAGTTCTTGGACCAACTGGATCTTGTAAGGGTGAAGCTTTAAATCAAATTTCAAAATTCGCCTTAAAGTGCTTCGTGAAATCCCCAAAGTCGACGAACGTCGCCGCGTAGAGAGTTCTGCATTTTCTTCAACTGATTGATTAACTTCCTGAATTACTTGCTCCGTACGTGACGTACGAGAGCGACCTTGACGTCTCATTGGTAGCGTCGAACCAGTTTCTTGGAACCTCTTTAGCCATTGTTTGAGTAATTGAGTACTAGGACATTGCTTGATACTCCGTAATTTGAATTGAACTCTAAACATACGCCGCACAATAACGTAAGAATTACCATTTTCGTAAAACGCCCGAATAGCGAACGCGCGATGCTCTCCCGTGAAATGACTCATGACGACTAAAATTGTGAGAGACGCGTGACCCGTTGACACCCCGCGCACCCCGCTACCCGCCGCGGTCATCGATCTATTTGCCAAGAAAAAGTAAACTTTATTCTGGCCCACCCTGTATAATATCGTTGAGTTAGTATCCCATAACACAAGTCTTGAACTTACTTTGGGGCTAGCTCAATCTGTGTGATTTGTCCGTATAAAAAAAAAAAAAAATTGTCATTTAACTTGAAGCAAGTTATATATAACTATATTTAATTCCTTTGCAGGCATTCAAAAAACAGGCTAAGGAGAAAATTGATCGTCAGAGGGCATTAATTGAGCAGCAGGAACTACGAAAGAAGGAGCAAGCCGAACGGGAAAGACAACGGCAAGAGACAGAAAGGCGACATCCCGACGAAGATAAAATAAGGTAAAATTACTTTATGAGCTAAGTTGATCATAGCAACACGAGTTTTTATCAAAATAGCTCACGAGGAATCGACGTTTTTTTAATATTACAAATGATTAATATGCAAATAAAGGGTTAGTCGCGTACTAAGTCTGCTATAGGCCGATATGTTTTAACCTCCTCCGAAGATCTTCTTCAGGGCGAATGTGAACATGAGGGGTGCTGACCTACTGCGTTGATAATTCTCGTGGTTTTATTGAGAACACTGTTTTTTGCCTTTATCGTCATCGGCGGCCGACATAACGCGTTCCTGAAAAAAGCTCACTGTGTCGAGCTCCGTTGGCTGAATATGACTTCTACTATCCGTTTCTTGAAGTACCGGTTTCCACCGCCATCGCGTGCCGCGTCGCTCATCACTAAAAGCAAATCGAGTCTACTTCGTGTGCGCGCGCCTCGGTTGACATTCTTAGAAACCTCCGGAACCTTTAGGAACCTCCGGATGAGGTTGAAAATTGTCGACCTATAGCTGACTCGAGTGCTTTTTACTTTACATTACCGCATTGTTTTGGCTATAAAGCAGTCGTGGTTAATACGCTGCTTTATCACTTATAAATCGGTGTATTAATCACTAGATGACACAGTGTTGAAAAATATTACGAGCATGCATCATTAAATACAGAATCAGATATAATGCCCTGTGAAACATTACGGTTTCTATAAACATGGGGTCCTCAGCAGGATGGTGCAAGGCGTGCGCAAGGCGGAGAGCGCGGAGGTGGCGTCGCCGAGCGTGTCGCCCGTGGCGCGCGCCTCGCCGCCCGCCGCCGCCGCTGCCGCCGCCGCCGCCGCGCCCGACAAACCCGCCGCTAGCGAGCGCGAGCGGCTGCGTCAGCGCGAGCAGGAGCGGCGGCGACGCGAAGCGGTACGTCTCTACGACTATATTAGTTTTATATAAGCATCAATTGTTGTTTTTCCATGCAAAATTCCTACGTTTTCGAGCAGAGCCGCCCGTTAAAGAATTGTATTCCTGCGGATAGCCTATGGTAGCATTTATTAAATTTTAAAGCCGAGTGCAGACAGAAGTTTAATTTGGTTAGTGTGATGGACGGCACTCAAGCCCCGTCTAAGTTTGTGTGCTGTCATCATACCAACCTAAATTACATGGAAAGTCTCTATGACGTACGTAGAGACTACGACTATATCACAGTTTTATAAGAATAACTTGTTGTTTTTCCATGCAAAATTCCTACGTTTTCGAGCAGTGGCCCGCTAAAGAATTGCATTCCTGCGGATAATCGAAAAGCATATGACATTTGTCAAATTATGTGCGTAGTTTTGGAGATATGTAACACACATACACAGCAGTCGAAATCATAATCCTGTTTTTGACTTCGCCGTAATAGAATACTTCTCAAAAACGAGTTACTTAAGTTTGACTTATTTTGTTTCAGATGGCAGGACAGATAGACATGAATCTGCAGAGTGATTTGATGGCCGCGTTTGAGGAATCGTTGTAATGTGTTTCAAAAACGATTAAATGTACATAGAGTATATAATTATAAATATAGCAATGCAATCTGTATGGTGATAATGTGACACCAAAGTGATTTGTGATCGTTTTGTGTGTGAAACGTTGACTAACATGTGGTTAAGTGCTGTGAATAGATTACTTATTTTAAATAACTGTTGTACCATCATCTTGACTTTGTGGTCGTGTTACAGGCCTTTGTAGGGGGTTGCATTTTAAATATCGTGTACTATAAGTTTGTATGTAAGGTCTTAAAGTAAACAACTCTCTTTACATTTGTAAGTCTATATTTATATTTCGTTCTAGAAGCGTCTTCTACCTTCCATAATTGTTTTATAGAATATACTAATGACTATAGCATGGTAGCGATTGAAAAAAGAAAAAATCAAAAATGCTTTATTTTATGCAATTGATTAATAGACAATCAAGTAAACCATGAAATTTGTTGTGAACTACGAACTTCCTTACTGCATGTCTGGATGTATCCACAACATTTAAATTCGTTTGTATGTTATGCTATGCTATAAATGTTGCTGAATTCAACATGCAGTGGGTAAGAGCGTGGCCTTATTATGTATTTATTAGTAAATGGAATTTCTGTTACGTATTCGATTTTCGATAAATATTGCTTAATGTTAGTAGATTTTTTATCAGTCTGTCGTTTGAAAACAGATCAAATGTCATACATTTGATTTGAAATATATTTATTTTACATTGGAATATGTCTTTTATGTTTGTAGATAGATAACTCCAGTGGAAAATGTAGAACAGGATCCAATTTCTATATGCCTGTAATAAAATATGAGGAATTATAATATCAGCCCAAAACAAAAAAATATTGTATGATGTTAAGCAAATTTTAATTTCAGTCACTTACTCCTCGAAATCAAAATGTAGATATGAAGTAAAATATATTGACATTCCATATTGTACTTTGTTGTTTAAATTAATGATCAATTTGTCTGAGATTTCCTACAATAATAATAAACATTAAAATGATGAAAACTTACTTTATTCTACTCACACGGGAATACATTAATTAAATTATCCTAACGAGGAGCCGCCAGCTTTATTTTTCGGTGTATCGGGAAAGGTAGAGCGAAGTGGTGAAGAGTATTGAAATCACATGACAAGTTATTGAACTAAATTAAAAACTAATCAACTTAAAACCTTAAAGTATGTGCGTGTGGGGTGAGTGATCCTTTTTAGGGTTCCGTAGTAAACAAGGAACCCTTATAGTTTCGCCATGTCTGTCCGTCCGCGGTTTTACTCGCGACAATATAAGTACTAGAAAGCTGTCATTTGGTATGGATATGCATATAATAAACATGCCAAAAGAGGTAAAATAAATTTTAGGGTAGCTCAAAAAAAGTACAAAAAAGGATTAATTTTTTTCCCAACTAAGTCAACGTGTGGATTGTTGTGGAATAGGTCTTTTTAAAAATATAATTTTTTGATTTACTCATCTCTTTCTGAAATATTTGGTTACATTGATTACTGAGCGAGCGCGCGCTCGGCCACGCTGGCTGACGACGCCCGTTTCACGAACAGTGCTTTTGAACTGACGCAACTACTATCTAGTGTAATGGCAAACGCGCGCGCGTGTGGCCGGCGCTGATCAAACGCGTGACTGTGAAATCAGCCTAATAGTGCAAATATTAAGTAAACGATAACTTCCAATTCCTACAGTTTTAATAAATATTAGCAGTGACCGCGACTCAGTTCGCGTACACGCGGCCACGTCTATCATGACAGGAGAAAAAAAAAATAAGTAGCCTATCCTGTGTCCTGTAAGAATAAATGTTTATACCAAGTTTCATAAAATTCAGTTAATTCTTGAGGAGCAACATACATACAAGAAATTCAAAAAATCCTCAATTTAAATTCAGTATCATGTATAGAGCTCAGCTGTTCAGTATCATGGACAAATCACACAGATTGAGCTAGCCCCAAAGTAAGTTCCAGACTTGTGTTATGGGATACTAACTCAACGATACTATATTTTATAACAAATACATATATAGATATACATCCAAGACCCAGGTCAATCTGAAAAAGATCATTTTCCATCTTGACCTGGCCGGGGATCGAACCCGGTCACTCTCGTGTCGCAGGCTGGCGTGTTGACCGCTGCGCCACGGAGCTAGCCAAACTTGTACGGTTGACGTCACATCCCCGTCGTCAGTCTTGAGGGAATGAAAGAATTATTTACAATGGTGTGACCGCTTGTTTGGCCATCCAAATGGACTGTGTCGATACGTAAAAAGCCGAGAATCGAATGCGTTCTTTTGTCCTACATTCTGTCATTGTGTTTGAAAGGAGTTCGGGAGGCCTCATCATCATCATCTCCTGCTCCTGTAGTGGAGACTAAAAAGGACCTGATGGTCCTTTTTAGTCTCCACTACAGGAGCACGACCCTCTCTGTACTACTAGGGCCATACTTGGCCAGAGCAGCCAGAGGATTTGGCCTACACTCTCCACGCTGGCCAGACGGGTTGGAGAGGTAACAGTGGGCAATTCTTAGTTTCAGTTTGTGGATGCTGGGACTAGGACATATTTGCGTGTTGGGACACAGATTACTTAATAATGTTCACAGTTTTGAGACACTCGGAGCACCCAGCATGGCGTAAAAATGACGTCTAAACTATAATATCGATTTTGGGTTCAAATTATGAACATATTATAGTGTGTAGTGGTAGGTTTATCGTACCCCTGAGGATGCAACCGGGTATGCACTTATATAAAAAAGCGTGTGAGACAATGAGTATAAAATTCACTATATTTGACACATACAGAGAAGTAGAGTCGGCCTGTAGCTGACTTCGTAATTCATATTTAATGATAGGTACAGAGAAGTAAATCATGTTAATAAAAAAATCAAGAAATTCTACACTTTCATAATAGTATTTTTTTCATTTTTCCTTTTCTTTCTATTTTTTAATCTTTCTCATGCATGACCCATTCTCACTACTCTTTGACGGACGACTGACTTTTGAGTTTCGGCGAGGCTGAAATCGAAACTGTCGGCGAAAGTCCTATTTTCTGCCAAAACTTGTTCAAGCCAAGACCGAACTTTCGGTCGGACTACTATGGGCAAAATATAGTATATCATTGCCAGAGTCAGCGACACAATTCCCAAATGACCAAAAATTATCCTCCGTCCGTCCTCGGTAGTATCAAGACTAGACCACGTCTATGTGACCCCGAACTTTAAAGCTGTTTCGCCCTGGTTGCGTCGTCCGTACGCTTAAACGTCTTACACACCTTCAATTTGTCAAATCAAAAAAACCAATACAAACGATAAGAGAAGTTGTAAGGTTGTCTCGCTCTGTTGTATAGGTTCATCTCGCTCTATTGGCTGACAAATTGTTTTAATCGACTATGTGGCTAGCTTTAGTCCTTATTCTGAGGTGGCTAGCTACAAGCATTCGCTACTTCACAGGGCGTTTGAGACGAGGGCAGAGTGTCCTCAAACTATCGCCCCCAGGAGGGATGGCCCTCCATTTTTTGGGCGTCGCCTGTGTAAGCAAGAGCAAGGCTTGGAGGGACAAACTCATATTGCCTGATGGTTGCGACAAGAAAACATTTTACCTGTCCTCGCGTGCATATGCATGATCTCTAGTTATAATGTATTTTTTTGGCAAGATCATTTTCAGATTTGATGTCATTAGATGCAAGTCGTGGCGTTGAATTATAATATCTAATGAGACATTGATTTTTTTATACATACAACTTCGGACTGTTCAGACCTGACCTGATTTATACCGCTATTGATTGACCCTCGACATACCCCCTTGAAGAGGTTCACTGTCTTAAATTCACGCACACTCATGTGTGCGTCGCGTGTGTGCTGTTCGTAAAATATGTTTACTGCTGACTAACAATGAGACAACTACAAAGGCAAATTCCTAACGGTGTATGATATTTTTCTATGTGTGATCTTAGATCCAGACTTAGATCTAATTTTGTCTAGGCGAGAGGCGAGAACATGGTGACGAGTAGCGTTCATGCGTGCGCCTATGACTGAACTTTGCGTTGCACATAATCGCGCCATGCAGTATAATATTGCTACAAAAGAAATAAGAAAAGATCTTATTTGTAGGAAAAGATGCATATTTAGTGACTAAGGTAAAGCCACTGTCATTGAGGCTATGTGGACAGCACACGGAAATCACATTACTGACGAACATCCCCATATATACTTATATACTACCTAACTATTTTTTATAAATATCTGAACTCAACAGGCAACTTGGATAAGTATGGGTAAGGGTCTGTATACAACCTCAGGATTATCTTATCTCTATGATACAACCCCAGACACAAATACAAAAATGAAACAAGAGAATCAAATTGGAATAATAATATATCACATTCCTCGAACTTACTGTACAACTAAATTAGACTACAGACAAGCACTTAAATATATTATTAGAATAATATGTATATTTAAATAAATTCATGTGTCGCAGTACTATGCGCTGGAGTCCCACTCGATGAGGTAGGCGGGGGGCGCGCCGGGCGCCAGACGCCGCGCGAGCACACAGAACGTCTGGCCGGCGCGGAAGTACGACTGTACGCTCGACTTAAGCGCTGACAGCTGTTGAGCGTCCACTTCACACACGCTGCTGTTACTCTTGTGAGGGCTCAGCTGCAGACTCTTCACGCTGTTGTTGTTGCTCGTGTTGTTGTTCGTGTTTCTCCGCGCGTTCTCGTAGTAGTTTTTCTCTTGTCGTTGTCTCAGTCTTCTGCCGTGAAACTTAACGTTGTTATTGTGGGTGCTCGGAGGCGGGAGTTCTCCGTTTTCGTTTTGTGGCTGGCCGGTTTTGTTGTCGTCTGGTAGAGGGCACGACTTGTTCAGCTGAAAGACAGTTAAAATTATATAAATATTTTAACTGACAAAAATGATTGGCAAAAATACTCTTATTAATTGTGAATAAAATAAAACGCAAAAATAGATTGGCAACAATGTTGATATTTGTGCAGATGATCTTTCATATAAAAAAAAACCTACTTCAATCAAATTACTGAACTGATTGTGATGAAATTTAAAAGGGACAAACTTAAAAGCATATCCTCTCAAACAAAAAATATTTTTTTAAATCGGTTCATTAAAAGCGGAGTTCTAAAATTACAAACAAAAAAAAGTTCTAGTCTCCTGCAGTGGAGACTAAAAAGACCTGAAGATGAAACAAAAATAATAACCAATTGATAACTTCCTCCTTTTTTTTGAAGTCGGTTAATTATTCTATTTTTGATAAGACTTTGCGAATCAAAGCCGATAATAGGATGGCGCTTGATTTTCTTTTATAATACAATGCAATTAGAACCGAGGTGTGATTTTAAAAAGACTTGTCGTCACCAATTCGTAATCCTTACTATTATTATAAATGCGAAAGTGAGTTTGTTTGTTTGTTACGCTTTCACGCCGTAACTACTGGACCGATCATCATGAAATTTTGCATACAAGATCTCTGGAGTACGGAAAAGGACATAGACTACCTTTTATCCCGGGAAAAAGTACTATTCCCGAGGGATCGACTTTGACGCGAGCGGAGCCGCGGGCGAAAGCTAATTAAAAATATTATAAAGCCACCCACCTGCACTTGCAAATATTTTCTCGGCCGTCTGAATTTCCTACGTTTGACTTCTCCATTAGGACCTATTACTATATCCTTTTCACTAAGTTTCCGTTTCAGAGGTCTAATCATGGGCCCACTCATTGGATTTAACTGAGAAGGTAACGAAAACCTTGAGTAATATTGATTTATTTTTCTGTTGTTAATGTTTGAGGTTAGAGAAGTCTTGGATATGTGTTGCATGAGGAATGGATTATTTTTCCCTTGGAAGTCTTTGAGCGGTGGTATGATGGCGTCCAGCGTGCCCCGGCTCGATGTCTCGTCACCAGAGGACTCGATCTCATGGCAAAAGCTGCTGTAAGGTATCACTTTGTCCATGTGCTGCAGGGACATTATCTTGGAATGTTCAATAATGTTCTTAGTAGATAGCTTAGATATTTCTAAATTCATTGTAGCTATCCTAGTGGAGTGCAGGTTAATGTTTATGTTGTTTGTTTTATCACTTGCATCTACTTCTCTTGGTATTTTATCTAACTTTACAGAGCATGGTACTAGCGACGTTTTGAGTGATGGCACTTGAGGGTCTTCGCCTAACGGTTTAGCTTCATTGACTTCTCTTTCATTTGTTTCTGGTATAACTAAACTATCATCTTTGGCATCTGACTTTCTAGCGGTGGACGTAGTGACTGAGGGCGAGCGCTGCTCATCGCTTTTAGTAGGCTTGACGGACTCGTAGGAACTAGTGGAATCGTTTTCAGAGTTAGAGTTGGAGTTGAGGTTTTCGTGGAAGCGTTTGCCCATCATCAAGTTCAACCAGTGGCCATCGATGGGCACAATCATTTGTTGATTGTGGCGTTTATAGGAACTTTTATCATTGTTACTACTAGATGGTTGTAGACTGAAAAACAAAGAATAATATTTATGAATATACACATGGGTTACATTCTCTTCCAAAGTAAAAAATAAAAAATATTCCTTTATACTAAACGCCAGTTGCCGAGTCAATAGCGCACAAAATATTTATTTAAAGGCTTAATTAAGAGTTCACATTGTGTAAAGTCGAGTATTAGCCCCACTTTTATAAATCGCATCGGCTTGTTCGGCGGCGCAGGCGTACAACCTACCGCCGAATCAAACCGAATGAAAATATCAGTGAAATAACGAACTTATTGCTACTACATAAGATTTGAAATACAAAAACAACAGGGTCCGTGCTGTCTCGCTCATAATATTCGTACGACACGGCGCCGGCGGCGAACTCCAGACATGGCGCGAACGCATCAGCCAGTTAGCAGACGGATATTTTCGCGCCATGCAAAAATTTGATTTCTGCGCAGGTACATTGGTGTAACTTATAAAAGTGGAAGTACTGTATGAACTTGACAAACTACTAAAGAGCTAAACTTGCGAGCTACGTTTAGTTTCATTTATTTACATTGGCCAATAATACAACACATAAAAAATTGTGACCCATTAAAAGAAACAATAATGCCCTCAAATTCTGCTTCATTTTAAGTTAGTTTGACGGATTTGAATATCAAAATCGAAAATATGTGATGAAAAAATTTTTCGCCACACGTAGGATTTGAACCTACGACATCTAGCCCAAAAACAAAGCTTTCTCCACTTTAATGAACTTTCAATTCATCTGATATGAATTAAGTTGGATACCACACTTCTAAATAGTGAGTAGTAATGGAGATTACGCATGCTTCGAATGCGTGTACCTATAATATGTGATGAACAAATTCGCCGCGGTAATTTGAAGCTACGGCAGCTCAGTGGTTGAGAGCATCGACGGGCTAGATGTCGAAGGTTGTAGGATCAAATCCTACCTGTGGCGAAAAATTTTTTCATCACATATTTTCGATTTTAATATTAAACCAAACATTGTAATGCTATTAATATAATTAATTGATTTGAATATCTTTTGAAGGATCAGTTATTCCATTTGGGAGATTAACTGTAACCAGTGCCACTAACTATTTGATAAGGGAGCGACAAAGTAGATAAGCCAAGTGTACACTATAAACTCCAAATGGTGTTAAGTTCATAAAAAAACGAAATGCAAGATAAACGAAATTATTAATACCTATCATCAATAGGTGACTGCGATTTCGGCGTCGTTGCTCGAGGCAGAAAGCGTAGCCTTGGCGCGTATTTTTTTACTAAGTCATCAGTCAACGGCTCTCCTTTCTTTATCTACAAACAAACATAATAAATTGATAATACCCTTTCTTATAAAGAAGTAGCAGTCACTCAGAGACAATGGGCATGTTTTCTAAAAATAATATTTTTAATATAATAAGTCCATCTGGTAGATTATAAAAAAATATTGGACATGTATTTTTTCTTTTGTCAATCAAACAAAAATTGATAGAGACATCGCCCGTTAAAGTTCCGCGTGACGCCACGTGGCCGGTACACTCTTTACCGGCCTGTTGCGTCATGAGCCCCCACTAGATGCTTTATTTTTATCATCTTATGTATAATTGAAAAAAGAAAAACTACATATCTTCCATGCTGGTCTGGGAGAAAAGAAAAAACGTAGAATGTGCCAGCTGCTTCTCTTCCCACGCAGATCGTAAAAGCCGATTGAGGGATTGTGCTAAAATCTGCGGAATCATGTCAATTAGCGATGCGGCCAGCAATCCATCAGTATTTGATTCCGTTTTCCATCTACACGCCCCCAACATGCTAAGGTCTTATAGACCTAGGCTCTGTCTACCACGTAAGCTGGGCGTTCATAGATTTATAAGACTTTTTTTAATAACCTATATTGCCCCATTGCTGAACAAAGGTCTCTTTATCTCTCTCCACTTGTCCCTGCTGGATGTAAACGTCGACCAGTCTTTTTGAAAGGCATCTAAATCATCTCTCTAGCGCTTTAACGTTATCACTCCGTGCTTAGGAAAGCATTATTTAGCCGTTAGCCCCGACTGTCATAATTGATGGCAGTCGTTAAACTATGTCTGATGCCTTTAGGCAGCTTAAAGAATCTGACATCAGTGTTGGCCACTCACACGAAAAAAACAAACCTGGTCCAGCGCGGACAGCTGAAGCGGCGGCGGCGGCGGGCGCCGCAGCCGCAGCCCCCAGATGGTGGCGCGCTTCTTCATCTCGCGGCCGCACTTGAACCGCTTGCGGGAGGACGTCAGCGCCGTCAGGATCCGCTCACGACGCTCGTTCACGGGCGTCCGCCACATCTGGAAACACGCATTTAATACCTGTAGCAACACTGAAAGAATCAATAGTGAAAAGCTTAAATTATATTAGGCTGTTAATAAATTAAGAAATAAATTATGGTGAAAAAATGTCATGCGGACGGGACTTGCTTGGACTTGCTTTTTTTTCACCATATTTTATTTCTTGATTTATTAAGAGTATATCAAAATAGCATTGTGTATGCAAAATAACAAACTTTTAAAAAAATTATTATATTAGTCTGATTTCAGAGTGCCGCCGACAAGACGCGCCGTTGATCAGCGCGTTTCAACAGCGCGTCCTTGACCGGCGTGCCCTGTGAAACGAGTTTTAGTATCGCGCGTTTCGTTGCAATTCAGTTGTGTATAGTCGTCATCAATGAATTAGAAAAACTATGGAAGCAAAATTGCGCTCAAAAACTGACACCACGCAAAGTAAATCAAAGCGGGCGAGGCTTAAAAAGTATATCTTTTCGAGAACTAGTCTGCCACGCGCTCCGTGAAGTAAGGACACATCGGTAAAAGCATTAAACGACATATTTTTTGTAAACATCGGCGAAATCTTAACGAATTAAGAAGAAAATGACTTCTTGTGTGTTAAAGTGGTGCAGGAAACGCAAGGAAAGACGGAAAAGTGACACTGGAGTAACATAACATAGCAAGCGAGGCAAACTGTAGCCTACCCACCTCTGCTATGTTGACACCATAGCGTCCATTAGAATGATGACACCGCCCCGTGACCTTGACGCGGCCAATCGCAAACTTTCTATGAGTGCGTAAGTTTTTCGTTGTGATTTGAGTTAAGCTTGTTTGCGTAAATGGAACAAAATTTCAAAATAAAATCAAAATTCAAAACGTTTATTCAATATAGGTAGGTTTCTTTGAACACTTCTTAATTGTCATATTTCACTTCTCAACAATTGTTGCCGTCAAAAATTTACTTATGGCTAAGTTTAATAAAAGTTTAAAGAACTGATATTGAATCGTTAGTTGCATGAGAGTTACGCTTCCATAGTTTTTTTAATTCAATGGTCATCATTGAGACACAATTTGCTGTTTATTTTCTATGGCAAATAGTGTAACAGCGACGTCGTAAACTATTGATATAACTATAGAGCGCGCGCTTCGGCAGCGCTGGCCGGCGGGGCGCGTTTCCCGAGTGGTGCGTTTCAACTGCGTAACCATGCAAAAATATTATAGTTAGTGTAATTGCAAGCGCGCGCTTCTGAACGGCGCTGTTAAAACGCGTCACTCTGAAATCACCCTTAAGTTTCTTGTTTTTTCTCACAATTTGTTTTCCTCATTTCTCAAATCATCAAAGTGTATTTCCTCATTTGTTATAATTCAGAGTCTGGGATCCACTATAAAGACAGCATATTAGTTAATGCTGTATAATTCCATCCGGTGGGTCGTATGCCTATTTGCCTACTTGTTGTATAAATAGTTTCTTAACGAATATTCGTTAAAAAAAATTATTTCGTATAGGGCCAAATTACACAAATTAACTTGTGTCGATACTCACTCAAAGCTACTATATTTTATAATAGACTAGCTTTAGGCCGCAGCTTCGCTCGCGTCAATGACGTTTCTTCGGGAACAGTACTTCTTTCCGGGATGAAAGGCCTATGTCCTTTCCCATATTCCAGAGAACTTGTATGCAAAATCTCATGATGATCGGTTCTATTGTTACGGTGTGAAAGCGTAACAAACAAAAAAAAACTCACTCGCATTTATAATATTAGTAAGGACCCATGATTCAGATCAGACCAATCTAAATAAGATTTCCATCTGAACCTGACCAGGAATCGAACCCTGAGCTACGGATGTCGCCAAAATATATACGACCGGTAGATTCGACTGACACCAACCTTCCTTGAGATAGTTTTGGCATGAGTACTTTCCTCCCTTACTCGCCTCGAACGACGTCTATATGAAGATTGTTTTTTTTATACCACTAAGTAGGCAAACAGGCATACGGCCCACCTGATGGAAAGGGGTTACTATAGCCTATTAACGTTTGCAAACACCAGAGGTGCCACTCGCGCGTTGTCTTCTTTTCAAGTACTTTTTAAAGAACCATGTTGTAGCCTCTCGGGAAAACCATGGCAGGGGAGTTCGTTCCACAACTTTAGCATATGTGGAAGAAAGTTCCTGTCAAAACGTACTGTACGCAACCATTTAAGATCTAAGGTGCAGGGATGAATTTTCGTCGCTGGCGTGAACTGCAATGATAGAAGGTGGCCATAGGCATCATGTCAAATAATTCCTCGGAGCACAGTCCATTATACAAGCGATAAAACATTAGAGAAGCAAAATGTCCTTAGACTCGGTAGCTCGATACCGTTTTATTCGCAGCCGGAAAACAAACGCCAAAAATAATTATAGTAATAATTATATAATATAATATATACGGAAAAATCACACAGATTGAGCTAGCCCCAAAGTAAGTTCGAGACTTGTGTTATGGGATACTAAATCACGATACTATATTATATATAACAAAAACATATATAGATATACATCCAAGACCCAGGTCAATCTGAAAAGATCATATTCCATCTTGACCTGGCCGGGGATCGAATCCGTGTCGCAGGCTGGCGTAATTATAGAGCAATCAAACTTTTACCTTTTCTGGCAACTGCAGCGCGTGCCAGTTGTCCATGATGTATGGCATTATAACATTGTCTAGGTCGAAGTAGTTGGGTGCATTGTACGCCGTGAGATTGTAGAGCGCCAAGTGAGCCAAGTCCAACCAACACAGTTCCAGTCTCCTCAAATACTCCTTCCCTCCGTTACAATCGGCACACGCGAATATGTACAACCTGAAATAAAAGGAGGATTTTTCCCTCATTCAATACCAGAGGTTCCTAAAGTTATTTTTGTCATACCGGATGGCTGGAGCCTATAATGAAAATGCGCGTTATTGAAAATTATAATCATCGTCACCTGTCTTTCAACCGCCTACAGCGTTGATAAGCATAAGCGTAACTTCATTAACGCCACCCATCAAAGCCAGTGTTGAACGATATCTTCTCGCATAAATAACCGCATTTTACTGAGTTCAGTCACTGAAGAGAGCGACGACGCAATACGTTAGAGACGACTGCAGATATTTCCATTCGTGTCTAACGTACTGCGGCATCCCTCTCGGCTAAGGTTTGCGGCAAACCCATTTAATGGGCCACTGCTGGCACGGCTTCTCGTGGCGATGAGGAATGGTGTGTAATGTGCGTCCATACTCCCTATACATATTTCTGCGCCCTCCAAGGGGTGCTTGCCCATCACAACGATATATACTGTTTTAAATCAGAGCAATCCCCTCATTGGACTAATGAGGGTTTAGGCGATGTTATTTTGATGCCGTTTCCCACCTTGTGCCACCAACATGTTAAACGTGGCTTTAAAGTCTTTAAGGCTTGTGCTCTGTCTACCCCTCAAGGGAAAAAGACTTGTTAGTATGTATGTATGAGGGTTTTTTGAAATGCTTACCACCAGATGGCAGCAATAAATGGCAGGGTCTGATGAGCTGCTGACCAAACAGATGTCATAATGCTGGATGTTTTGTGCATGAGTATAATAGTATTAAGAAAATACCTGAATATATACTTACTTATCACCGGCATAGAGTGGATATTGTAAACTGGACACACATCTTTGGTGAAACCAACGGGAGCAGCGACAGCATAGCAACATCTGTAAGAAAATCAATGTTTATTCTTTCAGTAACTTTAACTTTTAAGAAAAAAGTTGACCTACCACTCTCATGATTCTCTCTCGAGGTGGTAGGTAAAGACGCACCAAGCATAAATAATAAATGGCTCAACGCGTTTAGCAGTACTATGAAATTAATGTATTCAAAAAAGAAATGGTTCGAATTTAACTTAGACACAGAAAATATGGTTGGGAGCTATGTACAGTCTGAGCATTGATATGTATACGCATTGGTTCTTAAGTCAATGCAATAAGGTCTAAAATGGAATACAAGTGTATACATATATATCAATGCACATGATTTGTACATAGGGTAGTAAGGTGTTACCTGTGCAAGCCAATCGCTTTTCTCTCCACAGTAGCAGTGAGCCTCATCCTGGTCTTTCCCAGTCTCGGAAGCCGTTGAAGAGGTAGTAGACGCAGTCTGTAATGTGTGTGAATATTAGAGGTTGGAAAATGGACTGCAAGACCTGAGTATCTGGAGGATCCTCATGACTTGCAGTACATTGCTAAAGTGGTTTTATCTAAGCACTAGTAGAAACTAGTTTTAATATTTACAGCTGCAATATAAGTTAATGACACATATAATTTCTGTTTCATCTTCCACAAATATACATTGCAGTTACTTATACGCCATTTTAATCTATAATACGTATAATGAATGTACACTTCATACATTCGAGCATTGATTAACTGTTAAGAAGAGATTAACTATTTAAGCAACCTTTGAGTATTCGGCCGTAGGTAAATTAATCTAAGTAAAGCGCCTATCAAACCATCCTGAATTTAGGATCCGATGAGAGGGACGCCGCTATACGATAGACACGATACGAGATATCTCCAATCGTATCGCACGTATGCGTCCCTCTCATCGGATCCGATTCAGGATGGTATAATACCCCCTTAAGGTATTCATGTGCCGCCACATCACGCTGAGCGCTATGCAGAAATGATGAATTAATTATATTGATATATAATATTAATTCATCATTTCTGCATTACAATATACTTACGTAGATTTTTGATGTATAGTGCGACCGAACATAAATTAACATTTCATGGTACTTTAAAATTGAAATCAGAATGCTGACAAAGTACTTGGTTAAGAATCCAAATACATTGAATTTGGATTCATGATTTCGACTGTTGGGGCGACACTCTGTCTTATACTGCGTGATTTTGAACCTCTGAACTATATTAAAATCCTGGCATCAGAATCCCTGGTGGAATATATAATTGCAAGAAAAAAAGATAAAAAAAAAAAAAAAAAAAAAAAAACCTTCCATAAAAATTCGTCCAGCTGATCGGCGACTTTGTATGGGAAGCCTAATTTTCTTTATCAGCTTTTTCTTGCAATTATAGAATTGATATATTAACAAGAATAAGAATATAAAAGAATTGAAATAAAGATTTCAATATAGTTCAGAGGTTCAAAATACGCGGTATAAGTTGGAATTGGAACGGTTTTAAACCCACATCACAAGGCGGCGTGAGTTCCTGCTGCTGCCGTCTCTGAGGACCGCCCTTGAATCTGAACAGGTCCGACCGCTTGGACGCCCGGTTCTCCGCCGCCGCCACCCTATACCTTTGGTCGACACACCTCTTGCAATGCCATGATGCCCCTGTAAATAGTTCATCGTCAAATCCAATCAAAAGCTAAGCAGTGGAATGTTGGAATCGGCCTAGGTATTGTACTGTAAAGAACTTTAACTGCAATTGTACAAAAATTGTTGGTAACATCGATTAATGTCAGATTCTACAAATGTCAGACGAGTTTAAAACGCCGGATTCTATAAATGCCAGATTCTATTAATGTCATATTTTTCAAAATTGAAGTCTTTTGAATAGCTTTTTTTTTACGACGTCAATTTGGAAAAATCTGATTGGCGTATTAGGGAATTAAACTTTTCTATCATAGTTGATAGAAAAGTTTAATTTCCTATTACGCCATTTAGCATAAATTCTAAGACATATAGTTCCTTCTTAGTGTAATGGCGTAATAGGAAATTAAACTTTTCTATCATAGCAATTACTAGCTTTGGTTCGACGACTTCAATTTTGAAAAATCTGACATTTATAGAAGTTGGCATTATTAGAATCTGGCGTTTATCAAATCTGACATTTGTAGAATCTGGCATTAATCGATGTTACCTAATTGTTATGTTACCAGCATTATAACTCAATATCAGTCATCAGTCCAGTAAAATTAGTCTAAAGACCATAACTAAATAAGGTCAATTTAAATTAAGCACAAATATTTTAAAGGCTGGCATCCATAAGTTAGAAAAGTTCTTTAACAAACAAACGAACAAAACACTCAAAACTCTTTTTTGGCGAACAACTTCTTTTTAATAAAAATTATATTATTTTAGTTAAAAAGTTAAAACAGAAACTAGCGTGTCAATTTCTTATATTTTGCTAAGTACTAAAGCATTTTTTTGACTTATGGATAGCAGCCCTTAAAATATTTGTGCTTAATTTAAATTGACCTTATATACTAATGGTCAGGGGTGTCATCCTCAACTGCCTGTCCGGTGGTTGCAGGTATGGCATCGGGTACGCGCGCCCGGCCTCCCGACCTGCTACTTGCGTTTCCCATTCATCTGAGTGAGTAGTATCCCAATACCTTAATCTTTCTCAAATCCAACAAATTCCTATCCTTCCCCAGCTTAACATGTTTCCGATGGGCAGCAGCTTGTCCAGCACTCGACTTAACGGCTGAAATGATGATATACTACTGATAATATCATTTTTAATGACTGATGAAATGACTATGACTTTTAAACACATCAGTATTTAGACCATTAAAGAACCGGACAAGTAGTTTGTTTTACAGCAGCTAAACATCATCAGCAAGTCTTTTTAGTCTCCACTGCAGGAGCATGACCCTCTCTGTACTCCCGGAGCCATATTTGGCCAGAGCAGACAGAGAATTTGGCCTACACTCTCCTTACTGGCCAGACGGGTTGAAGAGGGCTCATTGATTTTTATGAGCTTTGGTTAGCTTGTATTTCCTAAGTCGCCTTTTACGACATCCATGGGAAGACTTGGGGTGGTCCTATTCTACTCTGCCGAAAACCACACGGCTCCACAGCTTAATCTTAACTTTGAATCCGACAGCAGCAACGTACCATTAATCCAAGAGTCGACGGGCGGCGAGTGACACTTAGCGTGATAACCCCGGCCGCACATATCACAGGCGATAATAGCGTTGGTGGCGGGGCTGACGGCCGGTCCCTCGCGGCGTTTGCACACGACGCACATGATGCGGCCGTCGTCCGCAGGGGGAGCGCTGAGCAACTTGAGCGTCGCCACGGGCGCCCACGAGTGCGTGCCGTCGCCGAACTTGACCAGGCACTGGGCCACGCCCGCACCCACCTCGCACGAGTCATTGTCGTTGCTAGTGCTCAACTCGACGATAGTACCTGGCGAGATCAAAAGTCTGAATCATTAATATGCTCTCCTCCTTTCATATCCAATCGAATGATCGTACTGTGGATGTGGCCAAATTCTGGTCATGACTAGTGTAAAGAATAGCCGTTTCGACTCGAGAAGAAGAAGAATATCCAATTTATTAATGGCTGTTCTTCTTTTGATGTTTTCTAATATTGACAAAAATAATTCCATTACCCTAGGGAGCATATAATAATCATATCTAACGTCAATAAATGTAAAACCAACAAAATATTTATTTATTACAAAGAAAATTTTAATTAAATTAGTCCGTAAGGTCTCTGAATGTTTGGAAACCGCGCGTTTGCTACGCGTATCCAGCTAGACCGCCCGCGGCCTATGCGTGTCAACGGGTATGCGCGCTTTGATAAGCGCGAGTTTCCACACTTTTTGTTTTTATTCGATAATTTGGTAAATTTTTAAGCCACTATTTTTTTTATTAATTTGGAACAAGAATAGAGTACTGACTGCCTCCTTTCAATATGTAACGAGATTTGCTAGTCAGTACTTGTTTTTAGTAAATGTTGTGTTAAACATCTAATATATAAAATTTTCGTGTCACTGTTTTCGTTGCCATACTCCTCCAAAACGGCTTGACCGATTTTGATGAAATATTTTTGTGCTTATCCGGTATCTATGAGAATCGGCCAACATCTATTTTTCATCCCCCTAAATGTGAGGGGTAGTCCACCCCTAAATTTATTATTTTATTTTTTAGACGTTATTTATATGGCAAAACAACGTTTGCCGGGTCAGCTAGTATAATATAATAGTGTAGGAGCATCTATGATTTCAGAGAGTGAGAGTTAAAAACTCAGCTTTGAAAATGAGTGACTATGAGGTAAATAGTTATAAGACCTTTGCTGATGTATATAAAAATCTACTTACCTAAATAATATCGTCCATCTTTGTTGGGCACAAGGACATCATCCCCACAGTGGAATGGGTTTGCATTATTTTTTTCCGTGTTGGTAGTAGAGTCAGGCATGGCATCCTGTGTTTCTTCTTCTTTTTTCTCATTCTTTATACTAGCACATGGTGTTAGTGTTTTGTGCAGGTCACTCAGGATTACATCGATGAGAGCTTGCGTCTCCTTTACCTCTTTAAAAAGATAAAAGGTAATGTTCAAATTTTGGGACCATGAGTTTGTTTTCTCTTATAACTCACTCACACAAAGACCCAACTTTAAATAAATGTGTAATGTTTAAACATCTTCAACAAAAGCAATATAAAGGCAAGCTTTGTCTTAGTACTAAAACATGGTAATATTCTCAAAATACGAGAAGTCTTCCATTATAAAGTAAACCCTTACAAGCAATTTTCAAAATATTTACTATTAGTCAAAAATCCTCATCCTCTTATTCAGTAAAGAAAGATGTTAGGGTGAATATATTTATATTATATATCACTAGCAACCCGCCCCCGCTTCGCAAAGGAAGTAGAGCAGAACATATTATGCCTACAAGTTTCGTCTGACGTACATAGGAAACATCAGGTTGATGTCCCCATGTTGATGTCATTGGTGTAATAAATGCGCTTGAATGTATTTTCGCGAGCATAATTTTTTTGCGATATCTCTTATATTCATATAAGTTAAATGGTGAAGAATAACATAACAATGTGCATGAAATTTTTAAGGTAGGTAACTAACATATTGAATTGATAAGGATTAAAACTTTATCCATCTAATCTAAATAGCTTTCCAATTACTGCATTGTACATGACCAACTTTTAAAAGATATAATATAGTATGCTATCATTTAAAGATAGATATAAGCCATCGCAGACTTCTTTGTAGTCAATCTATGATCTATAAAAGAGGAATATCCCACCATGCATTTATTAATATATCTCTCAAAGGGATTAAGGCAGCATTTTCAATGAAAACTCCCAGGTGGCTGGGATCTTCCAACAATTATGTGTAAATTGATAAAATATAATCTTCATATTTTATCAATTTACACAAAACATTGACAAGTTATATTCTTAAACCTTCCTCATAAATCACTATCTATTGGTGAATAATCCATCCAGTAGTTTTTGAGCTTATCATGAACAGCCAGGGGTACTATTTTTGAAAGTGTGACACTCGTCTTCAAGCGATTTTTATATGGAAAAACTGCTTGTTTACGAACGGCATCACTTCAAAAATAGCACTCCAGACTGATGCTGTAGAGGATTTTGTTTTATAATACATAGTCATATACCTATGTATTATTTCTAATAATAAGTAGGTACTAGCATTCATCATTTGTCATCTAAATACAATCAATGATATTTGCACTTACTTTGAATTGTTATTCCAGTGGTTAGGAGGCAAAAATAGCAAAAAGGAAATGATAATTTATATAGTATATGACATACAGGCATAATTATAATACATACACAGATTACCTAATAAATTAATTATACATATGAGGTAAACCTTGTTCTTTATTGTTATTAACTAGGTAGGTACTTATTTGAAAACTTATTTTTACAACAAATACCCTAAACAGGATTTATTTGAAGGGAGTAATTTGTGGACTTTGATGTATTTTTGGTAACAGATTTTAAAAAGGATTTTTCCTACACAATTTAACTGTCCTCATAGTAAACCAGTGGGGACAGGTTGCTTTTCTAGAGTAATATTACAAAAAGGAAAGATTTGACTATTGGAGTGAATGTTTGTAATGGACAAACTCAAAACATACCAAGCCAATTTTAAAAATTAACCAATAGAACATTAACAATGAACACATTATCAAATAAATTTTCACAACAATTAAGGATCCATACAAAAGTTGCACTAATGTAACCCAATCATAAACAATTTTCCTGTAAATATCATTATTGGGTGAGCACTGCGTATGTAAAAGGGATGTTTGGAATGAATTTATGATGATACTACAATGTAGTGTGGCTTTTGGCCTAGAAATCAGAACCACTCCATTCCATCCTACGGATGTTGTAAGCAACTAAAGGAACAAGCACATACATCCTGTGCAATGAAGGCATTCCCAAGGAGGGTTGACATTAGGCAGGCGGCCAGTCATAAAAATAAGCCGAAACTTTTACCAGCATGGATAAAAGACTGCTGTCCCAACCCCATATAAAGTGGGATGAGGAGTGGAAGAAGACTACAAATTCAGTACAGTAGCCCAATGTTTAATGTTAAAGCAAAATTTTTGAACTTTAAGCCAAATCACACTTTACTGAATTCAGTAACTGACGAAAGTAATGCTGCAGTACATTAGACACAAATAGAGATATCTCATATTGTGTCCAACACACTGAGGCATCCCTCTCATCAGTGACTAAATCAGCAAAGGTCAACTGGGCTTTTAGTTCATTGTTGTAATTAAATAAAAGGAAAGTTGTGAGTAGATCCCTCTCAGTGAATATTGTGACTATTGGTATCATCTCACTGAGTATTAAATCACTGCTGGCTATACTCTTGTCCACATAAAATATTGTTACTTAAGATAGTAATCTCTTAAAATTACACATACAGCAGCAGCTGACATTGCAAGTTTATTTGTTAACATTCAATGGGTGTCTGTGTGCTTCCATTGATGATTACAAGACATTGGACCTTAATGTAATGCAATATTTTCTAAAGACAAGAGAAAAAGAATGATCTGAAAAGTTTAATTTATAAGATTGATTTTCTCTGATTTTGTGAATGCATTTTGATCATTGTATATCAAACAACTGTATTCTTTGTCATGAGTATGTCGTTTTTTTAATGCAAATGTCTCTGACACATTTATGACGAACTAGAATTCTCTACAACTTTACACTAACACAACTTCAAACACTAAGCCAAAGGGGCAGAAGCCAAAGGGGCAGACAAACAAATCGAACAGATACTACATTTGATTCTTCAGGGCCAAGATTTTACTCATCAACTTTACCTACTTTTGTTCTACAATTAATTACATGCAATGATTTTAACATTAAAAAAATTTTCTTCTAAAAATAAAATATTTATGTAATTTCTGTTTACACTAGTGTCAGTATTTTTTGAGCTACCTTACTGCAAAATAGAATAATAAATATGTGCAGAAAGGTCTAAGATCCACTTAGATCATGGCACCATTTTACTAACAAAATAAACATTTTAAATCACTAGGCAGCTTTCCAAATACTAAACTCTAGTTGGATACATATTGCAAGCAAAACAAAATTTAAACATTGATGAATAACTTGTGAAGGTAATGATTTTGTCCTTTTTGACTTTAGTGTTCCCAAAAAAACTATATTAGAAGGCTATTCTTCCTCCTTGTTTGATTTTGATAGGGCAGTCAATGCAATGCTTTGCCACCTTTTGAATCTATGGGCCTGAATGATGGCTGACTGATTATGATGGACAACTTTAGTGTCAAGGATTTGTAATATAAACTGCTGGGCTAATGCATTAATTTAAGGAAATTGTGACTAGACAAATTGGATCAAGGGATCATGGTAAGGACAAGAAGCTTAATGTTTGAAGTATACATTAGAGGATTTATTATACAAAAGTACATTGTAAAATAGAATGGTGATAAATAGCCTTTTAGTACAATTTGTAAGCATTGCTTTGTTGTTTACATTTACTTCAGATAATATCAATTAATTTAGACGAGATATAAAAATCGAATAAGCACACACGTTGAAAAGAGCTCAAAATAATCTTCCTGTAGAAATTTCAAGCTACAAGCATTATATTCATACAAATCGGAATTTATATGAGAGACTTACCAGCGTTAATGTCCATTTCAAATACAATAATTTAACTCATCAACAGCAAATAAACACATAATTTAAACATAAACTTCATCTTAGAAGAGCAAACTGGAAAGCATTGGCGCTATTGCGGCCATTATAGTAGTCAAACGTTTCACTGTTTTCCCGCGGTAACAAATTCTCACATAAATATGCAGTATAAACTTCAATAAAAATATAAGTATTTGTAACTTCACAATAAATTAACAATACTTAGCACCTAAATAAAACAAACTTCATTAAAATAACTCAATAATTAACTAAATAACCACAGAATTTTTCCCAATAAATCAAATCGGTCTGATTCCGAATTCCGATACTTGTGTTCCATGATACGTAATTCGGCAAGACAGTTCTAATGGGTGTTCTATCTCTGTTTGTTTCATATATTTAGCACGAGATGGAAATACAAATTCATCCCTATGTTATAATTTTTTTGGCTGCAATCTTGTTCTGGAACGTAACCAATGTTGCCTACCTAAGTCTTCTGTTACCTTCCTTGCCACTATAATATCACCGAACGCAACGATAAGGGGGCTACTGATGCGATGTGAAAGCTCGGTTGGATAGCCCTATCCAACCAAGCATGCCGATGCATGCTATTCGCGCACTGTGGTGCAGTTGTCGGCTGCAAATGTTCTTGTAATGTATGGAGTTACACACTCACTTTCCAGCAGCCCACGCGTGGGAGAGACACAGAACACAGGAAAGATTTAGATAATACTTATATTTTCAACCGACTCAGAAAATGAAGTAGGTTCTCAATTTGATGATGTTTTTCTTTGTATATTTGTTACGCTATAACTCCGTCATTTTTAACTGTTTTTTTATTTTTATTTGAACGGGTTTAATATAATACAAAATCTGTCCAGTAGTTTGGTTCAAGCACAGATTTATAAGAGTAATGCTTCAAGTGGGTTTTTTCATCTAGATCATCAATTACTTCTCCCTTCTTTTTGGTTATTTTCTTTTAGATTATTTTAGGTTCCTAGTAGACCGGGGGCCGAAGGCAGGACTTCCTACCTCAGAAGATACACGATTGAGCCTAGTATACAGTGAATGAAAGTAAGTCCTAGGGGGTGGGGGCCGTGTAGGGTTGCCACTCCGTAACCTGAAGAACCATGATAAAAAGATGTCGCAAAACGTCAATTTTGGCCAAAAATTATTTCATCAAATACACGAACGGGAATTTGACGTAGTGAAAGAAATCCTTATGGAGACCTGAACCAGCTGAGGTTGCCTGCGGTGCGGCAACCATGGAAGAAGTCCAAGTTTAGCCACCCTAAATGGGGTAGTTTTCCATGTTTTTTAGGGTTCCGTACCTCAAAAGGAAATAAACGGAACCCTTATAAGATCACATTGGACAACAAAGTGATCTTATAAGATCTGTCTGTCAAGACCATTTTTCTCAGGAACATGATCAAGTTGAAATTCATATCAAATTCAGGTTACTGTCCCTTACATACTACATTGCAGGCTTGAATCACCTGATAGTCTGATAATAAAGATGATTCCGTGCTTCGGAAGGCACGTTAAGCCGTTGGTCCCGGCTGCCATCTGGTAGTCGTTAAAGGAACCACGTCAGAGGCCGAGAGGCGGTTCCGAAGAACTCTGACACCAGGGTGTGCATGATCGATTGACCGTGACACCTACACGAAATGATGATGATGACTGTCCCTTAGAGCTGTGACAAAATCAAACTTCTAAGCCAACGCAATCAAAAGATACAGCCGTTTATGCCGCAAATTTTCGACATTCGCAAGGGAATCAAAACCTACAGGAAATTTCCCGTGAACTTAGAATCTTGAAATTTGTTACGAAATAATGTCTTATAGCAGAGATAAAGAAAAAATTGCGAAAAGCATACAGTTTTAGTTACATCATATAATTTAAATATTTTAAATAATTTTAAACTTTTTTTTATTTTAACTTATTAATAATAATGGTACGGAAAACTTCGTGCGCGAGTCCGACTCGCACTTGACCGTTTTTTATAATACTTCTATTGATCCGTTTTCTTATAATCAGAAACTACTTAAAAACTCTTTATCGTAAATTTCTAGAAGATAATTTTTTAAAATCACAATTTTCATTAAAGATTATATTTCCAAAAATAAATTTTAATTATCTTATAAACAACGCATTAGTTAACATTTTTTTAAACAATATGAGATAAAAAATAAGTAATTTTTAAGTAGCTTCTGATCTTTTTAAGGATGAACAGCGGCTGCGTGAACGAAAAAGTGTCACGTTTCGTGTGCAAACGAGAGCGCATAACAAGCGATAGAGAGGTTTAATCGGCCTAAGCGTTTGGCTTGTGACGCATCTATCAACGTTATCATGTGAAATTATAGTACGTTAACCGACTGACAATACACAATATTAGGTAGTGTTAGAAAGAGTAAGTAGGTATAAATAATGACAATGGATTGTGTTATGCGGACGAATCAAAATAGTCTAAGTCGGAATAGGTAGTGAACTAGTGAGTGAGACGAGAATGTCTACTAAGATTTATCGATTTAACAAAATGGCAAGAGTGACAATTCGCGCAGTTACGACCGTCGCCTACATTCCACCCAGGGATAGCGGCGGCTGATTTGCACTCATTCAGTGGACGGCGGCGCCGCAATTCTTAAAAAACGTACATTAAAGAGAATGCACTCTCCGCCACCGGTTATGCTGTGGCTGTGTGTGTATTGTGTTCTCTATCTATATTTTTAAGCCAGTTTGCAAAATAAAAAAAAAGTCACTTACAACTGACATTGACACTTAATTTGACATTGACAAGGGCACTTTATTGTTGGAGTTTAACTATTTTGTTGTATCTTGTATGTTTTTAACAAATATTTTTAAACTATTTACACAGTGTCACGTAATTTACGTCTATTTCATAATACGCTTTTTTTTTAAATATCAGGGACGGATAAACTTAAACGACGATTGTGTGATGCGAGCTGCAGACGAGTGATATTCCGTCCAGCGTATTAAAATTTTGCCAAATTATTTACTAGATAATCGTGTCATTTTTGTAAATTTTCGAAGCAATGGGCAATTCGGGATTAAAACAGCATTATGAGACGGCTTCAAAAACTGGTGTTTTACAGCTGGCAGACCAGAAACTAAAAGAAGTACCTGTAGAAGTCCTAGGTTTATCAGAGATTTTGAGAAATTTAGACCTGTCTAAAAACAGAATATCTGTTCTACCGGAAGATTTAACCAAGTTCAAACAGTTAAAACAATTGAATCTGGATGCTAATAAACTAGAGGTGTTACCTAATTCTATAGCCAACCTGAAGAAACTAGAGTTATTGAATGTTTCAAACAACTTGATAAGCTTACTACCACAGACATTTATAAATTTAACTAACCTTAAACAAATATATTTAAACAACAACCGATTCAAAGAATTTCCTCTACAACTGCTAAAGCTCCATAACTTGGAGGTTGTAGAACTGTCCAATAACAAGATCACTGAGATACCGAGTGGCATGTTTGAACTATTTGCAATGGAATTAAATTTAAGTCAAAATGAGATATCATCACTTGGTGACGATCTACATCAAGCTCCAAGACTCAAGATCCTCAGACTAGAGGAGAACTGTTTAAGCCTAGATGCTATCCAGCCAAGCTTATTGAGGGATTCCAAGATACATACCATCAACCTAGATGGCAATCTGTTTGAGGCAAAGCAACTGGCATCGCTTGAAGGCTATAATGAATACACAGAAAGATACACTGCTATGAAGAAAAAAATGTTTTGATGTTGACTATAATGCACCACGGTATTATCGCTTTACACCAAAAAATATTGTGTTATGAATATTGTTGTTTACTTTCCACATGAATAATTTCCACAATTTTATGAATATCTACATAGTCTTATAGCTAATAATAATATTTAATGTTATTGCTTAAAATAAGGTATATTTTAAAAATATAAAATAATATTTATTAATAAATTAAAACTAAATGTGATTGTGAAGATACATACTGTTATGTAGGTCACTTGTTTTATATAATTTTTATTCCAGGAGTCACATGTAATGCAAACAGATAATTGAATGATTGCCATTTGTATGAATGTTTATTATTAATAAGTATATTGTTTAAAAATAATAATTTATTGTTTTTCTGTAAGAGTTCTGTTTTTTTTTGTGACAAAGAGTGGTTCACCCTGTCTTCTGGACTCAACAGCCTGTGGTGTAGTCGTTAACACACCAGCCTGCGACACAAGGAGTCTGGTTGGGTTAGATTCCCAGGGTAAGTGATGTTGGAGATACCCAAGAAGGGGTTGGCTTCAGGCAGCAGCCGGCCGTAAAAACATTTGCAAAATCATATCACAGCATGAATGCTGTCATAATAGCGGATACTGGGTTCTGACACATTATAACTGATGATCAGCTGGGAATGAAGAAGATTGTTTCACCCAATCTGTATGACTATGAGAACTAGCAACTAACAAAAGTTACCTAAAAAATTGAGAAACAAGTTTCTCCATAGACTAATTAAAATACAATCGCCCTGCTAAACAATCCTATGTCGGCCTATAGCCGATGTCATTTGGGATAACACAAGGATCCTATCAAGGAGATTAATTCTCTTTGGATCCCTTGATAATACAGGCATTTAAAAGTCATGGTAGAATAAGAAAACTCACATAGATAAAAACTTACATAAGTATATACATAAACTTTGAAAACATAACTCTTCTTTTTAGGGCCGTCATTATTACAAATATTCAATCTTCAATTGCTCTTTTTACCTGACGTTGATATCAAGTCAGTATCCATATTTTTATTTGAAATTAGTTTTTAATATCAAACCTGGCTAAAAGTTATTAAGACGGTTTCATAGAAACTTTTATTGCTCCCGATGTAGTCCCTCAAATTGTAGTACTTAAATAAGTAGGTACTCTATGCACATTTATCTTCGAAATTATTTGATTTGATTCTTAGGAATATAATTGATATTTTCTGAAAAATTGTTGTCATGATTCCTTTCTCCAATGCACTCTACTACTGACTCATTTCCATGACAAACAGACGTTAGACTTCCATTTCAGTGTATTGAAAAATTCAAATCAAAATTATCAAACTATCACTATCATTGGGGGTACCGAAAGCAATCCATTCGCTTACTCAGGCTGGAGGACCCGGAATTATAGTATAGCAAGTACATATGTACAGTAAGGGACAGAGCTACCTAACCAGGCCCTCTACAAGTGAACCGCCTCTGTATTCATGGTATATAAACTGTGATATCGTCTTAGCTTAGTCGCTTCAGACCGTGTTATTAGCCGCACACGACGAAAGAGGCGCCTGGTACAGGCGCCTCTTTCGTCGTGTGCGGCTGAGACCCGAGATTTTTTAAGGGTAAACCGCCATTGTACTGTAATTGTTTGGACCCCCTTTTTCTTTTATCGTGTCAATGGTCCAAACAATTAAATGAATCTTGCTCAGAATGATGCAACCTTTACAGCCGCATCCGTGGCTTTCGCCAAATCCTCTCTCTCGTGCAAGACGTGGTACATCCGGGGCATGATAACAGATGTGCCATGGATTGCACAGCGCCACAGCTACATCTATCTATCGTCAGTACCCCACTTTCTGCGGTTCTCTCTGCATCTGCCCACACCTACTCGCAATCTGTTGACAGACTTCCACGTACTTCAGGGCAAGCAGTGACCTGGTGGCAGTTTCCCCGCAGGTGGCAATTGTAAAGCAGTCGTTGTTAGAAACTTTTTAGCCCAGAGTTCCAAGCGCGTGGCGGAATGTTCCTTGTCTAAGCGGAGACATTGTTTAAGAAAGCTCCGTTCTTTCGGCTGCGCATACAACAACCTCGCGGCGCACACTGGGTGGAGCAATGCCTGCAAGGGGATATAGGACAGAAAGTGGGGTGGGATTTAGAGTACCTATTATTATTCGACATGTCTCGTTAAGTGCCACATCAGCTTCTTCCGCATAAGCAGAACAAGCCCTTGCGTTAAGCAGGCATACTTACCAGCCGAAAAACAGAGCCAATGCGCTGGTATGGCGGACGTGTGGTGATTTGGTGAAGCTCCCCAGTGCGTAGTGCTAAGGCGTCGTAAGATGTTATTACGCGTACTTACCTACCTTAGCATTTAGTTCTGGTTTCTCGCAGTTCTTCTTGAATGTGAGAGATCTGTCCAACCAGGTAACGCTTAGCATAATACAGACTTAAACAGATGTGTGTCTGTCTAGGGAGAGAGGTATAAGCATTGTTAAAATCAAGTTTAAAACGTCATAGAATATATTAATACATTAAAGGGTTCCGTAACTGTAGGGTAAAAACGGAACTTTATTGCTAAGCCTCCGCTGTTCGTCCGACCGTCTGTCACGGGGCTGTTTATTGAATTTGAACCATATACTTGTAGGTAGAAACTTGAAATTTTCTCAGAATGTGTGCCTACATCTGTTCAAATTAATAATTATGGGTTAATTTGATTATTTGTATGTATGCATACAAGAAACGTGTTTTTTGAGTATTGTTTGGCGATACGAAATCCTTCGTATCGCCAAACAATACGTGGTTTATATAAGTAAATTGTTATTTACTTAGTATGTTTTCATGGCCATGCCATTACATTTTTAACGCTAGACTCGTATCTTAAAATACATCTGTTGTGTACGAATAGATAGGTATCAGCTTAATAAAACTTTAGGTTTGTCTAGGGAATTTATGTCGCACAAACCCGACCGTTGTTTGTTGAAGAATGAGCTTTGTGTCGGAGAGCGCCGCGCTCCGCTGTGACTACGCTCACTCAGTGCTATTCCATGTCAACACGGTGTCGGTGTTATCGCACCGCAGTTATCAACCGGTCGTGGGCCCCTGCGGCCACTCCACGAAAAAGAACAAAACAATCTCGCGCGATTAAAAAAAGCAACTTAAAAACAATAATTTCAATGCAATTTATTTTAGTGTACTTACTTGTATGACGCATTAAAGTTCGCACTTTATTCGTGGGCGTGAGTCCTTAATAAGAGAACAAAAGTACTATTAAAGTTGCAAATTGTGTGGCTGTAATAAACTCTATTCAAGGCGGGATCCACATTCAAAAGGTTGGTATTGTTGGTTGGCAAAGTTTTGTAATAAATCTTCCTTTAAATATACTTTTTTACTCAAGAATTCAGAAATAAAGTAGGTACAATACCGGGTATAAAACGAGTGTTAACAAAAGTTTAAGCTTGGCCGCGCAGGAAAAATTGTTTCCTATGGGCAGGCTGAGTCACCCTTCAAGGGTATATTGTTGTTATTTATTTTTTATTTAACACCCGGTAGGTACTTATTTATTACTTACCTTAGTTTATTACTGTATAACCTATCCCTATATATTTTTAATTTTAATACTTAATTTTACCTACCTAATTAACTATTGAATCTGGGTGAGTTCCGTGGCGCAGTGGTTAACATGCCTGTGACACGAGGGTGCCCGGGTTCGATCAGGTCATGATGGAAAACGAAATTTTTCAGATTGACCTGGGTCTTGAATTATCTATGTACCTAAGTATCTTATAAATTATATATCATTGCGTTAATATCCTAGTAGGACACAAGTTTACAACTTATTGTGGGGCTAGCTCAATTTGTGTGATTGTCCCTACCTATACATATATATTTTATATACTTTTTTTTACTTTAACTTTTATTATATCTAAGTATCTAGTTCATCTCGAGATACAATTTAAGGAGTTACCTACCTATTAGGTCAGAAAGTAACCATGTAGATATAAGTAAGTACCTACTCAAAGAGCGGGTAAGTGTATTACTGTCACGCTTTAGGTATAAGTACCTACTATCACTTGCAGCCCTCTGTGGGCTACCTTACCTAGGTACGCACTTTTACATTTTTTATTGCTTTAATTTTCGTGACAATGGGTTCATTATAATAATAGGTATCTAAGTCTTACAAATACACATCAACAACAGAGATATTGTATTGGTTCTACCATGGAATAATAAATCTACTATACATATTAATAAAACAAACATGTTGGAAAGTAGTTTATATAGTAAGAATCGATTAATACTTTTAGTTGTTAGGTAGGTAGGTACCTACTTTTTTTAAAAAGAAATTATTAACCTAAATCAACGTAGATGTTAAGAAAAAAATATTACAATAGATAAGAGTTGAGAAGTGGGCAGTTGGGTTTGTCTATCCAAAGTTGTTAATCACTCGACACTGACACAGGGATGGTTCTAGGCTTACTCCATGGTTCTAGGCTCCGTGGTTCTAGGTAACTATGTATTATGTCACAAAATATGATTCTCTGTGGCCAACAAACGTCAAAAATGTCGCAGTCAATAGTGAGCCTATTGTCTACGTGCCTAATTCCCTATGAATAAGTAAGACTTAGGTATTACTTATTCGTAGCTAGTTCCAAATAATATTTTTTTCAAATTTGAATAAAATTCATTATTAGAAAACTTTTTGGATCGGATCTAGTTAATTTGACACTCCCGGTAAGTGTCGGTACGGACGTGGTAAGTGGTTATAAGTTTAAAAATATGGAATCTTAAAGGCCGAGGCTATAAAATAGACCATTCACCCCACTTGACATAAGATATCCATACCAAATTACAGCTTTCTAGTAGGTACTTATAGTCTCTAAGTAAAACCGCGGACGTACAGACGGACAGACATGGCGAAACTTGTTTACTACGGAACCCTAAAAAGAAAAAGGGTTACATAGAAAACAGAATGTAAGTATACGTTAACCAGAGATATTCAATATTAGTAGGTAAATTTCTTTTTATCTCCTTTTAGTAAACTAGAGTAAAATTGTTGACATGCGATGTGATTGCCCTTGGGGCTATCACGATATCGGAATCATGTGTATGTTAATTAAAGATCACTCGGATTGCATGTTCTCGCCAATAACTATACTTACTTAGTTATTTCGACTAGGTACCTATGTTGTGCTTTGTAAGGGTACTTAACGTTCTTTTACTGGGCTATATACTTATAAATAACTAGCTTTTGCCCGCGGCTCCACCCGCGTCAATGTCGATCCCTCGGGAATAGTACTTTTTCGCGGGATAAAAGGTAGCTTATGTCCTTCTCCGTACTCCAGAGAACGTGTATGCAAAATTTCATGCGGATCGGTTCAGTAGATACGGCGTGAAAGCGTAACAAACAAACAAACAAATAAACAAACAAACTCACTTTCGCATTTATAATATTAGTTAGGATAAAAACACTATTAGGTATTTAATAAGGTATGTTGTATCTTCATTAGCGTAACAAAAGTAACTACTTCACCAACTTGTAAGACTCTTACAAATAATTCCAGTAATATCTTATTGAAAAAAAAATATTAATACTTATACATACATTTTATACCTAGATACTACATACATACTATTACATCCTTTTCCCTTGCGGGGTAAAAACCACGTTTCGCATCTTGGTGGGCGTGTAGGTGGAAAACGGAATCAAAATAGGGTTGCTAGCCTTGCGCCTACTTATGTATTTAATTAAATAAACATACTTTATTGACAATAATTTTAATAAGTAAATTATGTTTTGAGTATTTTTACGATATCCGAATGCACGATAAAGTGACATTAAGGCTATACCGAACTAGACTATTAGTATAGTAAAATTAACAAAGAACTGTGAAAATTTTAAACACACTTTTGGGATGTCGGAAATGTTTTTATTATTGACAATAATTTTATTAAGTAAATTATGTTTTGAGTATTTTTACGATATCCGAATGCACGAAAAAGTGAATAAAGGCTATACCGAACTAGACTATTAGTAAAGTAAAATTAACAAAGAACTGTGACAATTTTAAACACACTTTTGGGATGTCGGAAATGTTTTTATTATTGACAATAATTTTAATAAGTAAATTATGTTTTGAGTATTTTTACGATATCCAAATGCACGATAAAGTGACATTAAGGCTATAGGTACCGAACTAGACTATTAGTAAAGTAAAATTAACAATGAACTGTAAAAATTTTAAACACACTTTTGGGATGTCGGAAATGTTTTTATTATTGAGAATAATTTTAATATGTAAATTATGTTTTGAGTATTTTTACGATATCCGAATGCACGATAAAGTGAATAAAGGCTATACCGAACTAGGCTATAGAAGTGTGTGAACTGTGAAAATTTTAAACACTTTTGGGATGTCGGAAATGTTTTTATTATGGAGAGATTGTGCGGATCTGTCTTGTATACAGGACATCTATTAATTTTAGTAATATAAGGTTATTGAGATGACAATGAACTTAGATAGAACCTAATAATTTGTTATCTTATTACATTGTTGAACCAAAAACGACCAAATGTTAAAACCTTTAAAATCTGTAGATAAAGTCATTATCTTACACGTGGCAGAGTCACGTGGAGCGATTGAAAGTAAACATTCGTATCTATAAACACTGACATAAGTAGGCTAATTCGCTAATTCAAACGAAGTAGTACCTAGGTAATCATTAACACATTTTTTTAAATAAGAAAATATATTTTTTTATAACATTGCTAGTTACAAGACAAAACCTTTACTTGAGTTATCCTTAACGTCCGCACTTCTTCATATAAAAAAGAACCGGCTAAGCGCGAGTCGGACTCGCGCACGAAGGGATATGATAAATTTGATTTTATTTGATTTTTTAACAGCTCCAAGGGACAGCAAACTTGAGTACTTGATATGAATTTCAGCTTGATACCTCCAGACGTTCCTCAGAAATTGTCTTGACTTTTGATAGACAGACAGACCGACAGGCAGAAAAACAGACAGACGGACAACCAAGTGATCCTATAAGGGTTCCGCTTTTTCCGTTTGAGGTACGGAGGCATAAAAATAAAAATAAAAAAACCGAATTGATAACGTCCTCCTTTTTTTGAAGTCTAAGCTAATGTAAGAACTTCCTTAAAATAATGCTTTTAAATATAATACAAGCAAGCAGCCAAATCACACAAATTGAGCCAGCCGCACTGTAAGTTATGATGTTATGAACTAGTGTATATATTTAGGTATCTGTTTATTTTTTTTCTATTTAGTGTCATAAATCAATCAACGATACTATTTTTAAAAAAGGTACTTCTTTTGTATGGACAACCAAAAACACATAAAGATAATGTACCAGTGAGACCAGTAGTTTCCTACATTGGAGCCCCAACATATGAGCTGGCCAAGTTCCTCAATTATTATATTCGGGAAAAGATAAATTTTGACCCTAAAAATAGTCTGCAATTAATAGATAATATCAAAAACCTTAAAATTCCGATAAATTCAAAATTAGTTTCGTTAGATGTAGAAAGTTTATTTACTAACGTACCATATGAAGATTGTTTAAATATTTTAAAATGTGAACTAGAAATGAAAAGAATACACCCCGGAGAGACGGAAGACATCATACGACTGACAAGACTATGTATGACACAAAACTATTTCCAATTTGATAATAAATATTATACCCAAAATAATGGGTTAGCTATGGGTTCCCCTTTAAGTCCACTTATGGCAGATTTATTTATGAATAATTACGAACAACAACATATTATAGGAAAATCTAATAATATATTTTATTACTATAGATATGTCGACGACATACTTATTTGTTGGACAGGTACAAATCGCCAATTAGATTTATTTGTTTCTAATTTAAATAAAATTCATCCTAAAATAAAATTCACCACAGAAATAGAACAAAATAATAGTATAAACTTTCTGGATTTAATGATTGCGAGAAACAAAACAAAACATGAATTTTCAATATATCGTAAACCAACACACACCGATACAACGATCCCCGCGTCATCTAACCACCCATGGCAACATAAACTCGCTGCATATCGATCGATGATACATAGACTTATGACCGTTCCTTTAAATGAGGAAAATTACAAAAAAGAACTCCAAATTATTTATCAAATTGCTATATCGAATGGATATAGTAATAAAATCGTTGATAAAATAATATTGAAAAGGAAACAGAACACCATTAAAGACCTTTTATATGCGGTCCCACAAGATAAAACGCAAAGATATGCAGCGAGTTTATCTTATTACGGTAAAATTACAGATAAAATAGCTAAGATATTTAGAAAAAACAATATTCATATTGCTCTCAAAACAAACAAAACATTAAAATCACTTTGTAATACTAAAGACAAAATTCAATCAGATAAAAAATCCGGTATATATAAATTAACTTGCGATGATTGTCAACAAGTTTATATTGGACAAACAGGACGTAATTTTAAAATTCGTTATAACGAACATATCAACGCGTTTAAAAATAATCACCCCGATCGATCACATTTTGCAGAACATCTATTGGAAAATAATCACACATTATTAAATAATCACACATACAAAATATTACATACAGCGGAGAAGGGATTAAAAATGAGTATATGGGAGCAATTAGAAATAAATAAACTTAAAAGGTCAAATATTACTTTGATAAATAAACAAATAGATTTGAATAATTCCCCATTATTAAATATATTTTCAATACAAAACCAAAATAACGATCAATCCCCTCCCCCCTCCCAGATAGTATAAAAGGCGGCAATACGGCGTAATTTTTGTCAAACGCCCGGTGAAGTAGCGAAAGCTCACTTGGAGCTAGCTACATAGTCCTTTCAAAAAAAAAAAAAAAAAAAAAAGTAATTTTTGTCATTCGTTGCTTGTCATTCGAAGGATCAACATCTAGGGTTCACTGCCTGAAGATGCCTCGTGTAGAGGCGAAACACGTGTCGCGAGCACGACGGCCGACATTGCTGCAGCCTCAACGGATGCAGCAGTATCGACCAGGGTTGCATGCATCAACTATTGGTGGCGGGTATGAAGGGACTAACAGTAGTGGGTGGGCGCTGGCCAGCAATAGTTTGCATGAACTAACTGGTGGCGGAAGCACGCAAAGTAAATTGTCTCAAAGTAAAGGTACTTCTTTAAAATCTTAGACCCAGTCAATCTGAAAAAGATAATTTTCCATCTTGACCTGGCCGGGAATCAAATCCAAGACCCTGATTCAAAGGCAGTGGTACCTTTGCGCCACAGAAGTCGTCGTGAATGCTGAATTCTCTCTCAATTTTCTGTTACGTTTGTACATAAGTAGGTCGTGGGAGAAGTAATATATTATCATAACATAATTAGGCCGGTGCTCACATACTTAGTATGAATGCAGCGATATGGACGATAAGTAGGATCTTATATCTAGATCCGCCTCTTATCCATATATAATAGTACTACATACGTAATAGTTTTAATAAAACTGTATTTTCTGTTCTAAATAAATATTTCTTATTTCTTATTTCTTATTAATAGTACTAACGTATCGATAGAGGCTTTTGGCTATCTCAGAATGAGTGTATCTTACAAGCATACACGGTCAGTCTAGAAATTTTTGCTGATTTAGGTTTCGTACCAATTTAGCGAGCGATTGTGTGTGTATGTGTGTGTATGCGCATACACATTGTTGCTATGTGCGTTTGCTCGAGAACACGATGGCTCAATTCAGACCGAAATGGCAGCGACTGGCAGCGCCAGCCTCTGCTCGCCCGCATGTTGTCTATATAGGTTGAGGGCACTCTGCCTTCGCCTCAAATGCCCGGTGAAGTAGCGAAAAGTCACTTGAAGCCAGCCACATAGTCATTTAAAAAAATGCTGACATCTTGGTGTGAAATGAGCCTATCAGTGTCACCCTGTTTGTAGGGAGGGGCGACTCGTACATTAATATAATTATAGTGTAATTACACGATTTTTATATTTGAAAAATATATAATTTTGCGCTGTTAGAGGTTTTCTGACTTAAGTATTTACTTATTTGTAGGGTTTTCTGAAAAAATATTATCCAATGGCAGCGGCTTTTCAGAAAACCCTGTATGCTCAAACATAGTACAACTAGGTCAGTAATGTTAGACACAATAGTAAAAAATCATAGACTAGTTCACAAAAATATTCCCAGGCCCAGGTCTATAAGACAAAGTTACGTTTAGCATGTTGATGGGTGTGCTAGATGCTAAATGAATCAGAATAGTGATGGGTTGCTAGCAGCATCGCCTGCTTACATGACTCCTCAGGTATTCGCCCATTCCTCGATCGGCTTTTACAATATGCGCGGGAAGAGAGGTATTAATAATATCATTACATACATAGTATAAAACAAAGTCGCTTCCCGCTGTCGGTCCGTCCCTATGTATGCTTCCGTGGTATGCTTAGATCTATAAAATTACGCAACGGATTTTGATGCGGCTTTTTTTAATAGATAGAGTGATTCAAGAGGAAGGTTTATATGTAAATTGCACCCGTGTGAAGCCGGGGTCCGGGTCGCTAGTAAATATTATAAATAAGATTATGATTATGAATCTTTCATGTATAAACCGATTTCAATCAAATGACAAACGATTTTAATGAAATTTAAATGGGATGAACTGGCTAGCAAATAAAAAACGGCTCATAAATGACAGAGTCTTGAGGTAACAAACATTTAAAAAAAATACAACTGAATTTAGAACCTCCTCCTTTTTTTTTACGTCGGTTAAGAATAACACATTCGTTATCTATCAGCGAGTAACATTGGTTTTATAACTCATCATTAAGGTTAGGCGGCCGCAGTCTTGGGACATTGCTGTCTGTAAATAAGGTTTTATAACAGTGGAGAGAGCGAGTCAAAACAATTTGGCTGCACTAAGCATGTTTGTCATAAAAACAGCAACGATCTTATAATATATAGCTATGTAGATTTATTATCAAACTCAATTACAATAACATAACATAAAGCCCGTTATTCATTGTAGCCACGCGTGCTCTAAGCGCTCGTTTATGTCTAATACTTATACACTAAATTTATTTTGCCGTAATTGTATGTTTAAACATTTTTAACCAGAACATTCGTTATAACGATACGAATGGATGTCATATCTTCTTTTTATTGTGCCTCTACCTTAAGGAAGTTAAGCAGGGGGCTATATTCACTTTATCCACCCACGGTGGTGTAAAGTAGGTATCTGCTCTACAAAAGCTACGACTAAACATTTCTAGTGAACATGTAATGTACCTTAACATTACACGATGACCTGAATACACTCCATGAGTACTCGCCTTTAGATATTAAAGTAATGAGCATGCAAATAAGGACAAAGTTTACGTCACTGGCGAGTGGGCATCGACCATTTGCCATTTGTCTTATCTCAGTACTCTGAGAGCCTTTCATCAACTAGATAGGTGCCTTGCCTATCACTATCACAAAGTGCTCATATTTTGTTTTCTTGTTTTTTCGTAGGAGTCACAAAATTTAATTTGTAGAGCGGGGTGTGTGTGTGGGGGTGTATTTGTGTGACAAAGTTTTGTTTAAGTATGTAGTGATGTTCATATTTTTGAAGTGAAAACTTCTTAAGTGGCTTTGTATACTTTTAGGGATGGCTAAAAAATTTTAAACTCGCGTCAGGACACGTGACCTGACCGAAAATTTGTAAAACACTAGACACTAGAGGGGAAGTAATATCCTCTCTTTTTATCGCGCGGAGTTTTCACTTCTGCCGGCACTCCCGGAGCGCAACCGTTGCTTTTTTTCTGGGTTTCGTTTACTCATGATATGAATTTTGTTAGAAACGAACCTTTTTCTTCGCTGGTTTATTAGAAAACACAGTAAGTATTTATTAGAAAAACTCCGGAAGTAAAAAATAAAAAAATATATGTACATTTGAACATTGTGTTATAATTGTTGCAGTGCAAAAGATTAGAAAAATGTCCGTCTTCAGTGTTATCAACGTGGTACTGGGCTGCGTGATGGCCCTGCTCATCATACTCTTCACAATCAGTTCCATCGCTAGGTACTATATAAAGGTGAGTTATAAAATTTACACTATAATAGTATTATTATATTTTACGAGTATGTTTATAATACTTACTTATTTTTGTTTGTATATGTATTAAATGGGGTGAAATATCAGTCTATTTCTTGTTCCTGAAAAAATGTGTTCTCAGTGATATTTAATAAAAGTAGTATAGATGAAACTTACAATAACTTCAATTAACAACGTTATAAACGTAACTAGAAATGAAATAAACTACCTAATGGTACTAACTTAATAATATTGGTATTCAATGTAAGTCAATGCAAACTTGTATTTTTAAGAAGATACAGTGTTTGCTCGCCATGGTTTCCCACCTGCGCAGTTTGTTATAGCTGAACACGGAAATATGTACAACACTATTATTGCACAAATTCATCTGCTATGCTTTGTGGCTTTAGCAGTAAAAATGTCATACTATGCTTTGGTGGAATACTAGCATTATTTTGAAAACGTGACCAGCCGGCCTATTTGCTAACTCAGTGTACAGTCAGCCAAGGAGATATCTGACCTACAACAGCGCCATTTTTCGCAAACTAAAGAACCATCCGTGGTTTAAACCCAAAGATAAAAATATACAAGTGTAATATCCTTTGCGACTAGTGCCATCTATTGAATTGTGAATGAACAAATAAGGTTAATAAGCAGAAATCTGATACCCTTGATGACTAATGCCATCTATTCGATTTTTGATAAATAAAACAAGCCCTAGCATACAATACGCTTATTTCAAAGATACTTCAATAGTTAGATGTGGCGCAAGTGGTAGGCACTGTGTTTTAATAGTTAGTGTGTTTATGAGGGAACAGGTTCAAATCCTCCAAAGCTTTTTATTTTTCACAAATATCACCAACTTCGTATTGTGATGTTGGTGTAATTTTGGTTGTTTTAACATAATGTTACCGAGCTAATTACTGTTAATAAAAAGCATTTTAAATTTTTAATTACTTAATTACTTCAAAAAAATTTAACAGTGAAATAAATACCTGCCTACTTAATTCAAACTATGATTAATCTTCTGTAGAGAGAACCAACATGTTACTTAATAAGTAACAATTTACATCTCTCTACTTTTTTTTAATCATAGTTCAAAAAATATAATTATTTTTTTAAATGTGTAGGGTCAAATAGTGCTATGTGAATAACTTTGCTTCGATAATAGTATAAGAATCAATATGTAAACCTATGGCATTAAATGAATTTTAATATGGGAGAGGGTGACCCCATTTTGAAGCTCTTGTTCAAGTCTATTTGTCATTTCACTTACCATGTTAGATCAGATCACATATCACTTATGCGCAAATTTATTAATTTAGTATACCTTTTTGTCTAAATTGATTTAAGTTCAAACTTTACTCGTGTCTCGTGTCCCAGTTAAGCACTATTTGACCCTACAATCTGGGATTTTAATTGGTCACTCAATAACAGTTAGATCACAGAACAATTGTCTTAAATAAAATATATTCTACATTGCACACTGTTGGAATCACCACATCTCTTAAAATTTCCAAGTATTTTTCTTTATTCATCCGACCGCCGAATTCTACCAGCCCCCCTTGGGCCCATTGAAGACATCTGTCCCCAATTACCTGCAAAACAATAATACGATCAGTTACCTAATAACCTACACTGCGTAATACACTAGGTATAAAATATTATTATTATTTTACTTAACTATTTAATGAATATTTTTACCTAATGTTATCCTGCCACTGTTCTCAAAGGCAAATTATTTTGATGGCTATACGCTGGCCATGTCTTCTCCGCAATACTTTTCTGCCATCATCATCAGACTTAAAACTTTTTTCATCAGAATAAAATACGATCTCGTTCTGGTTGAATGTTTCCTCAATGTTTCAATTGAAATATGTTACGCCAGTTGATCGAGTCTTCTAATCTCCGAATCCACAAACGAACGGTGTTTCTCTGTAAGAGATATATTTATCACAAACCCTATGTTTTACGGAACAAAAAATAGTGTGACAATTAAGTAAGTATATTAAATACTTATAATTTCTACTTACCGCGATTCCTAACTTTCTAGATATAGATACTTTAAATACTGTGGTTGTCTTCACAATACACTATTAGCTTTCACAAAATCTGCTATATGAGATGAAACGGGATGCCTAATAACTGGTAAGGTTTTGGATCACTACACAGTAATCGCAGTATCTTGAATGTAATTGTGACGCGAGTGAACAATATTTTTGATTAGTTGGTATCAGGTATAAATAAATCTGATAGATAACCCTCAATTTATTTGTTAAAGCAATGCATTGCAGTTGGTGACAATGATGTCATAGCAATAGAAATAGATAGCCAATTTCGCCCGAGACGTCATATCGTCGGTTGGCGTATTGAGATGAGCGCTAGCTTCTCAAGTCGTAGGTCGATGGTTCGAATCGAACTTCACGTAGGATTGTTTTTGATTCTTTCTTGTTCTTACCATTGATGATTACTTGAATTATTAGCTGAGATTATTAGAAATACAAAATTTGCAACTGAGCAGGTTATCAGAAACAAGTTTATACTAGCAGTAGTCTGTCTACTTGCCAAAAATCACGATAGGTGGCGCTTCACAGCAAAGTGTGAATTTACGTTTTAAAAGTCAGGGGGTCAGGTATCTGCTTGGCCGACTGTACAACGTTTTGATAGACACTTCAAAATACATTGGGGCTTTCGTGTATTTTGTGTGACTATTAAAACGTTGTAAGTACACTGAGTTAGCAAATAATTCGTAAAGGAAAAGATTTCCTTTGTTTACCTAACCTAATAATCAAATTTGGTCACTTTATAAATTAAATAAAACAATGGTATTTTTCTATTTTACATATCCACGTAATTTATAAGGTTGGCAAAATAATGAAAACCTAGACAAATAACATAGCTACAGCTATTAGTGTGTCGTGCAGAATTTATATGGAAATTAAATAGTTTTGCATGGGTGTTAATTTTTACACTGATGTGCAAGCAGGGTGCCTGCGTAAGCACTGTTCATTTGCATAATCTTACAAAAAAATTGCGTCATTTAGATTCAATTACAAAAACACCTTTTTCACACATTATTTTTAGTTGATTTTTACACTCATGCGAAATTGCCTGTAAAATCTGCGTAAGCACTGTATTGTGTGCATTTGCAGAATCGTCATATAACTTTAATTTGCGTCATTATAGTTAATTGAATATAATTTTTATGCTTATTTTCGTGTGTAAACTGTGTAGTTAGACAATATTTTAATTAGTATTTTGTTTGTAATTCCTTCATCCAAAGAAAGCTAAATGCAGCTTTATACTTAGGTGAAATACTTAATTATAATCGCTTCGATGTCATGGTAGGAACAAACTTATACTACGTAATTAGACTAGTATCTACCTACTCTGTGCTTATTATACTACGTAAGTACTAGTACTTATTCTGTGCTTAAACTTAAGATAGGAGTCCTATCTTATTGGTTGACTTTTTTCTGCGACTTCGGTCTCGTAGGTGTATAATGTCACATTATACACCTACGAGACCGAAGTCGCAGAAAAAAGTCAGCCAATAAAATTTATAAAACTATTTTATTGACGTGAAATTGTTTGATTCCCGGCGAAGGTAGATCCTTTCTCATAGGTAGGTATTTGTCTGTTGTTCTGAAAGTATTCAAGGAATGCCGTCAGACATGCCAGCTGTAAAAACTTTCGCCAAATCATATCACAGCATGAATGCAATGCGTGAAAGAAGAATGGGATGTAGTAGAGATATATGACGTGCAGGATTGAAGCGCGGTAGCTCAGTTGGCAGAACATAGGTCATATATAGACCTCAGGTCGCTGGTTCAAGCCCTACCCGCGTAGAGTTTCTCACCATATCTTATGTTTTTACTAGCTTTAGCCCGCGGCTCCGCCCGCGTCAATGTCGATTCCTCGGGAACAGTACTTTTTCTCGGGATAAAATGTACCCTATGTCCTTCTCCATACCCCAGATAACGTGTATGCAAAAATCATGACGATCGGTTCAGTAGTTACAACGTGAAAGCGTAACAGACAAACAAATTCGCATTTAAATATTAGTTAGGATTATAAAAGATAGTCACTTGTGCTGAAGATGCGAACCGGGAAAACGTTCAGATGACGATTATTCATCAAATGTTGGTTGCTCACTTATAACGAGCCCGATCAATTTTAGCCCAGAAACGTTACTCAGAGTCAGTATCCTGCCTAAGGTTCGATGTGGTTCAAATTTGTTATAGGTACTTAAACAATTATGTTAAGAAAACCCTGTCCGACCTTTGAAGGGGTAATCAGCCCGTCGATATGAATAACTTTTCCTATGGAACCAATGTTGAGAATTCAAATTATTATTATATAATACAAATTGACCGGGCGGCGGAATTACCCTTTTTGAGTTCCCATTCCCAGCATTTGTCCCATAGGAAAAGTTGTTCATATCGACGGGCTGAATCACACCTTCAACCTTCAAGGCTCGGACAGGGTTTTCTTAACATATTGTCTAACCAGATTACAATAATGTTGTTCCATCTAATAAAACCTTTACTCGCTGTATGGTACCTAACGCAGAGTGCCTAAGTCGCGTTATGCGAATGCCAGCGGTCGTCTCGTCACACTTTACTAGCCAAAGGCCACACATGACAATGTGAGTACCAGGGCCGGGCCGCAAAATATATGTGAAGGCGCTTCAAGAGCCTTTGCACACTTATCCATGCTAGTCCATACCATCTTATAAATGTCTGTCTATCTGTGTGTTATCTCTTTACGCTTAAACCACTAAACCGATTTACATGAAATATGGTATGGAGATAGTTTGTGTTCCGGTTCCGGGGAAGAATATAGGATATTATTATGGTAATGTAGGTAGTTGACCATTAATGCAATTTACTTTGCCGCGGGCCGCAATTTGACGACCACTGACCTAAACCATAGTACTAACGTAACTAAACTAAATCAAGATAAACACAATGTGCTCTTTGATTTGTCTTAGCGAGCACGTTGTTTACAGTATGAATGCGCTATTTTTAAAAGCTTTTAAGAAAAAATAAACTTATTTACTTATTTTTTCTTTATTGGAAGCTGCATTAATGTAGAAAGGTCCTGACAATTTGTTCTGTTTTCCAGTTCACATTATTCGTCGTATTGTCCTTGGTGTTTGCGTCAGCTCCACTTCCATTGATGCTGTTAAGACCTTTTGATCCGAAGAATGCTTTGTAAGTATATATTCCATCTCTGTTTTGTTATAATAGCCGTTAATGAATTCCGCTTTGTTATAAATAGCTGACATTTTCTTCAATACAAGTTATAGTCGTAATTATCTATTTACTATGAATAATGAGCTCTAATGATGATGATGACTGCGCTTTTTACAGTTTGTTTGTGTGTATGGGAATTTTTTTCCTTGTTGCTCTTATCCTTACTATCGTCTGTCGCAGAACAATTACATAAAAGCAGTTAATATGGGTATAAACTGTGACAGTATTAAGAAGGTAGGTACAGCTATTCGTACGGTCACATCACAATACATAGGTACTTACTTCAACCTGCTTGTCATTGAAAACCACAATATTTTGGTAGATATATTATATGATATTGGCTGGTAATTAGGTGGTACGGTGGTACTCAAAAACATAATTACTACAATTATAATGATAGCAATAGAGTAGGTATAATGCATATATTTTTGTTCGTTGTCCTTTGCAAGACCTCCAAAATAGACATGACATGAAATAAATACTTTGATAATCCAAAAAAACCGGCCAAGTGCGAGTTGGACTCGCGCATTAAGGGTTCCGTGCTCTCTATAAAAACGGTAAAAAAATGATGTCTGTTGTACGGGAGCCCCACTTAGGTATTAATTTTATTTTATTTTAATTATTTCTTTTTTAAGTGCATATATAACTAAATATTCTGTGAACATTTCAAGCGTCTATCTGTTGCCGTTATGAATATTGAGCAAAAATATCTCGTTTGTTGTATGGAAGCCTTTATATTTATTTTATTCTGTTTTTAGTTTTTGTTTTATTTGTTGTTATGACGGCAACAGAAATACAGCATCTGTTAAAATTTCAACTGTCTAACTATTGCGATTTGTGAGATACAACCTGGTGACAGACGGACGGATGGACAGACAGACAGACGGACAGCGGAGCCATATGAATAGGGTCCCGTTTTTACTCTTTGGGTACGGAACACTAAAAATCTTTGAGATATAAAAGTAACAAAGTTACTTTATTTTGAGCTTGTCCTATCCTTTCAAACAAAAGGCGCGTGTCCAGATGACGTCACCTCGAGCCGCGTCTTTGTAAAGGACGCGTGATATTTGTTCGCCAACTATTATTAAATATGGTGTTTATGGTAATAGCCTCAAAGTTCATAAGTCATAATCATAACATAAGTTGCATTAATTATGTGATTATTTTTAAGGTAATATTATTATTTATCACACTTTAAAATGGATGTACCCTACCAACTTATTGAGCGTAGTTCACGTATCGATATCAATTTAAAAGTGTATTTAATATGAAGTTACTATTGAGCAGCACAGTTCTCGACCATGTTTTAACTGAACCCAGGCACCATTGACCTTGTCACAAAAATGATTTGGATGTTTTCACGAGTTACTGAGCACACCAAATTAGCAATAATTATAACAATCTTTTAATTAGCCGTGTCCAAGGGTAACTTTACGTCATTCCCCTATTCGAGAACGTCTGAGTCACCAGTAGGTATAACACAATCATGGTATGATCACAAATTTGTACGAGTAGGTATAAGGCTAGATAATCCTTGTTGCTTTTCAAGTGTATCATTAACCGTAATGCTTCGTTTATCTGTAAACTGTGAGGCTTTTTCTTCTATACTTCTACTTGGCATCCTTGGCATGCATAGCATTGAATTCAATCATCATCATTTCGAGTAGGTGTCACGGTCAATCGACCATGCACACCCTGGTGTCAGAGTTCTTCGGAACCGCCTCTCGGCCTCTGACGTGGTTCTTCAGATGGCAGCCGGGACCACCGGCTTAACGTGCTTTCCGAAGCACGGAATCATCTTTATTATCAGACAATCAGGTGATTCAAGCCTGCAATGTCCTAACCAAACTGGAAACAACTAAACAAAGTATGCTTCCGGTGGGAATTGAACCCACGACCCCCGGGTCAACAGGCAAACGCCTTAACCACTGGACCACGGAGGCTGTGTAAATAATTGAATTCAATTAAAAACGTCTATTTAATACAGGTTATATTTTGAACATTTATTAATAGTCATATTTGACTTCTCAACAATTGTTGAAGTTAATTATTTACTTATGGCTAAGTTTAATGCCATTTGGGCTTGTGTTGGCAAACGGACACGTGCATGATCATACCGGGGCGTCACGTCTTGTGTAGTGTAAACCACAGCAAGCAGCTCACAGTGCGAGGCTACGTGCGGTAAAACACTGTAAGTCTCTGACCTGGCCTGAGATGTCTGTGTGTTGAGTAACTCATCAGCGGTGGCAATTTTGGATTATGGTCTAGCTTGGGCTGAGATTTCTGCGGGAACCTCACCTCCATATGAATTGATCATTTGTTTTGTTTACTGCGTGAATACCTAATGAGTGCTCGAGAGTGTGGGGCCATTACAAGCACGAGACCCTTGTGGTTAGGGTTACGTCCGGAAAAACGGCCTGATTTACATTAATATCAAATCCTGAGATTTTGTTGCAGTTTGACAATTTTCTTTTATACGCATGTACTTAACAATTAACAATTCAAAAAAGTCATTCGATAAATAAGTGCTTATTTGAATTCTACAATATTACCAAAGGTTTTAATAAATGATTTTCTGTAGGCATTAGCTTAGTGTTCCTTCTCTTTAAAATGTACAGTTTTTCTTTTTAATTCTTAAAATCCTGAGATTTCCTAAGATTTGCAAAATCCTGCTGCAACCCTGAGAAGAGTCCAAAAATCCTGAAATCTCAAGACAAATCCTGAGATAAGGTAACCCTACTTGCGGTTATAGCGGCCAGCCACCTAGATTTGCAAAATCCTGCCGCAATCGTGAGAAGAGTCCAAAAATCTTGAAACCTTAGGACAAATCCTGAGATATGGTAACCCTATTTGCGGTTATAGCGGCTAGCCACCTTCTAAATCCGCCGATGCCATGAACATTGCCAATAGTGACTCTATTTACTAATTTCTTTACTAGGATACCAGCAGCTCTACTGCGGCTCACAGCGAGAATTCTGGGCATCCGCTGGACAGTGCGGGGGTTGGAGAACGTCGACAACTCCCGAGGAGCTGTGGTGTTACTGAATCATCAGAGTGGAATTGATCTCTATGGTGAGTGAAATGTAAGATTTCTTTGTAATTACTCATAAGGATCTACGTAGGTCGGATGAAAACTTCACCGTCTAATTAATATGTTTTATAAACCGTCCGTGGCCGACCCAGAACTAGCTTTGACAAAGAATGATCAACAAAAGCAACAGACAGACTGACATGGAAAAGAGAGAAGGCTCTTTGCTGAACTCTGGGATATTTGTCAATGGCTTGTTAAAATACCTAGGTACATACTTTTTTATATGTACCTGAAGTATTTTGAATAAAATATTCACAAACAGGAAATTTGTGGACACCGAATCACGGGCAATTTTTATCGCATTATTTTCAGGAACTAAGCGCCATTAATTTTTGTTGTCCCAAAAATAATGCGATAAAAATTACCTACTAGTTCGGTAGTTTGATTCGGTGTCCAATCATAAATTCATAGATTCAGTAGATCCATGAATTTATGATTGGATCAATCTTTAAACTTATTTATCATATTCTAAAAATATTAATAATTCTCAATTATCTGGAGGCACGGCTTCAAGCCAATAAAAATAATTGTTACGATATAGACACATATTATGCAATCACAAAGATAAGACGTTGCGTAACTGCTGTCTACTTACAACAATGGGCGCACGCAGTGAAAGTCACTTTTCAGAATGCCTAATGTATAGCAGACTTAGAATATGGTATTGTAGTCTATTTTCGAAATTAACATGAACTCATAACCAAAGTCTTTACTACATAGGTGAAATTTGAATAATTCTATTCTAACGTCATTATGTAAGTTGTAGCATTCACTAAGAAATGAATTATGGACATAGGTACTAGCTTTGGTAGATTCCCAAGGAAACGGTCCTTTTTCCGAGATGAAAGGTCCCTCTCGGGGCGTAAAATCACATCTTACCAAATTTCATCTAAATCGCTTTAGTGGCTAAAGCGCGAAGACGTATCACACGCAGTACCTAACTCTCGCATTTATAATATCTTTATCCAATGATTTTGAAGCGTGTTTGGGATGATATAAATTATTGTAAGTACATAGAATGATTCTGGGACGTGTTAGGGATTATGAATAGCTGATCCATGCGTCAACTCGTGAACGGGTGCTGCCAGCGGGGACAGGTCTGCTCGGCCTCTTTGAGACTTCTATCTATCTTTGAGACTTTTATCATATCTGTTGTTGTTGCACGCTCGATCGCTAACATAACGTGTTGCACAAAATATGTAAATTAAAATTGTATATAACATGACATCAGAAAAAAAAGAAAAGATAAAAATATTAAATATCATACAAAGCCCTTCAGGCAAGTAGGCGACCACTACTGTTGAAAAGAGTTTCTTTCGGAGTCTTCTTCTCTGCAGTGGTCGGTTCCGAAACGCTAGTAGTTTGTAGCTTTTGAATAATAATTAATAATTTGAATATAATATATTAAGTATTATTTAAAATGTGAATTGACGTGAAAAAGTGCCTGAAAAGGCCTATTTTCTGAATAAATCTTTGAATCTTTGAATGGTTTCGAGAAGTGTTATGGATGATATTAAAATGATTTTGAGAAGAGTTTGGGATGATGTTAGAATGGTTTTGAGGAGTTTTTGGTATGATATTCGAATGGTTTTGACCTCTCAACCAGCAAACGGGCCATCGGTCTGCATAACAATAGAAAATCCATTGTGTCTGCGTTTCTCGCGCTTGACAGGTTAAGGCGTGTTTGGGATTATATTAGAATAGTTTTGAGACGTGTTAGGGATGATATTAGAATGGTTTGAGATGTGTTAAGGATGTTTTTGTAATGTATTAGGATATGGTTTTGAAATGTATGGATGAATTGAATTTGAAACAATTAGTGAAGAATATTTATATAACAAAAAAAAAAACACGTAAAAAAGCAATATCAAAATAAATCTCTCAAAGTACTCTGATCGTAGATAAAAGAAAACAAACATAGAAATTACTAGCGGCATCTTAGCCCGTGCAAATCGTAAAAGCTGATCGAAGGAATGGGCGAAAATCTAAGGAATCTGAACACTGTCAAAATTTCCATCTCCATCATCCCAGCGTGTCCCTATCCCGCGTTACATCTTCATTTGTATCACTTGAAGCCAGTGGTTTACCTTGGGTTGCCTTCCTGATACGAATTATCTTGTTTTAACAAGCGTTTTTTTAGTTTCACCTGTCCCGATGTTTGTCTGTAATAAAATCTTGCAAGTTAAATTTGATCCACTTTCCGGTTACCGATTGAACTGAAATTTTGCATGCATAAATAAACCCATACTTTCGTCCCCCCGCGAGAGAGAGAATTGAGCGATTTCGAAATGTTTAGACTATTTTAAGGTGTTCTCATAATACGTGTAATAAAAAATTGTCGTTAATTGCCCATTTGCAATGTTTGATGTCCATATTGACTGGCCTTATAGAAGTACCTTATAGCACAGGTAATAGATAACATCCTATCTTGTTGAGCATTTAAGTGTTACAGTACGAGTACCTACGATAAGTATCTTGCTTGATTATTTATTGCATTGTTACCTATCCAATTTACATGGGTATGTCATATTTTAGTTCAATTGGATATTATATATCGGGAAGCCAGACCTACTTGCAACATTTGATTACATACAAACGATAGCGGAATGTGAAAGGTGAAGCTAAATAACTAATATGTCACACTAAAATTCTGTAAAAAATAGGTACAATCCAGAACATATACTTGAAATAGACCCGAGCTGCTACTTCCTTGTCCCTATTTATCCGAGTGAGTAGTATCCTAATACTTCCATTCCCTTCTTAAAATCCAACAGATTCCTATCCTTTCCCCAGTTAATAAAAATGCTTCCGATGGTCAGAAGCGTCGTAAGCAAAAGCCAAAGAAACTTCGCTCGCCGACCGGCCTGCTAAGCGTGGTGAGTATGACCATAGAACGAAGAATGCGTGGAAAAAGTCTTGGTCCAGCAGTGGACTTTTTACTGCATTTGTTTGTAGGAGCATAACCTTTGTACTACCGCAGACAGACTTGGCCAGAGCAGACAGAGGATTTGGCTTTCACTCCCCTCGCTGGCCGTCTAGCCAGCAACCCGTCTGGGTTGGAGAGGTCTCATTGATGTTTATGCGCTTTGTTTAGTTTGTATTTCCTAAGTGGCCACTTACGAGCTCCATGGGAAGACTAGGAGTGGTCGTATTCTATTCTGCCGGAAACCAAACGGCTTACTAAAAATGATGATGATGATGACTTACAATAGACTGGACATAGGTGGAACTCAATATTTGTATCAAGCGCTTGGTAATATGATAAGGTGTAAATGCACTCATCGTTAGCATAGGTATCTAATCGATTATGGCGAGTCCACAGCGATTGCTCATCGCAAATACCTACGTGGACTTGACATGTTTATTTTGACTCAGTTGATAGTACGTATTATAAAAAATAAAGTACACGTAAGCACAGTCACATCAAGGTTCCGGTTCATGAAAATATAATTTAGCTCAGATAACAGAAATCTTCAGAAGGTTGCCGGAGACACTTGACTTCAACAAAAATTAACACTTTGAGGCTTTATATCTCAAAATCTATAACCGTTCCCAGAATAAAAAAATCCTAGACCTACCCCATCTAGGGAGAAAATGGGAAAAAAAATTGTTTCATTACTATGTTAGTCTGACTAATATACATATACAAATGCTAAACAGAGTTTTCTATAATTCGTATATTATACAGCTTTATAAGATAATTATAAAATTATTGTATGCACGTGTGTCCCAAAATACGGCGTTCTGTACCCCGTATAGACTAAAGAAAAACCGGCCAAGTGCGTGTCAAATATGTACCTACTTATTAACCTACCTTGTTAAATATGTAGTTATCTAACGTCATATTGACTGTAAATATACCTAAGTAGGAACTTGCCTATTGCACAGCTTTCGAATTTTCTAGTCATTAACGTTGTTTATTTTTTAATAGTGTGTGTCTAACTCCGTTTCCATCTACACGCTCACCAAAATGCTAAACGTGGCTTTTACGTTTCATAGACAGGGCTCTGTCGACGAAATAAGGGAAAAGGCGTGATAGTATGTATGTATAATGTAACGAATGTGTAAAACAACAGTAAGCTAAATGTAGTTTAACAATAATTTTGCCATAATATTTGCCATAGGGTGACGACTGGGATGTTTCCTAAGTGAAATACCATTCGTCACCAGTGGGGACATAGGACATAGGTATGGTATGTTTCCTAAGTGACAACACTGGTGGTGTCGAGTGGGACTAACCCGTAGAAACCAAAGCATTAGCTAGACAAAGAATTGTTGTAAATTTTACAACTTTACTTTTCTATGAAAAACCGGCCAAGTGCGAGTCAGACTCACGCACCAAGGGATTATATATAACTAGCTTTCGCCCGCGGCTCCGCCCGCGTTAATGTCGATCCCTCGGGAATAGTACTTTTTCCCAGGATAAAAGGTAGCCTATGTCCTTCTCCGTACTCCAGAGAACTTGTATGCAAAATTTCATGATGATCGGTTCAGTAGTTACGGCGTGAAAGCGTAACAAACAAACAAACAAACAAACAAACTCACTTTCGCATTTATAATATTAGTTAGGATTAGGATTAGGATAGTTAAGATAAGTTTGAAATTATTAAAAATATTTTTTTTATATGATGTAACCCAAAATTAATGCTTTTCGCAATTTTTCCTATATCTGTGCTATAAGATGTTGCTTCGTACCAAATTTCAAGATTCTGAGGTCACGGGAAGTACCCGAAGTATCGAAGTACCGAAAAAACACGAAAATTTGCGACATAACTGGCTTGATTGAGTTGGCTTAGAAATTTGATTTTTTCATACCTAATAGCAAGGGACAGTAGACCTGAGTTTTTGATATGAATTTCAGCTTGATACCCCTACGGGTTCCTGAGAAAAAGAGTCTTGACAGACAGACAGACAGACGGTCAACCGAAGGTATAAGGGTTCCGTTTTATCCTTTTGAGGTACAGAACTCTAAAATTAGAGTATGTTTGCTTAATAATAGGTCCTTTTCTTGTTCTTGCAGTACTAGCAGTGCTATGGCCGCTAATGGAGCGTTGCACAGTGGTGTCCAAGAGGTCGCTACAATACCTGGTGCCTTTCGGAACGGCAGCTTGGCTGTGGGGCACTGTGTTCATAGATAGGGGCGCGCAGTCAGCCCGCGACGCCCTCAACAAACAAGCAGAGGCTGTGAGAGAACACAAGGTGGGTAAAGTACCAGGAAATTATGTCACAATGCACAGTGGTGTCTCAGAAGTCCCCATACCTGGATGCCCTTTGAGAAAACAGTTTAGTTCTGACGCACGGTATTCATAAGCAGGGCCGCGCAGTCAGCAGGCGAGGCCCTCAACGGACAAGCGGAATTTGTCAGAGGTCACAAAGACGCGGCCAAGTGCAAGTTTCGCGCACGAAGGGTTCCGTACCATTATCTATACATCTGTTTAGTATTTGTTGTTATAGCGGCAACAGATATACATCATCTGTAAAATTTAATTAAAATGTCAACTGTCTATCACGGTTCATGAGCTACAGCTAGGTGACAGGCTGAGAGGTGACAGAGAGTGGAGTAATAGGGTTCCGTTTTTACCCTTCGGCTACGGAACGGCTAAAAATGGTACATCATAGATTCGTCATGTCCGTTTGTTTGTCCGACCGCACGTCACAGCCACTTTATTTCGAAAATAAGTATGAGGACTACACAGTTGAAACAGGCATTCTGTTAACCCCATAACAGTCATGTGGATACCAAGTTAGTTTTTATATATATCCCTAAACTATGCTTGTTACTATGGAACCCTTCATGGGTAAGTCCGAGTACCTCAAAAGGAAAAAACGGAACCCTTATTTTGGGATTTTGATTCCGACATTATAATATTGCCAGGGAATTCAAAATCACCCTAAATTAATCACTTTGTAGGCATCTAAGTGCCATTGGAAATTTAGTAGTTAAACTTAACATATCAACAAAGATAAGGCATCTACTAATTATTTGGCTGAGTGGATTAAATATGCAAAAACAACTCGGTTGATAAACAATAGAAGTCGAAAGTCATAAGTTAAGTCACGACCCTACCAAAACTTTAAATTACAAATTTGAGGAATCATCTACTTACAATACCTACGTTTCTCGTTATTTGATAAAATGTAATTTTCCTTTTTTACATTTTACTGACGTTACTTTTCTTTAGCCTACTGTTTAGATACACAAGATTATATTTTTTATATATTGTTACGAGTAAGGTTTAATGGCTGCTTTATCGTGGTGTTTGATCTACTATTTAGCTGCATGAATTCCTAGCAGCGAAAAATAAATTCAAAAGGTATTGCGAGTTATCTGATCCACTTCCCGGTTAGCGATTGAGCTAAAATTTTGCATGCATGTGTAAATCGGATGACAATACAATATTTTTTGCGCTGTTCTGATGAGGGAGTCGGAACATGGCCATATAGGAACTCTTACTCTAAACAAGGTGGTTAGTCCAATCGTGTTTGGGTTTGTTTGATTTGTAGAAAGCGTGGTTTACAGTGTGGATTTGTTTATAATAAAAGCTTGTCACAAAAAACCGGCAAAGTGCGAGTCAGACTCGCGCACGAAGGTTTCCATACCTACTAGTTACATAATAAGTTAAAAATTATTAAAAATATTTTTGAGAAAAAGGGTCTTGACCGACAGAAAGATAGACAAACAGACGGACAACAAAGTGATCTTATAAGGGTTCCGTTCATACTTTTTGGGGTACGGAACACAAAAAAAATAATTATTGCACACTTGTTATTTAATTGAAAGAAATATATAAATAAAAAATATATATATAAATATATACTTACGCCTATAATTTCGATCTTTCAAAAATCGATATGTTAGTTTTTTACTGCGCTATCCATACCTTCAGGAATGCTAATTACCAGTATATTCTGTCTGTTCTGTAGCAGATATTTGTCATTGAAGTTTACTGGCGTAGTTATGGTTTAAATATAGCTGAGCTACTTTTGCGTCGTAAAACCCGTCACGAATTGACCACATGCGAAAAATAATACATTTTTTTTTATTATACCTACAATACTCGTCGTATATATATGTATATTTTTTTGTATATGCAAGTATCTTTGAGACAGAGAATACATGTTAAGATTAAGTATATTTTATTTTTCAAAATAAAAATGTAAGTAATAAAACTATGGCTTCATGGATGTTTAAAAGTCTCGCACTATAGACAAAGGTACAAGCTAAGTACTTGTTTTTGCCCGCGATTATGTTATGTTATGTGTACGCGTTCATTCCCGTTACTCCCTCGCTAACAGCAGTTTCCGGGATGAAAGGTAAAAGGTCCTGCATACCCCAGACAACGTGTATTATTTTGCAAAATTAAAAGATGATCGGTTGAATTGTTAAGGCGTAAAAGTATAACAAACTTACAAACTCACTTTCACATTTATAAAACTAAGAACTACCAGTACTTATATTTACCAAAAATACTTATATTTTATATAAAAAAATAAAAATTCGTTGAGTAGACGTTCGTTTCGTTTACTGTGTTCGATAAAGATAGCTGAGCTCGGACCACCCTCTCCGTCAAATATATAAGGGGGCTCCCATACAACCAACGTGATTTTTTTGCTTGTTTTTGCTCGATATTGATAACGGCAACAGGTAGTCGCTTGAAATATTTACAGAATAATAAGTTATATATAACTACACTTTAAAAATTTAGTAAAAAAAAAAAAAAAAAAAAAATAATGAATAAAAATAAAATAAATATTAAAAGGGGGCCGCCATACAACAGATATGATTTTTTTGCCGTTTTCTATAGATAAAGGTCCGGAACCCTTCGTGCGCGAGTCCGACTCACATTTGGCCGGTTTTCAATTTTTGGGCTCAAAAGTTTTTATTCACGTTAAGTTGGAAGAAATTGGTGAAGTCTAGGTTATGTCAATAAATTGTTTGTATTCCACAAACATCGTTTACTGCTTGCACGAATGTCCCTCTAGGTCGAGTGCAAACATGACTAGCCTTGGGGCACGAAGATAAGCATTACGAAATTAGTAAATCACAGAGTGCCTAGACCCAATACGTGGAATAATCGTGCTTGTCTGTGGTAGGCATTCAAATCTAACTATAACTATCGACTCACATCTATAAACGATATCCGTGCATGACAATGAATACATTATAAGTTTGTTAATTTTTCTGATATTACTTACCTACATCATTTAATTATTATGTTAGTACTGTAATTGCATGCAACCATAGTCTTATATTTTTTTTATTAGGTTTAATTAAAGATATAAGCAAGACGTAGAAGCCGGCCCAGGGAAGGGGCGAAAATCTAAGGAATCATGTTGATAGGCGTCCGTCACTTTTTCCATCTATACCTACGCCCGCCACACGCTAAACGTAGTCTTTGGTTCTCATGGCCTTAGCCCTGTCTACCCTGAAAGGGGAAAAGACGTGATACCTAATATTATTATATGTATGTAAGAGCGAGAGTGGAGTCACCAGGCCCAAGCACACTCTAGCAATGAAGAAATAAATAAACATAATCAATTTGTGTTAAACAAATTGAGCTAAGGTGTGAACTTGTGTCGTAGCATACTAACTTAACGATACTGTATTTTAGAATAGATACTTTCGAGTATATAGATAAACTACAAACCGAGGTCAATTTGAAAAAGATTGTTTTCCATCGAGCATGACTTGACCGGGGATCGAACCCGGGAGTCCTCGTGGCGCAGGCTGGCGTGTTAATCACTGCGCCACGGACCTCGACCAATTCATATTTATTGTAAATTTATTAGTTTCTCCATTAGCATATTTAATTATTGATAAGAAGGTCGAATCAGCGGGAAAATTTCCTATTGGCGTCTGATCAAACAAAAGGTGTTTGGCGTGAAAACTAGAGGTAGGCAAAAGTTTATAATTTCACGTTTTATAGTATATATGGAATTATTGATTTTGTTATGAAACAAAAAAAACTGCCCAAGTAAAAGTGGGACACGCACACCGTGGGTTCAGTACAAAAACCTTGTTGATAAGCAACACATTTGCGGTGTTTTAGATTTTTTCCGCATTCTATGCGTTCATGCTAAAAGACCGTATGTTTTGATTGCGTTGTTTTTAAAGTTAAAAGCTTGAATGAACGAAGACCTAATATGTAATATACCTCCAAACGTTCCCGACCATAAGGATCTTGACAAAGTGACGGACGATGATTCGATCCTATATAAGGGTTCTATTTTACCTTGAGGTTCAGAACCCTATAAAAGAAACCAATATTTGTTTTCTTTATCTAGCTCGGTAATAAAGCATCAACCGTTTTGTAATAACATAGCTGCTCGTAAACTGTATATCTAAATCTTGAGGACTTCGATCGTGGATTTTTCCGTGCAATTATAATTATCAATCATTATTAATCTACTTTATCACGCCGTACCTACTTAATTAGCGCACATGTGATTGTGCTAAGGTTCACGGGGGTCAAGATGCAATCATTTATAGGTATTATGCGCTTTTTAGGGTTCCGTGCCCTAAAGGTAAAAACGGGACCCTATTAATCGCTCCTCTGTCTGTCTGTGTATCTGTATTTCTGTCACCAGGCTGTATCTCATGAACCGTGATAGTTAGACAGTTGTAATTTTCACAGATGATGTATATCTATTGCCGCTATAACAACAAATACTAAAAAATAGAATAAAATAAATATTTAAGGGTCTCCCATACAACAAACGTGATTTGTTTTCTTGTTTTGGCTCGATATTTATTTTATTTACTCATCAAACAAATACATAATCTTAAATTACTTAAAAAATGTACAAAAACATTTAAAGATTTGTCCGCACATCCGATTAGACTGGCATATAATATAACACATTTACATAGACATAAGTCGCCACATATAACGTGAAACAATATTGATAACGGCAAAAAAAATTGAATTTGGAATATTTCGTTATATATTCACTTTAATAAAAATAAAATTAATATTAAAGGGGGGCTCCCATGCAACAGATATCATTTTTTTGTCGTTTTTATTGATATTGGTAATACGGAACCCTTCGTGCGCGAGTCCGACTCGCTCTTGGCCGATTTTTTACTTACCTATCTCTACTTACTGTTGATATCATATTCCTTATCATGTTCTCCAACGATTAACGTTTATTTGAGTTACTAGCGGCCCACCTCGGCTTCGCACATATGATTTTTCTAGGGTTTCGTACCCAGAGGGTAAAAACGGGACCCTATTAATATGGCTCCGCTGTCCGTCTGTCTCTCTGTACGTCCGTCTGTTACTAGGCTGTATCTCATGAACCGTGATAGCTAAATAGAAATTTCCAAAGATTATATATTTCTATACAAACAAATAAAAACGAATAATATAAATATTTAAGGCTAGCTCCCATACAAAAAAAGTGATTTTTTGCCGGTAGGCGCTTGAAATATTCACTGAATATTTAGTTGTATATTCACTTTAAAAATAAATAATAAATTTAAATAAAACAAATATTTAAGGGGATCCCATACAACATACCTACATTATTTTTTTGCCGTTTTTATAGATAATGGTACGGAACACTTCGTGCGCGAGTCCGACTCGCACTTGGCCGGTTTTTTCACACCTGTTACATTCTCGAAGTTTTCATACGGATCACGTAATAATATTTTTTATTAGGTACGGATCACTAACTTTTTTGAAAATATTCTATAGCCGGCTAAAGTATAGCCTATGTTCATCAGGAATAGGTAATTTAGGATTCTAATGGGGAAATAATTTTTTAAATCGGTTTAATAATTTCGGAGCCTAGATATTTAATGCAAATAAACAGTCAAATATTTTTATAATCTGGTGTCAGAGTTCTTCGAAATCGTCTCTCGGCCTCTGACGTGGTTCCTTTAACGACTACCAGAGGGCAGCCGGGACCATCGGCTTAACGTGCCTTCCGAAGCACGGAATCATCGTTATTATCAGATACCTAATCATGTGATACAAGCCTGCCATGACCAAACCAAACTTAGCCGAGCTCTTACGTGAAGGCATAACGTGCCATCTGTAGCACGTAAGAGCTCGAGATATTTTTATGCCTTTTGCGGGGTCACCCATCCCAGTGGGGTTGCTTAATAAATGGCATAATTTTAATTTAGCGCTAGTGTTGTGTGTGTTAGCATCATTATCATCATCATCATCAGGTAATATTTAATATTTTGGTACTTACCTACCTCTTAATATAAAAGTGATGTGAATATCTATATTTTCATAGCTATATTTTTTTACCTGTTAACGTCTTAGAAATCGATGAACGTCGCCTGCACGAACGAAAAAGTGTCACGTTCCGTGTGCAAGCGAGAGCGCGGAACAAGCAATAGAGAGGAACGATCGGCCTAAGCGTTCGGCTTGTGCTGTATCTATCTTTCTTCCACCGTATCTTTCGTAATTTTTTTTGTCCGTAAACCGACTAGTCAACCTATTCCTTTTACTAACATTTTTTTTTCATTTTTCCAGCGCAAACTCTTGTTGTTCCCCGAAGGCACGCGGCACAGCGGCGATAAACTGTTGCCATTCAGAAAAGGTGCTTTCCACGTGGCGATGGACGGCGGAGCGCCTATACTGCCCATTGTCGTCTCCAAGTATCACTTCCTGGACACCGATCGCCGAAGATTCGGGTCAGGTGAGTGAAATGCATTTCTCTAACCCAGTGGTCCTCAACCTTTTCGCGGAAGATATCTGTTGCAAAGCTAAATAATATAATGGAGCTCCAAGCGTCGTGCAAATATAATCATCCAATCCCAAAGTGGCAGGACTGGAAGATTATATTTGCACGACGCTTCATGAACTGCACATAGCATCAGTATCTGTAAAGACCGGGGAGGTGGGAAGTTGGGAGCAAATTAACAAAGCTGTCAGTATCGCTCCTTATCATTTCTCAACCTTTTTCGCAGCGGATATCTGTTGTAAAGTTAAATATTATATGGAGCTCAAAGCATCGTGCAAATCTAATCATCCAGTCCAGCCACTCATGAATTACTCATAGCATCAGTACCTATCTGTAAAGACGGGGAAGGTGGGAAGTTAGGAGGAAATTAACGAAGCTTTCAATGTAGCTCTTTATCATTATTGTCGCCGCCTCATGCCATCCTTTCTTCCCCTAAACGGAATTTTCGCGGACCCCTAACAGACATTTCACGGAGCCCTTGGGCACCGCGGCGCACACTTTGAGAACGGCTGCTCTAACCTATCTGACGACTCCGACGCAGTACGATCCCACAAAATCTGTAGGAACAGTTATGTATGCTACGCTTGCCTACGCATGAGTAGGAATATAAAGCGTGGGAACACGTTGGAGAAGTTTGTTAGGTAAAGACAAGTTGACACTGTAGGTACTATTTAGTAAATTACATTAAATATACCTATTTCGAGAAGATTTGATCAAAACAAGAATAGGTAATGATCATTTGTACCTAGTTAATTTTAACATATACTGTAAGTAGGTAGGTATAAATAGGTTTAAAATATACTTATAAAGGTCATACTTTGAAATTTTAATTCGAATAAGGTTATGGTTAAGGTTAAGGTACTCCAGGCAAAAATTAAAAAGTTTTTATTTATTAACGATGTCTTAAATATTAAAAGTAGGTATGACACCAACGTAACGTAGGTAACCATCTGAGGTAACCATTCCTTTAATTTTTACTCGATGTGACGTCGGGTGACATACTTATATTTTTTCAGTGTAGTGGCACAAATCGGTGCCAGTTGTTCCATTAATGGTACTTCGCAACAACTGGTTTGACGGGATTTTTATTTGTGATGAGGTCTCTAAAATGGTATCCTATATTATATATACTCTTCTCTACTGATTGAAATAGAAAAACACTTAAGTTTCAATTCAATACTTCGTTCGCGTGGGTTTCTGTTTGATTATGCAGTTTATTTTACCCTATTATTGGTTTTATAGAAAGTAAAGTATATCTACCTATAACTTATAAATTACAATTTGAAGATAACTAACTAGATGTATGCTTAGTTGCGATAAGTACCTAAAGTCCTAAAAACTAAACAACTTGCAGGCAGGTGTGTAAGAATATCCTTAAAATTAGAACACTAGAATTTAAACGAACGAGTCAAACCGTTTGTTTTTGGGAAATGAATCAAAATCACAGCTCTAGTTTATTATTACGCGGTAGTCATTTTGTTTATGAAAGCTATAGAGCGCTTTATTTCTAAAGAACGCGCTCATTAATAAGATCTGTGAATTAGATAAAAAATGAATTTGGAGAAACAAGTATTTAAAATACTAACTACAAAATATCTCAGCTTCAGGTATTTGAAAATACCAATTACAAACTAGGTACCTTTTTGAAGTAATTTAAATAAATTTAAGTAACGTACGTATTTCAAAAATCTTTTTTAATATAAAGTAATTATACTACTCAAAGCAACCCTGATGACAGAGGGATTAAGTTTCCTCAATAGTTTTTTGCAGCGCACGCTCAATAATGATAAAGGCCAAATTTTGATACCTTGAATAACAGTACCTACCTGTTGCAATTTTTGTAAGGGTACTTACCTAAATTAGAAGCCTACGTTACTAGACCATAATGAAGCTTTTTATTGGTGGAATATTTAGAATCGTTCGTAGTTTCGAGTTTATCCCTCCCAAACAAACAGTTAATCACATTTTAATGTAGGTACGAGTATGTATGCAATGCATCCAATCCCTCTACAATAAAATATAAAATAACATTAGGAAGGAAAATAAGTATACATAAGTAGTTACCTCTTAAATCCATCATACTAAGTGGAATGATGAGTTGTAGAAAAAAAAATTGTACCCAACTCAACTAATCATACATATACTTAGGTATGTATATAATAATGATTTCGTGTGGTTTATTTTCAGGTGAAATAATAATAACCATCCTACCAATGATAGAAACTGACGGACTGGGGAAGGACGACATCCAGACATTGGTGGATAAAACGCAGAATAAGATGCAGGAAGAGTTCACAAGGACAACCGCCGAGACAATGGCGCGGCGAGCAGTCCGCGCTAAGGCTGACTAATAAGCGAGGTAGGTAACTATGACTACGTTAGTATTATATTGTCTTTACTATGACTAAGTTGGAGTACACGCTAGCTGCATAAACGCTGTTAGACATGGGTGATTGATCTACTTACTTAGTCTGTCACAAACGCGCGATTCTTCTTATACGCGGTATCACAGGCCGTAAGTACGTCTAATATACGCGTTTCGTCATACTCGTCGTTCGTCATGAATTAGGTGGATCGACTATTAATTGATATTTACATAAAATTCTAAAGTGGGTATATTAAGTACCTATAAAGAAAAGGATTTTATAGAGTACTAGCTTTTGCCCTCAGCTCCGCCCGCGTTTAATGTCGATCCCTCGGAAACAGTAGTTTCCCGGAATGAAAGGTACCCTATGTCCTTACCCGGGCCTAAACTACCTCCATACAAAATTTCATGCAAATTCAATATCTGTTAAAAATAAACCGCATCAAAATCCGTTGCGTAGTTTTAAAGATCTAAGCATATTTATATATATAGGGACAGACGGACAGCGGTAAGCGACTTTCTTTTATACTATGTAGTGATGTATGATTCACAAAAGTTTATGAGATATACAAACATGTGTATGAATGGAAATATTGTGATGTAAGAGATAGACCCTTGCGTAACGATCATAAACTATTTCTACCGCGGTATCGGCTTAGCAGAGTTAGTGATTCGTTCATGGGGAACTGTATACGTTTTTATAACAAGTTATCAAAACCAATCCTAGATATTCCTGATAGAAAATTCAAAGGTTATGTAAAAGGCCTATTATAGTACTAAAGATTTCCTAAATGACAATAATATTGGGCTTGAGCTTGGCGCAGACACCTCGTAATTTTGTATATATGACTATATATTTGGTACATTCGGTACAAAATATTCTTAAAGATGACATTTATAAAATTTCAATATTTTGACATATTTTTTTTAAAATTAATATATTATTTTCTTAAACATCATTTTTAAAAAATTCAATTTGCATTTTCTATAATAAGGACAATGTATACTCAGTCCACATACCTAGGTTTTAAGATAAACTAAAATTGTAAGTTGACGTCGATTGGAGAAAATGCGCTGTGCAGTTTGTTGCCGCTTCTTCTGCACTCCGCTTTGCGGCATTAAACTTAGCCATAAGTAATTTACTGCTCAGTTGAAAATATATGACAATTAATAAGTGTCCAAATGACCTATATTAAATAAACGTTTTTGAATTTGAATTTGGTAGGTTTATCATCAAGTCGATTCAAAAAAAAACATGACCAACCGCGTGTGTGACGAATCCCGTTTATGACGAGTGCGTCATTAGACGCAGTAGTGTCTGCGTTTCATTCAACAAGCGTAGGTACGGCTACCGTGTAATCCAGTAAATTACATTTATTGTATAGGTCAATCAACACCTTTTATAATTATTTTCTGCGGTACGAGCGTCAGACGTTCTCCATTCACACTTACCAAATTTGATCTGTAATGATATGTTCGTATTACTGAATTTCAAGCCCTGGTTTAGGTGGCAATAGGCCATAAAAACTGCCATAGCGAAAATTCCCCTTTCCAAATTTTGATGTCGGAAACCCGGCCGCAGAGTTTTTAATTTACTTTAGTGATAAAATCGGTCTGTAAGGAATAACACATTTGAACATAATTTTGGTTCATTGGAAGATGATATTAAATTTCGATGCAAGATGTGCATATAAAAATATTTATTTTAATATTCATCTAAAGAGAGAAAATATGGCGAACCTTCATGGTAACGCCCCTGCGGACATAAAGAAGATTTTGAATATGACATTACGTCAGAAAATTTATGACAAATAAAAAATGTGAATTGTCTTATAAAAACTGTATTGCGAAATAAATATTTCCTCAACCAAATTATTTAATTAGCGTCTCTAAACAAATCCCCTACCATCTATTTCTCTCTTTAGATGAATATTAAAATAAATATTTTTATATGCACATCTTGCATCGAAATCTAATATCTTCCAATGAACCAAAATTATTTCTATAACAACTTAATACTAATTATTATAACAACTTTTAATTTAATTTTAAGATTAAAGAATCCTTTATTTGTAAATTGAGAGTCCATTATAACCATAACTCCGTGGTTCGATTCCCACGGGAAGCATACTTTGTTTAGTTGTTTCCAGTTTGGTTAGGACATTGCAGGCTTGAATCACCTGATTGTCTGATAATGAAGATGATTCTGTGCTTCAGAAGGCACGTTAAGCTGTTGGTCCCGGCTGCTATCTGGTAGTCGTTAAAGAAACCACGTCAGAGGCCGAGAGGCGGTTCCGAAGAACTCTGACACCAGGGTGTGCATGATCGATTGACCGTGACACCTACACGAAATGATGATGATAACTCTGTAGCTGACATTGAAGTTTGATAGACGTGAAGTTCACCAAAACTATCCATTAAATACTTAATTATTGCAGAAGTATTTAACTCCCGCTGCACGTAGGTAGACGAGTCACGTCTGATTAAAATTCGGTCAAGTGCATGCGGTCTGTTTGCGCAATTGTGTTCCTTGGTTTTCTGTCACAAGGTTACATCGCGAATGATATTGGTACCCCATTATTCATAAAAAAAACCGGCCAAATGCGAGTCGGACTCGCGCACGAAGGGTTTCGTACCGTTATCTATAAAAACGGTAAAAAAATCATGTCTGTTGTATACCCGGGAGCCCCTTTAAATATTTATTTTATTCTATTTTTTTGGTATTTGTTGTCTGGTGTTATACCCTTTGGGTACGGAATCCTAAAAATAACAAACGCTTATCAAACCTATTTTAGTTAAAATATGTTTTGTCCGTATCCCTCTCGCCAATTTTTTCAAGACAAAACATTCTAAAGTTTAGTAAGCGTTTGTGAATTCTTATGAATAAGGGAGACATACGTTAGCTGGAATGAAAATGACTTTTTTTTTCTCCGGCCTGGTTTCAGATTTTTCAAGCTGACTTAAGGCATCTGACTTATGAATCTGGGCTGGCCCCGAAACCGCTTACCGACTAACAGCGAAGCCAGTAGCGTTCAGCGTCGTGGCAACGCAGAGAGCCGCCAATGGACCTATAAGGGAGTTTTCGCTCCACCGTTCCTTTATATTGTTACTGTAATGCGTTGTTGTCCGATGTATTCTCTACGTTGCCGACGAACGCCATTTTAAGGCGAAGTCTGGCATGTCGGTCGGGATTTATGTGTTGAACGTCGGAGCAGTGCCTCTGTGGCACTACAAAATTATAAAATTTAATTTAGATGCGTTGGTTAAAGTATTTTTAATATATTATGTAGATTATTAAATTCGATAGATTAGCCATTAGCTAAATAAAATTTTATTTTGTTCACAGGTGTTTCAAAAATTATATCCCTAAAAAGCTGTGATAAATACGTAGAAAACTGAAGTTTAGTGATTTTGGTTAAAGTTGTTGTTATATAGATGTGTATATATTTTTATACAATAAATTTATTCGATAATAGCAGCGTTTTAATCAATGAAACACGACATCTTGTGCATTCCTTTTATTAAAAGACATTATGAAAATATGGAAAAATAGTTCATATTTCATGGTTTTGTCTCCAATAAATAGTACCTACACAAGCAAAACATATATGTCTAACATATCACATTTATTCAAATAGACATTTTTGGTGGTTACTATATTATTATGAAATTATCATACATATACTTATACTATGAAAAATGCATTGAATCTCTGTAGTTTTGAGTGAATAGACATATAATATAGATGACGAATCATCAATCGACTTACAAAGCTGTAGTAATGAATGGGCTGCACTAGTTTTCTACAATACGTATATCATAGATGAAATATATAATTATAAAAATAGTATTCATAAAGGAAAAAACAATTTAATTTTTCAATTAAATAGTTTTCTTACAAAATGTATGCTAACAGCATCAACAAACGTCTAAGATATGAAACGAACAACATCATATATAAAGACGTCTCTACATATACAACATCAAAATTTAGAAGACTGAATATAATATATATATTACGTAAATTCTTAAAATGGTGAGCAATAAACTTGTCTGGATGAATTTCCATTTTATGTATACTGGAAACTCACCTCATACAGTGCGACCATATTCTGCCTGATAAGGTCTAGTGGAACGGTAGTAAAAATAATTTTCGAACGGTACAACTCTTCGCAAGGGCCATTTTGAGGCTGTGGATGTAGTAAAATACTCTAGTCTCCTCGATAATCGCTGTGTTCTTGTGGTCGTACTGGTTTGTTATATATAAGTACTGCTTCCTTCCAACTAATAATAAATTCTGTGGAAAGTTGACTGGCCTATTCAATTGTTTTTTGCCGTTTTCTTGCCTCTTTGTGCTATTTAAAAATTAAGTTGTATTGTAGACCACTATTTATTTGCATGTTTCTGCATGTAATTTAAGAGAATTTTTACAATATTCTTTATTTTGCATGCAAATGCGGCGAACTTCTTCGATGTGAGCACAAAGTACAATGACGATAAAATTGCGTTTAGTTACGATATGAAATAAAATGTGAAAAGTATTACAATAATTCACTGTCATTATGTGACAATTAAACACTTGCGACATCGAAAATAAATCTACTCCGATTTATTCAGCACTGGTTGTCTGTGGGTGTAAGTTTTAATATTGTCTTCTCTTTTGTCCCACGTCATTTAACAAAGTTCTTCTCCATAACAAAAGAAAGTTAATTACAGTTTATAAAAAATAACTTTTTGTAACTGAGCCATTAAGTTAATGTTCTTAACACCTACGTGAATATAATCAAAGCAGGCGGCAAATACACGAAGCGAAATTGTATTTTGTATTTTAATTAAAGCAAAGCGCTTTAATTAAAATACAAAATACTATTTCGCTTGTATTTAAAATACATAATATTATTAAGTCGTGGTTTAAAAATATAAAATACAAAATACAGTATTTTTATTTAAAATACAAACAACAAAATATGGCAGTAGGAGTTAGGTAGAAGAATCGTGAAATTGCGAAATGTCAATTGACAATTTGACGTATAGTACAGGTGCAGTGTTGCCAACTTTAAAGAATAACATACTGAGCGGTCGCCATTGTGCTTACAAAAGCTAATCGTATGGGGTCTGACCGTTCGCGGGGCCCGGGCACATGCCCGGAGTGCCCAGTGGGACAAAGGAGCCTGTATGGTAGAAAAAGTAAATCTGGTGCGATTTGTGTATCTTTGAATAGGCTAGTTTCCTGGCTTAAAATAATACTATTGTAATTAGCCTGTCTGTCAGTCAGGTAATTAAAAAAATAAAACGGGCCTCGTGATGTCACAGTTTGTTGTAGTGTAGCAAACTGTGACGTCACACTGAATTTATATCTTTATAGTTTTTGATTAATTCATAACTAAAAATACGTATCCAATATGTATTGATTATATAACTGATGGAATTATTTTTTTGAAAACTAGCGTTTTGCCAGCTGTAGGTAAACCGATTATTTACATAAACATTTCATATAGCAGCTGCCTTAAGGATTTTATATATGTATGTATAATGTATACGTAAGTATAATAGTCTAAAACATTTTCTATAGATATATTTTGGCTCTAGGAGCTTAAAATATATATTTTTATAAAAAATATTTCATAGACTAGAATAGTACTAGGTAGATGTCTACACATACAAAGTCTACACATACAAAGTCTGTAAACATTTTTTTCTCAAATAGTTAGTAAATGATATATATAACTAATAGCAGACAAAACTTTCCATCAACTGATAGTTTAATGAACTGATCTAATATAAATAGGTGTAAGCACATAAATAAATGAATGCATTTCGCAAATTGAGGTACACAGAGAAAATCATGTTACTATAAAAATGATTTGATTTATGCGTGTTGCCATGAAGAAGAATAACTATAAGCTGATCAAAAAGTCCATTATCTGCAAAGGAATCTTAAATGTAATATAGGTATAGTACAAATGGAACACACAGTAAAACCTTCCCAAAAATATAACTGGTCCCTTAATCTCAGATCTACAATCCATTCTTAGTATAACTTTTCTACTTAACGAAACGTTATCATGGCACAACATTTTCAATTTGATTGAAAATAATAACAAAATCATAATTTTGAGCATATTCCAAAAGTTTTGTATCTGTCGTGGGCCGATCGTCGGATTGGCTACATCGTGATATGCCCGGGCACATCGTGATTCGGCCGGCATAACGCGATATGCCCAGTAAAAAGTCAGGAAGATCGACGAGAACAACTTATTTAATAATATTCCCAGCTAAACACTGCGCGGATCGTGTAGTTGAATTTCGCGCCGATGGTGACACTGTTTTCATGTGCTGAGCTTTGTTTTTGCAAGTGGAATATGACAGCGTCAAAACTTCACCTGACCCAAATATCTAAAACATTGATATAGCAGCTGCATCGTCACCCAACGCGCAGATTTGTTTAGTTGGTAAAAACTAAACAACCATAGTTCCATGTCGTGCTTTAGACCAGTTCACGTTATATGTGGTCTCTTAAAGGACCAAGCTAGCTGCAAGAAAATGATTGACCAAACAGACAGAAACCTTTCGCTATTAGAAATTAGTATTGGCTTTAACGATATGGCAACGAGTTGGCCAAATCGTTAAACGTTTGTTGAACAATAAGACTGATGTAAGAAGGCCAGATCTTGAAGTGCCGGCGTATCATGTTATGCCCGGGCATATCACGATTTGGCCAATCCAATGATCGGCCCACGACATATCCGAAGCGAGTGCTCTCGCAATTGATTTTGAAGTTCTATTCAATACAAATACAATTCAATCCAACTTTCTGAGCAGCAAATGCGCAATGCAAACAACAAAGCAATTAAAGAACATATTAAGTGAATATAAAACGCGCCAAATAAGAGCCGCACACACTAAGGGTTCCGTACAATATTTAACTACAAAAACGCTTCTTGTATGTGGACTCTGATGAATAAGGACATGAAACCTACGACCTCTTTTGTGAGGTAATTGAAATGTTGTTGAGGCGGCAAAAAAAAATCAAGTCTACCTATAACAGTACAATAGATATAGCTCTGTGACAAGCAGACGGACGACGCTTAGCAAAAGGGCCCTTTTTTACCCTTTGGGAACCCTAATAAATAATTACACTTATTCTACTTACTAGTAAATGTATGCCAAAGGCAAACATCAAAAGTTTTCTAGTGAATGTATGTTTTACAAGCTTATAGCCTTATTTTTACAATAAGTATTTGAACGTAGAAAATAATCTGGTATTTTATCACTAATGACTTCAGGGGCAAGAATGTATGTGCCTGGGAAGTGTTGATTAACTTGCATCAGCTTCCCCCTGTTATTGGTGTCTAGTCCTGTCCCATCCCGTTGTAGTCATATTATTACTTATACTTTTAAATCAGATCAAATAAAAATATCAAAACCTTAACTTGTAGTATTTTTGGTATTACTTTTCATTATTTTGCATTTGATGCCTGTGACAGACAGACCTTTTAGGAGCGAGTTTTAATATTGTTAGGAATGTAATATAAAAAAAATATACAATAATCATAGACATACCTTAGACTTTCAAAATGAAAATGAGTAGTACGTCATTATACGGCTTCACTGTGCTTTAGAAAGAGAGATAAAACTGCTGACAGTAGGCCCATTTTTAATGACATTTGACATTACCTGGGCACAACAAGGCCCGCTGAATTTGAAAAGGAAATTATTTTACCTAAAATATAAATAATCTTTTAACTTACACAATAAAATTTGGTAAATTCCAACATGGTGTCTTGTGCGGTTGTCGAGTGCACTACAACCCGTAGGAATAATCCTAGCAAATATACATTTCATCAGTAAGTATACATTTTTGTCACCGGTATAATTTCGGTAAAAAACTCGAACAGTTTTGATTTCTACTAGGATAGTATTGTTAAGTATGCTTCATAATTGATAGGAAAATGAAAACATTTAATCATAAACGAGAATTAGCGAAAATATTATGTAAAGAAAGTTCGCACACGTTTACACTAGTGCTTGAAGTTATTCATATTTTATCGACATCGACAATAGTTTCGATTGCACTCACTGAAATATTGTTACTTGATATTTTACCCGACTGCGTCCGGAGCAGGTTTATTGTAGCTTTCACGTACTTATATGTATGGTATGCTATTTCACTCTTCCATACTGTTCAGACAGAAAAGAATAAAACGTAGAATGAACCGACTGCTTCTCTTCCAAAAAAATCTTGTAAAAGCCGATCTAGGAAATGGGCAAAAATCTGATAAATTATATTAGTAGGAGATGCAGCTAGCAACCCATCAATTTTTTGATTCCGTGCTGAACGTGGCTTTTGGGTTAGACCTGTCTACCTCACGAGGGAATAAAAATGTAATAGTACGGATGTATCTATACATTTTATGGTACGCTCCATAGCCATAGCCCAAACTAACATTATTGTTTGTGTTTTATTTATTGCATTACAGTTTTTAATAAGAGCAGAGCTAGTAGAGCATCATTAGCATACTTTGAGTATGATGACCAATTTGTTAAATATTGCATTGTTGTAAATTGCTATGAATAACAAGTGTCATGGTTGTATTGTTTCTTTTAATTTTTAACTTGCCCATTGAAGTTCTTCCAAAATTAACGTCATCATCATCATCATCACCTCAGCCACAAAAAGTCCTTTGCTGGACATAGGCCTTCTCCAAGGACTTCCAGTACTATAATTGGAAAGGTCAACTCAGGTCGTCAGACCACCTGGTCTGTGGGTGTCCAACGCTGCGCTTGCTGGTACATGGTTGCCATTCGAGAACCTTTCTATTCCATAGGCCGTCCGTCCACTTCACGTAACGATATCTAACAAAAGTGTGGTCAAAAGTATTTTCAGCTAGATGCTTACGTCGCCGTATTTTTTTAGAATCTATTTGTTATGCATGTTTCTTATTCTTGCAGACACGCGGGTGAAACTATTCACATGGACATAAAAAAATCATACAGCGAATCTTTAATAAACATCATAGAGTTTATTCAGGTACGACTAACTAATCAAATTATGTTTAGAGTAGCCTGAGCCTGTATATCAGGTGTGAAATATGTTTGTATACTTATGGTTTATTTTCGTAAAATATTTTGATATGCATAGTGAAAATGTACGTATTATATATCCTTGGTGGGGTCATTTAGTCTGTGCACATGACAAATTTTCTCTATAGGAGCAATACTAGTTAAAATACATTGCTAAATCTATTGATTGTCTGGTTAAATTATTATCTTTTTATCTATTATTAGTATATATTATTAGCTGACCATTCAAAAATGGGCTGATTTGTTACCCGACTTCAAAAAAGGACGAATACTACGAATACATACGACTACGAATTCGGCCGTATGCCTTTTTTAATCGCATGACTGTTTGTGTCCTCATAACCGCATAAATCTTTTTTTATATAAAACGGTATGCTTTTAAGTTTTTTCCATTTAAATTTTATCAAAATAAGTTCTGTAGTTTGATTGAAGTCGGTTTTTTGTATGAAAAATATTTAAACTATTATTTATGTGTCAATAAAGAAATGAAAAAGGTATCTATGTTTTATTTGCTGTGTTTCAATGTAAATAAATTATTTATAGAAGTTCATTGCCTTTTACTCTTTGTGAAGTTTCTCTTCGAAAAATGTATATATCCCTGTAAAACTGTATAATTTTGTTTCTTTTCTCAATTGGAAGGTATAATGATTTGACTATCGATACATTAACACACACCAGGTACATTTTAGCCAAACACTACTGAATACATATGCAAAATCACACCCACAACTGCATTTCAAAATCGGTCTCGTTTGACACCATCCGTTTGAATCTCTATCCGTCAGGATTATATTATCTCTATGACAATAATAAATTTAACATATAATTTTATACACCTTTGCTACCTGTTACTTGCCTAAGCCACCACTACCCAGGTTTCATGGATGGGGATCGTTCTTACCTGTATTGAATACACATTGAAGAACTTTCGCCTTTTATACGAAGTTCTGGCTGTCACGGGCTCTTGCTCTATGATGAAATAAGCTAATTGTTGATTACCGCCTATATATTCGAATTTCGCAGATACAAATAAAGTAATGCCAAAAATATTACAATTAATTTATTAGCGAGAAAGTTTTAAGTAGATTTTTTATTCATTTGATCTAATTTTGGAGTAATGAAATAAAATTATGGGCTATAGTTGACTCATGTAACTTACATGAGTCAAAAGTCTCTTAAACATACAATGTATGTTAGCGTGCTTGTATGATCATATAAATATATGATCATACCAGCACGCTAGAATTCCGCGTTAGAATCACGGGTTGGAATGCACTGATTTAGGACTTGTGTGCGAGTATTTATTTGATTCAGCAAATAAAATGGAAATTAAAACCAAGTATGATAAGAGTTAAGATATCGATATATCGCTATAGTCAAAGTCGCGGGTCGCTCCTGGATGGGATCAGCACAGGACCGAGACAGATGGCGTATACCAAGAGTCTTATGCTTAGCAGTGAGCGGGAAGATGGACCGAGATGAAGTTAATGATGATGATGGTGAGATAAGAGAGGACTAATTTCTTAACAAAATTTCTAAAAACAATTCAAAATGTTAGTAAATTCGCTAAATATGCTGTTACTAGTTTTGTTTTTAAATGTTAGTTGTAAATAAATTGATGAGAATAGCATACGGCGTGTTAGTTAAAATTTATATTTCTCAAGGTTTGGCACAGTTTTTATTAAATATGTCCAAGATGGTATTGCCGACAAAAAAAAATTAAACATGTGATTGCAAAATCACGTTTATAAAGCATCTGGACTATTTTCAGAAATATATTGTTATATTTCGTTAAGTTTAATATGTGTTATGGTACCGTAGATGGTACCTGAAATATAGTGTCGTAAGCATACGTTCGAATGTCTATCATAATCTGTATTAGCTCTATTAAAACTATACATTTTAAATATATCACCAATATGAAACATTGGAGATAAAACCTCGTGAAATACATATTCGATCCACAATATTTCGACAGCGTCATATAAATTAACATAAAACACTTATGATTACTACTTAAATATAGCTAGTGTTAAAATAGTGTGATTAAATACATGAAAGTACAGACACGAAACAATGGCCACTAGAGGTACATTAGGCGTCGATTGTTTGATATTCAAGTAACTAAAACGCAATCGAATGTAAAAGAAGGAACGCCTATTGTATGCAAGCTAGGTGTATACTGGTCAGTACTGTCGTAACACGTGTTACGCGGTTCAATTTGCTTAGTACATCAACTGTAAACATTGGCCGATGTTTACTCACTGATAATACAAATATTATTGTTTACTTATAAATAATTGTGTCTTAATTATACGAGCCTCAAAACATTCGAGATCTGTTCCTTATAAAAGAAAATGGCAATATTTTTTTAGTTAGATTTACTTTTCTGATACAATGAATGGTCCCGATTCTGATACTCATTCGTTAAATATCCAAACTATTGTAAAAAGAAAACGGTACAAGTATTATGGTTATAATTACATTGATGTTTGAAACACATGCCATATTGTTACAAAACGCGGACTTACGTCAGTGCTAAGTAAATTAACACGACTGGTATGAAATTATACCGTAATCTATTATACGTCATGAAACACAATAAAGAAAGTTCTTAACAAGGTGCTAATATCATTCTGCATTTTGTAATAAAGGAGATGTTTTTCGAACCGGGAGAACTGCCTCGTCCTATAATCACAGATATGGGACGTAGTTACCAGATGCAGACATTAAACACACCATGGCTTATACATGGCAAATATTATGCTACGAGTTTAATACTTATCTATATAGTTATAGGTGTGCGGTGTTCTTAGTTTGTCGGCAGAGGGTAGTTAGCGGGCAGCGCGCTCAACACCTCCTTGGAGAGTTCTTTGTACATAGTGTCCATGGAGTTCCGTACACGGTTTATTAACTCTGGGACATCGTCCATTGTCAGGCCCTTAGTCGGCACCGGCTCCAAGCACTGGATTATTACGTGACCTGTAATTAAATTTAGAAATCCGTAAGTTTATGTAAGGAAAATTTTACGTAAATGAAGGGAGCCGGGCTAAAAGTAACCGCGACTACATCATCGCAGTCTCATGTTCGGGAGCTAAGTTACGCACGCTCCGTGGTAGACCTCCATCCTACGCTGGCTGGGTGGACACAGAACAAAACAGAATGAAGGGAGCCGGGCTAAAAGAAGAATAGTAATATCACATCATCAAATACTTTTATTACAAGAAAAAAATTATGAAAGAGAAATTACAAATAAGAAATTACAATTAGTGTTGCATTTTGGAAGTTACCAATTTATATTTACAAATTAATATTTAGTAACAAAATATATTTTTGTTTTTGTACTCGTACTAGCTGTCCCGAACTTCGGTTCGCTGTAAGATAAAATCATTGTTGGACCAAATGACAGATAGTTACGAAGTTTGATCAACATCAGTAGTTTCAGAGTTTACCCGAACATACACCGTGACACGAGATTTTTATATATACCGCGTGATTTTGAACCTTTGAACTATACTTAATCCTGGAATCAGAATCCCGGAATACAGACTTGCAAGAGAAAAAGGTAAAAAACGAAAAAAAAAATCAATAATTCATTAAGGATTCCTACTTTATTAAGGATTCCGATTCCAGGATTTCGGCGTGAGAAATAAAATACAGCTATTCCGCTAACTCTTCTTCAACTTCTAGACATTTAAAGTTATAATAATAATGAAGATCAAATAAAATTGTAAATGTACGAAAGTAATGAATAGAAAACAATCTAAACCATGATTTCCTGTTCTGATCGAGCCATAGCGAATATATTGTTACGTAACACAGCGAAGATTAGAAACGAAGGATTAATTTTATTTGGTTTTTGGCTCGACGATTGCCTACAAAAATATCCAGTTCCTAAGTTAAACTGGTTTTGGCAAGTGTACATTTGCATATTGGTCTCAAATTCTTAAGTACCGTTTGATGTAGATCATAACAAATCATTAGTTACAGAAACTAGTGTTGCGTCCGATATTTATCGCAATGACAATATTTAATTAATTGGAATCAGTATCACAAAATCCTAAGAAAAAGGTAAAAAAAAAAAAATATACGTCTCATACTTTAAAGATGATGCAGCTGATCGAATTTCTATGGGAGGTCTGAAATATTTCGGTTTTCACTTTTTAGGGTTCCGTAGGACTCAGTGGCAAAATGACACCTTTATAGGATCACTCATGTGTGTCACAGCACAGGCGATTTGCACGATATCTAGTGAACCGATTATGATGAAATTCGGCACACTTATGGATTTACATGAATTTTGTGTTTAGGAACAGTCTAATTAGAAAATAAAAAAAATACGTGCTACATGTCAAATGAAAGGGCTACTTGCAAGGATCTCAAATATATTTATATCATAATTCTAAAAAAAAAGACATTGAATAAAATATACAAAACACCGACAATTCTCTCTACTTTATCTCCTAAACTGCTGTCCTTAAATGTATAAAAAAAAATATTTTCAGTTATAAATAACAGGAAAACCTATAAGAAATGTATTAAAGAAAATTATATTTATCGCATGGAGCCCTCTCCACGCGATTAACTCACACTTAATAGGTTTTTTTCTACGGTTTTGTAATCAATTAATTATGCTGATTCCACGTCTTTTAATATTGCCTTTCTTTAATATTGCTTTTACTATAGCGGGTTTAAAATTATACCTAACGTATCAAGGCTAATCTTCTTACTATTAAAAGATGACTGTGGAAACATAACCTTTGAAATTTAGAACCTAATTTATCAGTTGTATTATCGACTGCTTAATGTGTGTCAGAGGTCGGATACTTTACTTGCACTGACTTGTATTATAGACATTAAACATCTCTGATTATTCGAATTACAACCTCGCTCTTTTAACTTTAATTATAATTTGGGCAAATCGTACTAGGCATCTTGGCGACCGATCAAACGTTATAGTGATAACGGGCGTTTTTATTTCATTGCCAAATATAAAATAAAAATGGATAATTATGCTTTTTGAAGGTCATGATTTCCTCTTTTTGACAAAAAAAAAGAATATTTTAAGTTTAATTTTTTTTTAACCTCTCTTTGATACAATACAGTTTTCAATAGAGATCATCGAAACAAGATATTCCTCCAGAACCGAAACTTCGGTATTAGTTTCGGCCAAATCCAAAACTGTTAAACTCATTTAAATGTGTGCAAAAAACAATCACCGATTTTTGTACTAAAATCCACTATTTTTAACACATTTACAAAGCGGTAAATCATGGTAATAAAAGCTAAGGCCAAGCGCGCGAAGGGTTCCGTACCATTATGTATAAAAACGGCTAAAAATCATGTCGGTTGTATGGGAGCACCCTTAAATATCTATTTTAATTTTGTTATTGATTTTTAAAGTGATTATATAACTACACATTCTGTAAATGTTTCAAGCATCTGTTGCCGTTACCAATATCGAGCAAAAACGAGAATCACGTTTGTTGTATGCAGTGACGTGCAATCCATATAGACTGTTAGACACTGTCTACCCTGCAGTCGCTAAATAAATAGATTTTTTTTTCTTACAAAAAAATAATTATATGCGGTGCGCCTGCAAAATTCTGCCAGCAAATACTTTATAGTCGATTTTGTTCAAGTACGGCGCTGTGGCCGCGGCCCGCGCTTGCCCGCGCTATGCAGTATCTATACGCGTAGGCCGCGTAAGACAAAATTTCAAAGGTCTGACTTTTCACGCACACATAGAAAATTTTTATACACCGATAGGAAATCGCTTTTGTAGTGGTACAAGTAAACATCTTTCATCGACTCACACGTGCAAATCAAATTTGAGCTATGTGTGTGAATTGAAGACACTGTCTCCGAGGTTTCTATTGGCTGCCGCGCGCGATTAAATGTCATCGTCACTTGATAATGTCATTATAGATATAAATCATACTTATGTCAATGTCATATACAATGTCATTGATTTACTTGTTTACAAACAATCCAAGATGAAAGTTTTATTTCAAAATTAATTGCTTTATCAGTTAAATTTCATTTGTGACAAAAATATTTTCATGTGAGCGACACAACGTTCGCTTAGTGTTTGCATGCCAGAACCGAAATATAAAGTGTTGTGAATACGCTTTTGAACAAATCAAGTAACCGGTCAGTTATGGTTAGTTATTCTAAAGTTTAATCTTAAACCGTATGATACGTGTACGTGGCACACAGGTTGTAATCATATCTCTTATCTTTTGCTTGTTTTGAATACTTTTGCGGTCGAAGATCGAAACACTATCATAATATTAAACGAGTTGTAGATAACTAGCCGTATAGTAAGGTAAGGTATATAGGTGGTATGTTTGTAAGTAAATTTTATAATTATGTCTACCCTATGATAAATGTCTGTGCACGTCACTGGTTGTATGGGAGCCCCCTTAAATTTGTATTTTATTCAGATTTTTAGTATTTGTTGTTATAGTGGCTACAGAAATACAAAATCTGTAAAAAAATTAACAGTATAACTGTCATGGTTCATGAGATATAGCCTGGTGACAGACGGACAAACAGACGGACAGCGGAGCCATATTAATTTTACCCTTTGGATGCGGAACTCTAAACATCAACAAAGAAACAAAAAATTTAAAATATCGATAATAATGTTAGTTACTTAGAATATACCTCGGAATCATTTTGTCTTCAGACAGTCAAAAGAAAAGTTAGCTTAGCGAATTCTTTTTCAGTTGTTGTATTGGCTAAATTGTGTTGCGTAAACATAACATTTAGCCGGTTCAGTCGGTCTGTATCAGCCATTTTGACCATTCTTACTCAAAAGGGAACAAAACCAATGGCGCATTAGAATTTAGAAAGGCCATAAAATATATTCTAATCTAACATTAACCGCCAACAAAAACGTTTTAGCAAAACCGCCGCAACTTGAAAGGTGAAAGTAAATGGCGATGAATGGGAAATATGACGTATGTGGTCTCGTCTAAAGTTTCGAAGGAGCAATAAATTACAGTTACTAGTGAAATGTTACTATAAATACGAGTAGGTACCTACAACTCGTTTTATTATACATATATTTTTTTCATTTTTTTACTAGGAGCCATTGCATAAGATGATTTTTGCCAACTTTTTGATTCTCTCCCCCTAATCTTAATCATTTTTGCAGTTAAACTATCAATATATTACAGTAAGCTTAATCATGTAAAAGATAATTTACCATTCTTATAGGACCCTAATTATAACAAAATCGTCTAACTCAGAACCTGCGCGACCTGCGCGAAAGAAGAGAGGCTAGCTATGATATGTTCACTTGACTAACATCGGGTATCGTATCATTCATAGCCACCTTTTTTCTCAACCCTGTCATCTGGGAGGAGCTCAGGAAATTCGCATGTCACTTGCGGTCACCCATCACAGTGGGGACCGCACCCAGGGTTGTTTAACATGCGTTAGCGGTTTTGGTGCTCACGATCGGGCTCCTGAACTCTTGAAGGTGAATTATATCATAACGAACAGAATATCAATGTCAATAACATTTGCTAAAATCTCGGAAATCTTAGCCATTTATGCAACTCTGATTTAGAACGCCATATAGATTTTTTCCTCATGACTAGTTGTATTGGATGCCAAGAGAAGCGCGGCTACTCAAGGGGAAACATATCATGTAATAACTATGACTTGGGGAATGTTGTACGTCAACGATGGATGGCAATTTTTTAACTTTACTACGTGAACCGCAATTTTTATTGCAGATTTCAGTCTACTTCCATCGATTTTATATTTGGGCAATCAGTAACATTTAAGAAAGTATTCTACCATTAACGACACATAGCTCTAGATCTACTTTATTAAAGCGAAGATTGCTGTTATTTGAATAAGTACTCATCATTAGCGCTAAGGAAAGCTACTAAATAGGTATCGATTCGACGTTGCGCATTTTATGAAAGTATGCCTAAAGTACATAGCTGGGACCACATTTCGTCGCCAAATTTAATGCAACATTACCATACCATATTTGCTCTTGTTTAAGTGTGGAAAATCTTAAAAGTAAATGGGTTACATTACAAGGTTACATATGACATACCTTTGTTGAAAATATTCTTCTCTCTATTGATGAAATAGTAGGGTGAGTACACAACGGGAATAATGGGGACTTGCGCAGCCACCGCGATGTTGAACGCGCCCTTCTTGAATGGCAGCAATGTGGATAAATCTCTGTTCCTTGTTCCCTCAGGGAAAAGCCAGATTTTAGTCTGCAAAATTATACAAAGAAAATATGTTTCAAATGTAATATACATACAAATAAATATATATGGACAAATCACACAGATTGAGCTAACCCCAAAATAAGTTCGATACTTGTGTTATTGGATACTTACTCAGCGATACTATATTTTATAAAAAATACATAGATAAACATCCAAGACCCAGGCCAATTTGAAAAAGCTCATTTTCCATTTTGACCTAACCGGGAATCGAACCCGAAAACTCCGGTGTGGCAGCCTGGCATGATGGCCACAGAGCTCATCAAATCTGTAAAGTCGTTAGGCGCATATTAATCTATCCTGAATTTAGTATCCGATGTGATACGCCGCTATACGTTAGACACGATGCGAAATATCTCCAATCGTATCGCACGTATAGCAACGTCCCTCTCATCGGATCCGATTTAGGATACGATTCGGGATGGTATAATATCCCCTTAAAGGTGAGGAGCTCAATGGCCCATTAGACGAACTCATTGTAGCGCTTACGCATGTTTCGCAATCCTGCCGGCCTATTTGCTAACTCAGTGTACAACGTTTTAATAGACACTTCAAAATACATTGCGGCTTTCGTATGATTGACTATTCTTATTTAAGATATATAAAACGCAATGTATTTTGAAGTGACTATCAAAACGTAAACTAAGTTAGCAAATAGGCCGGCTGGGCTTGGTTCTTGTTTTTGGATGAGTGAAAATATAGCTTTGGAAGGCCGTCCCCCTGTCAGATGCCTTTAGACACCTCGAAAATCTCTCACCAGGCCAGTTACACACGAGAAATAACAAACGAAAAAAGCTTAACGTTTTGTATGTCAATAGTCTAGAAACATAAACTATCCATTTATAATATAAATGAAATGAATTTGTTTGTTACGCTTTCACTACTGCAAGTACTGAACCGATCATGAAATTTTGCATACAAATTCTCTGGAGTACGGAGAAGGACATTGACGCGAGCAAAGCTGCGGGCGAAGGCTAGTCAAATATAAATGTGTGTCGTCTTTCGTTCTAATGAGCATATTAACCTTTGCCGTGATCTTGAAATCTGTCAGAAATAAACATCCTATTTACGTGGTTTATCAATAACTGTAACGGCAAAACAACTCCTTTAATTAATGACAAATGATTTCTTGTTAGATTAATACCATAGATTTCTAGTTATCTGCTTCAGCTTAACAATTGAATTTGATATTAATCTCAACGGCCTTTCGATACAAGATTAAATAATCGACCTAGCTAGGTCTTGCAATATTACGAGTTGGGGCGAAAACCCATTTTTTAACCGACTTCAAAAAGTGGAGGAGGTTATTAACCGACTTCAAAATAAATACATAAATATACATACATACATATTATCACGTCTTTATCCCTTGTGGGGTAGACAGAGCCTAAAGTCATAAGACTGAAAGACCACATTTAGCGCGTTGGTGGGTGTAAAGTGGAAAACGGAATCAAAATACTGATGGGTTGCTAGCCGCATCGCCTGTGTTATTTTTCTTTAAATTTTCGCCCATTCTGCGCGATGTAGAATGTGCCACATTCTACATTTTTTTCTTTTTCTCCCAGACCAGCATGAAATGTGGACAAAATAAATACGAATATGAAAAGTTTGTTCCAAGACACTCCAATTAAAAAAAATATTGATTGAATATAAGTATAGGTAATATTAGTGCATTTTCAATATCGTTGGGCATCAAAATAGGTTCAGCAGTCATATATTTAAATAAATGTTTGTATGAGGTCCAATGTGTTGCAAACTACTAGTATACAGTGTGTTATATCTTGAACTACCGATAATTTAGATTCACATTTTCAGCATCAATAAGAACAACTTTTGTTTTACGACCAACATGAAATCGAGAAATAAAAATCAGCTGCTCCATATATTTTGAATCGGTAGTTATTCAATTTCCTATGCAACACAATTTATTTTTATCGATTTCCTGCTTGGTTACAGTATAAAGTGGTTTGTATTGATAACTAGTTTTCGCCCGCGGCTCCGCCCGCGTCAATGTCGATCCCTCGGGAACAGTACCTTTTCCCGGGATAAAATGAACCCTATGTCCTTCTACGTACCCCAGATAACGTGTAAGCAAAATTTCGTGATGATCGGTTCAATAGTTACAAAGTGAAAGCGTAACAAACAAACTCACTTTCGCATTTATAATATTAGTAAGGATAAGGAAGTAAGGATGAGAACATGAAATTAACCTATTGAGCGCCATCGACCACTTCAGTTGCAAAACGGTCGCGTGACTGATTTATTACAATTTGTACTAGCCTGGCGTCGGGGGTGAAGTAACGTAAACAAGCGCTGGGGTGCAAATGGTTAAAGTATCGGTAATTCAAGACCGAATACTGTATATTATACAGCATGAATTTGAACCCGGTTCCCTGCGTGTATTTAATTATTTATTATGACTATGATAGTATAGCATTGCAAAAGCTTATCTTATAGACTTCTCCAGCCTGAACAACTTTCATTATCTATGGGACCAATTCCGAAATTGCAAAAAAAAAACCAGCTATTCCATAGATTTTAGCAAATTTATTTTTTTCAAAACCGGACCCCCACGCGGAGGAAGTCGCAGACATCAAAAGTTAATTTTATAATATAAACTAGCTTTCACCCGCGGCTCCGCCCGCGTCAATGTTGATCCCTCGGGAACAGTACTTTTCCCAGGCATAAATTGTACACTATGTCATTCTCCAAACTCTTCCCCAGACAACGGGTATGCAAAATTTCATGACGATCGGTTCACTTTCGCATTTATAACATTAGGATTACAAAGTAGTTAATTGGCTTGTTGATATCTGAAAAAGGCGCAGTTTGTACCTTGAACTTCAAAGGTCAGTTCAATAATTTTCAACAAATATGTATAGATCTTCAGAGCAGCAAATGACACCTGACCTACTATCCTGCAATGTCAATTTTAACTGAATCAATTAGAACAATAAAATGCTGACATCATTACCTTATTTTTGATCATCACCTCAGAAGTGACTTTAAGTTGTTTGTAAGCATCCTTAGAGTTATTCCTGTCTATGAAGACCACTCCCGCGAGATATGCTGCTAGACCAAACGGCCAAACATAGAATATTTCTTTTCTGGCTATAGCGGCTACTTTATCAGCTACATGCCATATGTTGAACATACCTGTAAAATTTTTATCAATTAATAATTCTTGCCTAGTGAATTATTGAATTATAATGCCATAAATAAGAAAAAATTCTGAAAGACTTCTTCAGATTTGTAACACAACATTTAAGTGCCAGGGTAAATTTAGTAAAAGAAGGCACTTAATGTATCAGTACAGGAAATTTAAATAACAATTGTTTAACCTTTAATCAGGCATTGAATAGGTATACATTTTTCATTGGTTTTGAATCTAATGAGAAGGACAGAAGGTTCAATTAAATATGGGAGCTATGCTCCCATGTATATGTCATAGATACGTGCCTTGCAGTCCACGAGCTCGGACGTGTAAATTGTTTTAGTAAACAAAATAAACAATTACCGCGCAATTGTGACCTAGATATTCATCTGTGCCACTAGTTCTCGTTGCTTATGAAATTACTTTTAGTGTAATGTTTTGGAGTGTCACTTGAACAATAAAATAAAATGGACGGCAGTCCCTTTAATCGGAGTGGGTTGACACCCCGCAGCCCGCCGCCCACCCCCGCCGCACGCGCTCCCGTGTCCCTGGAGGAAGGACAACCAGAGATCGTGTCTACGGCCGAGATCCAGTCCTGGATGACCTCTATCGAACAGTGCCTTCAAGAGGTTTGCGCTATCTCTGCCGAAGGAAAGCTGAACTCGGACCAAAAATTGAAAATCAGCAATCTCTGCTGAAAAGTTGGTCATGGCACATCTCAGATGGCAGTACAATATCAGTCCTTGAAGCAAAAAGCCATCCAATCCCATATTACTATTCAAGCCCTTAGAGAAAAACACGATCTGTCGCAGCGCCTTCAAGACCTGAAAACGAGCATTGAAACAAAACCCGCTTCAGGAGTGTCCTCTTTTAGTGATATGGTAAAAAAGGGAGCCAACAATTACATTCAGCCCCCTAAAGTGAGTGCCGTAGCGATCTACCCAACGGACAAGCAGAAAAGTAGTGAGGAGACTAAGAATTTAGTACAAAAAATTATAAGCCCTGTCCAGATGCAACTGCATGTACGAGGATTGAGAAAAACCAAAAATGGAGGAGTTATCATCAGCACCGAGAACAAGGCCGACGTTGAAAAACTGAAGCAATCGGCGCAACTTAAGACCTCTGGGCTCACTGTGGATGAGCCGCATAAACGTAAGCCCAGAATTGTGATAATTGGAGTTCCATCGGCAATGCCGGAAACGGAAGTATTTTCCTGCATTTATAAACAGAATTTAGCCGACAAGTTACCCGGCTCAACTTTGGAAAGTTTCTTGGCATCGATCAAGTTAAGCCATAAATCTGGGAAAAAGAATACCGAGTCCTGTAATTTCGTGATCGAAGTTCCTGCGCACATACGAAGGGCTCTTATCACTAATGAAAGGGTGTTTGTGAACTGGTCTTCTTGTCCAGTGAGAGACTTCACTCTGGTGACCAGGTGCTTCAAGTGCCAGCAATATGGTCATGCGGCTAGAACATGCCGGGAGACGGGCAACACCTGCGGACACTGCGGTGTGGTAGGTCATGCCATGGAGGAATGCACGAAGAAAGGAGATCCCCCAAAATGCGCGACGTGCCTTCACTATAAGAAACCAAGCGACCACAAAACAGGTGACCATACTTGTCCTGCTAAATTGATGGCCGAGAAAAGGTACATGAATTCTATTGATTATGACGGCGCCTAAGAGCGCCACTTATTAGATTATTTTAGAACTCTTTTAGTTTTTGTTTATTTTAAGTATTGATAAGGTAATTTCTGATTTAGACAATTTCTCTGTTTTAGAATCGAAAACTTGTGATGTAGAATGTTGCAAACAATATCTTTCCTCATTTACTAACCCATTGACCTTTATAACGCAAAATATTCAAAGTATTTATAAGAACTTTGACAATTTCAACGTTCTTTTACATAGGCTCGACTTTGACTGCGATATAATCGTGTTAACTGAATGTTTTTTACAAAATCGTAGTAATCTACCCCTCATGCAAGGTTTCAATATTTTTAAAACTTCAGATAATTTAAATAAAAACGGCGGGATAGTAGTTTATACTAAAAATTCATTGAATGTCATGGTAGAAGAACCAATTATATTGGATTGTAATCGACTACTCATAAAAATCGGTACAGATATTGCAATTTTAGCCATTTACCGTTCTCCGTCTCATACAAACACCAATATATTTTCCATGTCATTAAATGAAACACTGCAAAAGTTATCCTCCTTTAAACATATAGTAATTATAGGAGACATTAACATTAATATTCGTCCGGAGAATAACGATTCAGATGCTTTGGAGTACCTAAACATATGTGCTTTCCACGGCTTACTCCCTGCACATACGTTTATCACGCGACCTAAAAGCGGTACTTGTTTAGACCATATCATGGTCAAAACTAACTTTAATTCACTAACATTAGTACCTAACTCAAGCATAACCGATCATAGAGCTGCCCTACTAACATTAAATCGTAAATTGCCGAACATTTGTCAAACGCAAATTAAGACAAAATTAGATTACAAAAGACTCGAAGATTACTTATGCAACATAAATTTTGACCTAGTTTATAATACCGCTGATGTGAATACTTGTTTGTCGTACTTAATACAAACTGTTCAACAAGCTATAATAAGTAGCACAACAAAAACATATTTAAATAATAAATATCGAAACATAAAGCCATGGATAACACCAGGGCTCATTCGTTGTATGAGACATAGGGATAAATTACACAAACTAGCAAACAATAATCCGGAAGATCTTGTATTACAGTTATCCTATAAACGATATCGTAATTTTTGCAATAAACTTCTTAGGAAAGTTAAGTGTATTTACGAAAAAAACGAACTATTAAAAGCCGGTGGCAACAATAGGCAAATATGGCAGACTATAAAACAAGTCACATTTACTACAAAAAAGCATGAGTCATCTTCGAGTTTGTTACACGTGCACGCGTCACAGCTGACCTCTGCAAACATTGCAAATTCTTACTTTGTAAGTATAGGTAAAAAATTAGCAGAAAAAGTAAAAAGACAGTCACCTACATTGCCTTCAAGCCCAACACCCTGCTACTCTCTCAATTCATTTGTGTTGCTAGACACGGATGAAGCCGAGGTGGAAGCGATAATTTCAAACTTGAGGGATAGCTGTGCCGCTGGATGGGATGACATATCTAATCATATTCTTAAACATTTAAAACACATCCTAGTCCGCCCATTAACACATATTTTTAAGAAATGCCTATCGGAGGGAATTTTTCCTAACTGTTTAAAAAAAGCCGTCGTAGTTCCTATTTATAAATCTGGTGACAAAGAGCAGGTTTCAAACTACAGACCTATTTCATTATTGCCCTCGATATCAAAGATTTTAGAGAAAATTATAAACGACAGGCTTGTTACTTATTTGGAAAAGTACAATTTATTATCGGAAAGGCAGTTCGGTTTTAGGTCTAAGTTATCAACAGCGGATGCCGTTCACAGTCTAACCGACTATTTAGTAAAGGAACTCGATAGTGGCAGACAAACAATAGGAATATTCCTTGACCTTGCAAAAGCCTTCGACACTATTTCCATTCCCATTCTATTGCACAAGCTTGAAAACATTGGCATAAGAGGAAATGAGCTTAAACTCTTCGCAAACTACTTACATGAACGCACCCAATGCGTTAAAATAGGCAATATTTATAGTTCTGACCTAAAAAATAGTTGTTTTGGACTTCCCCAGGGAAGTATCTTAGGCCCGACCTTGTTTTTAATTTACATCAATGACCTGTGTAATTTAAATATAGAAGGAGCGAAAATAATTTCGTACGCCGACGACACAGCTCTTCTGTTCTCCGCTAACTCGGTTGAAGCAGTTTTTAAATATGCGCAACAGGGTTTTAATGCCGTAAACTATTGGCTTCAGCAACATCTCCTTACTTTAAACACAGCCAAGACTAATTTCATTCAGTTTTCCATGCGTCATTTGCACTCATCGCATTCTCATATAAAAATATATGCACATCACTGTACAAACCCTACAACTAACACGTGTCATTGCCCTGACATTTCTATCACGGACAAAACAAAATATTTGGGTATTGTTATAGACAATACTCTTTCTTTCAAGCATCATATTCAAATCTTAAATGGCAGAATTCGTAAGTTAATATTTGTTTTCAAAAAATTACGCTCTATCGCGGACTCAAAAATAATCAAGCAAGTTTATTTTGCTTTATGTCAGTCACTATTAACTTACTGTATTACATCATGGGGTGGCATTGCTAAAACTTCACTACTAACTATTGAAAGAGCACAGCGAGCCATTCTTAAGGTTTCTACACATCGCCCTTTCCTTTTCCCCACAGACCTTTTATATAAATCCTGTAAGGTACTAACAGTTAGGCAACTGTTTGTAGTAAGCACAATCCTTAAACAGCACGCCGCACTGCCATTCAGCACTCAATTTACTAACAAAAGACGGAAAGATATCGTTTGCTCAAATGAATTATGTCAGACAAAACACGCCTTCTCCTCACGATTTTTTCTGTTCCTTGGTCCACTCCTCTACAAAAGACTTAATAAAAAACTAGGCTTTTAAACGTTTACTTATAGGCTTACTCTTGACCTTAGACTAACCCTGGGGGTAAAGACAAGATCTACGATGGAGCGAGCTTGCCTAGAAGATGCCTGTTCACTCTAGCCTTAAGCCTCTAGTTTCAATATAAGCCCAATAAAAGGAAATATTTTTGCATGAATTAGAAAGCTAAGGAATTTTCTAACTGAGTTGTGCAACTGTTATTTTTATGGATTCAAATGAATAGCTAATGATCTTTAAAACTGTATGATTTAAGTGCCTTTCCTATTATTATTATGAATGTCACTGAGACTGATGTTATTGTATGGTAAATGGAAAATACTTTAATACTGTAATTACTAGTAAGATATACTTAACAAATAACACAAAAATTAAATTGTTGTGGTGAGTAAAGTGGTCTAATACTACTTTTAACTTATTTATAATAGGCTTCACACGGGTGCAATGTAGGCACATATATGCAATGTAGACCTTCCTCTTGAATCACTCTATCCGTTTAAAAAAAAACCACATCAAACTCTGTGGAGTAGTTTTAAAGACCTGAGCATACATTGGGGCAGACAGACAGTGGGAAGTGACTTTGTTTCCTATTATGTAGTGATAGTGATGTCTCTGTACCTATGGACTAGCTGGCTGGCTGGCTACCTAGGAAACAAAAGCTATGGTGCTGGACTAACTGCAACAAATGGGAGTAGGAGAAATTAATGGAATTTTAAAATAGTATTTGATTTGGTGCAAACCTAGAATGTCGATTGTAGACTGATGATTAGATACCACCACAGCGCCCTGGTCCTCAGCCAGCACCTTACCATTTCTTAAGTGCCACTTTACTTCTATCACTTTGGTAACATGCTTAATTATTTGCGATCCAAATCTGAAATAGTAATAAGTTGATTAAAAAATTGATACAATAAATTCCTGAGAGGATTTCTGAGGATAAGTCTTGTCATGCACACAAATACATATTTACTGTGGTTACATTAATAATGTGAACATACTGAGCCCACCCAAATAATTACAGAAGGAAAATGCTGATTTCTAAAACATTAAATTATCCCGAATTATTATCCCTAAATAATCATCCCATCATCATAAATTGTCACTGTAGTTTAATATAGTAACAATTAATATTTTGGTCTATAGAAACTCGAAAAAATGTGGTCTTTATGTGTCAATAGTTTGGCGTTTCAGACTAGTAAATTTGATAATAATGCGTAGTTTTGTAGCAAGCCAAAATACTAGCGTAGGATTTGTTCATTTGTAAGACATTTCAAGAGCGTTAGTCACTATATGGGGTACCATATTCAAATAGATGATACCTATGTTTAAAATAGTACTTACAGGGAATTTTTGACATTCTTCGGATTAAATACGAAAAAGGGCATTAAAATTACAGCCGTAATTGAAGCCCAAATGTAGAAAATCAGAAATTTTGATTTAAACTTTATGAAATTCGGCGTTTCAGAAAACAATTGTTTCACAACATAAGTCACTAGCATTATGACAAATAAGTATATCATCGTATCCCACATATTAGCACTGCTTTTCACTTATTATTTCTTGATATTAAACACTATTCGTTACAATGATTAAAATCGTAACAAAACAAACGACTCAAACGTATATGTACGGATGAATGAAATCAAAATTTGATTGATTATTGAATGAATGAGATTATGCCGGCGCGAGCTGTCTGTCACACTGTCACATTAACTTTATGTTGCCAACTATGTTCTGTGGGTCTGTTAACGAGACAGGAGTTTCAAGGCAGTTTTTTTTGGCAAAACTGGTATTTTGCAGGTGTTACTAGAAAAATAGGGCGGACTTTACAATAGCTTATCATGAATTTAGATATTCTGCATATTGAAATCAATATAACTCACTTTCTCTTCATTACGACACCATTACAAAAGCGCGGAGTTGCGTCGTTTTTAAATTATACCTATCTACGCATTTTATTTTCATACTTTGGCTACACATAATACATTTTTTGTTTAATAGTGGACTTTGTTTTCATGTGCTTTAAAAACACGAACGGGGAGGGCATGGGAGTCCCACCAACGGGGCTCGGGGGCGAAGCCCTCGCCACAACAAACATACTTGCTTGCAGAGGGGTAGATTTGTAGGTTGTGTCCCCAACTTAGGGGGACACTAACACGTCTACATACTAACCTATAATAATGCTATTTTAAGTCCTTTTTTTATGGAAATATAAATTATGTCTCCGTGCTTTAAAACTCGTATTGTGAATAATAGCAAAGCGAATTCTATTAAATCCGATCACCAAAAATTACAAATTCATGCTAAGCTATTGTAAAATATATTCAAAATATTGGTGCAACTGCAACATGCATTTGTGATATTTTTGTTAATTAATTCTGGGACTGGTACTAAGATCAAAATCACAAATACGGATTTTGATTTGCCTAACACTACTTTAGGTAAATTTTGTTGCATAAATAATAGTTTATTTAATTAAATATTAAAAAATTACAATTTTCAGCAAATGTTAAGGAAAGAAAATACAGTTTAAAGTTTAAAAAACTGACAAGTTAACGGACAATAATTTTATGTGATAACGGTGGAAGGGCGATAGATGCGTCACAAGCCGAACGCTTAGGCCGATCGTGCCCCTTCCACAGAACGTGAAACTTTTTCATGCGTGCACCCGGCTTTCACCGATTTATAAGACGTTATCGTGTTAAAAATTGATTTAATTAAAGATTTTCTCATTTACCTTTGAATCTTTTAAAGGGTTGTGTAACGAATTTCGTGAATTACGTGCGAATTTGCGATCTTTTTTTTAAATTAGGTTGCAAAGTTGTAAAAACCATATGTTCTAGTTCAAGTAAGAAGGCGACAGCAGTGCCTTTTCTAGTAGAAATGTCAATCAATTTATATTTTTAAATGATGAGTTATTGAAATGTTGACCAACAGTTCCTAATATTTGGGAGCTGCTACAAAGTTGGCAGCACTGTTTGAATGAAGTTTCTATGTATAAAAACGAATGAATCCTCGATCATTCATTCATTTACTGTCACTGCCACCCTCAGACCAAAGAGAAAAGAGGACTGGAAATACCTCAGAAGAATAATATACATAGAAGCCGCATAAAAATAGAAACTGAAAACAGATAGTTGACACTGTATTTTTCTTATGAGCTTTCGCTTATGACAGAATGAGACAAAAACTTCAGTCAGTTTCTATTATTTTCATGGTTGTCCCGACTTGAAATGTCAATGGACTCCATTGGACTCCAATTAAATCCGACTAAATTCAAAATAACTTATTACAGTTCAACGTCTGTAATATTAGCATCTTGCCGATTTGATCGGGTTATATATCGACAAAAACATTGCGGCGGAATTGTGATGTCTGCAAATTAAATATAGGATTGTGCTAAAATTCTCACGGAAAAAAGTATTAACCGGTGTTGGGTTGGTGCGTTATCAAATGACCATTATACTAAACAATGTCTTGTGCAATGGAGCGATGTAAATCCCATTCAGGACGCACAGAAATAAATTCTGTAAAACATAATTTTCTTCGGTAAGTTTTTCAGTTAAAAGTGCATAATTAAAACCCAAAATACCTCAAAATACAACAATAATATTGTCAATTATATAACGTATTGTATAAATGACAACTTTTATAGGTATTTTGCTTAAAATTATCGTTTTTTCCTTATTTCAAATTAGGTTAGTTTTTTTTGCTAGTGATGTGGTAAAATCACGTATCTACGAGTATATCGATATTTTTTATGACGGTCTTGCTATCAGGGATATTTTTGTTAGTGTTGAGCCATGCAATAGTAATGTAACAAATTGAACCATCATGGTAATTAAACAACCAGCAAAGTGTGAGTCGGACTCGCGCACTAAGGGTTCCGTACCATCCTTACATATAATATTATAAATGTGAAAGTGAGTTTGTTTGTTACGCTTCCACGCCGTAACTTCTGAACCGATCATCATGAAATTTTGCATCATCATCATCACCATTGCACGATCTCTGGAGTACGGAAAAGAACATAGACATAAATTACATCTCAGAATAAGGTACTGTTATCGGGGATAGACATTAACGCGAGCGGAGCCGTGGGCGTAAGCTATAAAAACGCCCGAAATTTTTGTTTGTAATATTTCAACTGTCTCACTATCACGGTTCATGAGATACAGCCTGGTGACAGACAGATGGATATCTGAGTCATATTAGTAGGGTCCTGTTTTTATCCTTTGGGTACGGAACCCTAAAAAGAATCGATTTTTACTAATATGAAGAAAATTATTGTTGAAATTTTATTGCAGCTCTCTGAAGTAAAAGGATAAAAAGGTGTGGATCCGAGGAACTTTCAAGCGACATATTGGACATAAAATGTCATACATACTCGAATTTGTTCAAAATATTTTACTGCCGTGCCGATACATTAATTTCGAATATAAAATTAAATGGAAGCGATTGAAACACGATGCTTTACCTACATTTATATTTGCCGAATTATAAATCAATGGTAATAAGAAAGTTTACGGAAACTGTTTTATTATTTATATTTAAAATTATGAAAACCATTTTATTTTGGACAGTAATGAAAGTGGGTAAAGTAATCTCTTGTTTTTCTTCACCTCTTGTTTTTCTATTACCAACACTGTGAATTTTTCACAAATAACACACTGGCACTTTTTTACCCTAGTGTAAAAGTTTTATAAAATAAAAAATATCACTTCGAATTATGTGTTTCTCTTTACCTACCTGATTATGTTTCCTTTACTGACTGTTCCTCAAAGCTAGCTGGGAAAAGCTTTCGATGGTTTTGGAATATGCTGAATGGCCCATTGATCAAGTGAAAAATATATCTGACCTTATATTACCTTTTGATACATGAGCGCCCCATTGCAATTTAGAGTCTATTGTGATTCCTAAGAAGGTGGTATCATTTACAAAGTCTATTTTACCTTCAACTAGTATGTCAACGTTGGACTGCCTCACATTGGGGACTGTAAATCGAATGCATCGGGTTTTTTGCGCATTCATAGGTAAGGTAGGTAAGTAGGCACTGTTTGAATTTCGAAATAATCGAAAATATGATTGACATCATATTAGGTATTCTGCCGTTCGACCAATACTGGGTAAGGCCTAATGACCAGCAGTAGACAGTAGACGCGCGGTGGGTAATGTATGGATTTTTTTTTTTACCTATTTATCAGATGAAGCCAAGCGGCGCCATGCGATTAGGAGTTATTTAGGTGTATCTTGACGTAACTTTTAAAGTAAAAGCCTCTTTAGCGGCTTTGTGCACTTTTTGGGATGGGTAAAATAGAACACTCGCGTCAGGACACGTGAATTGATCGAAAATTCGTAAGAAGGACACGGACCTGAGTATGCCGCAAAGGCGAGTTTTCACTTCTGCCGGCACTCCTGGAGTGCAACTAGTTGTTTTTTTTTTTATGAATCGTACTCATTTAACGAATCGATACAATCAGAGTAGAGTACATTTATGACTTTCTTAGGACGAAACATTTAGTCGATAAATATATTTCATCGATATAGTACAACCCTGATCACATCAGTACCCCAGGACAACCTGCACATTTACGCAAATGGCATTGTATATGCATCTCTTTCTGATGCTTTAACAATGCCATAAGTAAAAACAGTGTAGAATATTGTATTTTGTTGTTATTTTAACACGGTTTCTATGCTTTAGTTATTGTTCTGAGGGAAATACCTACAAAAAAATCGTGTATACCTACATCACAGAATCGTTACATAAAATGGCTGCCATTGCCTAGGGTTGTCACTTCCATACTATGTAATGATCTACTTTAAACAGTACTCTTATTTTGTACACAGAGCCGACAGAGCTTATAAAAACATTTTGGGAAAAATGACAATTTATTTTATAAATTTGTTTACTTAATCATTCCTAAAAATAATTAATTTGTTTAAAAACCATCTATCTGAAAGATATTTACATGTAATTTCACCGTGATATTTATATGTAACATAATATCTTTCAAATTGTAATTTCTTCTGCTGGTTCAAACGTTTATCTTTTACAGACTTTATTTTTTTCATATTCCACGACCTGAAATTTCAATATACTTAGTTAAATCATAATATTTTATTATTAAATTTAGAATAAGTCTGTCTCTGTCTCAGGGCAGGGGGGGGGGGGGGGGGGGTATTTAGTTAGCTCCAGCCAATGAAAAGATTTGATACTTGTACTGCACAGCTGAGATAATAAGTAAGACGCATTACTGACAAGTTCATGCATACGCCCTGTATCTTAACACTTAAATGAATATTATAATTTCAGATTTAAAAAATATTATATTATGCATATAATTTTTATTGTTGGATCATAATGCCACAAGGTATTGTTTTATCGAAATATTTAAAAAATATGTTTTATTTACATACCTCTTTCTGAACTTCATCTGATACTGGTAATAGGAATAAAACGTCGTACTAGCAAAATCAGTATTGATATTGCTTGTTTCACGCAGTACAAATTTCTCTTGTGTAGCCGGTGCTGAAAAGTAAACGTGCAAATAATTAACACAATTATAATAAACTAGCTTTTGCCCGCGGCTCCGCCCGCGTCAATGTCGATCCTTCGGGAATAGTAGTAATTTTTCCCGGGATAAAAGGTAGCCTATGTCCTTCTCCGTACTCCGGAGAACATGTATGCAAAATTTCATGATGATCGGTTCAGTAGTTACGGCGTGAAAGCGTAACAAACAAACAAACTCACTTTCGCATTTATAATATTAGTAAGGATTATGTACAAGTATAATCTGTTAAGTGCATTGTTGTATGCATGACATCATATGATCGCATCCATAATTCGACAATACGTTGTCACACATAACTTTGCGTACAATTGCATGCATGAGCCGGCTACTCCTGCCAAATCACCCAACGGGTTTTAGTATTGTCTGACAGAAAAAACGAATAACCCGGCCAAGTGCGAGTCGGACTCAGGCACGAAGAAGGGTTCTGTACTATTTTCTATAAAAACTGCAAAAAAATCATGCTTGCTGTATGGAAGCCCCCTTAATTAATTATTTTATTATATTGTTTAGTTTTTGTCGTTATAGCGGCAACAGAAATATATCCATGCGTTAAAGTTTCAACTGTCTAACTATCACGGTTCATGAGATACAGCCTGGTGACAGACGGACACCAGAGCCATATCATTAGGATCCCGTTTTTACCCTTTGGGTACCGAACCCTAAAACATTTATTCATTGACATTAACTGTATACATTAAACTTACCGGAAATGAAAATATTGTTGGCGATGAGTTGTCACGAAGTCTCAAATCATAACTTCAAGCGTTCTATTGAAACAACTTTCCTCAAAATGCAAAGAGCAGATGTACCAATCCTGTTGCCGAGGATTAATATTTTTCCGAACCGGATAGCCTCTAAGCATTTATTCCTCAAAGCTTCATTCATCGGAAACCTATAAAAAAAATATTATTTTTTATTTAGATAATGCACAACCCTATTCAAGTATGTAAACAAATGAGGAATAAAATAAATGAAAATACTGACTGTATTACAAAAATATGACCAGTTAACAACAGTTTATACATAAATTTAAGATCGTGTTTTATTTTGCTTCTAAATCAGAATCAATAAAGAGCTTTCTTGCTAGAAAACGGGTTACTAACCTATGAAGAGTCAATTATGGTTGATTTATGTTTTTTCTTGCACCACACATCACAATACAACATTTAGTCAACTTGATAAACAGTTTTCTCACACTTCCACGTATTTATTACCTTATTTTCGCGTATTTTTGCCCCAAATCTCAACTTTTCCAAAGAGTAAACAACACCCGTTGACAGCACAACTACCACGAAACTCGTTACATAATATGGCGGATTTTGGCACGTACCTAAACTTTTGACAGCTTTTACCATAAATTAGCAAAAACTAAAATATGTATGTGACATACATATTGTATGTCTCTTTTGTCAAATGCAATTGTACTGAAGAAAGAAAGAGACAAAGTTATATTTCACACTTTGTACCATAAATGCCTGATATTTGTATAAGTAAAAATTCATATATGTTGACAAGGGCTTCTCCATAGACTTCCTTACTCTTAGCTGCCACCAATGACGTGAGTGCTACTACCGCTTGACTTTTTGACGTCACGTACCGTACCTAACGCAATGTTTCTGTAAAGTTACAGAAAGTTACATAAACTAGAGTAGTTGGGGAACCCAAGAGGGGATTTTGGGATTTAATCGAGATCGATTAAGATATGAGGTATACCTATGACACAGTATAAATGTCTCCACCGAAGAATAATAAGAATCTACCAGTACGCGAACCCTTATTTGATTTTAATATAGGGAAAAAGTTTCAGTATTTTTTCACGGAGTACGTTTTTCTGGTACGGCGTATGGATATTGCCAGATTGTGTGTTCTCAGTTATTCTTAAATTATTACATACCTTCTAAGTAAAAAAAGAACTAACCACGCACACGAGGATACATACGCTGGTGATTTTTTTGACTTTTCTGTTTGCATGTTTGTTAACCTGACATTATGTATGGTCAAATAGTCAGATTATTGTTATATAATTTTTTTGGAATTTTGAGTATTTTCAAGTGACAATTTACTTTTGTTTAAAATTTTTGAAACCCCTAGCTGCTCTTCCCACTGGTGAAATGAAAAATATCAAATAACTTGGATAGGATACCTATCTATAACCTTAAGCCAACACAGTGTTAATCACAACAGAAATATATACTTATTTATTGAACTCAATTTTACCCAAGATACAGTTTGGTCTATTTTTGGGATTAAGGGTAGACAGTTTTCAGAAAGGGTATCTAAATAAGTAAGTACATAGGTACTTCTGTCAGGATGGATATTTGAAGTATTTGAGGATGCCGAACTTTGATGAAAGTAGCCTAAACAACTTTCTATTATTTCCGGTTTTAATGACGGGCCCTATACGAAATTTTGCACGATTAATTGCGGGTGCCAATTCTCATCATTAAACAAATTCCAACACAACGAGTAAGCCATAGCAACAAATAGTTTTAAAAGATTTTGTTTTAGAAGCTGAATTGTGGTCCCGCCATTTTGATATCATAATAGCGGGACCACTTTCTTTGTTGAATATCTTTAAATCATTTCAGTGTACAATTTTATTATGTAAGTATAAAATAGCACTAATATGGTACTACATCCTAGTCACATCATATTCGCAAAACCGGGCGGGGTCCCGTCATTTTGACATTCATTTTTTATGACTATGCAGCTAGCTCTAAGTGGGTTTTTGCTACTTTACCTGGTGTTTGACGAGGGCAAAGTGTCCTCAACCTATACATATAGACAACATCACCAAAGGGCCCCCAGGAGGGACGGACCTCTACTTTAAGCGTTGCTTATGTACGCAAGTCTTGGAGAGACAGCAAACTCTTACATTGCCTGATGGACCGCGATTACCTGCATGCATAGCTTGAAGGGCCTCTGGTTAATCAACCAGAGTTTATAACTGTAGGTATTCTTTTATTGTAAATATTAACAAAGCCTGGCCTCCGGTACCCGCGTAGTTAGTGGTAGAGCAGACGATAGAGCACTATCATCGTTTCATCATCATCATCATCATCATTACAGCCGTAAACAGTGTAACAAAGGCCGAGAGGCCTCCCATACATACATAGTATCACGTCTTTATCTCTTACGGACGGTTAGACAGAGCCTAAGGTCATAAGACCAAAAGGCCACGTTTAGTATGTTGGTGGGCCTAAAGGTGCATCGCCTATTGTTATGAGTCTTTAGATGTTCGCCCATTCCCTTGACCGGCTTCTACGGTCTGCGCGGGAAGAGACGCAGCTGATACATTCTACGTTTTTTTTATCTCCCAGACCGGCATGGAAGATAGCCCTCCCATGGAATCAAGTATCTTTGGGACACCAAATATACTTCGTTCCATGGGAGTATAATCGTATTGCCATACTCACCACGCTTGCCAGGCGGGTTGGCGAGCGCAGTTTGTTTGGCTTCTTGTGCTTCTGACGCTACTGCCGATCGGAAGCATTTTAAAGTTGGGGAAGGATAGAAATTCGTTAAATTTGCGAAGGGAATTTAGGTGTTGGGATACTATTCACTCGGATGAATGGTGGAAAAGCAAGCAGTTCGGGAGGCCGGGCGCGCGTACCTGATGCCATGCAACCACACCGGACAGGCAGTTGTGCATGACACCCCTGACCATTCAGGTCAGGGGTGTCCTAACTACCACCTTGTACCACCGCTATTGTATCGACTCTACTGTGCAAACTACGTTGTATGTTTACTGAAACCCGAATTGATAGAGTTCTCTACCCTTATTAAGGGCCCGTTCTACCTCACACTGCTTTGCATGATTGTCTGTAATATCAATAATAATGAAATACTCAATTTGAAATAAAAATGCAGCAAAATTCAGGACTAGCTCTGGTAACTATCTGAATCAAAAACACGATTGCGTTAAATTTTTTCGGTAGAAAAGAATTGCAAAGTTGCCTCCAAATCACGTCTAATTTACTCGGCATTATTCAACAAATACATTAAAATCAACCTTGAAACTTTGTATTACAATTGCATTACAGATAAGGTAACCATCATGTATTGTTCTTTTTCGAATAACCCTTGAATATTCTTAAAAAACGAAAATATTCGAAGTAGCCAACGCGTTTAGACCATCCGCGTTTGTACCGCCACGCCCGCCTGGCTTATGGCGGGCCCATAAGGCGTCCAGCGACCAGCGAAGAATATAGAATCATATTAAGGTCGCCGCACACTTATCAACAAGTCTTCTATTTGACAAGTCTTCTCTTCGTCTCCTAGGCTCTCCAATCGCTGGCGAATCTTTTCCGAATTTTATTGAGGAAAAAGTCCAAAATTTCCAACTAGCTTCCGATCTTCTTTGCAATATTCATAGTCATTTTGCTTTTACTGTTTTAAAATATTGTTTACTAGCTTTCGCCCGCGGCTCCGCCCGCGTCTATGTCGATCCCTCGGGAATAGTACTTTTTCCCGGGATAAAAGGTAGCCTATGTCCTTCTCCGCACTCCAGAGAACTTGTATGCAAAATTTGATGATGATCGGTTCAGTAGTTACGGCGTGAAAGCGTAACAAACAAAAAAACAAACAAACAAATAAACAAACAAACATACAAACTCACTTTCGCTTTTATAATATTAGTAAGGATAAGGATTTGTTCCAAATTTTACATATAATTTACGTTGCGTCATCTGTTGAAATACCCGGACCTTCTTACAAAATTAGACACTATAAATAAAGACACTTTGGCATCTCTTTTGAATAATGAATCTTATTTGGGAACAAGCCTCCTTGCCTTACGAGTAGGTGGACTCTGAAATCGAAAAATTTCTAGTGTTGCTCTGTGCAGCCTTTTTGTCTTCTACACATAGCATACAAGACCATTTAAAAAAAATACACAACACTTCCTGTGAAACCATAATTATATTATCTCTATGTGTGAAACATTGCACATGACAGAGGCCAAAAATGCTACATCTTCTCAGAGGCGATGGGACGAGCCGCTTTGCAGACTTGTACAGAGTAACTTATCAACTCGTAAACGGAACTCTCAAGGTGAACGTATTATCAACTCGAGCAGTTCAGTATTCTTTGTATGAAAGTCCCTAGGTACTGCAACGCACACTATTCGGATTCGTAACGTAATCGCCTTCGCCTCGCCACGGGTACCTATTACGAAAGGGGTATTAATTTTGAAAGTCTGACTCTCGTCTTCGAGCGATTTTTGTATGGAAAAATCGATGCTTGTTTACGATCGGCGTCATTTCAAAAATAGCACTCCAGCTCGTGGTCAATCGCTTACGGCTCGTCGTCCACGCGCTTACGTCTCTCTGTAAAGTGCAGTATGTTATAAAATATATTTTGGCATACTTATGGAAGTAAAAAAATATTTTTTTCATTATCTATATTTTTTTTAATAGAACGAATTTCCCAATTTAATTCTCCATGCTTTATTCATACTGTGTACCCAAAATCTTCTACGTTTCTTTCTATTTTCTTATTCCTCTTCATCAACTGCAATGGCTATGATTGCCAACTCGCGTATTGCGAATCAGGGCATAACCGTGCGCTACACTTCACGTTTGGATTCAAAATGACCTGGTGCCAGCCAGACTGGTATGCGCGGCGTCGCCTAGCCGTAGCCGTAGCCGAGTCTACGTCAGGTTGACGCCTGGTGTACGATACGGAGATCGATACGGTGTCGATTCCTTTCCGAGTTGATAAGTGTGCTGTGACCTTTACTAAGTTATGCCTACGTACCTATTTGCTCACATACTTGTAAGGGACTTAGATGCTTCCTAACCTAATTGACTTGCAGTGGCGGTATAAATACAGCGACACGTGTAGCGGCAACGGCAAGTCACGGGTTTGTATTAAACGACGTATGTCTTGGGTCCTACCGGTTGCTGAACAGCAAAGTCATTCTTTAGATAAAGTACTACTAGTAGTGTCGCCGATCGCCGCGACAGGTTTCGCTCTCATCTCTGGTCACTGTCGCTGGTCGCTATAGCTGAATTACAAACTTTACCTTGTACATTTTCTTATCTTTATCGAAGAATATAAGTGTGGGATTTGTTCTAAGGGATATCCCAATACACGTCGCTATACTTAAATTAAAGCACGTAGGTACTTTAACCCGATCCACACAATCGAACGGTGTCTAAAATCAGGAATTGGAGAGTTATATTCGGGAAAAACAAAAGCTAAATAGCTTGCTATTAGATTTTACTTTCCCCAAATATCGCTTTAATTTAAAAAAAAAAATATTTCTACAATAATTACTTTTTTATAAGTAACAAGCTTTCGCCCGCGGCTCCGCCCGCGTCAATGTCGATCCCTCGGGAACAGTACTTTTTCCCGGGATTTTCGTATGTTACGAGTACATGTCCATAAACTAAAGTATTTTTTCATCTGGTAACGCTTTTTTTTTCACAAATTTTAAACTGTTTGTCTGACTGTACAAAACAGCTTCAATAATTTGATGGTGTCCGATCAGAACTGTCTTAGAATAATCTTAAAATTAAAAAGTGTCAATTCGCACAGTGTGTCCGAGTCGTCAGCAAGTTGCCACGGTATGCGATGACGGTGGGGCACTCATGCAGGCGCGAGACGTGCATGCATGCGACGCGCCAGATTTAACATCATTTATATTCAAATAGATACGGAATACTATTTTTTTACTCCGTACCGGAATAACGCAATTAATTTCGATATCGTCATTATCATCTTATACTTATTTCGGAAACTACCATGTTCACAGAATTGCCAGTTTTTAATATCTATGCGTTTAGTATTTGCAAGAAATGTACTCGTTGTTAGGTGTATCTCCGTGGCGCAGCGGTCAACACGCCAGCCTGCGACACGGAGTGACCGGGTACGATCCCCGGCCTGGGTCTTGGATGTTTATTTATATATGTATTTGTTATAAAATATAGTATCGTTGAGTTAGTATCCCATAACACAAGTCTCGAACTTACTTTGGGGCTAGCTCAATCTGTGTGATTTGTCCGTATATATTTATTTATTATTCTTCGTACCCCAGACAACGTGTATGCAAAATTTCATGATGATCGGTTCAGTAGTTACAAAAGCGTAACAAACAAACAAACAAACTAACAAATAAACAAACAAACAAACTCACTTTCGCATTTATAATATTAGTTAGGTAGGATTATTGAAAAAAGTAAACTTTCGGATTGCTCAAAAATCTCAAATAGCGGTAACGACAGGGATTTTTAAGTACTTAGATGTCTATGTAACGAGGGAAGGTGTAACCGCATCGCCTACTTACATGATGCAACCCATCACTATTCTGATTCCGTTTTTCACCTACATGCCCACCAACACGCTAAACGTGGCATTTATTATAGATAGACCTAGGTCGTGAATTATAGATAGACCTAGGCTATGTCTACCCCGCAAGGGAAAAAGAGTATGTTTGTATGTATTAATTATTATTCATCATATCAGCCGCAAGAAGTCCATTGCTGGACAAAGGCCTCCCCCAAGGACTTCCAATACAACCGGTTGGAAGCGGCCTGCATCCAGCGTCTTCCTGCGACCTTAGTCAGGTCATCCGACCATCTGGCCGGTAGATGTCCGTCGCTGCGCTTGCCGATACGTGGTCGCTATTCGAGAACCCTTCTGCCCCATCGGCCTTCGGTTCTACGCGCTATGTGCCCCGCCCACTGCCACTTCAAAGAGCTAATCCGCTGAGCTATGTCGGTGGCCTTTGTTCTCTTACGAATCTCCTCATTTCTGATCGATCTCGCAGAGAAACACCGAGCATAGCTCTCTCCATAGCTCTTTGAGCGACTTTGAGCTTTCTTATGAGGCCCATAGTAAGGGTCCACGTTTCGGACCCGTAAGTCATCACTGGTAACATACATTGATTATAGACTTTCGTCTTGAGGCACTGAGGTATTTTGGTATTGACGTATTTATTATTATTAATAGCCTTTTCAATCCCACTTTTGGGCAAAGGCCTTACTCTTCGCTTTCCACTCTTCTCTGTTCCGAGCTTTGGTTGGCCAGTCTTTACAGTACGCATCCAAGACGTCCCGGCATCTCCGCCGAGGTCTTCCAGGTCGCTGGTGTCCATTTGTTGGGGTCTACGCTGACAGAAATTCAGCTCAAAGTTCTGATGGCATACGGCTGACGTGCCCGGCCCAATCCCATTTCAGCTTAGCGGCTGCGACGGCTACATCGGTAACTTTAGTGATGGAACGTAGCGTGGTGTTGTGGACTCGATCAGTTCTTTTGATGTTTATCATGCTGCGTTCCATGGCCCTTTGGCAAACCCCGAGTCCGGACATTTGAGCTTCTGTCGAAGATCTCCAAAGATCTCTGGTTTTCCTAAAAGAATTTACTATATTGGGCAAGAAATGAAAGCATATAAATAAAAGTACTTATCCGTTTTACATATTTATTATTGTCATTAGTTATAACAATTTTTGTGTCAATCCCAAATCAACGGACTCCTGTTCAGGTTCTGCACCAAGTACTTCCTTCGTGAGCTCCTTGTAAGTATTGGACATTAAATCGCGGATTTTCTGAGCAAGAGCGGACACGTCAGCCTGGGTCAAGCCTTCTGTCGAAACTGGCTCCAAAATCTGAATTATAACACGACCTGTAATAAAAGGGAAAGATGTTTAATTTAATTTATTTAATTTAATAAGCGTTTAAGGGTCAGTTCAGACAGAGAGAAGCGCAGCGGAGGGGATTTTATTAAGGCACTCAAAAATCAACTTTCAAAGTGCGCGCTGAGCTTACCGCGTATCTGGGTCAATCAACTTACAATAGTCATATGATGTTCTTTTTGCATAACAATTAAACTAATCACTTTCATTATGTTCGCACTACCGTAGATTAAAGGGTACCAAAGTTTTTGGCTCATTTGATATAACACTATATTGTTATAAACAGAAAAAAAAAAACATATAAAAACATAATTCCCTGCTATGTCCTTTTAATGCATTGTAAACTTTGGGCTTCAATAATTATTTTTTCACGTTTAAGAATCGATTTTATTCTCTTGCAAGACCTTAATTACATCTGTGCCTAGCTATAAATAATATATAGATATATACGTAATAAGCATTAAAACAAATTGTTATATTATTAATATTAGTTTGTCACAAATTTTGCATCATTTCTCACGATCGAGATCAAACAACGTCTTAAAATGGGAACTATATTTTTTGTCACCAAAGTTTATATTAATCATCAACTTGTATCGCCTAATAAATAGATCTATCGCCATGAAATATTTTCGTTCTCAGGTAAACAAAAAGTGTTCCCAGGTATGAATCAAATTAATGTTATTATATTTGTAAAATATGAGATGGATTACCAATAAAATTGTAGTTCACTAGATGAATATTAACTTGGTGTTTTAATAATAGTTTTATTACTTAATTAATAGCTTTGTTCTCAGATTGGTAGATCTGTCACCAAATAAATCGATTACCGGTCCCTGACTGCGACTCCTTTTTATTTGTTATTATGTCACCAATACAGTATAGTACTTAGCTACAATTTATTTCGTTTAGTTATTAAAATAATAGTATTCGTTACCAATTTACTACATCAATTTATAAATTAAATGAAAATCATAAAATGGCCCTATCGGCCAGAAAAGAAAAAGCAAAATCCAGCACTGATCATTCAGTGATTGTTATTTAATACAATATATATATCGATTATTTTATTTTAATTATGTTTTATTAACTATTCTATTAGAAATTATTACTGAAATATATTTATTCTACCTGGGAATATTAAGATCCTTGGGGGAGGCCTATGTCCCGCAGTAGACTCTTTTGGCTGAAATGATGACGACGACAACCCAAAATTTTTTTTGGTGCTTTATGATTGTTTTAAGTGACATGATTTATTGATGATCTCTTTAAATTAGTTTGGTTAAATACTTATTAGGACAAACCTATTATAATACATACAATACAAAACATTAATTTGGTACTAGATCCTAAATCTCGGTGATTTTAAGTGATTTATTGTGGAATTGATTTTATATTGTTTGGTGACCACATTTTGGTGACAAATCTACTATTTTGCGGGCAAACCCTATTATTTAAGAAACACAAAAGTAATTAAATTGGTCATAGCTTAAATCATACCCTCTTAAAAGTGGTCTGCTAACGCTACGCCGGCCGCTAACAAAACCGCCGGCGCACCGGAAGAAAATATGTTGGTGAAAATTGCCTTTTATATAGATTTTGTCACGAAGTTTTGTCATTACCTAACACTTCATGAGATAAGTCTTCGTTTTGACTACAGTTATGAATTTATTTATTTTAAAGGACTGGTTAATAGGTGTTAACAAGTGTTTCTTTGTGGAAGTTAAAGCTACATTTACTTTCCGTGCTTCCGCCACCAGTTAGTTCATGCAAATTATTGCTGGCCAGCGCCCACCCACTACTGTTAGTCCCTTCATGCCCGCCACCAATAGTTGATGCATGCAACCCTGGTCGATACTGCAGCAATGTCGGCCGTCGTGCTCGTGACACGTGTTTCAACCAACATCTAGGTGTCATTCGAATGACCAACATCTAGGTTTCACTGCCTGAAAATGCCTCATGTAGAGGGACAGCAACGATTTTGTTTTATACTATCTAGTGATAGTGACAGTGACTAGCTTTCCCAGCGAACTTCGTTTCGTTAGAAGATAAAAAAACCGGTCAAAAGCGAGTCCGAATCGCGCACGAAGGGTTCTATTGTCAATAAAAACGGCAAAAATATCATGTCTGTTGTATGGGAGTTTGATGGCAGGCCCCAAATATTAATTTAATTTTAGTATAATTATTTATTTTTAAAGTGAATTATATATGTAACTAAATATTCTGTGAATATTTCAAGCGTCTACCTATTGCCGTTACCAATATTTAGCAAAAAGGAGCAAAAAAATCACGTTTGTCGCATATTTTATTCTGTTTTTAGTATTTGTTGTTATAGTGGCAACAGAAATACATCTATGAAAATTTCAACTGTCAGACAGACAGAAACACGGACAGCGGAGCCGTATTAAAAGGGTCCCGTTTTTACCCTATGGGTACGGAACCCTAAAACTATCTATCTTTCAAGTTTGACCAAATTACAAATCGTTACAAAGTTTGATCAAAATAGTCGTTTCAAATTTTATCACGAATATACATCGACACGAGATTTTTGTAGGTATATTCGTATTTTTATGTATATTGTTTCTTTTTTGATTTAACTCTACTCAATGTGTTTTAATTGAATAACACTTTTTTTTAATTGTAATATTGTATTTTTTTTATATACCTATTACAATATTCATCATATATCATCATCATCATATTTTTTTATTAATTATTATTTTTTATAAAAAGTACTTACTTGTTATTCAGGGTGATTTAATATTATTATGTTTTATTTAAAGGACTGTTATATTTTAACTAATTAGTAAAATTACTGACATTGTTTAGTAGGAAAGAGCCTGATACCTATACCACAAGTAAACCTACCGTGGACAATATTTAAAGCTGATTAGATGCTATATGAACGTAAATATTTTAGGTAAGTACAATAAAGGGAGTATTATACCAACTAATGAACTACGATTTTATTAGTAATCCACCTCTTATTTTACAATTTGATAATTCATACCTGGGAACACTTTTTGTTTAACTGAGATCGAAAATATTTCGTGGCGATAGATCTATTTATTAGGTGATACAATTGATGATTATTAAAAAAATTATGTGACAAAAATATAGTCCCCAAAAGAAATTAAATCGGATAAGTTTTGGAAAAGAAATCTGAGGACTACGAAGCATTAATTTTGTGTACCTACTGCAGCTCGGACCGAAAATAACTATGAAAATATGGGTATTTTCGTAGGGCCGAGCTGCAGTTATCTCTATCGCACTCTGCGGGGGTTGTTTGGGCACTATGTGCCGCAATACGTGCGATACTATTGGAGATATTTCCAATCGTGTCTCATGTCTTGCGGCGTCCCTCCGTCAGTGACTGAATTCAGGATGGTTTAATAGGCGCGTAAGACACGGCTACTTCTTGCCGGATAAAATTAAGAGGAAACAGCTCGAGAGAATAAAAAAATAGGTATTTGTAAAATCTATTGCTGTCGCTCCGCGTGCCCATACAATCCCCGCAGAGTGCGATAGAGACAACTGAAGCTCGGACCGAAAATATTTTTATATATAATTTTCATAGGTATTTTCGGTCCGAGTACACAAAATTAACGCTTCGTAGTCCCCAGATTTCTTTTCCAAAACTAATTTTATTTATTTAATTTATTTATTTCCAAACTTACAACTATTATTACAGGTTTAATCCTAATACAATAGTTGAGCCAATTTACAAAACCCGAATAATTTAATTTCCATAACATAAGACGAATAAAGCTATTTTAGTAAATTCATTCAATGTGCAACAGAATAAATCAGCTTTTTGTGCTATAACGTTCAAAGTCCGGAGAGCCCGCGACAGTGGCGCATCTTTGAGCAAGTTTGTCCGCGCTCGCGGCACTAGTTCATTATACCCTACCATGCCGAGAACAAACAAAGTTGGGTACATAAGTGGGTACTGTGGGTATACGCCATACAGTCTCAAGTAAAGGAACCTAACAAATCTATTCTGGATTTTCTCCAGCATGGCAGTGTATTTGGCCTCTCTAGGAGACCAAACTACTGCATTGCTTTCCAGATGACTCCGAACTAAGGCGTTGTATAACGCAACAATAGCCCTAACATTTGTGAAACCTTTGACAGTACGTAACGCAAAACCCAAATTTCTAAAAGCCTTTTTGCATACACCAACAATGTGCTCTCGAAAAGATAAACTCGTTGTGAGGCGTACTCCCAAGTCCTTTACCTCTGTCACTCTGGGTATCTCAGCCCCGTCGATGCTATACCTATATAGAATGGGAGAGTGTGCGCGAGTAAAAGTAATAATTGCACATTTTGAGTTGTTAAACTGTAACAAATTTCTCTTGCTCCAGGCTACCACGCTATCAATGTCACTCTGAAGCTTCTTACAGTCCTCCTCATTATATACAGGCATAGCAAGCTTCAGGTCATCGGCAAACAATAAACACTGTGCATACTCTACATTCTCGGGTAGGTCATTTATCATCAACACGAATTGCAAAGGACCAAGATTTGAACCTTGATTTACCCCTGAAAATGTAAAATATGGCCTAGATGTATGCGCCGCATATTCAACATATTGCTGCCCATCCCCAAAGTAACTGGCAAAGAACTTCAGCAGGTGGGGGGTAAATCCGACCTCAGATAACTTGTCAAGCAGGACATCATTATTCACGAGGTCAAATGTTTTTTTGAAGTCGAAATAAGCTGTATCCACCTGCCCACCACTGTCTACTGTGGGTACTACCTTAGCCACGTAAGTAAGGAGGTTACTTGTGGTACTTCTCGCCGGTCTAAATCCATGCTGAGTATCCGCCAGTTGAGGACTAACCTGTTCCAGGATGTTACTATGTATAGTCGACTCAAAATTTTTTGCTGGAGCAGATAAGACGGCAGCAGGTCTGAAGCCTTCCACCGATGCACTCTCACTTCCTTTTGGTACTGGCACCACCCTAGTTAATTTCCAATTTACCGGGAATACACCTTTTTTAAGACAAAGATTAAAAATATGAAGCAGTGGCACGTCCAACACGGCTTGGCAGTCTTTGAAGATAAACGGGGGAATGCCGTCCGGGCCAGCAGATTTTTTGGGCTTTAGCCGTCGCAGCGCCTGCTGCACTTCCTGCAACCGCAGCGATTCCAGGTGCACCCGCGCGGCCCCGCTCTCAGCGCCCGCCTCCGCGTTTACAATCAACTTAGGCCTGTCCGGACTGTACACCGAATGAAAATACTCTGCAAACTCTTGAACGCATTGCTCACCGGTCAACATTTCCCCGTTTTCCAAGATCCTAAGAGGACTTCTTTTACCCTTTTTTGATTTAATTTCTTTAAACTAACTATCCGATTTAATTTCTTTAGGGGACTATATTTTTTGTCACCAAAGTTTATATTAATCATCAACTTGTATTCCCTAACAAATAGATCTATCGCCACGAAATATTTTCGTTCTCAGATAAACAAAAAGTGTTCCCAGGTATGAATTATCAAATTAATGTTAATATATATGTAAAATAAGAGGTGGATTACCAATAAAATCGTAGTTCATCAGATGAATATAAACTTCGTTCTTTTACTAATAGTTTTATTACTTGAATAACAGCTTTGTGCTCAGAAGATTATCGATCCCTGTCTGTTTTTGTTATTTTGTCACCAATACAGTAGTTCATTTTATGTCGTTCAGTTATTAAAATAATAGTATTTGTTACTAATTTGATACATCAATTTATAATTTTAACGAAAATCAAAAAATGAGAAGCCAAAAATGTGCTTATCGGCCAGAAAAGAAACCGACGCCCTAAAAACCAAAACCAGCGCTGATTATTCAGTGATTATTTTTTTCAATAATAAATATTGATTATTTTGACTGTAATCTAGAAATTATTATTAAAATATATTTATACCTACTACCTGTGCGAATTAAGATCCTCGGGGAAAGCCTATGTCCAGCAGTAGTAGATTCTTTTGGCTGAAACGATGATGACGACAATCCGAATTTTTTTTTTGAGCTTTATGAATTTTTCACATTTCATCATATATATGATGTATTGATGATCTTTTTAAATTAGTTTGATTAAACACTTATTAGGACAAATCTATTATAATATACATACAAAATCATTTATTTGGGAACAGATCCTATATTTCGATGATTTTAAGTGATTTATTGTGGAATTGATTTTATATTGTTTGCTGACTACATATTGGTGACAACTCTACTATTTTGCTGGCAAACCCTATTATTTAAGATCATCATCATCAGGTCTTTTTAGTCTCCACTGCAGGAGTATGAACCTCTCTGTACTACCGGAGCAATCTTGACGATTGAACACAACGGAAATTCTTATTTCAAAAGATCACATTTCTTTAAATCATTCAATTATAAAAAAAAATAGGGATATGCTAATAGATTTATAGATATTTTTGGTAAAAAATTATTGGCGAGGAATCAGGGGACTACGCTTGCAAGGAAATACGGCCCTCCTAGTGGCACATGGCATCTTTATTTCATAAGGTTATGAATATTGTTTTAAAATGTACTGTACCAGAAAGGATGGTGCCACCAACCTTAATTAATCTGTGCTATGTGATTTTCCAGCCTATCAGCCATTATGCTAAAATCTCACCGGATTTGAAGGTCTTCGTCTTGTGGTCCAGGAAATAATAAGGAGAGATGACTATCGGGATGATCGGTATCTGCGCCGCGACTGCGGAATGGAACGCGCCTTTTTTGAAAGGCAGGAACTCTTCCTGGTTGTAATTCCTTGTTCCCTCCGGGTAAACCAACAATTTTACCTGTAAGTAGTATCATGTGCATTTGAGTAAATAGATTTTTTTTATTTTCCTATAAAAAATATACTTTTTGACAAATAGACACAGTAGAAAAAAATACATTGTTAAACAAAAAACTGTTTCTGATATATTAGGTAAGTTAAATTTTTAAGAAGTTTTTTCCAAGAAACTTCACTAAAAGCCTATGAATTTGTGACGTCAAATGATATTTTGTACGACTGACCTGAGAACTTTGTTCGAGAGCTGCATTATATAGGTATATTTATAAATTCACTGCACTATCTAAAGGTCTATTATATTGCTGTTTTTACTCTACAAACATGACATAAATTTATTTATTTATTTATAAACAGTCATTATAATACTCATGATTTAGTGCAATCTGTTTGGAAATAGGTATATACTGCTGTAGTAGGACAGTTAGTATTTCGGATTCCGTAACCAAATGGTAAAAGGGTAGGCGTCTCGTAGAACAGTATAACGTTTTACTCCTTATCCAAATGATTTTCAACAAAATCATAAAGAAACAACACGTACACACAAAATATTGCAAGAAGTTCAACATGAAAAACTCAATTTTTAACTTCCGAATGGGGTTGCTATGTAAAGACACGCCACGCACTTGTACTTATTCTGTAAATGTATGCAAGCATTACTTTTACCTTTTTATTCTTAATTTCTTGTCCAATTTTTATGAGCTGGGCGCGCGCTGTCTCACTCTTATTTCGGTTGATAAACTGAACACCAGCGAGCATGGCCGGGGGTCCATACAGAGGCACATATTTCAATTCACTTTTGCTAAGCACAATCAACTTTTTCGGAATATCCCAAAAGTTTAGGGTAACTAAAATGAGACACAACTAAAAAATAGAACTTTGTAAAATTTTTATTAGTTTTATTCGTATTGCAACCTCCGTAGCTAATGGCAGGTGACAACGTTTATCGATTATCGCCATCTTGTTTTCCGTAAAACCAAAGAGCGAAATGTGGATAGTTTATCGCGTGGTATTATAAACGGCATCGCGGGTGCCATGGTGCGGGGTCCGGAAAGAATGCGCTAACCTACGGCTATTCTTACAGGGCTGTAGCTAGATTTGAGGTAGAGACCAGCATTAGTTGAGATAGGGCGATTCAAATGCCATCTATACACAGAAGATAGAATTATTATAATACTAGCTTTTCCCCGCGGCTCCGCCCGCGTCAATGTCGATCCCTCGGGAATAGTACTTTTTCCCGGGATAAAAGGTAGCCTATGTCCTTCTCCGTACTCCAGAAAACTTGTATGCAAAATTTCATGATGATCGGTTCAGAAGTTACGGCGTGAAAGCGTAACAAACAAACAAACTCACTTTCGCATTTATAATATTAGTGAGGATAAGGATGAAATGAATGTCACAAACAGTTCGCAGTTACGTTCGTAAAGTTTAGACACCTATCGCTACAATTTTTTTTTCATCTCAAACTATAAACAAACAGTCTAATCATAATAGTTTATTTGTTTTTCTATTTTTTAAGGAAGGGCATTGTTATTTCAAGTTAAGGCATTACCCCACAATGCAATACACGCATAGCTACGGCCCTGTACTGTTATTGTTGGACGTTGGAGACCACCGAAAATCTCTTGCTATTATTGATAATCTTTCAGATAAAAAATGACTTTAATTTAACCAAACTACTGAACAAATTTTGATGAAAACCAATGATATGTGTACCCTTTCAAATAAAAATAAGTAAAATTCAATGCGGTTCATTATTAACTGAATAAAAAGATTTGTTCGTTGAATTGATAACCTTTTTTTAAGTTAGCTGAAAATGACAGCTGGCAAATATTGCCCGCATCGGGTACGGTGCGCCCGGCCTCCCGAGCTGATACTTGCATTTCTCCCATTCAAACGAGTGAGTAGTATCCCAATATCTATCATTCCCTCTCCAAATTCAACAAATTCTTATCCTTCCCCAGCTTTAAAATCCTTGCAATGGGCAGCAGTGTCGATTTTTTTGATTTTTAAGCACAGGAAGCCAAAGAAACTGCGCTATCCAACCCGTCTGCCAAGCGTGGTGACTATGTCCTCCCTTGGAGCGACGAATCCTTGGGAGAAGCCCATGTCCAGCAGTTGACTTTTTGCAGCTGTAATGTAAATGAATGATGAATAAACCTTACTTAAGTGAATAAAGCATGCAGCCGATTGTGCCAATACATGTATACGATGTCAACTAGAGTGGGCTTGAGTCAGTGTCCTTTAAACCTTAATGTTCCGCACATTTCAAGATAAGAGGACCATAAGTTACAAGTAGGTGCGAGTCCGCGAGTTGAACAAATATGAGACGTTGATCGTCTTTAACAAAAACAATGAATGCCGGGTGATTCAATGTGTTTCCATGCGGGACTCTCGCTCTGACGGAATCCACCGCTGGCACTTTTTGTTGGCACTCTCCGACATCCTATGTAACATCCTTACCACCTAGAGCGTCGTTGAGTTCAGCCTGAAGCTAAATTGATCCGCACTTGGAGCGAAGAAGGAGAATTTCAGCGCGTACGAGCATTGTTCACACTAAAATAGTTAAATGATAAGATAATTTAAAAAACATCGATACTTACCGAGAAAGTCTAACAGGGATTGATGATTTACAGTAACAATAGCCGCAGAGTCTATGGCCAAATTTTCCCTGTTTCTAATAGTTACCGGAATTTCCAAAAGTTTCGCAAGATACTTAGCTGCTGGAGCCATAATTCTGAAAACATTAAAACATTGTATTTTAGTGGAAAAGCTGTTCTTGTACTCGGACTGACATAGTGGCATTCTTGTATAAATACTTCGATTCGATGTTCTGATGGTCATATCGTAGGAGAGACGCAGTATGACATAGATGGCATAGATTATAAATCGTTCTAATTCTAATCACCCACTTATGGTAGATTGATTTATTGCGTCGTGGATGTGCATTGATGTAGGTTTATATAAAAAAATACGCTCACTACCTATTCAATTCTCCACAAAAGTTTAAAGGTGCAATCAGAAATCACGATACCAGCAAAGTACTCGTATTACATGTAACTTATATTAAAATATGACGTCTTGTGTTTGGATGCTTACGTGGAGATAAATAATAACAACAAATAATAACAAGGCTTTGCTTTGACATCTACGCACGTCCGTCAGCCGGGACATCTACCGGGACCGGGATAGTGCCTAGATGTTGGGGTGAGCAACGTATAGCTTGGTAAAGCTACAGGTACGTCACAGTAATAAGTTACATGCCGTGGTTACATGTAATACTTTTCTGGTATCGTGTTTTCTGATCTTACACCTTTGAACTTTTGTGAGGAATTCAATAGGTAGTTGGCGTTTTTTTTTATAAATAAACCTACACCAATCCATAATAATAAAGTCGACTTTCGGAATCTGGATTTCGAAACCCAGAATTCTAATTTAAACGGAAACGGCTAGGCTTGAGCCCTCGGTGGGTTTGGCATGCTTCGGCAGTTCGGTCATGGACCTAAGGATGCCTCCGTGACTCCTTGGTAAACATACACGTTTATTCTGTAAAAAATGTATATTTTTGCGATGACGATTGGGAACTTTAGATATTGACTGAAATGTGTATAGGGACCACGATAGGGACCCTCGGTAACGGTAGTGTACTCAATAATTCTGATGTAATATATTTTCGCTTAGTGCAAGGAATGACAATGTCAACGTCACGAATTCAAACGAAAAAGAATTCACCTAAAGGCAAATTTCATCGCTTACGTCAGAACAATGTTTGACCTGCTACTGTGAATCGAGAAAACTCAGGCTCAAATCTCAGTCACGTACACTGTTTTTGAAGCTTTAAAAGAAGTTTCTAGATAATTCTAGACTAAATGGAAAAGAAAAAACGCACCACACACCTTGGGCTACCAATAAATGCACTATTCCATAGAATTGTGGTTTCCTTTCCTATCCCCAACCCACTCTCGTAACAATATGATATTTATGCAGATTTTACACTTACGGAGCTATGTCACATGCATTGGGATAGCCTCAAGTGAGAAGCCCGATGGACCAGTGGGTCTCAGCATTATTAGCGCTTGCGAATGTTAGACAACCCCAGGCACGGTCCTCATTAGGACGGGTAACCGCAAGTGGCATAAAAATATCTCGGGCTTCTCCGTGTTTCGAATTGTAAGTTTTAAGCCGTTGGTCCCGTCTGTAACCCTTGATGACAGTCGTTAAGCTATGCCAGGTGTCTTAAGGTAGCTTAAAAAATCTGACGCCAGTGTCGGCCACATAAATACGAAAAAAAAAACAAGTAACAAGTGAGAAAAAATCTGTACCTAATAGCTCGGTACATGACGGACAATTTCGCCAGTTCACTGACCGTCGCCACTTTTCGACTTTTATCTGTTTATCTAATCGGTAATTTAGCAATACTCACAAGATTAGAACCAAAAATAAAATTAATATGGCAGCCCCAAGTAGTGTGGTTGTACAGGGTTGTACCCTCTCACATACAAAATGCTTGTTTGTAAACAGAGTACGAAACCATATGAAACACAAAAATACGACAGTCTGTAGTTCGCAATAAACTGTCATTGGGACAGTTCGTTGCGAACCACCCTTACTTAATTGCGAAAAAATAGTGAGGAGTTCATGATAAATTTTTCAATGCAATTTTACGTTTTATGACGTTTGTTAGGTGTTTGTATTGATAGACACTGAGTTAAAATATTTATTAAAAATGAGTATTACTTAGGGTTTCTTTGGTAAAAGTACAAAATTGAATAATTGGTTACCTCGTCTACGTAGAATTTCCACTTTTCGACCGTTGCGGTCGAAAACTGGCGTCACCCAGTGGTAACCTATCATACACACGATATTTTTCTTTTCGCATTTCATTTATTCCAAAACGGTACGACGAAGTTCTAAATGCTAAATGGCTTCTTTACTATATTTTCTGCTTCTATAAACTTAATAAACATATCTTTTCTTCTTCTAGAATAACTGTCGACCGAAAATCAAAACATGTAATTTTATTTTGACAGATGTTTCGGTAAGAATAATTTCATTTTCTTAAGTATTAATGATAGAAGAAACTTTTTCTATATTATTGTTTACATAGATTTACGATAGCTACTTACTGACGACAAATTGAAAAAGTTTAGAAAAAAATAAAAAGAATTGGTACCAAATAAAAATAGTACAAGGGGGATACAAGGGGAACAAGGAGGCTCGGGGGCGAAGCCCCCGCCACAACAAAACAACTTGTCTACGATGTGTAGGTTATGTTCGTTAGGTCTTGTGACCAAAACATCACTCAAGCTAAGGGCGAAAATAATAAAGATCCAAAAACAACTTTGTAGTGGAAAATAGGTTAGGTTTGTTAGGTTTCCTTTTGAAAATAAAACACCTACCTTTTTATCTAATGATTGGAATTTACAAATTATTGAATAATACTTCTAAACCTATTTTTTTTATTTAAACCTCAATTTCACCAGAACTGCGTCAGCCAATTTTCGACCGGATTATTTCAAATGTCGTAAATCTTGGTAGGAACTAGAATATATAATAGCAGTATAATGTGTTCCGACTACCATTTACAGTTTTTTTACAGTATTTTAGCTAAATTGTATCTTTTTGTTTCAAAATCACATTTAATTCATCTCACCATGTATTTTCTGCTGATCTCTGTTTAGCTTATAAAAAGGACAAATACGAATATGAAATTAAATTCTTAAATTTAATAAAATTGAAATGGTTAAACAGTCCTCAATATAAGTAGCGTTGAATTGTTAGTTTAAAAGACAATTGATAAATTCATTTTGATTTTGGATGAGTTCTAATGATAAAAATAAAAGACAAAGACTGTGCTCCCTACACCGAAGAATACTGCAAAATTTTACATTTAAGGCAATTAATGTAAAAGAAACAAGATTGTCCTTGTTACGTGTTTTATATTGCTGTCATTTATAATTTAACAAAGTACAGGTTTTGATGTGATAACGCCTTATAAATCGATGAACGCCAGCTGCACGCAAGAAAAAGTGTCACGTTCGTGTGCAAGTGAGAGCGCAGAACTAAGCGTTTGCCTTGTGAAGCAACACTTCCACCGTTATCACGTAAAATTATCGTCTGGAAACCGACTTTGCAGGCAACCAATTTTTTTATTTGATAACAGATCTATAATATTAAATCGTTCATGACTGTCATTACATTCAATAGTCGAGAACTGAAATTTCGGTTTTCAGCTCTATTGTTTTTTGTTCAAATATTTCTAGGACTTACTTAAAAAAAGAAATAAAGGACATTACATGAAAGTAGACTATATCGACCATGTGTATTATTTTTTCCATTATTTATTCATATTAGTTCTATATTTTTCCGTTCTGAATATGACAACTCCACTAATCGGTCGCGAGCTAGCGAAGTTACCCTACCTGTGCACCTGAGCCATTAATGTTATTGTACAGCGAGATGCATTAAATAAACAAATGTAACTGCTAACTATATACGTACAAAAACGTCAGAATTTTGTGTGCACGTCACGGCTCGGTATCATGAATAAGTCAAGTGCATAGATATTTCTAATTTTGTAAGTATATAATGAGCGAAATAAACAAGATCAAGAAGGTAGGTAAAATAATCCCAGAACATAACAAAATGCGAATCGTATGATTTACAAATTGATGAATGACTATGCATCTAACCATGAATTAAGGGTTAATTATAATTAGGTAATATGATGATACTTATGAAAATTTAATTACTTATCAGGAGTTTTATAATTTATACTTGCCTTGTATTTCCTTCATATCCGGGTTTAAGAACAAAAATGAAGAAGACCGAACTACTTCCCAAAATTATACCCAAATACAGGATAAAAAATTTATAGTAAAAATGTACTCTAGTATTTTTGTCATTGTAAATTGTTTTTTTGTAAATAAAATCGATCACAGCTAATGTTGCTATTAACCAACTAAGCCATATTTTAGTTAAAAAAATGAAAAAACCATTATAGAGTTTCCAGAACATTATAAAAAATTAACATGCAGATCACTATGAGAGAATACAAACTAAAGCAGCTGTGTTTAAAGACTCATTGATCTTTGGAGAAGAAAATACTAACAATGAGTTTTTCGGGTGTATACTTCCTTAATGTATTAGTATAACAATGTTTTTTATGTAAAACGTCAGTTCGACGTTAGAACAGATTGTTAACATTATGAAAGAATCACCTTACAAGGCTAAAAAAAAAGGTATTTATATTTTACCACCATATTTATTGACAGTGTAAATTGCCTTGACTTCCCACCAGCATTGATCCCTTAGGCAAACTATTCATATTGACTGATTAACTTCACATTGACGAGCTGTCTTCAAGGCTTCATAAGTCGAGGGTAAATTTTAGATAATATTAATTTGAAAGTGTGCTTATCCACCTTCAATTCAAAGTTAAGCAGCTGAAGTGGACAATGATACATTTAAGTTTATCCCTAATTATTACCTGTGGCATACAGGAATAGATCTCATCCGGCGGCACACTAAGGCTCTGGCAAGCTTAGATCCTGGCAAGCTCCAAAAGATTACTTTTTGGTAGGCGCAGGCTGTGGCAAGTCACCACTTTCAGGGTAAAAATATCAAGCGTTCACGCGTTCCACCCTGCATGGAGTAACCGTTCGAAGAGTGGGTCTTCGCAGTTGCGCCTGACGACGTACCGTTTTCGGACTCACAGTGTTGTTGCGCGTGGCGTCTAGTTTTGGAGAGCAACGGGATCCGCAGCAACGGTTGTCCGCTGGCTGCCCGCTGACAGTTGGGAGCCCAATTGCAGACGAGCCATCTGTGAAAGGCTGCTCCACCATCGCGTGCGTAATCCTAAGGGTCCGGGCGTCCCCGCGGTCTCCGCACTAGATTTTACCAACGCGCACCAGCATAAGTCACAGTGACTTCAGATGGGGGCTGCCAGCCACATCTGCTCTTTGCTTACGAAGACGCAAATTAAAACTCCTATTGATACATCTTACCTACACTACCCAGGATACGTCCTGGAGCACAATTTTTGGTCAAATGCACGAGTTTGTTTCTTTGTGTGCGATGACGTCTGCTGCAAGGGTCTGCGTAACTTTGAGAATCTCGCCTTTTCGCCGATCTGGGTGCTTGTGGACACCGACACAGAGCAAATAGTCTATGTCGGTGTCTACCGATCGCATAGCGGTGACCAGGAGACGACAAGGCTGTTTCAACACTTAATTGAGGCTGCTGATTTGGCTCAATAAAGGTACCCTGCCGCACAAATAGATTTTTTTGGGGGACTTTAATGCCTACCACGAGCAGTGGTTGCTCCCATACCAGAAGACAGACCATGTGGTAGAGAGGCGTACAAGTTTGCGTTGTCTTTAAATCTTTCCCAACTGGTTGACCGGGTGAGTCGGATACCTGACGTTGAGAGCCACATAGCCAAGTACAGATTGATAGTCAAAAAGTACATTTGGTTGAACATAGTCTTTGAGTAAAACCGCAGACGGACAGACGGACAGACATGGCAAAAATATAAGGGTTCTCAGTTTCGACTGGCCTAAAATTCTTTTGTTCGTCTATCTGTCTGTTCTCGCCTACACGTGAAATTTTATGGGTAGGTTCGGATAATATTTAGAAGCCAATTTTTAAAAATGTTGGATATTGTGGTCTCCGGTCTTTAGGCAGCTTGAAAAATCTGACACCAGTGTTGGCCACTTACTCACACGTAAAACAAACAATCTACAGGCTATACTGAAACAGCGAACATAACAATAAACTTTAAAATACAAAGAGCTATTTGTGACGTTTATTATGAAATAACTACTCAATAGTTACTTACAGAAATAAGTTAACAAGTTGCCTAATCCAACATTTGGTAAAAAAAAAGTAGGTACATATTCATATCATTTGGTACAAGAAAAATATATAAATATGTACATCATAAAAATACATAGCCTCAACCATCGTGAAATAAACAAACTACGTCTTGAATGACGCAAGTGTCTACGCACCATTTGTCCGTAGTCCTCAGCAAATACGAGGCGCATCGTACAGTCCGAACACTGACATGTATACACATCGGTTCTTATGTCAATGTGATAAAGTCTAAAATGGAATACATCAATGCTCGTGACTGGAGAGTCGCTGGTAACGAAATTATTCTTGCAATCACAACTCCAAAATCCCATACATGGATCCCACCCATAACATTTACCTTCAAAATAAAAATAAATAATTCTTGTTTAACATGAATGAACATGTATCGCTTTTTGAACGAAATGATTTTTCTTTTTTTTATTATTTTTGCAATATAAACTACAGCATTTTTGTATTAATTTACATATTTGTGTCAACTTTCATATTTTTTTATAATTAGTCAAAAATATTGGAAACTTCTCTATTGCTATTTCAGATTATTTTTATAGTGAACTAGTTTTCGCCCGCGGCTCCGCCCGCGATCCCTTCCCGGGATAAAATGTACCCTATGTCATTCTCCGTACCCCAGATAACGTGTATGCAATATTTCATGATGATCGGTTCAGTAGTAAAGGCGTGAAAGCGTAACAAACTCACTATGCAACCCCTAATCCCAGACATGCAATTTTATAAAATCCAATTAATGGATTATTATTTATTACTAACAATGAATTCAAAAACGTCCATGTGTCGCTTCTCAAATGACGAACATTCATACAAACTTGCAACCCATATTTCACTCCTATAGGGATGTTATTTTCAAAATTTTATGAATGCGTTTTTATTTTCTACTAACTACAATAATAAATTAACCCTTAAAAATGTCATGTGTCTCACTTTAAAAACTACAAAGTTTCATACAAACGCTTCCTTAGCGGACGTCTCCTAGTCACAATCAGCATTCTTGTCAAATTTCATCTTCGTTGGCTAAGTAGTTTTCGGGATTTCGTGATGAGCGAGTAAGTGATCATCATCATCGTCAGCTTTCCACGATCCACTGCTGGGTATAAGCCTCCTTTAAGTTAGTTTGAACCTTCTTCGCTTAATCTATATCCATCACTCTTTTCATGCATGCTCGCCGGATTCGGGTCCTCCTTATTTCTCCTTTTGCAAGAACATTTGCAATTTGGTCTCGATACGTTCGTCGAGGCCGGCCCTGACCGACTGTCCCAACCACATGTGCCGTATATATATATATCTTTCGTAAGTCTCTTTTCATCCATCCTCTTACATGTCCAAACCATCTCAACATCCCTTTCTCAATTTTTGTCACTATATCGTCTTTCACTCCACACCGTTCCCTTTTTACATCATTTCGTAAACGATCTTTCACACTTACTCCACATATACTTCTTAACGCTCGCATTTCAACTGTATTGAATATGCAGTTAATAAATAAATAAATAAATATATACGGACAAATCACACAGATTGAGCTAGCCCTAAAGTAAGTTCGAGACTTGTGTTATGGGATACTAACTCAACGATACTATATTTTATAACAAATACATATATAGATACACATCCAAGACCCAGGCCAATCTGAAAAAGATCATTTTCCATCTTGACCTGGCCGGGGATCGAACCCGGTCCCTCCGTGTCGCAGGCTGGCGTGTTGACCGCTGCGCCACGAAGCTAGTCAATTATTTTAGTATTTATTCTGCTTTCAGTCTTTTTCTGCCATACCCAGCTTTCACCAGAGTTGGCAGGAACACTCCATCATGGGCAGCCAGACGCGCCTTCTCGGACACTTTTCTACTGTTCATAAAGGAATATAGTGCCCCATTCACTCGATTACCTGCAGCCACCCTTCGTTTTCTCTATCACTTTCGTGTCTTCCATCTCTCGTAAATACACAACCTAAGTATACGAAATCTTTCACTTGTTCCACTCTTTCTCCATTTATGAAAATATTACATCCTGTTGTACTTCCATCCCATATTAGAAACGTGGATTTTGTACAGAGGTACGGATCCCTTGGTGTGCGACAAACACTTGGCCAGTTAATTCTTTTCCGTAATCCTTGATCCGCCGCCCGGCTAGTTTGTATGGGAATGACAATTTATTTTTTGAGTTACCAGCATTGTTCCCATAGGAAAAGTTGTTCATTTTCATGGTCTGAGTCGCCCCTTTAAGGGTCCAAAACGATAAAAATTACACCATGTAAGTATATTATCGTATAGATTGATTTAAGATATAGGTAGCGGCTTTTTAGTAACCCATCACTATCACCAACATGCTAAACGTGGCATTTATAGATAGACCTGGGCTATGTTTACCCTGCAAGGACGTGATAGTATGACTGTAAGTTTCTTGTTCTTTACAGTTTCGAAGATCTCCAACCAGTAATATAGGTATTTTCCTAAAAGAATTTACTATATTGGACAAGAGATGTAAGCATATAAAGAACAATACTTATATGTTTTCGTTATACATATTTATTATTGTCATTAGTTATAATAATTTTTGTGTCGATCCCAAATCAACGCACTCCTGCTCAGATTCTGCACCAAGTACTTCCTTCGTAAGCTCCTTGTAAGTATTGGACATTAAATCGCGGACTTTCTGAACAAGAGCGGACACGTCAGCCTGGGTCAGGCCTTCTGTCGGAACTGGCTCCAAAATCTGAATTATAACACGACCTGTAATAAAAGGGAAGATGTTTAATTTAATAGGCTTTTAAGGGTTAGTTCAGACAGAGAGGAGCGCAGCGGAGAGGATTTTATGTATTATAACAAAAAAGTGCGCGCGGGGTTTTCCGCGTATTTTCGAGGACGGGCGAGCATTTTCGTCCTGTTCAAGCATGTATGCACTTTATTATAATAATTTTAAAGTTGATTTTCGAGTGCCTTAATAAAATTCTCTCCGCTGCGCTCCTCTCTGTCTGAACTGACTCTAATCGTACAAGCGCTTTTTAATTCTTCTCTCTTCATCATTATCATTCATATCTAAATTCTATAATTTTAAATAGCGTTTCAATATAATACCGCTACCATTAGTATCGTTACTAGTTGCTCTGTCAGCTCAACACTTCGAGTCTTCATGACAGCGAACACACACTTGTCCTAAGCGCCTAAGATCTACTCAATGTATAGACCTAACATGGATGCAAAATTAATTCTCTTATACAATACAATGCAATGCAACACGAGAGATTAAAGTATTTCAATATTATTATTAATTTACACACATTTTTTCGATTTCTAAACATATTTAACTCATTCTACTCAACTCAAAACATTTTAAGAATTTATATACTTATATTTACTTATAAGCGACCTGCCCCAACTTCGCACGGGTGCAATAAATCGGGTCTAGGTCATAATATCGTCAGTCACTACATTGCCGGTCGCTGCATCGCGCCCGTTCCATCGACGGTTTAATGTAGCGAAGGTACACAATATCGCTGGTACGCTGCATCGACAGCCCGCCATATCGATGGTAAACTGCATCGAAGGCGCATAGTATCGATGGTACATAGCATCGATGGCGCACTAAATCGATTGTAGCCTGTATCGAAGGTGCATAATATCGATGGTAAACAGCATCGACAATGTCCCATATCGATTGTAACAATATCGACGGTGCACTGTATCGATAGTAAATGCATCGATAGTGTCCTATATCGATGGTAGACATTATCGAAGGTGCACTGTATCGATAGTAAACTGCATCGAAAGTGATCTATATCGATGGTAGACAGTATCGACGGTGCACCATAGCTATAATAAACTGCATCGAATATTATGCAACCTTAGAAGCCTAAATTTAGTCACTTTTTAAATGAGAAATTGGAAAATTAAACTAATAAGAAATAACTAAAACCTGAATTAAGGGTGGCGGACGCGACTTGTCGTGAAAAATCGACTTAGGTGTCGTATTCTAGATTTTTTGGGTGAGGATCTCAAAAATGACGTCAGTTTCGAATTCCAAGATGGCTGACGTGAGTTTTCATAAAAATTGACATGGGTGTCGTTTTTCAGGTTTTTTGGCGGACGCGACTTTTCGTGAAAAATCGACTTGGGTGTCGTATCCTAGATTTTTTGGGGTGAGGATCTCGAAAATGACGTCAGTTTCTAATTCCAAGATGGCGGACGCGACTTGTTGTGATAAATCGACATGGATGTCGTTTCCCACATTTTTGGAGTGAAGATCCAAAAAATGACGTCAGTTTCGAATTCCAAGATGGCGGACGCCAGTTTTCATGAAAATGACATGGGTGTCGTGTTCTAGGTTTTTTGGGGTGTAGATCTCGAAAATGACGTCAGTTTTAGAATCCAAGATGGCAGACGCGAGTTTTCATGAAAAATCGACATGGGTGTCGTTTTCTAGGATCTTGGATTCTATAACTGACGTCATTTTCGAGATCTTTATCCAACAAAAACAGACATTATATCGATTTTCTTTTAAAGTTACGTCCGCCATTTTGGATTACAAAATTGACGTCATTTTCTAAATCTTCACCCAAAAAAACCTAAAAAATTACACCCATATCGATTTTTCATGAAAACTCGAGGCCGCGATCTTGAATTCCAAAACTGACGTCATTTTCGAGATCTGAACCCATAGATTCAACAAAACACATCCACACGCCTTTTTTTTTGAAGCCGTGTAAAAAGAAAATCTTTCATATAGGTAACAAAAATCGACTCTAATCAAACAACTGAACCGATTGTGATGAAATTTAATTGGAACTAACTTTAAAGCATACCCATTTAAACAAAAAAAGAATTTAAAAAATCGGTTCATAAATGACGGAGTTCTGAGGTAGATAGTAACACATTTAAAAAAAAACCACCGAATATAAAATAAATGCCACCTTTTTTAAGTCGGTTGAAAACTACCAAAAACTCAAATTTCAAGTACCGTACCTACAATAAATCAGAAAAGAAAATCATTTTTACCTAGAATCATTCTCCACCGCCACTGACTCACTACCGCTCTCGTTCTAACATAAGGTCTGGCACAGCATGCTATCTCTTTCTACTTTGGCGCAAAGCTGCCGCGCTGTGTTTGCGCGCATCCGTGCCATTCTATTTTTTTTTTCGTGAACGTCTTCTACCATTTGTATACACTTTGTGCGGAAACGAAGTCGCTTGCCTCTGACGCGTGCGCCTGCCGCGCGTACTCGTGAACGAGCCGTTACAATGTTATTTTATCAGTTCGTTGATCATTTCAATCTCCGAAATTATAAAATGTAATATAATGAAACATCGTAATATACAGTTATAATGTTTAAATGTTACCCCACCAAACATGTCTCTGAAATAGTGTGCCTAGTTCTAAAATTACCGGGGAGTAGTGCAAGATTGTGGTGCATAATAATCGATGCAGTGCAGCTTACTATCGATATGGTGCGCCGTCGATGCAGTTTACTATCGATATGGTGTGCCGTCGATACTATGCACCTTCGATACAGGCTACAATCGATTTAGTGCGCCATCGATGCTGTGTACCATCGATACTATGCGCCTTCGATGCAGTTTACCATCGATATGGCGGGCTGTCGATGCAGCGTACCAGCGATATTGTGTACCTTCGCTACATTTAACCGTCGATGGAACGGGCGCGATGCAGCGACCGGCGATGTAGTGACTGACGATATTATGACCTAGACCCCAATAAATCATACATATAAACCTTCCTCTTGAATCATCAAAAATCTTAAATCTATACTTCTATACTAATATTATAAAGCTGAAGAGTTTGTTTGTTTGTTTGTTTGTTTGTTTGTTTGTTTGTTTGAACGCGTTAATCTCAGGAACTACTGGTTCAAATTGGAAAATTCTTTTTGTGTTGGATAGTCCATTTATTAAGGCAGGCTTAAGGCTATAGACGAGACGCAAATTAAAACTCCTATTGATACATCTTACCTACACTACCCAGGATACGTCCTGGAGCACAATTTTTGGTCAAATGCACGAGTTTGTTTCTTTGTGTGCGATGACGTCTGCTGCAAGGGTCTGCGTAACTTTGAGAATCTCGCCTTTTCGCCGATCTGGGTGCTTGTGGACACCGACACAGAGCAAATAGTCTATGTCGGTGTCTACCGATCGCATAGCGGTGACCAGGAGACGACAAGGCTGTTTCAACACTTAATTGAGGCTGCTGATTTGGCTCAATAAAGGTACCCTGCCGCACAAATAGATTTTTTTGGGGGACTTTAATGCCTACCACGAGCAGTGGTTGCTCCCATACCAGAAGACAGACCATGTGGTAGAGAGGCGTACAAGTTTGCGTTGTCTTTAAATCTTTCCCAACTGGTTGACCGGGTGAGTCGGATACCTGACGTTGAGAGCCACATAGCCAAGTACAGATTGATAGTCAAAAAGTACATTTGGTTGAACATAGTCTTTGAGTAAAACCGCAGACGGACAGACGGACAGACATGGCAAAAATATAAGGGTTCTCAGTTTCGACTGGCCTAAAATTCTTTTGTTCGTCTATCTGTCTGTTCTCGCCTACACGTGAAATTTTATGGGTAGGTTCGGATAATATTTAGAAGCCAATTTTTAAAAATGTTGGATATTGTGGTCTCCGGTCTTTAGGCAGCTTGAAAAATCTGACACCAGTGTTGGCCACTTACTCACACGTAAAACAAACAATCTACAGGCTATACTGAAACAGCGAACATAACAATAAACTTTAAAATACAAAGAGCTATTTGTGACGTTTATTATGAAATAACTACTCAATAGTTACTTACAGAAATAAGTTAACAAGTTGCCTAATCCAACATTTGGTAAAAAAAAAGTAGGTACATATTCATATCATTTGGTACAAGAAAAATATATAAATATGTACATCATAAAAATACATAGCCTCAACCATCGTGAAATAAACAAACTACGTCTTGAATGACGCAAGTGTCTACGCACCATTTGTCCGTAGTCCTCAGCAAATACGAGGCGCATCGTACAGTCCGAACACTGACATGTATACACATCGGTTCTTATGTCAATGTGATAAAGTCTAAAATGGAATACATCAATGCTCGTGACTGGAGAGTCGCTGGTAACGAAATTATTCTTGCAATCACAACTCCAAAATCCCATACATGGATCCCACCCATAACATTTACCTTCAAAATAAAAATAAATAATTCTTGTTTAACATGAATGAACATGTATCGCTTTTTGAACGAAATGATTTTTCTTTTTTTTATTATTTTTGCAATATAAACTACAGCATTTTTGTATTAATTTACATATTTGTGTCAACTTTCATATTTTTTTATAATTAGTCAAAAATATTGGAAACTTCTCTATTGCTATTTCAGATTATTTTTATAGTGAACTAGTTTTCGCCCGCGGCTCCGCCCGCGATCCCTTCCCGGGATAAAATGTACCCTATGTCATTCTCCGTACCCCAGATAACGTGTATGCAATATTTCATGATGATCGGTTCAGTAGTAAAGGCGTGAAAGCGTAACAAACTCACTATGCAACCCCTAATCCCAGACATGCAATTTTATAAAATCCAATTAATGGATTATTATTTATTACTAACAATGAATTCAAAAACGTCCATGTGTCGCTTCTCAAATGACGAACATTCATACAAACTTGCAACCCATATTTCACTCCTATAGGGATGTTATTTTCAAAATTTTATGAATGCGTTTTTATTTTCTACTAACTACAATAATAAATTAACCCTTAAAAATGTCATGTGTCTCACTTTAAAAACTACAAAGTTTCATACAAACGCTTCCTTAGCGGACGTCTCCTAGTCACAATCAGCATTCTTGTCAAATTTCATCTTCGTTGGCTAAGTAGTTTTCGGGATTTCGTGATGAGCGAGTAAGTGATCATCATCATCGTCAGCTTTCCACGATCCACTGCTGGGTATAAGCCTCCTTTAAGTTAGTTTGAACCTTCTTCGCTTAATCTATATCCATCACTCTTTTCATGCATGCTCGCCGGATTCGGGTCCTCCTTATTTCTCCTTTTGCAAGAACATTTGCAATTTGGTCTCGATACGTTCGTCGAGGCCGGCCCTGACCGACTGTCCCAACCACATGTGCCGTATATATATATATCTTTCGTAAGTCTCTTTTCATCCATCCTCTTACATGTCCAAACCATCTCAACATCCCTTTCTCAATTTTTGTCACTATATCGTCTTTCACTCCACACCGTTCCCTTTTTACATCATTTCGTAAACGATCTTTCACACTTACTCCACATATACTTCTTAACGCTCGCATTTCAACTGTATTGAATATGCAGTTAATAAATAAATAAATAAATATATACGGACAAATCACACAGATTGAGCTAGCCCTAAAGTAAGTTCGAGACTTGTGTTATGGGATACTAACTCAACGATACTATATTTTATAACAAATACATATATAGATACACATCCAAGACCCAGGCCAATCTGAAAAAGATCATTTTCCATCTTGACCTGGCCGGGGATCGAACCCGGTCACTCCGTGTCGCAGGCTGGCGTGTTGACCGCTGCGCCACGAAGCTAGTCAATTATTTTAGTATTTATTCTGCTTTCAGTCTTTTTCTGCCATACCCAGCTTTCACCAGAGTTGGCAGGAACACTCCATCATGGGCAGCCAGACGCGCCTTCTCGGACACTTTTCTACTGTTCATAAAGGAATATAGTGCCCCATTCACTCGATTACCTGCAGCCACCCTTCGTTTTCTCTATCACTTTCGTGTCTTCCATCTCTCGTAAATACACAACCTAAGTATACGAAATCTTTCACTTGTTCCACTCTTTCTCCATTTATGAAAATATTACATCCTGTTGTACTTCCATCCCATATTAGAAACGTGGATTTTGTACAGAGGTACGGATCCCTTGGTGTGCGACAAACACTTGGCCAGTTAATTCTTTTCCGTAATCCTTGATCCGCCGCCCGGCTAGTTTGTATGGGAATGACAATTTATTTTTTGAGTTACCAGCATTGTTCCCATAGGAAAAGTTGTTCATTTTCATGGTCTGAGTCGCCCCTTTAAGGGTCCAAAACGATAAAAATTACACCATGTAAGTATATTATCGTATAGATTGATTTAAGATATAGGTAGCGGCTTTTTAGTAACCCATCACTATCACCAACATGCTAAACGTGGCATTTATAGATAGACCTGGGCTATGTTTACCCTGCAAGGACGTGATAGTATGACTGTAAGTTTCTTGTTCTTTACAGTTTCGAAGATCTCCAACCAGTAATATAGGTATTTTCCTAAAAGAATTTACTATATTGGACAAGAGATGTAAGCATATAAAGAACAATACTTATATGTTTTCGTTATACATATTTATTATTGTCATTAGTTATAATAATTTTTGTGTCGATCCCAAATCAACGCACTCCTGCTCAGATTCTGCACCAAGTACTTCCTTCGTAAGCTCCTTGTAAGTATTGGACATTAAATCGCGGACTTTCTGAACAAGAGCGGACACGTCAGCCTGGGTCAGGCCTTCTGTCGGAACTGGCTCCAAAATCTGAATTATAACACGACCTGTAATAAAAGGGAAGATGTTTAATTTAATAGGCTTTTAAGGGTTAGTTCAGACAGAGAGGAGCGCAGCGGAGAGGATTTTATGTATTATAACAAAAAAGTGCGCGCGGGGTTTTCCGCGTATTTTCGAGGACGGGCGAGCATTTTCGTCCTGTTCAAGCATGTATGCACTTTATTATAATAATTTTAAAGTTGATTTTCGAGTGCCTTAATAAAATTCTCTCCGCTGCGCTCCTCTCTGTCTGAACTGACTCTAATCGTACAAGCGCTTTTTAATTCTTCTCTCTTCATCATTATCATTCATATCTAAATTCTATAATTTTAAATAGCGTTTCAATATAATACCGCTACCATTAGTATCGTTACTAGTTGCTCTGTCAGCTCAACACTTCGAGTCTTCATGACAGCGAACACACACTTGTCCTAAGCGCCTAAGATCTACTCAATGTATAGACCTAACATGGATGCAAAATTAATTCTCTTATACAATACAATGCAATGCAACACGAGAGATTAAAGTATTTCAATATTATTATTAATTTACACACATTTTTTCGATTTCTAAACATATTTAACTCATTCTACTCAACTCAAAACATTTTAAGAATTTATATACTTATATTTACTTATAAGCGACCTGCCCCAACTTCGCACGGGTGCAATAAATCGGGTCTAGGTCATAATATCGTCAGTCACTACATTGCCGGTCGCTGCATCGCGCCCGTTCCATCGACGGTTTAATGTAGCGAAGGTACACAATATCGCTGGTACGCTGCATCGACAGCCCGCCATATCGATGGTAAACTGCATCGAAGGCGCATAGTATCGATGGTACATAGCATCGATGGCGCACTAAATCGATTGTAGCCTGTATCGAAGGTGCATAATATCGATGGTAAACAGCATCGACAATGTCCCATATCGATTGTAACAATATCGACGGTGCACTGTATCGATAGTAAATGCATCGATAGTGTCCTATATCGATGGTAGACATTATCGAAGGTGCACTGTATCGATAGTAAACTGCATCGAAAGTGATCTATATCGATGGTAGACAGTATCGACGGTGCACCATAGCTATAATAAACTGCATCGAATATTATGCAACCTTAGAAGCCTAAATTTAGTCACTTTTTAAATGAGAAATTGGAAAATTAAACTAATAAGAAATAACTAAAACCTGAATTAAGGGTGGCGGACGCGACTTGTCGTGAAAAATCGACTTAGGTGTCGTATTCTAGATTTTTTGGGTGAGGATCTCAAAAATGACGTCAGTTTCGAATTCCAAGATGGCTGACGTGAGTTTTCATAAAAATTGACATGGGTGTCGTTTTTCAGGTTTTTTGGCGGACGCGACTTTTCGTGAAAAATCGACTTGGGTGTCGTATCCTAGATTTTTTGGGGTGAGGATCTCGAAAATGACGTCAGTTTCTAATTCCAAGATGGCGGACGCGACTTGTTGTGATAAATCGACATGGATGTCGTTTCCCACATTTTTGGAGTGAAGATCCAAAAAATGACGTCAGTTTCGAATTCCAAGATGGCGGACGCCAGTTTTCATGAAAATGACATGGGTGTCGTGTTCTAGGTTTTTTGGGGTGTAGATCTCGAAAATGACGTCAGTTTTAGAATCCAAGATGGCAGACGCGAGTTTTCATGAAAAATCGACATGGGTGTCGTTTTCTAGGATCTTGGATTCTATAACTGACGTCATTTTCGAGATCTTTATCCAACAAAAACAGACATTATATCGATTTTCTTTTAAAGTTACGTCCGCCATTTTGGATTACAAAATTGACGTCATTTTCTAAATCTTCACCCAAAAAAACCTAAAAAATTACACCCATATCGATTTTTCATGAAAACTCGAGGCCGCGATCTTGAATTCCAAAACTGACGTCATTTTCGAGATCTGAACCCATAGATTCAACAAAACACATCCACACGCCTTTTTTTTTGAAGCCGTGTAAAAAGAAAATCTTTCATATAGGTAACAAAAATCGACTCTAATCAAACAACTGAACCGATTGTGATGAAATTTAATTGGAACTAACTTTAAAGCATACCCATTTAAACAAAAAAAGAATTTAAAAAATCGGTTCATAAATGACGGAGTTCTGAGGTAGATAGTAACACATTTAAAAAAAACCACCGAATATAAAATAAATGCCACCTTTTTTAAGTCGGTTGAAAACTACCAAAAACTCAAATTTCAAGTACCGTACCTACAATAAATCAGAAAAGAAAATCATTTTTACCTAGAATCATTCTCCACCGCCACTGACTCACTACCGCTCTCGTTCTAACATAAGGTCTGGCACAGCATGCTATCTCTTTCTACTTTGGCGCAAAGCTGCCGCGCTGTGTTTGCGCGCATCCGTGCCATTCTATTTTTTTTTTCGTGAACGTCTTCTACCATTTGTATACACTTTGTGCGGAAACGAAGTCGCTTGCCTCTGACGCGTGCGCCTGCCGCGCGTACTCGTGAACGAGCCGTTACAATGTTATTTTATCAGTTCGTTGATCATTTCAATCTCCGAAATTATAAAATGTAATATAATGAAACATCGTAATATACAGTTATAATGTTTAAATGTTACCCCACCAAACATGTCTCTGAAATAGTGTGCCTAGTTCTAAAATTACCGGGGAGTAGTGCAAGATTGTGGTGCATAATAATCGATGCAGTGCAGCTTACTATCGATATGGTGCGCCGTCGATGCAGTTTACTATCGATATGGTGTGCCGTCGATACTATGCACCTTCGATACAGGCTACAATCGATTTAGTGCGCCATCGATGCTGTGTACCATCGATACTATGCGCTTTCGATGCAGTTTACCATCGATATGGCGGGCTGTCGATGCAGCGTACCAGCGATATTGTGTACCTTCGCTACATTTAACCGTCGATGGAACGGGCGCGATGCAGCGACCGGCGATGTAGTGACTGACGATATTATGACCTAGACCCCAATAAATCATACATATAAACCTTCCTCTTGAATCATCAAAAATCTTAAATCTATACTTCTATACTAATATTATAAAGCTGAAGAGTTTGTTTGTTTGTTTGTTTGTTTGAACGCGTTAATCTCAGGAACTACTGGTTCAAATTGGAAAATTCTTTTTGTGTTGGATAGTCCATTTATTAAGGCAGGCTTAAGGCTATAAAACATCACGCTGCGACCAATAGGAGCGAATCATCAATAAAAAATATTTTGAAAACGGGGGAAAATTATTCATCTATACTAATTAATCATAATAACAGATATTGCCGCGGACGAAGTCGCGGGCAACAGCTAGTCAGAAATATATCAAAATCCGTTGCGTACTTCTAAAGATCTAAGTGTACATAGGGACAGGCAGCGGAAACCTATTTTGTTTTATACAATGTAACTACCCGTCGTTTCGTTTTGTTATAAGGAAAAAGAACCGGTCAAGTGCGAGTCGGACTCGTGCACGAAGAGTTCCATCAATAAGTTCAGTCAATAAAAACGGCTCCCCTTGAATATTAATTTTATTTTACTTTTTTATTTTTAAAGTGAATAATATAACTAAATATTCGGTGAATACTTCAAGCGTCTTCCTATTGCCGTTATCAATATCAAGCAAAAACGACCAAAAAAGTTTGTTGTATATTTTATTCTGTTCTTAGGGTTCCGTACCCAAAGGGTAAAAACGGGATCCTATTAATGTCGCTCCGCTGTCCGTCTGTCTGTCTGTCCGTCCATCTGTCACCAGGCTGTATCACATGAATGGTTGTTATAGCGGCAACAGAAATACATCTATAAACATTTCAACTGTCTAACTGTCACGGTTCATGAGATACAGCCTGGTGTCAGACGGACAGACAGACAGACATACGAACAGCGGAGCCATAGTAATAGGGTCCCATTTTTACCCTTTGGCGTACCCAAAGGGTAAAAACGGGACCCGGTGTGGTTACCGGCAGAGTAGAATAAGCTCATAAACATCAATGAGACCTCTCCAACCCGGTTGGCCAGCAAGGAGAGTGTAGGCCAAAGCCTCTGTCTGCTCTGGCCTAGTTTGGTTCCGGTAGTACAGGGACGGTCATCTCCTGCAGTGGAGACTAAAAAGACCTGATGATGATGATGATGTGACCTAAACGATTTTAATTAAAAATGTATTGTACCAGAAAGGACGGTGCCACCAACCTCAATTAATCTGTGCTATGTGCTTTTCCAGCTTCTCCACGGATGTTGTACGTACTCATGTTTTTCTTCAATACATTCTTATAAGCCATTATGCTAAAATCTTACCGGATTTGAAGGTCTTCTTCTTGTGGTCCAGGAAATAATAAGGAGAGATGACTATCGGGATGATCGGTATCTGCGCCGCGACTGCAGAGTGGAACGCGCCTTTTTTGAAAGGCAGGAACTCTTCCCGGTTGTAATTCCTTGTTCCCTCCGGATAAACCAACATTTTCACCTGTACGTAGTATCATGTGCATTTGAGTAAAAGTAAATTTTTTCATTGTCCTATGAAAAATATACCTTTTGACAAATAGGCACATTAGAAAAATAGTACATTACTGCAGAGGCCGGGAAGTAAGGGATCGCCGGACGAGTAGAGTTTTCAAGGCCGAGCGTCAGCGAGGGCTTGGCAATAATACCAGTCCGGCCAGCCGATTCCTGGCAAAGGCATGTATAGTGCTTTTCTCAATAAATGTGAGGAAATAATGAAAGACTTAATACTGAGAATAAATGAGTATAATATAAAAACACGATAATAGTAGGTATGTACATTTTTATTTTCATATTTGTTTTACGACATTTGGCTTTCTACGCCTTTTAGCCCTTTATATTTTTCAACGTGTTATCAATGAAATGATGGTGTAATTAATTTCGTTGATTCAATGCCTGGCGACCCACGAATCCTCTGGTTTGATCATAGACGACGCAGTAAGGCGAGCGACCCGCTATGTATATCTCTGAATCTGCACCACAGCCGCACTATGACACTTTATTTTAGTTATCCCACACATTAGTCAATAACATAGGCATTTATAAAACTTTTACTCCAAAAAAAATAATACCGTTAATTATTGTTATATTCTTTCGCAACGAAAATTAAGCATATTTTTGTGTGATTATAAACCATTATTTTTAATAAAATTATTATCATATACTTATATGCTCGATGAGTTAATTTTTAATAATGTTAGCATCATCATCATTTCGTGTAGGTGTCACGGTCAATCGACTATGCACACCCTGGTGTCAGAGTTCTTCGGAACCGCCTCTCGGCCTCTGAAGTGGTTTCTTTAACGACAACCAGATGGCAGCCGGGACCAACGGCTTAACGTGCCTTTCGATGCACGGAATCATCTTTATTATCAGACAATCAGGTGATTCAAGCCTGCAATGTCCTAACCATATTGGAAGCAACTAAACAAAGTATATGCTTCCCGTGGGAATCGAACCCACGACCCGCGGGTCTACAGGCAAACGCCAGGCAAACGAAAAATACATTGTTAAACAAAAAACTCTTCCTGATATATTAGGTCATTCACATATTTAAAGAAGTTTCCAAAAAAAAAAAACACTCATCATCATTATTTCGTGTAGGCGACACGGTCAATCGATCATGCACACCCTGGTGTCAAAGTTCTTCGGAACCGCCTTTCGGCCTCTGACGTGATTGCTTTAACGACTACCTGATGGCAGCCGGGACTAACAGCCTATGAATTTGTGACATATCCTTTTGTACGCCTGACCTGAGAACTCGTTCGATAGCTAGCTGAGCTACATTAAATATTTCGTTTATGGTAAGTAATTGCTTTTATACATCACTTAAGTATATATTTATATATTCACTGCACTATCTAACGGTATATTATATTAAAGATTCACTATGATGGCTTATTTTTTAAAATACCTACTCTACAAACATGACAGGCGTGTTGAGGGTCAGAGAAATCAAATTACTAATGTTATTAATTATACTGTAAGACAGTGGTCGTCAAATTGCGGCCCGCAAGCCGCATGCAGCCTGCGGGCGTTATTTGTGCGGCCCGGCAGCGTTATTCGTTTTAACCATATTTTCTTCAACGTATCTCTGTGAAAATCCATTTTCTAAAATGAGCTTCTTAAAACATTAAATACCGTAATCGTCTTTCTACTCATTTAGAAGACACAATGAGGATGGCATGCAGTCAACGTTCAACACCATAATTCCTAATTATAAAACATAGGTATTTATGATTACGATGTTGAACTTTTTAATAAATCTTTTTTTACTTACATATGTTTATAAATTAAGTTATCTTTTTCTATTAAATATTGTAATGAATAATATGAGTACCTACTTTTTTTGTCCTATATCTACTCCCACACGAACGACGCCGCGCCGCGGGCACAGCTAGTGCGAAGTGAATAATAAAATGAACTTAATACATAATATTATGTTATAGTTAATCTCGGAATAATAATTATATGTCCTTCCCCGGAACTCAAATTATCTCCATACCAAATTTCATGTAAGTCGCTTTAGTGGTTTTAGCGTAAAGAGGTAACACACAGACAGACGCATAAGATTAGTATGGACTAGCATGAATAAGTGTGCAAAGGCTCTTGAAGCGCCTTCACATACTCTGCGGCCCGGCCTTGCCGTGTAGCAGCGGCTGCTGTAAGACATAGAGCTAAAATCCCTACAAAAGTATACCAACAAGTGAACAAGTGATGACATTGGATTCACTCGTTTTATAAACAGTTATATATGTAATACTCATGATTTAGTGCAATTTGTTCGGAAATAGGTTTACCTATACTACTGTGGTAGGACAGTTTTGGATTCCGTTCCCAAATGGTAAAAGGGTAGGCGTCTCGTCGAACAGTATAACGTTTTACTTTATATCCACATGATTTTTAACAAAATCGTAAAGAAACAACACGTACACACGAAATACTACTTGCAAGAGTTTCAACATACAAAACTTAATATTTAACTTCCGAATGAGGTTGCTATGTAAAGACATGCCACGCACTTTACTTATTCTGTGAATGTATGCAAGCATTACTTTTACCTTTTTATGCTTAATTTCTTGTCCAATTTTCATGAGCTGGGCGCGCGCTTTCTCACTCTTATTTCGGTTGATAAACTGAACACCAGCGAGCAGGGCCGTGGTTCCATACACAGGCAGATATTTCAATTCACTTTTACCAAGCACAATCAACTTTTTCGGAATATCCCAAAAGTTTAGGGTAACTAAAATGAGACACAACTAAAAAATAGCAGAACTTTGTAAAAATCTGATAAGTTTTATTCGTATTGCAACCCCCGTAGCATGGCACGCGACAACGTTTATCGATTATCGCCATCTTGTTTTCCGTAATATCAAAGTGTGAAATGTGGATAGTTTATCGAGCGATATAAATAGCATCGCGGGCGCCATGGTGCGGGGTCTGGAAAGAATGCGCAAACCTACGTTCAACAAGGCTACCATTACAGGGCTGCAGCTAGACTCGAATTTGAGGTAATGCAGCATTAGTTGAGGTAGGGCGATTCAAATGTCATCTATACACAGAAGGAAGAATTATTATAATATGAATTGAATGCCACAAACAGTCGTATGTTCGTAAAGTTTAGATACCTATCGCAACATTTTTTTTTATCTCAAACTATGAACAAACAATTTAATTGTAATAATTTATACTCATTTTTAGTATTTTTTATGGCATTGTGATTTCAAGGTAGGGCCCCACAATGTCCTCCCGTTCCCTAGCTACGGCCCTATACTGTTATTGTTGAACGTTGGAGACTACAGAAGATCGTTGCGCGCATTCATCGAAACTGCTCTTCCAGTAATTTTTTATCTGAAAGATTATCAATTAAAATGATAATCTTTCAGATAAAAAAATACTTTAATTTAACCAAACTACTGAACATTTGACGAAAACCGAATGAATGTACCCTTTCAAATAAAAATAAGTATATTTCAATTCGGTTCATTATTCACTGGCTTATTACGTACGATACATACTTAATAAAAAGATTTGTTCGTTGAATTATCCTTTTTTGAAGTTAGCTGAAAATCACATCTGGCAAATATTTGAGCGGAATTAATAAACCTTATCTTATTAAAATTGAAAATATGTGATGAAATAGAACTCGGCCACAGGTAGGATTCGAACCCACGTCACTTTAACGCCCTAAGTGTGATACCATTACAACACCGTGACTTCGAATCACCGCGTCGAATTCTCTCATCACATATTACCCCGTAGGGTATACGCATTTCAAGCATGCGTACTTCTTCAATACTACCCACTATTTAGTAGTGTGGTTTTCTACTTCATTCATATCCGATGAATAAAAAGTTGATTAAATTGAAGAAAGCTTTTTACTTACTTAAATTGTTTTTAAATAGCATTACAATGCTCGGTATATTATTAAAATTAAAAATATGTGATGAAAAAGAACTCGGCCACAGGTAGGATTCGAACCCACGTCCCTTTAACGCCCTAAGTGTGATACCATTACACCACCGTGACTTCGAATCACCGCGTCGAATTCTCTCATCACATATTACCCCGTAGGGTATACGCATTTCAAGCATGCGTACTTCTTCAATACTACCCACTATTAAGTAGTGTGGTATTCTACTTCATTCATATCCGATGAATAAAAAGTTGATTAAATTGAAGAAAGCTTTTTACTTACTTAAATTGTTTTTAAATAGCATTACAATGCTCGGTATATTATTAAAATTGAAAATATGTGATGAAAAAGAACTCGGCCACAGGTAGGATTCGAACCCACGTCCCTTTAACGCCCTAAGTGTGATACCATTACACCACCGTGACTTCGAATCACCGCGTCGAATTCTCTCATCACATATTACCCCGTAGGGTAAACGCATTTCAAGCATGCGTACTTCTTCAATACTACCCACTATTTAGTAGTGTGGTATTCTACTTCATTCATATCCGATGAATAGAAAGTTGATTAAATTGAAGAAAGCTTTTTACTTACTTAAATTGTTTTTAAATAGTATTACAATGCTCGGTATATTATTAAAATTGAAAATATATGATGAAAAAGAACTCGGCCACAGGTAGGATTCGAACCCACGTCCCTTTAACGCCCTAAGTGTGATACCATTACACCACCGTGACTTCGAATCACCGCGACGATTTCTCTTATCACATATTACCCCGTAGGGTATACGCATTTCAAGCATGCGTACTTCTTCAATACTACCCACTATTTAGTAGTGTGGTATTCTACTTCATTCATATCCGATGAATAGAAAGTTGATTAAATTGAAGAAAGCTTTTTACTTACTTAAATTGTTTTTAAATAGTATTACAATGCTCGGTATATTATTAAAATTGAAAATATATGATGAAAAAGAACTCGGCCACAGGTAGGATTCGAACCCACGTCCCTTTAACGCCCTAAGTGTGATACCATTACACCACCGTGACTTCGAATCACCGCGACGATTTCTCTCATCACATATTACCCCGTAGGGTATACGCATTTCAAGCATGCGTACTTCTTCAATACTACCCACTATTTAGTAGTGTGGTATTCTACTTCATTCATATCCGATGAATAAAAAGTTGATTAAATTGAAGAAAGCTTTTTACTTACTTAAATTGTTTTTAAATAGTATTACAATGCTCGGTATATTATTAAAATTGAAAATATATGATGAAAAAGAACTCGGCCACAGGTAGGATTCGAACCCACGTCCCTTTAACGCCCTAAGTGTGATACCATTACACCACCGTGACTTCGAATCACCGCGTCGAATTCTCTCATCACATATTACCCCGTAGGGTAAACGCATTTCAAGCATGCGTACTTCTTCAATACTACCCACTATTTAGTAGTGTGGTATTCTACTTCATTCATATCCGATGAATAGAAAGTTGATTAAATTGAAGAAAGCTTTTTACTTACTTAAATTGTTTTTAAATAGTATTACAATGCTCGGTATATTATTAAAATTGAAAATATATGATGAAAAAGAACTCGGCCACAGGTAGGATTCGAACCCACGTCCCTTTAACGCCCTAAGTGTGATACCATTACACCACCGTGACTTCGAATCACCGCGACGATTTCTCTCATCACATATTACCCCGTAGGGTATACGCATTTCAAGCATGCGTACTTCTTCAATACTACCCACTATTTAGTAGTGTGGTATTCTACTTCATTCATATCCGATGAATAGAAAGTTGATTAAATTGAAGAAAGCTTTTTACTTACTTAAATTGTTTTTAAATGCTTGGTATATTATTAAAATTAAAAATAATGAGTGATAACGGGGTAATATGTGATGAGAGAATTCGACGCGGTGATTCGAAGTCACGGTAGTGTAATGGTATCACACTTAGGGCGTTAAAGGGACGTGGGTTCGAATCCTACCTGTGGCCGAGTTCTTTTTCATCACATATTTTCAATTTTAATAATATACCGAGCATTGTAATGCTATTTAAAAACAATTTAAGTAAACCTTATCTTTATGGCATCGGTTACGCGCGCCCGGCCTCCCGAGCTGATATTTGCTTTTCTCCTATTCATCCGAGTGAGTAGTATCCCAAAATCTATCATTCCCTTTCCAAATCCAACAAATTTTTATCCTTCCCCAGCTTTAAAATGCTTGCAATGGGCAGCAGCATTGAAGCCAATAAACAAGAAGCCAAAGAAACTGCGCCCCCAACCTGCCTGCCAAGCGTGGTTAGTATGGCAATGTCCTCCTATGGAGCGCAGAATCCTTGGGAGGCCCTTGTCCAGCAGTGGACTTTTTGCAGCTGTAATGACGAATGATGAATAAACCTTACCTAGGTGATTAAGGCATGCAGGTGATTATGCCAATACTGAATACGATGTCAACTAGAGTCGGCTTGAGTCAGTGTCCTTTAAATCTTAATGTTCCGCACACTTCGAGATAAGAGAACCATAAGTTACAAGTAGGTGTGCGAGACCGCGAGTTGAATAAATAGTAATAAGTAGGTATGAGATGATCGTCTTCAACGAAAACAATAAATGCCGGATGATTCGATGTTTTTCCTTGCGGACTCTCGCTCTGACGGAACCCGCCGGAACCCGTCTGAGGCATGTTGGACGTCGATAGTTTATGCACTAACCTCTCGTGCCACACTCTATCGAACGCCATTGGAAAGTCGAAGAGCACGGCAGCCACGCACTCCTTTTTGTAGGCGCTCTCCGACATCCTTGCCACCTGGAGCGTCGTTGAATGCTCCAACGTGAAGCCAAATTGTTACGCATGTGGTGTAATATGCAGAGGAATAAGCCGAAGCACCAGCAGTTCAAACGGCTTCGAGAGTTTACCTAGATGCGCAATGGTCCGATGATTATCGGGTCGTCTCGCATCCTGATAAAGCTGTGTTCAGAGAGAGTGTGGCAGAGTTCTGGTCAAAACATATGAATCGTCTGAGTCGACACGCTATGGGTTTGATTTGCAAATGTTTCCGGGATCGAAGAAGGAGACTTTCAGCGTGTTTGTGCTTACTAGCATTGTTCACACTAAAATAGTTAAATGATAAGTTATATAAAAATATCGATACTTACCGATAAGGTCTAACATGGATTGATGATTTACAGTAACAATAGCCGCAGAGTCTATGGCCAAATTTTCCCTGTTTCTAATAGTTACCGGAATTTCCAACATTCTTGCAAAATACTTAGCTGCTGGAGCCATAATACTGAAAACATTAAAAAATTGTATTTAAGCTACATTACCAGCCAGTAGCATAGTTTATATTTAACAATGGAAAGTAAATAGTCGGACCGCAAAATAATTATTTGGGCAGAAAGATTATACAATTGAGGCAGCAGAGAAAATTGGATAAGCTTTGGCTTTCCACCTGGAACGAGTGAGGGCAGAAAAGAAGTTAGGTAACCATAAGTTGCTGCCCAACTAGCTATTTTAGCTGACCGTTTTATTTTTTATTTGCTAACAAAAATACGAATTTTCTGCTAACCGTTTAAATAACAGCATTGATGATACATCTGAGCGTGTTTCCGGTTGCGTTCTCACTTGAGATGGTTCTTGAGATGGTTTGGTTCGGGGTGGACATGGAGGACAGATTGCGTGATAAAAATCGAACCCACGTAGACGAAGTCGCAGGATATAGGATAATCTAAATACAAGCTTTTGCGTAGGAATTATAGTACCCTACCTCTGTGTGATTTGTCCGTACATATTTATTTATTTATTTACCTAGTAGTACCCTTACTAATAAAGAGATAGGTGTCCCATACAAACTTCCACTACATTTGTAACCCCTCTCCCCAGCACTTTGAGCTTTCTTATAAGGCCCATCGTAAGGTACCACGTTTCTGAGCCGTAAGTCATCACACACTGGTTGAGGACTTTTGTCACTAAACTTATATCTAACCATGAATTAAGGGTTAAGTATAATTAGGTAATTTGTTGATACTTATGAAAATTAAATTACTAATCAAGTTTTATAATTTATACTTGCCTTATATTTCCTTCATATCCGGGTCTAAGAACGAAGAGGAAGGAGGTCGAACCACATCCCAAAAGAATACTCAAATACTGGATAAAAAATTTATAGTAATAATGTACTCTAGTATTTTTCTCAGTGTAAATTGTCTTTTTGTAGATAAAATCGAACACAGTCATTGTTGTTATAAACCAAATAAGCCATATTTTACCTAATACAATGAAAAAAACATTATATATTTTCCTAAACATGATAAAAAATTAACATGCTGTTCACTATGAAAGAATAGAAACTGAAGCAGCTGTGTTTAAAGACTGATTGAACTTTACAGAAGAAAATACTTTAATAATTCGTTTTTCGTGTTTACACCTATTTACTGTATATAAAGAATATATTTACGTTGAACGTTAGTTCGAAGTTAAATATTCATACGACTTTGAAAAGATTGTTAACATTATGAAAGAATCACCTTAAAGGGCTAAAAAAAATAGACATTTAATATTTTATTTTTACTCAGTGTATTATAGTGTCACCCCAAAATACAAAATAAATAAAATTATGGAAAATTTCTCATTTCTAGACTTAGAAGTATAAAAATAGGTGTATTAGACCTCGATTACAATGAAAAAAGATCTGTGTAGGTGACATGGGCAAAATTCGTCCCTAAAGAGGTAAAATGGAAGGGTAAAGTTTGTATGGAAATTTTCTCATTTCTGGACTTAGAAGTATAAAAATCCATACTTCGTACTAATATTATAAATGCAAAAGTAACTTTGTCTCTGTCTATCGTCTTTTCACGTTTCAACTATTGAACCGATTTGGATGTAATTTGGGAAGGACATAGGGTATCTCAGTGCCTAAAAACTAAAAAATCAATGTGTGTTACCATACCAGTAAAACGTGGTTCCTTCCTATGGGCCTCATAAGAAAGCATAAAGTAGCTCAAAGAGCTATGGAGAGGGCTATGCTCGGTGTTTCTCTGCGAGATTGAATCAGAAACGAGGAGATTCGTAAGAGGAAAAGGCCACTGACATTGCTCAGCTGATTAGCTTTTTGAAGTGGCAGTGGGCGAAGCACATAGCGCGTAGAACCGATGGCCGATTGGGCAGAAGGGTTCTCGAATGGCGACCACGTACCGGCAAGCGCAGCGTCGGACATTCATCGACCAGATGGTCGGATAACCTGACTAAGATCGCAGGAAGGCGCTGGATGCAGGCTGCTTTCAACCGGTCGTATTGGAGATCGATGAGGGGAAGCCTATGTCCAGCAGTGGACTTCTTGCGACTGATATGACGATCATTATGATGATGATGATTGGGTATCTTTCATTACGGGAAATTCTACTGTTCCAGAGATCGACATTAACGTGGGCGGAGCCGCGGGCAACAGCTTGTTTACAATAAAGATATATGTACCAAGTTATCTTTCTTATACATATTCTACCTATTCTAGTAAGATTCTAATAAGATATATATATAATCAGTATGTTATTTATCACCTATCAATACTTCGAACTATCTATTATCTATGTTGTGATAATAGGCGATCTTTGCGAACAATCCATCTCAAATAAATAGGTATATAGTATATTCTGTAGGCGTGTTATATTAGCTGGCGCCCGCGACTTCGACCGCGTGGACCTTTAACACTGTTGACTTCGATATCTAACTTGCAGTATTGCGTTCTCTTAAGGGTCCATACTACCTCACACTGCTTTGCAAGATTGACTGTTATATCAATAATAATTAAATACTCAAGTTGAAATAAAAATGCAGCAAAGTTCAGAACTAACTCTTTCAAAAACACGATTGCGTTAAATTTTCTCGATAGAAAAAAATTGCAAAGTTGCCTCCAAATCACGTCTAATTTACTCGGTATATAGCATTATTCACCAAATACATTGAAATTAACCTTGAAACTTTTGATTATTATTGCATTACAGATAAGGCAGCCATCATATGTTTTGCTTTTTCGAATAACCCTTGAATATTCCTAAAAAACGAAAATATCCAAAGTAGCCAACGCGTTTAGACCATCCGCATTTGTATGGCCACGCCGCCTGGCATATGTCGGGCTCTTAACATATCTCCTGAGGCTATTGATTGGTTTCGTACTTACCTGTTTGGACGCCGACAGCGTGTGCGGATTGACGATGTGAATTCATCTTGGTCATGTACAACTGCTGGTGTACCACAGGGTGGTGTCCTAACTTCTCTTTTATTTTCTTTATTTATAAATTAAAAATCCATTATTTCGCTTAAGAGTGGTAAAGCGCCAGGACTAGTCCGTGTTACAGCAGAGATGCTTAAAGCCGACTCACAGACCGCTGTCGAGGTCATAACACCACTCTTAGAGAAAATTTGGATAGCCGAAGAGATTCCTGACGATTGGGACAAGGGAGTGCTGATAACCATCCCAAAGAAGGGTGATCTTAGCCAGTGCAGTACCTGGAGGGGCATCATACTGCTTTCTGTGCCATCTAAAGTCTTCTGCAAAACCCTTCTGAGCAGAATATCGTAGGCAGTTGAACCCATTCTTCGCCGTGAACAAGCGGGATTCCGTCCCAATCGTTCCTGTACAAACCAAATCAACACATTGAGGATCATAATTGAAGAAGCATCAGAATGGCAACGTGAGGTTTTCTTCACGTTTGTCGATTTCGAAAAAAAATAAACAAATATGTATAATGCAGCGACTCATAATCTCACTTTTCAACGTAGACTGGACTGTACAACCTCGCCTTCTGACATTATCACACAATGTTAATTGTCATGCAAATATATGAAGAAATATAATAGAATAATAAGGTTTATAAAATAATAAAATATAAATTTCATACAACCTTTGTAGCGTGATGTTAAATTTACCAGGAGATATCTGCGCAGTCTTGTGAAGATTCGCCCCTACTTCACTAATCACTTAATTATATATTTAAAATTTACAGCAGATTTTTGATTTTCATATTAATTTAACGCGAGATTTAATACAAATTATTTTAAAGACTCGGAACAACAAGCTTGTCTCCCGTAATTATCGAATTAAGTGTGATTTTCTAATTTTTATACGTTGTTTTAATTAATTTTCTTTGAGACACTCCCGACTAACTCAAAAATCGATCCGTACACGAAACTCTAATAATTAATCTTTGCTACGACTATGCGTACACGCATCCCAAGCCCGACTACCTGATCCCTTCCACCCCCGTCACTGCCAATCTCCCTGTCTTAGCCACACCCCTAAATTCTCCGAATTTTACTTAATTCACCCTGAATGGCTAAGGCAAATATAGCTATCCTTTTCTTTTATTGATAAATGCCCCTCCTTAGAACATTGAGTCAAAGCTAGTTTTATTTAATAATTGTAAAGCACAGTATTATTATATAAGTATATAAATAAAAAAAATATACGATGAAAATTCTGTAAATGACTGTGTCTGTTACATAAGCAGAAAAATGTTTGCTGCTTCAGGTTCTCTGGTGGTTCAATAGAGTTAAAAACTATTTATTTTTAAAATAACAGTGATTAAAAATAATTATGTACAATATAAACATGAAGTGAAAAAAAAAGGAGCACTAGAAAGAAATTTCTTCGAAATCTTCCCCGTGTGGCATAGTGGCAAGAACGCTGGCTGCGTTCCCCCGTTGGATAGCTATGCTAATCCGTTGGGCGAAAAAGCAGCCAGCCCTCTTATCACCGGCATGAGCTGTGGGGCAATCTCTTTTAAGAAACCCCTCGCGCTGGGTCCCCAAGGTCCTAAAGTCTCTACGCCAAACGGCACAAATATATAATCCTCAGCTAAGGTTGCATACTTGCGCCGTTTAGCAACCTCAGCGCCTTCGGCAGCAGACCCGGCTCTCATGACTGATCCCCTGAGTTGAGAAGTGTGTCGACGCATGTAGCGTCCCACACTAAAGCCTTACCACGTTCCCAAGGGATCAACGACATACCATCAGGTCTCTTACCATCATTACGTGCTACACCACGATGTTCGAGGGTACAGGGCACGTTGATGGTGGCAAGGGCCCTTCTGATGATGTCATTCAGAGAACCATGGCGCGGGATTCTGCCTACGCTGAGGTGACAATATAGACCGTGGAGCCCAAACTGATCAACACTGGCGCCACAAGGACAGCGGTGGGGCGCGCACACGGGGGCTCCCAGACGGAGTCCAATAGCGGTGCGGAAGCTGTTGTTGTCCAGCAGTGTTCCGATGGTGTAAGAGGGGATGGCGTGAAGCCATTGGCTGGACTCCTTCGAGGATACAGCTTGGAGCCGAGCGCGGTTAATATCATCATTTATATAATTTTGAGCCAAATCAGCAGCTACTCTCTGAACCAAAGGAGCAGAGTCTTTGCTGATGTGTTTCCACCGGGATGCTGTCTTCGGGGCAGAGAGCTGACCAGGTTTCCTTTGCCTCTGCTAACAGGTCAATGGCGATGTCATCATCATTAAGAATTTTTTTATATTTTTTTAAGGTTCTCTTAGAAGATTAAATTTTCTTCCCACTGTCACTAAGATCGCTCTTGTTCAGTCTTTGTTATTTCCATTGCTAGATTATGCAGACGCTTGTTATCCTAACATATATCCTACAACAGAGGAGCAACTGAATAAGCTTGAGCGTCTTCAGAACTTTTGCATTCGGTTTGGACTACGCAAATATGACCATGTCTCCCACTTTTGAACGCAACTCGAGTGGCTCCCGATTCGACGTCGCCGTGATTGGCATAACTTATCCCTCCTTTATCTATCCTGTTTAACCCCACATATCCCAGTTACCTATAGGAACGATTTGTTTTTCGTAGTTCGCATAATTATTCTTTGCGTGACGACCAAGCTCTGCATTTAATAATACCGCCCCACTCTTGTGGTTTCTATTCTAAGTCTTTTACTGTCCAATCTATCCGTCTATGGAACAACCTACCACTCTCTATTCGACGTGCTCAAACTTTAACTAGCTTTAAGTCCCAAACTAAAGCCCATTTTCTCTCGCTGTAAACTAAATTTTTTTTTTTTTTGTATCCTTCTTTTTGTCCGTCTCATTAATCATTGTGTAATTAGTGCTATCTTTCATTGTCATTTCGTTATATATTTTGTAGTTACGTATTATATAGATATGTTATATGTGTAGTATATTCATTAGAATTTTATAATGTTTAATTAATTCTATGGTTCTGCGAGAACAGTAGACCTCGCGAGCCCTTACAACCAACACCACATTTGCCCTCCAGTGCTCTAAAATATATCTGTTACTGATATGCTAATTGACTAAAGGATGATTTCCTTCAGTTACTATTTCCCAATCCCCGGTCTCTCAATCTCTTAATTAGGTACCAGAGGAAACGGAAATTTAAATCTACATTCCCCTTACCAGAAGACCCGACCAGACCCTTTTTTAAGAGGAAACACTAAGCTCGAGAGAATTGAAAAATAGATATTTATAATATCTATTGCTGTCGCGCCGCGTGCCCAAACAAACCCCGCAGAGTGCGATAGAGATAACTGCAGCTCGGCCGGAAAATACTTATAAAAATTACACAAAATTAACGCTTCGTAGTCCTCTGATTTCTTCTCCAAAACTTAACCGATTTAATTTCTTCTTACATTAAAAATTTAAAATAAGCTATGGCTGTGTTTCTGCGTTTCTTTCTCTTATATACTTAATTGCCTAAATTTGTTTTCTTGATGTTTGAACACAACGGAAATTCGTACCAATTTTTCATGTTTTTGAAGGTTCATATCTCTTTAAATAATTTTCAACTATTATGGCAGACAAACATGCGAACTTTACGTTAAGAAGTGGCCGGCATCTATAAGCCCCGGGTTCAAGTCACAGGATAGCATGTGAATCTTATTTATTTATTTTTAAATTTTATTTCAGGATTCTAAGTTTATTCAGTGTTTTCAATTATAAAAGTAATACGCAGTATCATGCTTTAAGCCAAAAAATATTTTTCATATTTTGATTTTTGTTCCTTAGGGAAAGTTGTTAAATTTCACTCCCTCTCCCACTTCACGTACTTCAACTTCTTTCATAAATATACAGGAAATCGATTTCACACAACTTTTGGGCAAATTGCCGACTATAAACACGTTCAAGTTTATCGTATAAAGAAGTTGTTCAGACAAAAAAGTTGCGTCTTAATGAGAATAACAAAAAAGCCGTGTGGTATCCGGCAGAGTAGAATAGGACCACTCCAAGTCTTCCCGTGGATGTCGTAGAAGGCGACTTAGGAAATACAAGCTAAACAAAGCTTATAAACATCTAAGACACCTCTCCAACCCGTCTGGCTAGCGTGGAGAGTGTAGGCCAAGTCCTCTGGCTGCTCTGGCCAAGTATGGCCCTAGTAGTACAGATAGGGTCGTGCTCCTGTAGTGGAGACTAAAAAGGACCTGATGACGAGAATAACAAAAAAGTCTAATGACATTTTTGTTTTTTTTCCAAATAGCTGTGCTATGAGTTTTTTTAAGTTACGGACCCCAAAATATCCGCCATTTTTTAAAATTTCGAAAAACTGGCACGACAAAAAAATTCTATATAATTACCGAATCTGCTCACAACATTTCATGAGATTCGGTTGAGAAATGCGACCTGTAGGCGAGAACAGACAGACAGACAGATAGACAGACAGACGGACAAAAGAATTTTGGGCCAGTGGAAACTGAGACGCTTCGCTCGCTCGGTCAGTTCGTTCCTCAAGCTGCGCCACCTCTTCTTTTAGTCTTCGCTCTATTTCTGTTATTAAGGCACAATCTTCCGCAATCTCTTACAGGCATGTAAGAGATTGCGTAAGCGAAAAGGCCGCCTCTTGTACAATTTTATATTGAATTACTTTATTTTGTACTAGCTTTCGCCCGCGGCTCCGCCCGCGTCAATGTCGATCCCTCGGGAATAGTCATTTTTCACGGGATAAAAGGTAGCCTATGTCCTTCTCCGCACTCCAGAGAACTTGTATGAAAAATTTCATGATGATCGGTTCAGTAGTTACGGCGTGAAAGCGTAACAAACAAACAAACAAACAAACTCACTTTCGCATATAATATTAGTAAGGATAATCACCGAAAGGTAAGATAATTTTTTTTTTTTACCTACTTAGTATCATTTTATTTCCTTTTAGTACCTAAGTAAGTATTTTAAGAATTCCACATATAAAGTAGGTACCTATAATCTCCTTCTTGTATCAACAAAATTATCAATTGTTTTTCGTGTGTCCAACTAAAACTCGGGAACGGCTTGACCAATTTAATAATATATAATAATTCATTTATTTCAGGCAATAGTATTGTACTTTCAGGTGAGGGGATAAGTACAATATATCTATGTATATATAAAAACCAAATTTAGCTAAATTTGGTTTTTATATAACTACTAGCTTTCGCCCGCGGCTCCGCCCGCGTCAATGTCGATCCCTCGGGAATAGTACTTTTTCCCGGGATAAAAGGTAGCCTATGTCCTTCTCCGTACTCTAGAGAACTTGTATGCAAAATTTCATGATAATCGGTTCAGTAGTTACGGCGTGAAAGCGTAACAAACAAACAAACAAACAAACAAACTCACTTTCGCATTTATAATATTAGTAAGGAAATAAGGAAATATTAGTAAGGATAAGGATATATATAAAAACCAAATTTAGCTAAATTTGGTTTTTATATAACTACTAGCTTTCGCCCGCGGCTCCGCCCGCGTCAATGTCGATCCCTCGGGAATAGTACTTCTCCGTACTCCAGAGAACTTGTATGCAAAATTTCATGATAATCGGTTCAGTAGTTACGGCGTGAAAGCGTAACAAACAAACAAACAAATAAATAAAAAAACAAACAAACTCACTTTCGCATTTTTAATATTAGTAAGGATAAGGATAAGGAAGTAAGGATAAGGATTTGGGGAAGTGATGATTTCCTACCATATAAACCTACCCTAGAGGTTTATATGGTAGGAAATCATGGAAAATTTAACGGTTATACGAAGTTCACTGAGTCAACTAGTTATAAATAAATAAGTGGAGGAGATACAAACAAGTAACACGATAAAAAAAAACTGGACGTTTCCTAGGCTATATAAATACCAACTAACTGCCTCCGTGTGTGTAGTGGTTAGAGCGTTTGGCTTACACTACGGAGTTCGATTCCCGGCGGGGGCAACGACTTTGCGTTGTTGTTGTTGTTCCAGTTTGGTTAAATCATTGCAGGTTGATCACCTGTTTGTCTGATAAGAAAGAGGAACCGTTCGGAGGGCACGTTAAGCCGTCGGTGCCGGTCGCTGCCTTTGACAGCCGTTGTTACACAAAACCAAGTCAGACGTCTATAATGCGGTTTAAAAAACTTTGACATCAGTGTTAGTCATTAACACACACGATAAGAAAGATAGATACTTAATAATTTACTGCTACTTACATATAATATTGAAATAGGCGAAACATCCTTATGAAATGGTTATAATAGTAATTATGGCTAGTTACCTACCTAGTAAGATATTTACATTAAATGTGATGACTTCCATGCTAGTCTGGGAGAAAAGGAAATACACTGTAGACGTGGGTAGCCCTGGCGCATGTTTATGTACCGCGCGGCGGTAGGCTTTTAATTCAAGGACAGGCCCGAGTTACAATACTGTTAGATATCTTTACCGTGGTACTGGTCTCTAAAGACCCGTTAAGGAGCGTGAATCGCGACTGAGACCTAGCCGTGGTTGCGCATATACCTACGCTAAGGAGTCAGTCGCACATCACGCTCCTCACTGGTCTCTAGATACCTAGACATAGATGCGTTAATACGTTGAGAGCTCAGGTGTGATTCTCGTTGTATATAAATTTCGAAGAGGATTCCGCTGAGCGGGATGCAGCCTGATGTTCTCGGACAGCATCGAATCTTGCCTGACATTCTTGGGATCTAATAATTCCCAAGGATTTGGTCTCTTTCTAGACATGGCTAAAGAGAAATAGTTACAAAAATATATTCTTTGCAGAATCGAAGTGTTAATCGAACAATTCATATGGCTCCGCTTTTCGTCTGTCTGCCTGTCCATCCGTCCGTCTGTCACCAGGCTGTATCTCTTGAACCGTGATAGTTAGACAGTTGAAATGTTCACAGATGATGTATTTCTGTTGTCGCTATAATAAAAAAATACTAAAATCAGAAATAGCCTATTTTGTGTTGTTTTCCTTCTGGCCATTGTTTATTATCATCATTCATCAATACAGTAGCAAATTGTCTATTGCCGGACAAAGGCCTCTCCCAAGGATACTTATTCGTTCCATGGGAGACATTTCCATACTCACCATGCTTGGCAGGCGGGTTGGCAAGCGCAGTTTTTTGGCTTCTTGTGCGTCCGACGTTGCTGCCCATCGAAATCAATTTTAAGTTGGGGAAGGATAGTAATTTGTTAGATTTAGGAAGGGAATAAAGGTATTGGGATACTAGGTACTATCTCTGGTAAAGCAAGAAACAGCTCGGGAGGTCGGGTGCGCGTACCCGATGCCATTACTTCAACTACCGGATAGGCAGTTGAGGGTGACACCCCTGACCTCCATTGTTCATCAGGCTGAAATCCGCATTAATTGTTGATCCACCTTTACCGGCCTCTTACTTAGGAAGTTAAAGTGCTAATTTTGCTACATATGAATTCTCTTCCTAACGATGCTATGCTTGATTTGGAGTAAAGGCTGTAACTCGCCAACGACTGTCACGGCATTCATTGGTCCCATAGTTGAAAAGTTGTTCATATCAACGGGCTGAATTACCCCTTCAAGGATCGGACAGGGTTTTCTTTACATATTGTACGTATTGATTTACTACTATTTACAAAGTATGCAAGTGTTTTTTTTTATGAGGATTGTGTATCAATGCTACCTTTCTACCTTTGGTTCGAAGGATGAATGATAGATAACACAATAAATCAATCATTTAACTTAAAGAGAAATCTAAATCAAGCGACCTAAGGCAGGTCATAAAAAATCGTAACGGTATGTTCCCCGGGCTTCAAACTACCTCTGTACCAAATTTATTTCAAATTGATTCAACGGTCGAAGCGTGAAAAAAATTTTGACAGACAGAATATAAAAAGATGAAAATACAGAAATCCATACTATTATTATAAATGCGAAAGTAACTCTTACTTTCGCATTTATAATATTAGTATGGATAGGCTTACTCTAGCTCTCTCTGGGTTAGTCTAAGGTCAAGATCTTAGACTAACCCAGCGGTTAAAGACGAGATCTACGATGGAGTGAGCTTGCCTAGAAGATGCCTGTTCACTCAAGATATGTACTCGGAAAAAGACGGGACGTAGATCTGCCTGGAAGTCCGATGGTAAAAAGGGGAAGGTGGGATTATTTCGTGCAGTTCTTGTGCTCACTCCCCGAAGTGTAGTCTCATAGTATAGTACTAGTGTTTTGAGGTGGTCGTGCAGTTGTTAATGTGGAGTCATCTAACCCTTGCAGTCGTAGCGTCAGGTGACTTGTGGTACGTGGCTCACTCCTCGACGGCTCGGGCTTGCGGCCCAAGTGTTCGGCAGATTGGCCTGCGGCCTCACTGCAGCACACTAGAGGGGGTGGTGGGGGAGGGGAAGTTATTTAAGATATAGCGACTTTTTAGTAACCCATCACTATAACCAACATGCTAAACGTGGCATTTATAGATAGACCTGGGCTATGTCTACCCTGCAAGGACGTATAGTATCATCATCATCAGGTCCTTTTTAGTCTCCACTACAGGAGCACGACCCTTTCTGCACTACTAGGGCCATACTTGGCCAGAGCAGCCAGAGGACTTGGCCTACACTCTCCACGCTGGCCAGACGAGTTGGAGAGGTGTCGTATAGTATGTAGTCGTATAAAAAGAAGTTACGGTTATTAGAAATAGTACCTAAGGACTGGAAGTTTCTTGTTCTTTACAGTTTCGAAGATCTCCAACTAGTTAATATAGATATTTAGAATTTACTATATTGGGCAAGATATGTAAGCATATGAATAAAATACTTATATGTTTTCATTATACATATTTATTATTGTCATTAGTTATATTATAACATTTTTTGTGTCAATCCCAAATCAACGGACTCCTGCTCAGATTCTGCACCAAGTACCTCCTTCGTGAGCTCCTTGTAAGAATTGGACATTGAATCGCGGACTTTCTGAACAAGAGCGGACACGTCAGCCTGGGTCAGGCCTTCTGTCGAAACTGGCTCCAAAATCTGAATTATAATACGACCTGTAATAAAAGGGAGAGATGTTTAATTTAGTAAACGTTTAAGGGTCAGTTCAGACAGAGAGGAGCGCAGTGGAGAGGATTTTATTAAGGCACAAGGTGCCACCAACCTTAATTAATTTGTGCTATAATATGCTAAAATCTCACCGGATTTGAAGGTCTTTGTCTTGTAGTCCAGGAAATAATAAGGAGAGATGACTATCGGGATGATCGGTATCTGCGCCGCGACTGCGGAGTGGAACGCGCCTTTTTTGAAAGGCAGGAACTCTTCCTGGTTGTAATTCCTTGTTCCCTCCGGGTAAACCAACAATTTCACCTGTAAGTAGTATCACGTGCATTTAAGTATAAGTACATTTTTTCAATGTCCTATGAAAAAGATACCTTTTGACAAATAGGGTAAAAAAAAGCTCTTTCTGATAAATTAGGTAATTCACATTTTTAAATAAGATCCCAAAAAAAATCACTTAAAGCCTATGAATTTGTGATGTCAAATGCTATCATTTTGTACGCCTGACCTGAGAATCTCGTTCCTTTACGGATCAGAAGGTTTTGTAAGCTAAATGTCCTCGATAGCTAGCTAATTACTCTATGTATCGTTTACGGTTAGTAATTGCTTTACATAAGTATATATTTATAAATTCATTGAACTATCTAAAATATTATTTTGCTGTTTTTAGGGTTCCGTAGAAAACAAGATACCCTTATAGTTTCGCCATGTCTGTCCGTCTGTCCGTTCGCGGTTACACTCAGAGGCTATCAGTACTATAGAGAGTTGTAATTTGGTACGAATATGTTTATTAATCATGCCAAAAAAATGGTAAAATAAAATATTGAATTTTTTTTTTTGCTTTGCTCCCTATTAAATTGGGCGTAAATTTTTTTTTGCGTCTTACTCAACGTGTAGGTTGTAATTGAATAGGTCTTTTAAAAGTATTGTGGGGTTGTGAATATCATTTTTCGAATAACTCATGGTGGGGTCGCAGTTCTAACCCAACCGAACCTACTTTTCTGGTAGGAACTTGTTCCTTTTGATTATTTGTATAAAAATATGTAATTTTATACATACATGTTTTATTTTTACAAATAAACCTAACGAACCTAACCTTCACTCCGCGGCAAAGTTGTTTTTGTGTCTGTGTCACTTTTGCCCTAACCTTGAGTCGCTCGCTCGTGTTTTGATCACAAAGAAACCTAAAAAAAACCTTTGTCCCAGGATCCATCCTAAGGGGGCCTGGGGGCGAAACCCCCGCTATAGCAAAAACAACTTGGCCATGGTAGGTAGGTTAGGTTTTTTTTAAGTTTCCTTGTGATCAAAACACGAGCGAGCGAGCGAGCGACTCAAGGTTAGGGCAAAAGTGGTAAGAAAACAATACCAAAAAGGGGGGCCACCTTTTTGGTATTGTTTTCTAGTCACCCTCCTTCCTAATTTTTCTACCTTTTGCGGGTTGATAATGATAGTAAATGCAAATCTGTGTATAATATGAAAAAGGTTACTTCTTTTACTTATAGACATTAAAATTATTGATAGTAAAACATCTGTTAAAATAAAATTACATGCTTTGATAATCGGACAACGGTTTTTCTAGAAAACGTAACATATTTAAGTCTATCTGGCATTTAAAACTTCGTTTTCGAAGAAATGAATGAAATTCGAATAGAAAAAAATCGTAAGTATGATCGGTTACCCTGTGATATACCTACTAAATCTTGTTACCAGCGCTTGCCACTACTTGTGGTGGTACTCAAATATATAATACTAGCTTTTGCCCGCGGCTCCGCCCGCGTCAATGGCGATCCCTCGGGAACAGTACTTTTATCAAGGAAAAAATGTACCCTATGTCCTTCTCCGTACACCAGATAACGTATAAGCAAAATTTCATGATGATCGGTTTCAAACAAACTCACATTCGCATTTATAATATTAGTTAGGAGATTTTTTAATTTCCCTTGTAAAGTCATCATCATTTCGTGTAGGTGTCACGGTCTATCGAGCATGCACACCATGGTGTTAGAGTTCTTCGGAACCGCCTCTCGGCCTCTGACGAGGTTCCTTTAAAGATTACTAGATGGGAGCCGGGACCAACGGCTTAACGTGCCTTCCGAAGTACGAAACATCTTTATTATCAGACAATCAGGTGATTCAAGCCTGCAATGTCCTAACCAAACTGGAAGCAACTAAACAAAGTCTCACGCGCGCATCGTGTCGCGACGGTTCGCACGCAGTGGCGAAAAACGAGTTAAAATGTCGAGTATAGTGAAGTGCAGTCAGTGCAATAATCGTAGAATCGAGATGTGCTGGACATTGTTTCTCTTATGAGGGTAATGGAGCCCGATGTGACGCCGATTTTCGTCGCTAAGAAAATCGAAAAACTGCCTCCGGTAAATATTGATCATGTTGACGTCACGAAGCTGCTAAAGGATATAACCCTAATTAAGTTTAAAGTCGATGAAATTAGCGGGTCTTATGTGATACATGAACAGCTTAAAGAACAATTACACAATATAAAATATGATTCAATTTTATCGACAAATAATCCTTCATATGAAAATATAAATATGAAAAGGGGTTGTAATTATCAAGTGTATCAGGATAGCGGGCCTATAGGGCTATCGTGTTTAGAAGTATCGAACACCGCCATTGCACAAGAAAAAGAAATGACAAATGATTGTTGTTCATCGGCTGATAAGCATACAAATAACAGTAAATCATCTAATTGTAGCAGAAATACTCATAAAACGACCGAGAACAATCACGAGGGTACACAGGATACCCGCGAGTCACTCATACACAGCGCAAAACAATGCGACGTCGTCGATAGCCCGGTAACCGAGACCGGTTCTCCGAGGCTGCCGCTTGAGTCATGCGCGGCCATAGGTACGGGGAGCCAGCTGATCGTGGCGGATAATAAAGAGCAAACCGATGACCAGGACGGTGAATAGCGCAAAGTGCAGAAGAAGACTAAACTGAAGTATAGATATCGTGGCCAGAGGGGCAAAAATGACGAACATAATGGAAATTTTAAAGCTGCCGAAAGGCAGTCACCTATGTTTATTTCAAATGTTCACAAAGATACAGACGAAAAGGACATTATTTCTCATATCTTTAAGAAAACTAAACAGAAAGTTGAATTACAAAGAGTACATATGAAAAGAGAGACAAATCACAAGGTATATAAATTTTTTGTACGCATGTCAACATTGGCATTATTTTTGGACGAGACGTTGTGGCCAACGAGTATAATGTTCAGAAGATTTGTTTATTACAAACATGCATTTAAGGACAGAGGTACCTCTGAGAACGGCCCGACAGCAAGTGTTAATGGACGTACGGAATAAAATAATAACATTTAACTGTAAGAATGTCAAACGTTCAATTAACGATATAAGACGTCTGTGTCGGTCTTGCGACATTGTCGCACTGCAAGAGACTTGGTTGTTTCAAGAGGAGTTGCCTTTCTTAGGTACCATAGATGAGGACTTTGGTTACACGGGCACCTCAGCGATGGATAGTGGTGAAGGCATGCTGTGTGGACGTCCTTACGGAGGTGCAGCGTTGTTATGGCGGCGCAGTGCCTTATCGAATGTTACAGTGGTGCCGTGCGATATTCCTAGAATATGTGCTATTAAAATAGTAGTAGGTAATAAATCAGTGCTAGTGATAAATGTGTACATGCCCACGGACAAGTTACCCAACCTAGCGGAGTTCACACACTGTCTCGGGTCAGTAAGCGCTATTATAGATACTCTCGATATTTCGGATGTTCTTGTGATTGGTGACTTTAACGCGCACCCCCATAAAACATTTTATTATGAATGAATTAATTTTTGTGATGATAATGAATGGACATGTATTAATATTGAGAAATTAGGTTTGACATCGAATACTTTTACTTTTATAAGTGACGCACATGGGACAACCAGCTGGTTGGACCATTGTTTAGTAACGAAATCAGCTCTGAGCTTGGTGGATAATGTTCATGTTATGTATGACGTACTATGTTCGGATCACCTTCCATTAGTCGTGGAGTGCAACCTTAATGTTGTTGGATCAAGACCTCTTACAAACAAAAATGACTATGTAAAATGTAATAACGTCATTTGGGGTGAAAGATCTAACGAGGAGATTGAGATTTATTCTCAAAAGTGTCAAAAAAGATTATGTAATATTGATTTTCCTATAGAGCTCTCAAATTGTTGTGATAAAATGTGTACTGATCCGGAGCATAGGGTCATTATAGATAGTGTGTACACAGAAGTCGTAGATGCTTTGAGTCCAGCTGCGGCCGACAGTCGGGGGAATAGATTGGTTAAACGGAAGGCTGGGCGCGTGGTAGGCTGGAACAGGCATGTTAGCAGTGCTTACAGGGAGGCTAGGTCTAAATTCGATCTGTGGATACATAATGGTAGGCCGGCACAAGGTACTGCTTATGAGGAGATGCGAAACAGCAGGAAAATATTTAAATCAAGACTAAAATGGTGTCAAAATCATAAGGATCAGATTAAAATGGACATCTTAGCTGAAAACCACTACAAGAGCGACTTTCGTGCGTTTTGGAAAAACACAAATAAAATGAACCGTGGACCTAGCCTGCCTGAGTGCGTTGAAGGTGTTACCGGCGAGAAGGAAATAGCAAATTTATTTAAAAATGCGTTTACTGTCGAGCCAGTACTCACCGGAAAAACTGAAATGTTGCCCAATGTTGGGACTCCGGGATGTGACTTGGGGATTAGATTTACAGCCAAGGATGTTGCTATGGCAATAAAGTCAATTTCAAAGGGCAAGTCCCCAGGTCATGATGGTCTGAGCATTGAGCATCTCCAGCACGCGGGCTCTCATTTACCACGGATACTGGCAATGCTGTACACCCTCTGCGTAGTTCACTCGTACTTGCCAAAGAAGTTAATAAGGACGCTCGTAGTGCCTATTATTAAAAATAAAACTGGCGATACAGCAGACAAAAGCAACTACAGACCAATATCGCTAGCTACCGTTATCGCGAAAGTGTTTGACGGCACGTTGAATGCGCATCTCAATAAATATTTTACTCCGCATGATAACCAGTTTGGTTTCAGGCCTAAGCTATCAACGGAGAGTGCAATTGTGTGTATGAAGCATGCCGTCAGGTACTACACGGATAAGAACACCCCTGTGTACGGCTCTTTCCTCGATCTGTCGAAAGCTTTTGATCTGGTTTCCTATAATACCTTGTGGAAAAAATTAGAACAAGCCAATTTACCACCAGAATTAATAAATATATTTAAATACTGGTATGGAAACCAGGTCAACAACGTGCGATGGGCGGGTGCACTATCAGACTCATACAGGTTGAAGTGCGGAGTGAGACAGGGGGGTTGAGCTCACCGACGCTATTCAACTTGTATATCAATGACCTGATCGTCGGTTGTCACGTTGATGATATTTGTTATAATAACATTAGCTACGCGGATGACATGGTGTTGCTGAGCGCGTCGATTGGTGGTCTCAGAGAGCTGGTTTGTGTATGTGAAGCTTATGCAAAGCGTCACGGACTTAAATACAACGCGAAAAAGAGTAAGCTCATTGTATTTAAATCTCGTAAAGATTGTCCGACTGAAGTACCCCCTGTAAGACTCGGCGGTGTGCCTTTGAGGCGGGTACACCTAGTTAAGTATCTCGGTCATATTGTGACGGACGAATTAAATGATGACGCGGATATTGAGCGCGAACGGAGAGCGCTGTCGATCAGAGCCAACATGATAGCTCGCAGGTTTGCCCGCTGTTCAACGGAAGTGAAGACAACACTATTCAGGGCCTATTGCACCTCTTTCTATACTTGCAGCCTGTAGGTTAGGCACTCCCAACGTACGCTAAACTCCCTTCGCGTTCAATATAATAACGCGTTCAGGACGCTGTTGCGGCTGCCGCGATTCTGCAGCGCGTCGCCTATGCTAGCTGAGGCGCATGTAGACGGATTTCACGCTACTATGCGCAAGCGAGCAGCATCGATGATGCGGCGGACTCGTGGCAGCGACAACAGTCTCCTGCGTGTTGTTGGGGACCGCATGGATGGCCCTTTTATGGCCAGTTGGGTCGCTGTGCACATACCAATTACTCCCGCACAGCGTCAATATTAAACCGAAATGTAATAAAAGAATATATATATTAATAATATTAATTAATAATGAGGCTCCAGATGCAATGTTTACTAACAAAAATGGACCGTTTTAAATTGCCTGAATAAATGATTATTGATTGATTGAAAGTATGCTAACCGTGGGAATCGAACCCAAGATCCCCGAGGCTACAGGAAAACGCTTTAACCACTAGACCACGGAGGTGGTCTAGTAAAGTAGGATTTTATAACTCTTTCTTCAGTTACCACCGTCCTATCTGGGCTCGTTATCAGACGTTTTTAGTGATTAAACCGTGAGGCGTGAACTCAAAGCTGGCATTCGGAACTACGGAACCCTACACTGCGCGTGGCCCGACACGCACTTGGCTGGTATTTAAATTTTCACAACCCCGGCCTGTTTTTTAAAATACCTACTTTACAAACATGACAGGCGTGTTGAGGTTGTTGAGGAAAGTGACCCCAAAATTTCTGATGATATTATGCTGTATGTAAGACACAGCTACAATCTATAAAAGTATAGAACAAGTGACGACATTGGATTGACTCGTTTTATAAACAGTTATTATAATACTCATGATTAAGTGCAATCTATTACAATTTATTACTGTAGTAGGACGACTAGGACAGTTAGTATTTTGGATTTCGTGCCCAAATAGTAAAAGGGTAGGCGTCTCGTAGAACAGCATAACGTTATACTTCTTATCCACATGATTTTCAACAAAATCATAAAGAAACAACACGTACACACGAAATTCTACAAGAGTTTCAACGTGAAAAACTCAGTATTTAACTTCTGAATGGGGTTGCTATGTAAAGGTACGCCACGCACTTATACTTGTTCTGTGAATGTATGTAAGCATTACCTTTACCTTTTTTTTCTTAATTTCTTGTCCAATTTTCATGAGCTGGGCGCGCGCTGTCTCACTCTTATTTCGGTTGATAAACTGAACACCAGCGAGCAGGCCCGGGGGTCCATACAGAGGCACATATTTCAATTCACTTTTGCCAAGCACAATAAACTTTTTCGGAATATCCCAAAGGTTTAGGCTAACTAAAATGAGACACAACTAAAAAATAGCAGAACTTTGTAAAAATCTGATTAGTTTTATTCATATTGCAACCCCCGTAGCATGGTACGCGACAACGTTTATCGATTATCGCCATCTGGTTTTCCGTAATATTAAAGTGCGAAATTTGGATAGTTTATCGAGCGATATAAATGGCATCGCGGGCGCCATGGTGCGGGGTCTGGAAAGAATGCACAAAGCAACGTTCAACAAGGGTACTGTTACAGGGCTGCAGCTAGACTCGAATTTGAGGTAAGGCAGCATTAGTTGAGGAAGGGCGATTCAAATGCCATCTATACACAAAACAAAAAAATATTTGAATATTAAATGAATGTCACAAACAATTCGTAAAGTTCAGATAATTATCGGTACATTTTTTTTTATCTTAAACTATGAACTAACAATTTAATTATAATATTTTTTGGTATTTTTTAAGATAGGCATTGTCATTTCACAGTTGCCATTGACCCATTTTTTTTTTTTGGACGGTCTATTAAGCTAGCTCCATGTGAGCTTTCGCTACTTCACCGGGCGTTTGAGGCGAGGGCAGAATGCCCTTAACCTTTTAGACAACATCACCAATGGGCCCCCAGGAGGGACGGACCTCGGCTTTGGGCGTTGCCTGTGTGCGCAAGGCTTGTAGAGACAGCTAGCTATCATATTGCCTGATGGGCCGCGTATACGTGCATGCAAGCCTAAAGGGCCAATCTGAGAATCAATGGCAAAAGCCTTTGGAGAGCAGCAACTCTCATCTTTTGCCTTATGGGCCATAGCTACGGCCCTATACTGTTATTGTTGAACGTTGGTGACCACCGAAGATTATTGCGATCATTCGCCGAAACTGCTCTTGTTATTATTGATAATCTTTCAGATAAAAATAAATGACTTTTATTTAACATTGTGTGTAAATGAATTTTATTTAACAAAATGACTTTTATTTTACTGGACAAAATTTGATTAAAACCAATGATATGTGAACCCTTTCAAATAAAATCTTTAAAAGTAAATTTCAATTAGTTTCATTATTAACTGGCTTATTAGGATACATAACTACTTGATAAAAAGATTCGTTCGTTGAATTGATAACCTTTTTTGAAGTTGGCACTGCAAAATGATAGCTGGCAAATATTGCCGGAATCGGGTAAGCGCGCCCGGCCTCCCGAGCCGATATTTGTTTTCCCCCATTCATCCGAGTGAGTAGTATCCCAATACCTATCATTCCCTTCCCAAATTTAACAAATTCTTATCCTTCCCTTAAAAATGCTTGCAATGGGCAGCAGCGTCGATTTTTTTTATTTTTAAGCACAAGAATCCAAAGAAACTGCGCTGCTGTGTGGTGAGTCCTCCTATAGAGCGAAGAATTGACAACTTACTGCAAACCAGAAGTGATGGTTTTTATTTATGCAATTGAAAGAACCTTATATGTAAATACTTCCAAATTTTTTTATCCAAATTTAAATATCTATGAATATTTGAAAAAAATGCCTAATATAGGATTTATAAGCAATATTCTCATGCTTTGTCACACGACAATGTCAATGTCATTGTTAATCTGCCAAAAAGTGATGACGTTGACTGCCAAGTCTTATGAGTTGCCAGGTTGGGGAATATTTTCCCTGAAATATGGAAGTGTACATGGACTGCTTTTTTGTGATACTGCTTAGCTTCTATTGTTGCATATTTATTTTTTAATTTTACTATTGAATACCTACCTCTACTATTTGCCATATTGAGGGTTTTTTGAAATGTCGCTAACCAGGCGTCAGCACTGAAGGTTCAGTTCAGATAACTGTCAAAAGTGTCACATACAGCCTCCACCCACACATACGACACATAATGGCCTCCAGCTCCAACAGCAGCAGCAGCGTGCAGCTGCTGCTGCTGTTTATTTCTGTGCATGCTGCCAGTGTTCATCGATTTATAAGACGTTATCATATCACGTCACAAATGCAGTACCAAATAGATTACAGCAACATTGGAGTTCAATGTGACTTATGTGAATTTGAAACTAACAACCATCAAATGCCAGAGCAAGAACATTATAATGGAAAATTTATCGGAGTTGAAATTATACAGTTTAATCTATATTTATTCGTAGAGTTTAATAAAATAAAAACAGCATAAATTAGAATAAAAGTTTTTATGTCCCTTCCATCTGGTTTGCTTTCTATATATATTCTTTAACTATACTACATTAATTTAGAGGTATATTTTTTGCTATTATTGGTAACACATACTATTAGGCCCTCAAACTTCATTCAGAAGCATTGGCGTAATTTATCCATTCGGCGAGCAACCACCAGCACGGTAAGTAAATCTCACTTTAACAAACACACCAAGTGAAGTTTATTATAGTGCAATATAAAAAAAAACGGTCCTTGTACTCTGTACGAATTTTGGGAAAAATATTCCCCAACCTGGCAACGCAAAAGACTTGGCTATCAACGTCATCATTATTTGACAGATTGACAATAGCATTGACATTGTCATGTGGTTAAGCATGGGAATATTGCTTTATAAATCCTACATTTGGGATTTTTTTTCAAAAATTCATTAAAAAAAATAATTTTGGTTAAAAAAAGTTGAAAAAGTTCTGGAAGTATTTACATTTAACCTCTCGTGCCACACTATCGAACGCCATTGCAAAGTTGAAGAGCACGGCAGCCACGCACTCCTTGTTGTTGGCACTCTCCGACGAGTGTTGTTGAGTGCTCAAACCTGAACCCAAATTGCTTCGCACGTGGAGTGATATGCGCAGCAATATGCCGGAGCACCAGCCGTTCAAACAGCTACGAGAGTTTACTCAGCAGCGCGATGGCCTGATAATTTTCGGGTCGGCTTGCATCCTGATAAAGCTGTGTCAGTGGCAGAGTGCTGGTCAAAACATATGAATCGTCTGAGTCGACACGCTATGAGTATGATTTGCAAATATTTCCGGGATCGAAGAAGGAGAATTTCAGCGTATTTGTGCTTACGAGCATTGTCCACACTAAAAGTTAAATGATAAGATATAAAAAAACATCGATACTTACCGAGAAAGTCTAACATGGATTGATGATTTACAGTAACAATAGCCGCGGAGTCTATGGCTAAATTTTCCCTGTTTCTAATAGTTACCGGAATTTCCAACAGTCTTGCAACATACTTAGCTGCTGGAGCAAAAATACTGAAAACGTTAAAACATTGTATTTAAGTGGTGCAAAGGTAGTAAACATCTAAATTTAACAATAAGGGATCCATATGAACATTGCGAGCGCTGTGAAAGCTATTGATGATACATCTGAGCGTGTTTCCGGTTGCGTCCGTTACGAATAGATTGCGTGATAAAAATCGAAACCTATGCGGACGAAATCGCAGGATACAGTATAATCCCCTAAGAGAGTACCCTACCTAGTAGAGTACCCTTACTACCAAAGAGATATCCCATACAAAGTCCCACTCCATTTTTAACCCCACCCACAGCAATCTGAGCTTTCTTATAAGGCCCATTGTAAAGGACCACGTTTCTAAGCCGTAAATCATCACACACTGATTGAGGACTTTTGTTTTTTAGGCACTTTCGATGAAAAGACACTAAAAAGCTTCCCGAATGTTACTCAGCTGAGGACGAATTCCTCGAAAGGACTCGTCCTTGAAGCCGCAACTGCCTGTTAGGCTCTTCTGTCATATGTAGACATATTGGGCTATAACTTCAAGGGTAGAGTTCCCAACATAAACTGGTGACGGTGCAACATGGATATTCGACATGATCTTCTTTTTTTCCATGTTCATTTTAAGGCCCACCTGCTGTGAAACTCCTTTGATAGAGCATGGACTTAAATCTTTCAGCGATACCGCCATGACTACGATATCTTCGGAAAATCGAAGGTAATTGACATGAGGTTGACGCCAAATATTTTCCATTCCAAAATCTTGAAGGCATTATTCAAAGCTGTTCTTGTACTCGGACTGACATAATGGCATTCTTGTATAAATACTTCGAATCGATATACTGATGGTCATACGGTATCGTAGGAGAGACGCAATATGAGAGAATATGGCATAGATTATAAGTCGTTCTAATTCTTATCACCCACTTATGATAGATCCGAATCTTGATTTACTGTCGTGGACGTGTCTGCCTTTTTAAAGTTGGTTATGCATTGAAGTAGTTTAAAAAAAAAATTACGCCGACTACCTATGAATTCTCCACAAAAGTACAAAGGTGCAAGATCAGAAATCACGATATCAGAAAAGTATTACATGTAACTTATAATAAAATATGACGTCTTGTGTTTGGATGCTTACGTAGAGATAAAATAATGACAGTAAGGCTTTGCTTCGAAATCTACGCGCGTCCGTCGGCCGGGATATCTACCGGAGTAGAGCCTAGATGGTGGGGTGAGCAACGTCACATTTGATATAATAGCTATATGTACGTCACAGTAATAAGTTACATGTAATACTTTTCTGGTATCGTGTTTTTTAATCTTGAATCTTGTAACTTATAATAAGTTTTACATGTAATACTTTCCTGGTATCGTGTTTTCTGTTCTTACACCTTTGAACTTTTGTGAGAATTCAATATGTAGTCGGCGACTTACATGTACATTTACATCAAAAAGTCTTTGATCGGCTTAAGGCATCGTTCACACCGACGTATTTACTGCCGTGGATACGTACTTGTGTTTTGTACATATGCCATCATGACAATACTTGTAACGCTCCATAGTTCTGGACTTCTTGATGTATTTTTGGGACTCTATTTCGATATAGCATTATCATCAAAATCGCATCAGGTACGCGCGCCCGGCCTGCCGAGCTGCTTCTTGCCTTTCCTCCATTCATCTGAGTTAATAGTATAAAAATACCTCCATTCCCTTCCCAAATGCAACACTCCCTTCTGTACCCGGCTTAAAAATGCCTACGTGGGCAGCAGCATCGGAAGCATAAGTAAAAAAAAAAAACTGCGCTCACTAGCCTGCCTGCCAAGCGTGTTAAGAATAGCAATATCCTTCCATTAAACTTAAATCTTGGGGAGAGGCTTATGTCTAACAGTAGCCTTCTTAAGGATGAAATGGTAATGAATGATGAATCAAAAATACTTTTGATGAAATATAACAACACTATATACACAAACCGCGACAAAAAGCGTCCTCCCTCATCAAATAAGCGCCCATTAGACATTTGGGTGCAGATTTTCCGTTTAAATTTGAATTTTGGGTTTCGAAATCCAGATTCCGAAAGTCGAGTTATAGACCATGCTCGGCTTTAGACATCGTCTACACCATCGTATTGTCCGCCGATGACTGTGAGCATGCTTATTAATCATTTTGTCATGTTCGGTGAACGAGAAAATATGAATCGCGCGCTTACAAGGGTGGCGGACACAATACGTTTTGTGTGAACGATACATTAAGATTGACGGTGTAGTTGGTGCTTTTGAAGTTATTTCATACTAGCTTTCGTCCGCAGTTTCGCTCGCGTCAACGTCGTTCCCTCGGGAACAGTACCTACTTTTTTTCGGAATGAAAGGTAGCATTTGCCCTTCTCCGTACACTTGTATGCAAAATTTCATGATGACAGGTTCAGTAGTTACGGCGTAGAAGCGTAACAAATAACAAACCAACTCATGTCGCATTTATAATATTAATAATTATAGTAAGGAATAGTAAGGACAAGGATAAAGGACAAGGATAAGGATAGTAAGGAAGTAATGATAAGGATAGTAAAGAATTAAGAATTGCGTCCGCCTGTAACTGCAGTGACACCCAGCATGTTTTACATTTTCTAACGCGACGAATAAATATCTCGCAACCGGGAAGGCTAGGCTTGAGCCCGATGGTCCAGTAGGTCGGAGCATTATTAGCTCTTGCGAATGTTAAAAAACCCCAGGTACGGTCCTCATTAGGATGGGTAACCGCAAGTGGCATAAAAATATTCCGAACTTCTCCGTGTTTCGAAATGTAAGTTTTAAGCCGTCAGTCCTGTCTGGAACCCTTCGTGACAGTCGTTAAGCTATGCCAGGTGTCTTAAGGTAGCTTAAAAAATTTGACGCCAGTGCCGGCCGGCCACTTACATACAAAAAACAAACAAATAACTAGAAAGAAAAAATCTCTACCTTATAATAATAATTCTTTATTTCCAGGTACCGGTAATTGGATTGGTATCGGTATTTCAATAAAACGACGGTAAGTTTAATAAAGTTAATAACAGAAGTATCTCTACTAAATACCGGTAAACAGTACCGGTACTTAGTACCGGTACTCGTATCGGGAATTATTATTTTGTTAATATGTGTCGTTGCCGTGTTGTGCATGTGCGGCGTCAGGCGGGAAGCGGGGGCCGACAATGGGGCGGCACGCGAGTCCCATGCGGGGGACTGCATCAATGCGTAGGTACCAGTTTTTAACAATATTATTACCGTTATTTTTCTAGATGATTACCGTTAAAATTTAACAGAATATAAGTACCGGTACTTATATTGTGAATTTGGTACCGGTAACAAGCCCTGCCTGACGGATTACAACTCGTCAGAAATAGGAAAGTTTCGCCAGTTCGCTGACCGTTGCCACTTTTTCACTTCTTTATCGATCTGTTTGTCTAATCGGTATAAAATAGCAATACTTACAAGATTAGAACCTAAAACAAAATTAATGTGGCAGCCCCAAGTAGTGTGGTTGTACCCTCTCAAAGACCAATGTTTGTAAACAGAGTACGAAACACAAAAATACGTCAGTCTGTGGTTCGCAACGAACTGTCCCAATACTGGCAATGTGTACTTTATTGCGAAAAAATAGTGAGGAACTCCCGCAGTTCATGGTAAGTTTTTCAATGCCAATTTACGTTTTTAGGGTTCCGAACAAGGAACCCTTATAGTTATGCCATGTCTGTCCGTTTGTCCGTCCGCGGTTTTCTAGGCTACTCCAATGTGTAGGGTGTTGTTGAATAGATCTTTTAAAAATATTGTGAGGTTGTGAACATCATTTTTCTATTAACTTATCCGTTTCGGAAATATTTGGTTTTATAGTCCAAGTTTTTGTTAGAGTCCAGTGTCCGTCCCCCCCACTATCTACTAAATGGCTGTATATAAACACGTGAAAAAAAATCACGGTAATAATATATATATAACGAAGTTTAAAGGAAAATTTTTAGAGCTAAGTAGAGTTTATAAATTAAAGTGTTATATTTGATCAACTTATAAATATGGTAAAGTAAAATACTCGGTAAAGTAAAATTTCATACAAATTGAATTAAAAATGAATATAAATTTTCGAACTACGTAAAGTCAAGTAAATATGAAAGTTTTACTAATAATACCTAAAATAATAGCAATGTGTTTTCGTTCGACAGCGCGCGGCGCTTGGCGGAACGATAGGAGGCCGCTTGGTACCTATTGCACTCGGGAATCAAAGTAGGTAATATACCTACGAAATTATGTTACCAGCGCTTGCCTGTACTCGTGGTGGTACTCAAATGGATAATATTTTTTCTAATTTCCCTTGTGAAGTAGGACTTATAAATCATTTTTCAGTTACCACTGTCATATGTGGGCTCGTTTTTAGACGTAAGATAATGGACGGAACGTGTGCGCGAGTCCGACTCGCACTTGGCCGGTTTTTTGATTTGTTTGTATTGATAGACGATGAGTTAAAATATTTATTAAAAATGAGTATTACTTAAGATTTCTTTGGTAAAAGTATTAAATTGAATAATTGGTCACTGGTTACCTCGTGTACGTACAAAACCTACTTTTCGACCCTTGCGGTCGAAAACTGGCGTAACCGAGTCCATGACAGTTGCATATTTCATTACAAATTAATGAATAAAACTACTAAACCTATTTTTTTAAATTTAAACCATTAATTTCATCAGAATTGAGCCAATTTCCGACCGAACTACTTCAAATGTCGTTAATCTTGGTATAAAATAGTATAAATATGTAATAGCTGTATACTGTGTTCCGACTACCATATTCGAATATTTTACAGTTTTTTAGTTAAATTGTATCTTGTCGTGCAAAAATCACATTAATTCAACACATCTGTACCGAAATCTGTTTAGCTAATGAAAAAGACAAATACGAATATGAAATTAAATTCTTAAATGATTCTGTTAAATGGTTGAACAGTCCTCAATAAATTAAAAGGGTCAATATCAAAACAGCGTTTTTAACGCGTCCAAGCTGAGAATTGTGGTGATAAGTGCATTATAATTTATGATTATTTTTTCTAGTATATTATAGCTAGCAACACAGTTAACTTAACTTTTATTTTTTTGTAAAAGTTAATAGTTTTTTGTCAAAAAATAAAAATTCTCCTCTTTTCAGTCTTCAGTGGCTTATCCCAAATCGACTTTGCGTCGAACACACATTCACTATGACTGTGTTTTACATTTGTTTTTAAAAACAGTTAACTCGTTTAATTATTTGATAGTCATAGCCTTATATAACGGTCATACTATTTTATTTTGTCGTTTATAATACACAGGACACACGTTCAAAATTTGTCCAGCCGAAACTGTAAGATTAGGTGGCACATTTTCAACAACTCGTGTCTTCTCCTGTATTCGTTCGGGAGATGTCACTTTGCCATTCCCCGATCCCCTAAGTCACGCGCTATCGCTTGCCGGGATCGAAGGTATGATTGTGCGCAGCATTTTCCCGCCAAAACGTAAGTAAACCGTTTGGTGGCGTTTTATTTCGATAATTGTAAGATTGGGTGGCTCAATTTATACGTTTACCTTTAAGTCCACTTGTCGAAAATAAACACCGTTAGATACATTTTTGGTATATATTCCATTGTATATTATTATATTAGCTGTAAATTTACTTATCTATTAATGACAATTGTTTTTCATGATTATTTAGATTTGGTGGTGCAGTTTAGGTGGCTCAGGTGGCGCAATACGTGCCACCAAATCTGAAAATTACAGGAATTCTATTATTTTTTTATTTATATATATATGTGAGTTATTGTAATTAAGTTTATAATTGTATATATCTGACCAAAGCAATGCGGCTAGCAAACCATTTTTTCCTGTTTCAACTGAACTACTACGATTTTTCCAAATGAGGCCTTTAGGTGATATGACCCAGGTATTGTCTACCCCGTAAGGTATAAATACTTAATATAAATTAGATTATAATGTATGTAAGTTTGCTAAGCATGTATTTATTGTGCTGATAGTAAATTTATGCGTAAAAAATTGTAGTAGTAATCAATTTATGTAAGTATTTTAGGATGGCAAAAGAAAAACAAACTAGAGAAGAAAGATTAGAAAAAAAAATAGCTGGAAGAAAAAGGAAAGCCAGAATAAAAAGTGACCCTGTTAAAGTGGAAAATCTAAGGACGATTGAGAGGGAAAGATATTATAAAGGAGAATAAAAGAGAATAATGAGTTAGCTATTAATAATATGACTCGTCTGGTAAAAAGAATAGCTAAAAAATAAAATATTAGTTAACAGGGAATATTATGAACGCCAAAAAGATGGTATATATTAATTCTGAAAAACGTTATTGCTCAGATTTCGAAAACATTTGCTCTTCTACTTTGTCGCAATTTGGAAGATCTAAGACTCAAGAAGAGAAAGTAATTATTGAGAAGCTACTGAATTCAATTATTATTAGATTTAAGTTTTGTTTTTAACGAGCTTTCGACCGCAGCTCCGTCAGCGTCAATGTCGATCCCTTGGGAATAGTAAATTCTCCCGGGATAAAATGTACCCTATGTCCTTCTCCGTACTCCAGATAACCTATATGCAAATAATGATAATCGGTTAAGCAGTTACAACGTGAAAGCGTAACAAACAAACAAAGTTACTTTCGCGTTTATAATATTAGTTAGGATAGGATACTTATTCAGTGATCTCATTTTTATTAAAAGCTTGCTTAAGTTAATAAACTTACTTAGCAAGCTTTTAATAAAAATGAAATGACTTTGAGATATCAATAAAAAGCTAATAGTGGCTACGAAGATATTAGTATCTAAGTACTAGATAATATCTACATATTGACATGTTACTTATTGATTTTAGAATGTTTAAATGTTAAATATTTAATTGAATTTTTAAACATTGACGTAAATTGTGAAATTTATTTGTTTTATGCTTACACTTTAGAAGAAAGATAAGGAACGACTTAATATTTAATTGATGTTAATTACTACATTTAAGTTTTTATGTTAAGCACTTATTTTGTGATCTCATTGCTATTGAAAGCTTTAAAATTAAATTAATTTAAAATTAAATACTAATTATGCATGTTATTATTTTAAAAGATACAGTTTTCGTTTGTAAGATTTTATGACAATATTAAAAATATTGGAGTGAAATGTTTTTAAATTTGAGTATAATACATTTTAATTAATTAGATAAATGATCTAATAACGATATACGTTTTATTTTTGGACTTCGGAAATATTACCACATTTCCTTGTTTCGCTCTCAGTTATCTTGGCTCCCTATTCACATGCGCCGCAACGTCAGAATCCTTTCTATGCTTTAATCTATCCTCAATGATCCTAATTCTTCTTCTTATTTAAAATCTAGATTTAATTTCCTAAATTCTACTCAAACTTGATCCCTTCGCTCCTCTAATAGTTTAGTGTTAGCTACTTCTCTTTATCGTACTGACTTCATGGATAAATCTTTTTAAGTCCAAGCTATTCAGCTCTGGAATGCTCTCCCTAATTCAGTTAGAAGAGCCCCAAGTCGTGGCACTTTCAAGCGTGCGGTTCACAAGATAATGCTTTAGAAGGTTACTACTCTTCAAAAATTATCAACTTAACATAAGTTATCCCCATGTATATAAATTTATATATGTAGATTATACATATGTATATTCTGTATTTGTATTCGCAATTTGCATATTTTTTATTATTAATAAATTACTTTAACTAATGCAATAACTCACTCCCTAACTTAATTTCTCTGCTTGGTGCTATGATTGGTAGAGAATGCTTAATTGCATTAAGTCCACCATTTGTACTCTTTTATTTAAATTGTGCAATAAAGAATAAATAAATAATTTCTTGTTATTACGTTACAATGAATGATTTTTTTTCTTCTAATTTGTAAGAGTAATTCAACTGATCTTTAATTTCGAGTTAAAATAGACATTCTTTTATTTTTTTCTAATAAATACAATTATATTTAAACATTATTCAAATGATATTGTTGCCTTTTTTCATATTACTACCTAAATCCCAAGGTTATTTCAGTGTTGGTGGGCAAAATTCAGATTTGGTGGGTTGGTTTTAGATTTGGTGGGAAGATTTCAGTTTTGGTGACGTTCGAAAACTTGAGTTCAATATTTCAATAAATACTATCTCAATTTTAGGCGAATCAAAAAAATATGCATAATTAAGGCATTATCAATAATAAAATGACTTTAAATCTTAAGAAAACAAGAAAAAATTTTTCGCCACCAAAATTTGTTGTTTTGATATTGGCCCAAAAGTAGTTTAACAGACAATTGATAAATTCATATTGATTTTGGATGAGTTCGAATACTAAAAATAAAAGTTAAGAACTACACTTGCTCCCTACACCGAAGAGTACTGCCATTTTTTTCATTTAAGGCAATTATGGTAAAAGAAACAAGTTTGTCCTAGTCACGTGTTTTGTTTTGCTGTTATTTATATTTTAACAAAGTACAGGTACTTTTTATTAATGTACCTACCTATTTTATCTTTAGTGTGTTTAAAATTACCTGATTTGTTTTGTCATTCATGTACATATGTTTTGGAGAAAAATAAATATATTTTATTATTGGTTTCTGATATTCTCGCGATTGTTACACATTTAAATAAAATCACTTTCAACTGACTAATGATGATACAATGGTTAGTTTCGGCGTACAATCATTATTCACCAGCCTGCCCCATGATTGTGTTGAAATTGTTAAGAGAAGGCTAGAGGACCACCATCTACCTCAAGAATATGCAGAGTTACTTGAACGTTGCTTAACATTAGGCTATATCTTCTGGGAGAATAAATTTTACATCCTAATCGACGGTGTAGCCATGGGTTCCCCAGTCTCACCCATTGTCGCCGACATATTTATGGAAGACCTTGAGGACAAGGCTTTTCTTCCACCCTGGCTGTGCCGAAGATGTTCAAACGGTACGTACATTACGTTACGTACGGTACGTTTTGTTATTCTTCCGAAAACTCAAGTCTCTGTCTTACTTAAAGATCTCAATACTATTCTTAACAAAATTAAATTCACAATGGAATCTGAGACTAACAATTCATTAGCCTTTCTTGATGTTTTAATTATAAGAAATCCTGACAGTAGTATTAGTCAGGCTGTGTACAAAAAGCCTACACATAAGGACAAATATCTCAATGGCAAATCCCACCATCATCCATGTCATATCATACATTGGGAAAACAAAGAGAAGCATCGGTACCCGAATATAGAACATATTGCTGACATGAAGAATAGACGCTCAACCAAGTCTGCAGTCTGTGAACATGCCTTAGACAAACTCAACCACTACATGCGTTTTGATAATCCTCAAGTCCTTGCAAAAGAAAACAGATACATTCCAAGAATGCTTCGTGAGGCTATTGAAATTAAAAACATCCTAATTTCAATAGACAGGATGATAGGCAGTAACCACCAGTTTGGGATCCGGTCATCAATTTAATAAAATCTCAAGCTCATCACAAGACTGCAAGACCTTCAGACACCGTGAGCCAATATTGCGTACATCCGGAACGTTATCAATAAATATTGTAGGCGGTAGTTTTGTATAGTTCTTATAACACAAAGACAAATATCAACTTAGTCTACCTGCGACCATGAAAACTGTAAAACGTAATGTATACGCGATAATACCGTATTAAAGTGATTTTATTTAAATATTTTATTATTATTATTTTATTACAGGTTTAGATGTGATAACGCCTTATAAATCGATGAAAGCCAGCTGCACGCACCAAAAAGTGTCACGTTCCGTGTGCAAGCGAGTGCGCGGAACTAAGCGTTTAGCTTGTGAAGCAATACTTTTCCACCGTTATCACGTAAAATTGTCGTCTGGTAACCAATTTTACAGGCAACAATTTTTTTATTAGATAACACATCTATATTATTACTTAATCGTTCATGATTGGCATCCTTACTAATATTATAAATGCGAAAGTGAGTTTGTTTGTTTGTTTGTTTGTTACGCTTTCACGCCGTAACTACTGCACCGATCATCATGAAATTTTGCATACAAGTTCTCTGGAGTGCGGAGAAGGACATAGGGTACCTTTTATCCCGGGAAAAAGTCTACTATTCCCGAGGGATCGACATTGACGCGGGCGGAGCCGTGGGCGAAAGCTAGTTAAACATAAAGGACATTACATGAAAGTAGGCTATATCGACTATGTGAATTATTTTTTCCATTATTTATTAATATTGTTTCTATATTTTTCCGTTCTGAATTTGACAACTCCACTAATCGGTCACAAACTGGCGAAGTTACCTTAACTGTGCACCTAAGCCATTAATGTTTGAACAGCGAGATGCAAAAAAGCAAATTTAACTGCTAACTATATACGTACAAAGACGTCAGAATTGTGTGTGCACGTCACAGCTCAGTATCATGATGAATAATGAATAAGACAAGTGCATAGATATATCTAATTTTGTAACGAACGTTAATAATTAGTGAAATAAACAAGAAAAAGGAGGTAGATAAAATAACCCCAGAAAATAACACAATGCAATTCGTATGATTTACAACTTGATAAATGACTATGCATTTTACAATGAAGTAAGGGTTTAAAGGTTACAATGAAGTAATTATAATTAGGTAATTAAATAAATAAATATATATGGACAAATCACACAGATTGAGCTAGCCCCAAAGTAAGTTTGAGACTTGTGTTATGGGATACTAACTCAACGATACTATATTTTATAACAAATACATATATAGATACACATCCAAGACCCAGGCCAATCTGAAAAAGATCATTTTCTATCTTGACCTGGCCGTGGATCGAACCCGGTCACTCCGTGTCGCAGGCTGGCGTGTTGACCGCTGCGCCACGTAGCTAGTCAAGTACACGTAGTAGTAATTAGATGATACTTATAAAAAAAAAATTACTTATCAGGATTTTTATAATTTATACTTGCCTTATATTTCCTTCATATCCGGGTCTAAGAGCAAAAAGGAAGAAAACCGAACTACTTCCCAAAAGAATACTCAAATACAGGACAATAAATTTATAGTAAAAATGTACTCTAGTATTTTTGTCATTGTAAATTGTTTTTTTGTAGATAAAATCGAACACAGTTATTGTTGTTATAAACCAAATAAGCCATATTTTAGTTAATAAAATGAAAAAACCATTATATAGTTTCCAGAACATTATAAAAAATGTATATGCAGTTCACTATAAAAGAATACAAACTAAAGCAGCTGTGTTTAAAGACTGATAGATCTTTGGAGAAGAAAATACTTTAACAATTAGTTTTTCGGGTGTATACTTACATAATGTATTAATGTACTTAACTATTTTTTTAATGTAAAACGTTAGTTACGACATTAGTTAGGACATTAGAAAACTAAACATTATGAAAGATCATATTACAAGGCTAAAAAAAAAACCGGCCAAGTGCGAGTCGGACTCGCGCACGAAGGGTTCCGTTATCTATTAAAACGGCAAAAAAAGTCGAATGTTACCAATTACATTTTGCGGTTGACTTTATACATTTTGTTCGGCCGACTGTACCTACATAAATTGGTCGAGTTGTATGAAAATAACTAGGTATCTATGATACCGAGACCGACAAAGTTTTAATTGAAAGTATGGTACATACCACATTTTTTTCAGAATTATTTTCGTAATATTTAAAAAAGTTACGGTGGGGGACACCTCAAATTTAACTTTGTATTAGATTATCTCAAGACTGGGGGTTCGATCTACATAGTTTCAAAGCAGTTTTTGTCGCATTTTAAAAGACACGTTGGGGCGTCCAATTAAATTTTTTAAATTCACTTTTCGCTGTATGGGAGGCTGAAAAAAAAAACATTTTTTCATAATTATATTATAAAAACCAACTTTTGGAACTTCAATATCTATCTCTCCACCAATTTTCGTAACAATCGGTACAGTAGCGGCGGAGTACGAGTCCGGGCGGACCGACAGACGGTTGGACGGACGGACATGATGAAACTATTGGACTACGGAACCCTAAAAAATAGGTATTTAGTATTTTACCAACATATTTATTGAAAGTGTAAATTACCCTCCAGTATTGATCCCCTAGGAAATCTATTCATATTGACTGATTAACTTCATATTTACGAGCTGACTTGCCCCTTCAAGGCTTTATAAGTCTGCTTTAAAAGTTCAGAAATTGTGTAACCGCCTCGATCAGCATACTTTCTGTTCAAGCAGCTTACAATGTTATAATAGTTAGGCTGAACATCATCTCACTCTCTTAGAGCCAATGCTCAGTGAAACATAAAATATCCACATTTAATTCTTGTAAGACTAATTCTACTAATAACTCTTTGCCGGGAAGGCCTTGTACATTTTGATGTAATATCCTTACTTAGTTCTTGAAACTTTCCCATTGTCTTAATGTGCGGTGTATGTTAATTTGAAATTAGTCGTGGTGAGTAAAATAAAAAGAGTGCTTTTGAAGTCATCTAAACAATAGCACTATGACAACATGCTTATAAAAATCAGTATAATAGTGGCTAGCTCACGAAATTATTAGAAAAATTAAATAATCGCTAGGTCCACGTTCGCAGCGAACTACTAGTATACTTAAAATCAATAAAGTTGTCATGAGATATTTTTCCGTTGACATGACGTAGTGAATAAGGGAAGGGCCGACGTACTGACTCAGTCACTGAGTCAGCTCCTTTTTCATTTGGCTTTTGTTTTTGTTTCTCTCGCAGAGTGCTGCACTCCCATACTCCTCTTTCTTTGCTTCGGCTTTACCTTCCAAACATGGTTTTCGTACGTCTGAATTCTACATCTGTACTTATCTTTCGCCCGCTGAACCCCATTTCTTTGTCTTTATTGTGTCTGTTTTGCGGAATTATTTGTTTCTTCTTACACTACTTTTTTCATTCATTTTTAGGGTTCGTACTCAAAGGTAAAAACGGGACCCTATAAATATCGCTCCGCTGTCCGTCTGTCTGTCTGTCCGTCCGTCTCTCACCAGGCCGTATCTCATGAACCGTGATAGTTAGACAGCTGAAATTTTCACAGATGATGTATTTCTATTGCTGCTATAACAGGAAATACTAAAAAATAGAATAAAATAAATATTTAAGGGGGCTCCCATACAACAAACATGATGCGTTTTTGCTTGTTTTTGCTCGATATTGATAACGGCAACAGGTAGACGATTGAAATATTCATAGAATATGTATATATTATATAAATATATTAAAGGGCTCCCATGCATCAGACATGATTTGTTTGCTGTTTTTATAGATAACGGTACGGAAACCTTCGTGCGCGAGTCCTACTTGCACTTGGCCGGTTTTTTTACCAGCTTTTCTTGTGAAAGGATTGAAACTGTAAAATGTTGTATACGGGATGTTCATCATTAAATAGCTCGTCATCTTCAAATCAGATTAGTGATTTTTTATAATTATCTTCCACCACCATAAAGTTAAGTACAATGCGGAATAGCAGTTAAATTGGTTGCAAATAACTGCTTTAATTTTTGGTTGCAGGCTTAAACCCGAACAAACATATACATACTTAAAATTAAAGATAAATAAAAACTTATTTATATACCCTACGCATTTTTTGGACCTCTAACACCATCTGTTGGAGAAATTTGGAACTGACAAGAATTTATTATGGACCATAGGACTGGTAGTTTTCTGTTCTAAAGGAACGAAATGTTGTAAATTTAAAATAAGAAAGTTACTTTAAATTTAACTTGGAACAAACAGCGAAAGAAATGTTTGCAATCATTAAAAAATTAAATTTTCTTGCGCGGCTCGAAGTCTAATCTTTTCGATCGGGTAACTACCGTACTGCGACTGAGCCAACCATTCGATAAGTACAGAGGAGAAAGTACCGTTCTAGTTTATAATTGTTCATGTTTTGTATAATAAATTTAATACCCAAAGCATAGACGAAGCAGGCTTCAATGAAATACCGCCACCTAGCGGCGGCTGTGGTAACCTTCAAGATGTAAAATTAAAATTAATTTCAGCGCCATCTTGTAACATATTCAGCCTAAACGTCATTTTCAATTTTCTTTTCTCGAAATTCTTTAACATTTATTTAAATATCTCGTAAAATGCTGAACCGATTTTGATGCCCAACGAACTTGAAAATTGTATTTATAAGACCTATATACATTCTAAATTTCATCTTAATTGAAGCATTGATTCTAAAGTTATCGTGGAACAATCATACAAAAAATGTCTTTTCGCCCAACTTGAATTAAAGACCTCGCTCGCTTCGCTCGCTCGGTCAATTAAACATAATTATAAATTATTAATTGAATTATCTCATTGTTTTAACTGACTAATTTTAGTACAATCACAAATAATACATTTAGTAGAATCAAACAGGAAAAGGTGATTAATCAAGTCACCTAGTGCCTTATTGTTAATAAACAACGTATTTATACTTTATAAATTTGTGATAATTAACAACTAATACATATATTATCTAACAAAGGCATATTTCCAAATTAAATGAAATGAAGTAAATTCTTCTTCTTTTCGTGTATGTGGCAAACCTTTTTTATATTTTTTGTTTCCAGTATTCAGCCACTTGAATGGCCTTAGTGTTGGCTCATTAGGTAAATAAATAAATATATACGGACAAATCACACAGATTGAGCTAGCCCCAAGGTAAGTTCGAGACTTGTGTTATGGGATACTAACTCAACGATACTATATTTTATAACAAATACATATACAGCGTGATTTTGAACCCCCTAGCTATATTTAAATCTGGAAATCAGAATCCCTAATGGAATACAAAACTGCAAGAAAAAAAAGTAAAAACCGAAAAATAAATTTTGCCCTTCCATAGAAATTCGTCGAGCTGAACGGCAACTTTGTATGGGAAACCCTAATTTTGTTTTCGATTTTCAGCTTTTTTTCTTGCAATTCTATATTTCATTAGGGATTCTGATTCTGAGATTCCAATTTAGCTAGGAAATTCAAAATCACGTTGTATAGATACACATCCAAGACCCAGGCCAATCTGAAAAAGATCATTTTCCATCTTGACCTGGCCATCGAACCCGGGCACTCCGTGTTGCAGGCTGGCGTGTTAACCACTATGCCACGGAGCAGGTTATCCAATGTACAGGAATAGGTGCACATGTAACAGGACAACAAGTGGGACATTGTTTGTGGCAGTCCACATTCGCGCAATTGGTCGGAGTTAGTTGCAAATCCCTACCTGGAAAAAGTTTCCTTACATCGGTCGACCTGAGTCAGAAGTCCGTTTAAAGCACGTTAAAGACTCCCAAGTCTGCCATGGTAACTTATGTCCTGGTGGGAGTTTCTTGGATATTGGCACGGAAGGGGAGGATCATTCAACTTGCTGCGCCAGAGAGTGGACCTTGCCTGTTGAACATTGGACGACATTGGTTCAACACACTTTTTAAAACTGCGTCGACTTCTAAGTCTCCTAGAAGCATCAGAGTAGTTATGTTGCGGGTATCTTTTAGCATTGTTGAATATTCTGTAGAGCTACAAACAGTTCGACGAACTTCGGGAGGTGCTATGCCAGCCAGGGGATACAGCATGCTTGTCTGGGTCGGCTTCAAGTAACCGGTGATTAACCGGCATGTTTCATTTAAGGCTGTATCCACTAGCTTAGCGTGGACAGATCGGGACCAGACCAGACATTCACCCACAGAAAAGGAAAGCGCGAGTCCAGATGTACGTAAGACTTGGGATGAGGCACCCCACTTGGTAGATGTTAATTTTTTAAGTGTACTAACTGCGCGAGTGAACTTTGGATTTATGTTCTTGCAGTTTATTTTATAATTTAGGGATCTATCTAAATACATTCCATGATATTTAGGGGAGTCACTATGAGAAATTGGAACTCCTTCCAATGAGATGTTAAGTCAAAAGTCAAAGATTTTTATTCAAGGAATTTTATATAAGGAAATGGCCTGCTTCTCTATTACGAAGATGAAAGGCACACGATTGCGTTTTGCGTAGGTTCGGCTTTAAAGCATTATCCTTGTAGTAGTTGCTTAATTGAGTTAATGCTTATTTGGAGCCCTAGCTAACGCTCGGGCTCCAAATAAGCACTCGATGCAATAATAAATTACTTTCTGCTCAGTGCAACAATCTTCTATTATTTTCCATCCACAACATCAACATAAAGTTAACATAATAACTAAGTAAAAGTTTGTACAAAAGCGTGGCATTAGAGAAGGTGTAGAGGGTTGTTGTAGAGGACTGGTGCCTGAACTAGGTATCCTAAGAACCTGTCTTACAGGTTACCAGGCCCTCCCACTCGAAACATTTATAAATTGGTTCCGAGTTTTTAAACACCAGTTTACGACTAGTAAACTGGTGTTTAGAAACAATGGTTTTATGCAGGTAGGAAAAATACATACATTAATTTTAATTATAGGCTCACAGAGGAGCCCGATGCCGATGAGTCAGATGCCTTTAGGCAGCTTGAAAAATCTGACACCAGTGTTGGCCACTTACACACACGAAAAACAAACAATCTACAGGCTATACTGAAACAGCGAACATAACAATAAACTTTTAAATATAAAGAGTCATTATTTGTGACTTATTATGAAATAACTACTCAAAAGCTTCTTACAGAAATAGGTAGGTACATATTCATATCATTTGGTACGAGAGAAAACATATACATATGTACATCATAAAAATACATAGCCTTAACCATCGTGTAATAAACAAACTACGTCTTGAATGACGCAAGTGCCATTTGTCTGTAGTCCGTATTCAGCAAATACGAGCTGCATCGTACAGTTCGAGTACTGATATGAATACACTCCGGTTCTTAAGTAAATGTGATAAAGTTTCAAATGAAATACAATTGTATATGTCGTAGCTTAATCGTTTAATTGGGCCGATCGCGATCAGCCTGGCCAATCAATATGTGCCGCCATATTTTGATTTGGCTACCTGATTCCCGCCATATCGTTCAAAGCATAACGTTTGACGATTTGTCCATACTCGGCCAAACCAATTCTGTAGGGTGATCAACATCGTGATCTACAGTTTTCGTCCACCAACTCACTCTTATCACATTTATTACCAATATTTTTTTTCAGTTACTTGAATCGCCATCATTTTTTCTGCACGTAAGCACACCTGCCTGTCACATAAATAAATAAATATATACGGACAAATCACACAGATTGAGCTAGCCCCAAGGTAAGTTCGAGACTTGTGTTATGGGATACTAACTCAACGATACTATATTTTATAACAAATACATATATAGATAAACATCCAAGACCCAGGCCAATCTGAAAAAGATCATTTTCCATCTTGACCTGGCCGGGGATCGAACCCGGGCACTCCGTGTCGCAGGCTGGCATGACATGAAATGACAGAGTGCAACAGCGCCCAAGAGTCAGAAAGTGGACCTAAACCACGATTCACCCAGGCAAATCCCGATACGCCCAGCCATACCTCTATACGGCCAAGTAACTGAATGGGAAAATCGACAAAGACGCTGCTCTCGTCAATCTGCCCTAGTTTGCATTGGGCACATCATGAAATAATTGGGCAAATCAAAAAATGGCGGCCCATATCGATCTGGCCAGGCTTATCGCGATCGGCTCAATTAAACGATCGGCCTACGAAATATACATATCAATGCTCGTGACGTGACTACGTGACTGTACATGTGACATAACATGTCATCACATGCTGGAGCATCGCTGATAACGAAATTATTCTTGCAATCACAATTTCAAAATACAATACATGGATCCCACCCATAACATTTACATTCGAAATAAAAATGAAAATAAATAATTTTTGGTCACCATGAATAGGTACATGTATCGCTTTTTGAACATCATAAATTTTCTTTTTTATTATTTTTGCAAATTCGAAAAACTACAGCATTTCTGTATTCATTTACATATTTGTTTCAACTTACATATTTTTTAAAATTAGTCGTGAAATATTGGAATCTTCTCTGTTGTTATTTCAGATTATTTTTATAGTGAACTAACTTTCGCTCGCGGCTCCGCCCGCGTCAATGTAGATCCCTCCGGAACATTACTTCTCCCGGGATCAAATGTACCCTATGTCATTCTCCATACCCCAGATAACGTGTAGCAATATTTCATGATGATCGGTTCAGTAGTAAAGGCGTGAAAGCGTAACAAACAAACAAACAAACAAACTCACTTTGCAACCTCTAATGCACCCCGAGAATGCAATTTTTTACTACCACGAATTCAAAAACGTCATGTGTCTCGCTTCTAAAATGACGAAGATTCATACAAACTTGCAACCCATATTTCACCTCTATAGGGATGTTATTTTTAAAATTGTATAAATGCATTATTATTTTCTAATAACTACCATAATAAATTAAAATCTACATTCTTGCCAAATTTCATCTTCATTGGCTAACTAGTTTTCGAGATATTGTGATGAGCGAGTGAGTGAATTTCGCTTTTATATATATCATCATCATATATATATTTTATATATAATCATCATTATAATCATCATCAGATCTTTTCAGTCTCCACTGCAGGAGCTTGACGGTCTCTGTACTACCGGAGCCATACTTGGCCAGAGCACTCGTATATAGAATACTTATAGTTAATTCTCACGCCATCCAGTTTTTAAAGCAAATTAGTGCGAATAAAACTGCAATGTCTTTGTTAATTAATTTACTAACTTTCAGAACTGACTGAAAGAATATACTTATGTCAACTGTAAATGCACTGCCTACACATGAAAAGTTGTTTATCGTTATCTAATTAGTAATTATCAAAACTAGGCGTATTAAATTTGTTTGCAATCGGCGGTAAAAACATTTGATGCCCGTATCATATTGATAAGTATTATAGTCCTTAGAGAAGTTACATTTGGGGTTGCGTTGGTCAAACGTCTCAAATATTTAGTTGTTTCCAAGACTACTGTACTTGCGCCGCTTAAGGTATTCTGCCGCTGTCGCTGCTGAACCGGCCTTAAACACCGCGCCCGGGAGGTGAGACGACGCCAGTGTGTCAACGCAGGTTGCGTCCCACACAAGCGCTCGCCTCAATCTGCAGGGCACAAGGGTCATTCCATCTGGTTGTAACGGTATTCGTTACAAACTTATCCAAATAAACTATCATCTTAAATCCTAACTAATATTATAAATGCGAAAGTGAGTTTGTTTGTTTGTTTGTTACGCTTTCACGCCGTAACTACTAAACCGATCATCATGAAATTTTGCATACAAGTTCTCTGGAGTGCGGAGAAGGACATAGGCTACCTTTTATCCCGGGAAAAAGTACTATTCCCGAGGGATCGACATTGACGCGGGCGGAGCCGCGGGCGAAAGCTAGTCTAATATAAATATTACAACTATCAACATAATTTATATAATGACTAACTACAAACCATTTATAATCTAAAACAATAAAACTAAATTAAAGCTAGGTATCTGATATTCGTTTCGCGTTCGCCTGTGGGGTTTCGTCCGCAATGATGAGTATGAGCAACGAATTACCTACATACCTACGTTACTTACTTGTTCGACGCCTCGCCCCGCTTTTCGACCGCGCGGCAGAGCAAAGGTATCCTCCTTACTGCTAACTCGCTGCTTGTTCTGAACGAACATTTATTTTAAATTGTGAATCTCAATAATTTATAAATTATATTGAATTTAATCTTCCAATATTGTGTAGTGTTTAACCCCGATATCGGGTGAGTGTTGCATATTATTTTCGTAGATATAAGCTAATTGTAGATTAATTATCCGTTTACCTACCTCATAGAAAAGTTAGATTTAGTATTTGTATTTAGTGCTTTTCTAATGCAATAATGCAAGTTATTATTGCGTATTGTGATTTACTTCACCTGTCTGTTATCATTGTTCATCATTGCCACATTCTTCTGTTGGATAATTCATGTTTAATCATTTCACCTAAAAGTCGTACCTACAATTATCTTGCTAGAATGTCTAGATTTACAGTTGTATTTGGTTTAATTAATAAGTTAATTAGCTAATTAATGGAAATGTAATCGTAGAAACAGAGATTTTATTATAACTTATTGTGGTTAAATAATATAGTTGTTCGTACGACAAAACGCATAATTTTTATTCATACACGAATGACCTAAAGTTGATTCGTACCTGCTAAATCTTATTTGTATGAATGCCACATCATTGATCACAGTTCTTGCCTAAATAATTCCATCTGCCTTGCTCGGACAGTGATGTTGTAGTCATACAAAAAAATAGGGCAATCAGTAAAATGTCTGGTATCCGGTTTCCAGGGTTCACTACTAACTGCTCAGCCACTGTGGAACTTTTCTTCAGCCAGTTTTCAAGACATACCTACCTGACAGCTGACTCAACCCTTTGCCGGCCATCAACGAAATTGCAACAATTCCCACCTCCATCTACACTTCCGAGGGCAGTGGTTTGGTTATTTTCTAATTACCGGCGGCGTTGCGATGCGATACTATAAGCCCACGACCTCTTTTACTGCATCTATTAAATTTAGAATATATATATTATTTATACCCGTACGTACAGTACCTACCAGGTGCAATCTTGGTGTTAGTCACTTAATCTTAGGTTTATCTTTTTTATTTAATCTTTAGAACTATTGTTCTTTTAATAAATAGTTTTTGTACTCAAATACGGATTTTATTATATTCTCCGTATAGGTTACCTATATGTTACCTGCCTTCTAAAAGGCCACGGTACATGGTCTCTTGCCATCATCCCGCGCCAGACCGGTAGTTCTAAAACAGCTGGAGAGAGACCGTGATGGCCCAGTCCGTCGACAGCATTGCCACAGAGGCAACGATGTTGAGTTGTGCAAATTGCACCTAACCATACAGATATCGCCAAGTGATAGAACTCATCGTCCAGGAGTGTGCCCAAGTTGGCAAAACGCAGTGCTTGCAGCCAAAGGCCTGACTCCGAAAAATAATATAAAAAAATATATAAAAAAATGAGGCAGACATTTTTTATCATGCTTCCGACAAACTAAATGGATTTTTCCTTTTTGTACCTTGTCAGCATCCGTACTTAAGTAAGTAATCAAATATTGTTAGTTAAAAGCGTTGGAATTATCTCATGACTTGCATTTTAGCGGAAATATTTCTTTTTAAGTAGTTATCTAAGTATTTTAATTATCCGACGTGAGTAAAATTGCAAGTCAATACTTGCAATTTTACTTTTACAATTTTGCAATTTTAATTAACAATTTTACAGGTTTTAGTAATTTTTGTCAATACAAAAATTACTAAAACCTGTGTAACATAATGACGAAATAATATTTATGGGGCATGCTCAGTCCGTGATATTAAACAACTATCCCCAGGGAACATACATCGAACGACAAAAAATGTTTTGACCTTCCAATAGTCGATCAGCTGATTGCTCATTTTGTATCGGAGGTTGAATTTTACTTTTCATTTTTCGAAATTATGTCCCATGGGGAAAGTTGTTTAATATTATGTACTGATCATCCGCCTTAAATATTTTTTCGCAATTTTGTAACAGCCTGTATATTTCTGTTTACATTAACCAAGTTTTAAACGGCAAGGAAAGAAAATATGCAATGATATTCGATTTGGCGTAGGGAACCACTGCCTAACACGTGGAATGTAGGTTTTCGTTATCAAACTGTTAAAAAATAATCAATAATAGGTGTGTAATCTGATGCTTATAGATAACCCCAAAATGGTTCTACGTATAGACCTACCAGAGGGATTATAACATATCTATGGTTCTACGTGTAGACCTACCAGAGATATAATCTCATCTCTATGGTTCTACGTATAGATCTACCAGAATGATAATCACATCTCTATGGTTCTACGTACAGACCTACTAGGGAGATAATCACATCTCTATGGTTCTACGTATAGACCTATCAGAGGGATAACACATCTCTATGGCTCTACGTCTATACGTAGCCATATACCATAGAGATGTGATTATCATTCTGGTAGGTCTATACGTAGAACCATAGAGATGTGATTATCATTCTGGTAGGTCTATACCTACCAGAATGATAATCACATCTCTATGGTCCTACGTAATTTTTCGTTGTTTAAAATTTTCTCCGACAGATGGATTTAGCATAGTTTTTTAAAATTTAAAGCTTCATTTAACACTGATGTTTGTTCGGGTTTAATCTCACAAAGTTATTTGCAATCGATTGAGCTGAAATTTCAAATACTTTCCATTATTGGCCAAAAATAAACATCGTTTAGGGACACCAATTTAACCAGAGACACATTTTCAGTGCAAGTGCTCTATTCATGATATTTTTTATTTTTTACAATTACTTTCATAAAATTACCACACGTTTACTTTTTTTTAAATTTGTAAATCTGTAAATTCTAGTTTCAATTTGTAAGAGTAATTGTCACCCATATTAAGTATATGATTTGTTTTACGCTCGATGACGCTTTTGATTTCGTTTTTTCTCACAGATCTACAAGCTACAAATTATGGACCTGAAATCTAAATTTCTTCTCTTTTCACGATAACTACACAAAACGTAGGTATAATGTGTAATCCGTTACATTAATAAACGCAAAACGCTTCTGCACTTGTGCGGGTAATTTTACAAATTCGCTAAATCTCGTTCAGATGGTTTACAAAACTGTGCTGTTTTGCAAACCATCTAGAAATTTTGTGTTAAGTCTAATAATGCAATCCATCTGCGATATATAATTTTTCATTCAGACTAATCACATTATTTTCTAGATAAATAAAAAAAACTCGGTTAATGTAGATAAAAAAATTTCATACATTATTTATCTTAAAAAATAGTTTACGTTATCGTCCATTTTAATCTATCAATATGTAATTTGACATAAAAATCGTTATAATAAGCAAACCAACAAATCTAAAACTCTTATGATTGATGATTATTAGATGTCACTCTTTTCAATATGAGTTACAAGTTACAATAACATTTTTTTAAATTTAATCTTATATTTCAAATCGAAAGATTAGAACTATATGACCTATATGACCTTACTCAAAATAATAACATTAAGATTAGTCTGTCAGTTAGATAATCAAAAAATATGGGACAATTCCCAGAACAAGGTTAGTCCTTGTTCTGAGGGACATTTAATTTTTCTATTGTCAATTAAACAACAAATGATAAAGACAAAGCGAGTCAAAGTTCATGAGTTGGGGCTAATGTCGCCACATATTGATAAAAAGTCTAGCAAACTGTGACGTTACACAGTTTAACGGGTTCTATCTTTATTTTTGCTTGTTTGATAAAAAAACAGAAAATATGTGTAAATATTTTATGAAATATCTAGCTGACTAATTAATTGGACTTATTTTCAAATTATTCAATTGGACAACATACAACTTTTTGCTGCATATTATAATTAATAAATAAATAAAATAATAAATAAATATATACGGACAAACCACACAGATTGAGCTAGCCCCAAAGTAAGTTCGAGACTTGTGTCATGGGATACTAATTCAACGATACTATATTTTATAACAAATAAATATATAGATACACATCCAAGACCCGACCAATCTGGAAAAGATCATTTTCCATCTTGACCTAGCTGGGGATCGAACCCGGGCACTGTCGGGGGGCTGGCGTGTTGACCGCTGCGCCACGGAGCTAGCCTAATTATATCCTATTTATATATAATAATATAATTACGTAATACTTATGTTAATTCTGTGTAACAAATAATACAAAAATTGATATTGTATGAACCACACTTTTGTGTATAATTATAATCATTCTGAACAGGAAAGGTTCATAACAAATTCTTTCGCAATCAAATATTTAATTAATGTAATTATTACACACTACATATTTTAACGGAAAGTTAAACCATACACTTTATTTAATGGCGCAATTTTTGATCTGGTAGAAGATATGAGAGAATATAATCAAAGTAAATATGCTTATTTTTTAATTAAGCACCCCTGAATTGAACTTTTAATTTATTTACAATAAATTTTGTACATTATCAAATAACCTTAAAGAATATGAATGAATATTTACAATTTTGTTAATAAAATTTTTGACATAGTTTCCACTCATAAAAGTTTTTACAGCTTAGATAAAATGTTCCGTGCCATTTTTCCACTTGACTACTATACTGGGTAGAGTTCTGCGAGGCTGCACGCGGCGGTTTCATCGTCGCGATTTTACATACACAGAAAAACAACTTCCTAATATAAACAAAATGTTAAGTAATTTCTTTGGTTTGCAAATGTTTGTTAAGACGAGGCCTCAAATGTTTGGTACCATCGCTCGGCAAAGGCGTACGCAGACTGATCAAGTGCGCGCAAGGGATAGCGCTTGGCGGTTTAGCCCGTGAATGATGAGATAGGAGATAGTCTCGAGTCGCTCAAAGAAAAAAACGTAAGCGCCAAATTCGTTATTTCTATTTTATATAAAATCAGACCGGTTAATTGTATTTTCATATTTACATTTTGATGAATTACTAATAACCTATCTTTTAGTCTAAAAATCATTATTTCATTCGTCGCATTTGAGCTACAATAACAAAAACTCCGCGAAAGAAGACCATTTTTCAAAAAATATTTCTATCGAGAAAATTTTATCAAAACGTATTTTCATCTTACACTTTTGGAGATGAAATAGTCAAAAATCATATTACTTAGATTTGAAACTCCTAATTTAAGTATTTTGCGAGATAAATAAGGTTCAGAACGACCTTATTTACAGTGGTATCGCCTTAAGTATAAACTTATACAATTATATATCAACTTATTATATAATGCGGTAAAGTAAGATAAGAACTAAGATTAAAATTAGAAATACCAAGTAACAACATGCTGAGCAAACTTAAACTTTAGTTCGCGTTATGTAATAAGTCGGTTAAGTACTTAAATAAGTTACCAAAAAAGACTCGTTCTTATTTTCATACTTACTTTATCCTATACATGAATTTTACTTTATCCTATATTCGTAAAAGGGTAATCTGAGGGTAACGCATTCACGACCTCCTTGGCAAGTTCTTTATATGTGGCTGACATCTTCTCGTAAACAATCTCGATGAGTTTTGGAACATCGTCCACTGTTAGTCCTTTTGTCGGAATTGGCTCCAAGCACTGGACTATGACATGTCCTGAAATTTAAGAAATAAATATAAATATATTTAGGGACATATCACACAAATTGAGCTAGCCCCACAGGAAGTTGTGAACTTGTGTCGTAGAAAACTGACTTAACGATACTATTTTATAATAGATGCTTATACAGATAAACATCCAAGACCCAGGTCAATCTGAAAAGTAAGACCGGGGATCGAACCCGGGCGCCCTCGTGTCGCATGCTGGCGTATTGGCCACTGCGCCACGGAGCCCGGAGGAAAATAAATTCGTTTGAATTAATAAACGTTTTATTTAGATGTAGGATTGTAGAAAAGCGCTGGATTCCATCTCGCTGTGATAATCGTTACATTGATAACATCATGGTAGAGTTAGCTGTATAAAGCATACAGGTCCTTACAGTAATATTGGATTTAACTGCAAGTACCTACTGCAGCTTTGTGATATTTTGATATACCTAACTCAAAAGGTGCTACGGTGCTACCACACAGCAGTTATATTATCCTAACTAATATTATAAATGCGAAAGTGAGTTTGTTTGTTTGTTACGCTTTCACGTTGTAACTACTTAACCGATCATCATGAAATTTTGCATACACGTTATCTGGGGTACGGAGAAGGACATAGGGTACATTTTATCCCGGAAAAAAGGTCTGTTCCCGAGGGATCGACATTGACGCGGGCGGAGCCGCGGGCGAAAGCTAGTAACATTATAAAATAATGTGTAACAACCATAACATTATAAATTATCATATATTTGCCGTGTGCAGAGTAGAATAGGACCACTCCAAGACTTCCCGTGGATGTCGTAGAAGGCGACTTAGGAAATACAAGCTAAACAAAGCTTATAAACATCTATGAGACCTCTCCGACACGTCTGGCCAGCGTGGGGAGTGTAGGCCAAGTCCTCTGACTGCTCTGGCCAAGTATGGCTCGAGTAGTACAGAGAGGGTCGTGCTCCTGTAGTGGAGACTAAAAAGGACCTGATTATGATGATTATATAGATTATCAAGAATGTTATTGTATTATATATTGTCATTTATCCGCTGTGTAGAGCACCTTAATATTTTTAGTTTAACATACTCCGTCTAGTGATTTTTGCCAACATACCGGAGGTTTGTTCAGATTTTTTCCGTACGAATTCGAACATATTACGATTCAATAAGGTCGTTGAACCTTGATGGATGATTTTGAAATGAAGACAGATTATTTTAATAATTATGATAACGAATGGTTATTCTAGTATCAGATAATTTGAATAATCAGATATTGGATAACGATAAAGTTGATAATTATAAAAACGATGGCCCTCAACAATCGATAAGTAAGAAGTAAGATAATAATTAATTACGTCTTACGTTACTATGATATTTATAATAGTAAAAGTATTATAAATACCTTTTCAACTGTTATCAAAAAAGGAAGAGATTATTAATTCGACTGTATGTTGTTTTTTTAATGTTTGCTGAGCCATAGCTATAGTTAAAAAAACATTTTTTGAAATAGTATTTCCGGGTTGGAGCGGAGTCTAGTTGAACCTAGAACGGCTGTAGTACAGCCAACAAAGTTATTCGCTATAATTGTATTGACTCTAGTCTCTAAAATTAGAACTCAAAAGCCCTCAAAAAGACTCGAGCCCTTAAAAAGCCTCGAGATCGATCGAGCTCTGAAACAGGTTTGAACCAAAAAAGGCTTGAGCTCCAAAAAAGTCTCATCAGCTGTCGAGCTTCATACAAACGAGGCGAGCCCTGTGAACGACACCGAGCTCTAGACAAAAGTCCTGCCAGTCCCGCCGTCTGTTCGTACATCCGTCCGTCACAGGGCTGTATATTGAACTGTTATAAGTAGAGATTTACAAAAATCACAAATGTGTATCTATTGCCGTGTTGTCGTGTTCTTGTGCAGTTTTTTTCCTCGATTTTGTCAAAGTTGTTGCTTATTTATTACTCAGACGTCGAACCACATATACTTAATTTAGAACAATACTGTTTGCACTCAAAAGAATTTGGTTACCCACATAAGAGAGGTTGCTTTGAAGAGGTTTTAAGGGTACTTAAACATATGAGAATACCGTACCACCGTACAACATACAAGAAACGCTGATGTTGTACGGTGGTACGGAACCCTTGGAGTGTGTGCTAATGCGACTCACACTTGGCCAGTTAATTCTTTTAATTTTATCAGCCAAATAATAAGTGTAAGATAAAATACGTACAAACATATTATCACGTCTTTGTTCCCTACGGGGTAAACAGAGCCTAGGGCCATAAAACCCAAGGGCGTTAGGCGAAAAGGGAATGAAAAAAATAATGATTTGCTAGCATTGCCTATTGACATGATTTCGAAGATTTGCCCATCCCTTCGGCTTGCGTCTACGGTCTGCGCGGGAAGAGAAGCAGCTGGTACATTCTAGGTTTTTTTCTGACCAGAGACCAGCATGGAAGGAAAGTGCCAATAGTAGATTGTGAATTTGTAACGCAAGGGGTGCGCAAGGGCCTATCATAATACTTTTTGGTGAGGGCAATATTTTGAATCCAGAGTGGAATGAAGGAGTCTAGCATAAAGTAGACTCCTTAGTGAAGCGAAGGTGAATCCTTCACCAAAGAGTATGTTGCTCGAAGTAAAAGTATTATGTTACAAGACACATTCTGCTTGTCATCTGCCTCATTGAGAAAAACAATACTTATTTGTGTTTTCATACCCACGGAGCTAAAAACATTTTGAATTGTAAAAAAAAAAGTTCAGTCCCTTGGGAATAAAAACATATACAGGCTTAACGCAATTTTTTTTTTAAATCTATGTATACAGGCAACCGTTCTTTGTTTTTGAATAAATTAGATGAAAATATATACATGTGTTAACACGATAAATGCTTACCTTTGTTAAAAATATATTTTCTTCTGTTGATGAAATAGTACGGGGAGAACACGATGGGTATGATGGGCACTTGCGCGTCCACAGCCATCATAAAGGCTCCTTTTTTGAAGGGCAGAAATTTCGAGTAATCCTTGTTCCTAGTGCCTTCAGGAAACAGCCAAATTTTTGTCTGGAAAATGATGATTATGAGCATATTAGCATTGAGCAAGACTCATTTTTAGGGTTCCGTAGTAAACAAGGAACGAAACTATAAAGTTTCGCCATGTCTGTCCATCCGCGGTTTTACTTCGAGACTATAGGTATTAGAAAGTTGTAATTTGGTTTAGATATGTATATTAATCATTTGGAAAAAGTGGTAAAATAAAATCTTGTATAATTTTTTTAGGGAAGCTCTTATACAAGTGAAGTGTGAGTAATTTTTTTTTGCCACTAACCCTACGTATGGGTTGTTGTTCAATATGTTTTTAAAAAATATTGTGAGCTTACGAACATAATTTTTCGATCATTTTGCAAATTTTTGTTGAGTGTCCCGCCCCTCTATTTACTAAATGGTTGTATATGAACACGTAAAAAAGATTTTTTAATAAGTTATGACAGAACTTGTAGAACAAACGTATGTTATTTATACATTCATAATATCACGTCTTTTTCCCTTGCGGGGTAGACAGAGCCTAGGTCTATGATCTAGACTATGACTAAGAACTTATGGCCATATTTAGCACATTAGAAGACGTGAAGACGGAAAACGGAATCAAATAGTGATGGGTTGCTAGCCGCATCGCCTATTGATTCCGCAGATTTTAGCCCAATCCCTTGATCTTGGCTTTAACGATCTGCGCGGGATGAGAAGCAGCTGGAACATTCTACGTTTTTAGAGTTCCGTACCCAAAGGGTAATAACGGGACCCTATTAATATGGCTCCGCTGTCCGTCTGTCTGTCTGTCCGTGTGTCACTAGGCTGTATCTCATGAACCGTTATAGCTAACGAGTATTATGACTAATTAAATTCAAATAAAACATATATTTAAGGGTTCCATACAACAGACATCGCCCGCGGCTCCGCCGGCGTCAATGTCGACCAGCATGGAAGAGATTGTTATTTATGATGTTAGCTATCTAGTCCTTCGAAGTTATGAGTGTTTTACAAAAACCCTGTATAGTCTTATTAAATTAAGAAATAAAATATGGTGAAATGTCTATGTACGACTTACGCTCTACCAACTGAGCCACCGCCAGATTCAACCTCGTTGCCGAAATTGCGCACCATATCTCATTCCCCATATAGGTACGTATTAAGGCTTACGTCACCCAACACAACTACCCGACTTTTACAAGTGAGGTATTTGATTCAATTCATTTTACAATGAATTTGAAAATCAACTAATATGTAGGAAGCCATACAATATTATATAATTAGCCCTAAGTCGTACATAGACTTAAGGGCGCTGGTTCAAATCCTGCCCGCTTGAAATTTATTCACTATATATTATTTCTTGATTTAATAAGAGTATATCAAAATAGCATTGTGAATGCAAAATAAAGCACAAAATCAAACCCTGTATAGGTAGATTAACTTACCTTCTTCTCTACCATGACTTCGGAGGTGAGCTTCAGTGTTTTGTATGCGCTTTTTGCATTCGACCTGTCTATGAAGACGATGCCTGCTAGGTACGCCGCAAGTCCGAAAGGCCACACGTAGAACAACTCTTTCTTTGCAATGGCAGTCATCCTTTTAGCCGTGCTCCATAAATTGAACATACCTGTTATTTCAATAAGAAATTAATATTAAATCATAATCATCATCAGGTCTTTTTAGTCTCCACTACAGGAACACGACCCTCTCTGTACTACTAGAGCTATATTTGGCCAGAGCAGCCAGAGGACTTGGCCTACACATCCACGCTGGCCAGACGGGTTGGAGAGGTCTCACCAAGTCTCACAGATGTTTATAAGCTTTGTTTAGCTTGTGTTTCCTAATTCGCCTTCTACGTCATCCACGTCTATCTACTTCTTTCCATCTTCACCTGACCGGGGATCGAATCCGGGCACCCTTGTGTCGCAGGCTGGCATGTTAACCACTGCGCCACGGAGCTCGCCAAAATAATGTTCGCAAGGTTACTAGATAGTTTCCTTTATTTTTTACCATTACGGCCAAATTGTGTTACTTTTTAAAAGCCATAAAAATATGCTTACAACATGGTTTATTGTTAAACACAGCACCGCAAATGTGTAGGTCAAGTTCAAGATGTCTTCGGTATGTAAACATATACAATAAGTTTGTTTTGTTGTTCTAAGTCACGTAAACAAACTAAAGTGACATTGCAGTTCAATATTTTATCATAATACAAACAAAGGATTTTTAAACATACTCCTAACAACGAGTACATTTCTTCCAAATACTAAACGCATAGATATTAAAAACTGGCAATTCTGTGAACATGGTAGTTTCCGAAATAAGTATAAGATGATAATGACGATATCGAAATTAATTGTGTTATTCCGGTACGGAGTAAAAAAATAGTATTCCGTATCTATTTGAATATAAATGATGTTAAATTTGGCGCGTCGCGCGCCTGCATGAGTGCCCACCGTCATCGCATACCGTGGCAACTTGCTGACGACTCGGACACACTGTCCGAATTGACACTTTTTAATTTTAAGATTATTCTAGTGACAGTTCGGATCGGACACCATCAAATTATTAAAGCTGTTTTGTACAGTCAGACAAACAGTTTAAAATTTGTGAAAAAAAAAGCGTTACCAGATGAAAAAATACTTAAGTTTATGGACATGTACTCGTAACATACGAAAAAGAAAACCTTAAATCATTTAAAACTTTTAAATGATTTAAGTTTTTATTTATTTTAAGTATAAATTCAACATCTTATAAATATTGATTAATCTACAATAAAATCGCATAAAAATCAACCTAATAGGCTAACAACCCATCACTATACAGCGTGATTTTAAACCACCTAGCTATATTAAAATCTGGGAATCAGAATCCCTAATGGAATACAGAATTGCAAGAAAAAAAGGTAAAAACCGAATAAAAAACATTGAACTTCCATAGTAATTCGTCCAGCTGATCGGCAATTTTGTATGGGAAATCATAATTCATTTTTCGATTTTCAGTTTTTTTCCTGTAATTCTATAATTCATAAGGGCTTCTGATTCTGAGATTCCAATATAGCTAGGAGGTTCAAAATCACGTTGTATTGATTCCGTTTTCCCACCTAATGCCCACCAATATGCTAAACATGGCCTTCAGGTCTTATAGATCTAGGCTCTGTCTACCCTGCAAGGGAAAAAGACGTGATACTATGTATGAGTTACAATACGAGTTATTACGATCTAACTGACATAAGCAGCTCTTACCTAATATATCAAGCGATGACTGATGATTAGACACGATGACAGCCCCACGATCTTCCGATAGTATCTCTCCATTTCGAAGGTTCCATTTTAGATCGTAAAGTTTTGCCACATGTTTTGGTATCCACACGCCTATTCTGAAAGTATTTTCATAGGTACACTAACATCAGTCATCACTGGGTTACTATACCAATGAGTTAATCAAATAAATAACCCATTTCGGCTTTATACAAGTCGCAACAAAAATTTTAATTAAAGAAAATAAAAACAACATTGGAATCCTGAGGATGGTTACAGGAAGCGTAGGCCTAGGAAACGTAAGTGCCACGATTAAAGAAATTTGAAAACAAAAGGTCAGATGTAGCACAATATAGAAAAATATGGAAAGCAATGGGAGATATCTTTGCCAGTGGGACAAAAAGGTTATTAAAAATAGTTTAATGTAATATATTTTTCTATACTCGTATACGTATGTATAGATATTTTATTTAATTCATAAAACTTTTAATAAAAATTCGTAGTACATTTAGTTTAGTAAATTCAGTAAGGGATTTGTCGAATATTACCGAGCTTTTTGCATGTCATTTTTTACATGACTGAAAGAGTGATGTCAAAAGAATATTAATATTTAAATTAGATTAATGAAACATATAAATCTTTGTTTGGCTGAACTTTTTATCTCGCCCAAATTTCATGTCATTCAAAGTCAGCAGGTTTGTAAAAATATTATGATGGTGGCACGTACGAAAAATTGTCACGTTCCGTGTGCAAGGGAGAGCGCGGCACAAGCGATAGAGGCGCGATCAGCCTACGCGTTCGGCTTATGACCCATCTATTTCTCTTACCCCCCCATTTTACCCGTTTAGGGAGGAATATTCCCATGTCACCTATACAAATCATATAATATATTTAAAAATAATTTTGTATACTTCTAAGTCTAGAAATTAGAAATTTCCATTTACACTCCACCTTCCTATTTCACTTTTTTTTTGAATTCATTGAATTTAAAAAATCTTTTCCTAGTGCTCTCTCTTACATCATGAACAGAACCCCTGTACGAAATTTCAAGTAACTAGGTACAGTAGTTTCAGTTGTGCGTTGATATAATATAAGCAGGTCTGCTTTTTATATACATACATGAGGTAACAATGTAATAAATTTGACATTACGGTAAGTACATATTAATAATTATAAAATAAGATGACAAGTCAGCCCCTCTTTGATTGCTGCGCCCGTAAGGGTCCTTATTGCTTCTGTACTATTGTAAAAAGACTTATATTGTACATTATGGATGCAAATAAAGTATTGAAGTATAAACATCTCTGGTAAATTAGGTTTGGGTTGAAAAGAAGGAAATATAAAAGGTAAAATAATTATTTTGATGGAAATTACAATAAAATAATATTTTTATTTGTTTCATTTCACACGCAGTGCGTAGCGCGTACCTAAATTATTTTATCAGTAACGGATTATATTATCTAAGATATAAAAAAAAAATCATCTGTGATATAAACGTTAAGTAAGTTAAATTTATGTTTTCAATTGATTATATAATGTATAATTTGAATATTATATTTAATTTACAGTTTCGTACAATAATGAATGTGAATAAAAAAAATTCTAAGATATAAAATATAAATTTGCAAAACGGCAACAATGAGCTACCAGTAGGTAGTATTTCAAAGATCTTTCTTATTAGTCCATTCATCATGATGATGATTAGTCCATTGAAAAGTTACATTTGGGTTTGCGTTTGTCAGCGTAAAGTTAAAGTTAGTATAAAATTAACAAAAAACTTTGTGGGGTTGCAACCCTTGTGCCACGGCCGCCATCTGCCAAACTATCATCACCAAATTTTAAGAGTAACGCTCTTGTCGGTGTAGCTCCCTCCATCTTAGTCTATTCTCTGTCAGCCTTTTTACATCATGGTACGAAACCCTTTTTTTCTAATCATTTTACTAAAATATTATACACGTCTTACAATAATTCCGGTATTCTGTTGAATAGATAAGTGCACATAGGTTATCTCCTGATTGTCGTTTAGACGATATAATACATAATGTTTACCTAAAAATTTAGGGACCGTTATTTTGATAACGATAATTGATAAATAGATATTGTAGTATTTTTGCCCATATTGCAACATTGTAGCACCAACCGTTTTAAATCGTTCTATATTTACATTAATTCAAAAAAAAAAGTTTTAGATCTCAGTACCCGAAATATTTATTACTTAATACATAAAAATATCACATTTTAAAGTTTAGAAAAACATTTGGATTTTCCAAATATTTTTCTAAACTTAAATTTAATGTTTAAAATGTGCATTGATTCGATAATGAAAGAAATATAACGAAAACTGTAAAAACATTTGAAAATCAAACATATAAAAACGATTACATTCTATACGTAAGAAATAGGTTAATGGTTACTGAGAAATCGCGATACATAAACTCGCATACATAAACATGTAATGTTAGTTGGGGAGAAGTAACTAGTACCTAGACATAAGACAGCTAAATCAAGACGAATGATGTCTTAGTTAATGTTTTTAGCATTGACGAGTAGTTAGTCGAGGATATGCATAATTATTGAAGAAAAAGTCTAAATAAGATTAATTACCTTGATTTTCTAAAAAATATGGCCTTGTATTCCTGATTTGTTATAAAGTAGAATTAGGTCACTGTGAAAAATTCATTTGACATAATAATTTTAATCATATTGTGTATTTATCTTAAGTATATACGTTTTATGATATACAGCCGATTTAATCCCACTGCTGCAAGTCTGCCTCTATGCTTTCTATTCTTCTCTGTTTTGAGTTTTAGTTGCCTAATCTTTAAAGTAAGCATTCAAGTCTAACTTACGTTAAAAATGTAGCTATTTAAACTTTTACTGTCATCAACATTTGTGTGTAACATATCGGGATATTAACTGTGATTATTGTAGTATGTGGCGTTTGTGGTAATATTTCATTAAGGAACCTTCGTGATCACGGTCCATGTAACTGGAATGAAATATCAAAAACTATTGAACCACAGTAATCACGGTAAATATCACGATATGTTTCATAAAAATATATTAGAATATATTCAAAATACTTACATAGCATTTAAGTAATGTTTAGGTTTTATCAGAAACAGGGGCCAAATAAAGAATGCGTTGAGCGATGTGATGAAGTAAAAAAAGAAGAACTTGAAGTAGAACTTGATCTTGTTGTGTTCATTCTGAGTGATCTTCCAAAAGAAGTAAGACAGTACGCACAGGAAACCAAACATCAGCACTGTGTCCCACATATTTATCGCGTGTACCGCGGAGTGCACAATCGATCCACCGAATGCTTGCGTTCAAACTGACTCAATAATGTTATCCTACAATTGTTATCAGAGTAAGGTTCTGTAGTGGTGAATTAATATTAAACCTTAAAAGAACTATTTGCAACACTACCGTCTCGGTTTCCTTCCGCGCAATAATCAATAACATATCATCATTTACATAAAGTTTAAATACGGACATTGCCAAAGTCAAAGCTGTTTCATCAAGGTCGATGTGGCCATAGGTGTCGGATAGGTATGGGAAGTGACTAATAACTGACATTACTGACATATGCGTTAAAATGAACGATGACCTGAAACGATGCATTAACATTTATTTAGTTTTAAGGTCTCGTAGTAAACAAAGAACCTTATACTGCAGTCGGCGGTTTCGATTCCCAGTGGGAATAGGTAACCACTTTGTGCTGTTGTTCTAGTTTGGTCAGGACATTGTAGACTGATCACTTTATTGTCTGTTAAGAAAGATGATCCGTGCTTCGAAGGGCACGTTAAGCGTCGGTCCCGGTTGCTGTCTTTGACAGTGGTTGTTACACAAAACCATGTCAGAGGTGTATGAGGCGGTTTAAAAAACTCTTGACACTAAGGTTCATCGTAGTCATTCTTTGATCGAAGAACTCACACGACATGATAATATAGTTTCACAATGTCCGTCTGTCTATCTAGCCACAGTTTAGCTCAGGAACTATTGGTATCTATTACAAAGCTATATAATTAGGTATGGCTATACATATTAGTCAAGTAGTTGTTTCCGCAAACAATTATATTTGTCTCATACCTATCCATATTTGTGACAAATTTAGGGCGGTAGCTTAATAAGAGTCTAGCGCAAGAAGACATCGCTAAAAGGGCCATAGTGGTTTCCGGGTTCCTGACGCGTCGTCGGCAGGACCTCTTTCTCGAAGCAAGGATATTTGGCATGACTAAGTGTTGGAAGTTCGATGGGATCTACGTCAAGCCTCTATCTGAGAAGCCTATTAACATTACTGTTCAGGAGGATGTGGAGCGGGCTGCAAAAGCTTTTGAGACGGCGGCCTCATCGGTGGCCGCAGCCACTGGTTCGTCAGCACAACCAGCATACTCAATGGAACGTAGTGGGGCTGTCGCAGTGTATGGTAACAAACAGCAACGTCCGAAACAAGGAGCGGCGTTGGAAGCAAAATAATTTTGTCCATTTATTCTCTTTTTGTAAAATTTAAACAAGAGGCACTGCATAGATTTAAAATAAAAGCGTGCTGTCATGTCTTTTTCTTTTCTTCTATTTGGCCCTCAAACTTCATACAGAAGCTTATTTTAACCAGTGTATAGTTATTTTGCGAGTTATTCTTGCTTGTGTATCAACGAAATGATGGTGTAATTCATTTCACTGATTTTGACGGAGCCCCAGGCGACAATTCCCATGAATCCACTGGCTTGATCATAAACAACGCAACGAGGCGAGCAAACACCAGTCCGCTAAGAAAATCTCACTACAGCCGCACCATGACACATATTTTAGTTATTCCACCCTTTGTTTATAAACATGGGTATTTATAACACCAAATTACACTGATTTCACATTATAAAGTCTACTAGATACAATTTGCAAGTCATACAGTCCGCCGAAATTCCCGCTAAGAACTCTATGTCGCTGTAATTATTTGTCTTTTTTTTTCTTTAAAATGTCGTTTAGGACTTAAAAATGATAAGACTTGCTTGTGAAAAAATAATATTTAAAACACAAGATTTAAATATTTGTATTATTGCGGCTGTTTATTTAAATATTGTATTATTGCGGCTAGAATTTGAATTGCTGTACGTTGGTATGTAAGAATTTATGTTATTTAAATATAATTTTTAGTTGTTAGCCGGCACACCAATGTAGTTTTTGGTTAAGAAGTGCTTGTTGATTGGGAAAAGCATGGATATAATTCTAGCCTCATGTCACGACGTAAAGGGGTAGGCAGCCAGCCAAGCTGATGAGGATAAGAGGAAAGACGGTCGTTTCCGGAACCCCTAGATAAAACGAATGCAGTTGTAATCTATCCAGGTTTAAGACGAATGATAGATTTAAATCAGGAAAACAAATTAAATGAAATAAATTTTATTCCAATTTGGATATCATGTATATCTTTTTGAATGAAATATTATTATTTTTAATATTTGCAAAATCGATAAACTACTAGCGTTCCGGAACGACCACTGCTGAGAAGAATACGTCGAAAGAAACTCAGTCCTGTCAGTATTACAAACTTCTGCATAATCTATTATGGGAAGCATTAAGATTTGTGAAAGTAAAAGTTAAATTTTTGGTGGGATAATGTTCTTAAATCTATAGAGGGTACGCCAGATGCCAGAGACTTTTCGACTCATTTCAGAAATATGAGCTGATCTACTGAGAGTTGTATCAATGCAAATGCCTTATATTTGCATTAGATAATATATCGTAGTGTAGTATTATGATCTCATAAGTCAAACAGTTATTAGTCGACCAATTTAGAAAATGACGTTCAACTACGGAACCCTACATAGCGTGTGGCTAAACACGCATTTAGCCGGTTTTTTTATCTAACCAATGCTAGACTCAATTTACCAGATCTTTGGCCAGTACCAAAGATCTGGTAACTTCGTATTGTACACAATAAGAACAAGAAGTACTAGTCGCTTTCAAAAGCCTCTACCAAACGATGTGAAGGCAGACTAGAAGATCGAAAGACATATGATGATCACAGATCAGTTGGTGATCCTCCAGATAATTGAGGAGCTGAGTATTATTAATACACTCCATCAATTCAGAGATCAGGGGTTGCAATGGATCTATAATTGGACGGGTCTGATCGATCACCCTATTTTGGGAATTGGATGAACAAGGGCTGACTTCCAAGATTAAGGTACCATACCTGCGGGGTACATATTAAACAAGCGTGCTAAAATCGGCTGCAATTCGAGGGCATACATTTTGAGCATTATCACAAGAATGTTTTCTGGCCCTAGCCTTTTTGGTATCGAGAGATAGGAGAGCAAGACGTACAGTACAACATCCTTCTGACTGCATTCGACATTGAACTCCCATACCGCGGATTGGTCGGAGGTGTTTCTCCTCCATCACCCAAAGTTGAATTTGATGCAAACAGACAGGCCAGTAAATCGGGTTTTCCTTTCCGTGATACACAACTGCGTCATAAGGCTTCGAAAAGACTAGGGAACAAAAGGCGCGACTTCCTGTAGGGAAACTTTGAAAGAAGTTTGTCTAATTAGTGTAGATCGAGTGCTCTTTTCTTTAGAGTTTGTTTTTGTGGAAACGGTAGTTTTGAGTTGTAAGGGGCATAAACCTATATTTTATTTGTATCCACATTATTTATTTTAGCGGTACCTCTTGCCAAGTGGTTAGGCAACTTGGTATTCTTTAGTAAGTTCTAACTTGCGGCTTTGCTCGCAAAGCTGTAAATTCTTTGGGAACAGTATATTTTTTTTCAATTAAAGATTGCTGGCCATTATTTTTCATACAAATTATAATATTATGCATTACAATTTTTATGAGAAATATTTGTATACCAATCATATTATATACATAAATAAATAATTGGTTTATTTCTACAATCGAAATATATAAAATATATACCTTCTGACTTCTGACTAACACCACAAATTAATTAAAAAACACAAAAATACTAACAAAAAACAATACAGATCGTAGCTTCTGATACAAATTAATGTGGCCCAAGATCATATATCTATACGATGTCAATAAAAATATACATTCAGACCCCAAACCCATTTCATGATGGTCAGTTTACTAACTAAAGATTAATTAAGGAGCACAAAGAAACAATAATAAGTATACAAAATCAATTTCGCATTATAATTTTAATAAGAAAGCTATGATTGTATTTGAGCACAGAAATCAATATTGTTAGTTACTGTTTTGGCTCGAGCGTAAAGAAACTAGACCCTACATGTCATTCAAACATTCGAAGCAGCGCTACAGCCTTGTTCTATTTGATACATACGAGTAGGAGTAGTATCTTTGGCACCTAATTAATATGCAGTGTAGCCATCGTATCCTACGAGTCTAGGCGTAACAATACACCTAGAACCTTCACATACAATCACTGATTAATTTATTGCTACACGAAGTAATACATTACAACAAATGTACCTAATTTAGTTAATTTATTGAATCAATATAATTAAAAATATAAATATATAGGGATAGGGACATGTCACACAAATGGAGCTAGCCAAACAGTAAGCTGTGAACTTGTGTCGTAGACTCGTAGGATACTAAATCAACGATACTATATTTTATAATAGATACTTATATTGATAAACATCCAAGACCCAGGTCAACCTGAAAAATATCGTATTCCATCATGACCTGACCGGGGTCGAACCTGGGCACCCTCGTGTCGCAGGCTGACGTGTTGTTCACTGCGCCACGGAGCTCGCGTATCAATCGATATAATTTATTACAAGTTGTATTCGGTAGCTCAAAATTTGTACATGTTAACTGTATTCACATAAAATATTCTATTCATGGTATAAAAATTATGGTCAATAAGGGTCATAATGGATGAAGAAATAATGTTACATCTATGACAATTAAATATTAAAGGAATTGAAATATACACATCTATAAAAGAAACCTTATTCAATTTGGCGAGCTCCGTGGCGCAGTGGTTAACACGCCAGCCTGCGACACGAAGTTCCCGGGTTCGATCCCCGGTCAGGTCATGATGGAAAATGATCTTTTTCAGATAGACCTGGGTCTTGCATGTTTATCTATATAAGTATCTATTATAAAATATAGTATCGTTGAGTTAGTATCCTACGACACAAGTTCACAGCTTACTGTGGGGCTAGCTCAGTTTGTGTGATATGTCCCTATCCCTATATATTTATATTTTTAATTATATTGATTATATTGACTGAGGAGACATTCAAACAATGAGCCACTTGATATCTTGCTCTAAATGCCCCAGCACCTGCACAATGGGTGACCTGATGGCTGCTAATGCAAACGCCATTCAGGTGGCTTAGTATTGGCAGGATATAATTTATTTTACGGTTTGCCACCGACTCGAAAAGAAGAAGAATTTAAATTAACCCCAAAAGCTAAAAAAATGCTTTAGAAGCAAAATAAAAAAAATCGTCAGTTTTCGAGATATCTGGACTTGGACATTTAGAAAAACAGACGAAAAAATAAACCTGTGTCAAACAGACACTTTCTTGGCGGACAACTTTTTACTATTATCTACTATAGATACTAAATCATTGACGCCGACAATGAAACCAGTTACCAGATAAATTATCGATTTTAATAAAAAAAAAATTGTATTAAAACACAAACCAAAAACTAGCGGGTCGATTTCTTGACATTCGCTACTATAGCATTTTTTTGACCTAAGGGACCTTGTGTAGACTCGCAGGTGTATTTTTAATAACAGTTATATACCACCAAAGGAGTAGGTAATTTTGTTTACGAAACATTGTCGTTGTAATTTTGACTCCTACGAACCTTCACGTACTTAACCTTCATTTGACAAACACATAAAATAACAATGTTAAATAGGAAAATCAGTAATCATCAGAAATGTAACGTTATACGATGAAGTAACATAGATATAAAATTAGCTAGAGTAAAATTATATTTAAACTTCGGGACTGTGAATTTTTTTTACTTACTTTAAACCTAAGCATTGAATTTTAAATATCTGTTTGTTCTTATCAGATGATATGATGACTTTGGTAAACCAAAGGTCCCAATTCGAGTTGTTTACCACTAACACATAATAAATAATATACTCATATTTAGTTATGAAATACAGTATGGGGAAAAAAATTATGAGGGCGGGGTTTTAACCAGCTACCTCGGTCGATGTACGACCTACGCTCTGCCAACTGAGTTACCGCATGATTCTAACTTTGGCGGCGAAATTCTGTACCATATCCCATCCACCTTATACGTATTAAGGCTTGCGTCGCCTACCACAACTACCCGACTTTTACAAGTGAGGTATTTCAACTCATTTTCAATGAATTTAAAAATCAAATGATATGTAGAAAGCCATGCGTGTTTTATTTTGATTCACAATGCTACTCGTATTTTGTTTTGATTATCAAAATAGCCTTGTGAATGCAAAATAAAACACTTATAAACATAATAAATGAGTCTATAAATAAAATTATCAACGTTAAATGTCAGTGTGAAACAAAGTCCCTTCTTCTTCTGTCGTGTCAATGATACAAACGATTAAATTAATCTTGCCCAGAATGATGCAACCTTTACAGCCGCATCCGTGCTTTCGCCAAATCCTCTCAGTACAAGAGGTGGGACATCCGGGGCATGATAACAGATGTGCCATGGATTGCACAGCACCATAGCTACATTTATCATTAGTAGAAAAGCCCCACTTTTTGCGGTTCTCTCTGCATCTGCCCACATCTACTCGCAATCTGTTGAGAGATTTCCACGTACTCCAGGGCAAGTAGTGATGGTGGCAGTTTCTCCGCAGGTGGCAACTGTGAAGCAGTCGTTGTTGGAAACTTTTTAGCCCAGAGTTCCAAGCGCGCGGCGGATGGTTCATTAAAGTTAACAAAATCCCTATACTTTGTTAACTTTAATATACTGATGACAACCTCTGTGGCCTAGTAGGTCACGGTTCTATTCCCGGTCAGGTCAAGATGGAAAATTATCTTTTTCAGATTGTCCTGGGTCTTGGATGTTTATCTATACAGGTTGATTCTTAATTACCTGGCAACATTTCAATGTTGGGATCAGAATTCCAATAGAATATACATCCGCAAGAAAAAAAGGTTCTGGACCCTTGATTCAGCATGTCGATATGAACAACTTTTCCTATGGGACCAATGCTGGGAACTCAAAAAAAAGGGCAGTTATATACAAAACATTTCGGCCGCCCGGTCAATTTGTATGGGAACGTCAAAAAAAATTTTTGATTTCCCAGCATTGTTCCCATAGGAAAAGTTGTTTATATCAACGGGCTGAATCATCCCTATAAGGGTAAAGAACGATCAAAATTTCACCGTGTATTTATATTACATAAATAAATGATGTATTAATAGTTGCAAAAATTATACTACCTAAAGTCAAACGACTGACCACTTTATGCCGACATTGGCATTGCACTTGGAGGTAGTGTTACCTTGAGAAATTAGATTATATAATATTCACTGTGATGTTAATCGCATTACGTATGACAACAACGTCGTTATCAAGGCTAGTGCGAGGAAATAAACAAATAACACAGTAGGCATATTTAGATAAATAACATTATGATAAGGTCAATTTAAATTATGCGCAAATATTTTAAGGGCTGGCACCCACAAGGTATAAAAATGCTTAGATGAAAAAAAAATCGATACGCTAGTTTTCGAGATATCTGGACCTGGACATTAGAAAAACAGACGGTAAAAACACCTGTGACAAAAAGACACTTTCTTGGCGGACAACTTTTTATTATTATCTACTATGGATACTAAATCATTGACGTCGATAGTCAAATAAGCTAACTTATCGATATTAATTAAAAACAAATATTTTGTATGAAAATACAAAAATAAAAAGCAACAAAAATATTAGTGTGTCGATTTCTTGAAATTTGCTACCAAATATTTTTTTGACTTTGACCTAAGGGTTAGGTTAGTGAAAATTAGGTTAAAATTTTCACAGTCCCTAAGTTTAAATAAATTTTACTTTAGCTAATTTTATACCTATGTTACTTCATCGTATATGCATTTCTGATGATTACTGGTTTTCGTAGTAAACATTATTATTTTATGTGTTTGTCAAATGAAGGTTAAGTACCTACGTGGAGGTTCGTAGGAGTCAAAATTGCTCCTTTGGTGGTAAATAACTGTTGATATTTTTATTAAAATACATATAAAAAAAAATAAGATTTAAAAAAAATATATATTTTAAGGGCTGGGTCTCATAAGTCTAAGAAATACTTTTGTAGCAAATTTCAAGAAATCGACACGCTTCTTTCCTTATTCATTTTTTATACTAATATATTTTTGTTATTTAATCTTTAAATCGGGTCTTTTGATTGTCGACGTCAGTGATTTGGTATTCATAGTAGGTATAGTAAAAAGTTGTTGGCCAAGAAAGTGTTACTTTATACACAGGTTGATTTTTTTCGTCTATTTTTCTAGATGTTCAGGAACATGTAGCGTGTCGACTTTTTTTATTTTGCTTCTATAGCATTTTTCTAGCATATGAGTGCTAGCCCTTCAAATATTCGCGCTTAATTTAAATTGACCTTATATAGTTATGTATGTATTTATCATAAATTATAGTAATATCCTTGAGTTAGTAACCCATACACAAGTGTCGAACTTACTTAGGTGCATCTGTCTGATTTGTCAGGATTTATTTAATTATAAATCATTACTAATATTATAAATGCGAAAGTGAGTTTGTTTGTTAGTTTATTTGTTTGTTTGTTTGTTTGTTTGTTTGTTACGCTTTCACGCCGTAACTACTGAACCGATCATTACGAAATTTTGCATACAAGTTCTCTGGAGTACGGAGAAGGACATAGGCTACCTTTTATCCCGGGAAAAAGTACTATTCCCGAGGGATCGACATTGACGCGGGCGGAGCCGCGGGCGAAAGCTAGTATTACATAAATTAATGATGTATTAATACTTGCAAAAATTACTGCCTAACCTTACCTAACGTCAAACGACTGGCCACAAATTTATGCCGACAGTGGCATTGCACTTGGAGAAAGTGTATCGGACCTTGTGAAATTAGATTATGTAATATTAACTGTATGTTTTGTTAATCATCGTATGACAACAACTCAAGGCTAGGTCGAGGAAACAAACAAATATCGAAGTTTGTATGAAAAGTAATATCAAAAATAGTACAAGTAATTATTTATTACCGAAGTAAAGAATTAGATTTTTGAGGTCAAAACTTCTTTAGCGGCGTTGTGCACTTTTTGGGATGGGTAAAAAATGATAAACTTGCGTCAAGGCAAATTCGTGAGATGGACACGTGACCTGAGACCGCCGCAAAGACCAGTTTTCACTTCTGCTGGCACTCCCGGAGTCCAACCACCCGTTGTTTTTTTTATTGCCATTTGACCTTGATTAGGTACGCTCTTTACTTCGGGCCAGGTTAACCTGTTACGAATAGAGTGCGCAGAGTAGGATTAGCTCCGATTACTGGTTGACCGCTCGGCGGTCCCAGGTGACTTGCATAAGCCCTTCTGGCAACATAGCTTTCGGCCCATAAGGCAAAAGTTCAGAGTTGCTGCTCTCCAAAGGCTTATGCCATTGTTTCTCAGATTGGCCCTTCAGGCTATGCATGCATATGGGGCCCGTCAGGCAATATGAGAGTTTGCTGTCTCTTCAAGCCTTGCGCCCACAGGCAACGCACAAAGCCGAGGTTCGTCACTCGTAGGGGCCCTTTGGTGGTGTTGTCTATAAAGGTTGAAGGCACTCTGCCCTCGCCTCAAACGCCCGGTGAAGTAGCGAAAGCTCACTTGAAGCTAGCTACATAGTCATTTAAAAAAAAAAGAACGCGATTGTCTTCATATCCGCTGCCACAGTGCGCCGCCAGGTCTGCTTGGGACGGCCCAGTTTCCAGTTTCTCTCGGGGGTCCACTCTAGGCTTGCGTATGTGTGGGCTCTTTTCTGCGAGTATGGCTTATCCATGTCCATTTGTGGCGCATGATCTGCTAGCTAATAGGCATTTCCCGGTACGCCTCCTGCTTTCGTTGGAGATCTTCTCAGGGCCAGAAATGCCAAGTATTTGCCGCAAGCAGCGGTTAATGAAGACCTGAATTGGCTGCGTGATCTGTATGGTTACCTTCCATGTTTCATACACATATTGTTTAAATAATTTCGTTGGTCTAAGTTGGCTAATTCAGTTGGTTAGGATTCCCAGGATCGACGAATCGTTTTTTCGGCGGTCAGCTGTCAAAATCCACCTTTCATAAAAATGATGATTATACTATATAATTTTGACAGCCATTATCAAAAATACTTCTCTTCTCAGTGCCGCCGCCATCTGAGGGATCGAAAATCTTCATCAGGTGTCACCTATGAGAAAACGACTTCTTTAATTAAAATTTAAACTTAATTGATTCAATCTATTTTGCTCAAATTGTTGACATATCTTGCAATATATTGTTTTTATGAAATATTATTTCGAAAGACGTAAGCATTTATTTTTGTATTTATTCGTACAAAATAAAAATGACCTTTCCAAATAGCTATCGTATTTTTGGTGTTGATGTTAATTTTTTTAAAAAGACCTTTTGTACAAAGTTTGACAACCTTTAGTGTGTTCTACATAAAATTATGATGAACGTAATTTCCCCTTGGTAGTGTACCTACCTGCGTAACATTGTCACAGAAACTTTTTTCTTTTCTTCTATACCTATAGCAATCAAACTCCATCCGAAAGTCTATTTTTGCCAGAGTCTATTTATTTATTTACGTTTTATTGTACACATACAAAAATGTAAAAAGTACAAAAGGTGGACTTAATGCTAAACAGCATTCGAATCTGTAAGTGTCAAACCTTTGGGTTGTTCAGAGAGTTTTATGTGGGTGTAAAAATAATATAATAAGACTTATAATTTTAATGCAGTATAGTATATTATCAGTATCATGCAGTATAGTATATTATGGGGTAGACAGAAACTTAAGGTCGTAAGACCGAAAGGCCACGTTTAGCATGTGGTTGGGCGTAAAGGTGGAAATCGGAGTCAAAATAGTGATGGCTTGCTAGCCGCATCACCTATTGTCATGATTCCTTAAATTTTGGCCCACGCCCTTGACCGACTCCTACTGTCTGCGCGGAAAGAGAAATAAATATATATTTATGATAAATACATACGATACTATACAATACATATTTCGACGATAGGAGCTAAATAATAATTATATAAAATGTCAACATAAAATAAATATAAAATACTAACAAATGTACAAGACTATAATAATACCTACATAATTCATGTTGGAAATTCAGCTTGACTCTTCCGGCGTTCACGGTAATATTTGAGAACTCTCAAAGGTCTAGTTAATATTTGAGTATTCTTGTTTATCATATCAAATGATGGTGTAATTCATTTCGTTGATTCGATGGAGCTCCTGGCAACAATTTCCACGAATCAACTGGTTTGATCATAGATGACGAAGCAAGGCGGGCATCCACCAGCTCGCTAAATAAATAAAAATACAATATATACGGACAAATCACACAGATTGAGCTAGCCCCAAAGTAAGTTCGAGACTTGTGTTATGAGACACCAATTCAACGATACTATATTTTATAACAACTACATAATATACAGCGCGTAAATTGACCCTCGACATCCCCTTAACGGGGTGACTCAGCCCATCAATATGAACAACTTTTCCTATGGGAACAATGCTGGGAATTTAAAAAAAAACGACATTCCTATACGAACTGGCCGGGTGGCAGACCCATTTTATATGGAAATGGCAAATTTTTATTTGAGTTCCCAGCAGCACCAGGAAAAGTTGATCATATTGATGGTCTAAGTCACCCCTTTGAGGGAATGTCGAGGGTACATTTACACGCTGTATAGATCAACATCCATAGTTAGATATAATAAATCTGGGTACAGCCTCACCATGACAGTTTATTTTAGTTAATTCCATAGAATTTCAATCAAAAACAAAAAGCATGCAGTCAGCAATTCCCGCCAAGAACTGCCAAGAACTTCCAAGAACACCCCTTACAGAAACTTGAAACGGGAATTATGTACCTCTATAATTTGCTGTATTTTCAAATTTAAAAGTCCTATTAACATACAAATCCCCCTTAATGGTAGCTCACAACAGTTTTTTCTAATGAGAATTAAAGAGCTCAACTGCTGCTAAAAATATATATCACTGTGTGTGACTCGGAATGATGTAAGGATTCTAACAATAGCCTAGACATTTAAATCATTTGGGCCTTTTGAAGTTGTGTTGATATTTAAATTATATTTTTTACTTATTTTAGGGCAATAGTGTCAAAAATAGGAAGGAGTTCTCAATTCTACTTTAATGATCTCCTTTTTATAGGACAATCATCATCATCATGATGACACGGTCAATCGACCATGCACACCCTGGTGTCAGAGTTCTTCGGAACCGCCTTACTTACGTACGTGCATTTAACTACTACTAGATGGCAGCCGGGACCAACGAATTCAGGTACCTTCCGAATGGAATCATCTTTATTATCAGACAATCAGGTGATTAAAGCCTACAACGTCCTAACCAAACTGGAAACAACTAAACCAAGTATGCTTTCCGTGGGAATCGAAACCTACTACCTCATTGGTCAACAAGCAAACGCCTTAACCACTTGACCACAGAGGCAGTTCCATAGGTCAATGAAAACTTATTCTTATGGATGCTTGATAAGTTACAATACTTATAAATCAGTGCTGTATATATTCGTAATTATGACATCCGCGTGAAGAGTGAACAAACAAACACGACCCGGCGCGGTGAGGTAATGTCGCGGCGGACACAGTCGTAAAAGTTTTACGTCCGCCTTGCCTAGTCGTAAACCAAGCGTGACCCAAACTAAGCCAATCCCGCCTCCAAATAAAAAAAATACAGAGTCGGCGCCAAATAAAATGTCTGTTCACGATATTTATCTAAATAATTTTAGGGTTCCGTAGCTCAAAAGGAAAAATACGGAACACATATAGGATCACTTTTCGTCTGTCTGTCTGTTTATCTATCTGTCAGGCTGCCTGACTATCTGTCAAGACCCTTTTTCTCAGGGACGCGTGGAGGTATCAAGCTGAAATTCATAATCAAATGCTCAGGTCCACTGTCCCTTAGAGCTGTCCCTTGAAACATGGTTTGTGGCTCGTCTGCTCATTTGCCGTCAAACATACATAAAAAAATACAAAAAAATATTGTTTACCTACAACATAGTTACAATGTAATAATGGCTTAAGATTCAAGCGGAGATGTTGCTAACACAATAATGTCTTTACAGCGTAAATGTAACTGCCTCCGTGGTCCAGTGATTAAGGCGTTTGCCTGTAGACCCGGGGGTCGTGGGTTCGACTCCTACGGGAAGCATACTTTGTTTATGCTTCTAGTTTGGTTAGGACATTGCAGGCTTGAATCACCTGATTGTCTGATAATAAAGATGATTCCGTGCTTCGGAAGGCACGTTAAGCCGTTGGTCCCGGCTGCCATCTGGTAGTCGTTAAAGGAACCACATCAGAGGCCGAGAGGCGTTTCCGAAGAACTCTGACACCAGGGTGTGCATGGTGGATTGTCCGTGACATCTACTCGAAATGATGAGCGTGAATGTACCAAAATTACCAAAGGCGTGTTGGAAGTGCTGCAGCCTTAAACTTTTTTTTTTATGCTATAGGGCGGCAAACGAGCTAGCGAATCAGCTGATGATAAGCGATCAACGCTGCCCATGGACAACTGCAAAACCAGAGTGTGACAGGAGCATTGCCGGCCTTTCAAGGAGTTGGGGGGAGGACATTGGGAGTAGGGAAAAATGGGGGACATAGTGGAAGGGGGAGAAGGATGGGCCTCCGGCTCTCTAACTCACCGAACGAAGCATAGAAGCGGTAAAGCTTCTACTCAAACGTCGGTTTTCTGTGAGAGTGTGGTAGTTCCCCGGTACTTCCCCAATGAATTTTGCCGCTAGCGTGGCTCTACCACAACAGAACTAGTTATTCTGTGCTTGAATTATGATAAAGTATACGAGTAAAAAAGAATTGATAGGAATAAAATTATATTTAATTATATGGTTTAGTGGTGGCTCTTGAGAGGCTCGAATTCAAAGCTCAACTTACAATTTGTCTGAGCCATGCCTCTGAGTTTGTATTTTAAAACTGATTTGTGTAGGTTTTGCAATTGAGACACCATTTGCTGACATGAGGTGTCTATTAATAAATGATGTAGACGTCTATTGGTACTCTCAGATTTAACACTAGTTTCAGCTTTGTCTTTGGTATAGGCTGTAAATGAGTTATTCTTTTCTATTCTCTTCACTGTATGCAACAACACTTTTTGCGGCGATCACTATTGTAATGTTTGCTGTCATCGTCATGTTTAAATGGTAGATTTTTCGGTTAGTGCTAAGTAACTTTGCTTTCTACTTCAAAATTTGTTTTAGGCCTATTACGACCAAAATAGTCTTATCATTCCATCAGTGGCCTCTGTGGGTGTTTTCCTGTCTTGACGCGATAAACTCTGATAAACTGTGATATTGAAATTGATTGAGATAGTTAAGACTGCGTATATTAATCAACAACAATAATCAATAACCATTAGCAATACCTTCTTTTAACGTTTATATTTTTATTTTATTTAATTTCAGGATGAAATTAACAAAAACATACATACATAGTATCACTTTTTCCCTTGCGGGGTAGACAAAGCCTAAGTCTATAAGACATTATGGTCATATTTAGAATGTTGGAGGGCGTGTAGATGGAAAACGGAAAAAAATTGTGATGGATTGCTAGTCGCAACGCCTATTGACGTAATTCCGAAGATTTTAGCCCATTCCCTCGATCGGCTTTTACGATCTGCGCGGGAAGAGAAGCAACTTGCACATTCTACGTTTTTTCTTTTCTCTCTGACCAGCATGGATGATATTAAATTATCTTAATTAGGAATTAACAAAAAGATAACCTAGGTACTTAATTAATATACTACCTATATATATCTTATTTAACATAAAATAGTCTTATTTATATGTGAATTACGGGTTACTCACGTACGAAGTCAGCTACAGGCCGACATGTTTCAACCTCATCCGGAATCCACATATAAATAATGTTATTATCTCGCGTTAGTTTTAATCAAAAAAAATAAAATAGTCTACCTAAAAATATATGTTATAAGATGTATGTATGATATGAGTATGTATAAGGGTATTTGGCTAACTCCGTGAAGCAGCGGTCAACACGGTAGCCTGCGACACGAGAATGCCCGGGTTGATCCCCGGCCAGGTCAAGATGGAAAATGGTCTTTTTCAGATTGGCCTGGGTGTGGACCAATCTGAAAAAAGATTGGATGTGTATCTATATATGTATTTGTTATAAAATATAGTATCGTTGAGTATCCCATAACACAAGTCTCGATCTTTCGGGCTAGCTCAATCTGTGTGATTTGTCCGATAATATATTTATATATTTATAAATCGTACAGTTCCTCCAGATAATCACCCCTGGGAATTGTGCCCACAAGGCTGGCAGAATTTCCAAATTGAAGCGTAATGCTGATACATTGAATAAGCTAACATTCCCAAGTTGGCGGATGGCTGTGCCCGCAACCAAAGCACAGATTCCCATCTGCTGAAGGAGGAACAATAGTATTTTTAGAAGATTAATTACTGGATTATAGGACTGAAATATGGCTGGACTGTGTTGGGTTATTGCACAAGGGTCGCCATAATCACGATAACTATAATTAGTAAATAGATTCAGGTGTTACTTTCAGAAGAAGTCAAAGCTACATTTACTTTGCGTGCTTCCTCCACCAGTTAGTTCATGCAAACTATTGCTGGCCAGCGCCCACCCACTACGGCGCGAGCATAAAAGGACTAATAGTAGTAGGTGGGCGCTTGTGGCTTGCCGCTCACTAGATGGCCCCTCAATACCTGATGATTATTGCCGGCAAAAGGGGCAACACTATTGCGGGTGACTCAGGGGTGCCGAGAGGTGTGTGGCCTGGAACCACAACACTCATGACTTCTTTCTGGATGGCCGACTTAGACAAGCAAGACTCCTGCGAGCTCTCTGGTTTTCACCCCGACTAATGAAGACACGTCGGGATTGTGTGCTCAGACCGACTTTCTGGGGCATTCGGATCCGTGGTGTGGTTACTCACCAATAGCTCGCCACAAGCTGCCCGGCAGCATTATTATTATTAATATCAATATATCATACATATGTGACCCTCTCTGTACTACTGGAGCCATACTTGGACATAGCAGACACACTCCTCGCTGGCCAGACGGGTCGGAGAGGTCTCGTTCGTTTTTGATTGTAAGAAAAAATATTGATGTACGAACCAAAAAAAAAATAACGATAAAAGGTTATAAAACCTAATTTATTAGTCGATGATTACACGCATCCCTACCGTCATAATACTCTCAATTTAGGGTCGTAAATTGGAATAAGCTTCTCAAGTCATGTTCTTCTCGGATAACATCTTATTCAAACGCGTCAGGAAGGATGAGCAATTAGTGTAAACGATCTCATTAGCCAAGTTCAATTTGAAAAGTTTTCCCAATCTAAGTCTAAAGAGTTAATCTGGTTGTTAGTTGCCTAACTGTTATTTAAATAGTTTCAGGGCTAATGGTTTTTGTTTTTATTTGTTACTAGCAGCCCGCCCCGGCTTCGTTTGGGTAGATATAGTGATTTAACGAAAAAATAAAAATAATAATTTTTAATACACTCTTGGCAAACTTTCCGTGCTTAGCGCACTTGATCAAGTTTGCTTTTGACAAACAAACAAAATTATGACAACAACTTACAAATAGATACACATACAGACGCATAAAACACGTAAAATTTATAACACCCCTCTTTTTGTATCAGGGTTTTATAAAAAATATATTATATTATAAAGAAAATTTAGCTTCTAATATATTTATTTTTTGACATTGACTACCCTCCCGCACTCCGATGACGCCCACATCGCATGGTGCTGCTGCCTTTCTAGCCGAGCGGGGTGCGGGCAGTGGTGAGCGCGAACTTCGAGACATCAAGACATGGTTGCTGAATTAACAAAGATTTAAAAAGTGTTTTTTTTTTTACTCATATCACATATTTAATGTATTTTTTTGATGAAAACTAACATGAGATATAGACATTATTAAAATATGTATCAACGTTGTTAATGTAATTGGTAATAATTATGAATGTTTTCGGTTAATTTCAATTAAATTTTAGGTACCTTCATAAGTAATAGGAGAAGCTAAATTTCTCATAATCACTTCTCTCGTTGATGCGTCTACCCTCTGCCTACCCTAAAAATCTGGAATTCGCAGATGCAATTGTCCTTTTTGCTTCCACATCAGCAGAACTACAGAGATGCTGTACATTTATGTGAACGAACTGAACTACCGAAGATCTGAGCAAGGCAACTCTTGGGATTGGACTCAAGGCCCAAATTAAGACCAACAGCAAGAAAAGTAAGAAATGAACTATGTCGATGAGTATATCTTTTTGGGCCAGCTAGTTTCCTTCAGTAATAGGCAGGAAAAAGAAATAAATCGCCTTATAGAGGTAGATAAGGTCTGGAGGTGCTACTGGTCAACGAAGGGAAACTTTCCATTGTCACCAGATCGTAAATTCATCGACATGTGTATATTGCCCATCCAAACTTACGGTGGTCAAAGTTGGTCATCGACTGAGGAACAGAATTCCCAAGTCAAGACTTACCAGAGAGAGTAAAGCATCCTAGGTGTCACCAAGCTGGATAGAGTTCCAAACACCAAGTACATCACTCTAAAACTGGCATCATTGATGTGGGGCATAAAGCCGTAAAGTTGAAATGGGATTGGGCGGGTCTTTTGATGATGATTACAGGAAACGTGGTAGGCTTAGAAAACGTTGGTGTGATGATATAAAGAAATGGTCAGGTGTAGCCCAGCGGTGGGACAGAATACGTTAGAAAAAAATCTCCGTTGCCGATAAAATCATCAAAACCGCAATTAAGAGTTTTGAGTCATAAACTCAATTGCGGCGTTGATAGCAATTGCTACTTATCCTTTGATATTAGAAGAAAGTCCTAGGAAAGAATCATTGAATCCGGACTTGTAATTGATTTTTAGGGTTCCGTACTCAAAGGGTAAAAACGGAACCCTACTATTTTAATATCGTTCCGCTGTCCGTCTGTCTGTCTCTTACCAGGCTGTATCTCATGAACCGTGATAGTTAGACAGTTGAAATTTTTACAGATCATGTATTTCTGTTGCCGCTATAACAACAAATACTAAAATTTAAAATAAAATGAATATTTAAGGGGGCTCCCATAGAGCAGACATGATTTTTTGCCGTTTTTTATAGATAACGATACGGAACCCTTGGTGCGCAAGTCCAACTCTCACTTGGCTGGTTTTTTTTTCTCCTAAGCCAGCATGGTTTGACTAAACAAACAATCAAAATCATCTGTTTGGGAACTACGATGCCGCAGTTTTCTTGAATTTTAATTTTAATAATTATTACACTCATGATAACTTTTGAATGGTATGTCCGATTTGAATAATTAAAAAAGTAATTTACAGGTACTGATATAACCTTGAATTCAAAATGATTAATTTTGATATGAATGATGAGACTTTTATCATATCTGTTGTTGTTGCACGCTCGATCGCTAACATAACGTGTTCCACAAAAATATGTAAATTAAAATTGTATCTAACATGACATCAGAAAAAAAATGAAAAATATTAAATATCATACAAAGCCCTTCAGGCAAGTAGGCGACCAATACTGTTGAAAGGAGTTTCTTTCGGCGTCTTCTTCTCTGCAGTGGTCGGTTCCGAAACGCTAGTAGTTTGTAGCTTTTGAACAATAATTAATAATTTAAATATAATATAATAAGTATTATTTAAAATGTGAATTGACGTGAAAAAGTGCCTGAAAAGGCCTATTTTCTGAATAAATCTTTGAATCTTTGATAAGGATCATACCAAGGTACGAATAATGTGGCCTCGTTTGTACCAGCGTTGCTATTGTATATTTTAACATGAAAAATTAGTTATTGTGGCGTAACTGTAATAGTTAACCATATGGTGTCGCAGACGTTTTTGTAGACATTGATGTCCTCTATAAAACTCTAGTACATCACTTGGCTCTATTGTCAATAGATTCCGCAGCGTACGCGATAGAAGGATTTTTCTTGCTATTTTTTTCACACCTTAATGGGTTACATTATCGAAGTTTTCATACGGATCCCTAACTTTTTGAAAATATTCTATAGCTTATGTTCACCAGGGATAATTTAGGAGTCTAATGGTGAAAGAATTATTCAAATTGGTCCAGAACTTTCGGAGCCTATTCAATTCAAACAAACAAACAATCAAAACTCTTCTCTTTATAATATTAGTGTAGAAGTGTAGATGTAGATGTGGTGTCGGAAAATATAGAATGATCAGTTGCTTGAGCAGATCGTGAAAGCCGTTCAAATAGGCGGGAAATTGGAATGGGCTCGTTTCCAAAAAAAAAATTAAGTAGTCTGTCTGTTAGATAATGAAAATATTGGACGTGTATTTTTTCTTACGTCAATCAAACACTCTTCTATGCTGGTTTGGGAGAAAAGAAAAAACGTGGAATGTATCAGCTGCTTCACTTCCCGCGCAGATCGTAAAAGCCGATCGATGGAATGGGTAAAATCTGAGGAATCATGTTAATAGGCGATGCAACTAGCAACCCATCACTATTTTGATTCCGTTTTCCGGTTAATGCCCACCAGCATGCTAAACGATCTAGCTAAAAAGCGTAGCTATATCTTTATCATTATAATGTTTAATTGACATATATCATAGTATCATGTCTTTTCCCTTGCAGGTACACAGAGCTTACCCTCTTAGTCATAAATAATTGCAATCGCTAAACCTATTTTAGATAAAATATGTTTTGTCTTGTTCCTTTCATGTCAATCGTTGCAAATAGGGATAAGACAAAACATTTTTTTAACTAAAATAGGTTTAAAAAGCGTTTGCTATTTTTTATGAATAAAAGGATTAGGCTCTGTGTACCAGCAAGAGAAAAGACATGATACTATGATATTATGTCAATTAAACATTATACTGATAAAGATATAGCTACACTTTTAGCTAGATGTGACATCACGAGCACGAGCCCCCGCTTTAAAGAATTATTACGTGTTCAATCTTTTTGATTATCTTACAGACGGACTAACTGTAATATAATTATTTTGACATTAAAAACTAGCTGGCCAGCCCACTATCTTGGTAAAAATATGTCAAATATCTAGGTTTGCATGTTCCTTTGTTGCGTGTTCCTTGCCGTGTACCGATCACCAATGTACCGATGTTAGAACTGCCCTTTCCTGTCATCATCAAGTGCTGGTTCAAATATAAACTGTGGAAAAAAATATTGTAGACGCGTTTCTGCGTATTTTTAAACGACTCCAAAAAAAAAACGAAGGAGGTCATCAATTCTGTTATGTGATTTTTAAATGTGTGTTTCCTCAGAACTCTGTGATTTTTTGATAAACCTTTCTTTTGTTTGAAACGGTATGCTTTCTAGTTCGTCTCATTTAATTTTCATCACATCAGTAGTTTGATTGAAGTCGATTTTTTTATATGAAAGATTATTATGCCAAGAAAAGTAATTTAAATAAATTAAGCCGACTTCAAAATTAACCCTGTTAAGCCTCGCTTCCCTAGTAGTGACCGATACGCACATTTATATGTTATTCACTGTCTTTAAAACGACTGAACCGATTCTGATAAAACTTGTACAATTTAGTTGGTCAGCTCGTGTCTTGTCCAACTAAAATGATTTTTGTAATCCGACCGATAATTTTTGAGATATGCGAGGACAAACATAAATACATACGTACATATATAAACATAAATATATAAAAAATAGGCAGCTGAAAGCTTTCGATTGTACTTCATATTTTTTCGTGTTCCCCGCGTTGGTCCCAAGCTAATTGTTGTTATTAATAAGGGCGGAAGATCGAGGATAAATTCACACGCGGTATACATACAGGGTAATTTGTAAAACACTAAAATCCTCGCAGGACTCGATAGCTAATAATATCATAAACAACAACATTTGTTTTACGAGTTTTGACATGACTTAATAAATTGAATAAAAAGATTTTTGAAGTTTGAATGTCCTGGGACATTTGTAAGTCTATGTAAACGAAAGGAAGACGCGACGCTCGCGCGTAATCTTTTTTTGCGATGCGCGCAAAGTTGTTAAGGCGATACCACTGTAAATAAGGTCGTTCTGAACCTTATTTTTCTCGCAAAATACTTAAATTAGGAGTTTCAAATATAAGTAATATGATTTTTGACTATTTCATCTCCAAAAGTGTAAGATGAAAACACGTTTTGATAAAATTTTCTCGATAGAAATATTTTTTGAAAAATGGTCTTCGTTCGCAGAGTTTTTGTTATTGTAGCTCAAATGCGACGAATGAAATAATGATTTTTAGACTAAAAGATAGGTTATTAGTAATTCATCAAAATTTAAATATGAAAATACAATTAACCGGTCTGATTTGATATAAAATAGAAATAACGAATTTGGCGCTTACGTTTTTTTATTTGAGCGACTCGAGACTATCTCCTATCTCATCATTCACGGGCTAAACCGCCAAGCGCTATCCCTCGCGTGCACTTGATCAGTCTGCGTACGCCTTTGCCGAGCGATGGTACCAAACCTTTGAGGCGTCGTCTTAAGAGCCCGACATATGCCAGGCGGCGTGGTGATACAAACGCGGATGGTCTAAACGCGTTGGCTACTTTGGATATTTTCGTTTTTTAGGAATATTCAAGGGTTATTCGAAAAAGAAAAACATATAATGGCTGCCTTATCTGTAATGCAATAATAATCAAAAGTTTCAAGGTTAATTTTAATGTATTTGGTGAATAATGCTATATACCGAGTAAATTAGACGTGATTTGGAGGCAACTTTGCAATTTTTTTCTATCGAGAAAATTTAACGCAATCGTGTTTTGGAGTCATATAGTTACCAGAGTTAGTCCTGAACTTTGCTGCATTTTTATTTCAACTTGAGTATTTAATTATTATTGATATAACAGTCAATCATGCAAAGCAGTGTGAGGTAGTACGGGCCCTTAACATTCAACCGGAAATTTACTTAAGGGCTCGTACTATCTCACATTGCTTTGCATGATTGACTGTTATATCAATAATAATGAAATACTCAAGTAGAAATAAAAATGCAGCAATCTTCAGGACTAACTCTGGTAACTATCTTACTCAAAAACACGATTGCGTCAAATTTTCTCGATAGAAAGAAATTGCAAATTTGCCTCCTAATTGTAGTGAAACACACGCAAGTTGGTTAAACACTGATTTATTGAAAGTAAAATCTTACCTACCCACATATGGTTTGATAATACCAATAAGCATACCGCACCAATATACTACATCTCTTTCCTTATAAAAACAAACAAAACAAAACAAAAAAAAATAACTAAATATAACAATATAACTAAGTATGTACGCTTATCGTAGAAGTTTAATTAATATTAAACTTATAATATGAACACAAAAGTAAGTGCTACATGAATACGGTGTACAGTTATACAAGATATTTCAGAACCTGTTTATTGTGATATAATATTTTAAATCTAAAAGTTAACTTTTCCCTTGTTTTACATTAATGGGCCTAAGTTATTTACAATAATGACAAAATTACAAGATATAACCAAGCTGTTAATTTGACATAAGTTATTCCTTACTGGATGAACCGAAAATTAAATTCGTCAACATTCGTGCCGTTCGCTCCCGAGACCTTTCAATCGGAACATTTGGCGGCGATGGAGATGGTGATACTGACAGCTCACCACGAGCAGACTGCGGAGAATCACTTATATTATAGCCAACCTGTTCTCCTTGTGATGTGTCAACTGAAGACAAGGTTTCTGACACCTTCTCGACCTCTGATGAGCATTCCCGCTGCGATTCATCACTATACCCCGAATCTACGAATTTTTTTCGCCTACGTCTAACTGTCATTGCGCTAGGTATCATAATCGCACGGCGTGATCCCAACACAGGCAGTGATGAGGACGGTTGATGCACGCCACTACCAGATACAGAGCGTTTCACGAGCTGACCGCGCGTTCGCCGAAATTCATTTCCATGTGTATCCTTAACTATAAATGAACGCGGTTCGGGCGCGCGTTCTACGATCGTAACCGGTTTCCTACTTCCGTTGCATACTAACGTTGCCCTATCGCCTACTAATACCTCTCCTAAAGGCCTCGCTGTCTTATCGTAGTGCTGTTTGATGGAACGTCTTTTTGCCATCAATGCCATGTAATTACGATTATTATCCACTGGCTCACACAACAACTCAGGAGTAATCGGCAGTTTTGTTTTAAGACGTCTACCCATAAGCATTTGCGCAGGCGAGTCCAAACCATCTCGCGATGTAGCTCTAAAATTTAGTAAACTCAAATAAAAATCCTGACCAGAATCTAAACATTTTTTTAATAAGTTTTGTACCGTTTGGACTGATTTTTCACTTTTTCCGTTTGATTGCGCGTACAATGGCGATGATGTAATGTGGTGAAATTCCCAGTCCCGTGCAAAATTTTTAAACTCCTTGGAACTATAAGCGGGACCATTGTCTGTCACTAGTTCCGCCGGTATCCCATGCCGTGCAAATTGAGCTTTCATGAAATTAATGACTTGTTTACTACCTATACCTGATAACTCACCTACCTCAACAAAGTTGGAAAAATAATCAACTAATATTATATACCTCTTTTTACGGTATTCAAATAAATCAGAAGCTAATTTATGCCAGGGCAGGGGGGGCACATCGTGCTGCTGGAGCGGCTGCCGACGCGGGCGCGGCGCGTGCAGGGCGCACGCCTCGCATCTACGTACCTCACGCTCCACATCCTCTCCGAGTCCCGGCCAAAACATAACCTCTCGCGCGCGACGCTTACACCTCTCTATGCCCAAATGACCTTCGTGCACTCGTTTCAACATTTCACCACGTAGCGCGCGTGGAATAAATACACACTCACCTTTAAAAATCATGCTATCAATAAATTGAAGTAGCTCCCGATACGGCCAAAACACTCTAATCTTTTCATATACATCTCGTCTATACTTTGGCCAGCCATTCTGTATATACTCAATTAATAGTTTACAATCACTATCAGCCGCTGTCTCTTTTTTAATTAACTCTCTCTTAATTTCACTAAACCTTACATTTTCAAGCACAAAACAAGTCTGCACTTCAACCTCCTCAGACACGCGATCATGCATAGATTCATTCAGCGGGGCTCGCGACAGCGTGTCCGCAATATACATGTATTTTCCTGGAACATACATCACCTTAATATCGAACCCTTGCACTCTCATCATCATGCGCTGCAGCCGCGCCGGCACAGACACTAACGGCTTATTAAAAAGAGCCTCAAGCGGCTTGTGATCTGTATGTACTATGACATCTGACCTGCCATAAATGTATTGCCTAAACCGCTCTACCGCAAACACAATAGCCAGCATCTCTTTCTCTATCTGAGCGTACCTGGTCTGCGTGTCTGTGAGCGTCAGCGACGCGAACTCCACCGGTCGCTCGTCCTGCAGCAGCACGGCCCCGAGCGCCACGCCGCTGGCGTCCACCGACAGCACGACGGGCGCCTCCGCCGAGTACAACGCCAGCACCGGCGCACTCGACACCTTCTGCTTCAGCCGCTCGACCGCTGCAGAATGATGTGCCTCCCACACCCATTCTACATTCTTTTTCATGAGACTTCTCAGTACATTAACACATTCCGAGTAATTTTGTATGAATTTTGACAAATAATTGACCATCCCTAAAAATCTTTCCAAGGCCTTCCTGTCCGTAGGTTGAGGCATATCCACTATGGCCTTTATTTTGCTGTCGTCAGCCCGCATACCACTAGCATCAAATTTGTGACCGAGATAAGTTATCTCCGAGACCCCAAACTTGCATTTATCACGATTAAATTTAATACCTATAATTTGAGCACGCTGTAATAAAGCCTGTAATCTATTGTCGTGTTCTATCTGTGATCTTCCCCATACGATGACATCATCGATAAATGATTCTACCCCATCTAGGTCTTCTAAGTGCTGACGAAGCTTTCCGTGAAAAACTTCCGGCGCACAACTAATACCATACGGAAGACGAAGGTACTGATACCTACCAAACGGCGTGGAGAAGGTACAAAGGTCGGCGCTAGCGTCATCAATTTCCACCATCCAAAATCCACAGCGAGCATCAAGCACGCTAAACACGCAAGCGTCACGCAGCTTTACGGCTAGTTTGGGCACCGTCGGCAGCGAGTACTGCGCGCGCCGCACTGCTCGGTTCAAAGGTCTCGGATCCAAGCATACACGAATGCTGCCGTCTTTTTTAGCTACTAACACAATTGCATTAACCCAGTCTGTCGGATGGGTCACTTTCCTAACAACACCGAGCCCTTCCATTCTCTGTAATTCCTTATGTAACTTATCTTTAAGCCCTAACGGTATTTTTCTAGTAGGGCACATCACCGGCTGCACGCTTTTATCTACAACAATAGAATATTTACCTGGTAACTTACCTAAACCCTTAAATAAATTAGAATAATTATCAATGTTGATCGTGTCTATACGATTTATTAACTCTAATGTAAAACAGGCTTTTAATCCTAAAACATTTTGACAGTTCATGTCAACCACCACGAACGGTAACCAATATTTTTTATTTTTGTAAATAAAACATAAGTTATCTAATCCAATAATAGGCAAACAGTTTCCCGTAAAAGAAAGAACCCGTTTCATAAATGGTTTAATTTGTTGAACTGAAAATCCTAATTTTAAATATTCAGTTTTAGAGATAACATTAATCATAGAACCTGTATCTATTTTAATGGTTATTTGTTTACCGTTACATATAATATGTTCAATCCATTCATTCGATGACTTACTCAGTTTTTTGTCCTCTCCTACCGTGTTCACGTACAACATTTCTTCACTTTCACTTCCCGATTCTATACTTAAATTTAGCACTTTCCGTATCACTTCTTTACGCTCGCACACGCGCGAAAAATGACCTTTCCTATCACACACGAAACACAACGCATCTCGTGCCGGGCACCGGTCGCCGCCCGCGCAGCGCGCTCCGCCACAGCTGCTGCAGGCGCCGGCCGCCGCGCCCCGGCCGCCCCGGCCGCGCCGCGCGCGCTGCCACGCCCGCGGGCCACCGGCCGCCCCGCGCGGCCTGCCCGTTCCTCCTCGCGAGGACATCGCGTTCACCTGCACTTCTTCTGAACCACCCTCGATGCAGAGGCCTTCCTCTTTAGATATTTCTGCTGCTTGACATATCTGTATAGCCTTTGCTAACGATAGCTCGTCTGTACGAAGCAGTCGATCCCTGACTTTATTATTGACGATGCCACAAACTATCTTATCTCGGAGGAGACTTTCTTGTAACTCCCCGAACTCGCACTGTTGACTCAACAGTCGTAAGGCCGTTACGTATTCGTCTATAGTCTCCCGTTCGTCTTGATTGCGAGTGAAAAATTTAAAACGTCGCACCGTGAGATTGGACTTAGTACCGAAATGTTTTTCGAATTTCCTTAACAAACATTTGATGTCGTCCTCACTATCGCCAGCTTCTAGGAACGCGAATGTCGAATAGACCTCGTACCCTGCGGGTCCTATGAGGTTCACCAACAGACTAGCCTGAACATCTGCAGGCTCTTTGCTCACTCCAGACGCCTTCAAAAACACCTCGAACTGCCGCCGCCATTTATGCCACGCCTCGGCGCGCGCCGCGGGGCCACCTTCGAGTTCTAATTCCGCCGGAGGACGAGCGTGTTCCATGTTTTAATAATACACACACAGTATTCTACACAACACGGAATAATATTCACGTGAATTGCGCCAAATCAATATTAATTTGGACCACCGCTGCCACCATGTAGTGAAACACACGCAAGTTGGTTAAACACTGATTTATTGAAAGTAAAATCTTACCTACCCACATATGGTTTGATAATACCAATAAGCATACCGCACCAATATACTACACTAATCACGTCTAATTTACTCGGTATACAGTAGTATTCATCAAATACATTAAAATTAACCTTGAAACTTTTGATTATAATTGCATTACAGATAAGGCAGCCTTCATGTATTTTTTTCGAATAACCCTTGAATAATTTTATAAACGAAAATATCCAAGGTAGCCAACGCGTTTAGACCATCCGCGTATGTACCGCCACGCCCCGCCTGCCTTATGGCGGGCCCTTAATATATACGTTTGTTCTACGACTTTTGATAATTTATTCGTTGTTGTTTATCATGTCATTAATATTTTTAAGTTACCCTATTTATACTGAACCCACAATCACTTAAAAGAGTGACGATACTGATTTTTATTTAACTAACGAAAGAAAATGTAACGATCCCAGATTTGTCTGTAAATGGCAATTAACTCGATTGAGCTACGAGATCTATTGTGTAAACGCAATTGCGCAACACAGCGAGTTTCTCGGATCTGAAGTCAAGATATAATTTAGATAACTTATAATTGCGAGTGTTATCACTGCTTCAAAGTACAACTTTTGGCCATTAGCAAATATCAATAAAAAGTTTTGACGTCACACCATTAGCGATATTGGTACAATCGAGTTAGGAAAAAGTCAGCGAGTTAGTAAAAAGTTCAACGGAACAAAACAGTGTGATTCCATCAGGGTCGGAAGACGAAACTGTAAAACAGTCGTAACTAGTGCAAACAGCCAGCGGGTAATATTTATGGGGTTGTTTTGACAGCGGGTACGATAACATGATATTTTTAGTTCACGCCTAAATTTTGGTCACGCGCGAATCATGCCCCAAAGTGGCGGTTCGGCCGAGCATCGAAACTGCGGTATTTTTGCGGCAACTTTTTGGAATTGCGTGTTTTGCGAATAGTAATCCAATGGGGTGGAGTTATGACTACGTATTGAATGTGATGCGGACGTGTACCGCAAGTGGTAACGAAATTCAATGTTTTTATTTGTTCTGAATGTGTTCTAGTCTTCTATAATCAAATTGTAATGCCGTTATATTTCTTATTTGTTCATCTACTAGTTGGACACAGAAAAGACGAATGAGGAAGTGTTGGGACAAGTAAATGAGAAACGAAAACTGCTGAAGACGATTGAAATGAGAAGAGAAAGGATGTTTGGTCACCTTATATGGCAAGGAGAGGGAAGAAAGGCCAGAGTTATTTCATATGGAGAGGTAAAGAGAATGGCTGAAAACCGGGAGACATGGAGTACTCTCCATGTCTCCCGGTTCTCAGCCATTCAGTCTTCACCGACAAAATATAAATTAAATTATAGATAGATATTCCATATTTGTGTTATTTATAATTAATTATTCGCAATACTAATAAAACGGGATACCAGTTTTGTTAGTAATATATTTTTCGTTTTTTTACCCGAATGCCAAGAAGGTTCCATGTGTTTCTAACGTATCATGTATGTTTATGACTTTATTTATTACTTACCACGTATCTTCGAAACGACTGGATGGATAGATCAAAATCCCAAGTGGCCTTCGTAGGTTTTTAAAAAAGAGGGCAGTTGCGTTTTAAATTTTTGGAAATAACTGCTTGTGAAATATCCTTGGTACGAAAGTAAGACAAAGTAAAATATTTACATAATTTATGTATTAAACAAGAGAATTAAGTATAATGAATTTATAAGAAACGGATGCTAGATACCGTTCCATTCAATTGGCGAAAGCATTCCACTGAAATCTAATGTTAAAAAATGCATTCCCGTCATATCTGGAGAATACGTATAAGTACTTTAGGTTTCTATCGGTAGGGACGGGGGCGGACTGGCAAAAAAAATCAACAATAATTTTTCACCCATTTTCTGTCTGTTATTTTATATTAATTTATTTTAACAACTATAAAAATTTGATTTGCTTTTAATTATGTACTGTGATGTCTCTCTCCAATCTCCACAGTACACAAAACCCGCCCTTGAAAAGTGAATTAGCGCGCGTTTTATTGGACCCTTCAGGACTGCAGCCCCGTCCGTCCGTCTCCTTCAGGACCTCCGAGTGTTTACAGTCCGCTCGTGTCGATAACAGTTATTTAGGTAGAACAATGTAATAGCCAAATATCAAGAGGTTGTATGGAAATGGACACCGGGCTCCGCGGAGCATCTCGATTGAGGATGCAACCGGGAACACGCTCTGATGAAAGAGCGATGGAGACAGAAGTAGTAGTGTATACTTTATTTTTAATTATTTATCAAAACATAGTCGTGGCTTGTTTACATATAATTATGCAGTAAAATTATTCATTACTTTAGTGCAATTTGTAATTGACGTACAGTCATGTGCATTAATATACTTATAAGGTTCGTTTAAATTAAGCGCAAATATTTTAAGGTCTGGCTCTCATAGGTCAATAAATTGCTTTAGTAGCAAATTTTTAGACATCGACTCACTAGTTTTTGTTTTGATTTTTTCATACAAAATATTTTTTTTAATAAAATCGATAAATCAGCTGTTTTGATTAACGGCGTCATTGACTTAGTATCCATAGTAGGTGATAGTAAAAATTTCGCCGCCAAGAAAGTGTTTTTTTTTTTGTACACAGGGTGTTCTTTTACGTCTGTTTTTCTAAATGTTCAAGGCAAGGTATCTCAAAAATTAGCGCGTTGATTTTTTTAAATTTGCTTTTATAGCATTTCTATAACTATGAGAGCCAGCCCTTAAAACCCTTACATTTGCACCTTATATTTACACACAATCTCATACAATCGTATCCCATTTTAAACTGTATCACATCGACTTCAAAATCGATGTGTATATATATCATTGCTCGTGACTGTACATAAGTGTATAGGTCAGTATCTTATTGGACGATAGCGAAAATGATTTATTACTATTATTGTAAAGCTATATTAATTTTTAGGGTTCCGTACCCAAAGTGTAAAACGGGACCCTATTAATATATGGCTCCGCTGTCCGTCTGTCTTTCCGTCCGTCCGTCTGTCACCAAGCTGTATCTCACGAACCATGATAGTGAAACAGTTGAAATTTTTACAGATGATGTATTTCTGTAGACGCTATAACAACAAATACTAAAAGACAATAAAATAAATATTTAAAGGGGCTCCCATACAACAAACGTGGCTTTTTTTCTTTGCTCGTTTTTGCTTGATATTGATAACGGCAACAGATAGTCGCTTAAAATATTAATAGAATATTAAATTATATTATTCATTAAAAATAAATAACTAAATTAAAATAATATTAATATTTTAGTATCCCATAACAGACATGATTTTTTTTGCCGTCTTTTTGGATTATGGAACGAAACCCTTCGCGCGCGGGTCCAACTTGCACTTGGCCGGATTTTTTCTTTGATAATTGTAGTTATCAGGCGGGTCACAATATGTCAACAATCCCTACTAAATTATTTGTCGATCAACTGTTTACGTATATGTGTTCGTAAATGTTATAAAGATAAGATAAGATAAGATTTATTTGCATTAAATAGGGTACAGAAAGATGTTACATATAGATGTGTAGCTTAGCCTACTTAGCCATTTTTACAGCATGCAAAATTTTTATTTGATTACATTTCTATTTACAATACTAAATATAGGCTCTTTAATCAAATTCACAATACTTTTAGCGTCATTAATAATTACAACTTTAAATAATTCTCAATTTAATATTATACAAAAATGTCAGAAGTACTTAATTATTATCAAAAATGTCATCAATTTTATAAAACATTTTCTGGAGTAGCCACATGTTCAATTTATTTTTAAACAAATAATTGCTAAGGTTTTTAAACTCATTTGGCAATTTATTATAAATTGCGTAAACACATGTTGTGTGGACTATTTGCACATTTTACAGATTTCGGAGTACTGTCTAATACGAGCCTATATGGATTTCTTTGCATTCTTCCACTAACCTCACTTGCTTTCTTAAACAGATTGATATTTTTGTGAACAAACATACATATCTCATATATATAAAGTGAGGGGAGAGGCAGCAATCCTAAATTTTTAAACAATATTCTGCAAGATGTTCTAGGTGGTACTCCACATAGCACTCTTATACATTTTTTCTGAGCCACAAATGCTTTTGTGTATTCTATGCTATTGCCCCACATAATTATACCGTATCGCAGAATGGACTCTATGTATGACCGATATGATAGAATTGCAGTCTTTCTATCCGCAACATTTTTAACACGATTTAATGCATACACAAATTGATTAATTTTTTTATTTATATTGTCTGTATGAATTTTAAAACTCATATCCTGATCTATTGTAACTCCCAGAAATTTTATGTTTGTCACTTCTTTTATTTTTAGTTTATTAAATGTAAAATTGCAATTTGGATTTTATGATTTATTAAATTGTATATAATTAGATTTGTCAAGATTAATTTTTAAATTATTAATATTGAGCCATTTAATTACTTTGTCAATTGTATCGTTTACCTCCCTTTCATGATTAATTATTGAATTATTATTCTGGTAATTTTTATTAGTTGCTACGATTATGGATATGTCATCAGCGTATAAAATGCATTTGTGTTTGATCGCTGTAGTAATGTCATTTATATATAATAAGAATAATAAGGGTCCTAATACACTTCCTTGTGGAACACCTTGACATAACTTTCTATAAGATATATACGTCATCATTTCATTTTTTATTATTTTACTAATAATGACACCCTGGTGTCTGTTTTTTAAATACGATGCTATCCATTGTAGTGCAACCCCTCTTATACCTAGTCTTTCAAGTTTATTTAAAAGAATATCATGCGTCACCTTGTCAAATGCCTGTGACAAATCAAAAAACAGTCCCGTAGTCAAGTACTTAATATTTAGATTATGGTGTATTGTGTTTATTAGTGTATAGGTAGCTAGACCAGTCGATTTTTTCTTTTGATAGCCATATTGATTTTTGTTTATAATGTTATATTTATTTAAGAATTCCATGAGTCTATTATGCATGCATTTTTCAAAAACTTTTGATAGTATTGGTATTAGCAGGATTGGCCGAAAATTTTTCAAGTCTTTTTTTTTACCTTTCTTGTGCAATGGTTTTACTAATGATAATTTCAGTCCATTAGGAAAGGTGCCACTCAAAAAAGATAAATTTACTAAGTGCGTTAAAACCGATTCGATTTGGGGACAACATTCTTTTAATATTTTAGTATTTAAACCATCATAGCCCTCAGAGTTAGTATTTTTTAACGAACCAATTATTTTTTTGACTTCTCCCACCGATAAAGGTTTGAGAAAAAATGAATTTGTGAGTCTGGGAATTGAAGAAGACGATTGTATGTTATCTGTGGTCATGTTATTAGGAGCGTCGGTAAAATATTCATTGAATGCATTTGCGATTTGTTCAGGTTCTTTTATGATTTTATTATTTCTGATAATTTCCGTTATGTCACTTTCAGTCTTATTAATTGATATTTCATTTCTTATAATAGACCATGTCGCTTTACATTTGTTATTACTTTTGTCAATAAATTTAATATTAGAAATCTTTTTTGATTTGTTAATGTATTTTTTTAATAATTGCGAATATGTCAGATATATATTTTTATTTGATTCAGTCTTATTTTTATAATAATTATATCTTAGGGTTCTTTTATTTTTACAGCTAGTTTTTAATCCTTTGCTTATCCATTTCTTATTGATGTTATTGTTGCAGACTCTTACTCTTATTTTTGGGAAACATAAATTATAGAATAGGCACAGTAATTCGTGAAATGTATTAAATGCTTTGTTTAGATCAAGTTCATGAAAAACCTCTAACCATGATAGTTTACTCAGACATTCTTTAAATTTGCGTACACTGTCGAAGCTGTAATCTTTTTTATATAGCATATAGGATTTAGGTTTACAGATATCATTTTTTATTGAAAAGCTTAATATTTGTGCGGTTTCATGGTCTGAAAGATATAATGGGAACACTTCAGCAGTTGCATCTTTTATGTTGCTCAATATGTGATCTAAACATGAGTTTTTACGAGTTGGAACGTTGATGTGAATTTTTAATGAATAATTGTTACATAGATTAGTCAGGTATTCCGTATCTTTTTTTTTAACAGCGTATTTATATTGATATCGCCTAGAATTACTAATTTTGATCGGGATTTATCTTTCTTTGTCAAATCATGTAAGAGACAATCAAGTTTATCAAGGAATAACATTGGATCAGATGATGGGGTTCGGTAAACACATACAATGATTAATCTAATACTAGGAATTTCAATACCACAAGCTTCGAATGTAGTTACAGCAGCGTATTTTTGTGGCAGTGCAAGTACTTTAAAATTGATTCCTTTTTTTACAAGTATACATGAGCCTCCTTTACATTTTTTTCTGTTGTACGAAGTTGCATACTCATAATCTCGCATCTTCAAATATTGCTCATGACCGTCCTTTAAAAAAGACTCCGTAAAACACATAATATCTGGATGTTTACCTTGCTCTCTAAGTTCTTCCAATGTTAACTCTAACATATCTTGTTTTGACAGAATACTAGCTATGTTTTGGTGTAAAATATTGAGTGAATTGTTATTTGAGCTGTTGTTAGGTACGAAAAAACGTTTTTTTTTTCAATAATAGGAAAATAGCTTAATATGCTCCCCTTGTTTTTAGTATCTATTTTTTTATCGATATGTGTGGCTTGCTCTGATTGTTGACGAGTGAAGTAGTACGGTATGTGCCTTTGCGATATTTATTTTGTTCGTAGCTATTTTTAAACTTAGATTCATTGTCCATTATCAATTTTTTTTAATTGTTTTTAATCGTCTAAATATTTATTTTTGTAGTCTATAAAGTCAATTACGTGATTTATTGATAAACATATGTCAAACACATTATTTTACAACAATTAGCAAATTCACAATTTTTATATTGATCACATATGTCCATAATATTATTATTTAATTTAAATAAATTTATATAGTCATTTTTAAAAACATTAAGTATTATAATATTATTTTTACTAAATTTTCTACACAAAGAATTCAATTGTAAAGTTAACATTTTTAGATCATAGTCATTTTCTCCTACACTTATTACTAGTTTATCTTTTGGATTCAAATTTATATTCAGACAATTTTTTAAAACTTCTGGGCTTAATGCATTTGGTTTGATTTCAGAAGTTATAGTATAATCTGACTAGCTCCGTGGCGCAGCGGTCAACACGCCAGCTTGCGACACGGAGTGACCGGGTTCGATCCCCGGCCAGGTCAAGATGGAAAATGATCTTTTTCAGATTGGCCTGGGTCTTGGATGTGTATCTATATATGTATTTGTTATAAAATATAGTATCGTTGAGTTAGTATCCTATAACACAAGTCTCGAACTTACTTTGGGGCTAGCTCAATCTGTGTGATTTGTCCGTATATATTTTATATATATTTTATCTTCTAATTTTGAATTTTCTCTTGTCTTTACTAGTGCTGATGATAAACCCGTACGTTGCTGTGTTCCAAATATATAGATTTTACTTCTTCCGTCTTGCGTTTTATTTATCTTTTTTGGTTGTTTAGAATTGGCAATTTCAACCATTGCAGTGGATCTAATATTTTTTGTTTCTTTTGTACTTCTCCTTATTCTGTTTATGTTTTGTTTCATTTTGACTATTTCCTGTTCTATTTCTTTAATTTTTTCCTCTATTTCTTCTATTTGTGGCTTTCCCGTTTCAGTAGACTTGTTTTCTTCTCCATACATTGTATTGTCTGAAGATTCTTTGTTGGGCGACGAAAAAATTTTTCTTATTTCTGGGTATTGAACGGGACGTTTGGCATTTTTCTTAGGTTTATTAATGTTCACTTTTCCTTATTTTTTTTACTGTTTGTAGAAGAAGATATTTAATACAACTTATTTTTTAGCAAACTTTATACAAGAACTAGCTGTTGCCCGCGACTTCGTCCGCGGCAATTTCTGTTATTATGGTTAATTAGTATAGATGAATAATTTTACCCCGTTTTCAAAACATTTTTTATTGATGCTCCGCTACTATTGGTCGCAGCGTGATGTTTTATAGCCTAAAGCCTTCCTCAATAAATGGACTATCCAGCACAAAAAGAATTTTCCAATTTGGACCAGTAGTTCCTGAGATTAGCGCGTTCAAACAAACAAACTCTTCAGCTTTATAATTATTATTATAATTATAGATTACTTTCGCCGGCTTCGCATTGCTGAACGCCTAATGATTCGGGAGCAGCGATGAATACAAAAATATTCATATTCATAGTCCTATTGTTATTAATAACAAATCATGTGAAAATATATGTATAAAAATATATATATTTCGGTATTGACAATATTTCGGCAAGTAGGTATCTTCATCAGTATTTTATATGGTTGCTGGATGGCAGAGAAAGGCCCCTCCTAAGGATTCTTTGTTCCATGGGAGGATATTGCCATACTCATTTCACTTACCCCTTGTATGTGCTGCTAATCGGAAGCATTTTTAAGTTGGGGAAGGAAAGGAATTTGTTGGATTTGGAAAGGGAATGAAGGTATTGATATACTACTCACTCAGATTAATGGGGAAAAGGTAACAGCTCAGAGGGCGTGGCGCGCGCACCCGATGCCATACCTGCGGCCACCGGCCAAGAAGTTTAGGATAACACCTCTGACTCCTGACCAAGAAGGTATGATTAAAAGTTTTTCAAAAGAGTTCCCGTCAACCGCGAGAAACGCAGACACGATGGATTTTCTATTGTTATGTGGACCAATTGGCCCGCTTGGTGGCTGAGAGATCAAATCCGAAGATGATTAGCACGTAACGAGAACTAATTAGTTACAACTGTAATAATAAATTCAATTAGTGTCACACTAACCACAATGGCGGTTGGGATTCGAGGCATACGCTCTATAAAGCTTTCGACAAAAGTTAATTATTCCATGGTTGTGCTCATAAATAAATAGAAGCTTATTGTAGAAAGGCTGATTACTCAATCAGGGCTTAAGTGTCAACGACGTGCCTGCAAGTAAGATCTGCAATGCAAGGGAAAGGCTGGCTCTTATCTTAATGGCTCTCTACAAGGGTAATACATACATAGTATCACGTCTATTTCCCTTGCGGGGTAGGCAGAGCCTAGGTCTATAAGACCTTATGGCCACATTAGCATGTTGGAGGGCGTGTATATGGCAAAGGGAATCAAAATAGTGATGAGTTGCTAGCCGCATCGCCTATGACAAGATTCCGCAGATTTTGGACCAATCCGTCGATTGATTTTTACGATCTGCGCGGGCAGAGAACCAGCTGGCAGATTCTACGTATTTTCCCAGACCAGCATGCTTATTTGTGGAGTACTATGTAGATAGTGCATGTGATGTGTAGACATCCATCCATACTTTTGGTTAATGTATTACTAACTAGCAGTCATGCGCGGCTCTACTCACGTTAATGTCGACCCTGCGGTACTTTTATGGTACTTTTTCTGGAATAAAAGGTAGCCTATGTGTTGATCCAGGTATCTGTATCATCAGTATCATATCATTTCATTAAAAAATTTCGTCAACATCCGTTCAGCTGTTTTGGCGTGATTGAGTAACAAACATCCATCCATACTCACAAACTTTCGCATCAGTAAGGATGTAGCCAAAACATTTTATATTCAATTCCCAACTCGTTTCATTCAATATTGCTCATATTACGGTGATATAACCATAGTTTTTTCCACCTGTCTGTATCGTTCTCGCAATAAATTCTTAACGGGTGTGCCGCAAAAACATTCGCATATCCGAATATTGGATTTCCATGTTTGGAAAATACGAACACAGGAGGAGTTCCACCGAAATTCGGCACGTACATTGTTCCAACGTTTGCTTTCGGTTTGGCTTACCTTTCTAATCATATAAGCCTACATGGTCCCACGGTGTTTTTTATTTATCTATCATTGTCGTCCCTGGCGTGTGTTTTTGTTTCTCCTTTGTGACAGGCGCGCAATTTGTTCTAATGGTATCAAAACGGTGTGTTACCAGAGATGACTTACGGGTCCAAAATGTGGTCCCTTACTATGGGCCTCATAAGAAAGCTAAAACTCAAAATCACTGAAATAGCTATGGTGAGGGCTTGTTCGGTGTTTCTCTGCGAGATCGAATCAGAAATGAGGAGTTTCGTAAGATAACAAAGGCCACCGACATAGCTCAGCGGATTAGCTCTTTGAATTAGCAGTGAGCGGGGCACATAGCGCCTAGAACCGATGGACAATGGGGCAGAAGGGTTCTTGAATGGCGACCACGTACTGGCAAGCGCAGCGTCGGACATCCACCGACCAGATGGTCGGATGACCTGACTAAGGTCGCTGTATGCATGCCGCTCCCAACCGGTCATATTGGAAATCCTTGAGGGAGGCCTATGCCTAGCAGTGGACTTCTTGCGGCAGGTCCGGGGAAGGACAGAGCTTTCATTCCGGGAAATTCTACTGTTCCCCAGGGATCGTCACTAACGCGGACAAGAGCTAGTAATTTAATAAAGTAGTTACTATTAACGGTTTGAATAAGCTACTATTAACAACATAATACTACAAAGGAATTAAGGTTTTGTTAAAGGGACTATAATGCCACCTGCATTATAGTTTAAATACAACTTTATGCAGAGGTTTGGCATTGGTAGTTGTTTGAAAGGAAAGCAGGTACTCCTGGCGTGGGATCTCTTTATAATTTGTATGTATAGGACCAAGCTAATTAGCAAAAATAGGCAATCAGTAGTGAGCTGATAACAACACTAGCTAAATTATGTATGTTTTCTTACTTCTATATGGTATTCTATTTACATTGAAATATGGTAAAACATAACCAGGGACACAAAAACTCCAATAAAAAGGATAGGTACACATTCATAAGGGTTACACATTAAATCCATTACATTATTATTCCTGTAACACTTAATTGGGTGTTATAATTTTAAATCTGTTTTGCTCTTTACATTTCTAAAAGTGTTACAGATATAATGTTTTCTGTAACCAACCTGTTAGAAAACTGCTTTAACATTTTTCTACGTAAATTGTACGTGTTTACACAGTTCGTATACATATAGGCATTTCTCAGGCTAGTGTGCGTGAGCTGTCGCATAGGTATGCCAATGTAAACCTTTTTAGCTGTAACAGCTATTAACACTTATGAACCGGTATTTAAAAAGATTTAAAAAAAATGCGTCTCTCTTCATGCTTTTATGGGTATTTATGAATACATTTTGAAAGTGAAACATTTTCTTTCTGTTTTACTTTTAAAATAGAAATAAAAACAATGTTCAAAACACTCTATTCGGTTTTCATAAATACCGGTTCATAACCGCTATTTTTGAAAACATATTGAAAGTGTTACATTTTCTCTCTGTTTTACTTTCAAAACAGAAATATAAAACAGTGTTCAAAACACTCTTTTTGGATACCGGTACATTCCCTTAACACAACCTCAGTCTACAAAATGTCGGACTATGGTCTGAGCTAAAATAACTTGTATCTCTATACTTGACTACTACCGATTTAAATGATTATGATTAGAATTACAGTTGAAAGACTAAATTATGCATCAGCGTAATTGTACTAAGAGGTAAATAATCAGAAGTCCCAAAGCCAAACTCTAAAAATAGATTCTTATTAGTAGTTAGAAGCTCGCAGCTTCGTGAATAAATAAATCAGGCTCAAGCCTTCGAGTAAGTCCACGATATCCCTCGGGAACATGCAGCCAAACTGTTAAGTTTAAGTCTTTGTTTACGAAATTGCGTTACATCCATAAGTAAACACATTGAAGAGGTACTCAAGTAAGATAAGGAAAGGTAAATGTTTACTTTTTATTTTTACATGGAACGGTTGGTACTACTCCAGAATAAATATTAGTAGCTACTTGTAAACATTTAACAAGTTTTTCTCTAATTTATTATGTATGTGTGTTTTTCAGGTCAAATCTTGCAACTGAACTTTAAAGCATTATCGTCAAATTAACCTCAATTGGTTAATTTGACGATAGATAAAGTTGCATATTTATTTACGTTTTCATTCCATGCTGTTCTGGGAGCAAAGAAAGAAACGTAGAATGTACCAGCTGCTTTTCTTCCCGCGCAGACCGTAGAAGCCGGTCAAGGCAATGGGCAACAATCTAAAGATCATCATGACAATAAGTGATGCGGCTAGCAATCCATCACTATTTTGATTCCTATTTCCACTTTTACGCCCACCGTCACGCCAAACGTGGCCTTTCGGTCTTATGACCTTAGGCTCTGTCTACCCCACTAAGACGTGAAAATATGTATGTATGTACCTTAATCGGATGACAATGCAAACATTATGGATCCTTTGTTGATGAAAAACTCCTAAATGCCAAAGACTCCGGTCATACATTTTTTTACTAGAAGTTTCCTCGAAAGGGTGGCTCAGCCCGTCAAAGAGAACAACTTTTCCTACGAGATGCAGGGAACACAAAAAAATCGACATGCGCGTGTTCGCCCGGCCCGGCAATTTGTATGAAAATGTCAAATTTATTTTGAGTTCCCAGCATTGGTTCCATAGGAAAAGTTGTTCATCTTAACGGGCTATACATTCGTATAGGAATATTTCGTAAGATATAATTGCGAGCAAAGCTCGTTCCTATATTAATAAAATTAGAGACGTTCTCGATTTCGTCGCAACAAGATTCTAGTTAGTAGTTTCACTTACCTGTTCTTGTTCCCAAAAACTGTCTGCTGCAGATGAAGCTATTCAAGAGTAGAGATGAGCAATAGTAATTTCGTATATCTACATAAAATTGAAAATGTAAATACGCTTAATTGAACAAATATCTTTCATTACTTTTTAGGGTTCAGTACCTCAAGATCCTTTTTCTCAGGAACGCGTAAAGGTATTAAGATGCAATTGATATCAAATACTCAAGTCTACTGTCCCTTGGAGTTGTGAAAAGATCAAACTTCTAAGCCAAAATGTATGTACATACAACGATGATTTCGAACCTCCTAGCTAGGTATATTGAAATCAGGGATTCGGAATCCCTAATGAAATTGAATTGCAAGAAAAAAGTAAAAACGATAAAAACACATATAAACTTCTATAGAAATTCGTCCAGTTGATTGGCGGCTAGGGATTTTTATGGGAAACCTATTTGTATGGGAAACTATTTTTTTTTCAATCTGCTTTTCTTCTTGCAATTCTGTATTCCATTAGGAATTCTGATTCCGTGATTCCAATAGCAAAAGTAGAGATATAGCTAGGCGGTTCAAAATCACGTTGTATATTGGATCTCTTTAATCAATGAAAAATAATGACACTTTGTGACACTCACGAATATGGCTCAAAGTTTCGTATTTTGCTAAGAGTTGTAATAAAGTTTATCATCTTTATAGAATTGTAATAAACATGATTATTTATTGGGCAAATAATGACATTATTCAAAACAGATTAGAGGGTGGTCAGACAGATTGTATGTACTGTACTTTCCTCACATTTTCTAACGCGGGTCCTAGGTGGTTTTAGTCATTGAATCATTCATCTTTGACTTGTTGCTGCTTAGCTTAAAAAACCTAAAAAAAGTCTGACATTTTATTTATAAGGTTTTTCACAACAAACCTGCTTCGGGCACCAGTCCTTCATAAAGATATGTTTACAGGGAATTTTTTACAGCAATATCTTCGTAATGTCAACTTTATGAACATATTTACTACACAACATGTTCCCTGTAAATGCTTTTGTTTGTAAAGGGAATTTATTTTCCTATTTATTTTATTACTTAATTATAACTTATTAGGGACCAAAATTAGGTGACAAATATCTCTACATTGTTCCACAAAGGAAAAACTTACTTATTACAACTTTCTGCGAACACAAAGCAAATATAACAAAGACGTGGATTATTACCATCGCTTATGAAAACGGACAGCATCCTAATTACCCGATAAGATACCCGAGCTGCGAGGCAGTGAACAGATATACCTACTATCCATTTGTCCTGTCCGTCCAAGAGAGTCTATCTGTCTCAAAATAGAGAATGATAATCTCCAGACGCAACTTTCAGTATTTTTATATGCGCATATAATAAAGGTGTATGCGCATTAAAGTCGGCACTTCGGCATTCATCTTGAATAAATATTAAAATTAACTTGAATAAAGGTTTTCTTAAATTCCACATTTTAAGGCGACAAATAGGGGTTGAAAGTTACGTACGTACTTGGCTACTTTTGCTGGATATTACGTACCATCCAGCAAAAGTAGCCACGATTATCATTAGCAAAAGCGAATCCGCAGGCTGCTAGTTTTACGTATAGATAAGATTATTATAAATAAGATTATTATAAAAAAAAACGACTTCAAACAAGCTACTGGACCGATTTTGATGAAATTGAAATTGACCAATTTCAATGGATATCCTTTAAAATAAAAAAAGAATTACAAATCGGATCATAAATGACGGAGTTATGAGGAACAAACTACTGAATTTATACCAATTCCTTTTTTTGTAGTTGGGTAAAAATAAGAAACATCGGGCGGCCTTAGCATCTTACTCTATACTCGTTATCACAATAACGAAGGCTTTTGGTTTTATATACGATTGCAATTTCTGGAAATTTCTGTATTCTGATTAATCTGTCATGTTCACCGATATAACGATGTTACTAGGCGTCAGTGGCGCCGCTTCGATTGCAATTACCACCAAACTAATTATGCCGGACACAATTTGCTTGGCATTCAGCCTGAAGTGATACTACAATGAGCTGCAATTAACAATTTATTGGAAATCTATACTTTAATGATGAACTGTACTTCTGTTGCAGTAATACACTAATACAATCTTTATTTTTCTCGCTCTTCCTCTCATATGAGCGTTTTCGCGGTTGCATCCACAGCTGAACCGTGTCTGAGCCCGGGTGCCGCTAATATATCAAGTGCTCAGACACGGTTCAGCTGTGGATGCAAATACAAATACAAATACCCGGGCGGAAGAGCGAGAAAAATAAAGATTGTATTAGTGTATTACTGCAACAGAAGTACAGTTCATCATTAAAGTATAGATTTCCAATAAATTGTTAATTGCAGCTCATTGTAGCGCACGCGCGACGCGCCTTTGACCAGCGCGTTCCAACAGCGCGCGCTTGACCGGCGTACGCTGTGAAACTAGTTTTAGTATCACGCGTTTCGTTGCAATGTACAGTTGTGTATAGTCGACATGATTGGGACACATATAATAACACGATTTGCTGTTTATTTTCTATAGAAAATAGTACAACAGCTCGTAAACCATTTCAAATTGATTATTGAGCACACGCTTCGGCAGCACTGGCCGGTTGAGCGCGTTTTCCGAGGCGCGTTTCAACTGCGTAACTATGAAAGGAGACTACTATTTAGTGTGATTGAATCGCGCGCGTCTGGACGGCGCTGTTCAAACGTGTCACTCTGAATTCAGCCTTACACCCTTGGGTATCTATTTGACCGCGCTGAGTATCGAACCCAGAGCATTCATGTAGCAGTCCATGTAGCAGCGTGTAAACCACTACGCCACGGCGCGCCTGGGTGCAGGTTTTCATGTTTACCGCTATAACGATGTTAGGTACTAGGCGACCAAGTCGCGCCCCGATTGCAATTACTATAAACTTAATATGCATTTAAACCTTAAATATAAACACAATAAGGGTTTTCTAAAATAAATGGCGGTAGCACTGAGGCGTCGCAGTTGTGGCTGCTTGTCAAATATTATGCATTGACAGCCGCTTATCGGATCTTACGACTCAGTGCTGTCCGTTTGCTTGGCATTCAGCCTGAAGTGATACTATTGACCTGCAGTCAAGGATGGGAATCTATACTCTACAATAATAAATTTGTATACCCAATGAAGCGAGCAATACCTTACCTTATAGATTGACTTAAAGATACTTGTCCCATGTATCCTCTCGAGATTTTTAGTTAAAAAAAGTTCGTCATTCTCCTTAAAATTGTTCGGCCGGCTGCACACTTTGATATGGGAATGGCGAAACTTTTTTCGAGTTCCCAACTTTAGGTCTCATAGGAAAAATTGTTTTATCTAACGTACCGTTATGGATTGAACACGGTAGAAAGATACATTGTTATGTAAATCGGCCAAGTGCGAGACGGAATCGCGCACAACGGGTTCCGTACAGTATTCAACGGCAAGAAGCTCAAAACACACGTTTCTTGTATGGATTTTTGATTACATTATGTTAATATTATTTGTTGTTATGATAACTAGGTAGTTATAACCTAAACCACTGGATCACGGAGGTCCATGATCCAGTGGTTAAGGCGTTTGCCTGTAGACCCGGGGGTCGTGGGTTCGATTCCCACGGGAAGCGTACATTGTTTAGTTGTTTCCAGTTTGGTTAGGACATTGCAGGCTTGAATCACCTGATTGCCTGATAAAAAGATGATTCCGTGCTTCGGAAGGCACATTAAGCCGTTGATCCCGGATGACATCTGGTAGTTGTTAAAGGAACCACATCAGAGGCGGAGAGGTGGTTCCGAAGAACTCTGACACCAGGTTGGGCATGGTCGATTGACCGTGTCACCTACACGAAATGATGATGACGGTTGATATGATGACAATACACACATTTTCAAGTCTCTTTCTATAACAGTTCAATAGATACTGCCCTGTGATAGATGGACGAATGGACAGCCGACAAAAGGGGACATTTTTACCCTTTGATCAAGGAACCCTACAAAAGTAACGAAGATACTTACTGCAACGTGACAAACACCTTGTTTAAATGTTCAATTACCAAAATTTGTCTTTAGCCGTACCTACATAATCCTCTTGTGCACAAAACAAAGCCGGGAGTTTGCAGTTTGTCCCGCAAGAGATACGTTTAGCTGTATGCACCAGTATTTGACGTAGATAAGCTTTCTATGTGAATCATATCGAAATACTTCTACTGCCAGTGAATATCTTTTGATAAAAAAACACATTGTACCATTTCTCGGTCAAGTCGGTAAGGTTACTTAAGAAATGATGTATTAAGGAATTGTGTGGAGTAAAAGGCGATATAGTGATATGAGATGGTTTGGACATGTAGAGAGGATGGATGAAAAGAGACTTACGAAAGGTATTATATTTTTACGAGTTACGTAGTGCGGGCGTAAAAATAAGCCGTAGTTATTGGCAATGGCCAAATTGCCAATAACTCGTCGTTAATATTCCTTTTACAACAACTTGAGTTTACAATATAGTGGACGAGAATGACGTTCCCGCTCCCAACGCGGCAGTATAAACGATATGTAGGGACACAATAGTGCACATTGCATAAAGTGCAGGATTTGCAAGTTGGCCGAGTGTCGAGTATAAGTCAGTTTAGTCGAAAACATACACTGCTCATGTGAGTATATCTGAGTATCGTCCGGTATATAATTACGTATATGTCGTGTCGTGTGTAATAACTATTGTGTGAACGTTATTCGGTGTTTGGACTAGTGAATCCCTGAAGGCAACATACCCCCTTCTTTTTGTTTTTTTTTTAAATGTGGAAAATGCGTTATGCATACTGATCTGTACGGGGATACAGAGCAGTTATGCGGGACTCACACCCGCTAAAAACCACATGATTGCTCTCTTTACGCCATATTACCGGAATGGTGGGCACGGTGGAGCTACCACCACTCATCCACCATAAGGCAACATACCCCTACATTGGTGACCCTGACGTGATCTGAATACGCAACCTTCTGATCTGGAGCCAGAAAGGCGCATGTCCCGCCTATTGCTTAACTTAAGGGCGAGCTGATTAGGATCCGTTCCCTGGCCATGTTCCCTCACAAATCCTAAGTGCATTATTATTATGATGTTTAATAACTATAACCGGAGTCACATAGTCTCATACAAAATGAAGCCTTAATAATCTCCGAGTCAAAACATCATGCATACTTACAAACAACGACAAAAACGGTAACCGAGAGTATAACTCCATCCCTTTTTTCACTTTTGATGCGTAGTTAGTTTTGCATCTCTTCACTGTACCTTTGTCATCGCGAGACGTGTGAGTGCTAGCGCCGTTTATTGAAACTGTGGACAAAACAGGTCCGAAACGCGATTAATGCGCTGTTTTGCCGTTGCCACTTTTCCAGCGTGAATCATGTATGTAGATACATGATTCACGCTGGTAAAGTGGCAACGGCAAAACAGCGCATTATATTTGATCGAAGGGAGTAATCATTACAATGAAATAACACTTGTAACAATATACAGTACATGTAGTTAGGTCAGGGCCAGCCACGAGGAACTTATCGTGACCAAACTGCAAAAGTTCTTGCGAAAGGTAAGGAGTAAAGTAAGGAGTACCCGAGAGGGCATGCTTGAAAAGAGTGATGGATGTGGAAGAAGCGAAGAGTACCTTTGAATCGAAGCGTCCCGGGTTCGAACCCCGGTCAGGTCAAGAAAGAAAACGATCTTTTTCGGGTTCACGTTCTATACTAAGCGTATATGTATACGCTGGTTACTCTACCCATGGGTAGAGTATCCAAGTTTTGGTAGAGTGCATGGTACAGGTAGAGTGGTAGGTGAGGCGAGTGGTAGAGTAGCTTGCCCATGATTTCTAGTCACTACACTAACCAATTTCTAGTTCTTTACCCTACCAGTGCTGTTTGCACCAGTATAGGAAGTCTACTCTACCTTCTATTTTACCGTTTACCCTACGCGCGTATCAGAGGCTTAGCTGCGTGCGCGGCTATTATTAACAAATTATATTAGTAGTAAAATAACAAGAAACTTTCTTCTTTTACTGGCTGTCATGTTAGGCGATTACATGACGTATCCTCGGCAGCTACTTAGGCTGGCTCGGGGAATATCAGCTCTAAGTGTCTGACTGCAATGTTGTCATTGCAAAGGGCAATTTGCTCAGATATTGTAAACAGAATAGACCGGTATTTCAAGCTTTCAAGAAAATGTCCATAAAAACTTACAAAAACCTTCATGCTGAATTTCATTCGACTAACTTTAAAAATGGTTAAGTTTCAAACTTACTTTGTACCCCTATTTTACCCCCTTAAGGGATAATTTTTGAGTAAAATATTTTACTCGTGTAAAGACCTACCTACTACCTTTCAGTAAAGAACCTTCATGCTGAATTTAATTCGAATAACTTCAAAAACCACAAAGTTTCATACTAACTTTGCAACCCGTTTTACCCCCTTAGGAGATGAATTTCCAAAAATAATTTTCTTAGTGCTCCCCTACGTTATAAAAGGAACCCCTGTGCAAAATTTCAAGTTCCTAACCCTTATAGTTTAGGCCCTACGTTGATATGTCAGTCAGTCAGCTTCTCCTTTTTTTTAGTATGGATTACTATGGATAGTATGGATTGGTATAATGCTGTCGTATAATGATGATGAATTGACTTTAGATTTTAATTTTCTTATGTCACTTATTATTTTATTTTATTTTTGCTATATGTTTGCAGGCAAACTCATGCCTTGAGTTCATTCAAATGACGATAACTTTTTTTTTAATGAACCGATTTGATGAAACAAGCTTTAAATGTTTTGCTGAGTTAAAACAAAGCAATTGGTGAAAGTTTGAAGTAAATCGGTTCAGTATTTTCGGAGATAATCGAGATCATACCTACAGACAGACGACAGACAGACAGACAAGAAATTCGAAAATTTTTTTTTTTGCTTTCTATTATTCTTTTTAAGTGTCCCTCTATCCATTTTAGTCAAAAATTCTAAATGTACAGACAAAATATTTTTACTGTTTTATTATATGTATAGATGGCTCTTACTGCGAGATTTGGTCTTTGTAAGAGGCGATTGTTTGCCATTATAGCGCGGATATTGTTATCAGAAAATATTGTTGGCAGATATTGTATTAAACAGGAGTCTGTGTGGTACTGTAACTCTTAAAAAGGTGAGTCAATTTGAACGCGTTTTTTATTTGAAAGCTTTTTAGCGACGGTTTTTAGGCATATTTTATTACAAACAGCCAGGATAAAGTTATTTTTGTGTCGAGATTTGCTTAATTTTTATTTATATTATTTTGACCTTTATATTCTCTATTGTCATAACCATGTGACCAAGTAACCTTTGGTTACGCCAAGTGGTAGGACTGTTTGAATGCATATCCACAACAGTTTGCTTATTGGACAGATCTGTTGTAAATTTTTAAATATGGCGATGCACGTTGGTTTCGGCTGCACCTCCATAACAATAGTGGCGCGGTAGGGTAATAGCCATCTCATGAGTCACATGCGTGACTCTCTCTTAGACCATCGAAATTTGCCTCGTGCTTAACCGAAAACGCTGGTGAATTAATACGCGTGAACCACTCTTGCCTTCCATGCTGACTTTAGTCTAGATAAAGATTTTTTTCTGCACCGTTTTTCGCTTCGTTGTACCGCTTTCGTCTTGAAAATATCCCTAGGTATACACCCAGACATTTCACTTATGTGAGATTGTGTAACATCAAATATGTGGCGCTAAAACTGGTGCTTCTGTCTGCGGGTGTCTAGCCTGCTACGGTGAGGCGCTTTAAAGTTTTTCGAGGGTGTGCTCCTTTAGCACCACAATAGGTTTGCGTTTTGTAAACGAAGGCTAAATCCCTGATATTTCTTCAAAAATCCGCTCCGTAAGAGTCGGTGCTTTGCTCACCATCAAGCTTAGCACATCTATGATCACTAACAATGAGACTGTCATCATCATTTCGAGTAGGTGACACGGTCAATCGACCATGCACACCCTAATGTCAGAATTCTTCGGAACCGCCTCTCGGCCTCTGACGTGATTCCTTTAACGACTACCAGATGACAGCCGGGACCACCGGCTTAACGTGCCTTCCGAAGCACGGAATCATCTTTATTATCAGATAATCAGGTGATTCAAGCCTGCAATGTCCTAACCAAACTGGAAGCAACTAAACAAAGTATGCTTCCGGTAGGAATCGAACCCGCTCGACCCCCGGGTCAACAGGCAAACGCCTTAGCCACTAGACCACGGAGGCTGTTAAATGAGACTGTAAGAAAAAACCATTGTAATTTATTGCGTAACTGCTTTGAGTGTCCACAATGGCTCAGCAGCGTAATCCACAAATCGTGTATTATTTCGTCCATTGATCCTCCGCTGCCGCTTCACGGCATTAGGTCGAGAGCTAACGGCGTATTAGACTCTGGCTGTCGATTTGTTCAGATTACAGCTCGGATATTGTTAACAGAATAGATTGGTAGTAAACAACCAGAAACTTTATATTTTCCTATGATTGTCATACGAGGCGGTTACATGCATTTATATTCTCTGTTGTTACTTCATGCTATGTAAGCTGGCACGCGAGATAGCTGCAGATAATAGGGCTGTGAATATGAGATTTCGTCACTGTAGAAGCCAATTTTTTGAAATTATAGCATAGATATTGTTAATAAAATAGATCAAGTTCTTGGGCTTTCCTTCCTTGCTTTGTGACTATCCTAAATATAATTTAACTAAATCACTTTCGCATTGAAAGTGAGTTGTTTGTTACGCTTTCACGCCATACTTACTAAACCGATCATCATGAAGCATAACCGTTGTCTTGGGTACGGAGAAGGACATAGGGACTAGGGAACATTTTATTATATAGTTTACGAGGGATCGTCATTGACGCGAGCGAAGCTGCGGGAAAAAACTTGCATTTTAGATTACATGGCTCTACGTATTATAGATTATTTCGCTAGGTTGTTAATTTTAGTGGACTTAAGACTGTGAGATCATTCTGTTTTAGTGTTATAAATGTCTGTTTCTGAACAACATCACATAAGTGAGATTTACTTGTGTCTATATTTGTAAGTCGTCTATTCTGAAACCAGCGAATTTTTAAAGAATTGTCCCAGGTCAGGGGATAATTGGCCGTTGATTGCAGGTATGCCATCGGGTTCACGCGCCCAGCTTTACTCCCGAGTTAGTGTTATCCAAATACCAAATGTAGTTGTTTTAGATTGTTTTGCAAATTGTTTCTAGTGGACTTTAAATTTTAAATCTGTGCAATTTGGTGTTATAAATGCCTATGTTTACCAACAATGTGTGGCATAACTAAAATAAACTGTCATGATGCGGCTGTAGTGAGATTTACTTAGCGGGCTGGTGGATGTTCGCCTCGCGGCGGCATCTGTGAAGCCAGTGGATTCGTGGGAATTGTCGCCAGGGGCTCTGTAGAGTCAACGAAATGATGGTGCACACCATCATTTACTTGATAAACAAGGCTATGAAAAAAATCCAAGGAACTTCATTATACTTGATACTGGCTAAATACCTCCATCATGCGTGACAGCCATAAATAAAAGGGAAAAACCTAGCAGATATTACATGCACGGATAGACAGGGTAAATATATACTTTATCTATCCACTGCCACAACTGTGCTGCCACGCCACGCATCTCATATCAGTAAATTAAGATGTCACATCCGTGATTTATAAGCAAAGGAAGTAATCTACGTCTTTGCTATTAGATATATACAGTTTGTTATATCTTAGGATTTTACATCAGAAGTTGTTCTCTTTATTTGATAAATTTGTTCACCAGAAGTGGCTCTCCTTGTTTGTTAAGTTTCTCAACAAGTGGGCCTTAAAATGAATATGGACAAAACGAAAATAATGTCGAATGGCCATGTTGTGCCTTCACCAGTATATGTTGCTCCATCCTTAAAGCTGTGGACCAATATGTCTACTTGGGCCAATTGATCCAGGTTGGAAGTTCCAGCTTTGAGAACGAGGTCTTTTGACGAATCCGATTTGGCTGGGCAGCGTTTGGGAAGGTCCGCAGTGTATTCTCGTCCAAAATACCTCAGTGCCTAAAGACAGAAGACTATAACCAATGTGTGTTATTAGTGATGACTTACGGGTCCGAAACGTGGTCTCTTACTATGGGCCTCATAAGAAAGCTCAAAGTCGTTCAAAGAGCTATGGAGAGAGCTATGCTCGGTGTTTCTCTGCAAGATCGAATCAGAAACGAGGATATTGGTAAGAGAATGAAGGTCACCGACATAGCTCAGCGGATTAGCTTTTTGAAGTGGCAGTGGGCGGGGCACATAGCTCGTAGAACCGATGGCCTATGGGGCAGAAGGGTTCGCGAATGGCGACCACGTATCGGCAAGCGCAGTGTCGAACATCAACCGACCAGATGGATGGATGACCTGACTAAGGTCACAGGAAGACGCTGGATGCAGGCTGCTTCTAACCGGTTGTATTGCAAATCCTTGGGGGAGGCCTATGTCCAGCTGTAGACTTCTTGCGGCTGATATGATGATGATTGCCGATAAGTACTTAATATGGCCGATAAACTTAGTCGCCTCTTGATCTTTGTCAAACAAAACCCTAGATGGCTTTGTTTGCCAGTCAGTGATAGAGTGAACAAAATATACCTACTTCTGCGACCGTTATTTTGACAGAAGGCTGATTTCCAAACCGGTCACAAACTTCTTCATTGAAACCGAAATAATAATGACTCCGGCCCTGCGATATCAAAATTTAATTCTCACGAAAAGTATGGATGGTACGCGGAACGAACAAGGTAATGTTTTAACTTGGATTCAAATCCTTGATAAACTGCACATCGCACTAAGCTGGCGTCTCTACTTATGATGTCCTACTCCAGGTCAATTTTAGGTTTTTAAATGTACCGCTTTACTACTGGTAAAAAAATGTTTATACCAGTAGTAAAGCGGTACATTTAAAGACCTGAAATTGACCTGTATTCAAAGATAGAAACACCAGGAGTGGATGTAAGCATGCCGAGGTCTTAGGTACTTCAATATCATGGGCCTCACCGAGCCATCAGTGTGTGTTATGCTTAATAGCTTAATTCATCAAGTTTTCGGTTGGTTTTTAATAAGCATTGTGACCGCAACATAAATATGCAATGCAAAATTCCGTGAGAAGTGGTTTTTTCAAGCACAGACGAGGACGACGAGACGAGGAGTCATGTAAATCTATTATATACTATTATATATAATAAGTATTTACATGACTCGCTCAGTTGACAAAATAGTTTGGCCATTGACTGTCCTCGTCTGTGCTTGAAAAAACCTATCAACAAAATGTGGGAATCAATGTTAATGTTTTTAACGTGCCTATGTTCATATGTTTTGTGGAAATTAACTGCGAGGGATCAGAATAAGATTAAATACCATGGAAAATTTTTATTCTTCTATGTTTACGCGCTTTTTGTTTCTGTTTTCATGGTGCCTCTTTTTTTGGTAAGGCCCGGAAGTACTAGAAATAGCAGGTAAATATTCTCATTATATAACTAATATACTATTGCATACTCATATTGGGTCCTTAGTTATGAAATCGGTGTTTTTATAGAGAATTTCGAGTAAATACAATTTTTCATACTCACGTTTTTAGTATCATTTCGGGTTTGATAAATTCAACTGTTGTAAAAATTTGCATATATTTACGGACAACAGCACCTAAGCTTGATTTGCATTATAAAATTTAAAAAAAAATTATAAAAGAATAGAAAAATGACGAGATTTTAAATTAAAACGGACAACATCTTAAACGAGTACTTTTTATGAGCATTTTTCAATAAAAAAGAATTAATACAAAATGTTAAGAATATAGTCCACTTTCAAGTTTAAATAAAAACAATGTGCTTAATTAAAAGAAACAAAACGACAATTACGTAGGTGAAGACCCATTATTATCAACAAATTCGTTTCAAAATATCAAATGTATTATTCAGCGTTTAAATTCGTTACCTTGTGCGGTGTATGGTATGTGCATGTATATATGTCTTTTCGAATGTTATTTCAAACGCGCAAAGTAAAATTCCATATCAAATCTATGTACTCTTATATACTCAAATTTAATATCAATGACTCTTATATCAATTCATTGTTAATATCAAATCAAACTACTTCTAGTATCAGGTAGGTAATAATTTTTAATTATTTGTCACACGAGTAAATTTTAATTTTCCTACGCTAATCATAACATTTATTTTGCAAATATTTGTGCAAATATTTATATAATAAATTAAATTAAAAAAAATTATATTTGTGCATATATTTTAAGGCCAGGAACTCATAGGTTGAAGAAATACTCCAGTAATAAAATTTAATAAATGGGCACGCTAGTTTTCGTTTTAGCTTTTTAATAGAAAATAATTATCTTTTTATATGAAAATCGATAAATCAGCTGTTTTGATTATCGACGTTAGTGACTTAGTATCCATATAGTAGGTACTCGTAATAGCAAAACGTTGTATGGCAAGAAAGTGTTTTTTTTACACAGGCTGTATTTTTGTGTCTTATTTTCTACACATTTAAGTCAAGATATCTCGAAACTTATCGTGATGTGTTTTTTTTAAATTTGCTTCTAAAGCATTTTTCTAGCTTATGGATCCAGCACTTAAAATATTTGCGCTTATTTTAAATGGACCTTGTATAAATATTACTTTCCACAAAATATTAATTTATATATGTATATAATATCGTACGTTGTAAGACATAATTTAAGAAATAGCTTCAACGATTTCGGTAAATTTTGGGGACGAAAAATCTAGGATTTCACACCTGGGAAACACGTTTTTTTCGACTACATCTCGGTTCTGTCGTGTAAAATGTAAGTTCGGCAACCTCACGCTACGCTAACGCCTCTAGCAAGAAAATTCACACGCGATAGGCCTCATTGTAAATTATAAGCCTGTCACTGCTATAAAACATTTCTACCTGTATACTACGAGTCTACCTGTAGGTATACAAGTTTAGGTTTATTTCTACATAACACAGAGGAGTCGTGTGGTATCCGACAGAGTAGAATAGGACCACTCCAAATTTTCCCGTGGATGTCGTAGAAGGTGACTTAGGAAATACAAGCTAAACAAAGCTTATAAACATCTGTGAGACCTCTCCAACCCGTCTGGCCAGCGTGAAGAGTGTAGGCCAAGTCCTCTGGCTGCTCTGGCCAAGTATGGCTCTAGTAGTACAGAGAGGGTCGTGCTCCTATAGTGGAGACTAAAAAGGACCTGATGTTGATAATGATGATGACAGGGGAGTCAAATTAGATACCAAAAATAAAATAATGACATACAATCACAAGTAAAAAAAAGATTCCAGCACGTCGCCACGGGGAAGAGTTCCCAGAAGACTGACAACATTACCCCTTTGCACCGTGACAAAGTAACTGCCCGCCGTCACCAAGGATTTGGCTTCTGAGCCCCAGGGACCCATTGTCTATGTCCTGTATACTGTCTACCTATATGCTTGTTTACTGGGGTGACATAAATGGCCGTTATGTGTAACCCAAGCAAACCCTATATACGCTTCGATATCCATGACATTTGGCGTATACCTATGTCTGTTACTCAGGCGAAAACCAGTCAAATCAAAATTAACTTTTGAAAAAATAGTATGTATGAAGTATAAAGCGTAAAAGTTAGCTCTCATCTCACTGCTCCTCTCTGGAAGGCAAACAAACTAAGGCAAACTGCCTTATTACTTGCATTATTAAATTGCGCTTTTTTTTTCCAGAATTGGCGCTTCGTTTTCAGGATTAATAACCTATTTATATGACATAGACTTTAACTTGCGTAATAGGGAAATTTTGTCTGAAGACCGCGGCGCCGTCATCGTGGCAAACCATCAATCCTCTTTCGACATAATTGGTAAGTACATATTTTTTTGTAAAATTATTTCCTTTTCTTCCATGCTGAGAGGAAAGAAAAAACGTAGAATGTACCAGCTGCTTCTCTTCCCGCGCAGATCATAAAAGCCGATCAAGGGAATCGGCGAACCTGACGAATATTAGTAGGCGAAGCGGCTAGCCATCCCCATCACTATTTTGATTCTATTTTCCCACTAACACCCACCAACATGCAAAATTCTTTTTCCACCATTGTTTAGGATAAATGAGAAAACATAGAATGCAATTGCAATGTGCTTCTCTTCCCACACAGATCGTAAAAGTCGGTTAAGTGAATCATGCCATGGACGATGCGGCTAGCAACCCATAACCATTTTATTTTTTGTTTATAAAATAATCCGATATTCCTCCTACATGTCTCCGCCGACATGCTAAACGTGGCCTTTAGAAACGCTTTGTTTGCAAGAAAAAGACTTGCCTGATGGGAAGCAAGGATGAGGTGGTGGTACATGCAAACTTTGAATAATACCTATTCAATAATATCCCTAAATCGTACGAGTCGGGAAACAGCGACGCGGGTAGGGAACTCCATTACTTCGAGGAGACGAATCTAGAGGTGCGATGAGTAGGAATATCGACCACATATGGATGGAATCCCTGCCCACGCTAAGTCGTCCGAAGATAAAATAGTGCATGGGGAATTAGATCGTATAGTTCCTGTGCGCACTCACCGAAATGCAGCCTATAAATGACACACAGACTAGCCAATAATCGGCGGTGTCCGAGGCTCTGGAGCCGTTCTATCGTAAGCAACTCATTATCGACGAGTCTTCTGGCACGTCTGTCGATAGCTTCAGCTGCATAGCTGCAGGGCTTCAAGCTGGTAGCGGAAAGATCCATCCCACAGATGGGAACAATACATACAGGAGCGAACTGTAAAAGATCTGTAAAGGCTCAAAAGCTGGCCTGAAGAAAAATACTGTTGGACCTTGGAGAGGATGCCCAGTTTCTTTGAAGCTGTCTTAGCCCTGGTTTCGATATAGCTACAGAAGTTAAGGTTGGAGGATAGGATTTTAGCATAAAGTTTATAATGACTCCCTCACTAGGCATCAGGCATATGCCTGATATCGCGGGCAGGTTTAGATTGCTAATTATTAAGCTTTCAAATTAGAACGAGTGACGACTAAATATATTTTATTGAAAACTTATGACCCAAAATTTGCGTACCACGTAAGAAATAAAAATATGAATGTAGGTATATACAAGGACAATGTACCCGTAACAATGTGCTCGTAACCTAACACCTTAAAAATTGTTATTCAAACACTTTGTTGATTCACACACAATTGTACATTTTCTCTGAACATTTTCTAACATAACCGTAGATAGTTGTTTTTCATGTATGTTTTTTGCTGATGTGTGTAAAGGTGATAATAACATAATGTAATGAAAAAAATATTTTGTAGAATATTAATGTATACATAATTCATACGGAATCATTAAATAGTCATCATTGGTATATTTTGACACGAACACGTAATAACTGTCGGTTTCCATGTGAATCAATTATTCTTAAAATGGCGACTTTTACATATTTTTTTTGTTACTTTGTGCATTATTCTTTTTCTTTTCGAGTCGAAATGGATCCATTTGATAAAATTTATTTTAATTAGTATGTGCTATGCTGATCGCCTTATCTAAAACAATAATTCTCACATGGCAATATTTATATTTACATCTCGGAGGGCGCCCCCTTTCTTATATTTATGCCACATTGAGGTCCTGTGACAGAAGGTGGGACATGATGGACTGATTATCGCCGCAGTCACACAGATTGTTAGTAGAGAAACCCCATTTTGTGCATTTAAAGTTTATTAGCGACTGCTATTGAAATAACATGAGATAAGCCCTGGGAAATACTACATTTTTATTAAAAATTTTAAGTAGTTAAATAATTACATTTTATATTTACTATAATTATTATACTTAACGTTAACGTAAACTTAACAGTTTTCATGCTCGCAGATAGAATAACTTAGTCTTAAAAATAATGTAATAAACGAAATAATCGCGAAAACATTAGAAAAGTTCCAAAAGTACTTTATTACTATTTGTAGTCCTGGACGAATAAATTCGTCCAAGTTTGTAGTTCATGCAATAAACTTGATAGTCTACGACTAGGTTCCCAAACTTTTTCATCAAATATTATAGTCACTTAAGCCGTTAGTATTCTATTGTCTTTGCTTAAGCCAAAATAGGGGTCAACCTTGGAATGAGACTTGTCTAATAAGTTGGAAACTCATTTAATATCATCATCATCATATCAGCCGCAAGAAGTCCAGTGCTGGACATAGGACTCCCCCAAAGATTTCCAATACGACCGGTTGGAAGCGGCCTACATCCAAATTCTAGCGTCTTCCTGGTCTGTCTGGTCGTTGGATGTCCGACGCTGCGCTTGCCGGTACGTGGTCGCCATTCGAGAACCCTTTTGCCCCATATGCTATCGGTTCTACGCGCATCATATAATATAATACTATCATTTTGGTGTTCTTAAAGTTGTCTCCAAACTCTCATAAAATATTATAAGTCTTAAGTTATTCAAGGTCAAATAACAAAAAAGTATCTAATTAATTCATACAAGGGTTCACAGTGGTCGTGAGCAGTAAAAGCGTTTACGCTTGTTACGCAACCCTGGATGCAGTCCAATGCAGTCCCCTCTGTGATGGGTATCCGCAAGTGGCATAAACAATAAACATATCTTGAGCTTGATCTCAGATGTCATCATTGATGGCAGTCGTTCAATACCTTTAGGCAGCTTGAAAAATCTGACACCCGTGTTGGCCACTTAAACACACGAAAAACAAACACCGAGATTCACGGTTAACCTTGTATTATAGTATGTATGGCAGAGCACTGTGTATGATTCATCGCACTGTGATCACCGACATGCCGGACGTTGAAAAACGGTAACATAAATAAATATATATATAGTGATATATATTTATCTATAACTACAATCGGCATGCGGCAGTAGTAGTAGGACATATTATACAAATTGAGCTAGTCTCACAGTAAGTTGTAAATATGTGTCGTAGGATAGGTACTAACTCAACGAGACTATATTTTATAACAGATACTTATACATGGTGAAATTTTTATCGTTTTGGACCCTTAAAGGGGTTATTCAGACCATCAAAATGAACAACTTTTCCTATGGGAACAATGCTAGGAACTAAAAAAAAAATCGAATTTCCCTTACAAACTGGCCGGGTGGTGGAACTCTTTTGTATGGAAATGACGAAATTTTTTTTGAGTTCCCAGCGTTGGTATAGAAAAAGTTGTTCATATTGATGGTCTGAGTCACCCATTTAAGGGTCCAAAACGATCAAAATTTCACCATGTATAGGTAGTTAAACATCCAAGACCCAGGTTAATCTGAAAATGATCGTTTTCCATCTTGACCTGGCCGCAGATCGAACCCGGGAACCCTCGTGTCGCAGGCTGGCGTGTTAACCACTGCGCCAAGGAGCTTGCCTTAACTTTGCTAAAAGTTTGCTAAACTGTATTGTAAGACTATAAGAACTTGATCATCTTATTTCTTTCAGGCATGTTCAGGCTATGGAAAGTAGCATACAACATGACAGCGGTCTCCAAGAAAGAGGTGTACTACTTCTGGCCATTTGGCCTTGCCGCCAAGCTAGCGGGGGTCGTATTCATCGATAGGTCAAGACCGAAGGCCGCTTATGAGTCTATGAAGGCTACCATGCGCATTATGCAGAAAAACAAGGTAAGTCCTTGCCTTGTTAGGATAAAATAAATAAAGATCAGAATATTACTTAATTTTATCTTTCCGAGCACCAGTATTTTAATGCAAAAGACTTCTCTTAGGTATCTAGAAAAAGTTTTGTAAGTTACAGTAAATTTTTAACAAGCTAACAAGGAGAGGTGTAATAAAACACCTCTCCTGATGTTTGTCTGTAATCAAATCTTGCGAGTTAAATTCGATCCAATTCCCGGGTACCGCTTGAGCTGATATTTTTGCATGCATCTGTAAATCGGATGACAGTACAATATTATGTAATCTATTATAGGAACTCTTAAACTAAACAAGGTATACGGATCGTGTTTGTGCTCATTTGCTTTGTCTTGGGAAGTACTTTACAATATGGATTAGTTTATATTAAAAGCTTGTCACAAAAATGTAATTTTTGCAAAAAAAAACTTGTTGTTGTAAAAGACATCTCATAACTAGAAAAAGTTTTGTAAGTAAAAGAATATTTTTTAATGTTTAAGAGACTGGAGTGTGGTAAACTATGAGTGACTATAAAAGCCTAGGAGAAAAGTAAGGCGTAGCCTCCGTCTAGGGCTCCCTACACTAACTTAGCCCCTTTGTTTATTTTGAGAGAAGTATAAGTGGTTGACAAGAGTGCTAATGGACTATATTAAATTATTTCAAAAATTGTGTTGTAATTTCAGACAAAAATATGGGTATTTCCCGAAGGCACGAGGAACCATCATCCGAATGAATTCTTGCCTTTCAAAAAAGGCGCATTTGCGATTGCTGTGGCAGCACAAGTTCCTATATTGCCAATTGTATTTTCCCCGTATTACTTTATCAACAATAAAAAACATATATTTACAAAAGGTATGTCCTAATTTTCAATTATTTATGATATCATGTTTATTTCAACAAATTACTTCGAAGTGTTATCGCCGTAAGTAGATATAGATATACATACAGTGATGGAATATTCACAATACAACATGTTTCAGGTCCATTTAAAATAAGCGCATATATTTTAAGAGCTGGTATCCATAGGAAATCGACACGCTAATTTTTGTTTTAGCTTTTTCATACAATTTTTTTTATTAACATCTATAAATCAGCTGTTTAAATTGTCAACCTCAGTGACTTAGTATCCATAGTAGCTAACAGTAAAAAGTTGTTCGCCAAGAAAGTGTTTTTTTTACACTGGGTGTTTTTTTGTTTTCGTTGCTTCCTAAACGGTCCGTTGAAAATATTTCACTGCTTTTGATGTGTGAATTTTGCGGCATACATTGTCTCATGAAAAAAGTTGCTATAATTTTTTATTTTGTTTTTCAAATTAGATAAATTTGCTTTCTCAACAAATTTTAACCAAAGTTAACGTTCCGATAACAAATAATTATTTGTCACGTAGATGCTCTACTCGTACATTTTTAGAAAAATAATTATAATATTTTTTTTTTTCTAGTTCCCTATTTAATCGGCCAGGGTTAATATGGGAATGGGAATTTATCGTAACTTCCCTTGAGTTGCAAGTATTACCGAGTGTGTGTAAACTCTTTACAAATTCTAACTTTTTACTCTAAATAAGCCCAAACTTATAAAAACATTGTTTGTTTGTGTAAAATTTGATTAAAATGATTTTTCTAATAATGTACAAGTAGATCATGAGTTGCTTTACGGACGGTAATTTTACGTGATATCGGTAAAAGAGAGATAGATGCGTCACAAGCCGAACACTTAAGCCGATCGTACATCTCTCATATCACTTGTTCCTTGTGCCTTGATTTATAAGAAGTTATGACGTCATGTATTGTAAATCAGTTACCTGAGTGATGCCTTTATTTATTCTTAGGCCACATTATAATGCAATGCCTCGAACCAGTGCCAACCGAGGGTCTCACTGAAGAAGACATTCCTGCTCTCATCGAGAATATACGAGAGAGAATGCACACCAGTTACAAGGAGCTCAGGAAGGAAGTGTTGAATAATTTATCAATCGAATATCCTTACTCAATAGAATGTTGATATGCCTGATGTATAGTTAAGGAAAAGTTTCAAGGTACGTGCATATTGCGAATGTAATACGGCAATAGTTCGGTTGATTAGGCGACTCCTCGAATCCTATGATTTTGGTATGGAAAAATCAGTCGTCTTGTGAAGTCAGCTGTTCAAAATTAGTACTCCTGGTTAGCCGGGCTCATTGGATACTATAATTTTATGTAAATTTTAGCAGCCATTAAGTTTACATCGGAGTGTACCATCAAAAGTATGTAAAATTTGAGATAACTTTTTATGATAAACCAAAGTCTGAGCTGTCTGTGAAAATGTATGTATGTCTACTCAAATAAAATTGAATATTGAACAAAAGGAAAAATTAAAAGGATAGAAGTGAACAAAACATAGGACAAAATATAAAAATTAAATTATGGCCTTATTAAAAAAATATCAGGTACTGATAGGACAAAATATAAAAATTAAATTATGGCCTCATTAAAAAAATATCAGGTACTGATATTTTTTTAATAAGGCCATAATTTAATTTTTATATTTTTTTCCTATGTATTGTTCACTTCTATCCTTTTAATTTTTCCTTTAGTTTTGTGTATACGAGCAAGGACATTGCTGATAATTTTAAAATATAACATGGTTTCATTAGTTGCTAGCTAAAGGTTGATAACTGGCAAGAGGTGGCGCAGGACGACAGGACAGACCAAACTGAAAAGCTTATTAACGGAGGCCAAGTCTCACTTTGGGTCGCTGCGCCATCTTAGTTAGTTAGTTTTCATTAGTTACAGTATTCATAAATAGGGATCTGCTGATGATCCTGTAAACTGTACCTTCTGGTAAATAAAATAAAATAAAAATAAATATATACGGACAAATCACACAGATTGAGCTAGCCCCAAAGTAAGTTCGAGACTGGTGTTATGGGATACTTACTCAACGATACTATATGTTATAACAAATACATATATAGATACACATCTAAGGCCCAGGCCAATCTGAAAAAGATAATTTTCTATCTTGACCTGGCCGGGGATCGAACCCGGGCACTCTCGTGTCGCAGGTTGGCGTGTTGACCGCTGCGCCACGGAGCTAGCCAATGCGAAAAATGTATTGCGGTAATTTGTGTTAATAAATATCCTAAATATATACAACGTGATTTTGAACCTCCTAGCTATATTGGAATCTCGGAATCAGGATCCCTAATATAATTTAAGGCACCACTATACCACTATACAGAAATGCAAGAAAAATGCTGATGGCAAAAAAAGTAGATTTCCCATACAAAGTCGCCAATCAGCTGACGAAGTTGTTTGGAAGGACAAATGTTTTTTTTTTTCGTTTTTTCCCTTTTTTTCTTGCAATTCTGTATTCTACTAGGGATTCTGATTCCCAGATTTCAATTTAGCTAGGAAGTTCAAAATCACGCTGTCATAGGTATGTAAGATACGTACTCGTAATTATAAAAACATAAAATTGTACTAAGTTTTATATTTGAGGTGTTAAATGTTAAGTAACACCTCAAATATAAAACTACTAGTTAGTTATTATATGTTTTTTATTGAAAATGTAGCAGTTTTATTTTCATTTAAGATACCATTCTATTCTAAGTATATCATAAATCGCCTTACCGTAACCGGAAATATCGCATGTTTTAGAAAAAGTACATCGTTTTCCTATATCCGAGTGGGTTGGGTGTGTCAGTAACTTAGACCAAGTAGAAAAAGTTAAGACAGAGAGTGAGAGAATGAAAGAACACATTTGATAGTTCTTAATACATTACAAGTTGACGTATGTTTTAACTGCAGCGGAAAATATTTTTTTTTATATAAAATATAATAAAATAAAAATATAGTGACTTTTCCAAAGGGGATTCTTTGGCGTCCTAAGTGGTGCCTTAGATTTGTAAGTAGAAGCGACCCATTTATTTTTATGCATCAAGTGTTGCATTAAAATAGGTTATCTAAAAATGTTGTTAGTCATACAATACAAGAAAAAAAGGAATATTATTGATATTAAAAAATACATGTAAGAAGAGTACAGTAAACGGATACAACACAAATAATATATTTTTTTCATATAAAAAAACGACTTCAATCGCACTACTTACTGAACCGGTTATGATGAAATTAAATGGGACCGACTTTAAAGCATACCCTTTAAAACAAAAAAAAGAGTTTTTTAAATTGGTTCCTGTAAATGATGGTGGTTTTTTGAAGTCGGTTAAAAAGAGGGTTAAGTAAGTGAATGAATGAATGAACACTTTTTTGTATATACACCATAAGTAACAATTAACATAAAAGACCGCACATTGTACATAGATTAAATATAAATTAATCTATGTACAATGGGCGGTCTTTCATGCTAAGAGCATTCTCTACCAGACAACGGATGGATAGGGAGTACTAAAGAACGTTATCGGAACGGGGTGTACGTTTCAACTAATAATAAACATTAATTTATTTGTAAAATATATATAAAAAATATACATATATTATGTCTACTAATGCATAGCTATATACTAGCCTTAAAGATATGTGAACGAAGCAACGAATAATACTCATCCTCATCCTCATTTCGAATAGGTGTCACGGTCAATCGACCATGCACACCCTGTTGTCAGATTTCTTCGGAACCGCCTCTCGGCCTCTGACGTGGTTCCTTTAACGACTACCAGATGGCAGCCGGGACCACCGGCTTAACGTGCCTTCCAAATACGGAATCATCTTTATTATCAGACAATCAGTTGATTCAAGCCTGGAATGTCCTAACCAAACTGGAAACAACTAAACAAAGTATGCTTCCGGTGGGAATCGAACCCACGACCCCCGGGTCAACAGGCAAACGCCTTAATCACTGGACCACTTAGTACGAACAATACTAATATATAAAGTGGTAGAAGGAACAAGGACGTCTAATTTCAGAATGAGATTTATAAATTTTAAGTGCATTTCTTTTTCATGGGTAGTGTTTATCAATGATATTTTTTCTTGCAAAGCTACCTACTTATTTTTAATTTATTAGTCTCGCTTTTCACGGCGTTGTGGCTTTATTTTGTCTAATAGTGGAATAGGAAACGAGCTCTCGCAGCAGCCATGCTCATCAGTCTTGTTTCCGGATCTGCTCGTCTTCGAAACAACCCTCCACTTTCACTGGAAACACACAGGCTCCTGCTACCGTTTTATCTTCAATTGAATGGAGTAAGCTTGTTTTGTGGTTCCGTGTCGTCTGTTTTTTTTTCCAACATAATGCGTATGTTTTCTACAGTTCGGTTTATGTATTTTATAAGCAAAGTCCATTTAAATTTAGCGTAAATATTCTCATAGTTCAAAGAAATGCAGTGCATGTTAGTAGCAGATTTAACAAAAAAGATACACTAGTTTATTTAATGTTTTCATTTAAAATATTTTTTAATTAATATCAATAACTCTGCTGTTTGGATTGTCGACGTCAGTGATATAGTATGATAGTTAATAGTAAAAAGTTGTTGGCCAAGAAAATGTTTATTATGTACACATGTTGATTTTTTCGTCTGTTTTTCTAAATGTTCAGGTCCAGATATCTCGAAAACTATGTCGAAGTTTTTTTATTTTGCTTCTAAAGATTTTTTCTATTTGCGCTTAATTTAAATTAACTGTTTACAAAAAAATAACCTCAATTAAAAGAAAACTTTAATGATCCTTATTTAATATTTTGATTTATTATTCTTACGAAACGATTATGATACTTTTAAATTATCATTTCGCACACAGTGTTATAACTTTTTAAGTAAGGAAAATAAAAATTTCGACACAATATTCTAAAACTATAAAGTCGTCAATTTTATCATTGAAAAGAAAGTAAACGTTTTTACTTTTCAGGGTTCCGTACCTAAAGGGTAAAAACGGCACCCTGTTATTAAGCGTCCAATGTCTATCAAAGAGCTGTATCTATTGAACCGTACTTAATAGATAGGAGACTTTAAATTTTGATGCTCCTTATTTATTACGGAGACGTCAAACCCCAGATAATTAAGAACAATTAGCGTTCCTGCAAGAAATGGAAAGAACTTGGTTAACCTCACTTGGTTAACCTCTGCTCCGCGTAGGAAGAGATTTTATGCATATTTACCATCAGGTGAGATGGGAGACAAATGCCTACTTCAATAATGAGTAAAAAAAAAACTTATACAACAGGGTGCCCTATATAGTATCTTCATAGTTTGTGGTCCCCACACAAATCAAGTGTCTAGTCAAATATCGTATACCTAGTGGTATGGAACCGAAAGTGGTGTATCTGACTCGCACTTTTTTACCCTAAATGATTTCATTCTGAGACATCCCGTTTCTTTGCCAAATGTTATTCTTGAAAATGAATACGCAGGCTCACACAAGGGAGTCTAACTTTCCTTAGTACGCAGACTGTAGACACCGCAGTTTCACATACATTTTCCTTGTCCTCGGTATATTTTCATAGGGGAATAGCTTCTCAGCGTATCGGAAAGTAATTTAGTTTCGTATTTGTACCTTTTTCCAATCTCAATTACAGTCCTGCGGCAGAACCAATGTTAGTTTAAGTTACACAGGTTTCGCCCAATTTCCTGAGGGAATTTATGTACTTGAAATTTTCAATGATTTCTTATATACCACTCAGTAAGGTTTGGGTGATATAAGACTAGTTTTGTAGCCCACGATATCCCTCGGAAACCTCATTTTTGGGATAAAAATTCTTATGTTTAATCAGGATATTGTATCCACCTTAGTGGCAGTTTTCATTAGAGTAACAAATCTTAATGGAGGATTTCGATGGTCCAGTAGATCTGAGCATTATAAGCGCTTAGTATGCTAAGCAACCCCGGGCGCGGTCCCTACTGGGATGGGTGACCGCAAGTGTCATAAAAATATTTCAAGCTCCTCCGTGCTTCGGAAGGCATGCCAAGCCATTGGCCCCGGCTGTCATCATTGATGGTAGTCGTAAACCTATGCCTTTAGGCAGCTTGAAATATCTGACACCAGGATTGGCCCACGTAACACACACACACGAAAATCAAAACAACACACATCTTAATTTATCAGAATACAAATTATCACATTTATAACGCGTAGAACCGTAGAACCGATGGTCGATGGGAAAGAAAGGCAAAGGACACTCACCGACCAGCCGGCCTATTTGCTAACTCAGTGTACGTTTTGATAATCATTTCAAAATACATTGCGGCTTTCGTATGATTGACTATTTTTATTTAAGATACATAAAACGTAATGTATGACTGAAGTGACTATATCAAAACGTTGTACGCTGAGTTAGCAAATAGACCGGCTGGTGGTTAGACGACCCTACGGCCTAGAATATGGTTGTAGGGACTCGCTGGTCGCAGGCCACTTTCAAATCAAAAAAGTTTTCAATAATTCCCGCACTTGAGAGGAAGAAGAAGAAATTCTCGCAAAAAAAATCCGAACCTTTTCCACCGTTTTAGAAAATTTCGAGCACGACACAACACTAATTGCAGGAATTGAATTCTCGTGTTATGTCTATGGTACTACCGATTGATCTACCAGTAATAGTACCCAGCAGTACCACAAAATATACAGTGGAACTACCGTAGTACCACGGACAAAAAATGTTACCGTGGTACAAATTAATTGTTAAACAAAATAAATTAACACCCGTTATTCCGAAATTAAGAAAACAAAAGATAAGTTAATAAAAGATAACCTAATCAAGAAAATGCACGAAACAAAACAACAATTCTTCGTAATACAGACAAAGAAATGATACCAAAATATTGATACTGATAAAATTAATGAAACTAGAACGTATCTTTATTCAAATATATATACAATTTTAATTTAAAATGACTTAAGTAATGCTACAAAATGAATAAAATGTATAATCAATTTGTATTGCATCATTATACTTATTAAAAATTGGACTTATAGTGACGCAATCATCGCGAGATACGTAGATAACTACTTTTTGAGTGCATCCACGCAGTGACTCCGTGGCGCAACGGTAGCGCGTCTGACTCCAGATCAGAAGGTTGCGTGTTCAAATCACGTCGGGGTCAATGTTTCTTTTTTAAATTATATCTCCATTACTCCTTGGTGATCGACTTTGACGAAATTAGAATTTAACCTACACCTTAGAACTAACTTGTAAAAAGAAGTACGCATTTTTTTTCTTCGAAGTTTCACACGATAGTAAACCTTGTTTGTTTTTGTTTTCGTGTGTGTTGGCCACACACACAAAATTTTTCGTGTGTGTCAAAATTTTCAAACTGCCTAAAGGCATTTATCAGCCGAGACCAACGGCTTAAATTGCCTGCAAAAGCACGGAGGAGCTTAAGATATTGTTTTACCATTTGCGATCGCCTTTCCCAGTAAGGTCTGCACCCGGAGTTGCAATATGCGTTAGCTCTAATAATGATCCTGCCCACTGAGCCATCGAGTACCTCAACTTACTTGTTGCTTCGTAGCCGTCATTATATTTGAAATTATATTAAGTAGGCTAGTTTCTAAGCTATCTTTGAAAGTTGGACCTACTTTATTATATAGGTATATATTATAGTTGGATGATTGATTTCAAGTTCAAATATATCCAGGGTCATCTGGCTCATATTATAAAAAAATATATATAAACTTTTGATCGGTTTCCTTGGTCATAAAATAATATTATGAGCATGGCGGACAGGTTAAATATTTTCTAAAAAAAGTATGGTACAGTTTGTCAACATGGAGCTGACCTAATTATTCAATTAATTATGAAGTTACAGTATCTGTTTTCTGAAGATAACAATATTTGTATAGAAGGCACGTAGGTGGTTAATATAAATGTAGGTTGGACCCTAAACTCTCCCCTTTGTTCTGCAGAAAGGGTGCGGGTTAAAACACTGTGATAAAAATAACACAAAGGACACAGAAAACTGTCTAGGATTATGCTCTGATAAGAGATATTTCCACGGAATTAATTAATATCTACCGTCAGCAAAACGTCTGATTTTGTTAGTTCATCCGTCGTATCAAACAAAGGCAATCGACATGATTTTTGCTGTTGTTTAGGTAGTTATAAAATATTAGCGACACTATACATAATGGGTGATCCCGTGATTTCTTCCTTATTCTTTACGGGGCAAACATGAGCTTTGGCAATAAGGTCCAGAAGTCAATTTAAGCGTGTTGATGACGGTAGAGGTCGGAATTCTAAAAGTGATAACCCATCACTATTAAGATTTTGCTAGCCTCGTCGTTTATTGACTAGACCTTAGATTTTCGCTCATTCCTCTCGAGTTTCTACGTAACAGTCTTACGTGTTTTCTTTCCTCACATACCAGCAATAAAAATATGCCTAAGCACATGTTTTTTCGCCCCGAATAATTCGTAGGTAAAATATATAGTATAGAGATATTTACATAGCGTGTAGAACTGATGGCTGATGGGGCAAAAGGGTTCTGGAATGGCGACCACGTACCGGCAAGTGCAAGGTCGGACACCCGACCAGGTGGTCGGACGACCTGATCAAGGTTGCAGGAAGACGCTGGATGCAGGCCGATTCCAACCGGTTGTATTGGAAATCCTGGGGGGGGAGATCTATGTCCAGCTGTTGACTTCTTGTGGCTGACGTGGTGAGAACACGTATAAAATTTTCATACAATTTACGTAGAAAAGCTCTATTGATGGAGGAATATTTAATGTATGAAACCAACATGTTCATGAAATAATGACTGGTAGATTTAGAATAGAATAAATTGAGTTTATTAGTAGGTAGAGTAAGGATTGTTATATTCAATAGTCTTACTCTACCTCCTAATAAACTTAATTTATTCTATTCAAAGTCTACCAGGCATTTATTTTTGTCATTTCCATTTGGCTACAACGATTTAAAAACTGATGAACCCCAATAGAAACATCAATAGGATATTATCTTACATATATATATTTTAAGCAGTATAAAAGTTTTCCTGATACTGTTAATCACATCTAACTATTCATAAGTGTTGGGATGTGATAAAAACATTATCTTAATACAAAAACACAGTATGTACCTGATAATTTTGTTGTATGTTATGTCAGATTAAACCGCACACATTATTTTATAAAATTAAGAAATAAGATGTGGTGTAAAAATTTCACGATGGTAGGGTTTGAATCAGTGACCTTAGATCTATGTACGACCTCTATACATAATTTATTAGCCGTTCCAAATAAAAAAAGAATTATCAAAATCGGACTACTCTGTAAAAAGATATGCGTGGTCATACATAAAAAATAAAATATACGTGTTGACTTGAGAACCTTCTCGGTTTCTTTTTCGTCGGTTGAAAACAATAATTAACATGTATATGCTCCGTGGTACCAAACAGTCAAAAAACTAAACACACAAATGCATATTTGAAAAAGGCATTTTGAAAGTAGGTACTCAGTATATTTCTAATTTATTCTATTTCTTCTGTAGTTCCAAGCTAATTACAAAAGCAATTAAAATTTCGAGGCTCCGGCGCGGCTCGGCTCGTGAGCGCTAAATAAACTGGCGAAAGCTAAACGAGTGCGAATAGCTTTGCTTACACCTTTATCAGCCCCACGCAGCCATCCTAAACAAATTTAAAAGCAATTGAAAACCTGCTTTAATTTCATAAAGTACTAATAACGATGTGCCCTTCGTGTTTGCCCTTCGTCGTGGTTATCAGGGTAAAAGGGAAAGAGGAGTATATTTTCTGCACACTTTAGCCATAGAGCCTACTCCTGATCGTAAAAGCCGTATGCTTTTTACGGTATAGGACGGCAAATGAGTAAGCGTGACACCTGATGGTAAGCGATAAGCGCTGCCTATGGACAACTGGTATACCATGGCCAACTATATATAAGGCCATGTCCTTCTCCCAACTCCTTGAAAGGCAACGCTCCTGACATTTTTCTTGACACGTAGAGTGTCATGAAAAAATAACACGTAAAGTAATACGACAAAGTAAAACGAATATATCAATAGTTCGCTAATCAAATTGAATAATCGTATACTTTGTAATTATTAAATAATTACAAAGTGAATTATTAAACGATTACACACGTACACGATCTTTGCTAATTAAAATACTATTTACTTGTACAGTCCGAGCATTGATATGAATACACATCGATTCTTAATTCAATGGGATAAGGTGTAAAATGGAATACAATTGTATATATATCAATGCTCGATGATGAATGCACTATTGAGAAAAGAAAAGCCATTATTCTTCATTTCAAAAGCGTTTAAACGCTTGTTTTAAATAAAACCATAACCAACCAGTGTGATTTATAAAAACAATCTTCAAAGTAAACTCAGCGTTGAACAACCGGTATCAGGGTATGCGAACGGGCACGACTCAAGCTGAGTCAGATATTCAATGTCCAGCGGGAACCTGATACAAGTAAAATATTTAAAATAGAAGCGCGCCGAAGCACGTACGCTGAAATGCCACCACGGCCGCTTTTTATGGAACTCTACTCCATAATGTACGATGTGTACGGACATGGCAAATTTCAGCAAGGGGCCTGTTTATAAAGATAAACGTTTATTACGAAGAGCTGGTGGCGCGTGCCAACTTTATAGGGGACAGATTAAAAAATAAAACCGTATAAAACGTCGTTTTAGTTCACCGCAAAAGCCATAAACTGTTCTTATTTAAGCTTGCTTTACAAAACTATAGATAATGTTAAACGAGAAGTTTTGTACTTAATAATCCAATCCGCATTCCACATATATTTTTTTAAATCTATAAAATTTCACATAGAATTATGATATGAAGGCGCATTTTTTTTTTTAAATCTATGGAATGCCATAAAATTTCAGTGACAGTTAATTCAAACACAAAATATGGTACATTCCTTGCGACCGTCTTAAATGAACCAGCTAGGTCTTTGTAAGTCTGTTCCGTATCGAATATCGTATTCAATTCCTATTTATATTTGTCAACATATTTATTTAGCTTTGAACATAATCATCATCATCGTCATTACAGCCGTAAAATGTCCACTACTGAACAAAGGCCTCTCCCCAAGATCCTTCGTTCCATGGGAGGATATTGCCATACTCACCACGCTTGGCAGGCGAGCTGGCGAGCGCAGTTTCTTTGGTTCTTTCTGCTTCCGACGGTGCTGCCCATCGGAAGCATTTTAAAGCTAGGGAAGGACAGGTATTTGTTAGATTTGGAAAGGGAATGAAGGTATTTAGATACTACTCACTCGGATGACTAGGGGAAAAGCAAGTAGCAGCAGATGACACCCCTGGCCATATCATAATGTAAAGGTGCTTTGAGTAGATACAACAGTAGATACTACTAAGAACGTACGTGTTTCTTTTTTAATTTTAGAGCTATTTTAGCTTATGAAACGGTTGTATTCTAGGAATCAATAAATCAGTGGAAAAAAGAAGGGGAGGCCTTTGCCCAGCAGTGGGTCACTTAACAGGCTAGAAAAAAATATATATATATATATTATTTTTAAATTTCGTATGTATCTGTTTCAAATTCCAACGAGCAGGCGATCTTGTTCAAGGATTGATCTAAATTATACAAGTAATTTTGATGTATTTAATTAAATTCAGCGTATAGTACTAGTGATTAAAAAAAAAACACGTCAATTTTCACAATTTCGTGCAGTACCGTCTCGGATAGCCTGCTATAAAGCTCTTTCCTAAATATTTTTTTTTTTTTTATTTTATTTATTCATCAAACAAACACATAATCTTAAATTATATAAAAGATGTACAAAAACCTTAAAAGATTTGTCCGCACATCCGATTTGACTCGCATATAACACATTTACATAATACCTACATAAGTCGCCACATAACGTGAACCAATCAATACAAACATCACCTTATCATACGCAGGATCGCAGGTATTCAATATCTGATTCATCTCGACAAACTGCAACTCACTTGAGTTAGATCGTCCGATTGGTACGTAAATCAAAAACAGGTTATCAAGACGAGGCACAGCTAAAATTCAATTTGCACGCAATTTACAATTTTAACTTGGTCGTAATTTTAAGACTCATCTGCTTGAAAATGCACAGACCGGAAGCACGTGCTGTACTCTTGAGGAAATGAGGGCTACACTGCTCTTAACAATACTATAGACACATTAAATACTAGTCCGAGATCCCGCAGGAAAACATTGTTAGGAAAGCTCACGCTAGTGCCTTGTTCACTAGTGTTTGTTTGTTTGTAATTTCTTTATTGTACAAAAACATTAACACTAAATAAAATAAATTAAACAGTTATATGTAAAAAAAGATAATTTGCACAATGGCGGACTTATCCCTTGAAGGTATCTCTTCCAGTCAACCAAGTGATTGAAAGGATATACGAGAAGCATAACAGGAATAGTGTCAAGAAGTAAATCTAATTAATTACATTAATATACGTATAATAGTGTATTCATGGAGTAGATCATCTTTGGTAAATATTTTCTGATACAGACCTTAAAGCGTTATATATTACATATTTATATATTTTATTGAATACTATTATACAAAATAATTACTCGACTGACCAAAAAGAAGTGTTTTGAGTTCATGCACGTATGAATAAATTATTTTTATTCATATTCATTTATTTGGTCAGCCATAATACATAGGTGTAAAAAAAAACATATTATAGTATAGCGCTTTATGCTGCGCCATTTGGCATACAAATTTCAGTCACCAGGTTAGTGAGTATTAAATATGTTACAATTCAATAAATAGGTAATTAAAAATAATATAAGTAAAAAAATATTACATCCGTGTCACAATATTAGGTTATATTAATAAGTTAAATATTGTTAATAATTAAACGAATTTTATGTTTGCAATGTCAATCTACTTAATCTATTTGATAATTTTTTTTTATTGATAGAATTATTTAAAATTGAAAAAAATCAAATTTCCTGCAGGAGCAGGAAATTTGATTTTGAATGACTTTGAAAGGATTCAAAGTCATTCAAAATCGAAATTGATGTCATTTCTTATTTAAAGTACATAATTTGTCAGGAGATAATACTAATTAAGTCACAATATAATTAAATTTTTCAATAGCAGATTGGAATCCACACATTACTCCGAGAAAAACTGTCTATAATAAGTGTATATATTTTTTGGTCAGGCCATTAAAGTCTTGACTGACTTTTTTCATGTGTTGTTGCATTTTACCGAAAGGATTTTCCAGGGAATTGTTTATGCTCAAGCTATTCGTAAAACGTGAAAAAACTTCGAATAAACCTAGTTGCAGAACAGTGAATGTTAGGAGCAGAATGTTTATTTTTAAAGCTCGAAGCAGATTAACGTCCCCAAACAAACGTTGCATCTAAAACAAAGCCGTATATGTAGTTGAATTTTATAATAAACTAACTTTTGCCCGCGGCTCCGCCCGCGACACATAGTCGATCCCTCGGGAACAGTAGAATTTCCCGTAATGAAAGGACTCTATCTCCTTACCCAAGCCTCAAACTACCTAAATACCAAATCAGTTTAATGATTGAAGCGTAAAAGTCAGAGTTATTGAGTTAGAATTAAAAAGTATATATATGTGGGTGAAATGTACAAAATTCACCCCTAAAGGGGTAAAATGGGAGGATAAAATTTTTACGGAAATTTTCTCATTTCTGGACTTAGAAGTATAAATAATATCCATACTTCCATACTAATACTAATATTATAAATACGAAAGTTACTCTGTCTGTCGTCTTTTTACGCTTCAACCATTGAACTGATTTAGATTAAATTTGGTATGGATAAATAATAATAAATAAATAAATATATACGGACTAATCACACAGATTGAGCTAGCCCAAAAGTAAGTTCGACACTTGTGTTATGGGATACTAACTCAACGATACTATATTTTATAACAAATACATATATAGATACACATCCAAGACCCAGGCCAATCTGAAAAATATCATTTTCCATCTTGACCTGTCCGGGGATCGAACCCGGGCACTCTCGTGTCGCAGGCTGGCGTGTTGACCGCTGCGCCACGGAGCTAGCCATACTTAGGTAACGAGCGATTTAGGCGAGGTGCTGCAGTAGACCACTTACTAATATGACCATTCCATACTAACTCCTAATAACGACCTGTAACCAGAGGTAGACAGAGCCAAGGGCTTTAAGACCTAAAGACCACGTTTAGCGTATTGGAGAGCATGAATTGAATTAGATGAAAAACGGAATAAAAATAGTAATGGGATGATAGCCAAATATTTTCCCTCGATCGTAAATTGTGAGTCGTATTCTTATCTATACTAATAATATTATAAAGCTGAAGAGTTTGTTTGTTTCTTTGAACGCGCAAATCTCAGGAACTACTCGTTCAAATTGAAACATTCTGGTTGTGTTGGATAGTCCATTTATTGAGGAAGACTTTAGGCTATAAAACATCACACTGGGACCAATAGGAGCGAAGCATCAATAAAAAATGTTTTGAAAACGGGGGAAAATTATTCATTTACATTATACTAATAAAAATCTAATTACGAGTAATCATAATAACAGAAATTGCCGCGGACGAAGTCGCGGGCAATAGCTAGTTTTAACATAAAGTTAGACTTTCCCAACAACGTTTTAAAATTAAATATAGTTAAACCGTTGATCGCCAGTAGCTGGTATTGATTGGAGCCGTGCACCCGGTGAGCGTGATTTATATTAATTGAATGCTCGGCCAGCAGGAATCAATAGAAACGTTAGCCAACACTGGCACAGCAAAAGATAAAATCAGTAAAGATTACTTAGATTGCCTAATCCAAGATATCATCAATCAATCTCCAGATCTCAATCAATTCATAGTTATATTTATACGTGGACTGAGATTATATTGTCATGCATGTATCTTCTACTCTGTCTTCTTCTTTTCGTGTCTCAGTGCCGAAGATTACTGTCACATTAAGCACAGGCACTGACTTACATACCTCTATCTTACAATAACACCCACAATCTCGCGACTTCCTCTGTGGTCCAGTGGTTAAGGCATTTGCCTGTCGACCCGGGGGTCATGGGTTCGATTCGCAAGGGAAGCATACTTTGCTTAGTTGTTTCCAGTTTGGTTAGGACATTGCAGGCTTCTTCACCTGATAGTCTGATAATGAAGATGAGTCCGTGCTTCGGAAGGCACGTTAAGCCGTTGGTCCTGGCTGATATCTGGTAGTCGTTAAAGGAGCCACGTCAGAGGCCGAGAGGCGGTTCCGAAGAACTCCGACTCCAGGGTGTGCATTGTCGATTGACCATGATACCTACTCGAAATGACCTTCGATCGCCGGCTCCAGCTTCGAAGCATACAAACATATTGACAAGCACATTAACAATAATTGCATATCTGTACATAGTTGGTCTTTAATAACAACAAACCAATCTGAGTCATCCAGTAACCACGAGCGGTGTAACACGGCGAAAACATCTGAACAAAAAACGGATTTTCCACGTAAATACCTGATTTTGCATTTAATAAACTAATCTGGTTCAAAATTAAATATGGTTGAGCTGCTGAGCGCCCATGACTGGTATTGATTGGAGCCGCGCAGCCGACAAGTGCAATTTATATTAATTGAATGCTCGGCCAGCAGGAATCAATGGAAACACTGGTAGTTTTAGAAATATCCAGCTTAAAAGAAGAAAATGACCTTCAAAAAACGCTCAGGTTGTTCAAGAACTGCGTTGGATGGTATACGCGGTACCACTACTGTGATCATGTTTTTTGACGATAGTTTTACTTGGGCTACAAATTTCACATTTTGCCAAGACAGTCCAATCTTTTTTATTTGCTCTGCAACTATGCGCCGCCAGGTTTGCTCAGGTAGACAATTTTTCTTTTGCCTTAGGGGATCCACTCTTGGGCTTCTCTTGGTCTGAGTATATATAAAGGCATGAGACTGTGCCCTATTAATGCCTAGTTATAGCGTGTGATCTGCTACTTATTTACGCTTCTCAAGCCAAGAATTTGCCTAAGACGGTGGTTATTGAAGACCTGGATTGTATTGATGATCTCCTTTGTAACCTTTCACGTTTCACACTTATACAGCTGGATTGATTTGACGTTGACGTTGTACCGAAAGTCTTAGAGATTGACTAGCTTACTACTAGCTAGTCAAGCTTCAAGACTTTCGGTACAACGTACTAGGAGTCAGCTTGTTGGATCGACATGTGGGCAGCAATTATGAAATTGAATATAACATTGAAGTCAGAGTAAAAAACGGTCGCAGGATATAAGAATGCAGTCATAAAAGATTGCGTAGTCACAATATTCAATAATCAAAGCCAGTACTGGCACTCGCCGCTAAATTGCGCGTGTGTAATCAGCAAACACGTACACGCACTCAACAAGGTGTCCCATTGTATTCAGATCCGATCGTATAGGATAATACGCTTAACATCCAAGGCGCCAGAGGGAACACCACCCTCTCCCTTTTTGACTTAAGTGAATATTGAACCGATCTTTTTTCAACCTTTAAATAAAGTAAATAGATTTTTCGTGAATAAAAGCAAATTTCACACGCATATGTATGATGAATGGCAAAATTTGTGTAAGCTTTGAATTTTACAATTTAATTGTACAAAAATCTGAGGAATAACATTAGTAGGTAGGCGATGCGGCAATCCATCAATATTTTGATTCCGTTTTCCACCCAATGCCTACCAAAATGCTAAACGTGGCATATTCAAAGCTTATACAAATTTTGCCATTCATCATACGTACAATTGAATTTAAGTCTATGATATAATTATAACAGGGAGCCAGGCACCCACTAACCGGTCACATATATCAGATTTTTTTAGGTGTAGTTTAAAGTTGGACAAACGCAAACGTTATCTTACCAGTACAATTTACAGGTATGTTATAAGGCACTACTTTAATGACGGAATCAGAATCCCTATTTTTTTTTTAAAAAAAAAAGGTAATAAATGGAAAAATAAGATATACTTCCCATAGAAATTGGCAAGCTGATCTATGAATTTCTATGGGATGGGAACTTTTTTCATTTAGGTACTGCCTTTTGTCATGCGGGTCTATATTTTATTAGGGGATTCTCATTCCGACATTCAAAGATTGCCTGGGAATTCAGAATCACCTGTTATTCACTTTAGTATTATATTGTTTTTGCTACTGCCGATAAAAACGTGTGTCCTTCGCTATACTCCAGACAAAGTGTACACTACATTCATAATGATGAGGCCTGTATGTGTTCCGCTAGAATTAAACATTATCGGCGACCGCTCCTACCGACCGAACGGTCATCATCATCAGGTCCTTTTTAGTCTCTACTACAGGAGCACGTAGGGCCATATTTGGCCAGAGCAGCCAGAGGACTTGGCCTACACTCTCCACGCTGGCCAGACGGGTTGGAGAGGTCTCATAGATGTTTATAAGCTTTGTTTAGCTTGTATTTCCTAAGTCGCCTTCTACGACATCCACGGGAAGACTTGGAGTGGTCCTCTGCCGGATACCACATGGCTAGACCGAACGGTGTAACGCAGCAAACTTACTTACGCACGTAACACGTTGCATCCCACAGAAGGCAACGTTAAGCCGTCAGGACGCTTGCCATCAGTGTGTTAATTGCGGAATTTATCTTTGTCATTTCAAGCCTGGCTTGATGGAACAGAAAAAAAGATTATAAAATAATAACCATGAAGTCTATTAAATAATATAGTATCCTTTTTCTCACGTATCATCGATGATACAAATAAAAATATAAAATTTGATTCATCTACAAGTAGACCAATTCGACTAAATTACTAAGGGAGGCATGCAATTTTTTCATATTTTATTTTTACTGGAAAAAATATTACAACTCGAAATCAGGTGCAAAAATTATTAATTTTATAAGCTTTTATTTAGTTTCACCTGAAATTTTGCATGCATGCAAATTTTGCATTTGTGAATCGGGTGACAATACAATATTATGGAATCGTTGCGCTGGTCTGATAGTGGAGTCGGAAGGTGGCATAGGAACTCTTAAACTAAACAAGATACACCAATCGTGTTTAGGCTTATTTGATTTTTGAATGCTATTGTAAATCGGGTGATAATACAATATTATGGAATCGTTGGGCTCTGGTCTGATGATGGTGTCGGAGGGTGACATAGGAATTCTTAAACTAAAAAAGATACACCATACGTGTTTAGGCTCATTAGATTTTTGCATGCATTTGTAAATCATAAATAAATAAAATCGGGTGACAATATTATAAAATCGTTGCGCTGGTCTAATGATTGAGTTGTCAGGAACTCTTAAACTAAACAAGGTACACTAATCGTGTCTAGACTCATTTGATTTGTCTTAGAAAACACTTTACAGTGCGGATTCGTTTATAATCAAGCCTGTCACAAAAATGAATTCCTTTACAAAAAGAAAAAACTTGTTTACACTTGATACGAGTACACCTGATTTATCTTTGTATTATTAATGAGATTTTATTTCAACTAAGTTAGTGTTTATTTAACACTACAGTACACGCGCCCTAATTTTATAATATTTTACTCGCGTGGGGTGAATATTCAGACCAATTTCATTGATCGATTTTAGGTAAATAAAATATAATATAAAATAAAATGCGTTCAAATTGTGAAAAGTATTTATTATTTATTCTTACTCCTACAGCAATTTTGAATGTTTATTAAATAAACAAAAACAAAAATGTATTTTAAAAATTTGTTGCACTAAAATATTGTGGGATCTCGTTCTTGATGACGGTGGTGGTGTTTTGAACCAACGAGTGCCATTTCTAGATTGGTAGTAGTTTGAAAAAGTACTCAGAGGAATATTGTCATCGCTTGAAAAGCTATCCTCAATATTTTCTTCCATATCTTTATCTACGTCTACCCTCTCTTCTGTGCTCCTATCTTCCATCTCTTCTGTGCTCCTATCTTCCATCTCTTCTGTGCTACTTTCATATTCTTGCTCTGTTTCTGAGTCATGGTTAAGTTCTGCAACTCATTCCTCTTCATTATCTTCTGTATCACTAGGTGCAATATCACTCTCAACCTCCACATCTTCTAACCAGCTTCGTATCATATTTTACTGACGTTCGTCCATAATGGCGATTAATCTGTAATGAACAACACAATTAACATAGCTAAATATACAAAAGTCTTATAGAAACTGAGAACATCTCGAATAAAAGAAAAAGTAAAACGGATACTTACATGAAACACTTCAGAATCGAACGAGAGTTTTTGTAACGCCGATAGTCGCGTGGGGTGGAATTCCGTCCCAAACACTTTCTCACCCCTTTTTTTTGCCACTAGCGTCCGCGACGAGTGCCGGTGACGTACTGACCTTGAAGCTTGTTTACTTGACGAGGATTACACTAGGCGACACAGTCCGTACTCAAGTAATTAAAAAAGTATTGATGAAAGCGTTGGTCTGGGGCGAATATTCACCCCGCGCGTGTACTGCAGTGTTAATAATAAATGGCGTAGTTAAGAAAATGCCAGGGTCAAGTAGTAAAACAAACGACCCCACACGTAATTAGGCATAATTTATTAAATTACAAATGCATATTACATTTAAAATATTTTAGCTCAAGCATGTGGGTATTTGCAATAGTTAACGCGTTCGTTTGAGGCTAGCTAGTGTTTTACATACAAAAAGTTTATATAATGCTGGACATTTATTTCTTAGTTATTAATTCTTCTATTTCAAGTTATATGTATAAACTCTTATGTTTTTTTAAAAAACACTAAATTAATCTTCATGACATTTCTGGGTTATTGAGAAGGACACACCTTTCATCTCGAAAAAAGTATTGTTCTCAAGGGCCTAACATTAATGCGAGCGGAGCCGCAGGCGAAAGCTAATTCTTTTATTCAGTACGAAAAATATTTTTGGATCACAGATTTTATACTTTAGCAACCATAGGTCGATGTACGACCTATTTTCTTACCATAGAGTACTAATATTAGAAAAATATTGTGAATGCAAAATATAGCCAGGGAAAAAAATCCCCCTGTACATTTAATGATTCATAAGCGACATTTATACGTTATGATATGAAATAACGTATGAATAAATCTACTTGTCATAGTAAACAAACCATAAAAATGCTAAGAGGAACAAAAATATTTTCCGGATTGCGTAACGTGCAGTTTCTGAACTACTTTCAGACTGTTTGAATACAAATTTTCACACGCAACCCTACTAAGGCTTGCAATATGCAAGGCCGTTGGTTAATCTCGGTATAAGAGGGATAATAAATGTTCTATGGATACGGTATGGTAAAGCCGAATATGTAACGGTTATAGTTATCTAATACGAGCTGAAATAATTTGTCAAACATTAGTAAGTAAAAACAGAAAAAAGTCCATCATTGAGACCCTGGGAAATAAGTTTTAGCATAAGTACTCTTATATAACATTAGGCGTTACAACACACCTAGATTAGTATGTATTACAGCCCAATGATTGTCGTAACTAGCTACTAGATAATCTTCTTTCGGTATTTTTGGGGCAAAGAGATCAAAATTACTTAGTGTTTTTTTATATTATTTATTTATTTAAACTTTTTATACCAAAGAAAATAGGACATAATGCTAATAGCATTCGTTATACTTATTCTCTTTGATTTTAGGGATTATCTTGAGAACATACTTTCTTATACGTCTGATATTCTGTCTCCAACTCCAATAAAATGTGCGATGAGATGAGATTTCGAACTCTACTATACCCCCATTCTTGGGGAAAGTGTTTTAATTATGGCATCTTGCATAAGATTTAATAATATAATCCATTTAATTTTAACGAAGCAAATGACAGTTTCCATTTTACTAGTAATATCTTATTAAAATTACTAAAAATATTTTATATTGGAAGTATTCTTTGCACATGCTTCGTCTGTGTGCAATGCCGTAAAATAGGTAAGCCCGTTCAATCCCACTTTGAATCTCGGTCTAACGGGATTGCCAAGCTTAGAAGCCCTGTACGTACTCCTCCACCATACTCTTATCTACACTCGACACTATTTCTTGGGATCTCCATATTTATTCATAGCCGAATTTATTGAATATCTTTGGATGTTATGCTTTATTAATACCTCATTCAAACCTTTGTTACGCCAGGTGTTAATTAAGGTGAATTAGAACGGTCAATTCATTATCAAAAACTTTTCCGAAAACACAAACGACAAAAAAATTTACTCTTTTATGCAGACTAATTAAACACTTTTTTAATCGGAAAGATGATTAGATTGTACGTGCTCAAATTAGTATAAATTAAAAAATCTAAATAATGCGAAAAAAAGTTTGTAACAGATAATATAATTGCTTGTAGTACAAAGCGCGATGTTGACTTATATCTGATTTTTTTTTGTTTAATTTTCAAATTACATGTAACATGTATATCTAAAAATATTTTGCTAAAAAAATTTTACTTTGTGCTAATATTATATGAAGACATTAAATGTTAAACAATAATAAAAATATTTCCTTATTGATCTTGATATCTACCTCTAGGTGAACGTTTTTATAAAATCCAATTGAGCACATTGAATTTTTTTTCGCCCTGTAACTTATTACTTATAGTCATTTATAAGTATTATTAGGATTTTAGTAATAGGATTTTATAAAACGATAAAACTATCGTTTTATAAAATCCTATTATTCATTTTAAATAAATATATACGGACAAATCACACAGATTGAGCTAGCCCCAAAGTAAGTTCGAGACTTGTGTTATGGGATACTAACTCAACGATACTATATTTTATAACAAATACATATATAGATACACATCCTAGACCCAGGCCAATCTGAAAAAGATCATTTTCCATCTTGACCTGGCCGGGGATCGAACCCGGGCACTCCGTGTCGCAGGCTGGCGTGTTAACCACTGCGCCACGGAGCTGTCCGATGTCCGAGAATAGATTGGCATAAAACAATAGGCAAAAAAAAGTATTAACAACTAAGCTTTCACATGCCGCTTACTAATTATTGGTGCTATCGATAGCAGCGTGCGTGCCATTTAAGAATTCCTATAGACATTGATTAAAAGCGGCAGTTCTGTATTATGGAATTTATAAGTAAAAAAGGGGCTAGCTCAATCTGTGTGATTTGTCCGTATATATTTATTTTATTCAAATATTATACTCATAAGCAGGAAATATTTGAGTGTGTCTTTTTATAATGGAGCCGATTAAAATAATATTTCGACGTTTAGAAAGCTCAATTACAAGCGGGTAATATAAGGCTTTAATTTACGTGAACAAAGTTGCGGAAAAAAGCTAGTCTACACTTACGAGTATATTCTAAAGAGGAGAGAATTTAACGTTTTTTTTTTGCATTGAGTAGGCTCAGAAACTACTGGACCGATGTGAAAAATGTTTCACCATTAGAATCCTACATTATTCCTGATAAACATCTACACTAATATTATAAAAAGGAAATTTATGATTGGTTGGTTTGTTTATTTGCATTAAATAAGCTCCGAAACTACAGGATCGATTAAAAAAATTATTTCAATTACTACAAGAACATAGGCTACCTATAGAATTAAATACCTATAACCGAGCAAAGCCGGGCAGGCCGCTAGTAGGCTTTATAATTAAATAACCGCTAGTAGCTAAGTATATAGAATCAAATATGATTAAACGAAAATAAGGCTGCAGCAGTAATGTTTGGCAGCGTGTGTTCAGTTAGTTTCGGTCTCGTTGCCTTATTGCCAATATCGGTTTTTAATACTAACTTGGTATTTTGCTTTTTACGTAATATTACTTTTTACATAATACTAGTTGAACCGGTTAATTAACCGGTTCAAGTAGTATTACCTACCTAACTTTGTACATATTGATACATATAAATGATGCTATTCATTCATTCACTTCGTGTAGGTGACACGGTCAATCGACCATGCACATCCTGGTGTCAGAGTTCTTCGGGACCGCCTCTCGTCCTCTGACGTGGTTCCTTTGACGACTACCAGATGGCAGCCGGGACCGGCTTAACGTGCCTTTCGAAGCACGAAATCATCTTTATTATCAGACAATCAGGTAATTCAAGCCTGCAATTACCTAACCAAACTGGAAACAACTAAACAAAGTATGCTACCCGTGGAAATCGCACGACCCCCGGGTCTACAAGCAAACGCCTTAACCACTGGACCACGGAGGCAGTAATGATGCTATAAGTTAAATGGAACAAATATTGACGATAAGGTATGACATTACACTTCAAAATATTTAAAAAATACTTGAAACTTTTATCAACTTTCGTAGGATGATACTGGACGGCGTTTATTTTTGACTAAGTAGCTTTTTCCATGACTTCGTCCTTTTATTTTTCGGCCTATGTTATATTCTAATGCATTAGCTCTTTTAAAACATTGTAAAATTTTATCAACGGTTGCCTGCAAAAGTCCATAGAAGTTGCATAAAAAATCGTGTGTAGCTACGGATACTATTAAAAAATAACAGCAATTTCAACCTTATGTATGTGGCATAAGGTTCATGATATTGCTAAATATATATGCATCCATAATCAGTGCAATCGATTTTCACCTTAACGGTATGTATGGACTTTTGCAGGTGACCGTACCTACCCTACAGGGTTTTGCGTGATACATACATACATATTACCACAGATTTTTCCTGGGGTAGACAGAGCTAAGGTTTATGACCTACAACCCACGTTTAGCATGTTGGCGGGTGTGACGGTCGAAAACAGAATCAAAATAGTGATGGGTTGCTAGCCTTCTAACGAGATTCCTCAGATTTTCGCCCATTCCCTCGATCGGCCTTTTACGATCTGCGCAGGAAGAAAAGCTATTGCATTCTACGTTTTTGTTTAATCTCAGACCAGCATAGATGTATAAAGACCAGATAATATTCTTACAAATGTTACAATTTATAATATTGCTACGATATAAATACATAAAAAGACCCAAGTATGCTGGTAGTTAGTGAAGGGATAGGGACCTACCCTATTATCGGAAATACATGAAATAAAATATCAAGACTCTGATGACGCGTATAAAACATCGATTCATATTACTAAATACTATCCGTCTTATTATAAAACAAGGACTAACTTTAGTACCTGGTTTAAACCATTATCCGACCAAAATAAGTCGACAGTTTTCACTCTGACGTTTGGTCAACTGTCATTGTCAATTTGTTTGGGAGGGATAATGGTTTAAGTCAGGTACTAAAGTTAGTCCTCGTTTTATAATAAGACTGAATGAGTCCGAAGGCCCAGTGGGCGTCAGCATTATTACCGCTTACGTTTGTAAACCAACCCCGGGCGCAGTCCCCACTGAGATGGGTGACTACAAGTGGTATAAAAAACCGGCCAAGTGCGAGTCGGACTCGCGCACGAAGGGTTCCGTACCGTTATCTATGGCGAGCTCCTCCGTGGCGCAGTGGTTAACACGCCAGCCTGCGACACGAGGGCCCCGAGTTCGATCCCCGGTCTGGTCAAGATGGAAAATGATCTTTTTCAGATTGGCCTGGGTCTTTGATGTTTATCTATATAAGTATTTGTTATAAAATATAATATCGTTGAGTTAGTATCCCATAACACAAGTCTCGAACTTATTTTGGGGCTATCTCAATCTGTGTGATTTGTCCGTATATATTTACATATTATATATCTATAAAAACCACAAAAAAATCATGTCTGTTGTATGGGAGCCCACCTTTAATATTAATTTTATTTTTATTTAATTGTTAATTTTGAAAGTGAATACATAACTAAATATTCTGTAAATATTTCAAGCGTCTTCCTGTTGCCGTTATCAATATCAAGCAAAAACAAGAAAAAAAAATCACGTTTGTTGTATTAGACCCTAAATATTTATTGTATTCCATTTTTTTAGTATTTGTTGTTATAGCGGCAACAGAAATACATCAGCTGAGAAAATTTCAACTGCCTCACTATCACTGGTCATGAGATACAGCCTGGTGACAGACGGACAGACAAACAAACAGACGGACAGCGGAGTGGTATTTATAGGGTCCTGTTTTTACCCCTTGGGTACGGAACCCTAAAAACAACGGGTTGCACTCTGGGAGTGCCGGCAGAAGTGAAAACGCTCGGTAAATAATACTTCCTCTCCTACGCCGCGTCGATGGTCTCAGGTCAGGTCACGCCTCCGTCTATTAAATTTTTCAACAGGTCACGTGTCCTGACGCGAGTTCAACATTTCTTACCCATTCCTAAACAGCACAACACCGCTAAAGAAGTTTTCACTTCAAAAATATCTCGAGCTTCTCCGTGCTTCGCAAAGCATTGGTTAAGCCGTTGGTCCCGGCTGTTATAGTTGATAGAAGTCGTTAAGCTTTTTCAGATGCCTTAAGGCAGCTAGGAAAACCCGACACCAGTGGTGCCTACTTTCACATATGAAAAACAAACAAATAAAGAACGAAATAAAAGGCATTGCCTGTATTTAGAAATCCCAATAATTTTCACACCGTTATGAGAATTTGAACCGCCACCAGCTTCTACCCGTTAGGTGAGGAATAACACAATTATATACAGGTATCGCCTGCTACGACGAGGCACCGGCAATTTGGTTTCCAGAAACATATCGTATGCTCTTGGAAATTCTCTTCTGGTGACTTCTGTTAACGAGATATGAATTTAGTGTAATTTTATTTGACTGAGAGTTTTGATTCAATTTAGTAATAGACAGAGCTCTTTGGTCTAGTGGCCGTGAGCATTATTACCGCTTACGTAAGCTAAGCAAACCCGGACGCGGTCCCCACTAGGATGGGTGACCGCAAGTGGCATAAAAATAACTTGAGCTCCTCTGTGCTTCGAAAGGCAAGTTAATCCCACTTACACGCATGAAAAATAAAACGAAGATTTAGTACTTAATACAATTTTTACAAGCTTTTTACAAGTTTATTACAAGCTATTATTCAACTCCAACAGTCTCCGTGGTCCAGTGGTTAAGGCGTTTGCCTGTTGACCCGGCGGTCGTGGGTTCGATTCCCACCGGAAGCATACTTTGTTTAGCTGTTTCCAGTTTGGTTAGGATATTGCAGGCTTGAATCACCTGATTGTCTGATAATAAACATGATTGCGTGCTTCGGAAGGCACGTTAAGCCGGTGGTCCCGGCTGCCATCTGGTAGTCGTTAAGGGCCCGTACTACCTCACACTGCTTTGCATGATTGACTGTTATATCAATAATAATTAAATACTCAAGTTGAAATAAAAATGCAGCAAAGTTGCTGTTTTTGAGTCATATAGTTACCAGAGTTAGTCTTGACTAACTCTGGTAACTATATGACTCAAAAACACGATTGCGTTAAATTTTCTCAATAGAAAAAAATTGCAAAGTTGCCTCCAAATCACGTCTAATTTACTCGGTATATAGCATTATTCGCCAAATACATTAAAATTAACCTTGAAACTTTTGATTATTATTGCATTACAGATAAGGCAGCCATCATATGTTTTTCTTTTTCGAATAACCCTTGAATATTCCTAAAAAACGAAAATATCCAAAGTAGCCAACGCATTTAGACCATCCGAGTTTGTATCGCCACGCCGCCTGGCATATGGCGGGCTCTTAAAGGAACCACGTCAGAGGCCGAGAGGCGGTTCCGAACTCTGTCACCAGGGTGTGCATGGTCGATTGACCGTGACACCTACTCGAAATGATGATGATGATTATTCAACTTGCCCTGTTTGTTTGTTTGTTTATAATATTATATTTACCCTTTTAAGTTGCCATTCTGATTCATAAGGGACCAATACGGGACTGAGTTTCTTTCGGCGTATTCTTCTCAGCAGTGGTAGTTTCGAAACGCTAGTAGCTTATCGATTTTGCAAATATTAAAAATAATAATATGACGTTCAGAAAGAGATACATGATATCCAAATTTGAATAAAATTCTATTTCATTTCATTTCATTTCTGTGTACTTATTATGTAAGTCGGAAGACAATTATGGTAGGAGATTTTATTCTGCCTCCGTGGTCCAGTGGTTAAGGTCTGTAGACCCGGGGGTCGTGGGTTCGATTCCCACAGGCTTGAATCACCTGATTGTCTGATAATAAAAATGGTTCCGTGCTGCCGAAGGCGGATGTTAAGCCGTTGGTCCCGGCTGCCATCTGGTTGTCGTTAAAAGAACCACGTCAGAGGCCGAGAGGCGGTTCCGAAGAACTCTGAAACCAGGGTGCGCATGATCGATTGACTGTGTCCCCTACACGAAATGATGATGATAGATTACATTTCTCGGGAGATGGTCGTAGGCACTTTTAAACTAAAGGAGATAAACCCATCGTGTTGGGGCTCATTTTATTTGCCTTGGCAAGCACTTTACAGTTTGAATCGTATATAATATTTGTTATGACCATATAGACAAAAATACAATTTTATTTCCTGGTAAACATCGCGTGCTCCTGAAGATTTTCTAAGAATTGTATCTTCCGTAAATAGTACATCTGAAGGTTAGATAAGATGTGAAACTCATATATCGGTAATTTGAAGTCATACCTGATTATCAGGGACAAGTTTCTTGAACTGGAAACTGAGGCGCTAGGAAAATCGTAGTATCATCATCATACAAGAGTTTCAAATAGTCCATGTTTTTTAGATTATAATTTTCAAACAAACAGACAAACATACTACACAAAAATTTTCTTTTTACAATATTAGTGTAGATTCCACTAAATATTGCTAACATTTTATGAAATAAGAACTGAGAATGACAGGCAAACATCTTAGCCAGAGAAATATATTGAGTGTGAGAAAGTGTGGGTCACTATAATCAAACCCTCGCTATAACAGCGTCGACCTAACGCTCTGTACACTCTCGATAAAACGAAACGTCCAGCAATTGTTATTTATTAGCGTCCGAAGGTCTCTCAATTGAAACCACGCGTTTGTCTTTTCTGAAAACCCTTTTTTGGAGACAATATCGGACAGATTTTTTATGATTAAAATTTTATAAATGATCATGTTTTCGCAACAAAAGGATAGATACAAGAAAGTGGGAGCAATGGAACACAAGTCAGAGCAATAGGTATTGCTTGTTTTCAAATTTCAATTGGTATGCTGTCAATAGGAATTGTTTATATTAGTAGGACTTGGCAGTGGGATCACGAGCCCTGAGCCCGTGGGACTATGAGTCCGGTGGGACAAAATAGTTTCAAGGCAATAGCCATTTAAAAACAGTTGCTTGTGTCATAGAATAGAGATAATCTATAATTTCCAAATGTTGTGTAGCTACATCAAATAATACCTCTATCTACTAATGAAAACAAAGGCCATTAATGTGACGAAAAATGTTTATTTTCAAGACCAAACAAATGCATATGATTTTTATCTAATTTTTAATTACACTGTCTCCTTTGACTTATATCCTAACTTTTGATCTTAAAAATCGATTGATCTCATAAACCGATCAACTGCGAGTCAGAATCACACGCGAACGGTTCCGCACCACCATAAGTGTTAAATTGTCTTTGACGTAACTATAAAAAAATAAACGCTCACAAACAAGTGTTTTGTACGGGACCATTTTAATTTTTCATTTTATTTTTATTATTTGTTGTTATAGTCGTAATATAAATACTCTAGTAATATATGTCAATGCCTGTAACAGACGCACAGAAAGACGGATGGACTGACGGTAGAGGTTTAATAATAGTGTTCCAATTTTACCCTTTGGCAACAGAACCTTAAAAAGAAATTCATATTTTATAGCTATTGCAATCGAAGTAATATGTATAGTCAACGTAGGAATAGTATATTATGGGACAGAACAAATAAAATCTGTCCTACAAAATCGGAACCTCCTTTCAGCCTGATATTTACTAAGTAGTTACACGAGCCGCGGATTCGCAAGAACTTTTCGCATGTCGTTGTTACGGCTTGACCCAAATAAACATGACGAGACGCGTTTGTCGTTGAGGGACTTACACTTCGCAAATTGAATTCTGTGAAGGAAAACACTATGGGGAATTTATATATTCGTAAATGGCATGGTGGTAGGTATACCTAGTAATAGTATTTAATGTGTCCAAAATAAATAAACATAAATATATGCGGACAAAGCACACTGATTGAGCTAGCCCCAAAGTAAGTTCGAGACTTCTGTAATGGGATACTAACTCAGCGATACTATACTTTATAACAAATACATACTCGTATACAGATTAACATCAAAGACCAAGGTCAATCTGAAAAAGATAATTTTCCATCTAGACCTGACCGGGGATCGAAACTGGGCACCCTCGTGTCGCAGGCTGGCGTGTTAGCCACTGCGCCACGGAGCTTGCCAAAAAAATTATGTGCTTCGGAAAACTAGTGGAGTAATTATGCACATACATACAGCACATTGCATGTGCTTTGAGGGAAGCTAAAAAGTCATGTCGCCCTCCACCCTTAACACTCCCTCCGACCGAACTAGTCGGCAACGAATATAACGTGAGTAAAATCGTGATTCCATAATGAATTTATCTAACGTTTAGTCATTATTTTCCAAAATTCGTACTCTAGAAAGCATACAGGGCTATGGGTCCAATTGCTGTTGCTAGATGGTTAAAGACACATGAGCAATTCGATTAACGTATAAATAACATATAAACTTAGGTATAGACCGGTATAGTTAAATATTTTAATCGAGAAAACTAGTCAAACATAATTCATGGCGGCGATGGAAAATAAAAGAGTGTACGTATGAAGGTAAATTTGCCCATTTTACCACTTTCCAGTCATCATCTATTTAATTTATGTCATCATCATCATATCAGCCGCAAGAAGTCCACATTTCCAATGCAACCGGTTGAAAGCGGCCTTCCTCCAGTGTCTTTCTGCGACCTTAGTCAAGTCATCCGACCATGTGGTCGGTACGTGGTCGCCATTCAAGAACCCTACTGCCTCACCGGCCATCGGTTCTACGCGCTATGTGCCCCGCTCACTGCCACTTCTAAGGGTTCTACTGAGGCCCATAGTAAATGACCATGTTTCGGACACGTAAGTTATCACTGATACTCGTAACACACATTTATTATAGACTTTAGTCTTTAGTAAATTTAAGTAAAAAAACTTAATTATATCCCGTGGTTTTGGTCCAATATTTAGTTGGCATTAATTCTACGATCCGCGTTTACGCAAGAACTTTACACATGTCGTAGTTAAGGGCTGGACTGGACCCAAATAAACATGATGAGAGACGCGTAGTCTGTCATTGAGGGACTTACACTTTCCAAATTGACTTCTTGCGCTGCTGCTGTTTATCATTTATAACAGGACACACGCCAGATATCCTTTTTATGTATGGGAGACTTCGATCAAATATAGATACACAGTCTCATACAAAATGAAGCCACACAGTTTCATCAATAATGGCCCTAAGTCAAAACATCATGCATACTTACAAACAACAACAAAAACGGTACATACTGTAAGTATAACTCCAACTTCTTTTTTTCACTTTGATGCGTAGTTTTTGCATCTTTTCACTGTAACTTCGTCATCGCGAGACGTGTGAGTGCTAGCGCGGTTTATTGAAACTGTGGACAAAACAGCTCCGAAGCTCGATTAGTGCGCTGTTTTGCCGGTGCCACTTTTCCAGCGCGAATCGTGTATCTACCATTATATTTGATCGAAGATGAGAGAACATGAAATTATATTGTTTTATGAGGCAAGAAGTGTTGTTACATGAACTAATACTGCTGGGTGAAAGTGTTAAGTGGGTATTTAATTTCGTGGGATTTTAATGACCGAAAATAGGTCAAGTTTTATAAAATAGATAGATATGCAAAATAAAGATTAGCATTTTTTTTTTAAATACATAATATTATACATATTATTTGTTACTAATGATATTTTTATAATTTAATTATTTCATATAGGTATTATAGGAATGTTCACCGAACTTTACAATTGACCTCGCATTAAAGTATGCGTAGCAGAGCGATGTGAGGTCTCTGCCCTCCTTTGAAACGGTTGAGCGCATCAATATAAGTACTTAAAACATTATAAGTCGGAAATATTGTGCTTTAAAATTTATTTATAGTTGCTAACATAATTGAAGCTTAACCTAGATAATCGCAAAAACCTAAAATTTAACCTTACAACGCAGACCGGACATTTATGAGACTTTTGACACAACTTTAAGAGCACTAAAATAAAGGCGTATACGAGTTACCAGCTTATTTTTTATATTATATCATTCCGAGGTTGACTACTATTTTTTTGCATATGTGACTCGACTATCAAAGCCTAGGGTTGTTCAGTCTTGAATTTTTACGTTGCTTGTCGTTGAATTCCAATCATCGTATATTGAAACGACGTCGCAACGCAAAACGATGTCGCGTCGTCAGCGCGACGCGACGTAGTATGGTGTTTATGAGCCCATAACGTGTTGTAACGGTATTCGTTACAAACTTATCCTAATAAACTATCATCTTAAATCTAATATAAATATTACAACTATCAGCATAATTTAAAAATTACTAACTACAAACCATTTATAACCTAAAACAATAAAACTAAATTAAAACTAGGTATCTGATATTTGTTTCGCGTTCGCCTGTGGGGTTTCGTCCGCAATGATGCGTATAAGCAATGGAGTACCTACACTACATACCTACGTTACTTATTTGTTCGACGCCTCGCCCCGCTTTTCGACCGCGCGGCAGAGCAAAGGTATCCTCCTTACTGCTAACTCGCTGCTGGTTCTTAACGAACATTTATTTCAAGTTGTGAATATTAATATTTTTTAAATTATATTGAACTTAATCTTCAAATATTGTGTAGTGTTTAACCCCGATATCGGGGTCCTTCATTCTGGGCAAGTTGACTACTAACTGCTCAGCCACTGTGGAACTTTTCTTCAGCCAGTTTCCAAGATATAACTACCTGACAGCTGACTCAACCCTTTGCCGGCCATCAACGAAATTACAACAATTCCCACCTCCATCTACACTTCCGAGGGCAGTGGTTTGGTTATTTCCTAATTACCGGCGGCGTTGCGGTGTGATACTATAAGCCCACGACCTCTTTTACTGCATCTATTAAGGCGATACCACTGTAAATAAGGTCGTTCTGAACCTTATTTATCTCGCAAAATACTTAAATTAGGAGTTTCAAATCTAAGTAATATGATTTTTGACTATTTCATCTCCAAAAATTGAAGATGAAAACACGTTTTGATAAAATTTTCTCGATAGAAATATTTTTTGAAAAATGGTCTTCGTTCGCAGAGTTTTTGTTATTGTAGCTCAAATGCGACGAATGAAATAATGATTTTTAGACTAAAAGATAGGTTATTAGTAATTCATCAAAATGTAAATATGAAAATACAATTAACCGGTCTGATTTTATATAAAATAGAAATAACGATACGTTTTTTTCTTTGAGCGACTCGAGACTATCTCCTATCTCATCATTCACGGGTTAAACCGCCAAGCGCTATCCCTTGCGCGCACTTGATCAGTCCTTTACCGAGCGATGGTACCAAACATTTGAGGCCTCGTCTTAACTTTAGTATATATATATTATTTATACCCGTACGTACAGTACCATCCAGGTGCAATCTTAGTGTTAGTCACTTAATCTTAGGTTTATCTTTTTTATTTAATCTTTAGAACTATTGTTCTTTTAATAAATAGTTTTTGTACTCAAATACGGATTTTATTATATTCTCCGTATAGGTTACCTATATGTTACCTGCCTTCTAAAAGGCTACGGTACAGTGTTGCATTGCGTTTCGTACTCTCGTCCGTTTATTTTCGTTGTTCGCAAAGTCACTTAATCAACCGAACCACATTATATGTTGTCTGTTGAATTTCTTGTAACTATCTAGAGAGAATGCTATTTTTTCCACAGTTCTTTAAAACCCACTATACCAGAAAATATTGTGATGTAACTGAATAGGCTAGTTTCCTAAAAAAATACAATTAGTCCGTCAGATAATGCAAAAATATTGGACACATATTTCTATTTTCAAAAAACGATAAAGATATAGCCCGTTACGGTTCCGTGTGACGTCATTATATTTTGCTACACTTTTTAGGAAACTTTGACATCACAAGCCTCCACTCATGAACTTTGACGCGCTTTAACTTCAATATTTTTTATTATCTAGCTGATGGGCTAATTTTAATGTTAATATTTTGACCCTGGATAAGGAAACTAGCCTGTTATGTAAAAACATACAGGGATCCTTTATATATTATCAGGACATTTTGGAGATGCGTTTTTAAGGTTCGCATAAGAATACTACTCAAGTCCATACATGACATCTTGAAACGCGAAATCATGTTTAGATAGAAATATAAAACTTTAACAATCTGAAGCAAATAACACGGGATCTACAAAATCTATCTAAACATATATTTGTTTGTCTATTATGTTAGAATATAATAACTTATCTTTTTAGTTTTATAAATCTGAATAGTTAATTAAATTTCGAAATTAAGCTTAAGTAGCTTAATTCCCTCAACTTATAAGTTTCTATATGAATACTCTGTATCTCAAGGTTGTGTTACATTGTATACTTATTTAGTTATCGTGAATTGTGTCTAGCTTGTTTTTTTTATATTATACTATACTAGCTTTCGCCTGCGGCTCCGCCCGCGTCAATGTCGATCCCTCGGGAATAGTACTTTTTCCCGGGATAAAAGGTAGCCTATGTCCTTCTCCACACTACAGAGAACTTGTATGCAAAATTTCATGATGATCGGTTTAGTAGTTACGGCGTGAAAGCGTAACAAACAAACATATAAACAAACTCACTTTCGCATTTATAATATTAGTAAGGATTATTTATATTATATTGTATATTTCTTCTTTGTTGTTAGCAAATTCGCTTCTTTGTAGCTCGTAAATTCGCTTAGTCAGCCATACAAAATGTACGTTGTTTGTTGTAGTTCCTGTAAGCATATTGAGATAGGGCTGATTCGGCGCTTCTTGATTAGCTAAACCGGGCAATATTGTAATGTTATCAAGTTCTGTATAATAGGCTTATAAAGAAACCCTGTAAGTTACAGGGTTTCTTTATAAATATTCAAGCTTTTGGAGATTCGTCATGAAGGTTCGAATAAAAGTATAGTGAAAATACATACACGCCGTTTAGAAAACCGTAATCACAGTATAAGTAAGACGTTCAGGTATTACGTAAGCGGAATATCAGCTATTTTTAACCCACTTGTCAGCAAAAGTAAGGAAAGATCTACCCCTCATCTAAAGCATAAGTAAACATTGGTTTTATTTTCACAAAAAAAATTGTTTACTTTGTAAAGTGTTGCTGACGTTATCACTACATAAACCTTCCCTTCCCCCATATCATTAAATTAAGCCAAGCCTAGATCCCCACCCCCTTTCACTACTTACATAATATTTGAATAATCTCTTGTGAAGAAATGTAAAAGTTTGATAATTTAAAGTTATTTCCACGGCATCGAAGAAACAGGAATTTCACAAAATCTTTATTAAATCATGTTGGTTTGTCTTTTACTCTGGATTTCTCTAGTTGTCGTGTTTCGCTGTTTCGTACGCTTGATTCCCTTTCTGTTACTAACTAATTGGCCGAGTCAGCAATACCAAATGTATGTTGTTTGTTGTCATTGCATTTTGAGAGAATGCCGATTCGGTGGTTTTTGATTAATCGCTGTTTCGGGAAATATTGTGATTTTGTATAAACTAAGAGGGTTTCTTTAATACGTAAAATGTACTAGATATTTCTTTCTCCGCGCAAGTCGTAAAAGCCGGTCAAAGGAATGGTCGAAATATAAGAAATCATGTCAATAGACTTTCTGTGTATATGTTGTTTTCTAGGTAAAATAGAATATTTGTTGGTCCTACCAATAATATAAAATAAGCGATAGCAACCCATTACTGTTTTGATTCCGTTTTCCACTTAATACCCAACAACACGCTAAACGTAGCTTTTGGGCATTATGGCCTTGACCTCTGTTTACCCCGAAAGAGATAAAGACGTGATGATATGTATGAATGTATTATCTAGAAATTTTCGTCAGAAAAGTTCTTAATAGAATACTAAGTCCTTACACGTGACATCCAAAATGACAGTTTAAAAACAATCTAAAGCAATCTACATAGGATATTGCAAAGTCTATCTAAATTCATATTGTTTCGTCCCAAGTTAGATTAGTTATCGTATCGTGATGTCTTGTTTACTTAATTGCCTTTTCGTTGCTCGCAAAGTTGCTGAGTCAGCCGTACCAAATATATGTTGTTTGTTGACGCTCCTGTAAGCATCTTGCAAGAGTGCTGTTTCGGAGATTCTTGATTAGTCGCTGTGTCTGGAAATATTGTAGGTTAATTTGACGAATTTAATATATCCCTGCTGGTCTGGGAGAAAAGAAAGAACGTAGAATGTACCAGGTGCTTCTCTTCCCGCGCAGACCGTAAAATCCGGTCAATCCAAAGAATGGTCGAAATATAAGGAATCATGTTAATAGGCCCATTTTAGTCCGATTAAGACTTTGACGTTATATGTGCCAACACACTAAATTTAGCCTTTGGGTCTTATGGCCTTAGGCTCTGTCTACCCCGTAAGGTTACATCTGACGTGATGTGATATGTATGTAATTAGATAACGAACGACAGGGTTAAGAAAAGTACTCAAGAGTTAGACATTTAGATCATTGAAACCTTGGAAACTTATTTAAATAGGAAAGTACTTACTAAGTAAGTACTTTAAATCGCTGGACCTACAGGCAATACATCTCCAATGCAGTCAGGTTTTTTAATTATCAACTAATCATAGGCATCATTCTGTTATTTTGTTTGAAAACTCAAGTCAATAATTAATTAACTTGCTGGACAAAATGGCGGTTGGGAAACCCAAGTAATAGTTTAAAAGTTGTATGACGACATTTAATTGTTAATTTCGATATAATCATCTCTGTTAGACATGATGAGAGTTTTAATTGAAAATTTTGTAAAGCTTCTTTTTAGGGCCTCAAAAGCAAAAAAAAGGAACCCTAATGGAACCACTTGGGTTGTCCGTCTGTCTGTCTGTCAAGACCCTTTTCCTCAAGAATGGGTAGAGGTATCACGCTGTAATTTAAAATACTCAAGTCTATTGTCCCTTGGAGCTGTGAAAAGTCAATCTTCTAAGCCAACGCAATCAAAAGATACAGCTGGTTATGCTGCAAATTTTCGTGCTTTTACGTCATTCGAAGGAACCAAAACTTACAGGGTAAGCACTTCACAAGAACCCAGAATTTTGAAATTTGGTACAAAGCAATGTAATGTATATAGCACAGATAAAGGGAAAATTGCGAATAGCATAAATTTTTTGTTACTTATAATAAAAATAGTTATCATATAATAAAAATATTTTCAATAATTTTAAACTTATCATATATAATATATGGAACCTTTGTGAAACACGTCCGACACGCACTTAGCCGTTTTTTTTTTTCTGATTTTTATCGCGAATTCGTTAAACTATATCTTACACAAATGACATGGCTTACAAGTTACGATGGAATAATAATTATAGAGATAGACTTAAATAAGTACTAACATTTATTACAACATTAGCTTTCGCCCGCGGCTCCGCAAGTGTCAATGTCGATCCCTCGGGAATAGTACTTTTTTCCGGGATAAAATGTATCATAATGTCCTTTTCCGTACCCCAAATAACGTGTATGCAAAATTCCATGATGATCCGTTCAGTAGTAAAGGCGTGAAAGCGTGACGATCAAACTCACTTTCGCATTTACAATATTAGTTAGGATTAGGTTAAGTAAAATATAAGTCGAGTATACAACCCTGCTTGTTTGGCTTCAACTCAGCTGAGTGAAAATTAACCCAAGTGCACACGAATGCGAAAACAGACAGAATAAAAAGAAATGTGTCCCTAAAGAAGTATATTTAGAAGTGAATTACTTAGCTCATCTTGTCGGTGTGTTATTCACTTATCCCAACGACATACTTAGCAGACGACCTCGCTTCAATTCACCGACATCCTTTCCTCAACTTTGGGCAAACATTGAGGCGTTCGGGGGAAGCGGTACGTACATTTCGCCGCCGAAAAACAGGCGTATAATGAGACGAACGTTATTTACATTTCCGTCGTCTTATGTACTTATCAAACTTGATCTAGCGAAAGTTCTTGGCTCGATTGAAAATGTTTCAATTTCAAAGATATCAATATTGAAAGATTATTCAGAATAAATAAATAGATATACGGACAAATCACACAGGTTGAGCTAGCTCCAAAGTAAGTTCGAGACTTGTGTTTTGGGATACTCACTCAATCAACGATTACTATATTTTATAACAAATACATAATTATATAGATAAACATTCAAGACCCAGGCCAATCTGAAAAAGATCACTTTCCGTCTTGACCTGACCGGGGATTGAACACGGGCACAGGCTGGCGTGTTAACCACTGCACTGCGCCACGGAGCTCACCGTAAAAAAATATATAGGAACACATCACACAAATTGAGCTAGCCCCACAGTAATTTGTGAACTTGTGTCGTAGGATACTAACTCGACGATACTATATTTTATCATCATCATCAGGTCTTTTTAGTCTTCACTGCAGGAGCATGACCCTCTCTGTACTACCGGAGCCAATACTTGGCAGCAGACAAAGGATTTGGCCTACACTCTCCTCGCTGGCCAGACGGGTTGGAGAGGTCATATTGATTAAACATCAATATGACCTCTCAAATCCGGAGTATTTTTCAACGCGCCTTCCGTCTTTTAGGATATAAGGAATTTTGAGAAAACTATTCCATAGAAAATATAATATATTATTAGAATTCATGAGTAACCAAACTACTTACGCAAGTAAATAATATTGGAATCTTTACGTTCCTAATAATATTTATTTATCGCCAAAGTTGGGTTAAAAATGGTGCTAAGATACCGATGTTTAGAGGTTTTTATTTTCAAACCATTGATTTAATCAAGCTGTATAGGTATGTACATTGATTATGATGAGATTAATTGATACAATTACAATACAAGAAACAATTTTAAAATTATACCAATATTATCAAATGTCGCCGTGAGTCCCTTTCGCCCGTTGTATGGAGGTTTTTGCCTCCAGGGAAGCCTTAAGGTTGAAAAGACCTATGAGCTGTATTGATTTGATGAACGAAAGAACTCCATCAATGTTCATAACGACTTTTAGATGAATAACATTATTTTTTATTTGCATTTATTTCAAAATACATTTACATACTTATTTTATAATTTTTAAACCGTCAATGGAGACAAATTAACATATTATCTAATTTAAAAGTGATATAACATTTATCACTTAGCCTTGTTGCATTTCGCAAATATCACCCCATTTGCGGTATTTTTAAAGGTCTTGGTCGTAGAATTCACAGACCTTGAACTAAATTGTTACTCATAGGACTGTCTTACGTATGTCAATACAACTCCCATAAATTTTGCTAACCAGATTTTCATCTTTTTATACATTTTGCCTAACGTAGCCAGTTGAATTAATATATTTCAACTGGCTAAGTCAGGACAGGAAGCTGTATAATGTTACGACTTACTTTATCAAATCTATATATCTCAAAGAAGTAAAACTGGTTGTAATGTGGTATTTCTGGTATTTTTTGGATTTTTTGATTGTTTAGTACCTTAATCAGTGACCAAGTTATGTATAATTATCAGTCATTATATTTTTTATACGAGAACGAATCAAACTGATTGAGCTAATTCCATTGTAAGTTATGAACTTATGTCGTGGAATACCAACTCAAAGATACTGTATTTTATAATAAATACTTAAATAGATAAACGTCCGAGTCCCAGGCAATCTGATAAAGATCATTTTCCATCTTGAACTAGCCGGGGATTGTACCCAGAACCCCTGTGATTCAACGGCACGTGCGGTTCCACTACGCCACTAGGTCGTTAAAATGTATATGTATAGAATATCAATGAATGTGTATATTTTATAGGCAGTATCTTAAAATATCTGCTAATTGTATGTACAAATATGGCCACTGTGCTAATCTGACAATGAATTAAAAAGAGATGGCAAGATTGTCGTTGATGTAACATGTAGAAAGTATCAGGCAGACACATTTTAAAAAAATGCATTAGTAAAATATACAAATTCTAGGTAAAAAGCCCCGTGATCTCAGAAATCGACTTGACATCGGAGAAATCGTAAATCGTCTCGCTAGACCTACTCTGCCGCCGAAGATTGCCGTCAAATATGTAAACGGTGTCACCCCATTTTCTATTAGAGAAAATCTCCATTACTTTAAGGCATAACACGCAATCTTATCTGCCTTCAGGGGCCTCCCCTGTCTCCTTCATGTCGCGATGGTGTTTACCTGTTTGCTTTCTAAAGGATTTGAGATCAATGTGTGTATGTAGGCTGGCTATTTTTACCTTACTGCGGAAAAAGGTCTTACGATTTCGAACTCAAAATCAAATCAAAAACGTTTATACTGAAAATAGGCCTTTGCAGACAGTTTTATGTGGTGTACCTAACACCTCGCGGTTATATTGTTGCACTGCTTTTTATCAAATACTGGATTTTACAAAGAGCAACCCTGACAATCATTTGAGTCGGGATTGCTTCTTCTTCTCAAAGTGTCCCTTCTCCACAAAGATTAGCGACCATCATGGCTATTCTTATTTTCGAAGCTGCTGCACGAAAGAGAGATCGGGTACCTACTCATGTCGGGATTCCTAATAGAGCATAAAACCAAAAAAAAACCATGTATTTGACTACCTATCTATACGTACTTTAGAATAACTTTTCTTATTTGCTAATAAAATGATGTATGGTGTTCTTAAGTTTTTTTTTGTCTTAAGTGTGTCTCTGGACCCAGATCGAAAAGCGTGAAAACAGAAATGGGAGGCCTTTGCCCAGCATTGGGAAACAAAAGTCTATAAAAAAATGCCATGATATATGTAAGTAAATGTTATACTTAGACGAGGAGGTCCCTGCAAATAAACTTCAAATTATCATAGTTTCTCTAATATTTAATAAATATTGACATTTGACTTTTTATTTAGATACTAAATCTTTGAAATTGATTTTTGATGTACGAAGACATTGGCATTCAGCATAGTGAATTATATAGTATAATTTTATCAAATAAGCGGTTATGAATGTGCATCGTAATAATTTGTGTGATATAAATTTCATTATAAGTTTTTTTTTTAAATTATATGATGAATATTAAAAAATGTTGCCAATCTATTATCAAGGAGAAAAACATTTGATTCACAAGTTTAATCAAAAGCAAAGATCATCACATTGATCCTAAAGGTGTGGCGAAAATATACCGCTATTTTTTATATCCATTTAATATACTTATATATATTTTTTAATAGAATGGCGGCATTTTTTTCTTATTTCTATGCTATGCTGTAGGTATACTCGCATACTCTTACATTATCGCTTATTCAGGAACGATCGACAATTCAGTCATGTTTCAGTGACGTATTAAGCTTGCTCCTATATATTGCCTATCAGTTTTTAGTACCAGTGGCTTAGTAACACTTTTTGCAAATGCATTGAGTAAATTTGTAGTAAATAGACAATGCGTCTTTTTACTAAAATTTTACTCAGTGCATTATATAATATACCTATATATCAACACTTTCATGTACTTAGATTAAATGTTATTCATCATCATCAACATTTCAGCCGTACGAAGCCTACTGCTGGCAAAGCTCTCCCGAGGATTCCTCGTTCCATGGGAGGATATAGCCATACTCACTACGCTTGGCAGGTGAGTTAATGAGCGCAGTTTTTTGGCTTTTTGTGCTTCTGATGCTACTGCCCATCGTTGCCATTTGTTGGATTGGAAAAGAGAATGAAGGTATTTTGGTACTATAAATGGAGGGAAAAGTAAGTAGCAGCTCTGGAGGCTAGCATACTCCATGAGGATGACACCCCCTGAACTAAATAGAGTCAGTGTATAACTTAAAAACATATTAAAACTTTCGCTGACACTGAACCAGACACAAAAGAAATAACAATAGAATTACGTCTACAGGCAGGCAGTGTCAGCGAAAGTGTTAAGCAAAAGAAATCATTTGATGTTGCATAAAGGCCTGGAATATAATTTTCTTTTACTAAAAAGGTCTAATTCAATTTCGTGACGTTGTATAGAACTCGTTTTAGAAAATATGAAAAGCCCAGAGCCGAAAATGGACGCCTAGTCTGGCTCAAGTGGCTTATTTGTAATTCAGATGCCGAGAGCGTGGCCTATTGCACGCTTGTTGCCGGTTTTTAGGCTCTATTGTAGGCCCTATATTCATGAGCCAAAAGGAGCAAAATGGCACGTTCCCCTATCCTTTGATTGGCTTTGTTCACCTACATAGATCGCTAGAAATATACTCGCCTAAGAGCTATATATATATATCGAAATGAATTTGTTTGTTGCATTAATGTTAATAATGTTGTTGTTAGGTTTTTGAAGTCTATATTTTAATCACGAGTAGTGACAGATTTATAATGCTCTTCTCATTTCAAAATAGCTAAGATATTGGTGGCTCATTTGGTGTGTTTTCCCACTTTGCACTTTTCCTTAATACCTAGTGCTAATATTTCTGTTTATATACATACTGTGTAAGCATTAACTTTAAAACCCTAATAAAATTCCCTATCTATGTTCTTGCTTCCCTTTCTCCCATACATCCCTCCTATTTCGCCAAGACGGCCTGTGATTGGCCGAAAATACAGTCGTAAAAAATATGGCGTTCGAGTCATGTTAGCGCGCCGCTTGCGCTGATATAATTTCCAAAAATAACGACCCTAAGAGCTTCGCTGGCCGAAAACAACTCTAAATCCTCATCCGCGAGTGTGTGATGGTGTACCACAAGTGTAGGCAGCAAGAAAATAATAAAGTTCAAGCACAAGGGTCGTCGGCCGGTCGACACGAGGTCCCGTCGAAGGCGAATCCTTTCGAATCCTGTTCACAAACGCATCCAGGTGAGTGTTTACTGAATTTTCCCTTGCTGTGATTCTGGGGTTGATCGGAGAATGCAGTGACTCTTTCAGGAAGTCGCAACATTAATTTATGGTGCCTCCTGTGAGGAACTTCCTCACGTACTTATTTCAAATTTACCCACTTAATTTCAATATTTCCAATTAAAGTTATTTCCAAATATGGATAACTAATTACTATTCATAAATAGACTTATTATAGATTCAAATTAACTAGGTACTTACCCACCTAGCATTTGTCTATTTGTCTAACAATCTCGGATCAAACAGGAAATTCCATACCTGTGCCATACCATAGTAAATACCTATTGCTTACGAGTACATACTTCTTATCTCGTTAATTCCCTTGTAATAATCCCTTAATCGTTCGATTTGTATGCCATAAGGTACTATCTTGTTACTCAGGCTTTCGAACTATTTTGGATAGCCTAGATACCTACCTAAGGTTAATTAATAGCAGCGAGGTGTGTATTTATGATTATAAGTAATAGTCCGTAGTTTTAAAACCTACGTGTTTTGTGAATATCTGTTCCATTGCTCAGTTTCCATTTAAACTTTTGCTACCTACCTACATTACTCGTACTTTCACAATTAGTGCTTAGCGAAAACATGGCAGAAGGAGAATTAATGTCAACCATTAAAAAACGTGAATATGAGTAAAAATATGCAAATACTTTATGACTTAGCAAAAATTACGAAAGAAAATAAAACTAAATTAGCATCCTTTCGAGCTAGGTATAAAAGAATTGATAAAATTCGTGATAATTTCTTGGAATGCAACGATCGTGTAAACCGGTTGCAACTTAAACTAAATCCTCAATTTGTTATCGATAATAATGATTTGTTGTCATTTGACGAGTTATATTATTTTGTCATTGAGTATGCCGACTCTCTCGACGTAAGTTCGCGCTCGGAACTGTGTCAAGGTCATGCGCATTCGCAAGTGAAACTACCTAAATTGCAAATAGCTAAGTTTGATGGTAATATAGAGAACTGGCAGATGTTTAAAGACAGTTATACGGCGCTTGTGCATAATAATGTTTCGTTGTCGGACACAGAGAAATTTTACTATTTGTTGTCACGTCTGTCTGGGTATGCCCTGACACTAGCTAAGGGTGTTCCTATAACATCAGCTAATTATTCTGTTGTTTATGCAGCGTTGCTAGACAGGTATGATAATAAACGTATTTTAGCCACCGCTTATTTAGAAAAAATAATAAAATTAAATCCGATCCAACGGCCATCATTATCAAACTTATCACAATTAACCAACACACTTTATGAATGTGTAAGTGCCTTGCGCGGGTTAAATATTGATGATTTAAGTGAATTTCTTTTATTTTACATAGCATCTCGGCCGCTTGATACAGAATCTAGGAAAAGGTTTGAATTACAAAATACCGAAGAAATTCCTAAATTTAATAATTTATTTACAGAATTATATAAAGGTATTAGAGGTTTGTCAACCTAGCAATTTACAGTCATTCAATTCTACAAATAAACAGAACCGCAATAACACAAAGACAGATAATTTTTCTCGGCAATAAATTCTTCCTTAATTACTTCTTCGAACTCAAATAATAGTAAACCTAATCAGGCTGTCTGTGCGTATTGTCATGAAAATCATTCAATATATCGCTGTGGTAAAGTACATTCTATGAATATAGGACAGCGACAACAATTAGTTAAAGAGTTACAATTATGTCAAAACTGCTTAAGGCCCGGTCACACTAGTGCAGACTGCAAGTCTAAGTCCATGTGTTTCATTTGTAACTCAAAACATAACACATTATTACATGAAGAACATAAAAGTTTATTAGCTAATACCATTGACCTAAAGGTTTCTGAGAATTCCAATATGAGCACTTCCCTAACTTGTACAACTCAGCCAAACATGTCAAAGTCACCTATGAGTACCAAAATTATTGGTTCAGCAGTGGTTCGGTTGAGAAGAGTGGATGGTTCATTGCAGCATGCTCGTATAATCATAGATAGTGGTTCGATGGACTCTTTCATTACAAGTAGCTGTGCGCGACAGTTAGGTTTACATATAAAAAAGTGTAATTTAAATGTAACCGGTCTCGGGCAAAATTATGTTTGTAATATTAAAGGTTATACTTTTGGCTCTATTGTGCCTAGGTCAAATGACTCGCCCCAATTTGATATACCATTAGTGGTTTTGCCTAAAATCACTTCAATGATTCCTTCAACTTCGTTACCGTCGGTTGTCAAGGAAAAGTTTAAACATCTGGATCTCGCCGACCAAGATTTTGATAAATCGGGTCCGATCGATCTGTTGTTAGGAGTAGACTGTTTTGACCAGATATATACTGGTTCACGTTATTGCCCAGGTCCTGGTTTTCCATGTGCACTGTCTAGTGTATTCGGCTGGGTGATAAGTGGTCAGTTTCTTCAAAACGTGGTGGCTCAAACTCCAGCCACACCCGTTACGTCACTCATCGCGTCTTCTAGTGCGCTCGATAGAGCGTTCAACGGTTTTGGGAATCCGAAGAACCGTCGAAATGTAAAATTTCCGGTCCTAAGGATGAAATATGTGAAGTGGCTCAAACTCCAGCCACACCCGTTACTTCACTCATCGCGTCTTCTTGTGCGCTCGATGAGATCGTTCAACGGTTTTGGGAATCCGATGAACCGCCGAAATGTAAAATTTCCGGTCCTAAGGATGAAATATGTGAAGTGGCTCAAACTCCAGCCACACCCGTTACGTCACTCATCGCGTCTTCTTGTGCGCTCGATGAGATCGTTCAACGGTTTTGGGAATCCGAAGAACCGCCGAAATGTAAAATTTCCGGTCCTGAGGATGAAATATGTAAACAAAAATATAAAAATGGCACATACCGTACCTCCGAAGGTCGTTATGTTGTACCAATTATGCTTAAAGATGATACTCCAGCCTTAGGAGAATCATATCATCAGGCTCTTAACCGTTTTCTCAACTTGGAAAAGCGTCTTGCCAGCCAGACTGAGTTGAAAACGGAGTATAAGGAATTTATGCAGCAGTACGAAGATCTGGGACATATGCAGCCTGCTGAATCTTTGTCTACTGACCGTTATATTATTCCTCACCATTGTGTAATACGACCCGATAGTACAACGACACGTTTACGAGTAGTCTTCGATGCCAGTAGTCGGACCTCGAATAATCTGTCACTCAATAATATTGTTCGTGTGGGTCCTAAGTTGCAAGTGGATATTGTCGATTTAGTGACAAAATTTAGACTTCACAAAATAGTTTTTACTGCCGACATCCGTCGTATGTATCAGCAAATATTGATAAGACCCGAGAAATGGACTACCAACGCTCCTTGTCTTCTTAAGGATGTTCCTCCTGAATTTTGCCAAAGTTCCAAATCCTTCGATGAATCGGGAAATGAGTTTGTCAAAATATTAGGGATACGATGAAATCCCATTAATGATTCTTTTTCATATGCCTTTTCAGACTTGTTCGAAGTCAAATTTACTTAAAGATCCATACTCTCTTTAGTAGCCCGCATTTTCGATCCACTCGGTTGGATATGCCCAGTAGTCTTTGCAGCAAAATCGCTGTTGCAAGAAATATGGCGGTTAAATTTATCATGGGATGAGACTATTCCAAAACATTTAATCAAACAATGGCATTTAATAGCAGCCAATTTGTCTGATTTACAAAAAATTTCTCTTCCGCTGCTAGTTATACCTTCCAATCCGATGGAAGTACACTTGGTAGGTTTCTGTGATGGTTCTCTGAAAGGCTATGATTGTTGTGTGTATATTTGTGTGGTTACTAATGAGCCCAGAATTTCTACTGCGACTAGTTTACTGATTGGAAAATCTAGAGTAGCTCCTTTAAAACCTACCACGGTAAATAAACTCGAGCTAAGCGCAGCGGTGCTTCTGGCAAAAGTTCTATCGCACATGTATAATTTGCTTAAAGACCATATAACTATTAATTCTATTCGAGCTTATTCAGACAGCAGCACTACCTTGTCATGGCTTAATACCGCCCCTCATTTGTTGAAAATGTATATAGCCAATCGTGTCATTCAAACAACTGATTTGATTAGTCCCGATCATGGATATTATGTTTCGTCTAAGGATAACCCGGCCGACTGTTGTAGTCGCGGAATGTCCTGTCCAGAGCTTATAGACCATCCTCTGTGGTGGAAAGGTCCTTCTTGGCTACAGGATTTGCCTAGTCAATGGCCTAACAAACGGGTTCTACTTTCAAAAGAAGACTTACCCGAGTTTAAATCACTAGAAACTAAAAGTCTTCACGTGATTAATGTGAGAAACCCACTTCTGGACTTAATTGCCAGACATTCCTCTTTTACAAAAATTCTAAGAATTGTAGCATGGTGTATTAGATTTATTTCAAATTCGAGGGTTGCAAGGCAAAATCGAATTCTTTCATTTCTCAGTAGTCCTGAACTCGAGAAGTTAACCAAAGTATTATTTAAATTGAGTCAGGATCATTATAAGTCTTCCGAAGTCAGTCGAGTGCGAGATAATGAACCATGTGTAAAATCCATTCAAAGACTTTCACCTTTCCTGGACGATGATGGGATCGTGCGGGTGGGGGAACGCATCGATGAGGCTAATCTGTCACCATCTGCGTTGCACCCTTTTTTGTTACCTAAACAATGTCCAATATCTAAAATTAGAATAAAACCTTTTCATAAAAAATATTTGCATTGTGGACCTCGAACCTTACAATCTCTTATTCAACGCCAGTTTTGGATAATTGGATTGAGACTTCTGATACGTACCGTGCTATCGAAGTGTGTTAGATGTTTTATTTCGTGTCCGCGCTCTCGTTGGGTCATGCTTAAGAAAATTACCCAGAGATTTTGGCACGTATGGCAGCGTGATTATCTTCATACATTACAACGAAAGAACAAAAGGTTCGTACATGAACCAAATATTAAAATAGATAACTTAGTCATAGTTAACGAACCTAATCTTCCGCCGATGTTCTAGAAGTTGGCACGTATTGTGCAAGTGCATGCTGGTTCGGATCAAGTAATCAGAGTAGTTACTTTCCGAACTGCTAACGGAAAGACCTTTCGTAGGCCGGTAGTAAAGGTTTGTCCCTTACCAATTAATTAAGATATTTTTTCATAAATTACTAATACATAAATACACACTATCCTTAGGCTAGTTAAAACTTATTTATTACTTTATCTTTCGAAAATAGTATTTCTAGATATTCTTGCAATAGTGCATAGCTATTGCTTTTGTTTTATATCTTTCAATTTGCATTCTCTGTGAAACCCTTGTGGATTTCAGGTGGGGGAAAATGTGTAAGCATTAACTTTAAAACCCTAATAAAATTCCCTATCTATGTTCTTGCTTCCCTTTCTCCCATACATCCCTCCTATTTCGCCAAGACGGCCTGTGATTGACCGAAAATACAGTCGTAAAAAATATGGCGTTCGAGTCATGTTAGCGCGCCGCTTGCGCTGATATAATTTCCAAAAATAACGACCCTAAGAGCTTCGCTGGCCGAAAACAACTCTAAATCCTCATCCGCGAGTGTGTGATGGTGTACCACAAGTGTAGGCAGCAAGAAAATAATAAAGTTCAAGCACAAGGGTCGTCGGCCGGTCGACACGAGGTCCCGTCGAAGGCGAATCCTTTCGAATCCTGTTCACAAACGAATCCAGGTGAGTGTTTACTGAATTTTCCCTTGCTGTGATTCTGGGGTTGATCGGAGAATGCAGTGACTCTTTCAGGAAGTCGCAACACATACGATTATATATAAACACGTCTTTTCCCTTGCGGGGTAGACAGAGCCTAGGTCTGTAGACCTTTTATGGCCACATAATATGTTGGAGGGCGTGTAGATGGAAAATGGAATCAAAATAGTGATTGGCTGATAGCTGCATCGCCGATTGACTTGATTCCGCAGATTTTAGCCCAATTCCTCGTTCAGCTTACGATGCGCGGGAAGAGAAACAGCTGGCACATTCTACATCTTTTTTTTCTCCCAGACGAGTATGGAAGAGTTCTGCTTCTGTTAATATCGGGTGTTTCAAAACTACAAAATAATATTTATGAGGCATGATCATTCCATGATATTAAACAACTATCCCCAGGGAACATACATCGAAGACAAAACAGTTTTACCTTCCACAGAAAGCCGAACAGGTGATTGCTTATTTGCGAATTTTTCTTTTCATGTTTCGTAGTTTGTCCCATGGACATCAGTCCATGCCCTTAAATATTATTTCGTATAAGACTCTTTAAATTAAATTTGCCTCAATTTAGAACCACTACGTAATGGCCAACAGTAATATTAAGTTTACAAAAACTACTACAATTTAATTCCTAAAATAAAACGTCCCGCAAATGTGGTTAGTTTACACAAAGTGTTACAAAATAAAGTAAATATTTTGTTGAAGTTGACACTCCACTCCGTCGTGGTCGGTTGGGCACAGAAAAGCCGCTTAACTTTTGGGCATTCTAATGATGGCTGAGTGATACCCTCACGCTCATGCTGCTTAAATATTAAAACGAAAAATTATATTCCTCATTTTTGCTGAAACAACTTTAATGCCCAAAATGCGATGTTTAAACTGTTTGTACATTAAATAAATATAAGTACGCATAAACAGACAAAGCTGATGTAATAAGAGAAATTAAATTCGAATAAATAGAAATATTTCACACAAATACGCATTAGATTTTGCCGAAGCGCGTCCCTCGCAATGAAAAGCAAGACGTGATTCTATTATCTACTCTGGCAGAGATTTTCATTTGTAAAGCGATGATATGCCAAATGAAACGTTATTATATAAGAAGCTAGACCATTTGCGAAAATTGTAATTGGATTATTATCTGAGTCACGTCCATTAGGTGAATGAGTTGGGAATTGAATTGGAAAATAGAATGGGATTAATATCGTATACAACGTGGAATTCTATGACAATGAATGTATAACGAATGACAAGGTTCAAAGCGCCTGATACGTTTGTAGTATTTTTGTGATAGCTTTGGCAGTCATATGCCTATTTGAGAAGTAATAAGTAGTTTCAAAAGTTTAAAACCTGCCTGCTCTTCCCTTTTTTTAAACATCTAAGAACATTTAGGTACAACCAGAGATAGAACATTCATGCGTACGTTAAAATGTCTTGGCAAAATTTTTAACATTTTATTTTCCTCTAAACCAGCCCCCTAAACATTACATACATGTATACATTATATTACGTCTTTTTCCCTAGCGGGGTAGACTGAGTATCATAACCGAAACCCCATCTTACCATATTGCTTTTGCAGCCACCAACCTGGGTCCTCACCTCAGCCTATTGATAGGCTAATGTAATTAAATGGATATTATTTATTATACGTATTTATTTTTCCATAGTTCCCACCTCACCCTACACACTATATGAGGAGAAGAAAGTGCAGTTGTGGCGCCTAGAAAACTGTTCCGACTTTTAAGTCTGGTTCTATCCATGGCAGGGTAGTTATTGAGGGGGTGGCGCTCATCTGTCTCCTGTTTGTACTTTTCCAGAGAGCATGCCACCGATCTTCGTACCTGGGGTGGGGCTATTCCAGCCAGGGGAAAGAATTTTTTGCCTACTAACATAATCGCAGATTTTCGCTCGTTCCCTCGATTGGCTTTTACGATCTGTGTGGAAAGAGAAGCGACTGGTACATGTCTGCGTTTTATATTTTGTCCCAGACCAACATGGAACATTTAATCTTTTAATTAGGCTCAAATCAAATTACGCGAGTTTAGGGCAATGTCGCATTTTCAAAGTCCCTAAATATATTTTTGTTGCAAACTGTATAATTTTGTTACAGGATACCCGGAGGACAAAATCTAATAAGGCAGTTGTAAATTTTTTGCCAGTCCGTCGTTTAATTTCCCTTTAAAACTGGATCTTGATTTTGAACAAAATGTCCATTATTTTAGGGAGAATTTCTTTATGTGTATTTAGATATTATTTACTGTCGTCATGAGATGAAATATTAAACAGTAAATAATAAAATATGTACTAACAAAAGTAACAATTTTTTTTTTATTGGTTACATAAGAACTGTAAATAATAATCGAACTTAAAATAAATATATTTATAAATATAATTTTAATAGCAGTCTTTGTAATTTATAAAATGCCTTCATGATGATTATGATCTTTTGGAAAATAGAATCTATGGAAAATTACGTCCGCTGGGTACCTTGGTTAGATATTGCTAGACTTGAATGAAAGGTGGTGTACAGGACTATGTGCTTAAATGACTCGCCACCTAGCATATGATTTATAAAAATACGTACCTATAAAACATGTATAATGAATATTTTGGTAATATAACAAAAAATGTTTTATACTTATCATTATACTATTCATTATACATGTTTTATCACTCCCTCCCACCCTCAAATGTTGGTTTTTTACTGACTATCGAACATAAATATAGTATTTCGGATTTTTTTAAACAACACAAGTTACATGACCCTTCCTCAACAGCGTCACGACCACCTCAAAAAACTAGTATGGTATAAACATATATGTAAATTGAAATTGTATATAACATGACACCAGAAAAAAAAGAAAAGATAAAAATATAAAATATTATACAAAGCCCTTCAGGCAAGTAGGCGACCTATACTGTTGAAAAGAGTTTCTTTCGGCGTCTTCTTCTCTGCAGTGGTCGGTTCGGTTTCGGCTAGTAGTTTTTAGCCTTTGAACAATAATTAATAATCCTAACTAATATTATAAATGCGAAAGTGAGTTTGTTTGTTTGTTTATTTGTTTGTTTGTTTGTTTGTTACGCTTTCACGTTGTAACTACTGAACCGATCATCATGAAATTTTGCATACACGTTGTCTGGGGTACGGAGAAGGACATAGGGTACATTTTATCCCGGGAAAAGTACTGTTCCCGAGGGATCAACATAGACGCGGGCGGAGCCGCGGGCGAAAGCTAGTTTGAATATAATTGAATAAGTATTATTTAAACTGTGAATTGATGTGAAAAAATGCCTGAAAAGGCCTATTTTCTGAATAAATCTTTGAATATGTCAAACATATAGCTCGCGGAACGTCCGTCACTGATGGCGCTCGAATTGTGTCTACAAATGGTTAATGGCAAGTTAGTGGCTCTCGCGGTTCCTGTCATAGTGCGGTGTAGACAGCGCCATAATTATATCCCCAACTATGTATTACTTAAGAGCCTAGCTCTTAAATAGGAAGAGTAATTTCCAATTTTCTTATCCTAGGTTATCACGTTTTACTTAATTCTAAACGCATCCATCATAAGAAGACCACAATTCATCATAATATTAACACATAGATTAAAATACTGCATATAAATTATCAAAGATTTACTACCGATCTGTCACTGGTTTGGCGCTTCATTGTATAGTTCCAAAGAATATCTAAACAAAATAAAAACGTTCGTCTTTATAGTAGAAGAAAGGAAGTGTTGATTTATCCTAAGAATAAAAAATAATTAGGTGTCTTCACAAATTGGTTTTGCTTCGCGTTCCTTCAAAAAGTAGGTCATCAACAGAGGTACGCCGTTCGACCGAAAGGGTAAACACCATTTATCACTGCGCTAGGACTAGCGTGTACTCTGGCCCACCATTCACTTGTAGCAGTTCCACCTTTGCGCCGATCTTATTCTGATCTTCGACCTTACTGGGCATGGGATAGATTATGACCTACGATTAGAATATTGATAAACCTTTAGTCGAAAAAGATAACTCTATCAAGACGAAAAGGTGTTTGTGTACTTACTGCTCAATACAAACATAATCATGCGATCATCATTTCAGCCCTGAGAAGTCCACTGCTGGACAAAGGCTTCTTAAAACGATGGCTCGTTCCTTGGCAGCCATACTCACCATGTCGATAACATCCAAAATCACGAAAGATAATTGAAATTGTTTATTAGTACCCTTTCGACTTGAATCAACGGTACTTCACGAAATTGTGGATATTGACGTTTTTTCAAATCACTAGTACTATGCGCTAAATCAATTAAATACATCAAAAATATTTGTATAATTTAGGTTGATCTTTGTTGGAATTCGAAACAGTTATATATGAAATTTAAAAACGATTTAATTATGTTACAATATCTAAAAATATCTTTTTCAAAAAATTAACGTCTTAAACATTAATTCTCACATGACAATATTTATATTTACATCGCGGAGGTCGCCCCCTTTCTTATTTTTTTATCCTTACTTCCTTGAAATATTATATATGCGAAAGTGAGTTTGTTTGTCACGCTTTCACGCCGTAACTACTGAACCGATCATCATGAAATTTTGCATACAAGTTCTCTGGAGTACGGGAAAGGACATAGGCTACCTTTTATCCTGGGAAAAAGTACTATTCCCGAGGGATCGACATTGACGCGGGCGGAGCCGCGGGCGAATATTAAAAATAAATAACATTTATTCATGTACGAGTATACCTATATGCGCTCCCTTGGATTTTTGTCTGATCTGAATCCGCCGCTGCCTTACCACCGCACACAAACACTAAGCAGATACCGACCCGAGACACATACATCACTGAGGAAGCTAATCCTCGCTGTCACTAATCCTGCTGAGGTGCTCTCGAGATTCTCCCGAGCGGCAACCGGAATAGTCGATGACATACTGGCTGGCTAGCAAACCACTTGACATACATACATACTTTATACTTATTAAGCCATTATAATAATAGCAGATTATTTTGCTGAACAACTTTAGTGTACTTTATTTGTTAATTTTAGTAATTCTGATTGATGCGTATTTTCTCAGCTTCACTCTCTGCTTAGTAATAAAATTATTATAAAAATAATAAACATTTAGTTTTTAAGGATAATGTAATTAGTGTGTTTATAGTTTAGTCGTCATACTGTTGCAAACTTATCGGTTCTAATAGTTGCTTATTTAATACTATAAGTGAAGATTTGTACATGACTTCTTGTTTTATAAATTATATTTACTTAAAATCTTCCAAAAAATATCAGCACGCAACGGATACAAATATATTATTATCTTTCAGAATTATCTTATACCTTTAAACGAGCAATTCTTGTATATTTACATGTAATATAAATTTCTGATCTCGAAAACGGCTCTAACGATTGTGCTAAAATTTGGTTTATGGGGGTTTTCGGGGGTAAACAATCGATCTAGATTAGCCTTATGTTTGGGAGAACGCGTGTTTTTAAGTTTTCATGCGTTTTTCTTTCCACACAGAATATGGTCGCTAATTTCGTCCTGCCGGCCACTGTCCGTCTGGTGGTAAGGTGCGGACGACAACAAACGAGTGTGTGTCTCGCTCGGTGACTTACTGTTTTTTTTTATATATTCGAGGTTTTATATTTTTTTTTAAATTTTATTGTTTTTAGACAAGTTTAAAAAATAAGTAGTTAATGTTTGACATAACAATATATATTTCGCATAAATATAAATTACTAGCTTTCGCCCGCAGCTCCGCCCGCGTTAATCTCGTTCCTTTGGGAATAGTAGTTTTTACCGGGATAAAAGGTAGCCTATGTCCTTCTCCGTACTCCAGAGAACTTGTATGCAAAATTTCATGATGATCGGTTCACTAGTTACGGCGTGAAAGCGTAACAAACAAACAAACAAACTCACTTTCGCATTTATAATATTAGTAAGGATCACCGAAACATCACCATATTACAACCAATAGTAATAACCGACCAAAGCTCGGTCGCCCAGGTACTGTACATATAATAACAGGTCACTTACGTGTTGTCGTCGGGATTGGTTCATAAATGACGGAACTATCGCATTAGCGATAGTTCCGTCACAAACTCACAAACTTTTTTTTGAAAATCTTGAATGAAAACCAATTTTAATCAAACTTTGAACCGATTATAATAAACCTTCTACAAATTTAAGTCTATCCTTTGCAATGTGAAAATATAAAAGATAAGTATCAAACGTACCTACAAAAAACATACCTACAATCAGTTAATTTCAATAAATACATAAAATATTTTAATTAAAATGTATTTTAATCAAAAGAAACATTTCTATACATTGTTTTTTCTCTTAATAGGTATACAAGTGCTCCCAATTTTAATAAGATATGCAGATGAATCACGGAATGCTGTTAACTTTAGATTTACTTCATATTTTAAATCAACGGTCACGTTCCTTTTTAATTAGTTGCGGGATTCGGAGGGTTCGTGTGTCAAAAAATCCCCTTTAGGCTTTGCTGCAAAGTACAGTCGGGCGACAACTTTTAGTTGTGATTCGTTCCGTACATTAAAAATAAAGAGCACGAAACAAACAGGCGAAATAGTGGTTGTTTTCGTAATTAGCGATCCGATAAACCATAAATACGATACCCATGTTGATTTTCAGAATTTGTCCCCCCTTTTCCGTTGAATTCTGAAAGAGCCTGAAACACTTGTTTACGAATAAAGTAGTTTAATTAAATCTTGTTTTCCCATACAAACTTTCAAGCTCTTTTTCACCCCCTTAGGGTGAATTTTCAAAAACCCTAGGACATGTAATTGTTTATTTCTAATCGTAAATTTTAAAACAAAGTTTTAGGCTTCTAGCTTTAAAAATGATGAACTTTCATACAAAATTTTTACTCCTTTTTCACCCGCTTAGGGGGCGAATTTAAAAGAATCCTTTTTTAGCTAATGCCTACGTCATTACAATTATCTGTATGCCAAATTTCAGCGAAATCTGTTCAGTAGTTTCGGCTGTGCGTTGATAGATGAGTCAGATTTGCTTTTATATATTTGGATTGTCACATAAAATTATGAAATAAAATTATAAAGAGTCTTTCATAGGCCAACAACACCACACGTCATTTTATTGCTTTTTATTGAAAATATCTACAACTTACATAAACAAGCAAATAGCTTCTAAATATTTATTAAGGTACCTATTACTTTTAAAATATTTAAGTGATACCTAAAATAATACAAGTTATTTACTAGTGAAGCTAAAGTCCCAGTTAGCTGTGGGACTCTGAGAGCATCGGTTGCTCGACAATCCTGCTGGGCCTCGTTTCTAACTCATTCACCGGGCGCCGTTGGGCCTTTGACGTCGTTGCGTAATCCACCGCAGGAGAATTAGTTGAAAAAGAAAAAAATTCTCCTCTGTTATCGCTTTTGTTCGTGAAAAATATAGGGAACTGTGTAGTCAATTTTCACCTTAAGGCTATGTATGAACTTTTGCAGGTGACCGTACATCATGTATACTCCTAATTATTTAGCATTTGCCAATAACTGAACCTGAGTGTACTAGGTCTCGTCTCACCTCTCATTTGTATGCAGCCAGTGGCCGCGGTCAACGGTTTCTTGCTCCACTGAATTGTGTGAATCTACATTCTAGTATTTAACAGAACGAAAGGCCTTGTCGTTTATTCCCTGCGAGCAGGGTGAAGGGCATCTTTCAATAATTTTAAACAAATCTTTTTTATGTACGGGATGAGAATAATACAATGCATATTATGATAAGTATTGCTCTCCCCAATATAAAGAAAAGGTAATAAGAAAGCCAAACGGCTCAAGTTTTTACCAGCTTGTGCAAAATTTGTATATGTAAGTAAATGGAACTTAAAGTTCCTCGTTTTTCTTTTTGTTATTGTTGTCTCTTTGTCTTTTACTTTGTCTCTTATTGTTATTGGAATCGTCCATTAAAATTAAACACGAATAGGATTCTACACTATAAATACTCAGATTGCTTTGAAGTACTCGTTCATCAGTAGGTAAAATATTTTTGGGAAATCAAACTAAGCTATGTAGGAGGTAATCTGTCATTCTGTCAAATCAAAGATTGAAATTGAAACGGATTTAAACAAACGAGTTAATAGTGAGACTACTTAACTAAAGCAATTTATAGACTTATTGAAATTTTTCTTGCCTTAATATTTTTTAAGGTATTTCAACAGTGTTTAGAAAGCCTAAAAACAGAAGATGTTAGTATACCTAGTGCCTTCAATGTGCTGTTTATTAGGTATACTTATACTTAACGTAAAGTAATAACGATCTCGGCATAAATCTCAGTTTTTGCTTTAGGATAAAACATGTTTAATTTTATTCGGTCCAGTAGTTTCTGCGTGAAGTCTGTACAAATAGATAAACAGACAAACATTTAAAAGCAAAAGTGTTGGGCTCTGAACTCCACAAAGCAGAACAAAGTCGAAAACAAGAACCTTGTTAAATAAGTCACCAAGTCTTTTTAACTAAGAGCATTTCCATCAGTATCTCTATCAAATGTTCTTCTAATCTGAATGTTTTCCTGATTAATTTTATTTTCATCAATGGATTGCTTCATGTTTCTAGTTATTTATTTAATAAATTCCGTGAGATGTTTATGGGGGATGCTGTCCATTAATCACGTAGGTAAGGCGATTTTGGCAATTTTTTAACTCCCCATGGATGAGATTTCGTGACATTTTGACTCGGCCCCCCTCCTCCCCCATAAACATCTCATATAATTTATGGATGTCCAATTAGAGCAACGCCACATGTCAAGGGCACGGTGTTCGAATAATATGGTGCCGTGCCGTTGCTATGCCGTTAGCTGTCCTTGTAAACCGTCATCTTACCATCAGAGAGATGAGACACATTTGTGTCTCATCTGTCTGATGCCTAATCCAAGATTTAGTAAAAAAAAATTAACTTAGGCATTCAAAAGAGTGGAGGTAGCTCCACCGTGCCTACCATTCCGGCGTATTCAATATGGCGTGAAGAGAGCAATCATGTGGTTTTTAGCGGATGTGAGTCCCGCTTAACTGTTCTGTATCCCCGTAGCAGATCAATATGCATAACGTAACGCATTTTCCACATGTAAAAAAAGGCATTCAAATGTAGCGTGGGCAGTTTTTTTTCAGTTTTTTGTAAAGCAATAGTTTATGATATTATGCTCGCTCAATCAGGATCCCAAAGAATAATATAAGGTGCTATGAAATATAATGCAGTGGGTGTAGTGAGATTGTATAAACCTTAGTAGCTATAAATAGGACCGTGGGTGTAGTCTGTAGCGCCGAGCAAAAACATTTCTCGCAATAACTATTGTCCCACCAACACTCTGTTGGCGATTTTGCTGCTATGTCGTGAATTCAAATGTAGGCGTCTTTGCAGTTAGTGCATAGGATATCACCAAGTTGCTCGATGGTCTAGAAGTGATGTATTTTATGCATTATGAAGTTGGTAAGCATGGTAGTTTAGTCTGTAGCGCCGAGGAGATACAGTTTCTCGAATGGTGCCTATTTTCCCAACACGACTCAAAAAGTTACGGCCAGTTTTAAACATAACCACATGTGCTAACTTGCAAAATTAATTATTTCAAGTTTAACTACTTCTACGGCCCAGTGGTTAAGGCGTTTGCCTGTCCCGGGGGTCGTGGGTTTGATTCCCATGGGAAGCATACTTTGTTTAGTTGTTTCCAGTTTGGTAAGGACCAACGCAGGCTTGAATCACCTGATTGTCTGATAATTAAGATGATTCCGTGCTTCGGAAGGCACATTAAGCCGTTGGTCCCGGCTGCCATCTGGTAGTCGTTAAAGGAACCACGTCAGAGGCTAAGAGGCGGTTACGTAGAACTCTGACACCTTACCATTAGTTTATTTTAACCTAAGACACGGTTAAAAGACGTCATTGTGAAGTTAGCACAGCTGAAATGGGACTGGGTGGACTATCTACCGTATGACAGCACAGGTGGGCCAAATCTGCTACTACGTGGATACCACATGGCTGCCTGGATGGATGAGGCAGACCTTGGAAGAAATAGCGTGATGACATGGCGTGAGGACACACATATGTGCGATTGACGGACTGTGGCTCTTGACAGGGACACTTGGAAACAATAAAGGAAGTCCCAGCAGTGGGAAACAAAACATTAATAAATATAACATCACACGGAGTGTAAAGTTAGACATCTCTGCATCTGCTCATTTAATTTGTGACCACTTCTAGTCCCATCTGTGTTGTGGTTACCCTTTGTTCTTGAAAACACAGCGGGTCCCTTTGTAGAGAGGAGGCGGCCTGGCGTCGACACGTAGCCCGTGTCGTAGCCCAACTATTATTTAAGTAAAAGGTGGTAAAAGCATGACTCAGGGGTATCGGAAGGACAATACCTATAGTTGTATATCGCAATCTGTTTAGCTGGAATCAAGTATAGCTATCTAATGGTACCTCGCAAATGAGTTCGTGAGGTTGGCTCGAGATAATCTGGCCGAAGAGTTCATTAAACTTGGCCTAACATCTTTATTGTTAGATCAAGATACAATTTAGAAATGGGAAGTTGTAATACAACACGGATTATGTATATTCAGTTTTAGCATAGATATTATCACTCTAGGGATAGTTCAAAAATGTGTTAAAGGGTAAAAATCGATAATTTATTTCAAAGAGAGAAATGTAATCTGAATAAATCAAAATCTAAACTGCTCTTTATTGTTAATTGTAGTATAGATATCTGTTTAATGTAGCACGTACCGTCCTCTGTGTTGGCTAGCTCCGTGGCGCATCGGTCAACACGCCAGGGTTCGATCCCCGGTCAGGTCAAGATGAAAAATGATCTTTTTCAGATTGGCTTGGGTCTTGGATGTGTATCTATATATGTAATTGTTATAAAATATAGTATCGTTGAGTTAGTATCCCATGACACAAGCCTCGAACTTACTTTGGGGCTAGCTCAATCTGTGTGATTTGTCCGTATATATTTATTTATTATTATTTATTATGTGTATAGTAGCAGCGTAACTCCAGTTTCTACGAATTGTCGTTACGCTGCTACTTAGTGTAGGGTTATAGGATACCCCCCATGACGCCGGGTTAAACGGATAACTTCACCAATTTTAAACTTTGGGACATGTTTGAGGACTAGTATGTATATGTATATGTTCCTCCTCGTCCTCAATAATGACAAACTTGTATGTACTGAATATCATGAAAATAACTATCTCGTTTGTGGGTGGCAATGCTATATCGCGTGATTTTGAGCCTCTGAACTATATTGAAATCCTGGAATCAGAATCCCTAATGAATTGGAAGAAGAAAGCAGAAAATGGAAAAAAAATTGGATTGCCATACAAAGTCGCTAATCAACTGTACGAATTTCTACGGAAGATAATTTTTTTTCTTGCTGTATTCTATTAGGGATTCGGATTCTAAGATTTCAATATAGTTCAGAGGTTCAAAATCACACTTTATACTTTTGAAGTATTATTTATGGGGTCAGAAATAAAGAAAACATGGTTTACATTCAGATCATTCGATGACTCTTTATTTACACAGTGATGACTTCGGTGAAACGTTCAATACAACCAAACTTACAGATCACAGGGAAGTAACCGACCAATTATGAAGCCTATAATAAATTTGACATGTTCTAATATCCTATAATAACTAGCTAAACTATCCTTTCAATGAAGTTACAGCGTCAAAACTCAGCGGCCTTCATTGATCAGATCACAACATAATTTGATTTTGAATGTAATAAAATTTTGAATGTCAACGATCTCCTATTATGTATTTAAACTTTATGTACAATATAAGTATATACACACGCTCAATGGGTGGCCTATTAAACTGGAATACTATTTAATTTAGATAATAACATTGAATAGGCCCGTGCATCAAATATACTATTTTGTTTTCCTAAGAATAGAAGGAGGCAAAGTATGGCGATATTTCTTAAATATTTCGTGACTCCACTTGTAATTCAGTAAAATAGACTAGCCAGAGAGTGTGCGTTCACATAACAACAATAACGGTGACAATCGTGACGCCAATCGTAATTCTATGCAGTCAAATCTTTGGCGAATGCCGAATGTAGATATACAACGCAGCTCAACAGTGAATTTACTGCAGGTAAAGTTTCAAATGGATATGTTTTAGTACTTGTATATTCGCTGCGTAAATGAACTTGATGAAATAGTCTAGTAAAATATATTTAGTATTTTTTTATTTATGCATTTCGTGCTCATCTCAGAAAACATGCAACCATTGAAAGTGAAATAAAACTGCTGAGTAAAAAGTGCTAAAATTTCTTTTACTTGCTTTAATAACCAATTTTTTGCGAGCTACCCTATCCGTCATAATATATCCGTGATTAATGGCTTCAAAGGAACATATGAAGGCGGACGTTTCTTTTATTTTTGCGGAAACATTAAAATTTATTCATAAGACAGCCTGAAATGTAGCTGAACGTTGAGACGACTCTGCTTTTGCAGTTAGGGAAATAAAACGAGCGATTTGAACACAAGCCAAGAAAAGATTCAGAAACAGCCATCCCGTGAAAAGCGGACTTTCAATGTAGATGCTAGTAATTGTGTTCCACAATCTGAAATTATTGCTCACCTACTTGGTTAGCAACACTCGCCAAAAATCATTAATGTAGTCGCTTTACAAACACGAAATCCGTCAATAAGTAACTTTTCATCGGAGATCAAAGAAAGAGGGTCTATACCCTTGCAAATCTAAAACCAGTTAGATTTATTGTTAACGGATCACTAACGAGTATCCGGATAAGATTGCTATTTGATCGGACCGTAGTGAGCAAGCAACTGCGATCTTTTCAATACGTTTCTGCGAAGACATGTCATAATTATACATGTACCTTTCTACAAACAGCCTTTGTTAAAATTAAATTGACTCCAATTCTACATAAAAGCTATTAAATTTTCATATAATATAAATATAAGTATTTTTAACTTTTCTTCTTGGCTTTAGTTGTCTTCAGCAAAATGAGACAGATTTATGCAACTTGGGTTAATGCCACATTATTTCGGACTTTGTCTCTGAAATTGAAAAGAAGCATCAGCACATCATGTTTTCTATGAAATCATATTCAATGTGCATTGTAAAACTAAAATCAATCGAAACGATCTAACTCTAATAACGACTAGGACTACTTTGTTACTTAGGTATCTACAACATTTTGTCTACTTAAATATATAATAATTGGCAGTGCTTGTAACATCTGTATTTATCTTAGTATAATTTTGTATAATCGTTAACAGATGACGGATTTTAGTTACAGATACTGCTCCAACTCTTTTATAATATGTTACAGATTTAATGATTGTTTTGTATTTACATATATGTTTTGGCATCCGATATCACTGTGATTGAGCCACATTAACTTCTATGGGATTATAGTCAGGTTCAGTACGCAGAGTACTTACTGTTTGAAGGAATCAATGGATTCCGAAAAACAGATATGTAATCGCATATGTGAAACTATCTATGTTTTAAATTCCCTTAAATTGAACTGTATATAAGTATTTTACATAGAAACAAGTGAGTCTGTTATTTATGAATACGAATTGGAATTGCTAATATTTTAGAAGTCTTACAGTTTTTCATTATAATTCTATCTAATCTCAAATCAATGTCGGGAATAGTCGAGTTCAATAATATATGTTTGTAAAAATATACTGAGCAACAATCAATAATAATCTGCGTAGACTATGTCAATAATAATTTTAATAAACTGTGCATACGTAGGATCACCTACAGAATAGTAACATAGCCAAATAAAACATATGCAACATGATGCATATATCGATTTCAGTTACCGTACTTCATTCATTAACACATGGAACAAATTCTATGTTTCACTTTGAATTTACTTAATATAGTCATTTATCTAACCATATAAGAACACTTTTATTTCTTACAATTAATATAAAGAAATGTCACTACAGCGCTGTTCATCGAGTCTAATCGGTATGAAATTTAATGTTAATATGTGCTACAGTATCGGCGATAGCCCCGCGGGATCAGATGTGTTCGTCCTGTACATCTGTGACAGAGAAAAAGAACATATAATAAAATCCAACGGTCCCAGACAGTACCTTCTTAACTACAGGTCGTAAAAGCTCAGATTACATAATTACGGTATCAAGCAAACAGAATAAAACATCAAAGCGTAACTAAATACAGACCGTCTCATCTTGGAAACAATTTCCATTCTAAGACACATTAAATTATTAATGAATTTCATGTTTAATTTCGAATACAGTTACACAAATGGACATAGTTGTTAATATATTTGTTCATTCGTCGTATGAAGCCAATAATAATCAATACCCGTCCGATACAGTTGGAAGTTGAAGTAATATCGTTTTAAAATGATGCTCGTATTTCCGTTAGTCTCAATTGGGTATCGATTGATTTCCCGGAAGTTGATAAATATTGCACGAGCGAAGGTACGAGTAAAACTATTCTTGGAACTATCAATTGCTAGGTGAATTCCTGCGCTACTTTTCTGTGGGAATGATATTGAAAAGGTGCCATTTTAGTAAAGAATCATATACAGACAATGGAAAGCAAAAAAAAAAACGAATTGTAAAATAAGTACTGAATTTTTGACCTTTTGACTGATAATGTAACTCAAAAATATCATTCTTTTGCACGGAGTTCTTTTGTCACCTTTGTTTATTGACTTAATAAATATAGAATAGCTTTGCGGGTATTTGACGGCTTATACTGAGATATTAAACGGTTTAAAGGAAGATATTCCTTGAAAGAGTTAAACCAAAATGCCACCTTTAATATACACATAACCCCATTAAATGTCGTAATAAAATAAAATAAGCATTGAACATAAAACATACTATAACAACATTCATGCAAGGAAATCTCGTTACTCAGCATTTTATTGGATTTTCCCTACACAGCGAAACAAACTTGTCAATTAAGGTAGGTAATTCCGTTTTTACGCATGTAAAATCAGTTGGAGTAAATTGATACGTATTCTTTTTTATATTTATTTTACGCACGCATGCCACTGTGAATTTATAACAAACTGGAGTCACACTAGTGTGAAACAGGTGCCAGATGAGGTTGAGGAAAACAGTGGCTATAAAACAGGGTAAGTGCAGCGTGAGTGAGGGTACCATGCATTGTAGGCTCGGAGACAAAGTGGATGTCTATATTTTATTTTCATTTTCATATATAAAAACGAATGCAGGTAAATATCGGGTAAGTTGGGTCTTCTTAGTACATGTACATGTTATAAAATTTATTTTTTTTGTGTTTTGTGTCAAGCTTTAATGTTAACACCATGACATAAGTCAAATTTTCTACGGGGAGTAAAAAATTATATTCTAAATTATAGGCAAACACTTTCACAAAACTACGAACAAACAAGAAAATAATACAAAGTGAAACCATATTTAGAATATTGTTTTCTAGGAAACATTTGTAATTGGACAAATAAAACACATACACTTTGCTCCAAGCCTTGCAAGTGACACAAACGGTAGGTTGTATAAACAGGGGTACTAAGGGTGGACAACACCTTCAAACTACTTACATTGCAATCTACGTTAGGTACACATCACATACCTATGCACTTTGCGGGGAGTATTACCAATTCTGGCAAGCACTCAGCTCGAAACACTTTACCGATGATCTTTTTCTCTTTATTGCTTTTCCAAATAACCGACTCCGAAATTAAGAAAATACATTTCTAACACGTAATATATTTTTATATACAAAACTGCGTAATAACGAGATTTGACTGCATGAATTCTAATGACTGAATGAAAATTAAGCATAATTTATCTTAATATTGGCAGAAAGGACAGCATTAGTCTGGACAAGACAAGACGTACTTATTCTACGAAATCAACAAAAATAAACTGCCAACAACAACTTGAGCCTAAAATCTATCTAAATATTTAACTTGTGCCAATAAAATATAAACGTGTTATATTGAGACATTCGTATTATAGTAAATATAATTGTAATGCAAGATTAATCGTTGTTGCGGTTCTTAATATTATGTCAGAACAGACTGACAAGTAATCCTAAGTTTCTATAATACACTGGGTAGTATTTCTACAATGTTAGCAGTTTCATTTGAATAGGTAGAAAGTTCTATGAGTAGGTCTCATATAGCTAAGAGTAACACTAAATCAGTCTAGTAGGAAATGTAGGTATTAAACATATAATGACATACAACTCGTGCAATCATTACAATAGGTACGTGTGAGGTAGAAATAGAGATTAGGCTGCTGCCTGTGTAGCATTAGCGGAGCGAATATCTGGAATAATAGTACCGACACGGTAAATTTGACGGTTTTTAATAGGGTTAAGGATAATGCAGTATGGATTGTTTCATTCGTATAATTACTAAATGACATAGTCCTAAAATTATTTTTATTAAAAACCAGATCAACTCAGTATTTATAAAATCACAAGCGTGTACAGCAAATGTTTTATAATCAACAAACACTTATAGTGGAACATATAGGCCCTAAAACTTACATGAGAAATATTTATAAAGCAGTAGGTTTCACTTATACTACGAATATATGTATATATATGTATCTTTTAAAATTACAGTAACAGTAAGTACGTTTTATATTAAACATACTAAAAGTTTATAGACCGATGACATTAGAAAGCTGAGTTGCACCTCTGTAGATCACTTCAGACCTTTTTTGAGTCGTTCGTATTATGTGTGCCCATCATGCTTCTTTCATATTTTGAAATAAAAATTAAATTTAGTCTTTTAATTCTCATAAGAATTTTTTTTTTAATACGGAATATATACTCAGTTAAGTATATTTGAAACGAATTTGTGCCTAAGCTTTTGTTACATTTATTGAATTTGTATTTAAAAGGAGAGAAATTGAAATAAGTTTATTTTTATCTATTTGTTTTTAACTTGCATAATAAGATAAATTGAATGGAATAACATTTTGAAACTCGAGTATTAAATATAACAAAAATATTTTACACACAAAGTAAATAAACAGAGTGATTTACATTGGACTTACATGATCGACAGTGATACAGTTGCAGTGATAATAAATGTTTAATGAATGCTCAAACGGAGCGGAGTAAATTTTGTACTGAAAATTGAAATTTATCAGGTCGGGATATAAGTTTGGTACATTATGGACCGGAAATTGCGGTGTATACCCTTTGAGCTCATTATTAGTATAGTCAGTAAACAGGATTTTAAAATAACAATTTTTTAAAATAAAAACGTCAATTGCTTAAGGCGTTTTTGAAATAATTAGATATGTTTTATTTTTCTAAATATATACATAAGGGAAAAATATTACTTACTGATCAGATTAAATGAGGGTAAAAGTATAATTAAATAAACTTAATATAATTAAAAGATATACAAAATATGTCAAGAAATTAATATTGGATATTTTCATTATATCTTTTATGGAATACACTACGAATAAGGAAATCAATATTGTGAATATATAAAGTTAATGTGGAAGGGTTATTAACTCCTATAGAATCGAGAGAGCCTTAAGACACGCGAATATTTATTATATAGGTGGAACAACAAAAATATTATGTAGGTACATAAATGTAGCATCCGATACATCAATTTACGTACTGTCTTTCACAAGTAATGTATGAGGGAAGGGGGTTGATATAAGCACATCTTCAGATGAGAGTAATAGATTTGTGATTTCAGTCAGGTTTTTGTAATTATATGTCAATTGTATGATATCAAACTCAGCAACAACAATATTAATTTGTAGATCACATTGTGTTGTTAGAATAATGTTTTTAGTTCTTTTCAACTTATATGCAAGTTTTTAATAAAATTAGTAGATTTTTGTATCGAGCTTGTTTAAAATGTTTATAACATGTGATGTTCTATCTATATTTATATGTGACGGTCATATTATGAGGGCAATAAATAGTTTTAAGGTTCACAGGGAATTACAGGTAGCTCTCAGAAAAGTCTAGGTCAGAGACAGAGGCACGGGAGGAGCGAGTGTAATTGGTAGAGGTGCCATAGTCGGAGGTGGCAGTGGCTAGATCGGCCAGCACAACACCACCGCCCGTACCTTGGGTTACGCCGTCTGTTGCTGCTGCTTCCCGCTCCGCTAGCTTCTGTTTCAGCACCCGAATTCGCTCCTCCTTCTGCAAGTGTATTTTGGCATTAATATTGGTTAGCTACTGTATTATTAAAACATAATTTTCAAGAAAACTCAGCTAAACAAAGATTGGCATTGCGTGGTGAAACGCAAAAGTATTAAAAATTTTGTACGTATAATGAAGCACTTCTACGAGTACCATAGTTCTAATCAACATAATTCTCATCATTGCGAATCGACGGTGACGCTCTGCATTTGTATACCTACAGTCCTTGCCTCAGGTCTTTGCAATCTATGACGGCTACTGGTTTGACATTTCTTGCAGTAGTGTGTATCAACCAGATAATTATATAACCATTACACCGTATGCGTACACAAAGCATGTATACTGGCAGCATGTAAAACAAAAAGTTTAAAGAATATCTGAATTATTTGAGAATAACATAAGTGATACCAGGTATATTTTATGTAAACCATATCAGCTTTTAATATTACGCACATTGTGACACGTATATAGAGACGTATTTACCACAAGTACGTTCGCCAGGCTTCATGATTTGCACATCTACAAAATGAAAAAAAAATGAGAAAATGCCAAAAACTTGAATAATATATCGTCTTGTGCATGGACATTTCTTAAATAAACTATGCAAATCCCGTTTCAAAATACTTTAGCCGTAATCCAAATTGCTACCAACTGTTATATTTGCATCGTAATTTACAGTTTATCCGCAAAAAACACGTTCATTCCGAAAACATTCGTTCAGAAAAAGTACAATCATAAAATAAATTAGCGCGACAAACACCATAACTCTCTGCTCGCCCGTGGCCCGTAGCTACCTAAACGAACTTTTGCGGCCGATTTTTATTATTCGTTTATTTTATAACATATTCGGATTAAATAAACTCCATTGCAATCCAATCACAATAGTGTGTGCTTTTTTTGTCATGTTAATATAGTCTATAGGCAAAATAGACGGAAGTGGAAGAGGGAGAGGAAAATCCAGGCGCAGTTACTTTAAACAAATAAAGGAAAAAGTGGAAAAGGTTTCGTACTGAGATGTGAAAAGACTGGCAGAGAATAGAGTAAGATAAAGAGAACTCAACACACCGACAAGAGCGTTGCTCTTAAATTTTGATGATAAATAAGTATATTGCCTATTTATGTACCTATATACACTCTCCTTTCCGTTTTATCTGCTTTTTTTTCATGAAAATTTTTCGCTTTTCTAAGGTATCTAAAGTTTGATTTTATTTGTTTCAGTTAGGTACTTATCGAAACTTGAAACTGTTCACTCTAACACTTATCTTGCGACCACTTATATTATGATTAGTTAACATTTTATAAAATAATGACATAATGTCCTGTAAAATGCGTCATTTTACTAAATAACAACACACACAACACAAACGATTTATAAAAGTTTTTGCTTTTGTTGCGGTGTGTTTAATAAATATATTCAACAAATAATATGTATATCAAACTAAATACATTCAACAAAACATCACCTGTCTACCATTATTTCCGTTATACGATATAACTTATATTAGTATCAGACGAACTATTCGCCGGCTGCTGGCAAAGAAGGTATGAAACTTCAGTAACAACACATGAAATTGATTTTTATCTTAGATAATCATGCAGATAAAAAAAAATACTTCAACCTAACTACTGAAGCGATAATAATTCTCAAATCTTGCAAACAGAATACATTCCAGCAATGCTTGGTAAGACTATTCAAATTAACAACATCCTAATCTTAATAGAAAGGATGGTCGGCTGTTACCACACGATTTGGAACTGGTTTTCAATTTAATAAAATATCAAGCTCAGCTAAGAGACAATACTGCGTTCATCCGGAACGTTAACAATAAATATTGTAGGCGGTAGTTTTAGGTAATAGACAAATGTTAACTTATCTACCTGCGAACATGAAAACTGTAGTTTTGTCATGTGTAATAAAAATAATAAAAGCGCGATAAAACCGTATTAAGTTATTTAAATTTTATTTCTAAATCGATTTTGTAAATTTCAATTTGGGACATACCTACTTAAGAAAAAAGATTTAAAATCTGTTCATAATTACAATAAGTGATACCAACATAAGTTGCAAGGTTGTTACCTTTTCTCGTATGTGTGTTCACATACGAGTAAAACAAAATACAGTCTAATTGAGAACTTCCTTTTTCGAAGTCAATTGAAAAACCCTCTTCACGAATCCAATTAATCAAGCGGCGTAAATAAAGCTCTAAAAGAAGTTAAAACCATTAGTTACAGTATCCGAAATAGCTTATTTTAGTCTCAGACCGGAGCAAAAGAGAGAAAAAATTGACGACCTATTTGCTGGAGTGGCGGTGTGTTCTGGTTTCGGCCTCGAATTCCCACAGCCAACAAATATTTGAATGCACAAGACGAGTTTTTGTTTCAACGCCGCGCCGGGTTTTATATGATTATTTCCCGAATTTGAAATGCCTGGCCTGAATTAAACAAGTTTTCTTTTACAGCAGAGGCAGTGGATAAATATTAAAATTAAATACTATCTTCCGTTGTAACAATTGTGAATGACAAGTTTGAACATTAAAAAAAATAGGGTGGAATTGTAAGACACGGTTGTAGAAAATGCATTTTAAAAAAAAAAAAAAACAAAAACTAAGTAAATAAATACATATGTAGAGACAGCACACAGATTGAGCTAGGCTTACAGTAAGTAGTGATCTTATGTCGTGGGATAATTCTCATCATCTCTCAGCGATAATTACCAAATAGATACATGAATATATTTTCCCCGTTGCCGTTAAACTGTTTAGCATTACCGTTTAACTGCTTAGCAGTTTGGCAATAGCGTAATTTTTGTAATTATGAGTAAGTTTATGAATAAATAAATAAATAAAATATAAAGTTATGAAGCCGTAGGTAGAATTTTTTAAAAAAAGGTAGTTATAGTAGTATATATCAAAAATGAAAGTTAAAGTAAACATTAAGGCAGGTAAAACATCAATAATTTAAAAGATAAAGCCCCCTAAGAAATATTCAATTGAGCCACACGTACCGGTGTAAGATACGCCACGTGTACCATACACCTTTATTATAATATTTAAATGATCTATCCAAAAAATTATGATTTTATTATTCAGAACGGTAACAAAAAAGATCAATGTCAAAATAGATTTATGCATGTTCACATGACCTTTGTCTAGAACAGCTAGATTCTCAGTGGCTACCGTTTTGTTATGTATACAAAATAGTTCCAGCATCTGTGCGATCGACTTCTGCACGTCTTCATTCTCCTTGACGAGTGCTTAGTACCGCTCTTTGTCACCCGGCGCCAAGGAGAGTACTCTTTGGCCGGCGCGGACCCCGATTTCTATTTGCATTGTAGGATGAAGTTTCACGTTTTAATTGAAAACAGTTCCAGTACCTGTGCGATAAGTTTCCGTAGTTCCTTATTTGCCTTGACGAGTTTCCGTTGCCACTCTATGTCGACTGGTGCTCATCTTAGTCCAGATACAGATTTGGATCAAGATCAGATAGTTTAATTCTTTGCTTTACAAATGGAGTCGGCAGCAAAGAATTTTTGGGAATCGCTAGTCTAACAGAACAGCAGCAAACCTACTTTGGCTGTCGTTCTCTTGGACAACACATTCATATAGAAAACATTTCTAGCACCTGTGCATTCGGTTTATACAGTTCCTTATTCTCCTTGATAAGTTCCCGTTATCGCTTTTCGTTGGCTGGCGCTTATCCTGATGACGTCATAAATTATTACTGAAAAAAAATCAGATACCTGTGCGACTAGCTTCCGCAGTTCTTAGTTCTCCTTGACGAGCTCTCGGGATCGCTCTTCATCTTGATCCAGATCCGCCTCGGCCGCTTTTTGCGCGGTTCGTCAGATGACGTCCCACTTTACATTGAATACATTTTCAGTACCTGTGCGATCAGCTTCTGCAGTTCCTCATTCTCCTTGACGAGTTCCCGGTACCGCTCTTCGTCTGCTGGAGCTGATCCTGATCCTGATCCACCTCGGCCGCTTTCTGCTCGCTCCGTCGGATGACGGATCACTTCTATGACCTAGGTTGAAAAAAGAAAATAGTAAGTATATGTACTGCCCAACCCAAATTCAAAGTTGGAATGTTACTTTTTTATTTTATACATTCTTATTAAGATAATGCTCAGGTAGCTTTCTCAATCCCGTTTTTTGAATAAGAAGTTGGAAAGCTTTGAAAAACTTTATTAACTTTTTGAAAGCAAACACTTTTCCTCAAAACGCTTACAAAGTTTGGATCTTGGAAATAAAATTTTGTACTGAAAATTTGCCACTTCGTACTTAAACTAAATAAGTTTATATCACGCATTGTGATGTAATGCTATATACAATCAACTAAATAGATCAACAAACAAAGTTATAGACAACAGCTACCTTATCTATCATACTATCCTGCACCGTCCAAGATACTCTTTTATCACGTATTCTCATCATCATCATCATATACGGATACTCGTAACTGCATTATCTAAGCAAGTACATCATACTATCAAAGAATCAAGACTCAAAAATTTATAAACAAAATCAGCCTTCTCATTCCCCTTTTCACGTCGATTCACAATTAAAATTCATTTTTTATTATGTTTAAGTTGTTTTATTATACCGCGTTGACATTATATACCTTCGAAAATCAATGTAAGCTCTGCGAAGAAACGAATGAGATATCGAATTAAAAAACTCTTAATTAGTAAAAGTTATGATAAGTTAAATGAATATTTGTATAATAAACTATGATGCAAAATAATCTATTTCCGTAATTTTAATGATTCATTTTATTTTTATGAGATTTTACAGCTTTGATTTTATATTTACTATTATGACAAGGATTTGGCTGAAATTAGACCGTACCGCCGTCTAGTTTTAGCCAATTCAGATGGCCATTTTCAGGGTAAGTAACAAGAAAATTACAAATTTCGACCTTTTATCTTATCATAATCTAGATTTCCGTTCAAGATTGTAGTTACCCTGTTGCGCCCGAGAAAGGTATATCACGGCAGCATAACTACATATCTGAGTGAGCACACCGCACGATCCATCTTTGAATTTATGCTTTTATAAATTACTACATCCGCTGGAAGCCCGCTAGTTGCGAACTTAGTTTCAAATGCATTGTTATATTCCAGTCTCTCTATATTGCGGAGTATATTTTGATTTGATTTATTTTTTAAATATAGATTTATATGGATTTATAACTTATAACATGGGTAAGTTTTATATATTTCAAATATTCGTCGCTAAATAGAGTTGATGGCATGCTTGTTAAATGTGAGTATTGTGCGGTGTATAATGTGGGTTTCGGAAATACATTATTATTTCAGTAAAATACCTATATGTACAAAAAAAAAAAAATGGTTTTATTTTACATTATATTGCATAGAGTGTTAAAGAAAAGATAACGATAATTTATAAAGTACCCTTTCTCATAATTAAATAAATCGTTGGTTGATATAAAATTGTAAAATATTTGAGTAAAATTTTGTCAGACGTCTTTTGAATTGTTCCATAAAGGTGATTCCCGCAAAAGTTCCCAACCCCCAGGATAAATTCCATTGCGATGGGAGATATAATACATTTACAGTTGATTTCACACAATTAACGGGTTTGGGAGCCACTGGTTTAAAGAGATAAGCCCATTTTATTCCTTGCGCGAGCAGTTTCGCTCCTTGGTATACAATTTTTGCGGGATAATATCCCTTTCAATAATGACGTCACTTTAATGCCTGATTTGTTACATAAATGAAAAAGTAAAAAAAAGGTATAATATTACAATGCTTTGAGGTGAAACTTTGAACTTACGTAGCTAAAAGACTATAATGTATCTGACTGAGTAGATAAGTGTGTATTGGGTTTGTGCAGTCGAGTTTCGACATCTTTTAATATTTTTAAAAATGCTAGGCTTCATATGTTTTTACACAGACATCTTGAATTTTGTAGTTCCTGCCAATAATGCCGAAACATTTATTTAGGTTGATTTTTTCTTGAATACGTACGTACCTGAGTCACTGTCGTTGAAAAAAAAATGTCTGTAAAGTCGGTTTACGGACGATAATCTTACGTGATAACAGAGATAGATGCATCACAAAGCGAACGCTTAGGTCGATCATGCCTCTCCATCGCTTGTTCCGCATTCTAGCTTGCACACGGACGTGACGGTACGTGACACTAACTCGTGCATGCAGCCGGCTTTCTTCGGTTTATAAGACTTGATCACGTCAAAAGCCAAATTTTCGAATTTGCGGATCTGGATTTTAGTAATTTTTCTAAAGACATAATATAAATTTTTTATTACCTTAGGAATAAATATGAGCGCCATGCTCAAGAAGCAGCAAAACACGATGGCCAGAGATACGAAGGCGAAGGAGGCGTCTTGCTGGCTGGCGATGACCAGCGTCACAGGACCAGTAATCAGACACAGCACTACCACGTTGTAGATGCTCATGCCCACGTAGCGCGAGTCGTTAATCTGCCGGACCTTCACCGATCGGGTCTCGTAGGCTAGGAACAGTCCGAAAACTAGCACCAAGCCCTTGTAGCCGTACATCACACCTAAAACAAAGTACGAAAATAAATATGTATGTATATAATATCTTTACATAAAGTCGCTTCCGCTGTCTGTTCGCTTAGATCTTTTAAACTATACTCAATGGATTTTAATGCAGTTTGCAGCAACAGATAAAGTGATTCAAGAGGAAGGGTTATATGTATAATTCACTTGTTTCAGATAAGAAAACCGACTTCAAACTTCTGAATTGATTTACACGAAATTTTAAGTATACGAAAATTGGGAAGAAACCCTTACAATGAAACCCCTTACAAATGAAAAAAAATATTAAGTAAATCGGTCTAGCGTCTCTACTTATATTACCTATACAAACATTACCTATTGATATTTCTATAAACGGAAAATATATTTTTCCTTATTCCTAGATGAAAATAAAATATATTTTTTGTATTCGGAAGAGGGGTTACAAATAAAAACAAATAACATGTGTATAAGGAAAATACATATGTAAACAGTGCGTTCTTTAAAGACACTAAAAAGTAAATAAAAATCCGTGCTATTTTGTAAATAATTAGTATCTTTATGAAAATGATATCTTTAAGAAGCACCAACAAAGAACACAATATCATCAGCCGCCATAATGAGCAAAGCAGCTGTTATTAACGACTTAAAAACTTTTTAAATTCCTCCGGCGAGTTTATCGTCGCAAATGAGACGCTGCGGATTTGAAAGACAGGGATTTATAACGCAATTTATTGTTTACTGGACTCAAATTACTTCTTATTAAAACTCATCTTTCATAATTATTGTAATTTTTACGTAAACATGAATAACATGGCTTTAAACAATAACGAGAGTATAGAGAAACTTCTTAAACAATGTGCGCGTATGATAATATATACAGCCTGATTTTAAACCTCCTAGCCATATTGAAATCTGGGAATCGAAATCCGTAATGAAAAACAAAATTGCAAGAAAAAAGGAAAACCGAAACAAAAATTTGACCTTTCATAGAAATTCGTCCAGCTAATCGGCGACTTTGTATGGAAAACCTATTTTTTCGATTTTCAGCTTTTTTTCTTGCTATTCTATATTTCATTAGGAATTTTGATTCCAAGATTCCGATATACTCGTAGCTAGGAGGTTCAAAATCACGTTTTATGTATGTTTGTATACTCGTATGACATCATACAAAATGTCCGCCTAGTGGGAACTTACTAACGTGTACTGTGTTCGCGTTTTACGCATAGATTCCGCAGAAACAGAATGATGGTCTAAGAAATACGAATATATCCTATCCTCATTTTCAGCTGAAATGTAATAAATGATACAGCACATTAAGCAAATTTCTCAGTTGGTCTAGAAATAATAAAATATTCATTATTTTCGTCTTTCGTGAACCATCTTCTATTGTGCCGGTTTCCTTATGTTATTTCCTTGCCCTAAGTTTATACAGCCAATACAATATTTATATGTAAACCAAATTTTCTGATTCAGAAGGGAATATAAAGTAAGAGCTAAGAGTCGGACCATAAAACTTTTAAAGTAACGATCATTTGGTAAATATATTTACCTCTGTTTCCCACTTTCATCTTCATAATATTATGTTAATATTTTTCTCTTCTCTCTTTATTTGTGGATGCTGTTTCATTTTGGTAGCCATTAGGCGTATCTTAAACTGATTTATTGCGGGACTTTCAGTAATGATTAGTTGCGTGGTCGTTTTCTTTTCAAAACGTAATTTATAACACGTATTGAAAATAAATTCAGAATTTTCCCGCTATTAGTCTCACAAAGTTTTAATTTAATATCTGAATTTCTGATATAAATTAATTTAGTATTGTGTTGGATATTGCTGCTATGAAATTTAAATATTTCTGAACGTGTGAAATGAATGACCTTGAATTACCGGGATTGGAATTCAGATTTTATTAATATTTTGATGATTTTATGACATTGGTTGTTGTATTGTGAATCTCTTTATATTTTTTGATTTTATTTCCGGATATGACCTAAATTATACTATACATTTAAATTAACAGGATATTTTATCAGTGAGAGGCATATTAAAGACGAGGTAGGAAGATTTCACATTATATACGCTTAACAATGTTTAACTCTTGACGAAACTTTGAATTTGTACCTAAATGTATGTACTCAGTGTTCCAGTTTAGAACGGATAAGGATTTCGCCATAAGGATGCCTTGGGTCTTCCAGCGGGAAGATCTCCACGCGCCGCTGCAGACAATCCCTTATCTTCCACGCAATGCCACTTCCACAACTACGAAGTTACTCCCTATGTGTAAGTATATTGTCAGTTGTTTGGCAAATTAACTAGAATCTTACCCAGCCAAACGGTGTTATGTTCGCTCTCACAATGCTCCAGCTCAGGTCGGATATGAACGTCGTCGTCGTGGTGCCTCGGAGCCTCTAGGGGGAAGATCTCCACGCGCCGCTGTAGAGGGTCCCTGATCTGCCACGCAGTAAGCAGTGCGGCGTCAACAACAAGGAGGCCACCCACCATGGTGTATAACTTCCAGCCGTGCATTCGTTTCTAAAATACATAAACCTTTTAAATACCTACTTATTTCAAATAGTATAACTAGAAACATTTGAAAACAAGTGAAGCTTAATATCCATTGATGTATCCGAGTCTATTTGTCATGGGTAAGGTAAGATACTTTACAATAGACTGGAGGTAAGGAGGGACGTTGCGCTTGTCAAATATAAATAGAATATTCGAAGGACAGATATATCATCCAGAGTACTATTGATAATGTAAATATCCGTTCCTACAATTACGTGTTTGCGGGGCGGCAGACCGCTTTTTAGAGCTTACAGCTTACCCATGTCTAGGACTAATCTAATAGATGTTGCCCTTTGTCACAAGCAATAAAAATAATAAATTATTTTTTAAACAGACTGCAGATATATGGTTGTAGTACAAAAGCATAAAGAATCCGATATCAAATTAAAAAAAAATGTTATAGTGTTAAAAAAATGTTAAAATATTAGTACCTATTTAACCTAGCTTAAGTTTCATACATATAACATCGCTTTGGTGTATAACTGCCATGGTGTTATGATGTCATTTATTATATTAAATAAATAAAAAAGATATTGCCTTTTTTAAATATTTTTAATAATAATAACTTTTATTGGATATTTTTGCATTTACGTATAAATTATAAATATTGTTGTGTTTTGCATGTCTTGGCATATGTGCTTTCTTATAACAAAATATAAAATTCATCGTCTAAAATATTACTATAAGCAAAACTCTGAATATATAAGTCGCAACTGCCGTCTTAGCTTTTCTTCAACTCTATTTGCCTTAAACTCTAATAGTCTATTCAAACCTAATAGATTATTTGGCTTCATTATCTGATCAACAAGCCGTTTCGACAGGAAAGGTCATCTATTCTTACATAGCTCCGGCCCGCAATCTTCGACACAAAGCAAAAATAATCGACAATATCGAAACTGTCAACCTATAAATACGACATTATCCTCGTGCTTCGGAGACGATATAATATATTTTTATCTATTCCTTATACGAATATAGAATTGCAGAGTAAACGCAGACAGTTATTTTTACCTTTGAGTCTACTTTGGGCTTCGTCGTGTGCCTGTGTACTCTCCATACTTTTGTGAATAGAGCTCCGTACGCCATTGAAAATCCAGTCGCAAGCAACCAAGCTCGTGCTGCACATATTCCGGAGAAGTGTTGGGGTTGCACCCATCGCCCGTCGATGCCCAGAGCCACTGCTGCGCCCAGACAAATGCAACACCCACACAGCATAACAGTGTTGCAAGCGGGGTGCGACCATTGTATTACCCTGTCGTAAAATGTTATATGTAAATAAATGTTTTACGACTGTATGTTAGCAGTAAAACAACTTCTTTTGTTACCTACTAAAAGGTGCACTTAAATAAAAGTTGTCTTATGTCAGATAAAAAAAATAAAATATTTGCGTATAATTAAAAATATTTCTTCATTTTATCTTTTTATTTTACCCTCATCTGAGCACAAATCGCATTGTCATTTACTTTGCCTCAGAGTCGGCGGTCGTTTCAACCTATTTCACTAAACAGATGGTCCGGAATCTTTCACAGACAAATTGAATGGACCACTGAACGCAAAGAAATTTCCTATTACGTCGTCAGACTAGTGTTATTCCTATCTACGTACGGATCTTAATATTCATAAAATTTTGTTTCAAGTCTGGAATAGCTTGAATAATCGAACGATATCTATTCTTACAGATAATCCCTGCCATCGGAGCTGAAATCCATTTTAAGTTAAAACGACTTTAGTGTTCGCTCCGAATAATTTGCATTAGAAATGTTGTTTTCCAACGCGAAGGCGAAGTTCTGTTCTTTGTAGTTCTTCCTATTTAATTAAAATAAGTTTTGAACCTTTTTGTTACGGATCATTAGAAATGTATTCTATTGCGCCTAATTTTTTTAAATTATGTACACAAAGGAATTAAATATTTTAACAATTTTATGTAGGTACATAATTTATTTTAAGAACAATTACCTAGATAACATTACTAATTAAAAATTATTAATAACATATCTTAAAACTTTACCAAACTAACATTGAGTATAAACAATAACCCTAAAATGAAAGCACGTGCATGAATTTAGTTTTTTTAGATTAAAAAATGTAGAGTAGAAACCTTTTTAAAAACAAGCTTTTATATACGTCACTTTATGTTTCTAGTTATTTTCAGCGAGCTCTTTTAATTGATATCTGTATTGTTTGCATTATTTGCATTAAAAAATAGCTACCTAGACCGCTATGTTGGATTTAGCATAACGTCATATAACAAACCATGCATTGTCATCCAAACTAAACGAGTATACAAAACTTCAGCTCAATCGATGGAATATTTTTGATTCAAAATTGAGTTGCAAGATTCTACCCGAACAAACATAGTTACATACATACATTGCAAGTTAATTAAGAGCCTGTAAAAAGGAGGTAACCGTCCATAATTTTTTTTAAATCTATGATTTTTAACGGTTTTAAAAAAGGAGTGGTGTCACCACGTGTTCATTATTTGTTTTTTTGCATTATTTTTTTGTCATTAATATATAATATACTTTAATAGTTATTCTGCTATTTGGGGTGATAAATAACCAACTTCTCTCTAAAGTTATAACTGTTCGAACAAACTCGACTTTTTTTACATATTAAGCAATAGACATACACACACATTCCGTGAAATTTTAAAGTTTCTACTTTTTACGGTTTAAAAAACACAACTCCGGGACCCGGACGGTGGAGGCTTAGTAAATAGGTACCGTTGGCATTTTTGATGTGATAACGTCTTATAAATTGATGAGCGCTGGCTGCACGCACGAAAAAGTGTCACAAGCGATAGAGGCATGATCTGTCTAAGTGTTCGGCTAGTGACGCATCTATCTCTCTACCACCACTATCACGTAAAGTTATCGTCCGTAAACCGATTTTTTGCTCCTTTTGCACGGATCCCAAAAAACACAATCAAACCCTTATTAACATCAAACGTCTGATGACCAGTTAGTTACACTGATTAGACAAAAACCAGACATTGGCAAAGGTCACAACTTTGTTTCACGTCCAACAAATCTAGAGATTATATATAGATAGCGAGTAGAAGAAATTTCTGATCACAGTATAATGTATCAATAGGAGAGCTGGTGCCAATTTGAAGTAAATTGTAAACTTGTTACATATCTCTGTTATCATTTCGAGTAGATGTCACGGTCAAACGACCATACACATCTCTTCTATTATACCCCAACACGAAAATGCAGACCTGGCTGGTAGTAGCAGGGCTAAATCAAAAATTGGTGCCAGCTCTCGGACTACAAACATAATTTAATACACATGTAAGAATGACCAGAGTAAATAAGATAAAGAGAAAATTGAAAAAAAAAGCTGTGACACGCTCTGAAATACACATGTATCTTTTGGGGTTCCGTATTCAAAGGGTGAAAACTAGACCCTAGCATAAAGCCTCCGACGTCCGTCTATCCATTTGACACGGGGCTGTATATTTTGAATCGTAATAGACACTTGAAATTTTCACAGAATGTGTTTAGGTATCTATTGCCACTGTATTAACAAATAATAATAACAAAATAAAATTAAAAATTAATGGTAGTAGTAATTTGCCACTATTTTAAACCACCGAAAATTCAGAACAATAGTGTCCGTGATAGAAAGAGTCCCATAAAAATTAATCGATTAGTTGGTAAAATTTCTAAGGGTAGCCTTAATTTTTTTTCTTGCGGATTTAATAATTTAATGACGGAATCCTAATTCCCAATAGAATCTTGTAGGATTCTGATTCCGCTATTTAAATGTTGCTAGTGAGTACAAAATCATAAATTATATTAGTGTCCCCAAACAAAAAACGTGTTTTTTTTTTAAGTTTAATATTACAATGGTACGGAACTCTTAGACCGCATGTGAGAATCCGACTCGCGCTTGGCCAGAATTATTTATCTTTCTATTTAATTAAACCACTAATTTAAGATATTGTATGTTTTTTTACGCTTGATAATTTTAGAATACCTACTAATTTAATTAAGATAAGTTTTTATCTTAATTAAATTAAATGCTTGACCAAGTATTGACTGTGGAAGAATAGTATCTTTATTAAGTAATGGGGATTTGCATACATATTATAATTTGAAACCTCTTATGATAATGCAAGCATCTGGCTTAAAATTGATAAGGAATAAGGACACTTTATTTATTTGATAGCAATACATTAATTTTGATTTCAAAAGAATGAATATTATATAATAATAATGAAGGATTTTTATCATTTATAATGGTATTCTGATTCTATTTAAACTAAAACTAATTTTACCATGGCCTCTTAAATGTATAGCAACTTTTATTATGAAGCCGTTTTTATAAATGCAATACCACAATAACCAAATACTAGCCATCGTCACATTGTGACGTCTATTTTAATTCACTGATATGCATATTTTTAGAGCTCTTTTCGCTCTACAACAAAAAAAAATGTGTGCAAGTTCCCTGTTCCTTGATATACTTTATTTATAAGCTAGATAGATTTAACAAATTCCTGAATAGCATCCGTCGCATCTAAGTAGGTTCCGGATCATTGTAGGTACCTTCTGTGCCGATGCAAGATGTTGAAAATGATTAGTCCAATAGCTGCCAGTATCCCGGCGATGCACAGCGCAGTCATGCAAGCAAATAAAGGCAGCGATACCGTCCGAAGTTCGTTGACCACCACTGTTCTGTCTGGAGGTACTTTGCCACCTGAAAAGAACAATATTATTAACATTCTCGATACCTACTCGAAGTTTCTTATGTCGAAGAATTTAGAAAGTATAATTTCAAGTACTTAAACTCTTTATACTTGGCGATTGATAGCGTGTTATTGGTACCTTACGCAACGTTTGATTTGATTCCCAGACAGTTCAAAATGAAAAGAGATCTTTTCAGTATTTATCTGTATAAGTATGTAATATAAAATATAGTATCGTTGACTTAATATCCCAAGACACAACTTTACAATTTACTGCGAGGCTTAGCTTAATCTGTGTGATTTGTCCCTATTTATTCATTTTATTTGAACCTGATCGGACTTCTTCTCTCCTATGAAGATGACATGTTCTTATGACGGAAAGAAAAGCGATCGGCATTGCTTAAAACTTAGGAGATGTAAAAGTTAAGAAGATATTTTCATGATCACATACTCCTTTTCATTAGCCAGAACTACTAACAGCGACGATTAAGTTTTTAAACAACCGAGAAAGGCGTGTTATTATTATATTATATGTGTTATTTACATAGTATTCAAATTAAACATATTTCTACGTACATTAACAAATCTTATTATGCATCATATCTTTATAGAATGTCCGGTTCATTAATTTATCTTCGTAGCAGAATCGAGAATACAATAAAATTACTTGGCTCCAATACCAAGTTCTCGAGCGAGGGCAAACAATACCGCTTTTGATTAACGACGAATAATATTAATTTTGTTCCGAAGACCAAGTATTAATTAGACATCGGAAATTATACATTGTATCTGGAGAGGGAATACCTACAAGATAATGTAGACCAATTACGGAATCCTTTTTAATGAGCCCGGATTAATTTCCAAACAATTAACAGACTGAAAAGGTTCCTTTCTTGTAACTGTCTTTCTAAATGAAGATAAAATATCTTAATTCATATTGCAAAAGTTTCTTTGGTTGAACGACCGTATTTAAGTTAAGGAAAAATTCAACGTGATATTTTTAATAGAGCGATATAGATCAATTTTGTCACAGTATTATATGGGTTATAGTATGATACTCGTATCATATACCTCTATTTTATATTAGGTCAGTGGTGTCATCCTCAACTTGCAGGTATGGTATTGGGCACGCGCGCCCGGCCAACCGAGCTGCTACTTGCTTTTTCACCATTGATCAGAGATCAGAGTGAATAGTAACCCATTATTCCCTTTCCAAAAATTCTAGAACCCCATCTTAAAAAACGACCTATATATAAAAACCTAACTATACATTAAACCTAACTATAAATAAAAAAATTTCACGCAGGTCATTGCGTCAAAAGACTGGCAGCATTTGAATAGCAACGCTGAATAGCAACGCTGATTCGTTGGGCAAGATAGTTACCAGCCCTCTGGTAATTCGACACCTCTACCAGCCTTTCGCTCACAAACTTGAAAAGTATGTGAGCTGATGGACTCAAATATATTTACGCCGTTTGAGAGACTCGGCGGTAGCTGCGGCCAGCCTTACAACTTGTGCCATGGAGATGGGAATGCGCGAGAGTGTCGACGCATGTTGCGTCCCACACCAGCGGACTTCCCAATCTCCAAAGCACCAGTGTTATACCGGCCGATATCTTGCCATTATCCCGGGCCAAACCACTTGGTTTCAAAACGGCTGGTATCTGGATGGAGACAAGAACGCGGAGGAATAAAAATACATTTTTTTTTTCATTTAAATGTAATATAACAGAAAAAAAGCTTGTTTAAAACCGATCATTCTGTATTACCTATGTACATGTGAGGTTATCTTCATGATGCCAATGGCAAGGGAGCCCAAGGGTCAGATAAAGATATGAGGGACATCTCAGTCGGACACAGTATGTATAAGTACCTCCACCACATATCTGACTTTATTATAGAGGGTTATGTACTTTGTGTTTTTTTTAGCTACATACAGCATATGGATATTGTAAGGTTATGTTCCCAGTTATTTATGCATTATTTCCTTCCAAATAAAAAAGAGCCGACCACGCACGAGGTGTATCCTCGATATTTTTCGACTACTTTGTTTGCACTTTTGTTACCCTCCCACCCCCCGAAGTCAACGCTCAAATCGTCACATTAGATATACGGGTATACAATTTTTGATATGTTATTAAGCCAGCTTGCATTAATTGGACGCGCTCAAGTATTTCATGGGACTATTTAATTTTAAAATTTTGAAACACCTGCTGCCCCACCGATGAAATGAAAATATGCTATTTATATAATTAAAATATCATATCACATATTTATGAGATCAGCTAGGGGGTTTCAAAGTCCTAAGGGGATCCCACGACGCTCGGGTCTATCTACATTTAGCATCATTACCCCAGGAGTGAGACCTAAATCTATGTTTCTTAGGTTAGAGCCTTTTCAATAATCCTTAGTATTTAAAATATTTAAATATGTAACAATCGCGAAAACATCAGAAACCATTAATATATAGTATAATAATTGTTCCTATAATAGCGTAATATAGGTACTAGAATAATTATAATAAACTGCGGATACCCATCAACTCTTTAAATTCATGGTAAAGATAGCAAATTATTTCAAAGTTATTTCAGAGAGTAAGAATTTAATTACTTAGCAACCCATTCCTACTACTTAAAAGAAGGATCCCTTTTTGTATTCTTTATCCGCAGACTCTTTTTCCAAAGTTATTCTAAAGAATTCTTTATATTTACAATTAAGTCAAATATTATGAGAACTGAACTCACCGCGGGTATTTCAGCCCTAAGGCAATATTTTTATGGAAGGGTTAATAATTTTCCGTCTATAGGTAGCTGAATTTGTTCTTCTATTTAAATGTTTTCGACTTTTGTGTTTCGATAATTTTACTGTTTAATGTAAGCCTTTCTCAGAAGGGAGATTACTGTTATCAGTGCGTTGAGATTTTTATTTCCATTCATAGAATATTAATACAGATGTAGCTATCGTTATTACCTACTAATGGCGATGGGCGGATAATAAATGTCGATGGGCGAATAAGAAACGGACAAGTACACTGACCGGGGGTATTTACCCCACCATATTTCTGTGTAAGAATTAATAACTCTTCCGGCTGTCGAGTTCTTAGTTCTAACAACTGTAGGATGCAAGCCTTTCTCTTCTGTATAAATATCTTCCGCGATTAAAATGTTATAAATACCTTTAGGTTTTTGTGTCCTTTTAATAAATATTGGATTATGCTCGCGGCTTCGCTCGTGTTAAGATCTCTTAGAAACAACTTAGTTTTTTTAGTACCACTCATAATAATATGATCAGTTCTGTAGTTACAGCTTAACAGTCAAACTCACTCTTGCATTTAAAATATTATTTAGGATTAACACAGATTCATTCACATACAAAAATCAAGTTTTCGTATACGGATGCACTAATTGGTGGCACTAGTAAAATCAAAGTAAATGTATAAAAATATTAAATTTTAGTTTGGCTACTGGAACAGAAAAAATTGAGTCTGGAAATTTTTGTTGCTTTTTGAATTTATCCCTTAATAAGTCTTTTCACACATCGTAACAAAGTTACAAGGTACATCAATTCACTTGAGCTTTTCCTGCACAGATTTATGAAAATTTAGAAAGGATCCCCAAAATTAATTCATGTGTATGATAAAAACGACGCGCCATATTTCGTACAGTAATTAGTCACCGCTAATCGCCCTGATAAAATTTCAAACGTTTTTCGTGACATCAGAGGAGAAAAACGAATGTAGGTGACTTGCGAGAATCCCAGCGGTTGTAGTACGCTAGAGAGGATTAGCTATTCATTAGTCCGTAATCTGGCCTTTATTTAGAGGTCCTTTTCATTACATAGGATCATTTAATTGGGATAAACACTTTACTTAAAGAAAAACAAATGATAATAGCAGAAGGCGTTTTGATCCTTACCCTATAAGACTAACAGACTATAGAGATTACAGATAAAGACTAACTACTTACTTAGTTGACAAAAAAATTGCTCAGCTTTTTTCTTGATTTTATTTTTTATGTTATTAAGAGCATTTGAGCATATCAACTCTACTAACACTTTTTATCAATCTGGGATTCTTTGCCGTTGCGATTTTTCGACTGACATCTTTGACCAATTGTATTTGGAAAATTATCAAAAAAGGATAGGATTTATATGAAACAGTAGCACTTATTTTTATGTATAAAAATTTGTTAAGTTTTTTACCTACGTTTAAAGCATATGCTTTAAACGTAGGACGGTTTTAGAGAGTTACAAAATTATAAGGCATTTAAAATAGAGTAAGTACCTACTGCGTTTTTATTGATTTTAGAGCTGATTAATGAAGTTGTTTGTAATGATGGAAAGAACATGGCCTCAAAATATATAATCTAATTTACTAGTTACTCCGAAAACACATCATATAATCACAATATACATGTATTTAAATTTGTAGATACATACCAACCCATCTCTCTCGGTCCAACCATGTTAGATTATCAGCTTGTGTGTCGTAGTAACCCAGCTTCACATAGTGGTTGTCTGTCAGCTGCTCAATTTGAGTCAGCGCTATCCGATCGCCTTGAGACGAGAATGCCACTAAGCCCTGCAATGAAATGTTACAATTTGTGTAAGAGGATTGTACAGAAACTGCAAGCGAAAATGGTTCTTGTTTAAATCGTGTTATGCTGGAATCTCTAGCGCCCTTAGATTCTAGAGTACGGTTCAAATAAAATATTTTTACTGGTTTTGTAAAGTATTGTAAACTAAATCACTTAATACTTGAGAATATGCTCCGGAAAAACCTAACTACTATATACATTTCGATAATCCTGAAATTTTAAAAGAAACTTTTTAAGAATATAGTTGATATCCGATAATCAATTAATTAAAATCTCAAGCTCAAAAGAAGACTGCAAGACCATTGGACACCGTGAGTGTTGATGTTTTGCATAGTTTATATCAAATATATAACAATCGCGAGAACATTAGAAACCATTTTGTTTTGCATAGTTTTATAACTAGACAAATGTCAACTTAGTCTACCTGCGAACATGGAAACTGTTAACTTTTCAAAACGTTAGGTGTAAGTATTGCAATAAAGGCGATAAAACCATATTGTTTTAATTTAAATGTGTATCAATCGCGAAAACATCAGAAAATATTAAGTATTGTAAGTATTACAAAGCTTTTATATAATAGGAGGTTTGTATAAATTATACGTTTATACTGAAACTATAATGCATAAATCTTATCTCTACAAACTACTTAAATACATATAAAACCACAAATAACATACTGCTGCAACCATTTTATACCCGACCGTAACAATTTCTCCAAAGCTGGCAATAAAATGGAAGACCTTCAAGAACGAACTGTCGTATCGATACGATCTCTGAGCAAATTTAATCGCAGATACTAGAATCAAGATGAGTTTGCCATTCACGATACCGTAAAAAAGTCGTTCTACCTGCTCCCTACCCAGCCTTATAATGATCTGGAAGGAGGAAATGAAAATGCAAGATTTCACTCAATAAAGAATAAAGATAATTTATTAGAAAAACGATACTTTTAATTAAAAAAATGAATCTGTATATGCAACAAAGAATATTTCAATAAATGAAAATATATAAATATAAGATATATATATAAATGAAAAATATGGATTAATCTAATGCTAATAATGTAAGCAATACTGATTTATAAACACGTATTTTACTGTCAGAGATTTAGAGATTTAGGGGATTGCAAGCGGTGCTACAGCCCTGGAGCCTCCACAAAAGATTTCCCAATAGACTTCGGAAAAAAATATTCAAATTCAGACTCGTAAATAGTCAGATAATTAGTGTCCCCGATTATATTTATGTTTGTTAACAATAAAAGAATGTATACTTGGTTTTCAATGAAGTATTATTAGAAAATTCGACTGAAAAAACATCGACAATGTTATTTGGAAAATAATTTTCACTCCTTTGCTGCCCCGAGGCCTGTTTATTATCATATTATAAGTCAGAAGCATTGTGAATATAATATACGTGATTTATTAATCACTAAATTCATTTAATGATTTCAATGTCAATCTTAATATTATGATAAAATAACTCTACCTACTACCTTATCCCAACTTATAATGATATACTAAGGAGAATGCGTGCAAGAGTTCACCCGTCGAAAGCGACTTTATGAATTTTTCATGTCAACAGTGGGTAGACCCCATACAAAAATGCCCTTATGAATTTTGTATTTGGATATCAAATTCAAAGTTTCTGAGAAATATTCGTAATCTCAGTTATATTGTGCATTTTTTATGAGTTCACTGAGCCGTCTCCACGTACTTGGTAAGATTCTTGGGATTTTACTTTTTAATCAATATAAAATTATTCTTATACTAGTTATTCTTATATTGTAACAAGATGTGTATTAGCAAAATAATAAAAAAGATTTGTCGATTCAGAATATAAAGACAATTATGTGAATATTGTCTATATATTTTTTGATTTCCAAAATCATTTCGACCTTTCAGGACCTGAAATCTATCGAAATGAAAATAATATAACTAGGTATCTACAAAGATATATATTTTACGATTATAAATTACAACTAAAAGCAGTCGATGCAATTTCAGTATTTAAGATTTGCACAGCAGTAACGTTAAGTAGGTTGTATTAATACTGTAAACCAAATTAGAATCAAAGTTAAACCTAAGTTAGCTAACGGACGCTCAGAAGTGTTTGTAATATAATTAAAGAATTTGGGCCCGAACATCCAAAGGCCGGCTACGATCTTAGTTCGCAACATAGTTGGCGCAACTTTGAGTGAATAGGTAATTTGTTTGATCAATTTAGCTACAAAATACCGACCTGAAGACGTCAGGTCAAAGGGACTGAGTATGAAAGCCACAATTCGCAGCCAATGAGGGCTTTAGTCTATTCACATGTGCAGAGCCAATATGGCAAGATGGCCGATTTACAATGCTTGGTCAATTTGAATTCAGGCAATATTGTTTGCCGTTTGAACATGCCTACCACAGATTTGTATGTCAGTCTGAACAGTTCATGCAGTAGCTGCCTATAATTTGCGTCACGAGAAAATTGCTTCTACTTGTATATATATAGCGGTGAACATTAGTATTCAAACAAAAGACAAAACCGTTTGGTAGACCGCTTAAATCTTGACTTAGCTAAGATAATTCGTGAGTCTTATCATATTACGTCTACTTAATAGGTTTTATGAAGTAAGCACAAAATCTTTAATGACACCTACTGAGAAACATAAAGTCAATAGAGGCACTTACCGATACACCGAGAAATGACGTAGAATTTATAGCCTCGTAGATGTCGTCGGCAATCTTCTTGTTAGTGTACGTGAAATTCTTCAGGCTTAGTCCGCTTTTTTCTAGTTTCTCCATGGTTTTGTTGAAGGCTGCAATCATGAGTATAATTAAGTATATAAATCTACATTATTATTATTATTATTATTTTTATTTATTTCAAAACAAAATACATTTAACAGGTAACAATTGAAAACCATGGAATATGTTTATATGGACACCGACGGCTTACGTCACAAAAAATTTTTCACCGTATTTTAATAGAGTATATCAAAATAGCATTGTGAATGCAAAATAAAACACAAAAATATGTATAGAGTTTATAAATTAAAAAGTTATAGTGGACCAACTTATAAATGTATGCGGTAAAGTAAAATTTCATACAAATTGAATTGAAAATTAGTTAAGACCGTTGTTAGTTACATAAAACAACAAAATTTACGAACCACGTTAAGTAAACATAATATCATAATAGCTTTAATGATAATAATACCTAAAATAATAGCAATGTTTTACGTTCGACAGGGCGCGGCGCTCGGCGGAATGATACGAGGCCGCTTGGTTCCTATTGCGCTCGGAAATCACATTAGGTAATATACCTATGAAATCTTGTTACCGGCGGTTGTCTCTACTAGTGGCGGTCTTCAAATGGATAATATTTTTCTTATTAGTGTAATATTAAGAAGTGGGATTTTATAACTCTTTTTAAGTTACCACCGTTCTATGTGGGCTCGTTTTAGAAGTTTTTAGTGGTTAAACCGTGAGGCGTAGACTCAAAACTGGCATTCGCAACTACGGAACTTTACATCGCGCATGGCCTGACACGCACTTGGCCTTTCTACCTTAACGACCACACTCTAAACGTGGTTTTTGGGTCTTGTGGCTTAAGGCACTGTCTGCCCCGTAAGGGGTAGATAAGATAATATGTTAAATACAAGCTTAACAAATAGTACAAATGTAAATTAATTGTAACTTATTCGGGTATTTGCACTTTACTCCGATGAATTTTGAATACGCAAATTAATTTATAGCGCCCTTACAAGTAATTAAATTGACGAAGTTGGATGATTGAACGAATTTATTAGTTTTGAGCTAACAACATTGAATTTCAATGAATTTGCTAAATCCTTTGTATCTACTACTAATTGCTAGAATGAATGGATTTATATAGTGCATAGCATATCACAGTATTCTTTTTTGCCAGTGAAGTATGTAATTAATTATCTTGATATATAAAATAAAGGCCAAATCCTCTGACTGCTCTGGCCAAGTATGGCTCCGGTAGTACAGAGAGGGTCATGCTCCTGCAGTGGAGCCTAAAAAGACCTGATGATAATGATAAAATAAAGTCGGGTTTCGAACACTTTTATCTTGAGAACTTGTACGGGTAACAGATTTTGTATAATCTTTGATTTGTTGGTTTTGTTATCAAACCGAAAAAACAGCATTACAAACATATCATGGCTATGTAGCTGCGAGCCTCAAATATAGTATTGTAGTATGGGGTAACTTGGTACACTTGCATAGACTTTTTATAGCACAAAAGAACTGTGTACGGTCTTTATTTAGTATATCTAGAATCACAAGCTGCAGACCGCATTTTAAATATTTGGAATTGTAACACTACCGTCACTTTAAATTTATGTAATGTGTTGCTTTGTTATAGTAATTACATTTATTTCAGCGTAACTGTGACGTTACAAATAGATATCGCGGTCGATTCCCAGACAAACAAGTATTGCCAGTCATGTCAATGTCTTTGTATGGTCAAAGTTGCTATCCAATGGCTGTTCGTATTTTTAATAAATTGCCGAATGACTTGAAGGATCTACCCTTGCCTATATTCAAAAATAGATTACGGTTTTTCAGGGTTCCGTAGTCCATAAGGAACCCTTAATGTTTCGTCATGTCCGTCCGGGCTCGTACTCCGCCGATAGATATTGAAGTTCCAAAAGTTGGTTTTTAAAATTATGAAAAAATGTTTTTTTTTTAGGCCCCCCCCCCCCATACAACGAAAAGTGAATTTAAAAAAAATTAATTGACTAACCCAACGTAAGGGGTATCGTTGAAAAGGTCTTTTAAAATGCAACAAAAACTGTTTTGAAACTATGTAGATCTAACCCTCAAGTCTTGAGATAATCTAATACAAAGTTAAAATTTGAGATGTCCTCCCACCGTAACTTTTGAAATATTACTAAAATATTTCTGAAAAAAATGTGGTATATACCTATAAGTATGTACTTTCAATTAAAACTATAGCGGTCTCGGTATCACAGATATTTATTTTTATACAACTCGACCAACTTATGTAGTTACAGTCGGCCGAACAAAATGTATGGAGTCAACCGCAAAATGAAATTTGTATACACAACATTCGACTTTTATTGCCGTTTTTATAGATAACGGTACGGAACACGCGGTACGAAAAGCGCTTTGTATGAATTTTAGGAATTTTAACCAGTAGCTGACTTATAACGTGCATAACCCGTTGTTACACATTTTAATTATATATACTTTATTTTCACAGGTGTGCGGCTCTGCAGCTACCCAAGGAGAGTTGGCGGCAGGCAGCTGTCCGTGCGTTAAAAACTTTCGCCAAATCTATTATAGCATAAATGTTGTCGTAATGACGGACCCTTGAATTCGACAGCTGAGGAAACGACCGGGAAAATTATCAAATAAGGAGAATCTTTCAGGTAAATAAAGCGTGAGAAGTAGACTTTTTTTTATTTTTATAAATTTGATTTAGGCAACACAATATAACAATATTACAGACGCATAGAAAACGCGGTAAATATTTTACAAGTATTGAATCCCAATGGCCTCTGGCTTACGCTTGTTACGCAACCCCGGGCGCGGATGGGTGACCGCAAGTGGCATAAAAATGTCTCGAGCTCCTCCGTGCTTCAGAAGGTACGTTAAGCCGTTGGTCTCGGCTTTCATCATTGATGGCAGTTGAAAAGCTATGTCAGATACCTTATGGCAGCTTGTAAAATCTGACACCTGTGTTGGTCACTTACAGACACCGAAAACAAACAATTAAAGGTCGCCGGACACTTATCAACTCGTAAACGGAAAATAAACGTATCAACTCGAACGGTTCAGTATTCTTTGTATGATGCTCCCTACTGCAAAGCACACTATTCGGATTCGTAACGTAATCGCCACGCCTTGGGACCAGCTCGCGGTCAACTCGCGGTCCCTGCGCTTACGGCTCGTCGTCCACGCGCTTACGTCTCTCCGTAAAGTCCATCCGTCTTCGGTTTGTGTTGATTCTCTTGAATGTTGTATTCTGCTTTTTAGTAAATTCTTCTTTAGACTGCAATATGTTATAAAAGAGATATTTTGTCATATGGAAATATACTATTAAGCCAGACCAGAGCGGTTGGCGAGCGGTAAGCGCGGCGTCGCCTGGTCGTAGTCGAGTCTACGTCAAGTTGACGCCTGGTGGACGGCGCGGCGAAAGGCGATACCCTTTCCGAGTTGATAAGTGTGTGTACCTTAAATCGAATAATTTTACGCCAAAGTTACATATACTCGCTGAACAAGTACTGTTGTTATATCGCGATGCAAATGAATCGTCGCACTATTCCTAGGTAGAATTTAGACAACACATCATGCCTGGAGCAAACTCCAGCAGTTCTCGAGAAACGAAGTTATATGCATACGAAACTGTAGGTACAACTTCGCACTCTATTGTTATACTAACCAAACGTGCTTAGCGTTACTGATGCATTAGTTTCATGCTCTTATACTTTGTTCTCAAATGTCAGAATATTTAATGCGATGTGAATACTGTAGTACCATTTTAGTATTTTCAAAGAATCGTACAAGTTTTTATACTATTCTCATGTGTATTCCAACAAATACAATAAAATGTTTACATTTTATGCATGATATTCAAGACGGCGATTCTTCTCTAGTGATAAAAAAAAAAACGAGCAACGTAACTTGACAAAGATTCAAAGATTTATTCAGAAAATAAGCCTTCTCAGGCACTATTTCATGACAATTCACATTTTAAATAATACTCATTAAATTTAAATAAAAAATTATATTAAAATTTTTAATTATTGTTCAAAAACTACAAACTACTAGCATTTCGGAACCAATCACTTCAGAGACGAAGACGCCAAAAGAAACTCTATTCAACAGTATTGGTCGCCTACTTGCCTCAAGGGCTTTGTATAATATTTTATATGTTTATATTTTCTTTTTTTTCTGATGTAATACTATATACAATATTTATTTACTTAATTTTGTGGAACACGTTATGTCAGAGATCGAGCGTGCAACAACAACCGTTATTATAAAAGTCTGAAACATAGATAGAAGTCTCAAATAGGCCGAAGCAGACATAAATGATACATCGCTATATAGGAGCTCCTTGACTGTCCGCTAATTATACGTTATGTAACGTCACCAAATACGAAATGGCGTCATCTTGATCAAAAATTGGTTTAGATGTTAAACTTTATCTTATGAATTAAAGTTCACATAACCGTGAATCTATTAGTTACAAAATGACAAAACTTACCTACTGACCTAAGAAAAATACATGGTAAGTGCTGTAAAAATGTACATTACAATTTTTTCTATAATTGAATAGGTTTTTGCTAATCATTAAATTATCAGGCTAAACGTTCTCAAAACCTTCGTATAGTTTTTTTTTTTAATGAACAAGTCAAACATTTAGGTCAAACTTTAACAAACAAGGTCGGATAGTTCCAAGTCCGGAAGCTTCAAGTCTACTGACTAAACAAAATCAGCTGCAAACACTTGGACGAGCAATCCTGTGGGTTCACAAGTTCCTAATGGTCTTGCTTGTTTATTTTTAGTTCAAGATCAAGAAATGCTTAACAAGCTAGGTCGTACAAATGTACTGAGTAAAAATCAAATCAAGAATATTTTGACATACCTATACAAGGAGACTGGTAAACCCCATATAAAGCGGAAAGTAGTAGGTAGGGTCTCGTATCGGCATGCTGACAAAAATACCATCTTGTGAAAAAAGCGTCACAATACAGAGTTAATTACAATTTGCGTTTCAGGCAAATATTTCAAGATACTAACCCTGGAACAGCTGATGTCATTCATGTTTGCGAAATCTACAATTTTTACTATCTTTTGACCAATGACCTCGAATACCAGGAGCTATGAAATTTACGATTACAAAGTTTCAACGAAGACAATAACGAATGGTTATTGCCTAAGATCCTTGCATCTGAGAGACAGTTTTTATTTTCAAAATTACTTAGTAAACTTTGACTGCCTCCGTGGTGTATTTAGTGGTTAGAGCGTTAGGGCTCACACTCGTACCACTTTCGTCGGGCTCGATTCTGATGATGAAGATCCCAGGATCTTTACGAGGGCTTAACGTCCCATCTGACGCGTGCGTCGGATGAGCACGTTACCTTGAGTCGTCGGTCCCGGTCACTGTCTCTGATATTGATCGTCACACACATCATCAAAGGCCTATAGGGCGATTTTAAAACTCTGACACTAGCGTTTGTGGGGTCGTTGGACCTTTCTAACTACACGATAGGAAAAAACTGAAAAAATAATTCAATTAAGTAAATAACACATTCAACAAACTGCAATTTTTACAATAATTTTAACCAGAATTTTAAGGAATTGGAATTTAGCTGAAAATTCGGTTGATTTTATATGGATTTCTGACAAACATTTTGGTTTGTATTGTTTGCTATTATCAATAAAAAAATATCCGCATAATACCACTGGTATCCCCACAGATAAAAAAACCGTCTTCCATCAGATCGTCTAAGTCGAAATATCTCATATCTCAAATGGTATGTAAAAACTTAATAAAAATTAACAATTGAATAGGCAAAAGAAACTATCAATTTTATCGATAGATAAAATTAAATTACTTATGATGAAAAAAATATGCTATTGTCAATGTAAAAAATTTAGTTACATAATCTCTTCTGCGAATTTAATTCATCTTTGTTGACCTAATTACCTGTCTCACTCCCTCATCCTTCCTTTCAATTTTTGATATTTTAAATCTTGGTTCCGTATTCATTATTATTTGATAACAGGAATGAAAAGTTTTGTTTTACTTACGCTTTGTGAAACAATAGTAAATTAATTATGAATAAATTTTAATAACAAAATCTGTTTTGAAAAGCATGTAAGGCTGCTTTTCAAAGTGATTCAACAGCCTCCGTGGTCCAGTGGTTAAGGCATTTGCTTGTTGACCTGGGGTCGTGAGTTCGATTCCCACCGGAAGCATACTTTGTTTAGTTGTTTCCAGTTTGGTTAGGACATTGCAGGCTTGAATCACCTGATTGTCTGATAATAAAGATGATTCCGTGCTTCGGAAGGCACGTTAAGCCGGTGGTCCCGGCTGCCCTATGGTAGTCGTTAAAGGAACTACGTCAGAAGCCGAGAGGCGGTTCCGAAGAACTCTGACACCAGGGTGTTCATGGTCGATTGACCGTGACACCTACTCGAAATGAATGATGAATGAAAGTGATTAAAACAGATTTCTTTTTAATTTTTTTGGCCTCAAGACTAAAGTTTTAGTTTTATTTTTAAGTAAGATGTGTTTTGTACTTTTAATAAGAATATTGATTCACAAATCTGGGTCACTGATACCTCAGATCCAAAAAATTCCGTACAGTAGTACGATTTAGTACTACGAGAAAAGTTTTTTTTTTTAAGTTAGGCAACGTGCGTATAGCATTTTAGTATTACAGCTGTCCATAAATAAACTACGTAAACATAAACACTTACCAGCAAATAGCCCATTAGCCTTTTGTCTATTTAAATAAATTACTTTACAAAAGGTTTTGTTCATTACCATGCGGAACCATTACTTGGTACTAGGCATACAGAAATGTTAGGCGCGTGTTTTTCACTCTTTTGCATCGGAATTCGGACCTCGGAAGTCAGTCGATTGGTAAAATTCGAAGTGTTAAGAGTGCCTAACAAGTATCTCACGTGTTCGCGTATCTTGTAATCTGTATCTATCGACTTTTCGAATATGAATTACTCAAATTCGGAGTACCTATTATGATATGATTGTGTGTTGGGGCATGCGACGGTAATCTAGCAGCTGCTAGTCGTTTGTATTGATAGCCCCAACGCCCGTCAGCTTCCTTCCTACGCGTGCTTCAGAAATTTAGTGAATCGGCTGCACGTCACAGGCAGGCTACAACCAAGCCCTGGTGAGGGCCCACCGAGCGGGCGAAACGATCTGGAGGACGAGATCCTGGACCATTTTTCGGCAGACCCTACGAGCAGCACGCGCCGCTGTGGAGCTATGTTAGGAGCTTCGTAGTGGAAGGTGTGGAAGACACTGAACACTGATTGTCAGCACCCTTACCACTACCGAAAAACCCAAGACCTCCTGACCCGCGACTTTGCAGTCCGCGTCTCGTGTGCAGTTCTGCACATGGTACGTTCACGAAGTAAGGATGGACCAGTCGGTGGCATTGCTGTGTTGCATTGTGTGTGATAAGTGATACCGTGTTTGTGATTAAATTCAGCTAAAAACTCAAAATAAGTTTTTTTAGAACGCAACTGATTTTCAACCTTCGAGTTTAGAACACAAGTGTCAAATTAGTAAAACAACATTGTTCCTACGTTCCGCAAAGTGATTTGCCGAAAGGCGAGGCGGCTTCTTTGATAGCGCGGCGGCGCGCGGCGGTGACGACAAAGGACAATGAGAGGTAGGTGTCTGATTTACTAGGATGATAGAACATATCAGGAGGTCGCAATGCGCGCGGGCGCGGCTATTTGTGTTTTGAATATTAGCGCGTGTCAACGAAAGAACTAGGAAAATATGACTTTACAAGAGCTTGTAGTGGGTAATGTAATGTAATTTATGAATGAGCCTTGCTTTCCATTCTAATGTTAGGGGTGTCAGTAAAAGTAAGAAATAAAATGTTTTTTTACTTTTGTATGGAAAATATTTTATTAAGATATTGCTTTCTTTCCATCGCCATATAATTTACATAACCCTTGGGGTATGGCCTGGAGACGGCTTTATATACCTTTTACCAATCACCTTGTATAATCGATAATTTTTGAAAAGTTTTACGCCGTTCATAACGAAATCTATTTTATTTGGAATTTCATTATATATATATATATTGTAATTAATTTTATAAAAAAGTTCCTCTGTTGATTTGAAGGAGATTATTTATTTGTTACAAATGTAGTAACTTTTATTATATGATGTAACCATTTAAAATAATACTCATTTAATATTGCTTAAAAAGACGAATATAAAATAACTTACCTAAAATATATATTTATAAATCGTATAGTCTCTCCAGGTGCTCACCCCTGGGCATCGTGTCCAAAATGCTGGCAGCATTGTCTAATTGAATGGCAATGCTAATACGCTGAGCTAGGTAGTTTGCAGCCCTTTGGTCACGAGATACCTTCAATAAGACTTTTAGCCAAGAAACTAAAAAGCTTATGCACTGATGGACCCCACAGACCCAATGTTTCTACCCCAAAAGGCTTAAGTATGTTGTTACCTCCGATACCTACATATTTACGTCTTTCAAGGGTTTCTGCTCTTGCAGCGGCTGTGCCTGCCTTCGACTTCGTACTCTGGAGATGGGGTGGTGCCAGTGTGTCGACGCAAGTACTATACTAGCGGTCGCCCCAATCTCCAGGGTACCTAAGTAATTTCTTACATAATGTTATCATAAAAACCTCTGATAAACCTTTCATACCCTTGACTGAATTTTTGGGATGTAAATTCTTGGCGAGCTCCGTGGCGCAGTGGTAAACACGCCAGCCTGCGACACGAGGGTGCCCAGGTTCAATCCCTGGTCAGGTCAAGATAAAAAATGATCTATTTCAGATTGGCCTGGGTCTTGTATGTTTATCTATATATGTATTTTATCGTTGAGTAAGAATCCCATAACACAAGTCTCGAACTTACTATGGGGCTATCTCAATTTGTGTGGTTTGTCCGAATATATTTATCCATACAGTTTACCGGTTGGCTTTTGATTTAACAATTTTGGGTTGGTTTTGTTTGGATACAACGTGGGCGACTTACGGTTGTATTATATCCAATATTATAAGCCATTATCTTGGTACAGCTCCATGTTGTTATGAAAAGATTTTCTTAAGGCAAAAGATTCTCACAATTATTTATAACCCTAATTTGTCCTAAGCTGAGCAATTACTAAGCATGGAGGCAATAAATTTAAACGGTATTTATGGAAAGAAACTTGATTATTCACTGAATCAAGTTTCTTGTTGATACGCTGCGCTATTTTTTTTAAATAAAAATTTATCTGCCTATACAAGTGTATGGGCAGCATAATATAAACATGCTTAAAGTTTTATGTAGGTGTAATGATACCTTTTTATTTATAGTAAATATAATATTATATTTTAGAATTTCATTTGAATAATGTACTATCCAACAGAGAACATAGCTGAAGAAAATCATATTATGATTTCTTAAATTCTACTTACCTTAGTATTATTTCATAAACTTAATTATTTAGAAGGTCTTTCGTTTTTCTTTGTACAACAATAAAAAATAGTATTACGTAGTTACCTAAAGCCACTGCCCACACTGCGTCGTAAGCCAGAGGTGCTTCCTGGTATCCCTCTGGGAATCTCTCTCCGTCGATGTCATATCCCGCCTCACGGAGGGCCCCGTTCAGGCGTGATCTGTTTACAAAAATAAACAATTTGTTACGATTGTTGAAGAAAGATCACACTTAACGAATCCAGTGGTAAGTCTGTATTCTTGGCCAAATGGTTTATAGTTTGAAAACAACTCAGTAACTCGGCTGGGACCAGCCATTTCGAGATACGAGTTTAACTTTACTATTAGCTGCTCTATTCTATTGTCGACTGAATATAGTGACGTAAATAAAATCAATAATAGCGTATTGAAAAGAAATACTTAAGTGTTTTGTGAAGTTACTTGAGTGTAATGTGTAGTTGTGTATTTGTTGTTACAGCGGCAACAAAAATACATCATCTGTGAAAATTCTTTCTAACTATCACTGTACATGAGATACAGCCTGGTGACAGACGGACAGACAGGCAGACAGACAGACGGACAGAAAAGCCATATTAATTGGGCTCCGTTTCTACCCTTAGGGTACGGAATCCTAAAAACAGAATAAAATATTATTTTAAGGGAGCTGCTCCCATACAACAAAACGTGTCTTTTTGATCGACGTTGATAACGGCAACAGGTACAATAGTACCACGTTTATAAATCGCTATGGCATTGTTCAATGGCGCAGACCTACCATCGATTCAAAACGAATGAAAAAAATCAGTAAAAAAAGCGAACTTATTCCTACCACATAAGATTTATGAAAATGAATGCGACGCTACAGCGTACTCCAGACATGGCGCAAACGCATGCCGCCAATAGCGACCGGATATTTTCGCACCATGCAATAGATTGATTCCGCGCAGGTTCATCGGTGTAACTTATAAAAGTGGTAGTAGACGCTGGATATATTTAGTTATAAACCATACGGACAAAACATGTAAACAATTACTATATAAATCATTATTATTATACTTTTAAATATCATCTAAAGAATAACAACATTTTTCTACAAGAAGTGCCCTTAACTTCTTATTAAAGGTTATGCTACTGTGTATTGTTTTTAAATCTACAGGCAGCTTGTTAAAAGAAATCACACATTACGTTGGCACCTTAAGCTTAGGTTTTATCTCTGTCTTGAGATACCATATCCCATTCCGTTATACGTATTAACACAACTACCCGACTTTTACAAGTAAAGTATTTGATTCAACTCATTTTACAATGAATTTGAAAATCAACTAATGTGTAGGAAGCCATGCAATATTTTTATAAGTGTTTCATTCTATCATCTCCTCTTCTGATTCATAAAGATGCTTTTGTTTATGAAAGTTATTCAAAAGACCCAAGATATACAAACTGGGCACGGTTAATATTTTAAGGCTCTTAAAACAAGGTGCACAAGCCGCCAAGACGGAATTATTATCATTATGCGAATAGCTTTTTTTTGAGCTACAAAGACTCTGTTTATATTAATACTAGCTTTCGCCCGCGGCTCCACCCGCGTCAATGTCGATCCCATGGGAATAGGACTTTTTCTCGGAATAAAAGGTAGCCTATGTCCTTCTTCGTACTCCAGAGAACTCGTATGCAAAATTTGATCGGTTCAGTAGTTAGGGCGTGAAAGCGTAACAAACAAACTCACTTTCGCATTTATAATATTAGTAAGGATAAGGATTTATGACTGTTGCCTCAAAATTCGATGCTATACCGCAATTTTGATATTATTGCGTAATATCAAAATTGCGTAATAAACTGTCTTTAACCGTTCTATAGTAAATTCGTCTCGAAGGCTACGAAGTGAATCGAATTATCTGTCATTTTCCTGATGTTAATATTTCTATAGTTCTTTTATCCGAACGGCTCAGACAAATCGTAGCAAACAGCCTGATTTCGAGCTTAGTAAAAAAACTGCAAATTAAATTTATGTGATTTAATAATTATTATTTTTGTGCCCAAATTTATGTACTCTTATCTTTTCTACCGAATATTTATTCCAGATGTTAGTGTTTGAAACTAAAAACACTTGCTGAATGATAGTAACTTTCTAATAAGTTACTTAAATTACCGCACTAGTGATGTTTACTTTACATAACCGTATTATTTTGGCTATAAAGTACCCGTGGCTAATAAGCTGTTTTTTTAATTAAGAGTTACGAATCGGTAAATCAGTTGTCACTTTATGACACAGGGCGTTAAAAAAATTATGATAGCGGCGAAATAAATCGTTTAACTTTATGTTACATACATACATATTATCACGTCTTTATCCCTTCATCACGGGGTAGACAGAGCCTAAAGTTATAACTTTATTTTATTTAGTGTTATAACATATTCCAGTTTAAATGAGGATCTATTTAGGAGCCCTGGTTTTCGAGGTATATTCCCCTGGGCATTCCTTTATTTCTCTATACTCGAAATGGGATAACATAAATGTAAGTTGATGTGATGGACGTAATGAAACAGTTAGATATTAGTGACACTAAAGTATGAGAAAGTACGTATGACCGTTTTGAATATAACAAAAAACAGTTTATCTTTTCATTCAATATTTTCTATTCAGATTTTAGTGAATAAAATAATTCTCGGCACTTTTCCACGCCATACAAACCGCACCTCACTAATGACCCGGCTTCACGTTTCTCATTAAGAGAACAATCCCGCTGTAACGCGGACAATGGCTGCTATAAATAAAATTTATCTCGAATCGTTTTACGTTGCTATTACTGCACTTGCACTCTATGTTATAGGTATCTATTTCGCTTAGAAGTACGATGAAAATTGCCTGGAATAAGGTTTGCGTCCCCTGGAGGTATATTTTTCAATCTCCGCTTTGTTGAAACAAGTAACTATTTTTAAAAGTAATTTTATTTTTCTTTTCATAGAAAAATGTAAATTCATAAAACTGAAAGGTTTCTAATATAGAGATACGAGCGTTCAGGGATCAATTAAAAACAAAAGCTTGCTTTATTCGAAAATAAATTGCAGAGTGGATTCGTTAAAGGGGTCATTAAGAAAGATTATCAGGTGGTATTTAACTGCGGGAATGGGCAAATATTTCAATTGAAGGAAGAAAACAAAGAATTAATTTACAACTTATTTGCAACATAATTTAAAAAAATATGCTATTGTCGACTTACAAAGCTTTATGTGCCGATAACAAATTAAAATATTGCTATTGGTCCTAGCGTTATGAAAATGCTTATAATTAAAACTTTCACGTAAAAAAAATTGTTGTCTGCAGAGTAGGTTTATGGACGATAATTTAACGTGATAACGGTGGAAGATAGATAGATGATGATGACAGTAATGGAACGCGAAATTTTTTCCTGCATGCAGGTTCATCAATTTACAAGACATTATCACGTCAAAATAGAATGTTATATATTTGTAACGTAAAATCAATCTAAGCTGACACATTTGTAAACAAAAATAGCAAAAACATTTATAAAACATAATCGTACATAAAAACCTCTTGTGACAACTTTTACACATAATATTCCATTCTTCGGCCGCGGCCGCCACTCCGAGTCGGAAATGCCTAGAGATGTGCGCTATCGCCGTCATGACGGGTCTTTATTGTTATCGGAGTCTTTGCGGAGAATTCGGGATATCCTTTGTGTGCTAAAGATAATAAATGTCTCGGAGAACATCGGCAGTCACTTGTAAAATATTTAAACACCACGCCTCGCTGAGTATCGCGGGATACTTGAATTATACCCGAGTATTTACCGCTTTTCACTGCTATTTATCACTGGGAGGCGGAAGTTCGGTCTAGCTATTACATTTTATATGGTGATAGGTAATACCATCTAAATATATTATATATAACACCTATACCAACTAAAACTTGTTAGTTGGTATAGTCAATATTTATTTTATTAAAATCAAATAAACCCGTATGCATTTTTGTATAGTTTTATAGCGCAATGACATAAATACATACTTACAGTAATAAATTAATAAAAATGGATACTAAGTTGAAAACTAGATTAAGAGCTTTGTACGCATTTTATGCGTGCAAAGCAACTTAATCTAGTTTTTAAGACGCAGGTAAACCTTTAATAATTTAGCGTAGTTTACTTTGTTTGTATGTGCAGTATAACAAAACAATCATGAAAATTATGAGAGAGCGACATAGACATTCGTTTATTTGAAACAGCATAACACATATATTACAAAAATAAAAAGTAGGGAAATAATACACACTTCAGTACTGCCTTATATATAAAAAACAACAGGTCTATATGCGCATTAGGTAAAATTACACATTGGTCATGCTTCTGCAGTGGAGACTAAAAAGACCTGATGATGATGAATTGAACATGTGTGCGTTGCAGTAATTAAAAATGATGTGGGTCATCGTATATTACTCATACATAATATTAGTAAAATGCTGATATTCTGCCACTCCTGTCAAAAGAGTGGTGTCTTACATAGGTTTCAGACGAAACCTGTAACACATACCTATCACTCAAAAGATCATACTGAAGAGGGACAATTTAAATGGCTTATAAGAAAGTGCCCAAGGTATGGATAATGTTGGCTTGAGGTAAGAAATAATGTCTGGTTACAAATAATAAAAAAAAATACCATGGTATGGAACTAACTATGGATAAAATAAATTAACTTTACAATAGGCTTACAAACTCAGTATTACATGAAAGTTTATAGATAGAGAAAACATGAAAAAAAAAAACAAAAAAGGTCAGTAACCCTGTTTTTATTTTTTTTAAATCCTAACTAATATTTTAATTTCGAAAGTGGGTTTATTGTTTATTTGTTTCGCTTTCACGCCTTTACTATGGAACCGGGTACAAAATGTAGATTTTCGGGGCATGCGATTTAAAGCGTCATCGCTTCAGATATCGAATGAAAATGTAATTGTAATACGTCACTTCCATATGTTGTATGTGTTTGATTTCTCATATCAACCAACCGACACTAGACTGACTATTGTGATTTCAGAATTCTGTTTGTGTTTGAATTTCGTGCTGCAGTATCGCATCAAAATATACCAGTAACCGAATACACTATTATCGATTTACTATTTTAAATGGTTGTAATTTCGAAGCGCACTATTTAATTTCGACGTGATGTAGTATGCTTTGTAAAAATAGTCGAGAATTCTAAATTATTTTTTGTTAGAGAATTTTTTTTACTTTAAGTGTCTGGATTGTATTTAGCCATTGAATACGTGCCGGCAATATCTATAGCTCGTTGTTCAAAAAATTTTTCGCGTCGAGTTTGGTGAAAATTTTATCGTTACACGCTTTCTCTCGTTCTGGGTTCAATTTCTCATGCCGAAACTAGACTTTAATATTTAAGCTTACTTGATTTAAGCATTCTATTTGTGTGTTGATTTAAATGCCGAGATTTTTTTATACATTATTTTTTTTATACTTTTTTTATTTTTATTTAAAAAAACATAATTTACATGATACGTGGGGCGCACTATAAGTTTCCGGAATGAATATGAAAAAATACTATTAAAGGTACAAAATTAATTTATTGTTTTTCAAAATAATCTCCCTTGGCGTCTATGCACTTTTTAATTTGATGAAACCAGTTTTGAAAACTTTTATGCCACTCCTCTGTGGTGACCTCTGAAACGTGTTTTTCATACTCCTCGACAGCCTCTTCTGGTGATGAAAATCGTTGACCGCGTAATTGGTTCTTCATTTTTGGGAACAGAAAAAAGTCACAAGGTGCCAAGTCGGGACTGTATGCAGGATGACTCATGAGTTCTACATTTTTCGCCTTCAAAAAGTCGTTTGTCTGTCTGGCCGTGTGAGAACTAGCATTGTCGTGGTGCAGGATGATACGGCGTTTACGGTTATTATTACGGAGTTCGTCAATAACTTCCGGCAAACAAATGGTCGTGTACCAGTCACTATTCACTGTACGACGATTCTCTAAAGCAACAGTAGCCACGTGTCCAATTTTATTAAAAAAAGAAGCAATCATCCGCTTAGATGCACTTTTCACGCGCGCCACTTTGGTTGGTTTCGGCTCATCTTGAAAGACCCATACGCTCGATTGCTGCTTTGTTTTGGGATCGTAGCAATAAATCCATGTTTCGTCACCTGTTACTATGTCCCACACCAAATTTGACGCACCTTCGTTGAATCTGGTAAGTATGGCACTGCACCAAGTGACGCGGTCCGTTTTTTGAGCCTCGGTCAAGTTGTGTGGGATCCACCGCGAGCACAGCTTTCTCACACCCAAATGTTTGTGTAGGATTAATTGTATTTGACTCATGCCTATTTCTAAGGATGCGCGAATTTCATGGTAGGTCACATGCCTGTCTGATTCAATCATACGGCGCACAGCATCGATGTTTTTGTTGGTCACAGCGGTGGACGGCCGACTATCGCGAGATTCGTCACTGAGATTGATACGACCACGCTTGAATTCTGCAAACCAGCTATAAACAGTTGTCTTGCATGGTGCTTCATTGCTGTTTGCAAAAGCTGTTTCAAGCCGAGCGATGCTCTGTTGAGCTGTCAAATTACACTTAAAATCGTAGAAAATCATACAACGAAAATTTTCCCGAGTTAAATCCATGTTGATGCAGACACACAATTTTTTAAATGGCGCCACAAGGTAAAAACAAAAGACAGTCAAATGAAACAAACTGCATTCTACAGCCAAAGAGTTCTATTTTCAAATGTTGCAATAAATTTTTAAATATTGTTTATGTAAGTGGCCAGTTCTGGAAACTTACAGTGCGCCCTATGTATATAAAAGAGTTTATTCATTTCTTTTAAATTACGTGTAATTAATTGCGAATTTTGTTTTGACGTGGTGTAAATACTAAAATTGTAAAATAGTTTTAATGCAACAGTTATTTAAAAAAATAAGGAACTGCGACCATAGAATTTTGAGATTTCCAAAATAAAGTTGTGTTTTATTTAGGTGTGTGCTGAAATATTACAAAATTAAATGACTTTTATTCTTAGCCCATTTACTATTAAGATGTGCTGTGTGCACGTCTGTAGCCTGTACATGTTTTCTTCTTATTCTCAAAACATTTAATTTTGAATTATTATTGATGATCGACGTTTCCGGTGACCTAAGGGTAGGCGCGCATTTTGGTCAAAGATTGAGTCTGGCCATCCAGCGAGGAAATGCCGCCTGTCTTTTGGACACCCTGCCACCTGACCGCAGCGATTTGGCATCTATATTTTATTTACTTTAATGTATTTTATAAATTTATTTTATTTTTAATTTAATTTAATTTTTATTTATAATTTAAGTTATTAGTACTTTGTTAAATAAAAGTTCGTTCATAGTAAAATTATTATTTGCACGAGTTACTTTATTCAAGAAAATCTTCAAGTAAATATTGACTTTATGAAATTTTCAAAGAAACCTGTGTTGGTTGTTATAATACGGATTGAACAGACATTAAAATCAAGTATATAAAATATAATATCTATTTAAAATACTGTTAGATACAAATTTGATGATATATCGATTCGTTAAGTTTAAAGTTGTGTACGCAAGGCTATTTCCAAAATAATGAATATCTCATAAATTTTTACTATAATACAACTGCTTCTGTGGTCCAGCGGTTAAGTCGTTTGCCTGTAGACCCGGTCGTGGCTTCGATTCCCATACTTTGCTTAGTTGTTTCCAGTTTGGTTAGGACATTGCAGGCTCGAATCACATGATTATCTGATAATAAAGATGATTCCGAACTTCGGAAGGCACGTTAAGTCGTTGGTCCCGGCTGCCATCCGGTAGTCGTTAAAGGAACCACGTCAAACGCCGAGAGGCGGTTCCGAAGAACTCTGACACCAGGGTGCGCATGATTGATTGACCGTTTTACCTACACGAAATGATGATGATGACTATAGTATACTACATTAAATTTATCGTCACCCGTATAGACCTCGTGATGTCACAAATCTACGCGCACTGAAATGCGCGTAGAATGCGTTTTCAAAACGTCTCAAAATATGTGACTAAAGACGTTTTTTTTCGAAATGATATTTGACTTATATTTAAAAAATATTTATACTGAGCCACCGATATCAGTAGCTCTATTCAAAACATTTTCTCACGTCAAAGTAGTGCAATGCGATTCTAAGCCGTCGCTTCAGACATCGCATGTAAATTTTATCGTCACGCCATTTCTGTGTTCGATTCCTCATACTGACACTAGGCTTTTGAGATTTTAATATTCTATCTGTGTGATCTACATGCTATAGTATTGCTTGAAATCACCAGTTCCACCAGTATTAGATTTGTTTTCCTCTGTGCTACTACGGAAGACATTATTATATTACATAAGTAGCGTCATTTATTTTGTTTAAGTGCCATTTCTTAATACTTATATTATAGTCATATCATCATTCAGCTCTAAAAGGTCCACTGCTGGACAAAAGCCTCTTCCAAGAATTATTTGTTTCATGTGAGGATATTACCATACTCACCACGGTTGGCACGGTACGACGCTCGCCAACCCGCCTGGGTTGGCGAGCGTAGATTCTTTGGCTTCTTGTTCTTCCAACGCTGCTGCCTATCGGAAGTTTTTCTTTAAGCTAGGATAGGTTAGGCTAAGTATAGGATAGGATAGGAATAAATTGGATTTGGGAAGGGAATAAAGGGGAAAAGGCCGGGTGCGCGTACCCGTTGCCATACCTACAACCACCGGACAGGCGATTGTGGATGACACTCTGACCATATACAGTCAGATAATATGAATCAACGAACTTAGAAACTCGCCTCCTCAAAATAAACTAATATGAGGGAAGAGCTTGTCGAAATACATTTGACGAGATCAGCCATACATATCATAGCACTTAAACTCCTTAAATAGACGTATTTGTTTATGAAATATTTGCCATATTTATGAAACATAACGCTACTGCGAATTGAAACTCCTTTCAACTAGTCTGAGGGTTTTGAAATTCGTTCAATGTTTTACTATACCCATTTTCCACTTAAGGTTCTTTCTGATGTTAATGCCCACTTTACAAACCCCAAAAATATAGGTAATCAATCAATCAATAAATCATTTATTCATACATTTATGATAGTCCATTTTTGTTAGTAAACAATTTGCTTATTCTTATGTAAGTAGAATTTCAAATATATTCATAATCTTCGCTGTTCATAATTAAATAATAGATATAAATTAATAAATTAAATTATTTGTTAGTTTACTAATAGTGCTTACCGAAAGTCTTCAGATGTCATGCCAGATATGGTAGTTTGGTTGGCATTCTGGTTCCACATAAGAGCTTCTGTAGTCAGATGACCTTCAGCAGCCTCCCGCATCTGTTCCACAGTGCAGTCTATCCCTTCCTTCTCCAGGTTTGTCTCGAACCAGTTATCTTCGTACCACCCTGATGAAGAAAGATGAAGTTATTACCAGTGAAATAGTAGGTACCCTTTTAATAAAAATTGAGGAGGGACATTTTTTAAGTTTAGTATCTATCTGGCTGTTATATTTTTTGGAGTCTAGCGTCTGTTTCCGGCTTTTTCTTCTCTATTTGGCAAGGGTTGTGGTATCCTTGTTTGTGAGACTATTGACACGCGATTCAAATTTGTAGGTATAATCTCAACATAATCTTTACAAGCGTACCTTTTACCTTGTCTGCAGCTTCACCAAAGACGAATATCAATACTAGCAACATAATCAAGATACGTTTATTTAATAACTAATGTTTTCAAATAAAACAGTTCAACTGTTTAGTAAAATAAAAATTAATTCTCTATACATTTTTAACATGTTAGTCTAGGGAGTCCGGTCTTTGGTTACAAGCACTGCCTTCTGCCAACTTGGGCACTCTTCTGGACGATGAGTCCTTTCGCTTGGCGACATCTTTAAGGTTAGGTGCAATTTGCACGACCGAACATCGTTGCCTCTGTGGCAATGCTGTCGACGGACTAGGCCATCACGGTCTCTCTTGCCGCAGAAGTGCTGGCCGCCTTGGGCGCCACTCTGCCCTTAATAATATTATTCACCGGGCTCTTGCCAGCATTCACATGCCGGCGGTTTTAGAACCTACCGGTCTGGCGCGGGATGATGGCAAGAGACCGGATGGAATGACCCTTGTGCCCTGGAGATTGGGGCGAGCGCTTGTGTGGGACGCAACCTGCGTGGACACACTGGCGCCGTCTCACCTCCCGGGCGCAGGCTCCAAGGCCGGTTCAGCAGCGTCAGCGGCAGAAGACCTCAAGCGGCGCAAGTACAGTAGTCTTGGAAACAACTACATATTTGAGCCGTTTGGGGTCGAAACTTTGGGACCGTGGGGGCCATCAGCCCATAAACTGTTCGGCACCATTGCCAATAAATTGATCGAGGTGACCCGTGACCAGAAGGCTGGTCTATACCTTGGCCAAAAGATCAGCATTGCCATTCAACGTGGCAATGCTGCCAGCCTTCTGGGCACGCTACCGCGAGGCAACGATTTACCGGGCCTTTTTTATTTGTAAATATATATTTATTTTTATTTATTATTAGTTGTAGCATTAGTTTAAGTATTTTATATTTAAATTGTATATATTTTGATACAATAAATAAATCCAGTTTTTAACATCCATACAATACTTGGTAGTAAACAAAAAAAATAACAAAAGGCGATCGATTTTTCCAGTTAAAACCCCATCTTCGTCGTCGTCTTTTTCTTACCGGCCAGTACTTAAAACTGGCCGTAAAGAGGTTGGAAACTATTTAAAATATAAGCAATTAAAAGAATCGTACTCATTCTCCTAAAAGTAGGGAGATGTACTTAAACACGGTATAATAAAATTTAAATAGCTTAAAAGGATGACAGTATGAGTACGTCATGCTGGAAGCGCAGAAAATGCAAATAAATAGGTGAATATTGTTACAGGCACCTAATCGCCACGGAACATTCAATTTACTGTGGTTTTATTTTACAAAAATGATTTTCTTTTATCTGAGAGGACATTGCGTCGCTCTCGACCATTATTTATCTCGTTTCTCTATCCATTTCCTTGGCTGTTTGTTGTTAGCGGGGCCCGAGGCGGACAAATGTGTGTTTGTTGTGTCGTCGTTCCGCTCGCGGCCATGTATTTCATGAAAGTTGAGCGAAATGTTTTATAAGTGGCAATATAACTTCCACATCATTTTTTGCTAGCTCAAATTGAAATATAGAGGGTCGTACATGTAGTTGGGAGCGGAGGATCGCGTATGAGAAATCGGGTTCATAATAATCCGAAACGTATATCTCATACGTTTTTCTTTTTTGTGACCCTAATAAAATAAAACCGTAATGTTTAGTACAGTACTTGTTTTTTAGAGTCCACGTATGTATATGAGTTTCTTAATTCCACCACAACTTCCAAATGCCTAAATGGATTTGGACGTATGGGGTATCGTTAAAATTCTAACACCCGCCCGAGTGACATAGTCTATTATTTTCTTTCTAAAGATTTATGATCTGAAATAAATATTTTATCATTATTGTTATGTTGTCCCTTACATTAGTTATAACGGGCCGTAATCCGGTCTTTTGAGGTTTCCATGGGAACAACTGTCCAACATGTAGAGACCTTGTGAGACGTTTGCTATTAAAGGAGGTGAGGCACTATTCAGCTCTGTGAGCACATTTTTATGGTGTGTTTACAACACACCATAGAAGTGTGCTCACAGACAATTCCCAGAAGGTGCAAACCTATTGCTATTAAGGATCACTACTCTTAGGGCTATTGGGCTGAATAATGGTTTGTGTCTGGGCTATGGGAATTACTATGGCACCTGCCTGACCTATGTTGATACACACGGATAAAATAGGTGATGACCCGCCAACTCAGTCAATGGGCTCCAAAAATGGCTGCACGACGCAAAAATGTGCAGTAAACATTAGTTGAGCGGCTGAAGGGTGAAGAGTTGTCACTGGACTTTTTACGATCACTTGCATCCTTAAAGGGTCCCATCATGCACGCCTACTCGCCACTTACGTTTCACATCCACCCAGCTATACGTTCAAAACGTATAGCTGTCGCGACTTATACTTACAACATAACAAACAAATTTCAGAAATAAACCATGGAGGTTTGTGATGAAATGCACCAAGTTAAATATAAACAACTATGACAATGTGATTAAGCATAATTATTATAACAGTTGTTTAACTACTCAACTAAACACATATAAAAATAAAAATAGTTTAGAAGGGCCACTACGTCAAGAGTCAATATTGTCCAAAAAATACTTTTTAAGTTTATGTTTAATGTTGGGTTTCCACGAATTCTCATCCCATATATATTTTTTTACGGAAATTTGTTTTTATTTTTAATCCGGCTAGTTATTTATAGACTTGGTATCAAATAATACATCGTCCTTTGGCCGTAGACGTACCCAAAGCAGTATACCGGATCTAAGGGGGGAGAGAGGTAAGCTGGGGCCCACGCCCCGGGCAGCACGTGAAAGGGCCGGCAAAATCACCTACATATTCTTCTTTATTCGGCCTTATCCCCATTTTGATTGAGGTCGGCTCTCCTAATCAATTTTCTCTATAGGTGACGATCTTGGGTTGACTGAGTATCTATTTTAAAGTTGATTATATAACTTTCTATGGTTTTAATCCATGTGAGTTGGGGACTTCTGTCATATGGCTCTCGGGTCTCCTCATGTCATGGTCATACTATCGCAATCATGTTTCTGCAAATTTGTGTTGTGTAAAATCACCTATACTCTGATTGTTCTCATCCTAAAAACAGAAATGTCCGAAACACAATATAAACTAAAGCTGCTTGGTGCCAGTAATTTATCGAATCGGCGTAGACTGGACGCACTCGACTATTGTATCATCAATCATCATTGTATAAACTCTCAGTTTATGTTTCGTTATTCTGGTGAGCATAAATAGGTGTGTGGACGGGAAATATTAGTGTGTGTGACATGCCATTAATAAATTGTAATACAAGTGGGCCGTGCCAGCTGCTTAACTTTTACGCTTGGCACGAACACATCAATTCACACAAGCAGTCTCCTAATTCACCTCGACTTTCGACATTTATTCCTCAAAGTTGTTTAAAACAAATGTTGTAAAATTTTACTGAGGTTCGTGAAAACAGTTACTATGGTAGTTTCAAAACGTAACTGGCGTGGACAGAGATGGAGTATGACTTTGATGAAGGATCAAACGGACCGTTCCCGAAGTTTTCATTAAAGTTCTTTGTGAAATATTAAATCATGGTTTTGCCAGTGACACTTTTTCTTTCCCGTACCTATTCTATCTAATACTGAAATTTAAAATAATTACATTGATAGTACTATAAGTATAAGCAAAGACAATATATTGTATAAGTAATCTGATATTTATAATACAATCCATGTCATTATATAAATTTCAGTATTAGATGGATAGGTACACTATGGAGAAACGATGCAGCTGACTTGACCTATTTTTATTATACTCTTACTAAACTATGAAAGGACGTTTTAAATACTTTCGAAAACCTAAAAGAATCTTAACTAACGACATTCTTAAGATATTGATCTAACGAGATTTGAGATCGTTTTTAGTTAAAATGCTTTAAAGTTCGGGCGTGTAACTGTAAAATAATATGGTATTTTACAGGCGTATTCTCTTATTTATATACGAGTATTTGTAAACTATATGATGTGATTCTATATTTAAATATGTGGATTTAAAATTAACCTGTATGACACTCAGAGGTGAAGATAACAAATTAAAGGATGTTTTTGCGCTGTTATATTTACTTTGTAATATTTATGTAGCAGGATATCGCAAGGGTTATTACGCTAAAGTCAGCGAGGCGTGACGGAATGAGGCGATGTTTAGCCTGCCCTGGAGACGCGGCTTTTAAGCTGCCTACTTATACACTCCTCCGGGAGATGAAAGCTATTAGCACGATGTTATTTAAAATTACAAATAACTTGTGACAATATCGCGAGGGTTAGCATCCAAAAATCAATGAGGCGTTATACGATGAAGCGATACCCTGCCCTAGAGAAGCGTCTTTTAAAGCTTCTTGTTTTTGCAATCTTTCAGGAGATGGTAGTTATTTGCATATTATTACAAATATTACGTAAAAAGCAATTGCAAGATTTGTTAATACTAATATTAGCGAGGGTGAGCGCCTTTTTTAACATTTTAATGGTATTTAAAATGACAAATAACTTGTAACACAACACCGCAAGGATTTATTATGTTATTATGCAAAAATCAACGAAGCGTCATGGGATGAGACAATATTAGCCTACCTAGGAGACGCGGAGTGCGCTTTACAATAGCTTAGCACGAATTTAGATATCCTGCGTATTGGAATCGATAGAACTCACTTTCCTCTTCATTGCGGAACCAATTCCAAAGCGCGGAGCTGCGTCATTTTTTAATTGTAAGCATTTTATTTTTCATACTTTGGCTATACAAAAATTTCAGTTTTTGTTTACTTATGGTATTTTGTTTTTTAAATCACGTAATGAGGATGCAGCCCCAGCCATAACAAGAAAAGACTACAGGGGGTATGTTAGATTCATTAGGTTTCCTTGTGACCAAAACAGAAGCGATCGAGCGCCCGCAACTTAGGGCGAAACACCCAAATTCTAATCTAAAATAATATTTTAGTGTTATGTTGTATGTAAATTTATAATATTGTGAAGAACAGCAAGCTAGTTTTATTAGATTCAATTTATTAGATTCAGAAATTTCAAGTCCGTGCTATTCTAAGCTCACCTTGGGTGTGTTCTAAGCTCACGCGTCTTTTTAAACTGCCTGCTTATGCAATCCTTCGGGTGATGATGTGTATTTGCTCAGTAAATATTGCGTATTAGGATATCGCAAAGATTATTACGTTAAAATCAATGAGGCGTAATACGATGAAGCGATATTTAGCCTGCCCTGGAGATGAGCCCTTGTAAGCTGCCTATTTATGCACTCGTTCGGGAAATGATATAAGCTATTAGTAGAATATTATCGCACACTGATTTTAGAAATAAGTACTTTTTTTGTTTGTTATGGATTATTAAAAGAACTTAAGAGTGAGTATACCTTCGAAATGGCTATTCGTTTTATCATCCCATCCCATCTTCTTATCGTGTTAAAGTAAATCACAAATAATTTAGTATTTTCAATTGAAAGTTAATTGAGGTGTTTAGGTCTATCAATAAATATAACCTAACAACGGTATTTGACACTATTCGGTTCTGTCAGGGTATATTGGATAAATCTTGTTTTAGTTACAACAATAATCATCATCACTCCAGCCGTAAATGTCAAGACCTTTCCCGCAAGGATTCTTTGTTCTATGGGTTCGTTCGTACAACAACAATATGAAATTAGTATTATTTCCGTTCATCCCACTATTTATCCGTCGTAACTATTCGTGTAATGTAAGTATATGCATGTAAACCATACAAATTCGGTCCTTGCCCCCTAGTTACGCATTCCTCCTCGACTTTAATAACTTAGTTCACTCCTCACGCACCAAACGTATTTCTCTCGGCTATCTTCGTTAATAAATGCTCGAATTTGCTCAATTTTGTTAATATCAATATAGGTATACCTATAGTTCTAACTACAAATAATCTTCTTCCTTGTTCTCTTTCCGAAAATCTGCAGCATATCTGTATCTTTTGATTGCGTTGGCTTAGAAGTTTGATTTTTTCAAGATCTAAGAGACAGTAGACCTGAGTATTTGATATGAATTTTAGCTTGATACCTCTACGCGTTTCTGAGCAATAGGGTCTTAAGAGAAAGGCAACCAACTGATCCTATAAATGTTCCGCTTTTTCCCTAAAAAGAAACCTAAAAAACGGAAATATTGACTGTATCTTTTAGGGTATTAAGAGAACTGTAAATATTCACATTTTGTAACCAATATGCCTCAGAATAAGTAATTTATTATATAAAAAATAACTTCTTTGAAAATAAAAGATACAATAACATTTTTATTCATAACAAGAAAGCGCAAACGTAGCTGAGCTAGGGATTACGTCAGCGGCCGCAACGTAAAGATACGATTGTTCAACAGAGAAGAAAAATATTTATCATCCATATATCCAGGTTTTATTGCCCGGGACGTCAGCGACATAAAAAATCTGCAAACACCAGGCATATCGTCTTCGAGTTGGGAACGTGTCGATTATTTTTATATGAAGTGATCTCTTTAGAGGGCTATTTTATTGGCCGCCATAAAGTTTTATTGCGTGAAAGATTCCCCACGAGTATTAAGGACAAACGTACGCTGATGAACCTGACAAATTGTAAGATACATCTTTGGCGACGAGCCAAAAGCCACTGTGAAAATGTACACATTTAACGAATAGGGTTCGCGAGCTACCTAGAACTAATGCGGGTCTGTTTTCAGGAACAACATGTAAGCCAAATGGAATTGAATTATGGGTTATGGAATCCTTCTGAGCATACATATTAGGGTAGTTTGGTGTATTAAGTAGGTACGTTACGCATGAAGTCGGATTGTCATGGACGGCTGAATATTATGGTCGGGTACACAGCAATATGTCTGTGGTTGCTAGACTCTGGTTGCACTAATGGATTGGATAGAGATGTCTTGAATTTCGATTGGAATATGTTAAGTAGTTTCTTGATAGATCAGGATACATATAGGAATCTTCGAATCTTAAATATAGAGAGCATGTGTGTATATTGTCGTTCACATTTTTTTCATTTATGGCTGGTTATATATAATACATTTTGATTTTTGTTTTTATTGATGTATGACCATTACCTCAGAACATAAACCGTTTCCTTTTCAATAATAGAATAGAAAAACGCCTTAAACAAATTCCTAGATCATCTTAATTTATCTCTATATAAATAATCATTTCCAAATATTTATTTTTAGGTTAAAGTTGGACTTTTTTATAAATTTGAATTTAGTTAGTAAGTAAATGAACATTTTTTTCTTAAACTATTCTTTAAAATTAAAATCACGTTTTTAGCCAGTATATCCTAATGCGTAACTCAAGGTTTTATGTGTCCCGATAAGAGTAATAAACGAATCTCGAATATGCGTATAAGATAAGGAAAAACAAGTAGGTACATATTTTGTCAAAGAACGTACCATAGTCCGTGTCACACAGGGTAAATTACGGCCATCCCTGCGAAACAACCGACAACTCTTAATTTAAATAGAACACATACATTGACCAGAATTTGGCTTATTTGGAAATTTCCAGTTTGGAACAAACTTCGTAACCAGTAGACATGTAACAGAAACAATACGGTTTCGACATTGTTGTTTGTTTCATTCGGATGTTTAATTCTAGTTAATTATTTTGGAAAATATTATAACTCGTTTGAAAATAGAATACAATTAAAATACTGGCCGATGTGTAATCTGTTAACAAAGCTCTATTGAACATTTTATTTGAAGAAGGAATGGATCAATGCTGAGGCGTAAGCTATGTCAAATATGTCTATGCCTTTAGGTAGTTGGCCATTTACACACACGAAAACCAACCAACCTACTTTGAGTTTCAAATTACATTTTCACATACTGGAAACAGGAGGTTGATAGGTTGTTAAAATGAGTATAAAAAATGTAATATTGGCTAAAGAATCAAGTTTGGTATCTGTAGGTCAAAATCAAATCTATCGAACGAGATTTCGTATTTATTATGTTTTTTTCTGGGCAAGTACTTCGTAATTCGTTGTGTAAGTTTTTGATGATTTGAATACTATCACTAAGTTAGTTTTATTTTTCTGAATTAAATATGTTACGAACAAAAACAGCCTAAGATTTACATAAGCTTTGACTGGGTTCGTAAATATTTTCTTTTTTGTTACAAAGAAACATGGATATTGATGCGAAAATAATTCGTCTAACTCGAAACTTATTTAAATAGACTACGATACGACGTTGCGATGCATGGACGTATCTACAGTGGGCGGCATTTATCTCTCTTTATGCGGGTTTTGCAGATTTTCAAAAACTTATGAATGTGGTTGCGTGCATGGGCTTAGTTAGGATTTAATTAACCGACCGCCAAGGAAGTTTATGTTTCGCGCGTATCATGTTTGTTTGTAAATTTCTTTATTACATCGTATTTTCTAAACGATTGAATGGATTTCGACACTCGAGATATTGTTAGGTTTGTTTCGAAAGCTCAAGTGTTAATACAGTCGGGTTTTTTAATGTTTTAAACAATACTAGTAATACAAGTTGATTGCATATTTTAGTGACTAACTTTAGGCAGGATTTTCAGTGTAAGACATTGTTAGTTTCGTGTTGAGAACACGCTAACGCAAAAATATAAGAAAGAAAAAACTATTTGTAGCTAGTGCAAGGGGTGCTCATCCCTACAAGATAATGCACAATTCCAGTCTCGCTGCGGCCACGATGAATGTAACTTCATAGAAACTAATAAATTAAAGGTTTGTGCTAAATCCCGTTAATATTAATAATTATCTGCGTAAAGGTTTTATATTTAGTGACAGCTATTGTTACTAATATGTTGATTTCCACCTCTTCTGATTAGGTGCGTTGGAAGCACGCAAAGGACTTTACAATAACCACTTTTAAGTTATGTTATTTATTGGTCCCAAAAAGTTCATATTGACACACCTTTACAGAAATTTTGAGGGTAAATATACACGCTATATAACGACAAGGAAATCCTTCCCAGCTAAATAGGGTACAAGTCAAAGAGACATAATAGATGTACTTGGAGAAGGAAAACTTCGTATAAGTTTCGGCAGTAAAACTACGGTACCCTACACTGCGCTTGGCCAGACATGCACTTGGCACTAGTTATAGAAGTCAACCTAATAACAGAAAAATGACGTATAGATAAAAAAATCGGGGCATATCATCCTAGTACTAAGTCCTTATCGAGCTTTTTTACTTTTGCCCCATCTGCAACTAAATGCTGGGTACGCCCATGTTACCGTGAGGGGTAGCGAGTTGCATAATATTGTCATGAAATAAGTTAGATACGCATGACTAATCAAGTTTGTGAAGGTATACTTCTTTGATAATATCGTAAGGAAAACTCACTTACTTTGGGGCTAGCTCAAACTGTGTGATTTTTACGTATATATGATTACTTATATAAGAATAATTTATTAGCCCCTTTAATGGAATGTGCCTACAGGTATATTAATATTTAAGCATTTTTATCAGATACACATTCCTTGCCACAATACATACCTATATACATAGATTTAAAAAAAACTTTATACTTCTATGCCATTATTATTTTATTTAGTAACAGTCTATACAACGTGATTTTGAATCTCCTAGCTTTATTGGAATCTCAGAATCAGAATCCCTAATGAAATATAGAATTGCAAGAAAAAAAGCTGAAAATCGAAAAAAAAATTAGGGTTTCCCATACAAAGTCGCCGATCAGCTGGACGAACTTATATGGAAAGTCAATTTGTTTTTTCGGTTTTTACCTTTTTTTCTTGCAATTCTGTATTCCATTAGGGATACTGATTCCCAGATTTCAATATAGCTAGGAGTTTCAAAATCTTGCTGTATATCCAATTGTTTATCAACCGACTTCACGCGAATTGGCAACGACTTGGATCGGAAGGGAATTCAACCGATAGATACGTTACGTCCAAATCAGTTGAGGCATTTAGAATAGAAATTATGGTGAAATAAAGAAACCAACCAAGAAAAAAACCGCATAAAATCCATTGCGTAGCTTTAAATATCTAAACATACACTATGTACTATGTAGTAATGTTGTATCTCTAGAAACCCTCAAACACCGATAGATAAAGTACGAAAATGGTTCCTATAAATAACAAAGTGGTTCCTAAGTGAAAAACGCACCTCCAGGAATAGCGAACAAAGAGTGAGATAGCACGGCATGCAGATATCTATTTCACGTTTTTATTATACTCTGGTGTATCGTTATTTCCGTCTACTTTTCTCCACTTTATCTAAGGATTTTTTCTCGCTTCCATTACTGTCGCGCTGTGGTTTCTCCCAGAGGAATCATCCGGGAAAGTCATTAATAAATATCTCGCTGGTCCGGTGTGTCATTTTAAAAAAGAAAAAGTACTTAAATGTTTCATATCAACTAATAGGGTTAAATTTTGAATATAAAAAAATATTTTGTATTATCTCTATCATCTGAGCGTTGTAATTTGTATCCTCAGCCGTGAGGCCCGGGATACGCTTCACACTGTAATAAGATATGGCACAGGTTTTTCGGCCGGCTGCCTGCCTGATGCCATCTCTTCTTGGTTAGCGACAGAACCGCGGACAAATACCTGTGGGAATGGAGTACAAGTATTTGTCCGCCGGGGATCAAACCCGGTGTCCCTCTTGTAGTGTCTAGCGTGTTAACCACTGCGTCACGTCGGCCATTTTGTATTGTGAAATTTTTTATTTATTTGGAAATAAAATTACAACTCGCATTAACATGCGTTAATTATTTTTATCCCTTTATTGCTCAGCTTATCCAAAGGTAACCTAATTTTCCCAGCTAACTTCTTAAAGGGATTTTTATTGGTAGCTTTACAGAAATATTGAGTACCTATGCTACATTTTAAGCCGAAGTAATTGAATAATTTCCATAAATGCTTAATAATGATAATGAAAATGATCGAGGGAGTGGGAGAAAATCTGAGAAATCATATAAGTAGATGCGACTAGCAACCCATCACTATTTTGATTTCGTTTACTCCCACTAATGCTTACTAATATGCTAAACGTGGTTTCTCTGTATACCTCGCAAGGGAAAAAGACGTGATATAATGTATGTATAAATGCATAAATCATTAGGTATTTAAAAAAAGATGTTAATTTTAATTTAAGGTGTCCTTTAAGTAGATAAATACCCGTTTACCAATCTGTTTATCCGCGGAGATTATGCAGGGACTCGAGGTCATTTTGATAGAGACGTTTTTAAAAGGGTATTTTTGTGGGTTGAAAAGTAATCTGTATAAGTCAGAGAGAAAAGAAAAATATTTTGATCATAAAACCAAGAGAGGTGGTCGTTTTGATTTATGGTAGAGCCTCAGCCTAATATAATACAGAATACTAAAGCCAGAATTGTTGCGAGTTTTCCTAAAATTATTTATATCAGGGTGATGCGGAGGAGGCAATAATTCGCGAGTGTTTTTTGGCACATGGGCTCCTACTAAGGCACTCTAAATGAGTTTCATTCTCGACAAGACGTGGCTCGGAGTTCGGGGCACATCGCGATGCCGCCCTCCATTACTCCTGTCTCACTGCTCTTCATTTATAAAGCTCGCTTATTGCTTATGCCGTCACTCATATTAATGATATGTTGTTTTAAATTTTCTACATATGCACGGAGCTATACTGGGAGGTTAATAAACGGGATTGTAAGTCGCAAAGGCTAATAAATGGCGCTATTTGCGCGTGTTAAAATGTTACTCACAGATGTAATGGGGTTAGCTTTTTGTGCCCGTACTAAGAATACGGGAATGGCAATATGTATTGCGGGAATGGGAGCAGATATGAAATATGCAGCGTCTAAAACGAGTGCTGGGGACTAAATGGTGTGTTTGTACTTATATGAGGTAATAAAAAGAAGTGAAAGAAATAAAGGTTGTGAAGGCATGTGTATTAGCAAAGAAGCGCTAAAAGAGAATCATATTTTATTTTTATAAGATTTTTTGCATCATAATGCTGTTCTGTTCGGGTGCGTATTGTTTGATATAATAACAAATTCTATATTTTCATTTCAATAAAGTTCAAAAGATATAATGTTTACATGACATAATCATTACCGATTATATTCTTAAAAGCTATAATATACATAAAATTTTTAATTTGAAAAGCATAAACCCTTTATTTATAACGTTTATGAACACTAAATATCACTTGTTATACAAATTGTGCAGTATATGCCAAAATGTATACCATTCAAAAAGTATACTATTTAAAATAAATATCAATCAAAATCTATAGAAATCAAAATGTATACGTATTAAAAATATAAAACTGAGAAAATATACCAGCTAATTAGTATATACCCATGTCTATTTTGCGAATTTGAATAATTCCAGTAATACTTACAAAGTAATTCGCGCAAGGTCATTCATAACTTCATTAAACCAAGAATTAATTAACCTCACAGGATTAAAAAAAAAAAACTATAACTAACAAAAAAATATAACAATATTTTATTGTATGTAAATATTATGACAAAGTATAAAATAAATAATAAAAAAATGTGATACATACAAAATGCGCGCGCATTTTGTATGTATCACAATTTTTTTCAAGTAGAAAGATAACTTTCTATATTTTTTGTACATAATAATAATGTATTACAATTATTTTTAATAATACCTATTTTATCTTATTTTTTTAAACTTATATTAGAGGCTATAGCTCGAAGAAATTCACACTCGAAATATTCAGATTTAAAAAAAAAAATTGTGATACATACAAAATGCGCGCGCATTTTGTATGTATCACAATTTTTTTCAAGTAGAAAGATAACTTACTATAATTTTTTGTACATAATAATAATGTATTACAATTATTTTTAACTAGCTTTTGCCGGCGGCTCCGCCCGCGTCAATGTCGATCCCTCGGGAATAGTACTTTTTCCCGGGATAAAAGGTAACCTATGTCCTTCTCCCCACTCCAGAGAACTTGTATGCAAAATTTCATGATGATCGGTTCAGTAGTTACGGCGTGAAAGCGTATATAATATTAGTAATGATAAGGATAAGGATAATATCTATTTTATCTTATTTTTTTAAACTTATAGTAGAGGCTATAGCTCGAAGAAATTCACACTCGAAATATTCAGATTTTCGTTAAATATATTGCAGTCTTTCTTTTTGTTTTAATATTATTTTAACCCTTTACATTATAACTACTTTAAGTAAAATGTATACGATATCTTCGCCAATTGTGAACCGGTTTTTTATTTTTTTATATATGAAAACCTTTACTACCAAGTTAGTCCCATTTTAACTTGGTGAACATATGATGAAGAACTTTGGAAATATGGAATTAACTCCTAAAATAAAATTGAATTCGGTTGTTTTTTTTTAAATTTAATTATTAGTTATGTATTGAAAATCTTCTACCAATTAATTCGTATAACCAATGATCCGTAATAATATGTATACATAACGTTCATTATACATAACAACTAATCGATTTTTTAAATTTTATAGTAATAAAACGGTATTACAATGGTTTGATATGTTAAATAATTGTTATAATAAAAGATATTAGGTTTTTTATACTTATTTCTTTCGATTTTTATCTTACTTGATAATTATACTGACCAAAATTATGTATTTCGTTGATATATATCTTAAAAGATATATATTTTGTGTTTATATGTTATATTACTTACCCTGTTCTGTTCTGATATACTTAGTTGTAGGGTAGTTGTGGCAGTTAGGTGACGCAAGCCTTAATGCGTATAAGAGGAATGGGATATGGTGGAGATTTTCGACACCGAGGTTTGAAGCGCGGTAGCTCAAATGGCAGAGCATAGGTCGTACAAAGCAGAGATCGCAGGTTCAAACCGCCTGCGTGGAATCATTTCAACATTTTTATATCTTAATTTAATTATAGAATAATATTTTCTTTGTTTATATACCAATCAAATTCTTTTTATAAAATACAGCCAGATATTCAGCTAATGTAGCGTAAAGCGATAAACAGAAAATAGGGTAATGTATTTGCTTGCGGTTTAAAAGCGGGAACGGAGGTCATTAGAGTATCATTAACTATCATGAGATGCTAAACTTCACTCCTGGCGATTTTTATTTATTGCAGATTTTATGAAGACCATCGCAGGGTCAGAATAGAATACAAACCGTTTTATTAGTACCAAAACATTATACAGGTGAAATTTAATTTATTAGCATACGTTTCAGGAGTGACTCAGACCACGAATCTAAACAACTTTCATTATGGGACCAACTTCGACATCGTGAAAAAATTATCTGCTTTTCATACAAAACTGGGCTAAAATCTATGGAACAGCTGACTTTTTTTGCAATTTCGGAGTTGGTCCCATAGTGAAAGTTGTTTAGATTCGTGGTCTGAGTCACTCCTTAAAAGTTTGCTAATGAATTCAATTTCACCCTGTATATGCACGCACGACTCATTACGTGCCGTAATTTCGTACACGTTTAGGTTGATTATGACCCCGTAGCTATATTTACATCTTGGAATAGAATAACTAATAGATCATAAAACCGTTGGGTAAGAAACTTGACTTCCTAAATATATATACAATAACTAGCTGACTTGAAAGACATTATTCTGTCTTAACTATAAATAAACTATCAAACGACTCGCAATACGATGCTAAGGTTACATTTAAAAAGATAATTTGTTTCTTAGTTGTTTTTGTTTTCCGCGCAACTTTCTTAATATTTTCTTTCATTAGAACCCGTCCTTAAAATAAACACGACAAAAATAATAGGCTAAATCGGTCCAGCAGTTCACACGTGATGCCTTAACTAAGATAAATAGGGATTCATTTTTATTTATATATGTTTGGCGAGCTCCGTGGCGCAGTGCTTAACACGCCAGCCTGCGACACAAGGACCCCGGGTTCGATCCCCGGTCAGGTCAATGATGAAAATGATCTTTTTCAGATTGTCCTGGATATTGGATGTTTATGTATATATGTATTTGTTATAAAATATAGTATCGTTGAGTTAGTATTCCATAACACAAGTCTCGAACTTACTTTGGGGCTAGCTCAATCTGTGTGATTTGTCCGTATATATTTATTATTTATTTATCATTTGTATACTGCGTGTAAATTGACCCTCGACATTCCCTTAACGGGGTGACTCAGCCCATCAATATGAGCAACTTTTCCTATCGAAACAAAGATGTGAACTCAAAAAAAAAATTCGACATTCCCACACACTGGTCGGGTGGTAGAACTCTTTTGTATGGAAATGCCGACTTTTTGAGTTCCCAGCATTGTTCCCATATTAAAAGTTGTTCATATTAATGGGCTGAGTCAACGTCGAGGGAACATTTACACACTGTATAGATAGGTAATTATTTATAAAATTACTTACCAATGAAGAACCAGACGTACGACTTTCCATACAGCCGATGTTTGTATACTTCACAAAGAACACGCCTCGCTGCCACTACGTAGAAGAGGCCAACTATGACCCTCGCGTCCTGCCGTCGAAGGTTGCGCACAGCATCAGCCGGGTCAGACAGGAACGACTGCCGCGTCACGATCTCGATGCCTGATTTCTTGCAGTGGGCTTCCAGATCTTCTACGGTCTGTTGGAAAAAGGTACAATTATTTTCTTTTCTACACAAAAGCAGGCAGACCAGGATACATACCGGGTGTAAATTTGCCTGCGACAAACCGTTATGGGGCGACTCAGCCGATCAATTTAACTTAAATAATACTGGTAAATCTTAAATTTATATTATTAGGCGGGTTGAATACTTTTCTACGGGAATGTCAAAATTGTATGATATTGATCCTATAGGAAACGTTGTTTATATTGACTGGCTGACTCGCCCTTTCAAGAAAATATTGACATTAAATTAACACACAATATATGTGGAGGAGCCCATGCCCATGGATATCAACAACACCACATCACCATACTCAGAAATTCCCTATCAAGGATGATGATAGAGAATCACATCACGAAAGAATTTTCTTTATTTCATCAAAAAGAAGAATATAGTATATTTACTGTGACAAAGATCTAAATAATATCTAGTTGTTCCTGCACTTTTACTACCCTAAAAACAACAATCTGATGGACACTTGCAAGACAATAGGCTAGTTTCCTAAAAAAATATAATTAGTCCGTCAGTTAGATATTCAAAAAATATTGGACACGTATTTTTTCTTTTGTCGATTAAACAAAAAAGTATAAAGATATAGCCCTTTGAAGTTCCGTGTGACGTCATAGTTTGCTACGATTTTTAGCAAACTTTGACGTCACGAGCCCCCACTACTGAACTTTGACACGCTTTATCTTTATTATATATTGCTTATTAGACGAAAAGAAAAAATACGTGTCCAATATTTTTGGATTATCTAACTGACGGACTAATTGTTATGTTATTATTACGACCCAGGAAACTAGCCTATTTGTCATTAGATTGCCTTACTCTTATTTACTGAACAAGATAAAAATATTTAACTTATACCAGACAGGTAGTATTACTTATTATTTACATATGAAAGTAAATAATATGTTTTTGTAATCTACAATAAAATACTTTTCATTTGATTCCAAACACATTTTTTTATAAAATACTCGTCTTTTTGCACTCTAGAGGTCGCCATTTTCGATTTGGTGCGACGTTAGATAGCCTTTAATCTGAGGACGCTTAAGACGCACCGAAAGATATGTCATGTATCAAGTTGCTTCGGGTAGTTTAAAAGATAGGAGATAACATACAAACATACATAAATAGCGGCCGAAATTATATACCTCCTTAAAGGTCGGGGAAAAGTGTCACTCCACGCTATACGTAAGAATGTATTTTTTTAAATTTATCGCCATCATGATGCTGTTTCCCACCTACAACAACAAAAGCTATCTCCCATCTAACCTCATAAATTCTAAAGGAACTTCAATGTGTTTTCAGACAAAGTTCAGCGCGTATCTACCATCCAATTAGAGTCAAGATGACATAAAAGAAATCTTTTGAATTCCTCGAGATAAGGTAAGTAATAACGTTAGAGGAAATCCGACTAACAAACAAGATCACTTCCTTCACACACCCACATAATGAACCTACGTTTGAACGTAATAAAGTGGATGTTCTTATAGCTGACGGAATAGGGGAACTTTTTCCGTCATTCAAATCCGTCATTATTATATGAACATTTGAGCAATTTTCCTCACGAACTGTTGTTTATTGGCGTGAATTTCTTTTCATTACGCTGACTTTATTAAAAGCTTAAAGATTTTATGGACATAGCTAAATTGAATACACTGTATCCTGCAGTACATGTATGGTACAATAGATTTTTGATCAATTCAAGGTGTACATCTTATCGAGTGTGTTAAAAAGCATGTGATGTAGGTGCCATCCAGTGAACACTTTAATTTTACACAGTAAGACCATGTTTCGTCGCAATGTTTTCCTTCGCATGTTGTGGTTTCACAACCATAAGCCTAAGTACAAACTTAAAGTTGCATGTCGCGCTGAACGACATTTCAACCCAAACTTGTTATTATTGATCGTACGCATTTTATGTATTAATTTTTAATAGAGTAGTTTCTTCGGTCAAAATAATAATATTAAAATAGGTCCGTCAGTGAGAAAATCTAAAAATATTAGACAAGTATTTTTTCTTTTGCCAATTAAACGAAATATTACAAAGGTAAAGTGCGTTGAAATTCATGAATAGGGGCTTTGACGTCACAGTTTGCTAAAAAGTGAAGCAAACTGTGACAGACATAACACGGAACTTTATCAAGCTATATCTTTATCATTTTTTGTTCAATTAACAAAAGATAATGTGTGTGTCCAATATTTTTGATTATCTACCTAACAGACTAATTATATTTTTTAGGCAACTAGCCATTGGAATACACAGATTACTCAGGTGTAACCTTTAGTCGTCAGTTCTGCGCCTGGCAGAGATAGCCACGATTTTCTAAATTTGTGTAATGGCCGTTGTTGAAAGGCTCCCGGTTAAAAAAAAATAATTTTTTTTTACTACAAACTTTTAATGTAACTACTGTTGGAAATAGAAGTGCGGTTGGTTTATTTTAATTTTTATAATGCGTGATCTTATTAGTATAGGAGTTGTAATAAAACAAATTATAAAATATACTGCTTTCATTTTATTGTTAAGGTTTTTAAGTTTAGAAATGATTAAAAAGTCACATAATTGTTTCATTGAATATTTTATTCAGATACCTATTTCTTTACTGTTTAAAATTACACCAAATAAGTATGTAATTTGTGTGTTTAACAGGTGTTTTTAGTAATTATTTTTTATTTATTCTTTTAATCATACTGCCTTCGACACTCACTCAAGTTTCTTGTAATGGCCACCGCCGCTTATAAAACTGTTTATATGATGGTCTCATAGAACCGTTTTATTTATTTTCCAACTAAAAATTTTCCACATTATTATAATAATTCTGTAAACTATAAATTTTACAAAAATACTGACTGTGAAAACAGGAGGCCGCTTCAAACCCACTAATGCAGAAAACCCCGGAGCTCTAATTACATTGACTCCAACGTGAAAGCCGTGCCATTCATCCCAGCCACTATACCCCCTCGTTACGCGCGCTCTTTATTTATACAGCGCGAATAGCTATTTAGCTGTTTATAGTTCTCACTATACAAAAACTTACATGCGCTGAGAGCATAGCAGCGCAGCACTTAAACGTAAAATTGTGTAGGGAGTTACTAAAATAACTTACCTATAGATATAAGTTAGCGCACCATTCACCGCAGCCAGTATGCCACTCTCGTTACGCCCATTACAAATAGCTGCTCTTCGTTTAGTTATTACCAAACAAAAATGTAACTGAGTGCATATTATCACATAAAGTTTAAGGTTTCTATCGCTCATTAAATTTTTAATTGTCTATCTAAGAAAAAATTGTATATATGACGGTCTTATAGAACCGCTTTCATTATTTTATGACAAAAAAATTGCCACATTATTAAAATAATTTTATAAACTATACATTTAACAAAAATACTGACTGTGAAAACAGGAGACCGCTTCACCTCCACTTATGCAGAAAACCCCGGAGCTCTAATTACATTGACTCCAACGTAAAAGCCGTGCCATTCACCGCAGCCACTCCTCGTTACGCGCGCTCTTTATTTATATACAGCGCGAATCGCTATTTAGCTGTTTTCAGTTCTCACCATACAAAAACTTACATGCGCTGAAAGCACAGCATGCAGGGAGTTTTAAAATAACGTTCGGTTTTTTATTTTCATTTATTTTTCGGCAAAGTTCATGAAACTAGCACTCAGCTACGATTTATTTTTACGTAAGAAGTATAATTTGATTTCCTATAAATATTCTATTTTTTTTAACACCGCGTCGAATTATCTTATCACATATTATCTCGTAGGGTATACGTATTCTAAACATGCGTATATCTTCAATAATATCCACTATTTGGTAGCTGCATTTAATTTAGTTCTTACCATACAAAAGTGTAACTAAGTGAACATAACATACTATCACTTAAAGTTTAAGGAAAGTTAGCTATCAAATCAAGTGCAAATCGGGATTCGCGCACGAAGGGTTCCATACCATTATCTATAAAACGGCATAAAATCATGTCTGTAGTATGGGAGCCCTTCTTCAATATAAATTTTATTTTAATTATATAGGTATTTATTTTTAAGGTGAATAATATAACTCAATATTCTGTGAATATTTTAAGCGTCTTCCTGTTGTCGTTATTAATATCGAGCAAAAACGAGAAAAAGATCATGTTTTTGCTGGTTGATGGACAGACAGACAGACAGCAAAGCTATATAAATAGGATCCCGTTTTTACTCTCCGGGTACCCTTGATAATTCCCAAGCTCTAATTATATTGTATTGTATATCCAATAAGAAAGTCGCGTCAGTCACTGCCTGCGGCCCGTATACTCCTCATTACCTACGCGCGCTCTATAAGTTACTGTTTTCAGTTTTTACCAAACAAAACTAAAAGGCGCTGAGAGCTCAGCATGAGAATTTATTCTGGATACGAGTTTCTAAACCAACATTTTCTTTGCATTTAATTTCCATTTATTTTTCTTTTCATTATCTAGTTACTTAGTTCTCAACTGGAGAACACAAGTAGATATTATTATTAAATAAGATTAATTACGTCAGAATCACATTGTAATTATAAATTGACATGATCAGAAGCGTTGGTCAGGCGTGTCATCCTCAAGTGCTTGGTCGGTGTTTGCAAGTATGGCATCGTGTAGAAGCGCCAGGTCTCCCGAGCTGCTACTTGCTTTTCGCCCATTCATCCGAGTAAGTAGTATCCTAAAACTTTCAATCCCATCCCATATCCAACAAATTCCTATCCTTCTTTAACTAAAAAATGCTTCTGATGGGCGTCGGAAGCGCAACGAGCCAAATAAATTGCATTTGCCAACCCGCCTGCCAAGTGTGGTGAGTATGGCAATATCCTCCAATGGATCGAAAATTCCTTGGGAATGGCCTTTGTCCAGCAGTGGACTTCTTACAGCTGAAATGATGATGAGAATAATGATCAATAGTTTATTTATTTTGTGATTTAACATTACCTATAGGGAAACCGGGGTTACTCGTTATCTCTCTGTTAACAATTTTTCTCATTGAAAAACTCGACATGCGCCGAGTGCACAGCAACCACAGCAATTAGGCCCTAAATGAAAATTAAATTCTGTACTTACACGAGTTTTAATTTAAAAAATTTTTTTGTATTCTCTTCTATCTCAGCTTAGTTTTCTTTCTTTTGCCCTGGCTTGTGTTGTTAAATAGAATATTTCGATCACTTAGATGAATTAAGATTACATTACAAAAGTAGGTAGATACTTAAATTATCTAATCAATGCTATGTACATATAACAACATCATAATTGAAATTCTATAACATTAAATTACCATAGATACTTATATTTATCAAGAAAATACAAGATAAATATTTCGTACAAGGGAAAATATTGGTATAGGTGCAATAGTACCCACAATATCGTAGTTCAGCGGTATTCAGACATAATACAGAATCCTCAAAGTAACTTTAAAAGGATAGTTACCGTCTTTTCTTTACCTTTCATTAAATTTTCAAAGGGATCCAAACATGCCTTAAAACGTAGCCCATTAAGTTCTATTTCTGGTAAACGGGAGTTAAACGGCGAGTGAAATCACCACAGTATCAAACTGTCGTACAATAAAGAAAAGTTGATATCTGTAGCGAAAAAAGTACAACGATGTCTCTTATAATATCTAATGTATACAGTTTCAGAAAAGGATTTGGGCGACTTTGCACAGTTTCATATGTAGTTATCATAATATGGAGGCAAGGCTTGAGTAACAGCGCTATTTCCATAGTATTCGCCGCGAAACGATACGAGGGCATCGGATTCAGAGGCTGTTAGTGAGCTCTTGAATTTCCGACCTTTGGATTTTATCATACGGATGAAATCGACATAAATCGGGCCTTGTTCGTAGCAGACAGAAAAAAAATAAGCTTCAGTATAAATTGTCAATGCAAAAAGCAATATTTAGTTTACTCTTGTGAGCTTGCTCCATCGGCCAGGAGTGATTATTATTTCTCCTCTGACGGCAATGTATGTTTCTTGAGGGTTGCAGAGACAGTTAATCTTAAACATCTTAATATGATGGCTTATGGAGATTTTTGGTATATTGCGGTAGGGGAAATGTTTAACGCCAAAACTCTTTTCAACATTAGTCTTATAGGAAAAGTTGTTCATAGTAATGGACTTAGTCACCCCTTTAAGGCAACGTCGAGGGGACATTTACATGCTGAATATAATCCAAGCTTCTAACCTACCGAGATCATAATGTGCACAATCCGTAATATGACTGTTAAAAGAACCTCAAGCTACGGTCGTTTGTCTATAGAAAGACATAAAAAAAATATTATGCGAAAACTTCCTTAGCTAAGTTTACATGAATATCTAAATAGGTATCAACTTCATATAACATTACTAACTCCATAAATGTATACGTCTCCGCAAAGATATTACCATCCTTTCAAATATGTATATCCATCTTCCATTTTGCATAATCGAGCCACTGTTTACGGTTTGCGGATGAAAAGTCAATTTCCTTCAGACCCACACTAGCAATAAATATGTGTAAATGCCCACACTCATCCGTCCCTTTATTTATCGATATGAACGTACTGTTCATATATTTTTTTCTTTATATTCGCTTTATCTAGATATTTTGATAATGAGCTTGACTGCCTTCAAAATCGAGTGTTCTGTAAGTTTCATTAAAATAAAGTTCTGAATAGGTCGTAATGATTCTAAATAAGCAGCATCACAAAAATGATATATTTTATTATAAATACCTATATTATATTATATATACCTACGACATTCCCTTATACATTACATTAATCTTTAAATTTATGTTAAAAATTTTACCAACTTTTAATTATTTTTTTCTTAATCAATTAATTAGTTTAACTGATTGTATATTGTACGTCTAAAACAGACAGGTCGCAGTGACACACGACATGTAATTATTATCTTATAAACAATAATAAACGTACCACAATAAAGATATTTTGTATTATTATTAAAATATACGTATCAGTTTGAAAAATCTTTAAACGAAGTATTTAGTACTTTAAAAATAAAATAGGTACTATCAATGTTATTGACAGGTGCTCTTCAAGGATTCTTTATTTTTATTTTTTTGCCTACGCAGAACACCTATAACTCAGCAGTCTAGTGCTGGGATATATTATTTGTTTTTCAGCCCCCGTAGCCCGCGTGACATTGGTTATCTTCATCTTGTTTTCCGTAATATTAAAGGGCGACGTAGGAATAGTTTACCGCGCGATTTAAATGGCGTCGCGGGCGCCATGCTACGGGTGCAGAAAGTTTTAAGGTTTATTCCTCAGATCTGGTGCTTGGGAGCCGGGGCAACATGTTTGTTTTCCGATTCTTACTATAAAATATATTTGATTTTTTTTTACGTTCACCTAACTAAAATCAACTCCCTTAGGACATGCTTTTACAAGAAAGTGCTTTTTCTTGTAGTTGTTTTGTATAGAATCATATAACATAGTCAATTGATTAATATGTTCTATTATATTGAGATCGATATTTTGGTTTCGGGTCAGAAAGCATAAAGATTAACACTTTCTTTGATGTATGATTGTTTGGCATAATTTTGTTTATAAATTGCTATGAGTTACAATCTTTTATGCGAATTATATTTTATGCCAATTAAAATATGCCAACCCTAAACCCTATTTATTTCATTTGTCCATTTAGGTAAATTTAAAGTCGTTTAGAATTGTTGTATAAAGAGTTATCGAAAGCCAATCACTAACAACGTTTGTCAATCGACAGACAGTGCTTAGCGTGACATGCTCCACTCGATACCGATGTACAAGTACATAAATGCCTACCAAACGACTCCAGTCACGCTATGGCCGATCACGGCGTGTCGTGGTACCGGGGCAATCACTTCAACCTGTATTACCAACTCTCAAATATTTACCCCTTAAGCCAAATAAACCCATATACACCGCTTTAATTTCTTAGTCATTTTTTCTATTAACCATTTATACATTATTAATAAATAACAATTAAGAAATGATTGATATGATAATATTTACTCATTCTTCATTAAAAATATATTGATAAACTAAAATCTTAATTTCTCTTTCAATTATTCTCAATCAATAAATATGAAGTCTTAATGTAACGTCCCTAAAATCTCCCACCTAACTTATTTTTCCCCTAAATTTGAGGAGGAAACCCCACTTACAACACATACTCACTCCAGCAATACGTATTATCGCTGTCTCTTCCACAGGTTGAATCGAAAGTTAATGTGTTGTAAAGATAATGTAACGTACGTTTCCAATTGTCTTCACAAAGATTGTGTTCATGTTCAAAAAGATTCATAATGGATCAAGATAGAATAGGTTCGATATTAGAATCCCATTAAAACCTTAATCGCAGTAGTAAATTGTGTTATTCAAAACGATGTACTCGATAACTTTGATAGCTTGATTAGACAAAAGATTTATTTATGTTATCTATACTTATCTATACAATTTTCTTTATTTACATGTTAATTTATAAGCATTAGGGACTAAATCACAGAATATTATTTATATCTAAATCAACTTAAAAAATAATACTAACTAACAACTAGAGCTAGTATAACTGTATAATATGTACACTAAATAAAAGTTATCTATAAATAAAAAATGTCACGCAGATCATTGCCTTCCGGTAGAGTGCCTAAAAGTCTGGCCGCATTGCCACGTTGGATGGCAATGCTAATGCGTTGTGCAAAAAAATTGCCAGGCCTATGGTCACCAGATACCTCGACCAGTCGCTTATTTATGGTTTTAAATAATTTATGAGCTGAAGGGCCCCACGGACCCATAGTCTCCACCCCAAACGGCTCAAATATGTAGCCATTGCCAAGGCATGCATATTTGTGACGTTTGAGGGACTCGGCGGTGGCCGCAGCTGCGCCAGCCTTAGAACTAGTGCCATGGAGGTGGGAAGGCGCGAGTGTGTCAACACACGTGACGTCCCACACTAATGGCCTCCCCAATCTCCAGGGCACAAGAGTCATGCCATCTGGTCTCTTGCCATCATCTCGCGCCAGGCCATTTGGTTCCAAAACAGCTGGTAGCTCGATGGTGACAAGAGCACGGTGGATAATGTTGTTCAGGTTGGCATGGCGAGCTATGCGGCCAGCGCTCCTGGAGCATGAAAGTCCGTGGCGTCCAAACTGGTCGACAGCATCACCGCAGAGGCAATGATGCGGGACATTAGTGAGGGCTCCTAAACGTAGACACGTCGCTAAGCGGAAGGTGTGGTCATCTAGGAATGTACCCAGGTTATAAGACGGTAAAGCCGGTACTAATATTATAAAGAGAAAAAATATTTATATATATAAAATATAATATAATATTAAAATATTTTTTATGTATTTGTTTGTGACGGCTAAACTTAAATACTGCTGAACCGAATTGAAAATTTATATTACTTATAGAATAGCCCATCATCATCATCATCATCATCAGGTCTTTTTAGTCTCCACTGCAGGAGCATGACCCTCTCTGTACTACCGGAGCCATACTTGGCCAGAGCAGACAGAGGCTTTAGCCAACACTGTCCTCGCTGGCGAAAGGCACATAATTAGCGGTTAATATAAATTTTCATTAACGTGGACCTAGTCGCAACAAAAGAGATGGTAACTATTAAATAAGTTAAAAGTTATTTTTGAAACAAGCTTTGCCGTTGGAACCCTCTTGTATTGCTATTTGACTTAGAAGGAAATGCAAAAATTTTACTCAACTAAGTACTTTTAACTCTATGATCATTTCGACTGTAATTAACTTTACAGTTTATCATAAATACAACAGATTAAATCTTCGACAACTACACATTACTCAATATTTTATCTTATCTTAATAGAGAGCTTATGTGTTTAGTGTGTCTCTGCTGTCCGAGAATTCCGGAATTGTTAATTAATCTCTATAAGAGCTAGAGATGAATTCCTGTAGTGTGTCTGAAATCGACTATAAAATTAAACACCGGTTACACCCACACAATAAGTTTCCGGAACTGGCCACTTACATAAACAATATTTAAAAATTTATTGCAACATTTGAAAATAGAACTCTTTGGCTGTAGAATGCAGTTTGTTTCATTTGACTGTCTTTTGTTTTTACCTTGTGGCGCCATTTAAAAAATTGTGTGTCTGCATCAACATGGATTTAACTCGGGAAAATTTTCGTAGTATGATTTTCTACGATTTTAAGTGTAATTTGACAGCTCAACAGAGCATCGCTCGGCTTGAAACAGCTTTTGGCAATGAAGCACCATGCAAGACAACTGTTTATAGCTAGTTTGCAGAATTCAAGCGTGGTCGTATCAATCTCAGTGACGAATCTCGCGATGGTCGGCCGTCCACCGCTGTGACCAACAAAAACATCGATGCTGTGCGCCGTATGATTGAAACAGACAGGCATGTGACCTACCATGAAATTCGCGCATCCTTAGAAATAGGCATGAGTTAAATACAATTAATCCTACACAAACATTTGGGTGTGAGAAAGCTGTGCTCGCGGTGGATCCCACACAACTTGACCGAGGCTCAAAAAACGGACCGCGTCACTTGGTGCAGTGCCATGCTTACCAGATTCAACGAAGGTGCGTCAAATTTGGTGTGGGACATAGTAACAGGTGACGAAACATGGATTTATTGCTACGATCCCAAAACAAAGCAGCAATCGAGCGTACGGGTCTTTCAAGATGAGCCGAAACCAACCAAAGTGGCGCGCGTGAAAAGTGCATCTAAGCGGATGATTGCTTCTTTTTTTAATAAAACTGGACACGTGGCTACTGTTGCTTTAGAGAATCGTCGTACAGTGAATAGTGACTGGTACACGACCATTTGTTTGCCGGAAGTTATTGACGAACTCCGTAAAAATAACCGTAAACGCCGTATCATCCTGCACCACGACAATGCTAGTTCTCACACGGCCAGACAGACAAACGACTTTTTGAAGGCGAAAAATGTAGAACTCATGAGTCATCCTGCATACAGTCCCGACTAGTGACGTGCCGTTCCCAAATTCCCATTCCCAGGGAACGTTCCCCATTCCCGTTTACGGGAATGTTTCCGGAAACATTCCCAATTTCGGGGGAACGTTCCCATCTAAATTAGGAAAATCTTGTATACTTACTAAATAAAAACTTTTGAGATTTGGTCTCATTCCCAGCAACAAGGGAACGTTCCCTGCAACAAGGGAACGTTCCCTGCAACAAGGGAACGTTCCCCGGGAATTTGAGAACATTCCCTGGGAACGTTCCCATTTATTTCGGAAATTTTGTCGATTGTTGAAAATATTTATATATTACATATACCAAGTAATGCATATACATCAGTTCAATATATTTGCATTGACAAAAAAGTTGTATGATAAATAAAATTACAACTTTCCCTGACATTTCCATTTATTGGGAACGTTCCCGGGAACGATTTTGGAAATCTGGGGAATGTAGGAACGTTCCTGGGAACGGCACATCACTAGTCCCGACCTGGCACCTTTTGACTTTATTCTGTTTCCAAAAATTAAGAACCAATTACGCGGTCAACGATTTTTATCACCAGAAGAGGCTGTCGAGGAGTATGAAAAACACGTTTCAGAGGAGTGGCACAAAAGTTTTCAAAACTGGTTTCATCGAATGAAAAAGTGCATAGACGTCAAGGGAGATTATTTTGAAAAACAATAAATTAATTTTGTACCTTTAATAGTATTTTTTCATATTCATTCCGGAAACTTATAGTGCGCCCCACGTATCATGGAATTAAAGAATGTAACAGTAAAATGCGAACGTGTTCCAGTCTCCGCGCGCCTCGCATAATTACTATCTTATTTCTTTGCAAACTCCACAGAAAAACCTCTACTTGTTTTGTTTATTATATGAAACGTACTCGTAGCTCTATGAATGTAGAATATATTTTAATTATACAACGTGGAAGGGACATACCCGTAATAAATCAAACCACGAGCTATACTAGATTACTAAATTATAATGAAATTAAAATAACAGTCAATAAACCAAAATAAAATTCTACATTCCCATACAAATTGCCCGGGTGGCTGCACACTTTTGTATAGAAATGCCGAATTTCTTTTTTGTTTTTTGTCTGTTATTTTGTTTGATTTATTATATGTATGTCCCTTTCACGTTGTATAATCTCTCTCAGTATTTCTCATTTGAATGTTTTTATGAAGAAACGGTCCTTGTATACTTGCATTTTTTTCTCATTCTTTAAATATTAATTATCCATAAAAATAACAAACGCTATTAATCCTGTTTTAGTTATAATATGTTTTGTCCTTGTCCCACTCTGTAATGCTTGTCATTGAAAGAAGAAGACAAAACATATTTCAACTCAAATAGTTTTTTAAGCGTCTGTTAATTATTATCAAAGAATTTTGAAGTGTAAACTTCTTTAGCGGCGTTGTGCACTTTTTGGGATGGGTAAAAAATGTTAAACTCGCATTAGGACACGTGACTTGATCGAAAATTCGTAAGACGGACACGTGACATTCCAAAATATTTAAAAATGCTCAGCGTTAATGTTCAAGTTTACATTTCTGCCGGCATTCCCGGAGTGCAACCATTGTATTATTTTTTACATAATCCAGTATTTTCTGTCGTACGTGTCTAATGGATAGATTAAAAATTAAAATAAAAGTATTGTAAAAAATAATAATAATGTATTGTTTAAGTCAAAAATTAAAGCATTTTTACCTACATTAAAATTTAAACAATTAAAAGATCTTTATTTATTGATTTAATAGTATTTTAACTGTAGTCATCATACAGAATGGCTGGACTATGAGTAAATTTCAATCTGACTTTAACCGCCAACGTGTAATGGTCTCGCGGGTGCCACACAATAACTATATTATTTCTTCACAAGCTCCGCAAAACAGTCTTTGCTCGATTTTCTTATTAGATGAGTCATACTCGAAGCTTCATAGAACAAAACAAACAAAGAACAATAAATTCTACAATCATATTATGTAGAATTTATTTATTATTACATATTTCCTAACGAATTTCTTGTTTTCTTCTAAATGTTTTTGCAATGAAAGTATCCATATTCTTGAGTTTTTTGTCTCGGGCTCGTTTTCATTTTGGTACCTACATGTTTAATATTTGTTACAACAAAATCAATATTTAACATAATGGCGTGCAGACAAAAACAGCTACTTACTTAATAACTTTAAAATGTTTACAGTAAAACGCGTACCATATGCCGTAAACGTAAAGATCTCATTATAAAATATTTATTTATCAACTCAATATTATTAACTTCTCATTAAACCAAGTATATACTTTGTCCTTAAAGAGAAAGATGGAAAAATAAATTTGTTTCTGACATTAAAATGCGAATCTTCCTTGGGCTACGGAACGCGGTTTCAGCGGGCACTACTATCTTATTTCTTCGCAAAATCCGCAAAACAATCTTGCTTGTTTTGTTTATGAATTATACTCGCAATTCGAAGAGTGTAGAATAAAAAAATATATATTTATGAAGTAATGGAGGTATCCGTTATTCGTCCTCATATGAGGATTCAAAGGTCTCGTTTTCTTTAAATAATCAAAACACGTTATAGTAGGTATTTAAATACTTTTGAAGCTATGAGTGGTAGTGGAAGGTATTGGAAAGCAATAAAGATTATTGCGGAGACAGTTATGTTAATAAAACAAATGGCGTAACGTGAGCGTGAAGCAGTCGTAGTTGCAGAAGAAAAAGACAGGATTAGACCCAGGATCTACCTCCATGACAATAGCTATTGGATTGAATAGACACGCGGTTTGGTCTACTGCTCCTTTAGACTGGCGTGCAAAACATAAAGTGCATGACAAAACATAAAGTGTCCATATCAGGGTAAATGTATAAAGTAAGTCCCAAGAAAGGCGCAATCGCTGGAGCCAGGGTGGCGAAAGAGTGGTGGTAGCTCCAATGTGCCCACCTTTCCGTTAATATGACGTGGAGAGGGCTGTCATGTGGTTTTTAGTGTGTGCAAGTCCTCCATAACCATTCTTAACCGGGATCGGTGTGCAAAACGAATTTTCCACATGTAAAATAAAGTATTCAATGTATGATATTACGTCAAAAATACACTAGCCGGTATTCCAAGACGTTTACTTATCGATTCAGTGTTCCAGTTTTAGTTTGTCATCAAACAGAATGGCAGAATAATAAATTTGAATTTGACTGCAAATGACAACGTTCTCCCGTACTCCGGTCTTCGTTCAACGTTCGGCGCCGCACAATTACTATCTTATTTCTTCGCAAACTCCGCAGAACAATCTTTGCTTATTAGATGAGCCCTACTTGCAGCTATGAATGCAAAATTTATTTTAAATTACATATTCCCTCTCAGTATTTCTTTGTTTTCGTATGGAGATTGTCCGTAATATGTAGTTGCGCTTGTATTTTCTTTCGGAATTCAAGGACTGTTTGCTTTGAATCTTAACTATTATATAAATGTTAATGGGCGTTTGTTAGTTTTACGCTGTAACTACTGAACCAATTATCATGAACTTTTGCATACACGCTCATATTACACAATAAAATTATCCCGGGGAAAAGGACTGTTCCCAAAGCATCTACATTAACGCAAGCGGACCTACAGGCAAAAGCTAGTTATGTAATTAATAATCAATCAGTAGATATCTACTTATTTACTTTATATTTATAACCGACTTAAAAAAATGGGTAGCTAATCAATTCGGTTGTATTTCTTATAAATGGTTGTTAGCGCATTAGCGATTCTGTCATTTGTGAATCTATTTTGAAATTCCGATTTTGTTTTAAAGGGTATGATTTCAAGTTGGTCCCATTCAAATTTCATCAAAATTGGTTTATTGGAAATGTTTACATGAAAGATTATTGTCAAAATTATTCATTTAAATCAGTATGGACAAATTGAGTTGCGACTACAAAATGTATGAGAGCTCAATTGACAAATTAGTCTCATCATCCTTAATTTCGCCATAGTTTAACAAATGTATTTCAATATTTACTCGTATTAAATATGACTACTGAAAATACTAAAATCTAATTGATATAAATAATCAAAAGCAGTAAATTAACAGATTTTCTAATTAAATTATGAAATAAAGTAAGGTGAAAAAAACCGCGCACGCGGGGTTTGAACTAGCGACTTTAGGTCTGTGTGCGATTTAACTGAACTGTTTATTTATATATTTGTTTTTTTTTTATTAATAAATTTATTTATTTGTTAAACATAGGTTTTATTACATTAAATGCAGTTGTTTGTTTATTAGGTTCACCTACAGGTTACATGAACCAAGCTTATAAATAACATTTTATAGAATATGCTTGTATGCAACCCAATTATAGGTGGACACACTTACAACTGACTAGCTCCGTGGCGCAGCGGTCAACATGCCAGCCTGCGACACGGAGTGACCGGGTTCGATCCCCGGCCAGGTCAAGATGGAAAATAATCTTTTTCAGATTGGCCTGGGTCTTGGATGTGTACTTATATATGTATTTGCTATGAAATATAGTATCGTTGAGTTAGTATCCCATAACACAAGTCTCGAACTTACTTTGGGGCTAGCTCAATCTGTGTGATTTGTCCGTATATATTTATTTATTTAACTGTTTCTTTTTAGTGTTTGTTATAGCCAAAATGAACGTCAAAAAAGTAGTATACTTTTACCTTCGACGAACGTTGAACGGACTGGTAAACCCGTCAGTATAAACAGCTTTTCTGAGTGGCCAATGCTGGGAACTCAAAAAAAAGTCTTTGCAACATCAGTGTTCAGGCGGCTGGGCAACTCGTATGTTTTAAGTAAATATTTTTTAAACTTTTCAGCATTGGTCCTAGAGAAAAAGCTGTTCATTTTGACGGACTGGACCATCCCCTCATTTACAATATTCCTGGTGTTAAGGGGAAAATTTACACACCTGTATATACCCTACAACTAATGCATTAACCTTTGTGCTTGTTAAGTCTACTGTAATCAAAGCAGTGAAGTTGCCCCAGAGCATTCCGTCGACAAATGCAAGTGTTTTAGCTTTGCATCGCCACATTAAGCTGCGTTCAGTTCCCATGCAGTGTATATTTATGTACGGGCAGTTACGCTTTTAGCACAGTAATGCTTGTGTCAGCACCAGCACTCGGCTACAAATATACTACGCTAGAACAAAGTCTTTGTAAAATCTAACCAAATGTTTCCAAGTATCAAGATTAAGTAAACTTTTTTTTTTTTAATTAAATAAATTAAATATATACGGACAAATCACACAGATTGAGCTAGCCCCAAAGTAAGTTCGAGACTTGTGTTATGAGATACTAACTCAACGATACTATATTTTATAACAAATACATATATAGATATACATCCAAGACCCAGGCCAATCTGAAAAAGATCATTTTCCATCTTGACCTGGCCGGGGATCGAACCCGGGCACTCCGTGTCGCAGGCTGGCGTGTTGACCGCTGCGGCACGGAGCTACCTTGCGGCTCCGCCCGCGTCAATGTCTATTCCTCGGGAACAGTACTTTTTCCCGGGATAAAATGTATCCTATGTCCTTCTCCATACCACATATAACGTTAACCTATGCAAAATTTCATCATGATCGGTTCAGTAGTTACAATGTGCAAAAGCGTAACAAACAAACAAGCTCACTTTCGCGTTTATAATATTAGTTAGGATATAAAAACTCACACTTCAGAATGAGGCCATTTTAGTATTTAACTAAGCCATCTCTCTCTTGTAACTTCTAATAAATTAATAGTTTTTTTTTTTCAAGCATGTTATTAAATTAATTATAATACCATAACAATGCTCGGTTTATTATTAAAATTGAAAATATGTGATGAAAAATTAAAAATGAAATATGAGTGTGGTATCCAACCCAATTGAACCCAGATGAATTGAAAGTTGATAAAGTGGTGATATATATATATATCCCAAGTAACATATTGGACCTATAATTTAGGTTTATATCACAAAAAGGTTGAGTAAACGTCGTATAAAGGTTTTTAGCGATACCTACGGGTTCTATAGAAGCGTTTAGTAAAGCGTTTTTGCTCTGTAAATTATAGGGCTACATTATTCTATTACCTGTCGATGTTAAGGTTTACTTCACCATTTTATAGAGCTATTATAGACAGGTGTTATAAAAGCTTCCAATATAGCCAGTACAGAGCAATAATACTCTATAGAAGTGTTTGAATTCACCTTTAAGTATCTTATTTGCTCTATAAGGTTTCCCTGATTACCGTTATATATATTGCGTTATAGCAGTGATGAATAGCTAACAATACAAGCATTTAGCGACATCGTGGTTTCTGAAATCGCTGCAATAGTGCATGGTCTTTAGTAGTGTTAACGACGCCACAATAGAGCATTTTTGCTCTATAATCGATTTAATAGACACTTCTACAGCAATTAAAAGTGTTTTAATTGTTTTTCAATCTCTGTTATAGTCTTATGGTGGCGGAAGTGACTATTAATATTTTATAGTGCCAAAACTTCTATAATGGATTTGGATGTTCTTTTAAAACGCAATAGCGTACATAGCTGATATTTCATCACCTTTATAGAATAAATTAGGTACAAAAGAGTAGGAAACTGCTACTTTTAAATGATAATTTTGACCTGTAGTAGCGTATGTATCTCCTTTACATTAAAACGTACATTGTGCATTGTGCTAACATAAAAAGTATATCATCATTATTTTTCATCATTATAATATCAAGGATTTCGATTCAAGATTCGAAATCTTGGAAAGATTATAAACGCAATGGAACGTACAAAAGAGAGATGCAAAAACAATATCAGCAAGTAACATCATTGTCCAAAAGTGATACTAACAATCAAAGTGAAGTGCGGGCCAAATCAGTGCAATGTGGGTCCGTACAAAATTTTGTTTGTATGAATGAAGTAAATAATAAAGACCCTAGTGATATAAGTGCTGGCACCTTTTGTAATACTGATGGCACCGCCTTATAATTTATTTATAATTTTGTTTTTGTCTTATACTGTCCTTTTTTTGTTTGTGTTCTGTGTGCCATTGTGTATTACAATAAATATTTTTCATTTTATTTTATTTTTTCATTTCATTCCATAGTGATTGTAGTTCATAATCTTTAAGCTGTGATGTATTTGAATAAAAAAAATGGTCCATTGATTACAGTATAAGTCAACAAGGTATTAAGAGCCTCATACATTTAATAAACAACCGACTCGGCAAACATGAATCGGTATATATCTACAGGCAAAACATTTTTTACGTAAAATAAAATGGGTTATTTCCCAAGGCCATTCCGCTAAAGTAAGCAGCATAAAATCGTCACGCTTTAAAAATTTGTCAATATCTATTAATATGTCCATTTTTCTTATAAAAACACTGAAAAGAAAATAACATCACTCAAAAACCGAAATCAAAATCAAGAGTTTGCGTGATCCAATTTAAGTCTTATGGAACCCTAATTTTACTCAAGATGGCTCCAGAAACTTTGTCATGAGCACTATAGTTGGCCGATAAGGGCTACGGAGTTACTATTCGCGTTATAGTACAAAACTGAGGTATCTTTAATATTATATTAATATTTAATTTTATTCAAAACGAAATAAACCGGAGGCGCGTTAAAAATACTAAATAAAAAAGGTACTTTTCTAACGGTAAAACTTTTGTCGCAAGTAAATTTTACAGTATTGAACAAGTTATTCAATGTCAAAATAAGATAATATAAACTTATCATGCTGCAATCCTTGAAGGTTAAAATCCACACAGATTTTTATGCTCTAATATGAACTACCGAAAGTGTCTGCTCTTCCAATGCCGAAAGAAAAATATTTGTGATATATAGGAATCACGGACTCTACTATAGAACAAAATAGCACTATAATGGTAAAACGAACGCTACTACTGTATAAAATAACACTATAGTAGCGTTACTGTACCCCTTATGTCAATAAATTGTCATATGAGTCACTATTATATCAACTTTATAGAGCTAAAATGTCACCGCTAACACTACTACGGTTCTACTATGTCACTTATTGGTGATATAACTGCGCCAAATCGGCTTTACTCGACCTTCTTTGGCCTTTTATAGTGCCAAAAGTAGTGTTTGAGATACGTTCTATGGACTGCTATAGAACAAGAAATTGTTACTTGGGTATATAATATGTGATGAACAAATTCGCCGCGGTGATTTGTAGCTACGGCAGCTCAGTGGTCAAGAGCATCGACGGGCCAGATGTCGAAGGTTTGTGGGTTCAAATCCTACTGGTGGCAAAAAAAATATTTCATCACATCGATTTTTATGTTACTAAATATTTCAAAAACTAAACACCTGACTTTAAAAAAAAGTATAGGTACCTAAAAATTTTGGTTTTTGTGACGAACCTAATGACACCTTAACTGTCGAAAGCCATACATTCGTTTGGAAGATACGAGGTAATAAAGAAATTTACAAACATACATGATACGCGCAAAACACATAGGTAGCCCTTCCAGGCAGTCGGAAATTAAAAATAGGGGCATGGTTGGCATGGCAACCTATTTTTTTTTGATAATGTAATTTATTAAAGTGAACACTTCTATAAGGGCGTTGTACATTTTTGAAATAGGAAATAACCTTGCGACGCTTTACCATAACCGAGGCCTTGAAACTACATTGTCATTTCGAAAATGTCGTTAACAAAATGCAAGTAATTTGATGCAAAAGCAAGGCTTGTAGTGAAACCGTTACCGATTTTAGCATTTAATTACGTCATCTTGCGTATCTTTTAGTAATGTAAATTGCGACAGTAATGCAAGTAGATTTGCAGTGCAATACGTTGGAGAAATACAAACAGGAGCACGACAAACTCAATCCGCTATGGGCAAATCCCTCCACCCTTAAGACTCAATAGTCGCAATACAAGTAGTTTCAATACAAGTATCAAAGAAGCTTCTAAGGCCACAGTGGAACAAAGGCTAAACCAATATCCACCATCATAAACCTACATACGGCCTGCTGAGAAATTACCACCGGGTGGCAATCTGCTCTGGCCAGTCTGGAAGTCTTTAAATAGACTGTGGGCTGGTGTTGGCACAAATAATCAGTTAAGGTTTCTCCAATAATACTAAGTAAGTGCGACTGTGGTGCTATCCAATCTATGAGTCACATCTCGGTGTGCTCAGAAAGCCAACTTCTTGCGCCCAGCAAGATCTAAATGAGGTAAACGAATGGGCAATTATGGTAGCAAAGCACTGTTCGAAACTTATTTAACACAAGCTTTTGCTCGCGGCTCCGCCCGCGTCAGTGTCGATCCCTCGGGAACATCTTTTTTTTTTAGAATTACCCAGAATTAAAGGTACCCTATGTTCTTCCTCGAGCCTCAAACTTGTGGAGGTCCATACCAAATTTCATCCAAAGTGGTTCAAAGGTTGAAGCGTGAAAAGAAGATAGACCGACAGACACTATAGATTAGTATGGATATGGATAGTATGGATATACGTTCATACTATCCATATCCATATAGCCATTTTACGACTAGTTAGAAGAAGAAGCTTTATATCTCCACATTAAGCCGCGTCCATAACCTGCAGTGTTATGTAATGTGCCGTGGTTGGCGCTGTGAGCACAGCACTCGAAATTTTTCCAATCAACAAGTACGTCTGCACTTAACGATATGATCGGATTATGTTTTCAATGAAATTCAGCGTCCATTTTAAATCTACAGGAAATAATCCTTTCAAAGTTTTGCCATTACAATTTGGATTGATTTATACATAGTAAGTAACTCTAAGAGCTTTATTCATTTTATGGTTCCGTATCCAAAGGGTATAAACGAGACTCTATTAATATCGCTCCGCTGTCTGTCTGACTTTCTGTCTGTCCGTCCGTCCCCAGGACAGGAGTCTGTCACCAGGCTGTATCTCATTAACAAAAATTAACGGGCTCCCATATAACAAACGTAACTTTTTTGCTCGATATTGATAACGGCAACAGATAGACGCTTGAAATATTAACAGAATATTCAGTTATATATTCACCCATGCTCCGATTCATCACAGATGCGGTGCAACCGGAGAAATGCTCAGATGGAGAGATACAGAGGGAAAGCCACCACTGTTTTACTTTCCATCGCTACAAGCTACGTTCAGATGCTGCAATGTAATGCTGCAGTGGATGGCGCTTTAAGTGCTGCACTTGCACTCAATTACAAATTTACGCCAGCACGAAGTGATTGAATTTTTCCAGCTTACTGAGCACGTGTGTGCTTAACAAGATTATGATTGGAGTTTCAGGCAAAGTCAGTGTTGAAGCAACAGAAAATATAATTTCATCCGAGAGTAACATAATAAGTAAAACAAGCAAAGATTGTTCTGCGGAGTTTGCTGAAGAAATAAGATAGTAATTGTGGAGCGCCCGCAAATACCGTAGAACGTTTGAATTTACAGATAGATTCAAATTCATTTTTCTGCCAATCTGTTTAATGACACACTGCAGTTAGAATATTATTCAATCGAAAAATAAATGACTTTCGTCGATTCTATATACTTACGGTGCATTTTACTATCGATATTGTGCACCTTCGACACAGACTACGAGTAAAATCGATTATTGCCGCCATTGATGCTGTGTACCAACTATGCCCCTTCGATGCAGTTTATCATCAATATGGTTGGCTATCGATGTAGCGTACCATCGATATTGTGTACCTTCGCTACAGTGAAAGGGTGCGATACAGCGACCGGTGATATAGTGACTGACGATATTGTGCCCTAGACCCGTCTGAACCAGAGCACTGAGTATATGGCACTATATAGTCCTTGTTTCATACGAGTATACAGTAAAGATTATTACTTTGCCCTTTTTGAGGAACCCTGTGGCTCAGTGGTGGCAGGGTGCCGGGTTCGATTTCAGGACAGTACATGATAGAAAATTATCTTTTTCTGATTGACCTGGGTCTTGTATGTTCTCTATATTAGTATCATTGTGTTAGTATCCCACAACACAAGTTCACAACTTACAGTGGGGCTAGCTCAATTGTGTTATTTGTTCCTATCTAAGTATATATATTTATATAATTGCGGATTATCGACTACTGGTGGCATCACAGACAAAATTAAATATTACTATATACGGGGAACCTTCAAATTGGCTGAAATATAGGCATAAAATGCAAGAAAATCGCCTCCGTTGTTATGGTCACGAGACAGGTGTTGGCAATTAAGAAAATTAAGGCAGAAGACGACCCCCAACCACCTAGATAAGGACTGTACAATGAGATATAAAAGCATTGGGGATAAGACCGTAAAGTTTGGAGGAAATGTATCCGGAGGGCTAACTCTACTTAGGACACAAGCCAGGAGATTGAATGATTTGCCGATTAGCCTAGTTGTGAAAGTGTCAATGTGATGGTTAAGCTACAAAAAGAGGCTCTTCTGTTTTATTTCTTCTTATTTTACCTTATCCCACTTTTTCATGTGGGGTCGGCACAGTATGTCAGTTCCATTTTTATTGTCGCCTGCCATTGCCCTTCTGCATATCGCTGCAATGTATTTTTGTTGATTTTCAAGAAGTACATTTAAAATTTTAGTATACTATTGAATTATTTTTATATTCGAATACCTAGTTTCAAGGAAACATACATAATCATTAATTATCAATACACACGCGAGTACACAAACATTGTAAAGTAACAACAATCTTAGAAACTGTAACTTTGTTTCTTATTGTTGTTTGCGCTCACTTATAAGGTATACATTTACTGCATGAATTTCGAAGTGCTATCTAGAGTGAAGTGCCAGTAGCGAGGCTATTTTGCTCAAGAGATCCTGTTGCTGCCATCCGATAAGTTTAAATTTTACGTGCTGTATTGTTCCAACTTGAATAGTCGAGCTGCAGACAAGAGTACTTACAGGATTCGATGTTCAAAGCGTTCCCTGCCTTAAAAACTTTTCAATAGCCTAGAGAAAATTAGTTTGAGCCTTTTATTTTAGTAATTTTGATGTTCATCATCAAATCAACTCATTGATATTATAATGAGCAACAATGAACTGCATTTTAACACATTAGGTTGCGAAATTATTCCTATGGGACCAATGCTATGAACTCAATTTTTTTTACGTTCCTACACAAATTGACAGGGCGGCCGAACATTTATCTTTGAAAATGTCAATTTTTTTTAATACCCAGCTTTGATTCCATTAAAAATTTGTTCATATCGACGGGCTGAATCACCCCTTCAAGGATCGGACAAGGTTTTCACCATAGAGATAATATAATCTGTATAACGAAGAAGGTAGATTTTAATAACTAGGTGATACATTATTCTATTACCAGTATTACCCATCTGATGCAGCGTTTGTAGCATTATCTTAATTAATTATGTAAACTGTTAATAATCAACCGTAAAGTATGAAAGTTTTGATTAAATTAATTTTCAAATTATACATATTAAGTAATAACGCCGTTTCTTCTCGCCTTCCTAGGTGCCAACCAAGTTTACCGCTTAAAATTGCTTTAAAGCACTTTGAAGAAGAATAGCCCATTTTCCCCAAACAAATGGAGATGCACGGTAGCACAAGCCATTATCGGATAAATTTGGGTTGAAGAATTGTGAAAGTTCCGCCCAAGCCGCAGGTCAGTAAGTCCGGCCACAAGTCCGGTCCTAGCTTTTAGAGCCACAAAAATGGCTGAGATGAAGATTTCTTTAACCGGTTTACAATTTAGTTGTATGGTCCGAAGACTGCAAAATAAAGCAAATCATCTGTAACTGGAATATAGTTGTGTCGAGTCGTATCGATAAAGACGTGTAAACCCCCAAACTACTGATTTGGCCTAACAAATGGTGTGCCTTGGCGTGGCAGGCTTTTTTATTCCGTGAAACAGGATATTTACACCTTTATGTTTACGAGTTCTGGTTTATATTAGTCTGCATACTGGATGTAACTAAGTCACTATTTAGTTGTTTGCTCTGATAAAAGCTGACGCTTATTCGCATTGTGTCAAAGATGACAGATTTTTTATATCGAAGGCAGGTTCCATAGATTTAAAAAAAATTGCGTCTTGAGACTTCATACTTCTATGGCAGCCTCAATGCTTTTTTAATCGACTTCAAAAAAAAAGGAGGAAGTTATAAATTCGGTTGTATTTTTTTATATATTTTTTTAATGTGTGTTACCTCAGAACTCCGTCATTTATGAACCGATTTAAAAAACCTTTTTTTTTCTGATAGTTGATTGATTGAAGTCTTTTTTTATATGAAAGATTATTCGTTCACTGAGTCGTATTGTTAAAGTTGATTATGGATGAATACTAAAGAATCAGTATCGTAACGGATAGATTAAGTTATCTCACAGCAGCTTAGTAAGAAGTTATACTCACCGATATGAAGACTTCCTCGGCTTGCTGTAGGATGGCGATGCGGGACCATCCGAACTTTTGCATCAGCTTGATCCGCGTAGGGTTGTGCACGGTCGCTGACGGATGCGTTCGGAAGAGGGTAGGGAACCTCGCCCGGTCCGATAGCGCTGGTGATGACGCCCCGTAGCATAACTGGAAAATGGAAATATGATTAAAACAGACATCAACGTAAGCTATTCAAATTGCTGTAACATACTTGGTATATCTTGGACGACTTTCAACTTTAGACAAAATAACATTTCAGACTATTTGCAACTTCGGCGAGATGCTACATATACTATTTTGAGTGGCGTTGTAGATACGTTGCTACTATAGACTAGCTGCGTCTGCGATCATTCGATACTAACTCGAATTTAGTGTTTTTAATGTAATCTTAATAAAAGTTTTATTGTCAAAAAATAAAGTTATAATTTTTGAGAAATTATTCAAAGTAAAAATTACGATACCTTATACATCCAAATCTATTCAGGCATCTAACTATAGGTACATCATCACACTTAATGTTTTGGGCAGTCGTGTAAAAGAGGGTTGCTACAGGTGTGATACTGTATCTGTTTGGCTCATTCATTCATTTCGAGTAGGTGTCACGGTCAATCGATCATGCACACCCTGGTGTCAGAGTTCTTCGGAACCGCCTCTCGGCCTCTGACGTGGTTCCTTTAACGACTACCAGATGGTAGCCGGGACCACCGGCTTAACGTGCCTTCCGAAGCACGGAATCATCTTTATTATCAGACAATCAGGTGATTCACGCCTGCAATGTCCTAACCAAACTGGAAACAACTAAATAAAGTATGCTTCCGGTGGGAATCGAACCCACGACCCCCGGGTCAACAAGCAAACGCCTTAACCACTGGACCACGGAGGCTGTTCTGTTTGGCTGTAACATGTTATCGTCGTACATAGAACTAAGGTCGCTGGTTCAAGCCCCGCTTGTATGAAATTTTTTAACCATATTTTATTTCTAAATTTAATGAGAACATGCAGAATGTTAATAAAGTAGTCCACTTTTAAGGGAAACATAAAAAATGTATTTAACTGGAACATAGTCATTCATTAGGAACAAATTGGCAAGTTGAAAAACACGACAATTTCATAGGTAAACAGCCATTATTAACATTATTGATTCAAAAAGTACTACCTCTATTATAAGTCATATCCAAAGATGTGAAAAGTTCAAAACATCATTGTCAGGCAGGTGTGAGTATTTATCTATTTTATACACAATAACCGTGTGGTTTCCGGCAGAGTAGAATAGGACCACTCCAAGTCTTCCCATGAATGTCGTAAGAGGCGACTTAGGAAATACAAGCTAACTAAAGCTCATAAACATCAATGAGACCTCTCCAAACCATCTGGCCAGCGAGAAGAGTGTAGGCCAAATCCTCTGTCTGCTCTGGCTAAGAATGGCTCCGGTAGTACAGAGAGGGTCATGCTCCTGCAGTGGAGACTAAAAAGACCTGATGATGATGATTATGATACATAATAAAGTATTGTGCTATAGCCACAGAATTAATTGAAACTGGAGTGTATAATACTTGTTATTTGTAATTAAAATATAAAATAAGAATCATAATATATATTTATCTTTTTTATAAGAAAAATATATATTAGAAAATGACACCTTAATATTACTGAAGTCAGGCGTTATGTGGCGCGTCGCGTCACGTCGTGTGGGGGCGTCCACAAAATTGCTTGCTGCATCGGTCTGCACGGAATTCCTGATTTATCCTGGCCACTTTCAGTAAATAACCAAATAATAATGTATTGTTAGATCAATGCTATTTGAAAAAAAAAACTTTGTTTGGTAGATGAATCCTCTTGTGCGGATTAGAAAATTGTCCACTGTACTTCTCTTGAGATATTTTTCAGATTGTTATGCTAGTAGGTTTTTGACTGACTAAAATCCATAATATTTTGTAAATGCGGGGTTTTCTTTTTAGTCTATTCTTGACCAATCGAAGCAATTAGATTAACGTGGTTTTGTTTTTAATCAATTTTATTTAGTCAAAGCCATTATTTCTACATTCTTTGTATTTTCTTAATGCAAGAAAAGTTACACCTACTGCCTACTAAAGACAGTCTGGATAGATTGACACTCGCTCATTAAAAAAAAATACACACACACACACGCGCGCGTAAGACACGGACGTAATTATTGTATTGACACTATTTACAAAAAAAACATACACATGAAGTATTTTATTTTTGATTCTGGTTTTGTCACTATTATTAGACGAATCAAATGCCTGCGATTCCATTACCTATATTTTTTATCTTATTAACCATATCCTTTTAATGTTACGCACATTGTAATTGGCTCGGATAAATATTTACCTCAAGTGAATCTGGCTGGATTTTGTGTACCGCAAGAACTATACTATAAAACTACATTTCATTCTGGAATTATAACTTTATTTTTAATTAATACCTGTTTCATGTTTAATATTCTTTATAATAGAACGAAGTTTATTATACGTTAGCTGCAACAAAAAAGCTAGAACAATGCCTTTCAAAAACTTTTGAGATCCGACAGGTACATTTTCCTGAACGTTACTTGTGTTTGAAACTGATTTCTGCCAACTGATATTGTAAAATGCAAACAAAGGTTTTTCTTTGTTGTTTGAAATTGATATATTTTGAATATAAAGCAAACACAAATCAGCATGGCTACCCAAAATGACAGATTCAGGTTACTGCATGCCCAAAATTTAATACCTTGCAGACACTAAGTATTTGATACTTTTGTTTAAACATTTGGTAACTTTTAAATATAATTAGAATTTAAATTTAATACATAGCAGCTTTTCTGACGTCAGGATGACTATCCACACAAACACGTAATTCAGAGTGTATTCCAGAAACTTTACTGACAGTAACTGATAACTATAACTCCAAGCGCTATTACAAAAATAAATGTGCATTAAATTTGCCCCAATTACTGTCTCAGGATAAATGCGGTTATATAATACAATAACATAAGTGATCCACAGGTATTTTAATATAATACTTTAATGAAAGTAGGTATTGTAAGGTAATTTAAGGTAATTTAGAGCGTATTATAAAGCTACTTTATGGGCCAAGGCTGACGTTGCGTAATAATAAGCTCCGAGCGCTATAACCAAGATAAATGTTGTGTATTAAATGTGCTTAAATGAGGTTACATAATACGTGTACATAAGTATCGACAGGCACTTTTAAGGTAACGAGGGATACCATTTTTTTGCTCACTAGTTGGCGCCATTGTGGAGTAAGGTCCGAAAAGCTATTTATTATACACATGGAAACAAGTTAACTTATTAATCATATTCAATGCCTTTGTAAACTGTATAAACATATTACTTCAAACAATCAATCCTTGTATATGTATAAGTATAAAAATAATATAAGGAGTTGTTTCAATAACTAAAATATATTTTTTCAATTATGTAAAAGAAATTAATTATTAAAATTTTTAGATATTTTGAGTTAGTTTTAGTTTTATTATATAATAAGTTTTTAGATTAAGTTTCAGTGTTTAAGTTTTTATTTATAAACGTAATTATTATAATTTTGTTCTTTTATATCGCATTTCGGATACCTCATGCCATACTAGCGCCACTAGAAGAAAATTCACACGTGATAATTTAAAACGCATTCTAGGGACTAATAATAAATAAAAATAAAATTTTATTGTCTGTAAAGTCGGTTTACGGACGATAATTTTACGTGATAATGGTGGAAGAGATGCGTCACAAGACGAAAGCTTAGGCTGATCGTGCTTCTCTATCGTTTATTCCACGCTTTCAATTGAACACGGAACGTGACACGTTTTTGTGCGTGCAGCCGGCGTTCATCGATTCATAAGATGATGTCACATCAAAATCTATTCTAGTTAATTTACTCGTGATAAGTACAAACAACTCACAACAGATCCGAGCGCAATAACAAGAGAAATGTGCATTAAATAAACTCAAATGACTACCTATCTGAGAAAGATACGAGAAGAGAAGCAGCTGGCACATTCTACGTTTTTTCATTTCTTCCAGAACAGCATGGAAGAGACCTTCATAGAAGTTTAAAAATATATGTAAGTAAGGATATCTCATACATAAGATACCCTCAGGTACTTTAATGTAATTTATAGCGTTTTATCAAAGTGACTCATACTACCTCACACACAATATGCTCCAAACGCTATTAAGTTAATAGCGTTTGGATATTAACCAAGATAAATGTATATTAAATGTACGCAAATTACAATATATCTTGCGTGATCCTTTTTGATAGCGTTTCGCGTATTCAGTATCATGTCTTGCTTTTGGTAATACCAAATTATGGATGGCGTATAAATAGGCTGAATGCTAAGTGCCTTAATATTACTTTAATAAAAAAACTGTTACGACAAAAACACATATTAGAAATATTTCTTCTAAAATTTTATGCATAGGAGACTATCTCGGCCTGAACGATATCTTCTCGTTTCTGTTATATGACGATCTAAACCTTGTTTTAACTAAAGCAATCGTATCCTTTGTGTAATTAATTTACGATAAAGCAACAGGTGTTTGTAATTATAAAAACACGGTTTCACTCACGTTTATTCAGTTGGAATCGCCAACTAGTTTCGGTCTGATACGAAGACCATCATTATGGCGAGTGTCGCCACCCCTAACATTCGCCCTGATGATGGTCTTCGTATCAGACCGAAACTAGTTGGCGATTCCAACTGAATAAATGTGAGTGAAACCGTGTTTTTGTAATGAATTTATCTAGCGTAAGTTTTAATACTATTATGGGTGTTTGAAAAGTCTAAATAAAATAATAAATATAGACAAATAACAAACATGGTAAGCTAGCCAGTCCCATAGTAAGTTGTGAACATGTGAACACAAAATATTTATAAAGATGAACATCCAATTCCAAGATCCCGCGCTCAAGAGGCAAAAGATTTACCATTCAGTCGCAGAGATCATCAATTTAAAAACATATTTATAAAATTTCACTCCACGGCAAAGAAACCTAGTTTTCAATTTGTTCTAACCCAGCGAGGCTAAAAGCTGATTGAAAATCGTTTTATGCACGTAAGTCTTGAAAAGTCCTTTATAAAACCGATGTCATGTAACAAAGTGGCCGATTTGATCTCATATATTTCATAATTCAGAAAGCAGTATATAGCCTAGCATGATGTTGCTAGTTTATACTACTAGTGGTTCTGCGAGAACAGTAGACCTCGCGAGCCCTTACAACCAACATCCACATTTGCTCTCCAGTGCTCTAAAATATATCTGTTACTGATATGCTAATTGACTAAAGGATGATTTCCTTTAATTACTATTTCCCAATCTCCGCTGCTCTTAATTAGGTACCAGAGGAAACGGAAATTTAAACCTACATTCCCTTTACCAGAAGACCCGACCAGACCCTTTTTTAAGAGGAAACACTAAGCTCGAGAGAATTGAAAAATAGATATTTATAGGTAATATTTATTGCTGTCGCGCCGCGTGCCCAAACAAACCCCGCAGAGTGCGATAGAGATAACTGCAGCTCGGCCGGAAAATACTTATAAAAATTACACAAAATTAACGCTTTGTAGTCTGATTTCTTCTCCAAAACTTAACCTATTTAATTTCTTTTTACATTAAAATTTAAAATAAGCTATGGCTGTGTTTCTGCGTTTCTTTTTCTTATATAATTGCCCAAATTTGTTTTCTTGATGTTTGAACACAACGGAAATTCGCAACACACACAAAATTTTAACATACGGATTTTTTTAGCAAAAAATCATTACTCTATTGGTACTATCCGGCGAGGAATCAGGGGACTACTCTTGTATGGAAACACGGCCCTTGAGCATTAGTTATTGAGTTGAGTATGATTTTTTTTACACATTAACTAAGTTGGAGTGATCCTCTTCAAGATCGGAAATATCGGAATAGCGAACTTGGCATGGGTGAATAGGAGGCAAAGTTTAAGTACCCGGTTTCATAGTTCATAGTTATGTTACCAATTGGTCAAAATTTTAATATCAAAATTTTAATAGGACGCTAATTTTCAACTATTATGGCAGACAAACATGCGAACTTTACGTTAAGAAGTGGCCGGCATCTATAAGACCCGGGTTCAAGTCACAGGATAGTATTTGAATCTTTTTTTATTTATTTTTAATTTTTATTTCAGGATTCTAAGTTTATTCAGTGTTTTCAATTATAAAAGTAATACGCAGTATCATGCTTTAAGCCAAAAAATATTTTTCATATTTTGATTTTTGTTCCTTAAGGAAAGTTGTTCAATTTTACTCCCTCTCCACTTCACGTACTTCAACTTCTTTCATAAATATACAGAAAATCGATTTCAGACAACTTTTGGGCAAATTGCCGACTATAAACACGTTCAAGTTTATCGTATAAAAAAGTTGTTCAGACAAAAAAGTTGCGTCTTAATGAAAATAACAAAAAAGTATAATGACATTTTTGTTTTTTTTCCAAATAGCTGTGCTATGAGTTTTTTTAAGTTTCGGACCCCAATATATCCGCCATTTTTTAAAATTTCGAAAAACTGGCACGACAAAAAATTTTTATATAATTACCGAACCTGCTCACAAAATTTCATGAGAATCGGTTGAGAAATGCGACCTGTAGGCGAGAACAGACAGACAGACAGACAGACGGACAAAAGAATTTTGGGCCAGTGGAAACTGAGACGCTTCGCTCGCTTCGCTCGCTCGGTCAATTATCTAGTAGTTTACATAATATCGAAAAATCAAAATCAAAACGTTTATTCAGAAAATAAGCCTTTGCAGGCAATACTTGTAACATATAAAATTAATTTAAATTCTTTAGTCATAGTAGATTACTTGTTGCCTTAGCATTGTTATAATAACGAACGAAATGACCTTCCGCTGCAACAAACTCGCGCGCAGGTGACGACTGTTCCGAGCCTAGCCGAGTTTTAAAGATTTATCCCGAACCTCCGTTCAATCACCATGCGAGGTCTCCCGGTGCGACACTTCGCGGCGAGCCCGGCTGCGGGTCGCCCGCGCCTAGAATTCTTATAATTTCATTCGGAACGCTTTTAGTCCCGTGTGGACGCGTTTCCTTGTACTTAATATACATAGTTCTCGTGTAGTGTTTATCCCGTTGATGGGTAAGTGTTGCACAATTATCCTATGATAATTCATTTGTATTCTTTATTGTCCGCATAGGTTACCCTATAGGTTAATTTTATACGTGACATACTAAAGGATCCAATTTAGTCATATTTATATTATTAATGAATGTACAAAAGTTACAGACTACTAGCTTTTCGGAACCGACCACTGCAGAGAAGAAACGCCAAGAGAAACTCAATTCTACAGTATTGGTCACCTACTCTTTTTTCCCCCGCGCGCGCGCGCACCGTGCGGATTGATATTGAATACGCTCGTGTTATAATTGTCATAAAAAATACTTTTAAGCATTATTTGTCATTTATATTTATATCTACATAAACCTACATAAACGATTTATCGAATAGTGCTAAATGACAATAAAAAAACCTAGTGTGTACGTTGTCGGAAACAAAAACATTTTAAAATCAGTGACTGTGAGGTGTTTGTGAATAATTGTGACTTGTGACTCATCAGCTGATTTAAAGCGCACTGGTTAATCTATGACGCATCAGTACTCAGACTGGCATGTTACCGCTAAATTCATCCACTGTCAGTATCAACCGAGTAGCGCATCGTGAACACTGAGTGGCTGTCGTTCGCAAGGCTCGTGGTTCGCGCCTGGTGGTGGCCACAAAATAAAAACAATTATTTTTTATTTTTATTTGACAATTTTATTTGTATTTATGATATTTTGACATCAATAAATTATTTAATTATCATCAGAACATACAAAACAAAGAAATAAAATGGAAAGTTGTGCAAAATGTAATAATGTTATCATGGATAAAAGAAGTTTGAGTTGTATTACATGCCAAAACAAATATGATTTAGATTGTGCCAATGTTACATCACCAAGATATTACATTATGTCTCCAGGACGCAGAAAAGAATGGAGATGCAACTCGTGTTGGGAAAAAAAACACAACGAAATAATAAATTATGACGAACAAAACCCGGAAACAGCAACTAATTTTATAACAAAAAGGAAATCTAAACCAATTGTTCCTACTAACATTTCCTTCGATAATTTATCTGAAGAGGAACAACTATATGGTTCTCCTCTTAGTTTAGACAGTCAAGCCACACAAATATCTAGGACAGAAAATTTAGAAGAATTTACAGAAAATAACTTAAGCCTAGAAGACAAACTACATAGCGCAAATGAAAAGATTCAAGCAGTGCTGATAGAAAATAAAAATTTGAAAGATGATGTTGCTGAATTAAAAGTACAAATAAACCAGATGAGTAAAAAAGATATTCCTGATTCAGCAAAAAATATCAGTTCCTCGCCAAAACTATCACCAATATCAAAAACTAATAAAAAATCGAATATATTGATAAAGTCGAGTAGTATTGACGTACATACAATAAATAATAGTTGTAAATCGACACAGAAAGAATCACACAATGAAGAAAGGACTATTCAAACGACAGAAATTAAACAAAAAGTTAATAATAGGAAAATTTGCTTAATAAGCAGCAATAACAAAAATAATATTCTACGTATTGCCGAGAATAAAGTTGAAAACACAGAAATATGTCATTATATATATCCTAGAAATAATATAGCACAACTTTTAGATAAATTAGAACCTAAGTTAAAAATGTTTAATTTAAATGATTATTGTATATTATTTATTGGAGATGATGATTTCTACCACACGAATAATTATTTTGACATTGTTAAATCTATAAGAAACAAATTATTGACATTACAACACACAAATGTAATTATATGCTTACCCACCTTCAAATGTTATTTGTATGCAAACATATTCAACAAAAGAATCGAAACTTTTAATAACTTGCTATATTCTGATAATTTGGTTCATAAATATGCTTATATTTTAGATTGTAACAAGAACTTAGATTACTCTTATAAGATGTTTAATACTAAAACAGGATTCGTTAATAATGTTGGATACAAAACTATATTTTCAGACATAAATAACCTAATAATTGAACTTTCGGAATATATCCAATCAAGGATTTTCAATCAATCAGATGATCCCCAATTGATCAGTCCGTCAAAACAACAACCAACTTTTTTTCGTGCCTAATAAGCGACCCAATTGCATAAAACTCTTTCATCAAAATATTGAAGGTTTTAACTCAAAACATGATGTGTTAGAAGTAACAATGGCAGATTTATTCAAACTGGGAGAAAAACCAGAGATTTTATGCTTATCCGAAACATTCATTAAAAAAGGTAGTGAATGCTGTCTGCATATTTCTGGTTACAAATTAGCAGCTACTTATTGTAGAAAGATAATAAAAAAGCACGGTAGAGGTGGTGTCTGCATATTCTTAAATAAAGGACTTAAGTTTGAGGAATTATCGGATCTAAAAAATTACACTCAGGACAAGGTATTTGAATGCTGTGGTATACGACTGCTTGACTTAAACATAATTGTTATTTGTATATATAGAACTCCTGATTCAAATGGCCAGTTGTTTTTATCAATTTTAAATGACTTATTGCACAAATTCACAAAAAAATCAAAGTCACGCATAATACTAGCAGGGGATATAAATATTAATACTCTTAAACGTTTGCTTGAACAAAGAATTCTATTTGACATTTTAAATAATTATAAACTGAATATTCATATAAAAGAACCGACAAGACAAAACAGTTGCATTGACCACATTATTAGCAATATTGAGGAAGCTACCGCCAAATTACTTGACTTGCAACTATCAGATCACAACACAGCACAAATGATAGAATTTCCTATTGAAAAAAATGTTAACGAACCAATTAAGTTTTATAAGTTTATAAGAAATGACTGCAAAAAAAATTTAAATAAATTCAAAAATATTTTGAAATCGATGTCTTTTGTAGAAACATTAGCGGAATCAAATGTTAATAAAGCTATGCAATCATTTCATTCTTTGTTCGTCTGTTTCTATGATTTATGTTTTCCAATTAAGAAAATACAATTATCTAATAAATATAGGAAACCCAAATGGATTTCGAAAGGTATTTTAAAAAGTTGTCAAACAAAAAGGAAATTGCGATATCAGTACTACACACAAAGAAAATGTACACAAAAAAAGACTGAGTACAGATATTATTCTAAACTCTTACGCAGATGTTTACAGACATCACAAAGAATACACAATGACAAATTAATAATAAATGCAAAAAACAAAGGCAAGGCGGCATGGGACATCATAAAAAATAAAAGTAATAGATTTGACTGTGACGATTTGATTAATGAAATAATATTTAATAATAAAAAAATTAGTGATCCAAATAAAATAGTTGAAGAATTTAACAAGTATCTAATAAATTTGACAAATAAAAAGAATAATAATTGTGCCAATACAAACAAAAAATGTATACTAAATTCTATATTCATTGAACCATTTACTCAAAATGAAATAAAGACCATTATAAGAGCATTAAAAAATACGAACTCTACAGGTTATGATAATATAAGTACTAAAGTCATTAAATATTGCATGGATGAAATAACTGCACCACTCACTTACCTTGTAAATCTTTCTTTTGAAACTGGGACATTTCCCGAGTTACTTAAATCGTCGATTGTTAAGCCATTGCTTAAAAAAGGCCCAACGTCCGATATTTCCAATTATCGTCCTATTACATTACCACCAGTATTTTCAAAAATTTTTGAAAATGCTATGAAAATACGTTTATTGAAATTTTGCTCCAAATTTTACATTTAAAAAATGAACAATTCGGGTTTCAGAGTAAAAAATCTACGTCATTAGCAATATTTCATCTTGTACGGGACGTAGTTGATAATATAAATGGCAAAATTCCCACTACAGTTGTATATTTTGACATGAAGTGTGCATTTGATTTTGTGTCTCACGACATATTACTTAATAAATTACATAATTTAGGTATTAGAGGTTTAGCGTATGATTGGATAGAAACTTACTTAAGTAATAGAAAACAAGCAGTAGAAATTAAAAGCATAGATGATAAAAATAATTTGGTATCGTATAAATCAACATTTAAAGTCAACGCATTTGGTGTGCCACAAGGAAGTGTTCTAGGGCCACTACTGTTTTTACTATATATAAATGACCTTCCTGATGCTATAAAACATAAGTGTATAATGTTCGCAGATGACATTTCAGTGATTGTACCTTATAAAAATAATGTTACGGAATATGAATCTGAAATAAATATGACTATTTCTACTATCATTAATTGGCTCAAGAATAACAATCTGACAGTAAACTTAAATAAGACAAAATATATGCAATTCGGAACTTATAGACAAAATAAATATAATTTGAATATAGTTTATAATGGTATAAATATAGACGAAGCAATATCAACAAAATTTCTTGGTATAATAATTGACGAAAATTGCGGCTGGAAAGAACATATTAATAGTGTATGTGATAAATTAAACCGCTATGTGTACGTTTTGAGAAGATTACGTAACACATCAGCAAAAACAACTGTCATAGCAGCTTACCACGGCTATGTGGCATCCATACTTAACTATGGACTTTTTGTTTGGGGGAAATCTGTTGATGCTAATAAGGTTTTTATAGCACAAAAAAAATGTATTCGTGCCATATGTGGCAAGGCACCCCGTGAATCGTGTAAGCCTCTATATAAAAACTTAGGTATATTACCTTTGCCATGTATGTATATACTTGAAGTTGCCTGTTTTGTGAATTTTAACATTAACTTGTTTGAAAAGCCAGTAGGCACAAGAAGCAGGAGAGACCCATACAGACTTGTATACAACAAAAACCCTAAATTAACTCTGTATTCAAGACAATGTAATTATATGTGCGTTAAAATCTTTAATGTGATCTTTAATCTTTCCACGTGAAATCAAATCTTTACCAAAACGATTATTTAAACGTAGATTAAGTAGCTGGCTTAAAGAAAAAAATTTTTACTCCATAAATGAATTTCTTAGTAGATAAGTAGATATATTGACAACATGAACTTGACGAATGTGAATAACAGAATTTGAATTTAATCCTTAATAAATTTTGAAAACTTTCATGAACATAAATATCATAATTATTGTGAAATATGACATACTTAAATATTAATTCTGTGTATTTGCATGCCACAAATTGGTAAAATATGTGCGCTTTTTTTTTTATTTTATAACATCTTTATGTACCATATTTTTTGCAAATAAATTATTCTTATTCTTCTTACTCGCTTGAAGGGCTTTTTAATTTTATCATCTATCTTTATTATTTATTATCAATTTTTTTCAGATGATAAACATAGATGATAATTAAAAAGCCCTTTAGGCAAGTAGGCGACTAATACTGTTGTCATTCATTTTCCATTCCTTATCCCTTTTATTTTATTTTTATTTAATTTTGGTGTAAAATGAATATACTAAATTAAAACCACGAAAATTGCAAACCGAAAATGAATACATTCAAGGCAGTAATAATAAAAAAAAATATTATAAATAGAGTTGTCACGTTTAAAGTACTTAGTTCGACTCAAATCTGTTGTAAAAATAAAATATTACCAATACATAAAATCTAATTTTAGTAAGTTTTAAGTTGATACTAATCAAAGAGATAAAATGTATCCAAAACCTAACTCTAACTAATATTATAAATGCGAAAGTGAGTTTGTTTGTTACGCTTTCACGTTGTAACTACTGAACCAATCATTATGAAACGTTGCATACACGTTATCTATGGTACGGAGAAGGACATAGGGAACATTTTTATCCCGGTAGAAAGTACTGTTCCCGGGGAATCGACATTGACGCGGGCGGAGCCGCGGGCGACTGCTAGTAAGTTATATATATAGGTGACAGAATCATAAGTTTAAGCTTAAAGTTAGCTCCAAAGTGTACCAACTCGGTACAATCCAGTGACAAATATGGACCTGACAGATCATGGATGTGAAACATTTGAAGAATAAATTAAACGAATTCCTAATACCTAAATATGCCGACTCCTGCACACAAATTTACCAAATACATACATACATATTATCACGTCTTTATCCCTAGACGGTAGACGGAGCCTAAAGTCATAAGACCGAACGGCCACGTTTAGCGTTGGTGGGGGTAAAGGGGTAAAAAAACGAATCAAAATAGTGATGGGTTGCTAGCCGCATCGCCTATTGTCATGATTCTTAAGATTTTGGCCCATTTCCTTGACCGGCTTCTACTACTAAGAAGGGAAGCAGCTGGCACATTCTACGTTTTTTCTTTTCTCCCAGACCAGCGTGGAAGATTTAACAAATGATATTATAGAAATAAATACGTGTAAATATGGTCAATTTAAATTAAGCGCAAATATTTTAAGGGCTGGCACCTACAAGCTTCAAAAATGCATTAGAAGGAAAATAAAAATAATCATTGGAATTTCCAGGAACGGGTGCTGGTAGTAGCCTACAAGTAGAATGTTTATTTATCCCCAAGTCTTTCAAAGCATGACACAAAAAAAATACTATACTGAGCTTATTACTGTATTTAAGTCTCAATATCAGCACTATTATGTTGATATTGAGGTTAAATACTTCGAAAATGCAAATATACTATCATATTTTCATATAAAAGTTTTACAGAGTACAATAGTAACAAATACTCTATTTTTATTTTTAATATTTATAAGAATTTGGAGGGGTCTACCCCTCTAAATTCGATTCGCGAACGTGATAGCGTGACGACATCCAAAAGTTCTTGGTGAACTGGCAGCAGGCTGAGTTAGATAGGGATCAATGGAAAAAGGAAGGGAAGGCCTTTGTCCAGCAGTGGGACACAATAACAGGCTAATATAAAAAAAAATAAGAATTTGAGCTTGAAAGCGAAATATGAAGGTATTATGGCAAGAAAAGTCGTCATATTAAAAGTAGTTCAACACAGAACAGCTACAAAATAAAATAGTTCAACAAATTTTCAAATCACCGCTCCAAAGAGTACCGCAACCTGTATGTTCCCACAGTATTCACAGCGGATAGAAAATGTAATATTTTACACGACGCTCCCAAAGGCAGGAACTAAACAAAATTGCAATACTGCAACTATCTTGAGGTGAGTTGTAGAAAATTGAAGTTGTGTCGGCAAAATAATATAGAGCCAATTTCGTACCCAGCCGCATTGCTGCGTAGTACCTAATATACTGTAGAATATAGGCACAAATTACAGAGTTACAGAAGAGACGCATTATTATATAATCACTAGCGTTCCATTCTTTTGACATATTTCAAGGTAGCGAATAAAGCATTTTTAGCAAACGGTCGGTAAAGCGTGCATGGAAAATATTATGTGCAATTAACATCGAATTCAATTTATTCAATAATGTATCCTCCATTTAGGGTTCCGAACTTCAAAATAAAAAGAGAACCCATATAAGATCAGTTTGGCGTCGGTGCCCGTACGTCAGTAGTTTTATATGAGTAATTTAACAAAAATAGCAAAACAGGTTTTTATACAGATTTTAGACAAATATAGTAACTAGGTATAACTACCTAGGTTACTCGATACTTAGTGAGGAGGTTTCCCAGGTATGACATCTAGGTAGATCGATTATTCACTTCCAAAATCCCTAACATGCCAAATATCAACATTATCGTTGGAGCCGTTTCGGAACTCTTCTTATATATGTATAATTATAAACAAAAATTGCTCGTTTATGCTGAAGTTACCGTTAGAATTAAAATTTCATTATTTAAAATTTTAACTGACTTATAAATCACGAGACATATTTCTGCTACTATATTTTGTGTAATAGGCCTCCTTTATCAGTTGCTACGAGGCTGCTACGACGTTCGTAGCAACCTCTACGAACCTCTTATTATGCAGCTTCCTAGGCTGCACTAGTTACATTTAATATTCCAGTGTGCGGTCGGGACTAATATAGGATTATGTTGGTTTACGTCTATGATTAGATTACATACCTATTATATAAGCTTAGAATTTATCTAATAAGACTTAGGTTGTAAGTAGAAAAAGGTTTTACAGTGAACAATAAAGGGTTAAAAGTAAGTAACGATTTTTCTCATATTTTTTTTAATACATGATGTTAAGCAGTTTTCCGAAGTAAAACGTATTCAATCTAATATCAGGCGAAATTCAAACGAATCAAATGTATTTTTAAAGTGCCCTTATTAAATTTAGCTCGGTAAATTCGATTTGTCGGATCTCAACTCAGACTCAGATTTTTGGATCAAAATTGTGGAAGTTGAAATTGTTGTAAGTGACAAAACTATTTATGTCTTTGTCAAGACATATGAACCCGATGCCTATTGCGTTCGATTTGTTTCAGACTTATTAATGAAATCGGTTGATGACGAGAAAATAAAATTAGTTGTTTATATAAATAAATACATATAATTAATTGACGAAAAATATCTGATTTAAAATTAAAAAAATATTTTCGTCTTATATTATAACAATATTTTTCAGTTTTATTCGATTTTACCAGGTTTATGCTAACGGCATCTAGGGACGGATGGAAAAGTCTGTTACTATAGCACTGCAGCGACCTCGCTGTCCGCCCATAGTGGCAGTTAATGGAACTAACTACCACAGCCTGCCAGCATGCTTGTCAGATACTGTGCTTTTAACAGAACTTAAGTTAGACCAATATCTTTGCATGAGGTTGTCAGTAGTTTTTGTATACGTTAGTATTATATTGCCCAAATGTGAAAATGGAATAACTAGATTTCTTGGTTGAAAGTGTTAGTTGCAGCTGGCAAAATTTTGGGTATCAGTGGTGGAAACAGGAATATCCTAAGGTGTTAATTTCTAAAAGTTTGCGTTTTGCATGACAAGAAAATACGATGTATCATAAACATTTCAAACTGTTGGCTTAATTTTAGATGAAGGTAATACAAACAGTACTTACAACCATGAGATTCCACATCTTGGCAGCTTCAGCGACAGTAGTACACACAGTAGAACAGCCAGCTAGTAGCAAAAGCTTCTGCGGTGGGTTGTAAAGCAGGTTGTACATCACGCTCGCGCCTAAGCCTGGTTCGCACTAGAAAAGAAAACATAGTTAAAGATATTTGATATAAAATTAACGTTAATTAAAATATAATTAACATAAATTTGAAAGACTGTTGTCCTGGTTAATTTTAAATCTATTATCATCTGATTAGTTTTGAATATGTTAAGAATTGATATAATGAAGTTGAAAATTTCTAGAAAATCTAAAGTACATTTAACATAAATTAAGGGTTTTATATCTTATTGTAATATATATTTGTATATATATTTGTATATGTAATAATACATGTATTTGTATGAAGAAGAAGAATAATACGTGCCGCTTCTATTATGTGTTAGTTGGCAACGCTTTCTAAGAGGCGGTATTAGTACTTGCCTTTGTTTACTTACTAAATGTTTTTCTTAATTGTAAGACGTATAACAAAACACTCATTTTTCCATGTTCGTCATAAGTTATTTAAGATCAGGGTGTTAAATCATAGTGTATATTTAGAAAATTACATGTCAGCATTTCGACACACAAAGACATAACCTCTTTCAAGACTGATTGGTTCGACAAGTTATTTTAGTATGACTGACGTCACATGATTAACATAGCCGAGGGGTGCCGTTGTGCTTTACAAAATGACATGTTATTCAAGTCACACACCTGATATTTCACGACATGTGAACATACATTATAATATTCAATAGATTTACAAAATAAAATGTGTGGCAGATGTGGCAATCGATATTAATACACAATGATGCTAGACCCATGAAAATTTATAATATCTCTCTTATAATATCTCTATCATGTACGAGAGCCGAAAGACAGAAGCTGAGAGTAAGTGTCATCATTCTGAAAGACATTAGTAGTTGCATTTGACACAGGTATAATATGACCGGTGTATGGATTCTGGAAGTTGAGACTGAGTCGGGAGAATTTTAATTTGTGTTGAATTCAAACGATGTTGTGGCAGAGTTACTTGCGTTATAAATAAAAGATGTATGCTGTAGGCTTCTTGTTTGTAGCATGAGCCAAAGTTTGTTAATATATTTTACGCATGTATATGCATGAGTTATCCTTATATGTTACTCTTTTGTGCGCCATGTTATTCAATTTAGCGTTGTACAAGAAGAATTTGCGAAATTGGCTTTTATATCAAAGTTAGATTTCATGTTAAATGGATTATAAAATAAATAGGTTTAGTACATATTGTATATAGTCATAATTCAATTTCATTAATCCCTATCTAAAATCATCAATGCGAAAGTGAGTTAGTGTGTTTCTTCATGTATTTGTGGATTTGTTACGCTTCTATGAGAAGAATATTTATATAGAAAATATACTCACGAGAGAAAAAATTGCCACGACTGAAGCCATGAGCATAATTTAGTTAAATTATACATAGAATGACAGAGCGATGTGCAGTCCATAAAGAAATTTAGACTCTGTCTACCCTGAACTCACAAAGCTACTTTTTTCCTCTACGAAAAAAAATATTTGATTGGTTTTCCTAAAAAATAACAAGCAAAATGCTTTAAAAAGAAATAAAAAAAATTGTATTTATTTAGGTACGAGTCTTAATTTATTAGGTAAGTTTTTGTCTAAGTCTGTTTTTGTCTACCTTCCGAAAAACGTGTGTGCACGTCGCTGGAATGATACTGCTGTTAATACAGCGGTGTCATTTTATTCTAGGATGCAAAAGTAAAACAATGGATGAGGTGCGAAAGTCTAGAAGGCAAAAAATGTTGATAATGCTGTTCTAAAAAAAACGGCGGTATGTATGCGAAGAAACTACCTTTTTTCGCTGATTCAATTCACACCTCAGAGGAGAGATAGCAGACTGCAGCTAAACTACGGCTGAATCACCTCGGTCTTTACTAGACAACACAAATTAAAAATCTTCCGTATCTGCCCGTGATAATCAAACAATGTGTGGCAAAAGCTTTAAATTTGGAATTTAAATCCACACAATAATCCGATAATTCTAAAATGTAAATTTTAAGCACTACATAATTAGAAACGTTATATTTTGCCGACCACGTAATAGACCATATTAATTAAAACTATGCGTAACTTTCTAAACAGCGCAGATTACCAGGAATTTATGGCGAAAATTCTGCGGCGAAGATACCATAATCTTGATTGATGTCGCTTAATTTGCTATTCCTTTAGCTTTTTATATAAATTACATATTGTGTTAGGCCGTCATAAAAATATCGTGGCGTCTTATATTTATATTTTCTTCAAACCTGATCGTCTACCTACGTACGTTTTGCAAGCTTAATAAATGCTTAAGTTCATTACGCGTTTAGCACCTTTTAATTGAGATTTCGTAAGTATACATTTTCAATTGACTATACGTATAAATAAGTTAATTTTGAAGTTTTTTTATGGTTTTACTTGACTGGTATTTGACCAGATTATTCAGGGCAGTTAGTTAGCACCAATGTAAATAAAAATGACATTTTCAAACCTGCCCCTGCAAATCTATTTGGCTTGCAAACTTTCATTGAACTGATTTGGATGAAATTTGGTATGGAGGTAGTTTGAGGCCCGGGGAAGAACATAGGGTATGTTTAATTCCGGGAAATCCTACTGTTCCCGAGGGATCGACACTAACGCGGGCGGAGCCGCGGGCAACAGCTAGTACCATATAATAACTAAATGTTTTAATTTAATCATATACACTCGATTTAAAATTAGTACCGAATCGGTATTAATTACTTTCATATAATTACTTCTTATACCTTGTTACTACTCAATTAGACCAATCATAATCCAAAACCACCAACCAAAACGTGCTCAAGATGGTTTAGTAAATCTTATTTGAAAAGAGATGTACCCTCCGGCGCTGAAGGTATGTCTTGGATGTTCGACATTTTCCGTCATTATAATAAAATGTAGAAAATATTTTATATCAGACCAAGTTTACATTTTTCTCATAGCGTCTTACAACATTTTCAAAACACCTGTCCCCTCATTGGCGAATAACTCATCCCAATTTATTATTCTAATTATTATACTTTTCCTATCCTTATTCATATTAGAATTTTCTATAACTACTGAACCGATCATCATGAAATTTTGCATACAAGTTCTCTGGAGTACGGAGAAGAATATAGACTACCTTTTATCTCGGGTCAAAGAACTATTTCCGAGGGATCGACATTGACGCGGGCTTAGCCACGGGCGAAAGCTAGTTTATTATAAATGCGAAAAAAGTGAGTCTGTTTGTTTGTTACGCTTTCACGCCTTAGCTTGAGCCAATCATAGTGAAAATTTGCATATGCGTTGTCTGAGGTATGGAGAAGGACGTAGGTTATCTTTCATCCAGGAAAAAATCACGCAAGCGGAGCCGGGCGAAAGTTAGTATTGCATAATTTATTTAACACTTTATTGCATCATAAAAACCAAATACCAAAAAAAAAAAAATATTAAAGAAATACAAAAGACGGCCTTATCGCCAAAAACAATTTCTTCCATAATTACAAAGTTTGTTACTCAATCGCGCTGAACGCGGATGATCGGATTTGTATGAAATTATGTCACGGAGCAAATTATCTGGGTTGCCTTATTGTTACGAATTTTTATTTACAAACCGGTCACCTTTTTCTTATACAAAAAATCCCAATAAAAATATATCTAATCTTCCATTGCCTCTAACTTGGGGAAGAGAATTCAATTTTTAGATTTTAGACGCTCGGGTCTCCGCAGGCGGTTTCCGAACATAATTCTTGTTCTATTATGTTATCAGGCTCTTTCAGCGGTTTTGTCCGTAATCGCTGCGTTATCAATATCAAAGTGAACGAAGTCGTCGATTTGTCCCAAATATAATAAATCGATAAAATGGGAAATTACCCTCGACCGGATCGGAAATTCTATCCAATAAAATTTTCTTCTGAACCATTCATAAATTCTCTATAATTGAATCGAACGTCGGGAACCCGTTTACGGCGATATCATAAGCCTATGATTTTAGTTCGTTTAAATTTATAGTCTAACTTGGCCTCCGCGCCGTCGGATAAAGGTCCCTTTTTGTTAATTACTGGGCCTCAGTGAGCCTGATTTTCAAAGTTAATGGATTAGGCGCTTGTCATTCCGCCGGTCGACGACACGTTATGCACATTACGTTGATTGAAATTATAATTGGTATTTTCATTGCGGGCTCGGTAGCGAAATGTTACTTAAATTTAATTACCCGTGTCTATGCTGATCTAATTGTGGTAATCTTGTTTGATATTCATGTAGAATATTATGTGGTACTATTTATTGATGGATAATTGAGTTACTCTCAGTATAAATAACATTATTTACCAAGAAACGATGTTCTCGAATGATCTCATTACTTGAATTAATCTTATCTCAGATTTTCTTATACAGCACCTGACCCCTTGTTAAGTCCCCCCTATACTACGCCATCCCTGTTAGGAGACGGCTTCCTTAATTGCTCTCTCCTCCAATTTCCTAAGCACACTTTTATTGTATTTTTAATTTACAGCCACTTTATGATGAAAGGAAATGCACTTAAGTAAATTTATGTACCTTGCTGTCGTTACTGTGCAACAAGAGTTTGAAGCCGGATAAAAGGTCTTTTCGTTCGTTGACGTCAGCTAAAGCCAGCTCTGCGGCGGGCTTGCAGGCTTGGCCGCCTTGCCAGCCGCCTTCTCCCTCCATGGGGAAGATGCCACCGATGTGGAGATCGTTGTCCCGCCGACCTTCACTGTAGCTGCCGAAGCAGCAGAGCCACAGCAGCAGAAGCGCCCGTCCTCGCCCATTGCTCCGTCCGCAGCGCCACCGAGCACGTGCGGCACACACAACCCACTTGGCAACAACGAATAATTGCACTAATGTTTTCACTAACAACGACTTAACATCACAATACACTGTTCTAGTTCGAAAGCTAAATACATTACTCACAGCTTTTAATTTGACTAGCGGACGCTTTGAAAAATTAAATTTCCCGCGCACTCGCGGGAGACAGGCGTTGGCATTTTGATATAAATGTGATATCACCCGTAGAGATTGTAGACATAGCCTAATAAGCGTGAAATTTTCTATAAAATATGGCATCGAGGGTGGATCGAGTGGCGCGTCACACCGGGCGGGTCCCGAGCGACGCCCGGCGCCCTGCAGGGTCATCGCTCGCGCCGGGGACATGCTGTCATTGGTCACCTCTCTCATTTTCCATCTTCTCTCCTGGAACAAAGAAAAAAACGCTATTTAGATATATAATACGATTCAGGATATTCAGACAGATTTCATTCATGTGATTTGCATTTCAATTTATTATTATGGTAAACTGCACTGGGGTAATTAAACTACGCCGAGGTAATGAATAAAATTACTGCCAAAGTCAGTTTCCTAAACAAAGTAGGTATTTTATTTTAATAACATGCAGTCATGATTAACGATATACAACGGCTAGCTCCGTGACGCAGCGGTCAACGCCAGCCTGCGACGCGAGAGTGCCCGGGTTCGATCCCCGGGGAGGTCAAGATGGAAAATGATCTTTTTCAGATTTACCTGGGTCTTGGATGTGTATCTATATATGTAATTGTTATAAAATATAATATCGTTGAGTTAGTATCCCATTACACAAGTCTCGAACTTACTTTGGGGCTAGCTCAATCTGTGTGATTTGTCCGTATATATTTATATATATACAATGCAAAACCTATACCTGCCTATTTAATTTCTTGAAATATTTAATAAGTAGCTCGGTAAACTATCTCCTTTTTGATATGGAGTATAAAACCTTCATACTTCTTATAAACCTTTTTTATACTTTAGGTTGGAAAATAGATTTTTCCAGGAGATAGTAAAATATTTTGAAGGTTTTTAAGATCACTCCAAGGGAGATGCAATATTTATGTTCAAGTTTTTTGACTCAAATATAGCTGAATAGAACTCAAGAGTCAAATGTTTTGCTAGGACTAAAAAAAGTAAGTAGATCGAATCCGTTGAGAATTTTAATATTTTAATATTAATTTGAATCAAAAATTTTAGAACTCAGGCTATTTGAAGTTCAATACATGAAGATTTTTGTTTGTATTTGTTGCTTGTTGTTATATTTTTCTTTTTATATTTCATACCAAATAAACGACCTTTGTTTTATCGAACGATAAAAGTGACATTGAGCTCTAAAAACGTAAACTCTAGTCAAAAGTGATTTAATATGTATAAATAACATATTAAATCTTTTTTCTCTAGGTCAACCTTTTAAACTTTCAATTACTTCGAAAAATATGTATCTGCAAAAACTAAAATCTATATATCTATAGACTATAGTATTACAAGTGCTTTGCAATGTGATACAAGATCCGAAACAAAGTATTCTCATTTAATTTAGATCCAGTGTTGATTGATTATCGGCGGTATTACAACGGAATAAGTCACGAATCATTAATTTCTCATTTTGCAACTGACGCAATTCTGAAGCCGATAATCGAGCGTTCGCATCCAGCGATTTCCTATTTAAAGCATTCACGAGGGCTGGAAGAGTTTTTGAAAAGTTACACTATTGGAGTTCCGGCTATTGAGCTATTTCTTTGAAATATTCTGAGGGGCGAATATTAAAATTCAATTCAGTCCGATCTTTTTCGTTTTGTCTGTGTTAGTAGCAATTGCGAGCGTCAGATTTTGCAATTCGCTGAAAGGCCACATGTTATTGGCAGGGTAGGCAGACTTGTTCCTCGACTAGTCTAGTAGAAATACACTTTTAACTGGGAGACGCCACGCTTTTGAATGGCATGGTGCCGAGTTGAATGCACTAGCATCAAGAAAGTTGACAGACCATTTCAAATATTTAGTCACGTGTATTGGGATGATGGATCGTTCGCGGGAATATTTCGGCGTGCAGGAATATTCCCGAGAACGAGCCATCACTATCACGTGGATATAACACTCGTATTTAGCAATTTTCTAAATGGAGCATTCGCGAGTACTAGAACAGTTTTCGAAAAGTTTGAGTCAACTATTGGAGCTATTGTGCTATTTCTTTGTTCGGTTCAAATATTCGGAAATGCGAATATTAAAATTTTAATCCGAATATCAATATTATTTTTTGTCTGTGCCTATTACTAGTGGCAGACTTCACAATCTGCCTAATTTTGTTGCGTAAGATATTAATACCTACTGATGTCGATTTTAACCTGACATATTTTCTGAAGTACGTTCAAACACTTGTGAAATTACAGAAAAACTAGTGTGCAAATTTTCTTGCGACTTATTTCTTCACCGAACGTGAGGTGCGTTTTCTAAAATGATTTTAAAAGTGTGAATTAGTCAACACAATTATACCGATCTAATTTGGCAGATGAGTCTGCTGAAATATGTACAAATCGGGATCGAACTCGAATCTTACAGACCACCCGGTTAAATTAAACTCTAACCTAGCCACATATGATACACAGTATCACGTCTTTTTCTCTTGCGGGGTAGACAGAGCCTAGGTCTATAAGACCTGAAGGCTACGTTTAACATGTTGGTGAGTATTGGGTGGAAAACGGAATCAAAATAGTGATGGGTTGCTAGTCGCATCGCCATTAACATGATTCCTCAGATTTTACCCATTCTCTCGATCGGCTTTAACGATCTGCGCGGGAAGAGAAGTAGCTGGTACATTCTACATTTTTCTTTTCTCCCAGATCAGCATGGAAGAGTTCCACAAATTAGAAAATTAAATCTGGAAAGGTACGATCTTTATTTTTGTCTGTCTTGACGTAGCTATGACTAGTATCATATTGCACAATATGACACTAGTCACAGCTACTTCGGCTATAACTAGTGTCATATTGTGCAATATGCCTAAAGATATCTGTATGGGCATTCAGCGATTTCCTATTTGAAGCATTCATAAGTGCTGGGAGAATTTTTGAAAAGTTACACTATTGGAGTCCCGACTATTATGCTATTGTGCTTGTGCCTAGTTAGGTATATCTTTGAAATGTTTTGAGAGGCGAATATGAGAATTCAATATGGTCGGACATCACCTAGGTACCTACTTACTTTTATATTACGTTCGTTAGCGTACGTTAACGCTACATTTTGAAATCTTCTATATCTCAGATACGGTGATTATTAATGAAAAGTAAATTAATGGAATATTTTTATACGGTGTGAAAATTTACTCTCGACTTGATTGAAGTTCTTCAATTACAATTATATTTGCCTTTAAATATGATCAAAAATTTCTAAGGTAAACGATCGAATCTTAAAAAAAAACGATATTCCCATACAAAATGTCAGGTCGCCTGAACAATTTTAGGTGGGAATGGTGACTCGGTATTATTTTTTTCAGATTCTACATATGATAAGATATCTCATCAAACAACGATGTTGGCTTGGTTCTGTTTTAAAATATATAACCGAAATATATTTTACGTCTTAAAAAATCGAAGAATACAACATTTATCTACGAGTATATTTGATTATTGTATTTTGCAGTGACGTGCAGTCCATATAGACTGTTAGACACTGTCTACCCTGCAGTCGCTAAATAAATACAATTTTTTTTTCTTACAAAAAAATAATTATATTAGGTGCGCCTGCAAAATTCTGCTAGCAAATACTTTATAGTCGATTTTGCTCAAGTACGGCCCTGTGGCCGCGGCCCGCGCTTGCCCGCGCTAAGCAGTATGTATACGCGTAAGCCGCGTAAGACAAAATTTCAAAGGTCTGACTTTTCACGCACACATAGAATTTTTTTATACACAGATAGGAAGTCGCTTTTGTAGTAGTACAAGTAAACATCTTTCATCGATTCACACATGCAAATCAAATTTGCGCTGTGTGTGTGAATTGAAGACACTGTCTCCGAGGTTTCTATTGGCTGCCGCGCGCGAAGTAAATGTCATCGTCACTTGTCAATGTCATTATAGATATTAATCATACTTATGCCAATGTCATTGATTTACATGTTTACAAACAATCCAAGAGGAAAGTTTTATTTTAAAATTAATTGCTTTATCAGTTAAATTTCATTTGTGACAAAAATATTTTCATGTGAACGTTGTGTCGCTTAGTGTTTGCATGCCAAAACCGAAATATAAAGTGTTATGTGAACACGCTTTTAAACAAATCAAGTAACCGGTTAGTTATGGTTTGTTATTCTAAAGTTTAATCTTAAACCGTATGATACGTGTACGTGGCTCACAGGTTGTAATCATATCTCTTATCTTTTGCTTGTTTTGAATACTTTTGCGGTCGAAGATCGAAAGACTATCATAATATTAAACGAGTTGTATTGTAGATAACTAGCCGTATAGTAAGGTAAGGTATATAGGTGGTATGTTTGTAAGTAAAGTTTATAATTATGTCTACCCTATGATAAATGTCTGTGCACGTCACTGGTATTTTGCAGTCACAAGCGAGTTTTCTGCCCACTACAACCCCAGCGCCCTAATTATAAATGTACGAGATTCTGCCTCGCTAATCCTAAGTGCTTTCTCTAAGGACCAGCTAAGAAGCCTTTTAATGTTAAAAGACTTCTTGCCATTTAAAATTAAAGAATGTAATTTTGAATTTTAATTGCTTTTGTCGAACTCGTTGGCTATAAACTTTTTCAGCTTTGTTCAAGTGAAGTGGCGCCAAATCGACCGTTAATTTCACGGTCACACCGGTCAAACATAGCGGCGAATTACAATTTAAGTTTCAGAAAATTAATATTTTTAATTTAATCCACAATTTGCTTAGTAACTCGTTTTTGAGGGCGATTTTTTAAAGCTATGTATTCAATGAGATTTGGTAATTTTGAATAATGAAGAAATGAGCATAAGTAATTTTAATGGTCACTGTTAAAAAGTTTTTGACAAAAATCGGTAAGTACATGAGAGCACGTTGACGGCGAGGCGTGGCGTTGCGCGTTGTGTAGTGCGTCTCATTGCATGGCGCGTTGTGCGGCATGTGGAGCGTTTTCCAATTACGGACAGGCGTGCGCGTCCAATGTGGCGTGGAATGCGGCGGTGCCCTCGGCACGCTCAATCTCAAACATATAAAACTCCATAGTTTTTTTTACGGAGATACAGCGCGTTGTAAGGTCCGTGTGGCGTGGCGTTTTTTGCTGTGGAGCACGCGTTAAATTCCTCTCTTATAGTACGCAGTGTTAAGAAAAGGCAGTTCTATTTCTATTACACTAAGGTCAGTTTTATAACAATTATTAGGTAAATTTGATTTAGCATCAATTGACAGGTTGTGTCAATACTCCTCACCCTGCACTTCTCCTGTCATGATTATCTTATGTCATCGATGCTGCTTGCACTGTCGTGTCCAATGGCATGTTAGGACACGTTGCCCTACACACAATTAGACATAATATCTCAAGCAATTTCACATAATTATACATTCAATTCGAAAATTACGCGGACGAAGTCGCGGGCAACAGCTAGTATTATATATTATAAGATTTTGGCAGCACGCGCCGCTGCACGCATCGTTCTATGTTCCGCCCCTCCGTCATGTGGTGCCAACGCCTGTCGCGTAGAATTTGTTTCATAATCATTACATTGATGGCCTAATTAGGTTTATTGTAACGGCGCATTTTCCTATACTTCATTTCATGGGGTTTTTGGATTATACGAATTTTTCTGATGATATTAGATGTACCACATTAAATAAATGTTCGTCATAATTTAGTCAGAATATATTATTTTCTAGGGATGGAAGAAAGAAAACTGCATGTACAGAGATGCGAATGTTGAGATGGATGTGTGGAGTGACAAGAATGGATAAAATACGGAATGAGTATATAAGGGGAAGTATGAAAGCCGCGCATGTAATAGAAAAGCTCCATAGTCATAGACTGAGTTGGTATGGGCATGTGATGAGGAGAGAAGAAGGTCATATCGCAAGGAAGGCTTAGGAACTGAAGGTGAATGGAACCCGAAACAGAGGACGACCCAAGAAAAGATGGACGGATTGTGTCAAGGAGAGAATGAACAAGAAAGGAGCGACAAAAGATATGGTAGGTGACAGATCAAAATGGAGGGAACTGACATACTGTGCCGACCCCACATAAAAAGCGGGATAAGGTAAAGGAAGAAGAAGAAAAAGATATTATTTTCTAAAATTCGTGCATGAATGTTGATTTTCATTTATTTTGAAAGAAACTAATATCATTATAAATCTTTCACAAACTGTTAAATGGTATGTAGGTAGATATCGTAATTTCATCATGATCATTCCAGCCGCAAGATGTCCACTGGCTCAACGTTATAAAAAAGTTTTAAAGTAATATATTACTTAAGGCATAGTTAATAGATGTAATATAATTAGTTTCATCAATGGGAATACAAAATTATAAGATATAATGTTAAATCAAGGTAAGAGTCAGATAGGAATAACATTGAAAAATTTATGTTAACGAGGTATTTACTATACAAACATACTTTTAATGAAAAATGTATAATACAGCTGTTAATAAGACATCGATCTAACTTAAGCTACTGATAAGACCCTGTTTAACTGTTATTATGCCAATAAATAATTTTGATAAAAAAAACTACCTTTAGCAAATTTTTGTTAGCATGAGATTTTCCGAAATTGTGTCAATATAACCGTTCCAATACTTACATGTGATTATCTTTGAAACAGTAACGGTGTGTACGAGTGATTCAAACATTGGGCTCCTGATCGATGGGTGATAAATATATATAGTATTGCTTTGGTTGTTTAGAAGCTCGATATGTCCTCTTAGGGGATATGTGACAAGTATTACAGCTGGTGATCAATCAGCGCGAGTATCTCGTGTGTGTCTAGTTTATAATTTAGATAGTTACACGATGCTCTCATCTCCACTATTATGATTTATGGCTTCCTAAGGAGTCTAAGGCTAAGATACCATGTCTAATATTGAGATGTTTCTTATTAAGTAGTATGTATAGGGCAAAGATAGGATAATAGTAACGTTCAACAGTTTTCAACAATTTATTCATTATAATTAGACGATTTTCACGTTTATTCAGTAGGAATCGCCCTGATGATGGTCTTCGTAACAGATCGAAACTAGTTGTTGCTTCAGAGTCCGTGTCATTATAATAAAGTTATCACGCGTTATTTTTAGTACTATTACAGCTTATTCATCAATTTTATTATTTCTATGTCTACTCAATTATTTACTAATTTTCAAATTTGCATGTTATAAAGAAACAAAGCAACGTTTATTATAACATGCAAATGTTGAAGTTTGATATGATTTTGTTTGATTAGTTAATGACATGCTAAAATACTAAATTCGTAGTTTGAAAGTAACAACCTCTTATTTCAGCTTTTAGTCTATCCATTATCTAATAGGTAGCAATAGAAAAATACTTGTTTTCTCCAAATACTCATATATATCAGAAATATCAGAAAATTCATAGACAACCGAACTGATTGAAACTTTCTTAACTCAAAGCGTCTGTAGAGTTGATATTTTGTTGGCAAGCCAACTTGTCCGCCTCGGCAATCATTTTTCAAATCGTATTTTCAGATTTGTTCCTTTCATGGCAATATTTCAATTCAGGTCAAAAGGTTTCAATTTTCCGTAATAGCGGATATGTAGGGCAAGACGAAGTGATAGATGCAACAGATTCTATCTTCCTCCTCGTCCTCCATTTATAAGGTGGCTTATTTTCGGTAACAATACTTAATACTATTTTAGATCACAATGACAATATTAAATGAAATATTTATAAATATATTTCATTATAAATAACAATTTATTTAAATTCAGTAAAATACAATAAAATTAATAAACATAACAAATAATTAACGAAATACTGACAAAAATATCTAATATGATAGCTTGGATCAAAGTGTTTATCAGTTTCATTTTTACTGCAGAAGATTATGTGAAAACAATATACGGATCTCTGCTTCATCTTGTCAAAAATAGGTTTAGGGTTCCGTACCCAAAGGGTGAAAACGCCACCCAATTACTGAGAGTTTGCTGTCTGCCACAGCGTTGTATCTTAAGAACCGTTATAGGTAGAAACTTGAAATTTGTATTTTTCCTGCCTAACAACAAATAATAAAAATTAAATCAGGTCCCCATACGAGGACAGACAACGTATTTTATTTGCATATTTTGTAGTTAATTATTGTTAGGTGGTACGGAACCTTACAAATGCGAATACTATTTGCACTTAGCCTGATTTATTAATTGTTTTGTGTAAATTATTCATCCTACTAATATTATAAATGCTTAAGTTTGTAAGAATGGGAATGCTAAAGTTGATAGGAAGATATTTGTAACTCCGTAACAAAAATATCCTGGAAAGCTATTGAAGTAACTACAATGCTGTCTCATTATACAAGTCGTATATTAATTATATTTACGAAAAAACTTACAAGTCAAGTAAAGTACAGCTGCTGTACTTGTTCAAACAAAAATAAAATAGAATTAGCTTGAACAGGAAAAGTGCTAAAAGTTTTCCACACACCGCTGTACCGATCGCATTCGCAAAAGAAATTGTAGCGAAGTCCCAACTCCCGACCAATCCGTTAATTACGCTGTCTATTCAAAAAAGTTCCATAAAACTAGCTGGGATATCTGTCTTAACGAGTTTCCCGTTGTTTCACTGTCAACGCTACACCGTATAAAAGCAGACTAATGTTCTCTAAAATTGCTATGAATAATGAACAAGCATCATAACAAAAACTAAAAGCGACAAGCACTTTAGCTTTATTTAAGTCTGTCATTTTATTAAAACGACACCATTTGAAAATGGAAAAATGTCACGGAGTGCCCTCAATTGCGGCAGCTAACTAAAAATATTACTTCAAATATCACCGCTGACCAATTTAGCGTTTCCAGCGCTTCGAAAAGCAAAACTTTCCCGACATAATTTGAGTTATGAGAAGTCCCCCAACCATATCTAATTAATATTCGTTAGACACGCCGCATTGTCAACTGGGTAATCCATTATATTCGGAAGATGAGGCAATAAAAATCACATTGGGCTTTAAGACCATTCAGTTAACACCCTCAAAATTGAACGGAGCAGCTAATGCAATCAGACCCTGCTTTTGCGGCAATTTCTACGGAAATCATATAAATGCGCCACCGGTCGACCCGGCGCGCTTTCATAACGATTTCCTATTTATTTTTAGTATTTTTACGCGACCTTTAGGTAAAAAAATGTGCCCTTATTACTACTTGTCGCTATCTGTCCACTGAATCGTTAAATTGATCCATTTGAGGTGGCTAAGATAAATTGAGGTGATCCTCACCAACGTACCAGTGGCGAAAATGGTTTGGAAAAGTAAGTAGTTAAAGGAATCGAGAATGAAGCGAGGTATTTTTGGGTATCTTATTTATTCGCCTGAGTTTGCATTATTATGGTTCAGTTAGCTATGAGAGTGGATACGTGAACTCGCAGCTGTGAGCCGACTCTTAAACAAACCAAGTTGATACGTGATGCATAGTCAGTCAGTTTATGGAATCGGTCTACTCGACGGGGTGTAAGTATGCACCCATACCATATGTGGTTGATATACTAACAGCACGCACGAAGCGCTTTTCCCTTTATATAATAACTAGCTTTTGCCCGCGGCTCCGCCCGCGTTAATGTCGATCCCTCGGGAATAGTTCTTTTTCCCGGGATAGAAGGTAGCCTATGTCCTTCTTCGCACTCCAGAGAACTTGCGTGCAAAATTTCATGTTGATCGGTTCAGTAGTTACGGCGTGAAAGCGTAACAAACAAACAAACAAACAAATAAACAAACAAACTCACTTTCGCATTTATAATATTAGTAAGGATAAGGAAGTACACTGTGGCTTTTCCTCTTCGTTCATCTTGCGTACGGCTAAGGAATGGAATCTCATGCCACCAGAGGTTTTCCGTGACATCTATAATATGGCTTTAAGGCTAGTGTGAATAGGTTTTTAATGAGCCAGCGAGCTCCACCATAGACCCACATTTTCACTTAACATTGGGTGAGATCGTGGTCAATCGCTGGATAATCCAGAATAAAAAAAAACTTGGTAGGAATACTTAATTGTAGAATAATCTTTCATATAAAAACCGACCGAAAAACCGACCAAATTTTATCAATAGTGGTTAGTTTGATTTACAAACTAACCACTATTGATAAAATTTGGAAGCAAACCCATTCGAGCAAAAGAAGATTTTTTAAATCCACACGACCGAATTGATAACCTCGACCTTTTATTGAAATCGGTTAAAAACTCTTAACTTTGATACTGCATATCAATATTCATTAAAAAGGCGTCCGTAAGTGAAAACCTGCGCAGTGGTAGATTGAATTAAGATTTAAAAAGCTTTTTGCTTTCTATAGATTCGAATTTATTTGATATACGACTCATTAAGTTAAAAGGCAGAGCTAATTGCATGATAATCCTATTGTGCTGCGATGAATAGCCTTATTATCTTTTTTTCATACAATATCATTTGATGTATCTGCAATTTGCACCAGCTTTTATGCACTTAAAACTTTGGTGCCGCATATAACTACATAGTATAAAACATAGTCCCTTCCTTCTGTCTGTCCTTATGTATGCTTAGATCTTTAAAACTGCGTAACGGATTTTAATGCGGTTTTTTTAAATAGACTAAGTGATTTAAGAGATAGGTTTGTATGTATAATTTATCGCACCCGCGCAAAGCCGGGATGCTAGTATTTATTAAAAAAGACTTCAGTATTTCCGTATGAGGAGAAGTTGCGCATTTCGAGTTTTTTTTTGTTAGTCATTCGTGTCCCACTGTTGGGCAAAGGCCTTTTATCGTTGTTTTCACACAGGAAGAAGACCAAAGAAGAGATGGATAGATGAACTTAATCAGTTTGAGTAGGATTGGAAGAATATATCAATAGATAGAATTATATTTAAAAAAAAGTATTTTCATCTCTATGGATTCGAATGATTTAATATATGACTCATTGAGATAAAAGCCGGAGCTAATTGCACGATAATCCTATTGTGCTGCGATGAATTGCCTTATTAACTTTTTGTCATAAAATATTATTTGAAGTATCTGCATTCGCGATTTTATTCCAGTTAATAAGAGCGGCTAATGAGTGACTCTCATCGTTATTAACAAACCTCAAATACACCTCTGGTTTTTATAGAATATCTTTGGAATTGATTTGTATTAGAGACCGACCGAAACAAGATATTCACACAAAGGTTGCCTAATAGATATATAGAAAATAATTTAAGGAACCGAGCAAATGTATGTATTAGAATGACTCCTACCCATTATATAATTAGAGGTTATAGCGTCGAATTGGTGCTTTGCCATTAGTACTATTATTCACTCTGGGAATTCGCTCTATAAATTATATTAATGAATAAATAAATATTTTGCTAAAACCGAAAATTAACCTTCAGTTTAGGTCTCCGGTTTGGCCAAAACCGTAATTAAATAGGTTAATATACAGCATGATTTTGAACCTCCTAGCTTCTCTCTCTAAAATCTGAGAATAAGAATCCCAAATGGAATACAGAATTGCAAGAAAACATTTGACATTCCATAGAAACTCGTCCAGCTGATCGGCGACTTTTGGAAACCTATTTTTTTTTTGCCATCACCTTTTTTTCTACAATTCTGTATTCCATTAAAGAGTCTGATTACGAGATTCCAATATAGCGACGAGGTTCAAAATCAAGCTGTATAAAAAATAAGTAAAATACAAAAGTAATATATGTTAATACAAAAGAATATATGCATAATACAAAATGATATCGCATAAATGATGGTGACCGGTTAAAAATCAATTATAATGCCAATGTAAGTAAACATTTTTCTTTCTTATTTGTTTTACGGCATTTGGCTTTCTACGCCTTTTAGCCGTTCATATTTATTTATTAAATTCATTTCGTTGATTCGACGGTGCCCCTGGCACTTTTGATGATAGACGACGCAACAAGGCGGATCCACCGGCCCGCTTAGTAGATCTCACAACAGCCACACAATGACTGTTTATTTTAATTATTCCACATATTGTTCATAAACATGGGCATTTATAACACTGAATCACACCAATTTTACATTATAAAGTCCACTAGAAGCAATTTGCAAAATAATCCAAAACAATAACCGTGCAGTCCGCCGAAATACCCGCCAAGAACTCCAAAGTAAAGTGAATACAAATAAATAAATATATACGGACAAATCACACAGATTGAGCTAGCCCCAAGGTAAGTTCGAGACTTGTGTTATGGGATACTAACTCAACGATACTATATTTTATAACAAATACATATATAGATAAACATCCAAGACCCAGGCCAATCTGGAAAAGATCTTGACCTGACCGGGGATCGAACCCGGGCACCCTCGTGTCGCAGGCTGGCGTGTTAACCACTGCTCCACGGAGCTGTCGAACAAATTAGAGACCGATAAAAGATCTGAGTTTTGACAAGTTTCAGAAAAAAATATAGATTTATGGCGGATTTCCGGTTTCGGGACAAAATCGGCCAAACCTTCGGCGTCCGCCAGAACTTACATGTTCGTGTAAATTGGTGTCACGAAACGCGTTTCAGAGTAAGCGCTGACTATTAATTGGTCTATACCTCTTGTTCTGAGGTCTACACTTATCATGAAAGTGTTGAATTTGTAAGAGTGTAAAATACAATGGTTTTAGTACAACATGGGTACTAAAACATGTAATTTTTATTATTCACACAATTACATAAATTTCGGATTCCGCCGAAACTGCGACTAAACCAAAGGACAATTTTCGGTTTAAATGGGCAGCAGTTTTGGAAGCACAAGAAGTCAAAGAAACTGTGCTCGCAAACCCGCCTGCCAAGCGTGGTGAGTATGGCAATATCCTCCCTTGGAACAAAGACTCCTTGGGAGAGGCATTTGTCCAGCAGTGGACTTCTTACGGCTGTAATGATAATGATAACTAAGGTTTGAGCATTATCTAAATCGTGCAACAAATCTACTTTATTAACGATTATGTCATTGGCAACATCAAGCGTTTTTACGAGGGTCTTACAGACCCATGGTATGGTGAGATCGACCATTAAGATACGAGCGACACAGAAATTAAATTGAATGGATTTGTTTAACGGTGTATCGGTTGTACGGAGGTTCGGAATTGTTTGGCCACGGTTCAATATTGGGAGCAGAATAGCGCTGTAATTTTGATGCACGATGCCCAATGTTAGCATTGTGTTGTACTGAGCAATTAGCTAAGTCAATATGTGCCAACTATTTCGACAACTGTTTGTATTTGGAATTTAAATATTTATATCTTCATATTTTTGCTGTCTTTCGTTTTTGATTTTAAAAAGGATGTGATAATTATTATTAAAATCTTTTAATGATTTGTGTGCATTTTACAATTCTTCACCCTCTTCTTCTTCTCAGGTCGAAATAGCTCCAACCGGTCATATTGGAAATCCTTGGGCAAGGCCTACTCTGCAGTGAGCTTCTTCCGGATGAGATGATGATCATACTTCTTTAGACCAGTATTTGGCTACCCTGATCGCTTTATCATTATCGTCATCAAGGTGTTTTGTTTAAATTATTTTCAGCGTATAAATATTTTTTGGTATACCACAATGACGTAACAGATATATCCTGGATTCTGGATCATACCTCACTGCTATTTTTATGAAGGTTAAAATTAACCCAGATGAATGCAAGGTTGATGTCGCCCACAGATGCCGCCACATCACCAAAAGGAGGAAAGATTTACGTGTTTGTAAAATATCGGGTCTGGGAGGAAATAAAAAACGTAGAATTTACCAACTTCTTCTCTTCCCGCGCAGATCGTAAAAGCGGATCGAAGGAATGGGCAACCATTTGAGTGATGCGGCTAGCAACCACTATTTTTTACGTTTTCCACCTTATACGTGACTTATAGTTCTGAAAGACCTAGCTCTGTCTACTCCGCAAGGGAAAAGACGTAAAAGTATGTATGTATAACACCGATACTCATGCCGTCAAAGTTGCGGTAAACAGCTAGTGAAAGATATGACCAAAAAAATTGTCCCCAGTTGATGGTAAAACCCTTAGAAAATTTAGATTTAGATTGTGTTATTTTCATGTAAAAAGCCTTGATGCCCATGTTATATTTTAAGCCTGGCTGTACGTTACTGGTAAAGTTGATGAATGCAGTAAATCTAGTTGAAAATGTATATGCTCATGCAAGCCTAGTTTGATGTTCTTTCGACATGAAAATGGTATTTCCAGAGTGATTCACACATCAGCAGAAAAATACAGTCAATATTTTTCGAGCGTATTTTACGGAGCATTTCATGCAGCCTCGCATACAGTTTTTTTCATAAAGTACTGCACACACTGTAACTAGCACAGGTTCGTTTCGTATTTATTTTGCGAGTATCTATTGATATAGCATTAAATCAATACTAATAATAAATCTGTAAGGGTATTTCCAGAGTGATTCACACATCAGCAGAAAAATACAGTCAATATTTTTCGAGCGTATTTTACGGAGCATTTCATGCAGCCTCGCATACAGTTTTTTTCATAAAGTACTGCACACACTGTAACTAGCACAGGTTCGTTTCGTATTTATTTTGCGAGTATCTATTGATATAGCATTAAATCAATACTAATAATAAATCTGTAAGGGTATTTCCAGAGTGATTCACACATCAGCAGAAAAATACAGTCAATATTTTTCGAGCGTATTTTACGGAGCATTTCATGCAGCCTCGCATACAGTTTTTTTCATAAAGTACTGCACACACTGTAACTAGCACAGGTTCGTTTCGTATTTATTTTGCGAGTATCTATTGATATAGCATTAAATCAATACTAATAATAAATCTGTAAGGGTATTTCCAGAGTGATTCACACATCAGCAGAAAAATACAGTCAATATTTTTCGAGCGTATTTTACGGAGCATTTCATGCAGCCTCGCATACAGTTTTTTTCATAAAGTACTGCACACACTGTAACTAGCACAGGTTCGTTTCGTATTTATTTTGCGAGTATCTATTGATATAGCATTAAATCAATACTAATAATAAATCTGTAAGGGTATTTCCAGAGTGATTCACACATCAGCAGAAAAATACAGTCAATATTTTTCGAGCGTATTTTACGGAGCATTTCATGCAGCCTCGCATACAGTTTTTTTCATAAAGTACTGCACACACTGTAACTAGCACAGGTTCGTTTTGTATTTATTTTGCGAGTATCTATTGATATAGCATTAAATCAATACTAATAATAAATCTGTAAGGGTATTTCCAGAGTGATTCACACATCAGCAGAAAAATACAGTCAATATTTTTCGAGCGTATTTTACGGAGCATTTCATGCAGCCTCGCATACAGTTTTTTTCATAAAGTACTGCACACACTGTAACTAGCACAGGTTCGTTTTGTATTTATTTTGCGAGTATCTATTGATATAGCATTAAATCAATACTAATAATAAATCTGTAAGGGTATTTCCAGAGTGATTCACACATCAGCAGAAAAATACAGTCAATATTTTTCGAGCGTATTTTACGGAGCATTTCATGCAGCCTCGCATACAGTTTTTTTCATAAAGTGCTGCACACACTGTAACTAGCACAGGTTCGTTTTGTATTTATTTTGCGAGTATCTATTGATATAGCATTAAATCAATACTAATAATAAATCTGTAAGGGTATTTCCAGAGTGATTCACACATCAGCAGAAAAATACAGTCAATATTTTTCGAGCGTATTTTACGGAGCATTTCATGCAGCCTCGCATACAGTTTTTTTCATAAAGTACTGCACACACTGTAACTAGCACAGGTTCGTTTTGTATTTATTTTGCGAGTTTCTATTGATATAGCATTAAATCAATACTAATAATAAATCTGTAAGGGTATTTCCAGAGTGATTCACACATCAGCAGAAAAATACAGCCAATATTTTTCGAGCGTATTTTACGGAGCATTTTATGCAGCCTCGCATACACTTTTTTCATAAAATACTGCACACACTGCAACTAGCACAGGTTCGTTTTGTATTTATTTTGCGAGTATCTATTGATATAGCATTAAATCAATACTAATAATAAATCTGTAAGGGTTGGTCATGGAGTAACTTACTTTGTTTCAAAGATATTGTGTTAATTAGCTCTATATAATACAATACACGATACTGAAACTAAATTTACGATTTTTGAATGTTTTTCTTTGTGCGTTTCTTTGGTCTGAACTATATGAAACTTGGTATATAAACATTTAGACGAACAGGACACAGGTTACTTTCTTCAGTTAAGACAAGACGTGGCCCCATACAAACATAATATAATTAATTAGTAATGTACGCAAACGGAGTTGCGGGCACTGCTAGTTATAAATAAATCCCTACTGTTTTAGAAGATATCGTATCCCGATAACTATCGCTGAATCGAATTTTCCGAAGTAATTTTCTAATTTAAATTTTCGAGAAAAATTAATACGCGGCGGCGTGGTACGCCAAAATCAAAAGCGAGAGCAGTACCCTGGAACCGTATGATAAATGTACGCGAACTGGACGAATTTTTTGCAACGATAAATTAGTCGGGCCCTCCTGTTAGCTTGATGTTTGATTTTCAGTTTCGGTAGCGGACTTCAGCTACACTGCAACACAAATTTATATTGTTCTAGCTGTTTTCCCGCGACTTCGTCCGCGTAAAACATAGCCTATGTTCAGCGCAGATAGGGTAGCTTCCCAACCGTAAAAAATTTTTTAGAACCGTCTAGTAGTTTCGGAGCCTATTCGCGTCAAACAAACAAACAAATCTTTCCTCTTTATAATTTTAGTATATAAGTATAGATATAGATTAGTTTTCGGCCGCGGCTCCGCCCGTGTCAATGTCGATCCCTCGGATATAGTATTTTTCCGAGGTAAAAGATCTAGTAGTTGTATAATATGATATGTCATATTATGTCATATTATATACTAGCTGTTGCCCGCGGCTCCGCCCGCGTTAGTGTCGATCCCTCGGGAACAGTAGAATTTCCCGGAATCAAACATACCCTATGTCCTTCCTCGGACCTCACACCTCCATACCAAATTTCATCCAAATCAGTTCAATGGTTGAAGCGTAAAAAAACGACAGAGTTACTTTCGCATTTATAATATTAGTATTAGTATGGAAGCAAATACCTACCCAAATAACACCAAAACTATAAATAAAAAATGTCCCGCAGGTCGTTATCACACGGGAGGGTACCCAGAAGGCTGGTGGCATTGCCACGTTGGATGGCAATGCTTATTCTCTGTCCAAGGTAATGGCCAGCCCTCTGGTCACCCGATACCTCAACCAGCTTTTGGCTCAATACCTCAATTTTTTTTTTTTTAATTTAAGTTTTAATTAGATAATATAAGTATGGAAGTATATAATATATATCATTTATACTTCTAAGTCCAGAAATGAGAAAATTTCCATAAAACCTTTACCCGCCCATTTTACCCCTTTTAGGAGTGAATTTTGTCCATTTCACCCACATATATCTTTTTTAATTGTAATCGAGAACTTACGTACCTATTTATTTTCATACTTCATAGCCCAGAAATGAGAAAATTTCCAAACAAACTTTACCCCCCTTCTGGGGGATTTTTTCCAGTTGACCTACACAGATCTTTTTAAATTGTAATCGTGAATTTATTTACCTATTTTCATTCTTCTAAGTCTAGAATTGAGTAAATTCCTATACAATCTTTACCCCGCTATTTTACCCCTTCAGGGGAAAATATCGTCGTAATTGTAACCTAGAACTTATTTTCATACGTCTGAGTCCAGAAATGAGAAAATTTCCATACAAAGTTTATACCACCCACCCACCCCCATTTTACCACTTAAGGGGGGAATTTTGCAAATTTCATCTACCTACACACATCTTTTTTAATTTTAATCGAGAACTTGTATACCTACTTTCATACTTATAAGTCCATAAATGAGAAAATTCCATATAAATTTTACCCCTTTAGAAGTTAAATTTCTTAAAAATACTTTCTTATCGCTCACTCACATCATTAAAAGAACCCCTGTACCAAATTTCAAGTTTCTAGGTGCAGCAGTTTCGGTTGGTTTGCCGTTTGCCCGCGGCTACGCCGCCGCCGTTAGTGTCCAGCCCTCAGGAACAGTTTGGACCCTTAAAGGGGTGACTCAGGTCATCAATATGAACAACTTTTTCTATGGGACCAATGCTGGGAACTCAAAAAAAAATTCGTCTTTTCCATACAAAAGAGTCCCGCCGCCCGGCCAGTTTGTATGGGAAAGTCGATTTTTTTTTGAGTTCCCGTCATTGTTCCCATGGGAAAAGTTGTTCATTTTGATGGTCTGAGTCACCCCTTTAAGGGTCAAAAACGATAAAAAATTCACCGTGTATATTTGCAGGCAAACTAATGCCTTGAGTTCATTCAAATGAGGATAACTTTTTTTTTAATGAACCGATTTTGATGAAACAAACTTTAGATGTTTTGCCGAGTTAAAACAAAGCAATTGGGGAAAGTTTGAAGTAAACCGGTTCAGTATTTTCGGAGATAATCGTGATCATACATACAGACAGACAGAATGACAGACAGACAGACAAAAAATTCTAAAAAAAAATTTTTGCTTTCTTTTAATCTTTTTAAGTGTCCCTCTATCCATTTCAGTCAAAAATTCTAAATGTACAGACAAAATATTTTTACTGTTTTATTATATGTATAGATATGATATGTCATATTACACAACTACTAATACCAAAAGAGTAGTAATAGAAAGAAACTGTTTGTGTGTTTTGCCTAATAACATCGACAATAACGTGCAAAATCCTTTACTAATATTATAAATGATTTTTCAAAGTGAGTTTGTTTCTTTGTTACGCTTTCAAGCCTTCTTTGTTACGCTTTCACACTCTATGGAGTGTTGAAAACTCATTTACATAATATGAATACTGTAATAAATATGCGTCTGAGTATCAGAGCACAGGCTCCAAACCAACACACCTTACGATGCAACCTAGAACGAGTAGAGTGACAAATAATAATAAAAAAAGAAATCTACATCTATTCTAGTATTATAATAATAATAATAATATAAATAAATAAATCTTTATTCAACTTCACATTTTATATAAAGATTAAGGTTTAGTATTATAAAGAGGAAGTATTTGATTGTTTGTTTGTTCGCAATTGGCTCCAAAATTCCTGGACTGATATAAAAATTCTTTCTCATTAGAATTCTACATTATCCCTGAAGAACATAGGCTATAGATTAAATACTATATGTATTACTCGTGCGCAGCCGAGTAAGAGATAGCTGCTAGTAAGAGATAAGCCGTGTGGTACCCAGCAGAGTAGAATAGGACCACTCCAAGTCTTCCCGTGGATGTCGTAGAAGGCGACTTAGGAAATACAAGCTAAACAAAGGTTATAAACATCTGAGAGACCTCTCCAACCTGTCTGGCCAGCGTGGAGAGTGTAGGCCAAGTCCTCTGGCTGCTCTGGCCAAGTATGGCTCTCGTAGTACAGAGAGGGTCGTGCTCCTGTAGTGGAGACTAAAAAGACCTGATGATGATGATGAAGAAATAAGCCAATGACGTAACGAATTAGCATTTGGACTACAAACAGTCGTACTTAACAATGATTTTAAGCTGATTTTTTTCCGAACCGTAGCACGTAAACCGCTTAAAGCTTATCTCGAGACATAAGAGCGAGTACCACGAAATGGTTGGTTATGGCAGCACTACATTGTACTGCAGAGACTGCATATAATAGCGTCGTAAAAATATTCAATTTACGACCCGATTATGTCCAACGTTCAAAGCATTAGCAGTTGTTGGTGCTCTGTAAAGTGAGCAGAGCACATAAAGTACATTTAAGGCAAATAAGTTGCCTACTGTGTGACTAGAATAGCCGATATCTCATACATAAAGTAAAAATCATCAGTTTTATAAATATATTAATTTATTACCATAACGATTCTTTCAAGCTACAATTAAATAGTATCAGTTTCATTTCATAGCGCAACTTGATTATTTACGTTCAATCAATAATTCTCAAAAAAGCGGGCAATGCTCGTTGCTATCCTTACCTAGATACGGAATTTTATTGCAAAATTATGCGTCAACGACACGACACGATATTAGAGATAAGCCAATTACGTAACCCATTGGAATTCGGACTGCAGAGAGACAAACACCACGATAACTGTAAGCTGACTATTTCTAAGACATTGCACGTATCTTGCATGGAGCTTATCTTAAGATGTGAGAGTGTATCTTGAAATGGTTGTAATGACTATATTACATTGTTCTGCGAAGCCGGCTATAATGGCCTCGTAAAAATCTTCAATTTACGACCCGATTATGTCCAACGCTCCGGGAGTGCTATTTTTGCATTAGCAAGTCACTAAACGATGTTTTTGTCATTTTCCAGAGTATTTTAATCGATTTAGTCGTGAATTCGTCACAAACAGTCTAGACTACTACCACTCTCTTTTATGTTGTGTTAAACAAAGCATTGTCCGTTTGTTATCGAAATTTTTATTTTCATAAAGCAATTTCTTTCCAAATTTTCTTCTTCAAAAAACAGGTTATCAATTTGTACCGTATGTAGTTAAGTAAGATTTTTAAGTTTTTTATAAGAGAATGTTTGTCCGCGCATATCGCAAATATTATAAATCCTACTTTTGGTACTATTTTTGGTTTTTAATTATTTTTGTTCTTTATTTATCTAGATATTTTTGATAGGCAAAAACAAGTCTTTAATTATGAAGCGTGTAATAGGAAGAACCAGAAATGTTTTTTCTCAAGTTGGTCAACCTTTTATTTCGGGCAATGATCCTGAAGGGCCCCGGCCTCTCTCACTCACCGGACAAAGCATAGAAGTGTATAGCTTCTACTCAAACTCCTTTCAAAATCAAATATTGCCGGTAGCGTCGTTCTATCACGCCTAGAACTAACTGCACTCTAGACTTATTCCGTCTTATTATAACACGAGGACTATATAACTTTAGTGCCTGGTTTAAACCAATATCCGACCAATATGAATTAACAATGACAGCTGACAAAATATCAAAGTAATAAGTGTCGACTTGTTTTGTCGGGTAATGGTTAAAACCAGTTACTGAAATTAGTCCTCGTTATATAATAAGACGGATTTAGTAAACAAAACTTTTTGGGCGACTCACTAAATTAAAAATTTTACCCTACAGCATAAGCAGTAGTTGGTGCTCTTTAGCACGAGTAGCGCACACCGCAACGGTGTGGTTACGCAAGGGTGTAGACGGGAAGGTAGAGATAATTACATTTACCACACTAGAGGTGCGCCAACTTGGTTTCTTTGAATATTAGAGAGAAACTTGCTTCATCAACTGCGTACAAACACAGAGTTTCAGATGCGACACTTGCATGTAAATTTTAGTTTGATGAACATGAGCATCCAGGAGTGTTTGACAAACTAAAATTTTCACCTAATATATACCACAGCGTGGAGTACGCGATAGTGAGCTACATAAACCAGCAGTTTATTAACTTTTCCGACAGCAAACTGTATTGTGAAATATTTTTGATGCAATATTTTAACAAAACATGCATGTGTTAAAAGTTACGAGCTGGTAACTCGTGAAAATGTGGCTTATGTGGTGTGCTGTTAATGATTAGCGGTCGGCATATTTCGTTTAAAAAGTTTGTTAATATTTTATTAGTAAAGTTACATTGAGTAGTACAGAATTTCTTGTAAGAAATACAGTATGAAATATAAACTAAAGATATGTATAGGATAGTTAATAGACTCAGGTGTTACTTTGCGGAAGTCAAAGCTACATTTACTTTGAGACAATTTACTTTGCGTGCTTCCGCCACCAGTTAGTTCATGCAAACTATTGCTGGCCAGCGCCCACCCACTACTGTTAGTCCCTTCATACCCGCCACCAATAGTTGATGCATGCAACCCTGGTCGATACTGCTGCATCCGTTGAGGCTGCAGCAATGTCGGCCGTCGTGCTCGCGACACGTGTTTCGCCTCTACACGAGGCATCTTCAGGCAGTGAACCCTAGATGTTGATCCTTCGAATGACAAGCAACGAATGACAAAAATTACTTTTTTTTTTTTTTTTTTTTTTTTTTTGAAAGGACTATGTAGCTAGCTCCAAGTGAGCTTTCGCTACTTCACCGGGCGTTTGAGGTGAGGGCAGAGTGCCCTCAACCTTTATAGACAACATCACCAAAGGGCCCCCAGGAGGGACGGACCTCGGCTTTGGGCGTTGCCTGTGTGCGCAAGGCTTGGAGAGACAGCAAACTCTCGTATTGCCTGATGGGCCGCGTATGCGTGCATGCAAGCCTGAAGGGCCAATCTGAGAAACAATGGCAAAAGCCTTTAGAGAGCAGCAACTCTCATCTTTTGCCTTATGGGCCGAAAGCTACGTTGCCAGAAGGGCCTATCCTGGGTGCAAGTCACCCGGGACCGCCGGGCGGTCACCAGTAATCGGAGCTAATCCTACTCTACGCACTCTATTCCGGTGGCGAGTGCGACGGGGTCGGATAGTGGGATTCCTCTGGCTGTTCGGAGCCGAAGAGGGGTCGGGGCGGGCTTGTGCGATGTCAATAGGATCATCGGGATCGTCTAGTACGTTCCTAGGACGTCTACGACGTAAGGTCGTATCGTGTAAGTTGGGGGAGTAGTTAGCAGCTTGCACTACTAACGGGTTGGGGTGGCGTGCGGCTTTCTCAAAGTAACGCTTGGAGGCGTTTTTGAGATAGCCGCGAATGGATGGGAGATCTAGGTCACGGTGTAAGTCTGTCATGCGCAAGTACCGGTGGTGACTCGTATTCGTGGCACGGGTGACGAAACGGTTCTGCAATCGTTGCAGCCGATCGATGTGGGAGGGCGCGATATGGGAGAAGACTACGCCGGCGTAGGTCATGATAGGGCGGACGCAAAGCTTATAGAGTGTCAACTTATTTCTAAGTGACATCTTAGCATTGCCTATCATGGGGTGGAGACGGCCTAATACGAAGGCGGCATGGTTGCGGACTTTGGTGATGTGGGGGCCGAAGGTCATCGCGCTATCGAGTACGACTCCAAGGTATTTAGCCTTGCCTGCCCACTGAATGGGCTTTCCGTACAACGATACTGATCCTAACGAGGGGAGTTCTGCTCCGGACATGGTGATTTTTCGACGTGTCACAGCTTGGTTATCCTTTGAGAAAAACACAGCTGTGCTTTTCTCCGGATTAACTTCGATGCGCCACCTCTTGAACCACCCGCCGAGAGCGTCCACGGCGGACTGAAGACGATTCACGATGACCGTTTTAAGGTGATGGGACGTGTAGAGGGCCGTATCGTCGGCGAATAGTGCCACTTCTACATCTGGGGTCTTTGGGATATCGCTTGTGTACAGCGTATAAAGGAGGGGCGAGAGAACAGCGCCTTGCGGGACGCCGGCTCTAATGGGACGGGGCCTCGAGAGGCATCCCTCTACTCTGTACCGAAAAGACCGATTCGACAAAAAGTCTCGTATGATGTGCACGAGACTATCCGGCAGGCCCAAGTTGGTCAACTTGGATATCAAGCCCGAATGCCAGACTTTGTCGAAGGCTTTCGCTACATCGAAGAAGAGTGCTCCCGTAGGACGTCCCCAATTTCTCAACTTGAGAATATGCTCCGTGAGGCGGTGCAGTTGGTGGTGACACGCGTGTTTGGCCCGGAATCCAAACTGTTCGTCGGGGATGAGACTTTTGGACTCTACGTAGTCCTTGAGTCTTTTGAGGATGATCCGTTCGTAGATCTTGCCTATACAGTTCAAAAGACTGATAGGCCGGTAGGAGGAGGGGTTCTTCAGGTCTTTGCCTGGTTTAGGGATCCCGATCACGATTGCTTCTTTCCAGGCGGCTGGAAAAGTGCAATTTGCAAGACAAGCATTGAAGATGCTTACGAGCAGGAGGAGGAGGGTCTGTGGGAGGCATTTGAGCACTCCGTTCGAGAGTCCGTCAGCGCCGGGCGCTTTCCGGGGTTTGAGATCGCGGATGATTGACTTCACTTCGTCAAGTGTCGTCGGGGCAAGGGGGGTATTCGGTGGGATCGTCTTAGAAGCCACGAAGCGTTCTACGTGCGATTCCACCTCGCGAAGGTGATCGGGGTCTACTGGCTCACGACTAGGGGAGCATTGGCTCTCCAGGCTGTCTGCTAGGCATTCAGCTTTTTCATCATCATCGAAGGCGATGGAGCCGTCTGGACGTGTGAGGGGGGGAGTGGCCGCAACCGTGTCGGTCTTGAGGCTTCTGGCTAGTCGCCAGTATGCCTGGTGGGAGGGCGTCATCTCGGCAAGGAGATCGCCCCAGCGTTCGTTCCTAATTTCCGCGATGCGTTCCTTGACTCGCCGTTGCAAGAAACGAAGGTGGGCACGGGCCTCTTCGGTGGGATAATTGTCATGTAAGCGTGAAGCGCGATTCTTCTCTGTCAACAGCTGCCGCATATCCTCGGGGAGCTCCATTCTGTGGGTGGGATCCACAGAAGGGACTTCCCGAGAGCATTCCTTGTAGGAAGCTTGCAGGTGGCTGGTGAGAGAGGAGATTGCGCTGTCAGTGTCGTCAGTCGTGGTGATTATGTCAGGGATTGCATCCAAGTGCGGTGTTGGCTGGTTGATAACTTTTCCAAGTTTCTTCCAGTCAGTCACCGTCCTTGTATGCACTATACGTCCGTTGTCTGTCGGTCCTAGTTGTAACACTACAGGTCGGTGGTCGGAGGAGATGTCAGGGTGGACCTCTACTGAACACACCTGAAGGGTGATGTTCTTAAGGAGGGCAATGTCAAGAACGCTGGGGTTTTGTCCCTCTTGAGTGGGGTAACGCGTGGGAGCTAACGTGGCCACAACGTCGAAATCTAGTTCGTCATGGAGACTCTCTAGGATTAGTCCGTTGGGCGAGTTCGTGACAGAGTGCCAGCGAACTGACTTGCTGTTAAAATCTCCAGCCAAAATGGTAGAGTTTGACAGCGAGAAGAGGGATTCGAGGTCGCTACGGAGCAACGTCTTTTTGCAGGGGAGGTAAATCGAGGCGATGTTGATAGGCGCATGACCGGTCATGGCTATCCGGAGGAGGGAGCACTCGATATTTGTAAGAGCTGGGGGGTCCAGCTGGGTGCAGTGAAGTGACCTTTTGTAGTAGATTACTGTTCCGCCCTTTTGGGTGCGTAATCTGTCATTACGGATGATGTTGTAATTCGCAATCCGAGGATTGCGATGGTGGGGCTTCAAAAAGGTCTCTTGTGCAAGGAAAATGTCCACCTGATGTGTTGTAAGAAACTCCTGGATGAGGGGTTTCACATCGGTGAATTTGCCGTTGGCGTTGTAGTACGCGATAGTGAGGGAGCGGGGTTTAGTTCTCTTATTGAGACTACCCATATTAACGCGAGGGGAAGTAACGCGCGAGGAAGGGCGCGTTTTCTAATCTTTCCATTAGGAAACGGTGTTGGAATACGATTTCCAAGATCGCGTAAGCGTCGCCGTTTGTCTCGAGAATGGCGTGACCCATTTCGAGGATCTCGGCGCGGTCCTCACGTGTTTCTCGCGCAATGTCGAGAACCACTCCGAAGGCCAGAGTGTCCTGGTCCCGGCTAGCCGGAGGAGCGCTGTGGCGCATCAGAGGTGGGGGCCTGCTGGGGGGAGCGCGGTTCCCCGTTGGAACCTTTGGGGCTTCTGAGCGAGACACCGGCTGTCTCTGCTTCAGAGGGGGGAAGGCAGCTTGGCTGCTCATAAGGGGTTGGGGGGCGGTGGGCGCCGGCGCCTGGGGGGCACGATTTGTGCGTGTTTGTGGGGCAGCATTTTGCGAGGATTTTGAGCCCCAGGCGTTCTTGCTCGCTTTGGGGGCTTTTGAGCACCCCCGCCAGTTGGCGGGGTGGCCTTCCTGCCCGCAAAGTACGCAGGCCGCCTGAGTCTCGTTCTCCGCACTGCGGACTCTTTCACAGTCCGCTGTGCCGTGATCCCCCAAACACTTCACGCATCTGGGATGGGCATGACAGTTACGGGCCGAGTGCCCGTAACATTGGCAGCGGTGGCATTGACCGATAATGCCACGCTTGTGGGGGGGCTCGACTTTAAACGAGGTTAGCCCAGCGCACGACGAGATTTGGAAAATCCCCTTACCTTCCGGTGTGTTGTCTAAGACAACTAGCACCATTGGGTACGGGGTTTTCTTTTTCCCGTACATGCGGTGGACCTCGTTTACGGGGAGTGACTGAGAGACAAGGGTCTCTTTTACATATTCGACCGAAGTCGAGACGGGGATGCCCTTAATGACCGCCCTGAGTTTGCGGTCCTCAGGTAGGCCGAATGAGTGCCAAGGGATTTGGCGCTCGTTAAGGAGGCGGGTGAGGGAACGGTAGTCCTCCATGGACTTGACATTTATGTCGATATTACCGTCGCGGTTGGTGGACGCGCGCGTGTATTGCACCTTTTGTGCATTTAGCGAGCGGGAAAGCGGTTCCCACTGCTTAGGGTCGCGTAGGACCACCATCGGAGGTGGTCGGGGCTTCCTTCCGGTGGAAGATGGGGCGGGCTGGGAGGGAGTCTTCGCGACGGATGAGCCGTTCGCGGTTTTGAGTGCCTTAGGGGCAGGCTCTTTCTCGGAGCCCTTCGCCTTACGCTGGCGCTTTGCTCCGGTGACGACGGTGTAATCGTCGTCGTCGGAGCATTGCGGCTGCTCTGGCTCGGGGTCCTGTCCAGAGGGGGGCGTCTGCTGGGAGGCTGTCTCCGTCTCCATATCGTCGGACTCGAGGACAGTCTCTAACGTCGCAGCTGGGTAACGGGGTTCGAAGGGCTGAGCGGCGGTCTCAGCCGGGTCGTCGGTGTAATAATAGTCGGTCTCATCTACGGGGAGGCCGTCGTATCTATTACCGGGGAGGGCGGTCGCGGTCGCGGTCGGAGAGGGGACAAAAATTACGCCGTATTGCCGCCTTTTATACTATCTGGGAGGGGGGAGGGGCTTGATCGTTATTTTGGTTTTGTATTGAAAATATATTTAATAATGGGGAATTATTCAAATCTATTTGTTTATTTATCAAAGTAATATTTGACCTTTTATGTTTATTTATTTCTAATTGCTCCCATATACTCATTTTTAATCCCTTATCCGCTGTATGTAATATTTTGTATGTGTGATTATTTAATAATGTGTGATTATTTTCCAATAGATGTTCTGCAAAATGTGATCGATCGGGGTGATTATTTTTAAACGCGTTGATATGTTCGTTATAACGAATTTTAAAATTACGTCCTGTTTGTCCAATATAAACTTGTTGACAATCATCGCAAGTTAATTTATATATACCGGATTTTTTATCTGATTGAATTTTGTCTTTAGTATTACAAAGTGATTTTAATGTTTTGTTTGTTTTGAGAGCAATATGAATATTGTTTTTTCTAAATATCTTAGCTATTTTATCTGTAATTTTACCGTAATAAGATAAACTCGCTGCATATCTTTGCGTTTTATCTTGTGGGACCGCATATAAAAGGTCTTTAATGGTGTTCTGTTTCCTTTTCAATATTATTTTATCAACGATTTTCTTACTATATCCATTCGATATAGCAATTTGATAAATAATTTGCAGTTCTTTTTTGTAATTTTTCTCATTTAAAGGAACGGTCATAAGTCTATGTATCATCGATCGATATGCAGCGAGTTTATGTTGCCATGGGTGGTTAGATGACGCGGGGATCGTTGTATCGGTGTGTGTTGGTTTACGATATATTGAAAATTCATGTTTTGTTTTGTTTCTCGCAATCGTTAAATCCAGAAAGTTTATACTATTATTTTGTTCTATTTCTGTGGTGAATTTTATTTTAGGATGAATTTTATTTAAATTAGAAACAAATAAATCTAATTGGCGATTTGTACCTGTCCAACAAATAAGTATGTCGTCGACATATCTATAGTAATAAAATATATTATTAGATTTTCTTATAATATGTTGTTGTTCGTAATTATTCATAAATAAATCTGCCATAAGTGGACTTAAAGGGGAACCCATAGCTAACCCATTATTTTGGGTATAATATTTATTATCAAATTGGAAATAGTTTTGTGTCATACATAGTCTTGTCAGTCGTATGATGTCTTCCGTCTCTCCGGGGTGTATTCTTTTCATTTCTAGTTCAAATTTTAAAATATTTAAACAATCTTCATATGGTACGTTGGTAAATAAACTTTCTACATCTAACGAAACTAATTTTGAATTTATCGAAATTTTAAGGTTTTTGATATTATCTATTAATTGCAGACTATTTTTTAGACTATTTTTAGGGTCAAAATTTATCTTTTCCCGAATATAATAATTGAGGAACTTGGCCAGCTCATATGTTGGGGCTCCAATGTAGGAAACTACTGGTCTCACTGGTACATTATCTTTATGTGTTTTTGGTTGTCCATACAACATTGGAGCATGAGTGTTCATCGGTATTATTTTTGATTTTAAATATGAATTATCTGGGAAGATAAATTTCGAGCTATTAACTGTTAATTTAAGCTGAGCTAAATATTTGTTTGTTGGATCGTGACTTATGTTTTGGAATTCTTCTTTCTCTAAAATATCGTTTACTTTTGAAATATACTGATTGCGATCTATAATTACGATTGTATTACCTTTATCGGCTTTTGTAAGTACAATATTGTTGGTATCAAGTTTTTGTTGGACAGACACAAATGTTTTCTTTTCTTTTATTGACAAATTTGAAATGTAATTATATTTAGAATTAGCCGATTTAATGTTTTGAGCAATTACATGTTTAAAAAAGTTGTCTTTTTTATTTCTAATTATTGCAACTTCCGCGTCAACTGCTAATGTTTCTAAAGATTTTTGGGATAATTTTGGTGTTATACTATACTTAAGTCCCTTCTCTAATAAAGAGTTTTCTTCTTGGGTAAAATGAGTATTTGAGAGGTTTTTAACTCTAGGATAAAATGTATGTGAATTTAAAGTTGTATTATTATTATCACTATTTTTAATTGACCTTTGCTCTGAAATAAGGCGCGATAGTTTATTGTTTTGTGTCAAGTATTTAGAGTGAATAGAATTAGAGGCGAGTTCTCTAGCCTTTTGATCTATCAAATCGAATTCTATGGGATGTAAATGGTGAGCCAATTCAGTATGTAGTATTTTAAGATGTGACTTTAAATTATCTCTAACTGTAAACCAACGACGTGACTCTTCATTAAGCCAGGTTGTCTGGGCTTTCTGGATTGCTTTATGAGCTGCTAGGGAGTCTGAATTGGTTTTTATAGAAATATATTTTGGAATAACCTTATTTTGTTTACATTGTTGGTTAAACCAAAGGTTTTGAAAAAAACATTAAAACAAAACATTAAAATCACTTTGTAATACTAAAGACAAAATTCAATCAGATAAAAAATCCGGTATATATAAATTAACTTGCGATGATTGTCAACAAGTTTATATTGGACAAACAGGACGTAATTTTAAAATTCGTTATAACGAACATATCAACGCGTTTAAAAATAATCACCCCGATCGATCACATTTTGCAGAACATCTATTGGAAAATAATCACACATTATTAAATAATCACACATACAAAATATTACATACAGCGGATAAGGGATTAAAAATGAGTATATGGGAGCAATTAGAAATAAATAAACATAAAAGGTCAAATATTACTTTGATAAATAAACAAATAGATTTGAATAATTCCCCATTATTAAATATATTTTCAATACAAAACCAAAATAACGATCAAGCCCCTCCCCCCTCCCAGATAGTATAAAAGGCGGCAATACGGCGTAATTTTTGTCATTCGTTGCTTGTCATTCGAAGGATCAACATCTAGGGTTCACTGCCTGAAGATGCCTCGTGTAGAGGCGAAACACGTGTCGCGAGCACGACGGCCGACATTGCTGCAGCCTCAACGGATGCAGCAGTATCGACCAGGGTTGCATGCATCAACTATTGGTGGCGGGTATGAAGGGACTAACAGTAGTGGGTGGGCGCTGGCCAGCAATAGTTTGCATGAACTAACTGGTGGCGGAAGCACGCAAAGTAAATTGTCTCAAAGTAAATGTAGCTTTGACTTCCGCAAAGTAACACCTGAGTCTATTAACTATCTTAGAACAGCATGTATAGCTGATCAGGTGAAGTTTTACGTCAAACTGACAAAATTACATCGTATTGCTGTTCAAAACCTTTGGTTTAACCAACAATGTAAACAAAATAAGGTTATTCCAAAATATATTTCTATAAAAACCAATTCAGACTCCCTAGCAGCTCATAAAGCAATCCAGAAAGCCCAGACAACCTGGCTTAATGAAGAGTCACGTCGTTGGTTTACAGTTAGAGATAATTTAAAGTCACATCTTAAAATACTACATACTGAATTGGCTCACCATTTACATCCCATAGAATTCGATTTGATAGATCAAAAGGCTAGAGAACTCGCCTCTAATTCTATTCACTCTAAATACTTGACACAAAACAATAAACTATCGCGCCTTATTTCAGAGCAAAGGTCAATTAAAAATAGTGATAATAATAATACAACTTTAAATTCACATACATTTTATCCTAGAGTTAAAAACCTCTCAAATACTCATTTTACCCAAGAAGAAAACTCTTTATTAGAGAAGGGACTTAAGTATAGTATAACACCAAAATTATCCCAAAAATCTTTAGAAACATTAGCAGTTGACGCGGAAGTTGCAATAATTAGAAATAAAAAAGACAACTTTTTTAAACATGTAATTGCTCAAAACATTAAATCGGCTAATTCTAAATATAATTACATTTCAAATTTGTCAATAAAAGAAAAGAAAACATTTGTGTCTGTCCAACAAAAACTTGATACCAACAATATTGTACTTACAAAAGCCGATAAAGGTAATACAATCGTAATTATAGATCGCAATCAGTATATTTCAAAAGTAAACGATATTTTAGAGAAAGAAGAATTCCAAAACATAAGTCACGATCCAACAAACAAATATTTAGCTCAGCTTAAATTAACAGTTAATAGCTCGAAATTTATCTTCCCAGATAATTCATATTTAAAATCAAAAATAATACCGATGAACACTCATGCTCCAATGTTGTATGGACAACCAAAAACACATAAAGATAATGTACCAGTGAGACCAGTAGTTTCCTACATTGGAGCCCCAACATATGAGCTGGCCAAGTTCCTCAATTATTATATTCGGGAAAAGATAAATTTTGACCCTAAAAATAGTCTAAAAAATAGTCTGCAATTAATAGATAATATCAAAAACCTTAAAATTCCGATAAATTCAAAATTAGTTTCGTTAGATGTAGAAAGTTTATTTACCAACGTACCATATGAAGATTGTTTAAATATTTTAAAATTTGAACTAGAAATGAAAAGAATACACCCCGGAGAGACGGAAGACATCATACGACTGACAAGACTATGTATGACACAAAACTATTTCCAATTTGATAATAAATATTATACCCAAAATAATGGGTTAGCTATGGGTTCCCCTTTAAGTCCACTTATGGCAGATTTATTTATGAATAATTACGAACAACAACATATTATAAGAAAATCTAATAATATATTTTATTACTATAGATATGTCGACGACATACTTATTTGTTGGACAGGTACAAATCGCCAATTAGATTTATTTGTTTCTAATTTAAATAAAATTCATCCTAAAATAAAATTCACCACAGAAATAGAACAAAATAATAGTATAAACTTTCTGGATTTAACGATTGCGAGAAACAAAACAAAACATGAATTTTCAATATATCGTAAACCAACACACACCGATACAACGATCCCCGCGTCATCTAACCACCCATGGCAACATAAACTCGCTGCATATCGATCGATGATACATAGACTTATGACCGTTCCTTTAAATGAGAAAAATTACAAAAAAGAACTGCAAATTATTTATCAAATTGCTATATCGAATGGATATAGTAAGAAAATCGTTGATAAAATAATATTGAAAAGGAAACAGAACACCATTAAAGACCTTTTATATGCGGTCCCACAAGATAAAACGCAAAGATATGCAGCGAGTTTATCTTATTACGGTAAAATTACAGATAAAATAGCTAAGATATTTAGAAAAAACAATATTCATATTGCTCTCAAAACAAACAAAACATTAAAATCACTTTGTAATACTAAAGACAAAATTCAATCAGATAAAAAATCCGGTATATATAAATTAACTTGCGATGATTGTCAACAAGTTTATATTGGACAAACAGGACGTAATTTTAAAATTCGTTATAACGAACATATCAACGCGTTTAAAAATAATCACCCCGATCGATCACATTTTGCAGAACATCTATTGGAAAATAATCACACATTATTAAATAATCACACATACAAAATATTACATACAGCGGATAAGGGATTAAAAATGAGTATATGGGAGCAATTAGAAATAAATAAACATAAAAGGTCAAATATTACTTTGATAAATAAACAAATAGATTTGAATAATTCCCCATTATTAAATATATTTTCAATACAAAACCAAAATAACGATCAAGCCCCTCCCCCCTCCCAGATAGTATAAAAGGCGGCAATACGGCGTAATTTTTGTCATTCGTTGCTTGTCATTCGAAGGATCAACATCTAGGGTTCACTGCCTGAAGATGCCTCGTGTAGAGGCGAAACACGTGTCGCGAGCACGACGGCCGACATTGCTGCAGCCTCAACGGATGCAGCAGTATCGACCAGGGTTGCATGCATCAACTATTGGTGGCGGGTATGAAGGGACTAACAGTAGTGGGTGGGCGCTGGCCAGCAATAGTTTGCATGAACTAACTGGTGGCGGAAGCACGCAAAGTAAATTGTCTCAAAGTAAATATGTATAGGAAATCAATTTCATCTCTATATTGTGATAGAGAAAGAAGAGATGTACCTAGATGACATTATATTGTTTTTATTATTCAATGTATACACTATCGCACATAACAGGTAGTTATACCCAATGTGTGTATACCTGTTATAATATGTGTGATGTCGCAGGTAAAATTCTAACTTTATACCTAGGTCATAAATAAATAAGCAGAAATAGGAACAAAAGTTACTAAACTTTGTCTTACATCTGCCAACATTTAAAATTCCTTTCAAAATGAAACAAAAAATATTGTCCGCTACACAACGTAGAAACTGTAGGATTTTAGGTCAAACATTTAGGATTCTCAAAACTCGTAGACAATTTCATTTTGCGACGAAAGGGTTGCACCGGCGTCCAGAAACGTTATTAACTAAGAATTCCTTTTAGATTAAACAAAAATATGTGTTGCTTTTGTGGCGTTCTACCTAATTAAGGTAAGTCTAAACACTAATTTAGCTCCGCGCGAATTAAAACCGCTCATGATAATGTTTTCTAATAGACAAATGTCAGCTTAGATCTGCAACCATGAAAACTGCAAAGTCTTCGAATCGTTAGGTGTACAAAACATGTAATATATGCGATAAAGTCGATTAAGTTATTTAATTTGAATCCACTCATGTAGGTATGTTAAGCATTATCAGGAGTAGTTCAAGGTCGCATTTTAGGTTTATCCGTTTTATACCTCCGTGGTCCAGTGGTTAAGCCGTATGCCTGTAGACCCGGGGGTCGTGGGTTTGATTCCTACGGAAAATATACTTTGTTTAGTTGTTTCCAGTTTGGTTAGGAAACTTTGGTTAAATTGCAGGCTTGAATCACCTGATTGTCTGATAATAAAGATGGTTCCGTGCTTCGGAAGGCACGTTAAGCCGTTGGTCCCGGCTGCGATCTGCTAGTCGTTAAAGGAACCACGTCAGATGTCGAGAGGTGGTTCCGAAAAACTCTGACACCAGGGTGTGCATGGTCGATTGACCGTGACACCTACACGAAATGAATGAATGAATGATCCGTTTCATAAAGCACCATAAGTTAAGAGATGTTAGCTAGAGATGTTGATGGAATCTATACTAATCTATACTAATATTATAAATCTGAAGAGTTTGTTTATTTGTATGTATGTTTGTTTGTTTGAACACGCTAATCTCAGGAACTACTGGTTCAAATTGGAAAATTATTTTTGTGTTGGATAGTCCATTTATTGAGGAAGGCTTTAGGCTATAATACATTACGCAGCGACCTATAGGAGCGAAGCATCTATAAAAAATGTTTTGATCGCGGGGGAAAATTATTAATTCAACATAATAATAGAAATTGCCGCGGATGAAGTCGCGGGCAACAGATAGTATATGATAAATTCTGATAGTCATATCACATCCTAACGTAGCAAAGTATATTATCTTGCTCGTTCCTGCACATTTAAAAGACTAACGAAGAAACAGGCTACCCCAATGACATATTCGCGTTGCGTGGTTTCCCTAGTATATGTAGTTTTTGTCACTGAAATAACGTAAAAATCACGCGCGTGGGTTAATGAACTTTGGTCATCAATAAAAATACTATTCTTAGTGTTTTGAGTGATTGAACGTTTATTAAATGTGTCAACAATTTAAGAAACGTTTATTAACTGTTATTTAAAAACATCAATTGGATTGGTATATTTCTGAGTTTATGGAAAATATGGGTATTATTACGGTATGATTATGAAATTTTATACCTAATACATTTCGCGTGTCAGGTTTCAAAGTCGTATTCATGTTCATATTATACATGTATGTACCTATGCGGATTCAGAATAATGGAATGAACATTTATTTTCGCGAGCGGAGCCGCGGGTGAGAGCTAGTGTTAAAATTTAAAATTACCTGAATCCGACCTCTGCTCCAGCATCGAAATCAATTTTTAGTTAAAATTCCTGGAGGCATTCCGAGATACGCCAAACAAATGTATGTAAACAAATTAAGTTAAGTATGATACAGATTACACAGTCTATCTATCCCCTATTGTAGAGGATGTACATATAACAAACAGTATTTAAACAAAAATATACGCTCTGTAAACCCGCAAGGGTGGCAGCATGGTGGCCTGTATTCGACGTCAGTGGCTCAATGGTACCGCAAGTGTGTCTTTGAATCGTAGCGACCCGGGTTCGATCCCTAGCAACGCCATAAATGTAAAGATATTTTAAGATTGACCTGGATCTTGAAGTTTTATCTATAATTCTCTATTATAAAATATAGAGACTTATAGATAAAACTCCACTTAGTATCCCACAACACAAGGTCACAATTTACTGTGGCGTTAGCTCAATCTGCGTCATTTGCTCCTATTTTTTAAATATACAATCCTTTTTCAGTTAAGTTCGGTAAGTCTAAGCTCGGAGTTACTTTACTGAACACTAAGCCAATTTAGATCAGGGACCGGAACCGCTTACCTTAACCGCGGTTTTTGATAGGGTTTTTCATAGAATTGTTTTTAAAAACCCTATCGATACGGTTAGCATATCATTATTGTAACCCTATCAAAACAGTTACCGTATCAATACGGTAAGCATATCATCAAGTTAACTTGATGAAAGGCTAACCAAAAGTATAGAGTTAATGCATGGAAGGTGTAACCCTATCAAATGAATAACCATATCAATAAGGTTATCATATCATTGAGTTAACTTGATGAAAGGTTAACCATAAGAATAGTGTTATTGAATGTAAGCGCATACCCTATTCCAAAAACCGTATGATTGGGTTTTGGAACACCGTCGAGCCATTATAATCTCTATTTGAAACTACATTAGACCTATTATTGCAAACCTTATGGACGACAGCGCACACGGCGCGAGCGGTTTTGGTCATATAAAGGCCGGCGGGACTTCGTTTGGGAATCTACGCTGCAGGAAGTCAGACAAAAATAAACCTTTTGCGATATATATTATGCACAAAATACAGACGGTTTTTTTGGATTCGGCAAATCTTTTCGGTTAAGTTCACGTAATAATAATTACTAAGACGGCAGAGACGAGTGTCTAAACAAAACACTTTATTCATTGTGTTGTTTTTAACCGACTTCAAAAAAGGAGGAGGTTTCTCAATTCGACCGTATATATATTTTTTTTATGTTTGTTCGCGGATAACTTCGTCGTTTATGAACCGATTTTGATAAATCTTTTTTTGTTAGAGAGGACATATTCCGAGTGTGGTACGATGATAAGGAAACCACGACCTGATGATGGAATCCTAGAGAAATCGAGGAGAACCTTCGAAAATTGTACTGGCGGCTAGTACGTTTGTTACTTTTTTCCTTAGGTATGTTAAAGCACTAATATTTAATGAAGGTCTGGGGTCGATCTGATGATGGAGCGAAAAGGCATTCGAGGGAACTCCTCAACGATTTACAGCAATCACCTGGTGTTTGGGTTTGATTAATTTGTATTGATGAGATCTTTACACATAGATGGGTTGCGACTGTCATTAGAGGTTTGATGATGATGACGACGGACAGTCAAAGGAACTCCTCAACATTTTACAATAGCTACCTTGTGTTTGGACTTCATTAATTTTTGTTGATGAGAACTTTGCACCCATATGTGTTATAAGTACCATTACAGGTCTGATAATGGAGACGATAGACAGTCGAGGGAATCCCTCAACGATTTACAGCAGTTACCGTTTGTTTATGGTTCAATATGCCTATTAGCTTGAGTTGTGATGAGAAAGGTTGATAATACTGGCACCGACTTCAAAATTGTATAAAATACTTATTGAATCATTTCTGATTAACTAAATTACAAAATACGAATTACTTTGTGCTTAGTAAATTTATATTTTACTTTTTAGTCACCAGGTTGAAGTCGGTTTTTTTTTGTTAAAAATTATTTTTATGATATGCAACCTTTGTTTAGTGCGTTTCTTTTTAGGGTTCCGTACCCAAAGGGTAAAAACAGGACCCTATTAATTTCGCACCGCCGGCCGTCTGTCTATTTGTCCGTCTGTCACCATTCTGTATCTCATGAACCGTGATAGTTAGACAATTGAAATTTTCACAGATGATGTATGTGTTGCCGCTGTAACAACAAATACAAAAAAATAGAATTAAATAAATATTTTAGCGGGCTGCCATACACCAAACGTGATTTTCCGATATTGATAACGGCAACAGGTAAACGCTTGAACTATTTACAGAATATTTAGTTATATATTCACTTTAAAAATAATTAATCAAATAAAAATAAAATTTATTTTAAAGGGGGGCTCTCATACAACAGACATTATTTTTTGCCGTTTTTGTAGATAACGGTACGGAACTCTTCGGGCGCGAGTCCGACTCGTACTTGGCCGGTTTTTTCTTTTAATTATTATTAATTGTTAATATAATTATAAACATAGATTTAAAAAAACCGGCCAAGTGCGAGTCTGACTCCCGCACGAAGGGTCTCTTACCATTATTTACTAACGTCTAAAAACGAGCTCACATAAGACTGTGGTAACCACGGAGTGTGGTAGCTGAAGAAAGATTTATAAAGTACTACTTAACAAAAGAAATTAGAAAAAAAAATCCATTTGAGTACCACCATGAGTAGAGCAAGCGCTGGTAACAAGATTTCATAGGTATATTACCTACTTTGGTTTCCGAGCGTAATAGATACCAAGCAACTTCCTATCGTTCCGCCAAGCGCCGCGCGCTGTCGAACGTAAACACATTGCTATTATTTTAGGTATTATTATTATTAAAGCTACTATGATTTTGTATTTATCTTACCTTACGTGATTCAAAAATTTATATTCGGTAGTTGTTGTACGTAACTAACAACTGTCTAATTTTTAATTCAATTTGTATGAAATTTTAATTCACCGAGTTTATTTATAAGTTGGTCAATCTTTAATTTATAAAATCTACTTAGCTTTGATAGTATTCCTTTAAACTTCGTTATATGTACTACTACCGTGAATTTTTTCTCGGGTTCATATACAACCATTTAGTAGATAGAGACACTGAACTGTAACAAAAATTTGTACTATAAAACCAAATATTTCCGAAACGGATAAGTAAATCGAAAAATGATGTTCAGAAGCTCACAATATTTTTAAAAGACCTATGCTACAACACCCCATACGTAGAAGTTAGTTGTGAAAAAAAATTACTATGAGAACTAAATTGAGTTTGGGAGCTACACCAAAAAAAATTTTTAGAAAGATTTATATTACCACTTTTTCGGCATGATTAATATACATATCCATACCAAATTACAGATCTTTAGTACTTATAGTCTCTGAGTAAAACCGCGGACAAACAGGCGGACAGACATGGCTAAACTATAAGGGTTCCTCGTTTACTACGAACCCTATATATTACTAGATTATCAGTGCGTAACGTCATGTAAAAGTGTGTCATGTACTCTACGAGTGTGGACACTCTCCCCAAACTATGGCGCACCTCCTCTCCTGTCCAAGGTGCCCGAACACCTGCACTCTGGACGATCTCCTTACAGCATCTAAGGAAGGAATAGAAGTGGCCCATTATTGGGCTGCAAAAATATAGGTACCATCGACACGAAAAGAAGAAGAAGAATGTGTGTGAAAGTTTGAGATTTGTGCGTCTATTAATTATTAAGATTTTAATTAAAATCTGATTCTGCCAGGATGACATTTCAAACGTAACGCCAGCTAAAACTTTTTTCGGATCCGAATGAAAGCTGATAAAATATTTAGTAGGTGTAAATATCATGGTATTTCACCTACGGTTGGATATTTAATGATATTTCTTAAACTACTGCGTGTATTGAGCTGATTTTTTTGCGAACTAATATTTTACTTACCCTTACAAATAGTTTGATAACTATCAACTTCCGAACTAATAGAAAAACGGATCAAATCGGCTGTCAAAATTCCTGGCGTCCGAATCATGGCAGTTTTTCTCATAACTTATTTACTTCGCGAGTGATGATGTCTTGCCACTTCAGGTGTTAAAACTTAAGATATCATATTATATACTTACCTAGGCATTGTAGACTATTATAAAGTACAAACTAATGTCAATAATAATTCTCTAGGTCCTATATTTAAAGTACAGGAGTCAAAATACCTGATTTCATATTTTCATTTCAATCTCTGAATGGTAACATTTTTAGAATTTTTTTTTACAAACATGACGTACAAATTCGTAACAGTGTGTGTGTAAAGAAATTAAATTCCTACGCCGTGCCGATTATGAGGTCCAGCAATCAGCCAAACTTTACCCCAGCAAAAATTTGAATATCGCCAGGTCTGGAGACGCACAAATTTTATTTACAATAAATATATTCTAAATACAAATTATTTTATCAGCTTTCACTCGGATCCGAAAATTTTTGCTGGCGTAACGTTTGAAATGACATCCTGGCAGAATCAGATTTTAAATAAAATCTCAATAATTAATGGACGCACAAATCTCAAAATTTCACACACATTTATATGACGTTACGCACTGATAATCTAGTAATATCACGTTTAAATATTCAGTACTTTTTGTCAGTAAAAAGTACTGAATATTTAAACGTGACATCTTTTCGGAGAGTGTGCGTTACGCCAGCGTAACGCACACTCTCCGAATAGATGTCACATTTTGCCATTTAAACGGAAAGGTAATATAAGCCTTCAACGTCCATCCGTCCGTCCACATGACTATATCTATTGAATCGAATTAGATAATAATTCAAAATATTTCACAGATTTTGTAAACTTTTTGTCGCATACAAGAAACTTGTTTTTTTGTGTTATTTCTCGATTCTGCAAAGTAGCAATTAATTTATTAAAGAGAGTTCAAACCACAGAAAATCAAGAACAATCGTGTCCTTACAAGTAAGAGTTTGCACCTCATAATTGCATAGAAGAGGTTTCATACAAGAAGCGAGGTTTTGTAGTTTACACTTTTTGTTTGTTTGTTTGTATATTTCAACAATAAAATCCTACATTATTTCTAATGAACATATAGAAAAAATGCCAAACATATATCTACCCGTGCAAAGCCGGGAAGGGCCGCTAGTCAAACACTAACGTAGGTAACTCTAAATGTGTGCTACTCATACTTGGCCAGCTTTATTAATTTATATACGTCAAAAATATATTGTAGTTACCTTATCTATAGGTGTGCTATTTTCAAACCAACGACTTTTCTAAATGACAGATTTTTATATGGAAACTTGTACGTCTTTATCGAATCGCCCGTTCACAAATAGTACCCCTAAAACCACGCACCCTTTCCTTTGTCTCACACCACCGCAAATTTTCGGGAAAGTCGTGGAAAGTGACTTTATTATTATTTATTTCTGGCATTATTTAGAATAAAAATATAATACGTCAATCGGCTCCCTTAGCCTGGGTGAAATGGATATTGACTTCCTATGGCGTTATTGTTGGAACTAATCCCAGGTCTGGTGGCAGAACCTTTTTATGCTGCTAGTTTAGCACCTTGTTAAAGTCCAAATACCATCTGTACTTCGCCGCAAGGTTCGCGAGGAATTTAATATCATTATGCTCATAAATAAATGTGAGTAAAAATACTTCAAATGATTACCATATTATTTAATCAACATTTAGTAGGTACTATTTATATAATTATACTTTATTAAAAATACAATTTAAAACATTTTTGAATCAATTACAGTTTTTGAAAGACGAATACGCGGAATAAGTGTTAGGGAGGCACAATCGGCCTAAACGTTCGGCTTGTGACGCATTTATCTCTCTTCCACCATTATCACGTAAAATTATCGTCCGTGAATCGACTTTACAGACAACCAGATATTTTTTTTTTTTTTTTGGCATATTTTAAAATATTATATGAGTGGTCGCAAACCAGCACACTAACGGTCGTAGTCTGATGAAAGTGGTCACAAACCGTTTCCACTTTTTCAGCATTTTTATAATAAAAGTGAAGTTTTTAAATGTAATGATGAAAATATGTGCCGCGCGTGCGCGTTCCAACCCTAAACTCAGAGTGTAAATAAACATAAAAATATGTTTCTTTTCTTGTGATTTATTAAAATAATATGTAGTCATATTTTATAGATTTAAAATTAAAACGTTTAAAGCGTATCGTAAGTTCAACATTGCAAATCACCAAAATAAAAAGCTTGTCATCATTTTAATGGAAGGGATTTACTTGATGGATTGACAGCTAATCTATACTAATATAATAAAGCTGAAGAGTTTGTTTGTTTGAACGCGCTAATCTCAGGAACTACTAGTTCAAATTGGAAAATCATTTTTGTGTTGGATAGTCTATTTATTGAGGAAGGCTTTAGGCTATAAAACATCACGCTGCGATCAATAGGAGCGAAGCATCAATAAAAAAATGTTTTGGAACCGGGGGAAAATTATTCATCTATACTAAGAAAAAACTAATTAATCACTAGTGGTTTTGTGAGAACAGTAGACCCCGCGAACCCTTACAACCAACATCCACATTTGCCCTCCAGTGCTCTAAAATATATCTGTTACTGTTATGCTAATTGACTAAAGGATGATTTCCTTCAGTTACGTCGTCATAGTTACTACGCACCATTTTCATACTTGTCATACCATAGATTTGTATTTACGACATCATACTGAATGCACTAATTCAAAAGAATATACAGAAAATCGATTTCAGACAACTTTTGGGCAAATTGCCGACTTCGACACGTTCAAGTTTATCGTATAAAAAAGTTGTTCAGACAAAAAAATTGCGTCGTAATAAGAATAACAAAAAAGTCTAATAGCATTTTTGATTTTCTTTTCAAATAGCTGTACTATGAGTTTTTTCAGTTTAGAACCACCATATTTCCGCCATTTTTAAAAATTTCAAAAATCTGGCTCGACAAAAAGATCTGCTCATATTACCAAACCTGCTCACAAAATTTCATGAGAATCGGTTGAGAAATGCGACCTGTAGGCGAGAACAGACAGACAGACAGACAGACGGACAAAAGAATTTTCGGCCTGTCGAAACTGAGACGCTTCGCTCGCTTCGCTCGCTCGGTCTATAATAACTGAAATTGCCGCGAACGAAGTCGCGGGCAACAACTAGTTATCAATATTTTGCTTTGTTTTATAAGGAACAACAGCAAATCTTTCTATTCTGTGATGATCAAATGCCGTAAAAACTGTTTATCTGCAACCATTTAATCACTTGGGCATATACTCTAAACTTCCTATATACCTACTTGTAAATTTTCATCAGAAACTGACACAAACCTTTTTTTCCCCCTACGCCGTTTACTAGCTGCAACTAACATAGGTATTCTGTGCTTTCAGGCTTACAGACACCACATCAAAATTTAACGCACAGTTACATATACTACAATTAGGATATTCCATATTTATATGTATTTCTTTTTCATACACGGCGCAATCGGTACCTATTCGTTACGACACGTCCGCCGCGCCGCTGCCGGCCTCCCGCTGGCGCCTCGCTCCTTCCTCGCCCCGCACCAACCACACGTATACTGCATCGCGGTCCGCGAAATATTATTTGCGCGTATTTACAATTGAATTTTTAATTTCTGCTCATGCCAAAATACTAGTAGCTTTTAGATTTTGCCGACAGAAAAAAAGAAAAATAAATACCAATAACTTTATTACTTGTACCCTCATCTGTATTCATGTTGATTATCGATATTTGGAAAAAACCGGTCAAGTGCGAGTCGGACTCGCGCACGTAGTGTTCCGTACCGTTATCTATAAATACGGCAAAAAAATCTTTTTTTTTTAAGTGAATATATAACTGAATATTCTGTGAATATTTCAAGCGACTTCCTGTTGCCGTTATCAATATCGAGCAAAACCAAGCGGCAACAGAAATACATCATCTGTGAAAATTTCAACTGCCTAACTATCACGGTTCATGAGATACAGCCTGGTGACAGACGGACAGATAGACAGACAGACGGACAGCGGAGCGAAATTAACAGGGTCCCGTTTTTACCCTTTGGATACGGAACCCTAAAAAGAACTAAGTGCAGCACTATGCGTCCTGCCGTCTTTCACTAACAATGGATTTTAAAGTTTTAAATGAAGGATAAATATGTAATATGTAAATAAAATTAACTTGCATTACCTAAATGTGAAAAGTGCCAACGCGAAAGTTTACTTTAATATTAATGGCATGTATATAATTTCACAGTAAAACCGTACAGTTTTTAATTGTCGAGACAGTTCAATTATTTGAACTGTCTATATGTTTATACATAGCCTCTGTTCAGCGCCTGTTTTATTCCGAACATAAATAAAGGCTTTGGTTAAAAACGCGCTGAAATGCGCGAAAGAGACAGGCAATAATCAATAAGGTTAACCTTATGATTAAATACACAATCGTTAGGGTTTCAAGTTGATTGAGTTAACTTATTAATAAAGTTAATCAACGATATTGTTAACCATTTGATAGGGTTAATCCAGTGATAGGGTAAACCTTATGATAGGGTTTTACACATGAAAGGGCTACCTAATAGATACGGTTAACCAGTTAATAAGGATAACCGTTCAATAGGGTTATCAAATCGTTGGAGTAACCCTATTGTTGTGATAAGCATATCCATTGGGTAATCATATCATAGGGTTTCTCTATTAATCAGATTAGCCCCGAACACGGTTTTCCGGTCCCTGATTTAGATTCTATAGTGTTGTGTTCAAAGACGTAAAAGAATGCTGGCGCGTGACGTAATTTTATTTCGTATACATTTTTTTCCTGTCCAAAGACGACGTAAAATGTGATATAATTCAGGCAATTTATTCTTTTATTCGCTGGATTGTGAGAAATGAACGAACAAATAATAAAAGTCAAGCGCGCCGACATAATGAAGCTAACGAGCAAATCACGATACAATGAAGATATTTATAAGGTTTTTTTTTAATAAAAAAACTGTCTTATGTTCCGTTTGTACGTTGTAAGGTTGTCTCAGATTTTATTTTTCGTAGAAGGATCATTATAATGATCATTCCCTCGTACATAGGTACCCTACGTGTATTTTTATTGGTTATTATTACAACCAGTGAAAATCAAAACGGTCAGACATAGTTTGTTAGAGATAATGTATTTCATACTTAGGTATTAGTTTTTCCGAGCAACTTTGTCCGCGTAAATTATATCCTAGGTTACTCACAGATAATGGTGCTTTCTTATACTTAATAACAAATTTTAAATCCATCAAGCAGTTTTTAATTGTATTGTTTACAAACAAACACACAATCACTTTTGCACTGTAGCTTTAGGTACCGAATACGACGATTCCCTATTTCTTAAAAATGCGCTAAGGTTGCCATTTAAATGTGTAGAAAGGGCGCACTGTAAGTTTCCGGAACTGGCCACTTACATAAACAATATTTAAAAATGTATTCCAACATTTGAAAATAGATCTCTTTGGTTGTAGAATGCAGTTTATTTCATTTGACTGTCTTTTGTTTTTACCTTGTGGCGCCATTTAAAAAATTGTGTGTCTGCATCAACATGGATTTAACTCGGGAAAATTTTCGTAGTATGATTTTCTACGATTTTAAGTGTAATTTGACAGCTCAACAGAGCATCGCTCGGCTTGAAACAGCTTTTGGCAATGAAGCACCATGCAAGACAACTGTTTATAGCTGGTTTGCAGAACTCAAGCGTGGTCGTATCAATCTCAGTGACGAATCTCGCGATGGTCGGCCGTCCACCGCTGTGACCAACAGAAACATCGATGCTGTGCGCCGTATAATTGAAACAGACAGGCATGTGACCTACCATGAAATTCGCGCATCCTTAGAAATAGGCATGAGTCAAATACAATTAATCCTACACAAACATTTGGGTATGAGAAAGCTGTGCTCGCGGTGGATCCCACACAACTTGACCGAGGCTCAAAAAACGGACCTCGTCACTTGGTGCAGTGCCATGCTTACCAGATTCAACGAAGGTGCGTCAAATTTGGTGTGGGACATAGTAACAGGTGACGAAACATGGATTTATTGCTACGATCCCAAAACAAAGCAGCAATCGAGCGTATGGGTCTTTCAAGATGAGCCAAAACCAACCAAAGTGGTGCGCGTGAAAAGTGCATCTAAGCGGATGATTGCTTCTTTTTTAAATAAAACTGGACACGTGGCTACTGTTGCTTTAGAGAATCGTCGTACAGTGAATAGTGATTGGTACATGACCATTTGCTTGCCGGAAGTTATTGACGAACTCCGTAAAAATAACCGTAAACGCCGTATCATCCTGCACCACGACAATGCTAGTTCTCACACGGCCAGACAGACAAACGACTTTTTGAAGGCGAAAAATGTAGAACTCATGAGTCATCCTGCATACAGTCCCGACCTGGCACCTTGTGACTTTTTTCTGTTCCCAAAAATTAAGAACCAATTACGCGGTCAACGATTTTCATCACCAGAAGAGGCTGTCGAGGAGTATGAAAAACACGTTTCAGAGGTCACCACAGAGGAGTGGCACAAAAGTTTTCAAAACTGGTTTCATCGAATGAAAAAGTGCATAGATGCCAAGGGAGATTATTTTGAACAACAATAAATTAATTTTGTACCTTTAATAGTATTTTTTCATATTCATTCCGGAAACTTATAGTGCGCCCCGTAGAGTAAAAGGATATTAAATAATTGGAAATAGGTATCACTATCCTTACTAATATTATAAATGTGAAAGTGAGTTTGTTTGTTTGTTTATTTGTTTGTTTGTTACGCTTTCACGCCGTAACTACTGAACCGATCATCATGAATTTTTGCATACAAGTTCTCTGGAGTGCGGAGAAGGACATAGGCTACCTTTTATCCCGGGAAAAAGTACTATTCCCGAGGGATCGGAATCATTAATTGACGCGATCATTGACGCGGGCGGAGCCGCGGGCGAAAGCTAGTATTGATATAAAAATGTTAATGAATGTAGAAGAAACTTACCGCATGGAACAACATATATTTAAACTTAAAAAAATAATAGACACAAAATATCACATTTATAATATTTTTACTATCCTAATCCTAACTAATATTATAAATGCGAAAGTAAGTTTGTTTGTTTGTTACGCTTTCACGTTGTACCTACTATACCGATCATCATTAAATTTTGCATAAACGATATCTGGTGTATGGAAAAGGACATAGGGTACATTTTATCCCGGGAAAAAGTACCGTTCCCGAGGGACCGAAATTGACGCGGGCGGAGCCGCGTGCGAAAGCTAGTATTATATATTATGTGCCATACAGCAGTTCTCGAATATGCCTACTACGAAAACATTTATCTGTTACTAGCAGTTCATCGAAGCTCTCATGATACTAATTGAGCACACGAGTTGTGTTCCGGTGGAAATTGTTACGTGGTGTGACTTGCTTACTGGTTGTATTCATATTCTCTATCATATAACTCTATATGTTACTCTGTATAAGTTTCATACAAATGTTAATATATATTGGTTAATATTATTTATAGTATCTATCGATATATATTTTTCATTATGATTTATTGTATTTTTAGTTTATTTAGTTGTATTAAAGATTTAATTATAAGTTATAAGCCGAACAGTAGTAGACTGCTCCGTATTAATATTAATAAGATCTCATTGTTAATAAGAAGTAAGAATAAGTGATATACCTGTTATGTATTTAGACAGCGAGAGGCGACTAGTGACTTGTATATACAGGCTTCTTTTAAGCCTATCACGAGCACCAGGCTCTCTTATGTTGCAATACAACCTACATTTAATTGTATGAATACAACTTATATATTATGTAAATAATGAGAGCCGAATAAACGTTTTTATTATTATTATTATATTAGTATTAATTGAACGGAACGTGTACCGTTATTGTAATATTCATATTTAAATATTTTTAAATATATTCAAACAAAATAAACAGTGCCTGCACAAATTTCGATGCCTATGCCTAATAACTAACTCGTACAATAAAGATATTACAAACAAACAAACTAGCTCTGGTGTGATGAGATTATTTTTTGTCAATTTGACTCGACAAGACGAATAACAATCATCACACAAATATGTGCATAGCTTATCGATAGTTACACTACGAGTGTTGTAGTACTTTCAGAAAGAGTATTGGTAGGTTGGTCAACATTTTGGCACTTCTAAGAAGAAGTTCTTCTAATAAGAAGAAAAAGACTTCTTCTTATCGTATCGACTCGGGCTAATATTTGTGTTGACGAGAACTCTACCACTGACGCAGCGTTATCAGTGGCATTGTATAGGTCCTCGCGTTTGCAGGTGGTAGGACCCTTTAGACGCATGAAGCTATATACGCCAAACACCATCTCGCAAAACACCAACTAAGCATAACACTAACTTTGACTTACGTAGAATACCAACTAAGCAAAACACCAACTTTACCCAGGGCAAGACTACAGGCACTTTTATTTTGGCACTCAGTTTATAAAATATTAATGGTTAATGCTTTCTCTGTATATTTATTGCCAGTACTCTTACAAAGTCGGGTAATAAGAGCCGAGAGACAAGCGAGAAAGCCTTGAAGATACAAAGAAAAAAATACAATACTAGGTTTACAATGTATTAAGTTTTTAATCAATACAATATGTGTGTAGAGATTTACTCTACATAGATATATATAGAATTTCGTTTTACTTCTTTTTCTCATATTATCATTTTATAGAATAATCAAAATGCAGAATACTTACATTAAAGAAATTAAAATCATTGATTTTTGTTACAAATAAAATTTTGTGTTTTGTGTTATCACAAATCAACTTTATCCTCATATTATTGAGTAAATTATAACTTATGACCAAGTATTTTTTATTAAGTGGCACTTTCTTATTACCCTAAGTTGAAGACGATGGCTCCTGTTTTTATCACAAGAAAACCTAACGAACCTAAGCTACCTTTTGTGGCCAAGCTGTTTTTGGTGGGGACTGCGCCCCCGCACGTAACGAGCAAGACTAACATGAAAGGGGGGAGCCCCATCCGTGTTTGTCTTCTTGTCCTCATCAAGAAAACCGAGGGGGGTTAGGTTACCTTACTTAACCTCCTCTCTGTAGCCAAATTGTTGTGGTAATGGCGTGAGCTTCGTACGCGAGACCCCTTGGTGCAGCCTGCCCTCCACGCAACCTTTTGTGTTTTTCTTCCTGTCTTCAAAAACCTTAGGATTTTAAAATTGATATTAAAGTATGTGTAAAATATATTTAATTCAAGTAAATAGTCGTTAAAACAATAAAATTTGAAAGGACCTACCTACAAGGAACATATATATTACAAGCAACATTTTCTGCGAAACCAAAATTTATGACATTTCTGTATGCCAAACAAGGGAACACCAATTATATCACTAGGTACATACTCTATAACGGCGTACTTTTTGCATGACACATCTGAGAAATTTCACATTCATTTCTAAATCACATGATTTACTTATGCGTATAGCGATATAGCGTTCAAAAGCATTTGTGAAAGAGCAATAAATTTAGCGAGATGGGGCCCATTTACCAAAGGCCCGGACAATACAAGGCAATCTTTCATTCGGTAGCTGATACTATTTGTACATATCTGTTGATTTATGGAGAAAATAAATAATTGTTTCATAGAACCAAATTAGTCAGATGCTTGTTCTTATATCTATACATATAATAAAACAGTAAAAATATTTTGTCTGTACATTTAGAATTTTTGACTAAAATGGATAGAGGGACACTTAAAAATAATAGAAAGCAAAAAAAATTTTTTCGAATTTCTTGTCTGTCTGTCTGTCTGTATGTATGATCACGATTATCTCCGAAAATACTGAACCGATTTACTTCAAACTTTCACCAATTGCTTTGTTTTAACTCAGCAAAACATTTAAAGTTTGTTTTTGTCATTTGTTTCATTAAAATCGGTTAAAAAAAAAAAAGTTATCGTCATTTGAATGAACTCAAGGCATGAGTTTGCCTGCAAACATATAGCAAAAATAAAATAAAATAATAAGTGCCATAAGAAAATTAAAATCCAAAGTCAATTCATCATCATTATACGACAGCATTATACCTATCCATATTATCCAAAGTAATCCATACTAAAAAAAAGGAGAAGCTGACTGACTGACATATCAACGTAGGGCATAAACTATAAGGGTTAGGAACTTGAAATTTTGCACAGGGGTTCCTTTTATAATGTAGGGGAGCACTAAGAAAATGATTTTTGGAAATTCATCTCCTAAGGGGGTAAAACGGGTTGCAAAGTTAGTATGAAACTTTGTCGTTTTTGAAATTATTCGAATTAAATTCAGCATGAAGGTTCATTACTGAAAGGTATGAAACTCGAGTAAAATATTTTACTCAAAAATCATCCCTTAAGGGGGTAAAATAGGGGTGCAAAGTAAGTTTGAAACTTAACCATTTTTGAAGTTAGTCGAATGAAATTCAGCATGAAGGTTCTTTACTGAAAGGCATGAAGCACGAGAAAAATATTTTTCTCAAAAATCATCCCTTAATTATAACGGGGATGCAAAGTTAGTATGAAGCATTCCGTTTTTGAAGTTATTTAATTGAAATTCAATATTAAGGTGTTTCATTGAAAGTCATTAACTAATGTATTCCGGGTAAATCTACTGTTTCTGAGAAATCGACACTTACTGTTTCTGAGAAATCGACACGCGGGCGGAGCCGCGGGCCAAAGGCAAACGTGACTTATATTTCAACGCACAGCCGAAACTACTGTGCCCAGAAACTTGAAATTTGGCACAGGGATTCTTTTTATGATGTAAATGAGAACGAAAGGATTTTTAGAAAATCGAAGGGGGTGAAGTTTTCTGGAATTTTCTCATTTCTGGACTTAGAAGTTTTAAAAGTAGGTACACAAGTTCTCAATTAAAATTAAAAAAGATCTGTTTAGGTGAACCAGACAACATTCTCCCTTGAAGGGGTAAATAGGGGGTAAAGTTTGTATGGAATTTTTTCATTTCTAGACTTAGAATATAAAAATAGGTATGTAAGTTCTCGATTACAATTAAAAAGATCTGTGTAGGTGAAATGTAAAAAATCCCCGCCTTAAGGGGCAACATGGGGGGGGGGGGGGGGGGGGGTAAGTTTTTATGGACATTTTCTCATTTCTGGACGGTCTGGATTACAATTAAAAAGATGTATGTAGGTAAAACCGACGAAATTTTTGCCTGAAGGGATAAAATAGGGGAGTAAAGTTAGTATGGATTTTTTTTCATTTTTTGACTTAGAAGTATTAAAATAAGTACATGCGTTCTAGATTACAATTAAAATAAATGTACAAAATTCCCCCTTAAGGGATAAAGGGGGGGCGGGGGGTATTGTATGGAAATTTTCTCATTTCTGGACATAGAAGTATAAAAATAAGTATATATGTTTAAATTACAATTAAAAAGATCTGTGTAGGTGAAATGGGCAAAATCCCCTCCTTAAGGGCTAAAGATCTATGCAGGTGAAATGTATTATTCCCCCTTAAGGGGAAAAAGCAGAGGGGGAGGGGTTTGTATGGAATTTTTATCATTTTTACTGTTCCCAAGGGAACGACATTAACGCGGGCGGAGCCGCGGGCAACAGCTAGTGTAGTCTAAAATAATAAAATAACAACAAATTCCGAATTATTTTTTATATATAGTAGGTATACTAGAATCACGTCTTATCCTTTACAGAGTAAATAGAGTAAGGCAGCGTTTACACCAGACGTATTGTCCGCCGCCGATTGTGAGCACGTGTTTTGTTAGTTTATTCGCTTTTCCATGATATAAAATCAATTTCTCGTTTACACCGACCCGACTGAACGAGACGAACTAACCAGTAAGCATGCTCACAGTCGGCGGCGGACAATACGTTTGGTGTAAACGATGCCTTACTCAATTTATTTGTGAACGAAGCCTAAAGTGTGATAGAAACAAAAAGCGGCGTTTAGTGAAATGGTGGGTATACTTACCCGTTTAAAATTTACTATTGATAGAGATACTATAAACATCTTTTGCTATTAAAACACTGCTGGGATCTTAAATAATATTACAGTGTTGTTTTAAAACTATGCAGCTGTTAAAATATGCTATTCATAATTATTTTATAACATTTCGAAAGCCAATGAATGACCTAATAATTTCATTTTTATACCTTCTAATTTAAGTTTTTAAGAATTTTATCATAACATTTGTTATGGCGTGAGCAAAACAAATTGCGCTTTAAAAACATAATGTATAAAACGAGACTTAGCATGAACCTTAATAATATATAGATAGATGATACCTTATTATTTTTTTCCGTCGATAATTCATTAGAGTTTCATCTATCGTGGTCTCAAAGAGAATGAAGAACTGCGGTGTCATCTTGTGATAGTAGACGCATTTTTTTTTTTACTAATAATTTTATTACTTCCATTCAAGTTTTCACTTCTGCCGGCACTCCCGGAGTGCAACCCATTTTTTTATTATTTTATTTAGGCATTCGTCCCGGTATACACTGCGCTAACAGTGTTCAACTTTTATAGTTCGACTCTGTGAGACACGGTTTAATTTTGGATATAATCCATTGAAATGTCAACGGAAACAAATAATAAAGAGGTTCGGGCTAAGGCCCGTTAATACAATATGTAAAGAAAACCCTGTTCGATCCTTAACGATATGAACAAATTTCCTTTTGAGATCAAAGCTGAAAAATTGTCAATTTGTATGGCAACGTTAAAAAAAAATTGAGTTGTTTTGACGTTTCCATATTGAGTCTTGAGCATTGGTCGCATAGAAAAAGTTGTCCATATCGACAGGCTGAATCTCCCCTTCCAGGATCGGATGGGGTTTTCTTTACATATTGTACACATAATTACACAAACAGATGAAACATATAACCTTCCATTTGGGCTTAGCCGCAGTCGGGTACGAATAACTGTCATGGTCTTTTGACAAGATTTATCTCTTCTGTATAGTTTAACACTCATCTCCTAAGTAATAACTTCGCTCTCACAGAAATTTTGATACCGAGACCTTTCCACGACGACGTTCATTTACTAAAGCCTTCAGAGAGAGCGCTCCAACAAAACAATAGTATTGTTCATCTCCAGTCCAAACTAGAAATGTAATGAATTTTATGTTTTATAAATAGAAAATAAACCCTTGCTTATTTTAAATCAAGAAAACAATTGGAAATTTTAAATTACTGAAGCTTCGAAGACGATGTATTAAAATTATATGTAAAAAATTGCGCATAAATGCTAGGTGGATTGTACATGATCATGATGCATTGTGCTCCAGCAGGTGACTAGTAAAGTTCTCATATGTAAATTTCATGTATGATCAGTTTTGATATTTTACCAGTAATTCTATCTAATGCTACGTGTATACATATTAAACTTTCTTAGCATGTCTAATTTTTACTTTCACAATAGTAGTACACCAGTTTTTTTTCCTAGCCTATTGGTGTTGTGTCCCACTGCTGGGCAAAGGCCTCCCCCTGGGTTCTCCACTCATCCCTATCCTTCGCTACTTCTGGCCATCTATTTTAAAATTTATCGAGGTCGTCCCTCCATCTTCTTCTTGGTCTGCCTCTACCACAGCAGCCTTCCGGTACCCAGAAAGTGGCAAGTTTTGCCCACCTTTCTGGCCGCATGCGACAAACATGTCCTGCCCAGCCCCATTTCAACTTGGCAGTTCTGGCACCTACATCCGCAATTCGTGTCTGGGAGCGCAGCTCGGTGTTCCTAACTTTGTCTATGAGTCGCAAGCCTAGCACGCTGCGCTCCATTGCTCGTTGGCAAACCTTGAGTCTGGACTTCTGTGTTTCAGTAAAAGACTATGTCTGTGCACCATAGGTTAAGATGGGCAGAATACATATGTCAAGGAGCTTCCGTTTGTTTTACTTTCACAATAGTAGTACACCAGTTTATCAGATGTAAATTTATTTTTTTATTCATTTGATTTGTGGCGTCACGAAATTCATCGACTAATATTTTTATTAATTATTTTTATATATAGCAGTGTAAATCTTATACTGTAAATACAAAAATAACTGCTATAGATTTAATATATATGTAGTTCTGAATTACGGTCGTTGCCTTAAGCGTCATTAAGTTTTGCTTACTCAAGTCTGTGAACGAAGCTCAAGTTTAAATTGAAAATAAATAAATATGGTACCGAGTGAAGTTAGATGGATTATTCGCAGGATGTGCAATTCTCAAAAAGCCTAATTTACAAAATTACTTATCACAAATTGCATAGTGAGTTAAGTCGCGGAGGACCTTGAAAAATGTCATCATTATCATATCAACTGCAAGAAGTCCGCTGCTGATTTGAAGCAGCCTGTATTCAGCTTATAATAGCGTACATTTTCATTTACATTTTTACGCCAGAAAATAGCTAGTTAGTGAGTCATACCATGACGTGTTAATCACATTGTCTTTTATGACTCACATTATCATACAATAATAAAAAAAGTCAGATTAAGTCCATGCAATCAATCGAAAACTGTTGTTTTTATTCGAAAAGCACATTTCTTCAACATTTTACAAAAATCATATTTAAGACTCACTTTGGATAGTAAAATGAACTATCCAGAAACTGAGCAGCACTTTACTGTAAAACATTTTAGGTTTAACACTTATTTAAAAAACTAAATATTCATTAAACGTCGTTTTGCGAATTAGACGTTCTGCTCCCAAGAGTTTGATGAATCTAACAATCCAACCAGTTAACGAACTTTGTTATATTTTCGTGAATTCATAATCTGATTGTTTCGATTAAGTTATCTCTTGCGAATGACAATTGAAATTAAGTTTGTGTTCATAACAATATTCCGATGTCGTAATAGGAAATTAAAAATTTAAGGATTTTAATGAGGGGCTGTGTTAAGTACTTCATAATCCAGATTGATGGCATTTTGAGACTTAAAATTCTTTGAAATTCTACTTCTTAGACCACTCATTATAGCTTTCAGCATGTTTTTAGTGCTTCATTTGAGACTTTAAATAAAGAGTATTGCATATTAAACACAACGCAATTAAATCCAACGATTTATTTTTCGTGAAACTTAATAATTTTGAATATTTTACATACATTATTTTTCCACTGCACGCCCACCAACATGCTGTTTTAAACGTGGCTTTTAGGACGTAAAGACGTAGGCTCTGTCTACCCCGCAGAAGAAAAATACGTGATGCTATGTATTTTTCATGACATCGACCGAAAATTAGGGAGACTAAGAGTAGATTAGCTGAGATTTAAGAGTATTATTATTTCTTTGGCCTATCTTTCAAAGGTTTTTGAAAACGAATTGACAGTTTTCGTTGAGAATATAGAAGATTTAAATCAAATCACTTAATACGATTTTATCGCGTTTCTACATTATTTTTATTCCTCATGTTTTGTAAACTTTGCAGTTTTCATGTTCGCAGGTAGATTAAGTTGACATTTGCTTATTTATTGTGTTATAAGAATTATGCAAAACTGAACGATAGGTGTAAAAATCTTATACTTTTAAACGAGCAATTCTTGTATATTTATATATAAATTTATTTCTATGATCTCGGAAACGGCTCTAAAGATTTCGCTGAAATTTGGTATATACACGGGGGTTTTCGGGGGTAAACAATCGATATAGATTAGTCTTATGTTTGGGAAAATGCTTATTTTCGAGTTTTAATACGTTTTTCTTTCCACATAGAATATGGTCGCTAATTTCATCCTGTCGGCCACAGTCCGTCTGGTCCAGCGGTTTAAGATGCAGATAACAAAAAACTAGTGTTACGGGTTCGAATCCCGCTCGATGACTTACTTTTGTTTTTTTTATAAGTTCAAGTTTATATATTGTTTTTAATTTTTATTGTTATGACAAGTTAAATAAATGTAGATAATGTTTGAGATAACAATATATATTTCTCATAAATATAGATTATCACCTAAACTATACCATATTACAATAAATATTTATATTCTAGCGAAGCTCGGTCGCCCAAGTACTTAAGTAATAAATGCGATAAAACAGTATTAAGTGATTTGATTGAAATGTGTGACAATCGCGAAAGAAAAGTCCTAACCTTGATGGATCTTAGGATGATGTGGCTTACCACGTCACCCCATTCCTGAGACGATCGATAAATCAATTAATCGTCAATAAAAAATGTTGCGGGAAACGCACAACACGGCCTAACCCTTACTTTGGACTCAGGTAGTGTATGATATGAAGTGTGATCTGGTGGCCTGATTGGTGTGTTTGTACGTGTATTAGTGTTAGAGTGTAATGGACTGTCATCGCGAAAACATAAGAAAACATTAAATTTAGAATAGTTTTGTGTAAGGCACCAAACACACGAGCAGCACTTTGCTGTCGACTGCAAGCAGTCAACTGCAGCTGTCGACACTGTCCGGTAGCAGAATTCGTGTCGACCGATGCAGTCTACCAACTACTGCAAAAATACTGCTGCCGAACAGTGCCCATAGCAGCAATTTTCTGTCGACGGCTACCGTTGGTTTTTCGACAGCTGCAGTTGCATCTGTCGATAGCTTGCAGTTGACAGAAAAGTGCTGCTCGTGTGTTTGGCGCCTTACTTATAAATAACTGAACTTCATTATTTTAATTTACTTATTTTGTTGTGGTACGAGCGTTAACGTTGTTTTTCCCTTTTAAGAGTACAACATTTATCTCGTTGTTATGCGTCCTTTTAAAATATGCAAATATTTGTTTAGGGTTTAAGTCGCCCATTAAATATGTAAAAGGGGCCGGCATCATGTTAAAGGAATAGGACAAACGGACCACAGGCCTGCGGTGGCCCCTAATGGCCACTGCACCCTCTCTGACTACCCGTGACTGGGCGAAGATTATGACAAAATTTAACAGCCTCCGTGGTCTAGTGGCGTTTGCCTGTTGACCCGGGGGTCGTGGGTTCGATTCCCACCGGAAGCATACTTTATTTAGTTTGTTTTCAGTTTGGTTAGGACATTGCAGGCTTGAATCACCTGACTGTCTGATAATAAATATGATTCCGTGCTTCGGAAGGCACGTTAAGCCGGTGGTCCCGACTGCCATCTGGTAGTCGTTAAAGAAACCACGTCAGAGGCCGAAGGTGGTTCCGAAGAACTCTGACAACAGGGTGTGCATGGTCGATTGACCGTGACACCTACTCGAAATGACGATGATGATGATGACAAAATGGTAGACCAGCAATGCGTTTGTGTATTGTGTATCATAACTATATGTCATTGTAATGTACATCTGACTAATTTATAATTGATAATGTTAAAAAATATAATAATATATATTTTTAACTATGTTTTGCCCGCGGCTTCGCTTGCGTTAAGAAGTATAGAAGTTTCATACAAACTTTCATCCCCTATTTATCCCCTTGGGGGTAGAATTAATCAAAATACTTTCTTAACGGATGCCTACATCATAACATCTACCTGCATGCCAAATTTCAGCCCGATCCGTCCAGTGGTTTGGGCTGTGCGTTGATAGATCACTATGTCAGTCAGTCACCTTTGAGTTATATATATTTAGATTATTTATTAACTACAATGGCCAAAGGGCAGTCTTAATGCTAAAGTCTGTGGTCGAAAGTGAAGACTCAATCTGTCACTATCAACAAATCGTCTCGAAATGGGACCGATGCTGGGAACTTGTTTTTTTAATATTTCCATACAAAATTGTTCAACCCATAGATTTAAAAAAAAATGCGATAGTTCAACCACCTGGTTTTATATGGGAATGTCAAAGCAAACTTTGAGTTCCCAACGTTGGCCCTCATAGTAAAAGTTGTTCATATTGACGGACTCAGTCACCCCTGTCAGGCGATGTCGAGATAAATTTAAACCGGGTAAAGGTAATCTTCTTAACCAATACATATAATCATCATCTTTTCGAGTAGGTGTCACGGTCAATAAACCATGCACACCCTGGTGTTTGAGTTCTTCGGAACCGCCTCTCGGCCTCTGACGTGGTTCTTTTAACGACTACCAGATGGCAGCCGGGACCACCGGCTTAACGTTCCTTCCGAAGAACGGAATCATCTTTATTATCATACAATCAGGTGATTCAAGCCTGCAATGTTCTAGCCAAACTGGAAACAACTAAACAAAGTATGCTTCCGGTGGGAATCGAACCCACGACCCCCGGGTCAATAGGCAAACGCCTTATCCACTGGACCACGGAGGCTGTTAATCTTTCACGTTTATTATATGTAAATACATATAATAAGTCAAGCCTCAGACGTTTTTAGCTACGAAAACCAGCCTCTATTTTTATAAGCAAGCCACAGGAAAGGGAGAGGCTTCTAATAAACTAATTCACATTTTTTCAATGCCTCGCGTCCACAACTTATGGCGAAACCCCCAATATAACAAAAACAACATGGATTTCCTTGTGAATTAAACAGAAGCGACCGAGCATCCCAAACATAGGGCGTTACAGTAGCTATCGATGTGCATTAATAGTGGCTGACTTACTAATTCAGAGGACAATGAATATTTTTATAAGAGAATAATGCTCTTAAATTGGAGTTATTTTATTCATCACAAAAATAAATGCCAGACAATTTCAAATAATTTAACTTAAATAGAAGATATCTCAAATCACATAGCGCGTAAAACCGATGGCCGATGGGGCAGAAGGGTTCTTGAATGGCGACCACGTATCGGCAAGCGCAGCGTCAGACGCCACCAACCAGATGGTCGGATGACCTGACTAAGGTCGCAGGAAGACGCTGGATGCAGGCCGCTTCCAACCGGTCGTATTGGAAATCCTTGGGGGAGACCTATGTCCAGCAGTGGACTTACTGCGGTTGAAATGATGAAAACTGTAGCTGGTAGGTTGCAAGCCGCATCGCCCATTGACATGATTCTGTAGATTTTAGCCCAAATCCCTCGATCGGAGGCGAGAAGCGGGCGGAGCCGCGGGCAAATATTAAAAAATTACAAAAAAATCAGTTTAATACACCCCCATAATTAAATACTCATTTTTGTCTATTATAAATGAAAGCTGTTCATATTAACTACTTGAGGTGTGACTTTCCTCGGATAACGTTTCACTGTGCGCTTTTTGCTTCATATTTCAAACAAATTAATTAAATTTCACACGCAACTTGCCATGCCTTTCCTTCTCGTGAAGCGAGGCACTGAAAAATTATTTCATTAACAAAGTATCAGCTATACTCCCAAAAAATAAAATGATTTTTTTTAATTAGAGAGTAAAGCAAAAGTTAACCCTACTCAAAGAAAAAGGAAACGCTGGGACAGGTAGGTACGAGTACATATAAAATAGTGACATTTTCCGCGGATATGTAAAGGGAATCTATTCAATGGCATTTCCAATCTATTTTATTCCGTTACGAAACCTTCAAAATCGGGTCTCTAACGAGTTACAAGCGTATAAAATAAAGTTACCCTGCTTCGGTGAAATACATTATGTATTAGTCTCGTACACATTATTCAAGACTTGACGAGTCTTTTCAATGGATGCAATACAATGAGTACCTAAATGGAGTAGAGATTTTTCTCCGAAAATACGTATCTACTCCATTAAGGTATTTGACGAAATTTAATACAATAAGCAAGTACCATTCAAAGACCATCTTATTACAACCTTTGAAATTACATTAAATTACTCCACGTCTGTTTACTGTCCTGCAAGGTACTATAAGGAAATTTAGCATTTTTTTTTAAATCTTTCCCAGCCCATTTTTCTTACACCACTTTTGCTTCGGCGTGTTTTTCGTGCTTTATTAACAAAATATATACTGAAAATGGACAGACAAAACTCACTAACTAATTTCACATTTAACAAGATCCCGACTGACGTTCATTTAATTAGATCCTTGTAACATGACCGTATGAGACACGATTTTTTTTTTAAATCTATGGTATGACATTATAAAAACCCTTGCGCTTGAATTTGTTAGGGCGGAACAACAAGAAACTTTTGTAACCCTTTTACTTTGTGTAAAGCAAGAATTTCATTTATTTAACCGTCTCATAAACTAAATGCAGTTTGATGTTTATTTATTCAGGTACACCAACAGTGATTACATAAGACATTATTAATGACAGTGAAATCGTAGTTATAATGTAAGCACCGATTGCAGGTATACACAACATTCATATTTAAAAAAGATACTACCAGTCCAACTATCCCTTAACATTAACATATGTTCAATAAAATTAACCATATTTACATGAAAATATCCACTCCAAGTCTTCCTGTGGATCTCGTAAGAGGCGACTTAGGAAATACAAGCTAAACAAAGCTCATAAACATCAATAAGACCTCTCCAACCCATCTGGCAAGCGAGGAGAGTGTAGGCCAACTCCTCTGGCTGCTCTGGCCAAGTATGGCTCCGGTACGGAGAGGGTCATGCTCCTGCAGCGGAGACTAAAAGGACCTGCTCACGACGACGACGATGACATGAAAATAAAAAAATAACTGTACCTGATATAGCGAAATTCACATTTGTCCGGAAGCAATCTAAAGCATAAATAATAAATGGTGTTCGGAAAGAGCCATCACTGCGTACCTGTCGGGATTCAACTTTGATTGCATGCATTTCACTCTAGGGAATCTAATATGTACGCATTATATATGTTGGAATAGAGGAGAATGTCATTGACAAGGTAAACCACTCAAACATTATTTTGTATTCTTCAAATCTCTCTTCGAAACCTAGAAATTGTTGCTATATTCTTTACACTTTCTTTGAAATCTGATCAGCTCTTTTAATTAATGAAGAGATGTCAAATACTTTTTTATTAGTCATAATTAGCTCATGCGTTGTCTCATAATATCAATTAGTCTAGATACTGCGTTCCTGCATCGAGATAGGTACTTTTAGGGTGTTTTACCATGTAACACAGTTGTGCAATAAATATTTTGAGTTTGAGTTGTGCTGACTTGTGCTGCTTAGTGTTACAATGAAGTGTTACACACGCACGAAGCTTCTGGATGCACTGGTAATAAATTCTCAGTAGATACAATTAGATAGTTTAAAACTTAATACTGGTAACGTAATTGTCTGATTAACACTTTCGATAGACAACAGCAGAAACGAAAAATACCAACTCTCAATTTTTAGGGTTTCGTACCCAAATTGTAAAAACGGGACCCTATTAACATGGCTCCACTGTCCGCCTATCTGTCCGTCTGTCACCAAGCTGTATCTTATGAACCGTGATAGTAAGACAGTTGAAATTTTCACAGATGATGTATATCTAGTGCTGCTATGATAACAAATACTAAAAACCAGAATAAAGTAAATATTTTGCTCGTTTTTGCTCTGTATTGATAACGACAACAGGTGGACGCTTGCAATATTCACAGGATATTTAATATATATTCTCTTTAAAAATAAATAATTAAATTGCAATAAAATTATTATTTAATTCCATGTCACACAACATTCTAAGGGGCTACCATACAACTTACATGTTTTACTGCCGTTTGTATAGATAATGGTACGGAACCCTTCGTGCGCGAGTCTGACTCGCACTTGGCCGGCTTTTTTACTATTGTTAACGGCAGTAATTTGTAGTCTTTATACCTAATTAGATACTGACTCTTAAAGCATTAAAAAATACAATTTTATTTGTATTTTTTAAAGTTAGTTTTAGTTTAAAAAAGTACTAAAACAAAGATAAATTAATGAGTAATTTTGTAACAGAAATCTTTTTCTTGAAACCCTCTTATAAAAGCCAATGCAGTAAATATATTGATATTTATTTATAAATGAACAAAGAACACAAGCAAGAAACATAATTAAATCATAAGGTAAGGAAAATCAAATTGTTTTATTAACTGATACATATGTTGCCATGATGACAAGGAAATTAAAAAAATATTTACGGTTACGTAAAAATGAATTTGCTTTGATGTTGACTTTTTTAATTGAATCCAATTTCATATAATTTCCTCTTTGTCTTCATGTCAGTCCTAAAAAGAATAACAGGTTACACTATAAATTTTAATGTTTGATTTATTAAATATTACAAAATAAGACGTTAGTCTTATATTACTTTGTATACTTACTCACAGTTTAAAGTTACTTAAACTGGTAATGTAATTAGAATAGTACTTTAAAATTTTCTATTCCTTTACAAAGTTACAGTTATAAAAGAACTGTAAAATATGACTTACAACATCCAAGCAAAAGTTTGGTGCCCATAAACTGGCAATGCCAAAACTCAAAATTAGTAAAAAAGGTGGCACTTTGTTCTTATGGCACGGAACTAAGAGCAATGGTTTTTTAGCTAACGATGGAAGTTTGAACGGAAGCCTGTAAGCGCTCACCCTCCCATCCACGCTTCGTATGCAAATACGTACACTACAATACATTTGCTGTTTGCATTGCAGCTAATTGCTTTTGCTTTTGACGCAGCTGAACAAACGACCGTAATTTTTTTTTTTTATTTTACACATATGTAAGTCAAAGCATCTGACAACTAGCAGCGACATCTAGTTTAAGTTTTTGTTAATTGATTTGAATTGTAATTTCTAACGTCCTCGGAATACGAAATGTCAAGTTGACAGCTTGGATAAGGTTGGTGCGGGCAAGTGGCAACGCTGAATTCGTTCACGGTTAGGTTCGCGAATGTAACCGAATGAATGAAGTGAAGGTTTTATTTCATTGAATGTTAGTTTCTTCTTTTTGTTCGACCCGCCATCGTGAGAGATCGCGTTGAGCTTGATCTGCATCCGCACTAAACTCAACACGTATCGTAATCTGAAAACATCGTTGCTATTTCTGGATTGCCATTTTGCAAAAGAGGATAAAAGAGCTGATTTGGACAAGCCGAGATTATTATTTCATGCCGGCCGCCATGTCCAACTCTGACAGAAAGTTCTTCGTCATGTATATCACTTAATTTTGCTACTCTTTAACTAAAATAAGATTTTTCAATATAGCCTTCGTTTTAATAAGGCCAAAATAAAATGTTGTTTTGTTTTGGAAAAAGTAACACTTCTTAAATACTTGAATAAATCTCAAATATTATTATACATAGATATAAAATAAGTATTAGAAAAACTTTTTTTTTTCAAAATTGTTATATTGCAAGCAAAACTAATTTACTACACATTCATAAGGACCGCTACTATGTTATAACTGAACTGAGGGAGCTGTGGTTTTCAGTTAACGATGTAAGTTTAAATGTAGGCTTGTAAGCGCTCACCATCCTTTCCAAACTTCGCTTCGTATGCTAATACGTACACAATACATTTGCTTTTTGTAGCGTTTGCTTTCGATGCACTGAACAAATGTCCGCTTATTTCTTTATTTTCGTTTCGAAATATACTTTTTGTTTCAACATACAAATAAAGTTAGTTTCATTAAGAGTCTTAAGTAGAAGTAATAATATAAAGTTTTTCTTTTTTCATATAGACCAAATAATAATTGTACTATAGATATTTTACGGTAAGACTTAAATAAATTGAATTGCTGTACAATTAAAAAAACGTTTTTCTTATTTTTACTTATATTTTAACAAGATTTGTATTTACGAATATGATTGCAAAATGTAAAGATAATTATAATTTATAATTTTACAAATTTAACTCTGCGTAAATGTCGAAAAAAATCTTATTGTAGGAAGACTGAAACAGTAAGAATAGATCTACAGTTTGTCATTAATCCATCCGAAGGAATACTACTAATGCTTTGGAAGTAACTCATATTTAAAATAACATTATTGAAACTAAATACATTGAAGATGCCTACGAATAAGATTACCAATCATGAGGTAAGGATGCTTCGTATGCTAAAGAATACACAAAAATATATTTGCTATTTGCATTGCAGCTTTTGCTTTCGACGCGATGAACAAACGACCACTTATTTCTTTCCGTTCACAAATTATCGGCGAGAATGATACGAATATCTTCCATAGAAAGCAACGTTTAGAGACGGCGTATACAAATTGTGTTAAATTCTATTGTAATGACATGGTTAGTTTCTATTCTTGCATAATTTCGTGATAAAATTCCATGCAAGCAAGCGTTTTCTTTTTTATGGATAATCACCCACACTAACCTAGACCCAAAGTAATGGGATACAAATACATTTATGAAGATAAACATCCAAGACCCAAGCCAATCTGAAAAAGAATATTTTCCAAATTGACCTGACCGGTGATAGAAACTGGCACCTCCGCCAGCCTGGCATGCTGACCACCAGGCCACAGAGCTCGTCAAGCGTGACTTGAACATGCAACTAGGTAGGAACATATCTCTCTCTTTATTGAGCTTTCAGCTATTCACTTCAAATATCTTCATCCATGCCTCATCCATCCATTTTCATCCATTAATTATTATAGCAATTCGCCCTATATACAAATCATATTTAACGACTTTTACTTTTACAATAATAATCCAAAAAAGCATTGTTTCATTTAAGCTACAATTATGGCCAATGAATAATCAACAGTTGTTTATAAAATGCTTATAATGCGGGATTAGCTGAAACTTAAAAAAGAGATTTAAATTTATTAATTTAAGTTTATATGTCTATATAATTGAATTCACATTTAAAGCTTTAAGCTCTGGGTAAGTATTTCAGCAAACCTGTTTACGAAAAGCTCAGAAATGATTGCAACGATATAATAACACTTATAGAAATTGCAACTACTATAGCTCTGGCTCCTTCAGTCGCCGCTTTCTTAACCCTATTAGGATTGCATTTGTTTCATGAAAAGCATTTCTGGGGATAATCGAAGGCATTTCTAGTAACGTACCTAGTTGTATTGAAAGAAAAAGTTTCATTTTACATAAAGTGTTACTTACCTTTGATAACTATAAAAAAACAATTGGCAGCATATTACGATCTCGAGCCCAAGACACTTTCAGTAGCTCCTCAACTCTGTTAAGAATTCATTTGTTTCATGGAAAGCATTACCGAGGATGTTTGGGCCTTTCCGATTTACGCGGTGCCATTTGGAGAAATTGTCTAATTAACCTGCCTATTGAACGATTTATTATGCAACCTCGAGCTTCGCAGTAATTTTGTTTAGCCTTTATTGGCTGGCATTGCTGCGATTCACGGACGCAGTTAAGTCCCAAGATGGAGCGTTGTTCTGCTGGAGTTGTAAGAATGCTATTTGTGATATATTTGAATATTCGTTTAATATTAAACACAGCATCTCAATATCTACTCGTTACTAATACTACCTTCCCTGTTTTTGACATCTACCTGTTCTGTTGTTCTATTCAACCGTAGCATTTGTGCTGTAATATGTAAATAAACAACTGCTCTTTTATAAGTAGGCTAACTCTTTTTTTGCCTTGCCTTATACGCAAAAAAATATAACGACCTTGGATGTGTTCCAGTTTGAATAGTCCTACGTAAATCGTGAAGAGGGAACAGAATTAAATAAAATTGTTTATTTTATGAATTCAGTTATACCTAATTTGTTCTTAAAACAAAGGTACGTATTTGTTCCTAAATTTTAGAATCATCAAATTCTGCCTTTCCAGGCCTACAAAATATAATTGAAATTGTTTTAAAATAAACCGTACAATTAAGTACTAACACGAAATTTTTTAAATACAATCTAAGGCTTTCCAGTTTTATTATTTAATTAAAGATATAACAAAAAAAGAAAGAACTTAAAAAAAACTACTTATAAATAAACCTAACTATATTAATACTATAAACTATATTTTATAAAAATTAGACAATAAAAAATCTAAAAATCTAAGCTAATGCTACCTAGACCTTACTGAGGAGCAACTTAACAAACTTGAGCGTCTCCAAAATCTTTTCATTCGATTTATTTATGGTCTACGTAAATACGACCATGTCTCTCACTTTCGTAATCAACTCAAGTGGCTCCCTATACGACGTCGCCGAGACTGGCATACCCTTTCACTACTATATACCATTCTTTTCAATCCTACCTCTCCTAATTACTTAAGAAAGCTTTTTACTTTTTACAGAGATGTTCAGAAACGTACCCTACGCAATGCAGAGAACCTTCGTTTAATAATACTACAACATTCCACTGATTTCTATTCGCGATCTTTTACTGTTCGAGCCATTCGTCTATGGAACTCCCTACCACTCTCTATCCGGTGCGCTCAAACGCTAGCCAGCAATCTCAAGTTAAATCACATTTCTTATCTCTATGATCCTTTCCTTAATGATTGCTATCATATTATTTCCACCTGTGTAAGTTTAGTATATTTATGTATGTATATGTATATACTTACTAGTAGGTTTATATATTTCATATAATTATGTAAGTTTATAATTCTTAATGTGTATTTATGTAAGTTTATTTGTAGTAGGTACCTAAGTATATATATATTATACACACACCCACACAAACACACACCCACACACCTACCCACACCCACACACCTACCCACACCCACACACACACACCCACACACACCCCCACCCCCACCCCCACACACACACCCACACACACCCACCCACACACACACATACACACACACACACACACACACACACACACACACACACACACTCATAGTCCATTTAATGCATGTTCTATTTTTCTTTCTCTTGGTTTATATAGTACCTACAGAATTATATTACTATTGTTATAGAAGAGCGGGATCTCCTAACACAGGTATATTTTTACTTAAAAGGAGACCCCGATCACAAATATTGTTTATGTTAATTTGTGGTACTGAATAAAGATTTTATTATTATTATTATTATTATATATACTATTCCAAATTATTGTTTGACTACCCCGCACTACCTGTTTTTATTAGAAATTTCATTAATCATAAGGTTGCCTGGAAGAAATTGCTTTGCGATAAGGCCGCCTTTTGCGCATTTCTCTAGTTTAATAATATTTCCTTTGTATATTCCTTTTTTGTGTGCAATAAAGGGTTTTCTTCTTCTTCTTCTTCTTCTTCTTCTCAGGTACTGCCCGTGCGGCATAGATGATTTTACCAATGCGTTCAATTCGGTCGATCACGACGTTCTCCTAAGTCTGTTGCACACTTTAAACATATCTCCATCGGCTGTCAATTGGTTCTCTTCTTACCTCCGTGACCGTAAGCAGTGTGTGCGCATTGAGGACAACATGTCTTCATGGTGTCACACCTCAAACGGAGTACCTCAAGGTGGTGTATTATCCCCATTATTGTTTGCATTATTTATTAATTCAATCGTAATAAATCTTCAGTCTTCCTACCACCTGTATGCAGACGATCTCCAAATTTATTATCATTCGCGTCTGTCTGACTTATCCAACGCTATCAAAATAATGAATGATGATTTATCACGCATATCCGAATGGAGTAAATCTTTTGGCTTAACTGTTAACCCGGCTAAAACTAAAGCAATAATCATTGGTAGTCCGTATTTTATATCTCGTATAGATTGGAATTCTCTGCATCCCCTTGTTTTTAATAATGAATATATCTCCTTTTGTGATACGGTCAAAAACCTTGGAATTACTTTTGATATAACGTTATCGTGGTCGCATCAAATTGGCGAGATTAGTAGGAAAATGTTCGCTGCTGTAGGTTCGCTTCGTAGGATCCGCAACTTTTTACCTACTGACAACAAAATTGCGCTGGCGCAATCCTTGCTTCTTCCTCTTCTGGACTACGCTGACGCTTGTTTCCTGGACATTACTGAAGATCAATTGAATAAGCTGGAACGTCTCCAAAACTTAGCTATTAGATTTATATTCGGACTTCGTAAATTCGATCACATCTCTTCCTTTCACTCCGAGCTCAAATGGCTTCCGATACGTCAACGTCGAAATTTACATATTCTCTCCCTTTTATTTTTTATTTTGTTTAATCCACATTCTCCTCCATATTTGAAAAATCGTTTCAGTTTTCTCAGTGATGTTCCTGGGCGAGGGCTCCGTAGTACTGTCTCACTTAGGCTTCGCATGCCTACTTATTCTACCAAATTCTGTTCTAATTCCTTTTCTGTCCAGGCTGTTCGACTATGGAACGCCCTTCCTCTTGATATTCGGAAGTCTCAGACTATTTTGAATTTTAAAAGCCTCGTTAAATCTCATTATCTCTCCACTTGTACTTGATATTTCCTTTACTGTCGTATTGTAGTGTATGTATGTTTATGAATATGTATTTGTAATTATAACTTATAATATGTATGTATTTTATTTGTTTGTATATATGTAAGTTTATTGGTAGGTACCTATGTATTTTTAGTTTTAAAATTATGTTTTGCTGCACCATCGCCTATGTTGTTTATTTTCCATCTACCCTAAGGTTGACTGGAAGAGATCGCTTAGCGATAAGTCCGCTTTTGGACCAAATGTATGTTTTTGTATTCCAATTGTGTTTATGGTTAATTTGGTGCAATAAAGAATTTTTCATTCATTCATTCATTCATAGTACTAAGAACACTAGCTGCATTCCACAGCTTTATTTTTAACTAGCTTTCGCCTGCGGCACCGCCCGCGTCAATGTCGATCCCTCGGGAATAGTGCTTTTTTCCGGGATAAAAAGTAGCCTATGTCCTTCTCGGTCATCCAGAGAACTTGTATGCAAAATTTCATGATGATCGGTTCAGTAGTTACGGCGTGAAGCGTAACAAACAAACAAACTCACTTTCGCATTTATAATATTAGTTAGGATAATGTTTGTGTAATATATAGGCTTCACATACTTTTTATTGGTATCTCATTTGTCTATTAACAGAGACGGTGAACTGTTTTATAAATAACTAGCTATCACCCGCGGCTCCGCTCGCGTCAATGTCGATCCCTCGGGAATAGTACTTTTTCCCGGGATAAAAGGTAGCCTATGTCCTTCTCCGTACTCCAGAGAACTTGTATGCAAAATTTCATGATGATCGGTTCAGTAGTTACGGCGTGAAAGTGTAACAAACAAACTCACTTTCGCATTTATAACATTAGTAAGGATAAGGATAAGGATTTTGCACTAACCAGTTCAATAAAGGTCGTTCTATACTCCGATCCTAAGGTTTATCTATCCAAATACCGAACTTTGCACGATATTTTTTCGCTTCTCTGTAACCAACTCTCAGTAAATGTGTTTTAAAAAAAGAAGCAGGGTATCTCCGTCAATGTCAGAAAAGAATAAATGTGAAATTATCTGTCTTCGATGAAAACGAAAATGAAGGCTAAGAATAATAGTCTTCCTACTATCGGTTTATTAGTTCTGGGGAGATGCGGATACGTTGATTGATGGAACCTACATACATATATATGGATGTTGATACACAAGATTGAGCCACTATATCTTGTGTCAAATAAAGCGACTACTCACTGAGAAAATGTCATAGATCACGAAATATTCCGGGAATTGAATAAATTTAAAGATTTTTTTTTCTACGAATAGTAGTTATAATAAAAATAAACAGTCTCATCGCTAACAGACTTTAGTGCTTTTTAATTTGTTGAGTTAATCCGTCGATCCAGTTTATTTTCCAATTTTAAGTCTGATAAGCATTTAATTACAAAATCATGAAATCACCTTTATTACAATTACAAAATCATGGTAACTTGTTATTTGTCCAGAAAGTTCTAAGGCAAGAGTTAAAGTCAGTGCTTATTTCGAGCTAGGTAACTTCTAGATCTTTGGTCACAAGATACTCTATACTTAAAACAAGTATATAGTAAATATGAGTATAAGTAAATATGAGTATTACTTTACGGTTTAGATTTAGAAAAACATTCTTAAAATAAAAAGTACATTTTCCATATTACATTTATCTTTTAAATAATATCCAAACGTTAAAAACGTGTTTCGTTACGACACATTTCAATTACGTCTGTGTCATAATAAACTTTTTGTGTCATCATGTACCTCTTTCATGATATTCGCGGCTCGTGTCACAAAATCGGCTTACCAAATATTAAAATTACAAGACAAGCTTTTCATATTTTTCAAACGAAGCGTAATTATCCTTTCGCAGAATTTAACTCGACAATTTTCGTTGAGCACAAACTCAAATTGGTTGAATAAAAACAGACATTACCTATTTTTTAATACTTTTCTTTGTTTTAGACGAGGAAAAACATTTAGATTTTTTTAACGTCCCTAAAAGGTATACGTATTTACTCTTTTTACAAGCTTTTAATCAATATGCAATGAGTATAATTGTTCAGTTCAGATCTTTCTATTTAATTTAGTGTAGTTATCCTCAACTGATTAAGCTGAATTGTTGGATACTTTATAAATTTCAAATGTATTTATTTCGTGAAAAACGTTGAGAAAACACGGAGACTTTACAAACAAGGAGTATTAATTCTAGGAACAAAAATTAATCGATTTACAATGCTCTATTACAGTTTGCTCCACACTAGGCAAAACGCATGTCCTGTGTGGCAGCCAATCACAAATTACCATGATACTATAATACAAAAACAAGTCATACCGACAAAGATTAGTTTAATATGTAATGAAAATTAAACAAAGTCAGATGAGAATGCAATATTGTGTAGTTATGGAGGTAATGAAGGAGTCTTCAATGAATTTGACCAGCTTGGTGGCATAGTAATATTTTTGAAGTGTTCCTTTTTAGTTCATAAAGGTAAATCACATGACAATTAATATAATTGCCTTACCTACTTAGAAAAGAGAAACTATGTCATAAATCGATGGTCAATCGAATGTTGTCATCCTCATCTAACTACATTACATTCGTATTAAAAAAAGTAATTGGCTCTTGTTTGTATTATTTTAAATTTAACTTAGTTATAATCCGCTTCTGCCTAAAAACAGACTATTCTAGTTGGGTAAGAAGTAAATCACACCTAGCCTTAAGTAGCCGCTATGCACAATAATTGTACTGATAGCTCATTCCTCGAGATACAGACTCACATCTAGTTTGGGGATGGGATTTCGAGCTGGGCGGGATAGTTACGAGTATGTGTTGTTGAATATATTCTTCCAGAATAATCATCATTGAAAAAGTAATTTTTTTGAACACAGACTAGAAGTTTAGAAGTGGATTTGTATATGAATGATAGTAGTCCCCATTGCTTTCCACAGTCTTTTTCGCTTTACATAAGACCATTTCTTTCCTACCAGACCTACCAGGCTTCCTGCAAACACCGTCAGTACTCAGGAGTCATCATCATTTCGAGTAGGTGTCACGGTCAATCGACCATGCACACCCTAGTGTCAGAGTTCTTCGGAACCGCCTCTCGGCCTCTGACGTGGTTCCTGTAACGACTACCAGATGGCATGACCACAGGCTTAACGTCCCTTTCGAAGCACGGAGTCAAATATTCAGGAGTCACTCACACATTTTGTTAATCACATTATATTTTTTACTCCCCAATTCCCAAAAAAAATTTATCCAATCACGACTCAAATTCTCGTGCTGTCTTTGTCTTGCTAGGTTGACAAGACAGTGAAAGAACGAGATTTGAGATCGATTTTAGTTAACATACTCTTAAGATGGTTTTGAGTATTCGGGCGTTAGGCAATGTTTATTGCCTTTGACTCTACGTATTAGCACTTCTAAAGTAGTATAGGTTAAGTTTATTTTTGTAATAAAACGAACAGCTATGAAATTGGGTACGTTAGGTATCCAATTTCGCAAAGTGACTTGTGTGCAACCGTAGTAATTTGGAGATGAATTGGCAGAGATGCCATGTGTAACACTAGGGTGAGAGGCATTGATATCACATATGTATGACGTAGCAGACAGTTTACACTTTTACTAAAGACACGCCATAAAGTCTATGTATATATTCAAGTTTGCTTACGCCATATCCTAGAAATATATTTCAAGATTGCTATGCGCAAATAACAATATTTTTTCGTACCTAATATATAATCTTATCGAAAAATTTCTTTAAAAAAATCATATTTCGTATGTTGTTTATAACTTTATAACACAGAGAATATGATAAAACTTTGCATAGTCTTTAAATTTGGTTCAAGCCATAAATTGAAGGCTGCCATCTAGTGATAACAATTGGACCCAACTGCTCATTATGGTTCCCGCAGCAAGGATGTTACATTGTTAAGACAGAATAACGCAAGTACTAACTATGATACTCTCCAGCACACTATTATCTATTATAAGCCTATCATCGCCTGCTTCTCATTGGGATACTGGCGATGAAAGACAAATAAATATATCTACACAAAAAAGGATGTAGGAGACAAAAGTTTATTTTATAGGTATTTACAATTAAAAGCCAAAGGGCACGTTAAGGGTGCCGGTCCACACGAGCGGAGCGAGGCGGCAGAGCGGTGAGCAAGGTAAAAATTTTAAAAAGAACGAAACTTTAAATTTTTTCTGTTGGTTGATTTTTACCTCGCTCATCGCTCTGCCACCTTGCTCCGCTCCGGTGGATCGGCACCCTTACGGAGAGGCGCGGTCCTCAAGGCGCGTTGGGTGGCACGTGAAGAGTTTTCCGTTTACGAAGAGTATGCGTCAAATTCCGATCATATGGTACGCAGTGTAAAGAAAAAGCAATAGGTACTATCACAATTAAACCAAGATTGGTTTCAGGTTGATTAGGTAAATTTGATTTTGTATCATTTGACATATTTTATGAATATCCCTCACCCTGTACTTCTCTTATTACCGAAGCCCCGTCCAACGCCAAATTTCACGCGGCGTTATCACACATTCAATTGTCATATCCCAAGCAAACTCTTAAATACGCCTCTCCGTAAATCACCACATATTTTTGGATTTTAACAGCACGCGCCGCTACACGCACCGCACGACACACCGCTTCTCCGTAAACGAGGCCTAACTGCACATTTACATTGAGCTACTTTAAACAATTCCCTGAATCAAAATATTAATCTTCCTCGGAGCGCTTTTAACAAAACCCACATTGCGATTCAAGTATTTACTTAAATGCTTTGTTAATTAACATCCCGTCTCTCCACAATTTATTCCCACAATTTTGTGGTTCTTTTAATTCGGGGTGGAACCCAAATTGGCTGTAAACTTTCAATAAAATGTGGAGGTTGCCTGTGCCACTAGGAAACAACTAGTCGGACTGTTACAGGAAAATGTGCCGTTTGTTTTAAACGGGCTGGGAAATAAAAAAAGGGAAATTATAAGCGTGCACACAAAAATTACTTGTGCAGAAAAACCTTATGTTATTTTTATATTTCTAAACTCTAATCTAATAAGTAACGCTACAATATCCATCGAAGGAAGCGATTACGTCTGGTTTTTGTGTACGCCTCATGATAACTTCAGAATATTGTAAATTTTCATAAAAGAATTATGTAAACTTCGTGTCCAAATGTTACCATTTGGGTTTGGTTAATTACATAAACAACTTAGGCACACAGCATCTATCAATAGAGTTCAGCCTATCTTGCTAAATTTATTTGTATGTTTTTAAAAAATATATTATATTGGCATCCACTTAATTATTTTCAATAGATGCGATGCTACTCAAAAAAGCAAAGAACGGTTGCCCATATACAAGCGCGTAATACCGATTTTATTCCCTAAGGGACTAAGATTTTTTGGATTTTTTATTCAACATTTGTTTAGTCCCATGGGATTAAAAACACAAATAAATGCCTATTGTTTTTCTCATAGAGGGAGATGAAAAGCACACGTGTTTTCTCGGGACTAACATAATACTTTTTCTTCGGGCGGCATACTCTGAATCGCTTCACTCTGGAGTCCACTTTAGACTCTCCTTCATTTCGCTCTGGATTCAAAATATTGCCCTCACCAAAATTTTAAGCCCTTACGTTCCCAGCATTGGTCCCACGCCTAGGAAGTTAATCTGACGGGCTTAGTCAGAGGGAATGTCGGGGTAAATTTAGACGCCGTATGCTTTCTTAGTATTATAAAAGATCAATAATATTTCTGCGCAATTATTTGTAGCTAATATAGGTATAAATATTTTACTTTACACTTGTGCTAACTTAATCTTCTCATTATTTTTTTATTTGTTTGCTGAAATTCAGTCTCAAAAATCACATCATGATTCAAAAAGACACGTCTTATATTTTATTATAAGACATGAAAAAAATGCTTCGCCGTATTCCAAGTAAAATTTATTTTGCTGCTAAATCCAGAAGAAACATGGCTTCGTTGCGAGGAGTTCAAAATTTTATATTTTCATCTTATATTCCATGGGAGCCTGATTACCTTGCGAGGGGTTATTTCGGGGAAGATGGGTGCCGCGATTATTACGGTGAATATCTTATGTATTAGTGGCTAGTCCATCATCTTGATAATACAAAGTGGGGTTTGTTCTTGTTAGAACAAACCCCACTTTGTTACAAGTGTTCTTGTAACAAATGGTTTTTATAATCTTTGATTTGTTGACTAGTCACTTTTTCTTTGTAAAACTAATTTTAAGGGTCCGTATGACCATGGTATCAAAACGAAATCCTTTTAGAATAACTCGTGTCTATCTGTTCATTTGTCACAACCAATTTGCTCTAATTCATCTTAGATCAATTAAGTTAAAAACGTTACACATAAAGATTTGTGACTCAAATACGTAAATATTTCGTAAATAAATTTGTTTTGAGTTTGGGTTACTTTTTGCGGTCGCAAATCTGAAAACAAAAAAAGTTGTTCGAACTGGATTGTTTGACTTGTCAAATAAAATAGCGTATTACGAGGATCTCATTATATATTTTTTTCTTAATTTTATCATGTTACAGTAATAAGTTATTCAAAGAAATAGACAGAAATCGACTTACCTTATCACAAAACCCACAGATCATGAAATATACTCTTTTATTACGAGTGTTCTATAGGATTAAAGACTTCTAAAAATTAAAAAAAATATCGTTTATATTGGGTATGCAATTGTATAAAATTTCATTCTTTAATGAAAATATATTTATTTCCAAAGCTGTTATTATGTAACATGTTTTGGAAATAAATATATTTTCATTTCATTTCATTCACAGTACGGAATCCGCCCTACGAGAGTTCAACTCGCATTGGGCCTGTATTTTAGAACACACGATAAATCTAATAAAGGTGAAACCTTAAAACATTACTCTCCTTTCTTGCCGGGACAATCGTGTAACAACTTTTCACAGGTGTGTTTGTGAAGTTAACGTTTCGGACGCCCGACTTTTTGCCACATTCGGTAAAGTCGTTTTGGCGTTGTTTGCGTTCTTTTTACTGGGTGTAAAAAACTTTCACTAGTTTTTCTTTTACGAAAACATTTTTTTGAAACCTGACAGGTATTTAAGTGATGCTAAACCTACAAACTGATAATTGTTTTAATGAAGAGGTATCATCATCATCAGGTCTTTTTAGTGTCCACTGCATGAGTATGACTCTCTTGCTACTACCGGAGCCATACTTGGCCAGCGCAGACTTTTTGATTTAACATTGAATTATGTACTCGTATGCACATTATTTCTATGAAAATATAGTGAGGAGCGAAAAATTTATTTTTATATTTATATGTTTATTTTTCTTGTTGTTATTATGTTAATTAACCCTTGAAGCCCAATCATACGTGAAAATTACGTGTAATAAAAATCGCTGTATTTCTTTACTAGCTTTCGGTCGCGGCTCCTGTCGTTAATGTCGTTTTCGCGGCAATATCTTTGCCAGGTATGAAAGGTGGCCTATGCATATTATTGTATCCCAGGCAACGCGTATGGAATATTAAGAATATGGTTTGTTCAGTAAGTAGTTAAAGCGTGAAAGCGCAACATATCAACAAAATAAACAAACCAATAAAAAACAACTCACATTTTTTTGGATTTTTTCTGTATATGTTCTAGTTTTTTTATATAAAAAACTACGAATACGAAATTGAACCAAAAAATTAGATCTTCCTAATTTTATTAATCCTTATCCTTACTAATATTATAAATGCGAAAGTGAGTTTGTTTGTTTGTTACGCATTCACGCCGTAACTACTGAACCGATCATTATGAAATTTTGCATACAAGGTCTCTGGAGCACGGCGAAGGACATAGGCTACCTTTTATCCCGGGAAAAAGAACTATTCCCGAAGGATCGACATTGACGCGGGCGGAGCCGCGGGCGAAAGCTAGTACTATTATAAGTTGGCAATACATCACTGTCTTTGTTTCTAATTTTTTTTTTGACATATGTAAGTAAATTACATAGTCTAACAAAAATACACAGCATACAACAACATTGGGCATTGCAAAACTAAAAATATTCGGAGCTTCTAAGTGAAACATTCAACATGTTGTATTAGTGTACAAAATATACTCTGAAAGTGTACCAACTGTGGTTGTGGTATTTCTGTCATAGACTCCACACATTTTGCACTATTAGTCTCGGTTTTTATGTCTAGAACACTTTTTATGTTTTTGCTTTGTTACCTACCATGTTAAAAGTATCTATTCGAAAAATGAGTATTGTTGTATTTAAAAAGGAGGCCTGAAAAAAAACCGGGCAAGTGTGAGTCAGACGAGCACACGAAGGGTTCCGTAACATTATCTATAAAACGGCAAAAAAATCATGTCTCTTGTAAGGGAGCCCCCATTACATATTAATTTTAGTTTAATTAAATTATTAACAGGGATGTCAGCTTCAACTTCCTGTCCGGTGATTGCAGGCCCTAATAATAATGACTACTTGACGTGAAAATTTTTCAAGAATCGAACTTCGAGCCGTTTTACAAACTTTTATTTAACTTGCAATGTATGTATGTAAGTATGTTTGTTCGGGTCAATTTTGTAGCAGATATCTTCCACCGATTGAGCTGACATTTCGTATACTCATTCGGTTTGGATCACAGTGCATGGTAAGCAGTATAACGTCATTCTAAATACAACATGGAGGAATATCCAAGATGGCTGAATAGCTATTTTTCATATAATAGATATCAAATTAAAGGGCTCTCTCAAAATAACTCCAAATAAAGATAATAAAGTTATGTAACTACATAAAAGATTATTTTTAAAAAGTTTTTTTTTAATTTTTACCTGTTTTTACTGCGCCCCACTGGTTTATCTCTCTGTTGAAAGCCGAGACTGAGGTAAACTAATTTGGCGCGTATTCAAAGTAACGGGCCATCACTGGACCAAGAGTACTTATTATTTGGAGAGCTCCGAAAGCAGGATTACAAGGGAAATACTGATTTGGCTTGATATAGCTTTTGGTTTCAACTATAGTATTTATTTTGACTCAAAATATAATCTTTAGATAACAATTGTATTAATCATATCAGAAAAAGTGTCATAGTTTCACTGGACGCGAAGAGGATTACTGATACACTTAACGTAGCTTTTGATTTTAACTATGTATCGATTTTGCTTAAGAATTGAATGTGTTTTGCAACAATTGTATAACACAATAGATATTAGTAGTTTGAGCTAGTTTGAAATTTTGTTGAGTATTCACAAGCGAGTTATAAATAAGCCTGCAATATTATTGTAAACAATAACTAAATGTTTTAATTCCTACTCTGTCCGGCATGGAAATTATAAGTTTATTGTTGGAGAGTGTAGGCCAAATCCTCTGTCTGCTCTAGCCAAGTATGGCTCCGGTAGTATACAGAGTGTCATGCTCCTGCAGTGAAGACTAAAAATCCTTTTGATGATGATGATGTTGGTGATTGAATAAGTCTTAGTTTGGAATTAACAATTTTACTTAGAAATCAATCGCATGTATTTATTTCGCTGCAAACTGAAATACTCAACATGACATAAAATACTCCACGAGTTTCAAACAATCCGCTACAAGATATTATTTGTTTGCGGTCAGCGTTTCTCATTTCGGGCGCTCCGTTGAAATTTGGCGCGCATTCAAACTAACAGTCTTTAGATCAGATCCGCCCGCGTCAATGTCGATCCCTCGGGAATAGTACTTTTTCCCGGGATAAAAGGTAGCCTATGTCCTTCTCCGTACTCCAGAGAACTTGTATGCAAAACTTCATGATAATCGGTTCAGTAGTTACGGCGTGAAAGCGTAATAAACAAACAAACAAACAAACTCACTTTCGCATTTATAATATTAGTAAGGATAAGGATTCTTAAAATAAATTGTTTATTTTCGACAACCACAAGTTATTAGTAAGTGTGTAAAAAAATTTAAATTATGAAATGAGGCGATAAAGATAAATCTTTATCGCCTCAATCCATACTTTTAATTTTTTCAATTAATTTAATTTAAATCCATGAGGCGATAAAGATAAATCTTTATCGCCTCATTCCATACTTTTAATTTTTTTACACATTTAAACCCATAACGGTTATATTTTAACCCATATCGGTTATGGGTTTTAAATAGAGAAATAGCTTTTGATTTTACCTACAGTTTTTATTCTGGCTTCAAATATGTTGCACTCTTCGGGCACAATATAGTTCCTATATTGTGTATATAGGAACATAAGTTGTCAATATTTATTTATTTTATTATGTCTGTCTGTACTAATTTGAAGTTACTCTTTACCTATGCAATTTTTCGTTTTCTTCCTTTACCTTGACCTATTACATCATGTGAGGTCGGCAGAGTATGTCAGTTATCTCCATTTTGTTCTGTCACCTACCATTATAGAATACCCATTGCCTTTGTCACTCCTTTCTTGTTCATACTCTCCTTGACACAATTCGTCCTGCTTTTCTTTGTTCATCCTCTGTTTCGGGTTCCATGTACTTTTAAACTCAATGCTTTGTGATATGACTTACTTCTCTTTCATCACATATGCTCGTACCAACTCAGTCTATAACTTTTGAGCTTTTCTGTTACTAGCGCCTTTCAAACTTCCTCTTATACACTTATTTCGTTACTAATATACCTAATTAATGTAGCTAAAATGTCTTTAGTATATTACTTATGAATCCAATAATAAATCTGAAACTTATGTTAAGTTATTTACTTGGGATCAGCATTTACCAATTCTAGCACTCCAGTGAAAGCTCCGAGATAAGCTGTTTGACGCGTCCAGACCAGACTCACAGGCCATCTTTGGATCAATAGTCCGTACATTTGTTAAGAAAATAGCGCTTACAAACGTAAAAAACCCTACAGTTTTATTGTATCTGTTTCAATATTCAAATTGTAAAAAAACCTTAATTTTTTAACACACGCTGTAATTTGATAGTATGTATTGCATAATATGTGACGTTTCACGGGTGAAGGTAAAGTATTCATACAATTTAACTTAGCTAAAATAAACACAATATCGTAAGTGCTAGCGTCTATCAGGTACCTTTACTCGTGGAACGTCACATATACCATATTAAAATTTAGGTAGTGAATACACCCTTACCTACGAAGCTGCCTATGAAATGAAATGGTGAACTTTTATATAAAAATTAATATTAAATTATTTTATAGCTAGTAGTTTGTTCTGCAACCTAGAACAAGTACACCAGTGGTGTACTTGTTGTAGGTTGCAGAAACAATTCGCAACAAGATAGGTATCATATATTTGTGGTCAGCGTGTCCCATTTCGGGAGCTCCGTTGAAAGCTGAGCCGGAGCTGAACTAATTTGGCGCGCATTCAAACTAACGGGCCATCTTAAGGATCAAGAGTCCTTATTATTTGGAGTGCACTGAAGATCGGATTACGAGGGGATTCCTGATATGGCTTGAAGTAGCGCTGATATCAACTACTATATTTGTTTTAGCATGAAATAAACTAAATACCTATCTGTATAAAGTTACGAATAACTTCATACTCTTCTATGCTAGTCGAGGGAAAAGTAAGAAAAACCCATTGAATGTACCTGTTCTTCTTTCTGCGAAGACAATAGAAGCCGGCAAAGGGAATGAAAAAATCTAAGGAATAATTTGTTAATCGGCTATGCGCTAGCAACCCATCACTATTTTGATTACGATTTCCACGCAATACGCTAAACGTGGCTTCCAGTTCTTCAAGGCTTTAGGCTCTGTCTATCTTAAAAGTAAATAAGATGTTATAATCGTCGTAAACGTCATTCATCATGCCAGCCGTTCGTAGTACACTTTGAGACAAAGGCCTCTCCCAAGGGTTTTTCGTTCCATGGAAGGATATTGTCATACTCACCGCGCTTGGCAGGCAGATTGGCGAGCGTAATTACTTTGGCTTCTTGTGATTGCGACGCTACTACCCGTCGGAAGCATTTTTAAGCTGAGGAATGAAAGGTATTTGTCGGATTTAGGAAGGGAATGAACATATTCGGATACTACTCACTCGGATGAAACCAAAAAGCAATTAGCAGCTTGGGAGGCCGGGCGCGCGTACCCGATTTCATACCAGCAACCACCGGTAAAACAGATGAGGATGACACCCCTGACCACCGTGTTGTAAATTATATGAATAAAATAAAACAAAATTATGTTCTTAAGGAATATATCGGGCTAAGTCAGCGTTTTTATTTGCAAGGGCTCTGATGGAGCGCCTGTTTAATTCTTCCAGATTATTCGAGAACACAAGGACCGTCCAACTCTTCCTGCTGTCGCCAATCTCGGCTCTTCCTATCGAACGAAACTTGCAGCACACTTGGTAGCCCCAGTTGCAACCCGGTATTGAAGTCTCCATGTGCAGGCTGGGGCACTTCCTTATATGCACGCAAATGCCTCCGCGGGCCCAACACGTTCCTTTCATAGTACCTGTAATTTTTTTATCATAGTACCTGTACACTTACGGAATGAATAATTTTTGTGGGTTATTGCTTTGAAATATATAAATATTTAGGGCAAATCACACAGATAGAGCAATCCTTACTTTAAGTTGTGAACTTGTGTCGTGGGATACTAATTTAAAAATAGTATATTTTAACCAAGGTCAATCTGGAAAAGATCGTCTTCCATTTTGACCTGATAGGGGATCGAATATGAGACCCTGAGATTCAAAGATACTCGTAGTACCACTGAGCCCAGAGGTCACCAAGTACTTAAGGCATTATTAACACTTTCCGGAGGAAACAATTTGAGGAGCTCAATGACCCAGTGGGCGTAAGCGTAAGCATTATTAGCACTTACGCAGGTAAGGCTGCCCCAGGTTTACAAATATGGGTGGCCAAAAGTGGCATAAAAATGTCTCGAGCTACTTTGTGTTAAACCGTTTATCCGGCTTGTCTTACTGCTATATTGCTATAATGCCTTAGACACCTTAAAAAATCTAACACACACGATATACAACAACTTTCTGGGGCACTCCCGTCTGTAAAAGTAAATCTATTCTTATTTCTATTGTGTCTGGTTAAGTGTCCGTGAATGGGTGAAGGTTCTTGATTATAAACGTGGGGAAGAACATTTGTATACGACTGCACGATTTCAGTAAATACCTATATTTTTTTTATCTAGCTATTTTATTATATTATATATTTTTTTTTTCACTCTACGCAAGTTTCGCTCTCAAAAAGATACTAAATAAAGTTTATCTGATGTTCTTCTCTGGAAAATCGTTTTTAAAGATAAAACTCCATACGTTGTCAAAATTATTTTTCATATCATCATCAGTTCATCCGTAAGAAGTCCACCGCTGGACATAAGCCTTTTCTAAGGATTCTCCGTTCCCTGGGAGGATATTGCCATACTCATTACGCTTGGCAGATGGGTTGGCAAGCGCAGTTTCTTTGGCATCTTGTGCTTTCGACGCTGCTGCCCATTGGAATCATTTTTAAGCTGGGAAAGGATAGGGATTTGTTGAATTTGAAAATATAAACGTCCCATAAAAGTTCAACCAGTCGATCCGTGAATTTGTATGAGAAGTCCAATTTATTTTGCTATTTTTCCTTACTGCTAGTGTTACTGTTTCTTCGAAAAATATTGATAGGCTGTTTAAAATCAACCTGTACAGGTGGAACATTTATATAAATAAAAATAAGTCTCTTACTAAGCGTAGGTTTTCCATCCATGCCGGGTAAGAAAATATCATTCCATCCTAGTGTGGCCTGTGAAAAAGCAGCTAAAATAATATATTTGAACCATCGCCTCATCGTAACAACTAAGAAAATAACAGAAATACTGGCTTATACATATTTGATTAGTTTTTGCAATGAGCCGTCACATTACATAAGTTTCAACGACACATGAATAGCTAGCCGTTATGATTGTTATAGGCTAGGTATAATTTATTTGCCAGGGCAGTCGTGTATATTTTTTCATTGTAAACATGTTAATTAATCAACCTGGCTAAAGGAACTTTTGAAACATATGCCTGATTCTATTTTTGATCACAGAAATTTTTGAGCTATTTATTTATCCCGATTTTAATCCTAGAGAATAAATTCCACAACGTTTAAGCATTAAATCATCGATTTTAAGCATTAAAACATCGATTTTAAGCAATATATTATCGATTTTGGAGTAAATAAAATAAAGAAATTGATTTAGTTTTAAATTTTAAAAACAGGCACTAATATGGAATAAACCAAGTTCATCATAAATGTTCATGAGATTTAACGGACTCAAAAATTTTATGACGTCAGATTATGCTTCCATCAATAATTTTATCAATAACTATTTCTGGGAAAATAATTATAGTCCTTTTAGTTGGTAATAGTAGGAGAGATGTGTACCAAATTTTGTATTTGAGGCAAGCTAAAAACTCGTCACATACCTCTCCTATACCCCAACACGGAACTCCAGACCTGGCTGGTAAGTAGCTGGGAGTCCCACCAAAATGGTCTATTTTTTTTAATCTTATTTTTAGTTATATTCTTTAAACATTAAACTACAACATATAAAATTTGCATATTGCCTCAAATTTTAATATCTATATTTTTGGAAATAAAAAAAAATATATTAATAAAAATAGGGATTGATTTAGTGTCGCTACTCACCAGCCAGTATGTGACAAGTTTTCAACTTACCTCAAATACAAAATTTGGTACACATCTCTCCTACTATTAAGGTGGGTGGAAAGTTAAAAGTTTAAATAAATATTTAAAAAGCAATTTTTGTTCTGATCATAGAGAAGAAAATATTCTAGAGCAAAACAGAGAGAAACAAACTACAATGTCATTAAACGTCAGTGCCTATCTTTGCGTCATACAACCTTTAGTCGTCGTACTGTAATGTAACATTCTACATTTATTTTTTTGTTGGCAAGAGAGTCTCGTGTTCCAGAGACATAATTTCGCTTTCGAAATATTAGTATAGGCGTCAAATGGGCAGAGTAGTTATCAAGCATGTACAGATTAAAATATCGTGTGAGATAGGGTGGCCTGACCTCCTCCACACTCTCAAATTTTTTTATGGATGGACTTATAGATGAGTTCAGTAGTCCTAGTGTTGGTTGCTTGATTAACAATATCTTTGTCAGCAATATCAGCTACCGATGACATGGTGATGTTGGCTCCATCTATTAATGCCTCGAAAAAACTCGTGTCTATCTGTTAGAGTTATGCGATGGCTCAACGGTTCAAATATAATACCGTTAAAAGTGAGATAATGTGTCTACCCCGCCAGTGACACCCAACGGAGCTCCTCTGAAGAGAGTTTCATATTTTAAGTATTTGAGCCACTGGATTACCAATACATTCACAGATGACATGGACATTGGAAAGGAACGCACGGCATTGTCAGTCAGGCGAATATGTTGACCCGCAGGTTTGCTCATTGTACTGAGCAGGTAAAGACATCCCTATTTAGGGCTTTTTGCCACTCTTTTTATACTTGCAGCCTAGGGGTCAAGTACATGCAACGGGCCTACAATGCTTTGAGGATCCATTATAATAACTCTTTTACATAGGTAGATGCTGATGCGATTGCCTCGTTTCTGCAGTGCGTTCGGGATGTTTGCTTCTTCTTGTCGTGTCGCTGGCTCCAAACTATATTTTGTATTTTTCAATAGGACACTATCCTGATAGTTCTCTCTGAAACTCCACAGAGTATAAAATATATGTTTACTGCTGCAGGTGTTGATAGTTTTGCAGCTATTATTAGAAAAAGAACTGCATCACTGTTGCAACGGTTAGGAACAGTCCCAACAGCTACCTAACATTCATAGCAGACGGAATGACATAGAGGGTGTAGTGAACTAATGAAACATTGGAATCGGATTTCCTGTCGTTACAATTTTATTGATAACTAGCTGTTGCCCGCGACTTCGTCCGCGGCAGTTTCTGTTATTATGATTAATTAGTATAGATGAATAATTTTTCCCTGTTTTCAAATCATTTTTTATTGATGCTTCGCTCCTATTGGTCGCAGCGTGATGTTTTATATCCTAAAGCCTTCCTCAATAAATGTATTATGCAACACAAAAAGAATTTTCCAATTCGAACCAGTAGTTCCTGAGATTAGCGCGTTAAAACAAACAAACTCTTCAGCTTTATAATATTAGTATAGATTGTTTATTGTGTTTCAAGCTAAGACTGAACACAATGTAAAAACGCGTTATATGGACTTTATCTGAAATAAAGTTATAGTATTATTATTATATGTTCTTTGTTTTTCTTTCTCTTTTAAAAAGGTGTTTAACAAAATAACACGGGCCATGGTAATAGCGTAAATAGGGACTAAACTATGCTATTGGAGGCAAAAGAGACTTATAATGTCCTTAGAAATTTACGGGTTAAACTTCATGTATTTAAAATTACAGCTTTTTGAAGAGGGTATTTATCAGACTTGTAAGGTCGTCTGGTACAATTTTATAAATAAAAGGCACTTCTTACGTATTTAAACCGTTATTTTGTCTTGAGGTCTTGTACCTTTTTCGGTCATCGTCGATAGTCTATTTTTTCACGTCAGTCAGTCTGTCATCGTCGTCCCGTCTCTGGTCAATACAAAGAGGCCGCAACATCCCCACCTCCAGTATCAGCTCGTGAAAGCTGATACTCAAGCTGGGTTGCGGACATCTAGCTTGCACAGTTTATGTACCGGTCGCTTGTACAGACCTGCCCATCCCTCCCTGGATATGTCTTAACAATAACGCCTTTCGGCCATAAATTCCGTGCATGATCGTGATCTGCAATAACGACTATGTCTCCTACGGTTAAGGGATCGACAGGTCGGAGCCACTTGTCACGTCTAGTCAATGTCGGTAAGTATTCCTTAATCCAGCGCTTCCACAACAAGTCACTCAGTCTTTGGGACTCCCTCCAGCTATGTCTTAAAAAGTCACGGTCGGTGAAGTTGCCAAAAGGGTAGTCAAGGTAATGAGTGTTATGTATCAGAAAGTCATTCGGTGTCAGTGGAAGATCGTCATTACTGTTATTTACTAAAAATTCTGTCTCTGTCAAAAGTGTCTCTAAGGTCTGATCACTGGGAGTTCGTTCTTTTAAAGTGTATTTAAGGGCAGTCTTTACAGAGCGTATCAGACGCTCCCAGCAACCCCCCATATGTGGGGCGTTTGGGGCAATGAAGTTCCATTTGATGTAACGGGTACTTCCCCATCGGGTCAGCTCGTCCTGATTTATCGCTTGAACTGACTGTCGAAGCTCTTTGTCAGCTCCACGGAACGCAGTCCCATTATCGCTCCAGATTTGTTCTGGGCAGCCACGTCGTGCCACAAACCGTCGTATTGCCATTATCTGCTAGTTGTGAGGTCATGAACTAGTTCGATGTGAATCGCTCTGACAGTCAGGCATGTAAACAGAGCACCATACCGTTTTTCATGCCGGCGACCTACTTTTACAGTCATTGGGCCAAAATAGTCTAAGCCGGTAAAGGTGAAAGCTCGATGCTTTGGCGTCAATCTTACGTCAGGCAGTTGGCCCATCAAGGGCGCTGCTGGCTTTGCTCGTCGGTTCTTGCAATATTGACAGTTGAAGAAAGCTTTTTTGACTGCACTACGACCATGTACAATCCAATACTTCTGTCGCAAGTTATTGTGTACTAGTTCTCTTCCTACGTGTGCCGAGTCAACATGATATTGGTGTATAAGAAGGCGAACAATATTGTCTTTTGGATGAAGGATTATTGGATGTTTCGTATCTTGGTCAACTGAAGCCAATGAAATTCTTCCACTAACTCGTAACAGCCCTCTAGCATCCAAAAAGGGTGACAACTGTCTTAATGAGCTGCTTTTGTCTATAGGCAAAGACTTTGCTTTTGCGTCTATTTCAGCACTATAATATCGTCTCTGGCTTAGTTTAAACAAGTGACATTCTGCTGACTGAATCTCTTCAACTTGCAGCTCACCACCTTTCACTTCGGTCCTTTGTAGTAGGTTATGAATAAAACGTAACACCCACGCTGTGCTCCGCACTAAACGCCAATATGACGAGAAGCGAGTGTCATTAGTCAAGCTATAGTTCAGGTCTTCCGTAGTAATACAAACCAGCTTCACTTCTACGTCATTTGAGTCAAGAGAGTTTCTTTCGCCTTCTATTGGCCAATTTCCTTCAGGACAACAAAGAAAGTCGGGGCCTCTCAGCCAATGAGTATTATCTTCAGTCACAGTCTCTCTGGTTGCATGATCAGCTGGGTTGACATTTGTGGGCACCCACCTCCAGTTGCAAACCGCAGTCAACTCGGTAATTTCGCTGACGCGATGAGCCACAAACGGCTTAAATCGACCCGAGTCGGACCTGAGCCAACTAAGCACCGTCTTAGAGTCTGACCAAAGATATACTTTACTCACGTCAATATATTTCTTCAGCGCATCGGACAGCCTTGCACCTATTAATGCAGCCTGCAGTTCCAGACGAGGAATACTCATGACCTTGATTGGTGCAACGCGCGCACGTGCCATCACAAATGACACATGCCAACATCCGTCCACTGTCCCGACCCTTAGGTAAGCGACACAGGCGAAGGCCTTGCTGCTTGCGTCGCAGAATACGTGTAGCTGTGGTGCATGCCGCTTATCGCACGTGTCAGTGAAAAGCCACCGTGACAGTTGGAAATGGCTGATTTTCTGAAGCTCAATCAACCTAGACAACCAGGTCTCAAAATGGCTGTCTTCGATCTCGTCATCCCAACCCGCTTTAGACTTCCACACATGCTGAAGCAGGATACGCCCTTTCACGGTAGTATAAAGCAGAAAGCTCATAGGGTCAAAAATGGACATTGTAAGTCTCAAAATCTCGCGCTTTGTAGGTCTCTTGACACCTGACTTAACTTCCTCAGTCACCTTAGGGAACTTCAGGTGGAAAAGAAAACTATCTGTCTCCTGGTCCCAGCGAACTCCCAGCACCCTTTCGATCTGGTTGTCCTTGATATCTGAAAGGATCTTTAGGCTACTTGGCGCAAGCTCGTCGGCAGGCAGATGAGCCAGCAGTCGTCTCGAATTTGTGACGAAGTTTCGTATGTTGAACCCACCGGCAGCGTGTATGCGCATTACGTCATCTACAACCTCAATCAAAAGCTCCTCTTCATCAAAGGAATGGATATAATCGTCAACGTAATGATGGTTGACAATCGCTTCACACGCTTGGGGGTTCGTGGTCTCGTACTTACGAGCATTGAGGTTCTTGACGTACTGAGCCGACGAAGGTGAACAAACGGCGCCGAACGTCATGACGTTCATCACGTAGACATCATCGTCCCACAGCATCCTCTGTGCATGTCGGTCTTCTTGTCTGATGAGGACTCTGTGGAACATTTCTTGAATGTCGGCAATTACACAAAATTTTCCAGTCCTGAACCCCAGCAAGATAGCTGGCAATGAAGTCAGTAGGTCCGGGCCACGCAGCAAAAAGTTCGTTCAAAGGCTTACCACCTGACTTGGCTGCGCAGTCCAAAACAATCCGTAGCTTGTTGGGTTTATTCGGATTAAAAACGGCAAAGTGTGGCAGGTACCACGTCCTGGTTTGTACCGCGGCTTGCTCGGGTCGTATTTTTGAGATGTACCCCTTATCAATATTCTTCTGGATCTTCGCCCTATACTGAAAAGCAAAATCAGGGTACCTGTTCATCTTCTTTTGGACACCATGCAGTCGAGTCTTTGCCTGTGTTAGGCTGTCTGGAAGTTGCACCTCTTCAGACCTCCAGAGCAGTCCGGTCTCCCATCTTCCTTCAGGCAAAAGTTTAGTAGTCCGCTCCATGATATTCAGCGCGAGCTGATCCTCCCGAGAGAGGAAAGTCGCTTGTCTGCTTCACGCCGAAAGATTCTAGAGAGAAGGAATGCTTAACAAGGTTGTGCAGGTCCTCACACTCACAAATGTGAAAGATAGTCGTGTCGTCTGATGGGCCTCTCACTCCTACACTCCCATGTATAACATAGCCTAAGTCTGTCTTCGAGATTGTCGGTCCCGTTTTATGTCCTCTAATTATCTGTCTAGTTATTATTAAGTCTATGTTATCTTGTCCAAGTCAAATGTCGATCTTGTCCGGTCGACTGTCAAAGTCAGTTGTAATGTAGTCAGTCACGTAAGGAAATTTATTTACAACTTTTTTATAACAAAAACTATTTACAGGCAAATTCAAGTTTCGAACGGAACGCGCACTATTTACAATAAAAGAGTTCTCTTCTTTAAGTCCACGAATAGCGAACGATACGAGTTTTGAGTCGGGCTTTGTAGATGTCATTCCGGATGCACCACGGATGCGTAGGCTGGCTTTCGGTCCATCAATGCCGGCCCTCTCAAGTAGTGAGGAACTCACTAGAGTCAGAGCGGATCCCTCGTCCAGGAGAGCGTAAGCCGTCACGTCGCCCTTAGTACCAGAGACTACCACAGGTACAACTTTCAATAAAACGTGTCCGTCCGCGTGTGTGCACGTGTTCACCGGCGTCGCGTGTATAGCACTCTCTCTTTCACTCGCGGTGAGTGGAGCGGCATGTAATAGCGTATGATGAGCCCGTATGCAGTCGGGGGCAGAGCATCTTGTCTTACGCTTACAGTTTTTTTTCGCTAACGAACTTCCAGCGGTCGTCGGTTGTCATTCGCTTGAATTCTTCGCAGGCTTTGAGCGCATGTGCAGAGGCACAAAGTACGCACGAGATGTTGTTCGTGCTACAGGCCATTACGGTTTTTCATTTGTCATGTCTTTGCTGCGACTGAGGCTTAGCAGTAACACACGAGCTTCCGGTCAGCGGAGCGACATAAGTAGCGGCATTTGCGATCATCATTAGCCAATCTGACACGTGGGAGAGTGTGATAGTTTTTACTCCGAGGTTCGATGCATACATTCCCCATTGAAATTTGAGTGTCGATGGCAGCTTGCTCACTATTTCACGTATAAGAGTAGGATTCGTTAGATGACCAACCTCTTCGGTCGTTTTCATTGTCGCTGTCACATTTTGAACCGCCGTTGCGAATTCGATTAAGTGATTGACATCGTCATGTCGTATGACACGCATCTGCCGTATTTTGTTTACTAAAATTTCGATTATGTATTCAGGTCTGCCAAAACGCAATTTCAGAGTTTCGATAATGATGTTCAGGTTTGTGGCGCTCACTAGTAATGCGGATACGGCATCTCGCGCTCGGCCCTTAAGACATCTCGACAGACGGGCGATATTCTCTTCGTCAGAATAACCACACAGCTTTGTAGAGGACATAAATTGACTGTAAAAGAGTGGCCATTCGTCGGGTTCTCCTGAAAACGAAGGCAATTCTTTGGCCGACGTCTGCCTGCTTAGTAGCTTTGCCATACTTCTCTCTAAATTACAGTGTGGTGTGCACGCCTGTGTCTGTGGCGGACACGTCTGTGTCTGAGGCTGTGTGATAAAGGCCGTGGTGTCGCAGGCCTGTTTATTTGTGACTATTTGTTGAATATTATTATTATAAGTACCTGTTGGCAAGTCGAGTGAGGTCCGAGACTAGCGGACATAACAAATACTTCCTCCAACAGCTGCAGTTGGGATTCGAGCTCAACCCTTTCCTATAGAAGTCTCTTCTCTTCCTCTATAATCTTTGCTCGTTTTTCGGCGGCTTCAAGTCGGAGTTGCAGAAATTTTTGGCGTCGGATTACGGTGAGATCGGAGGCGTCAGAGCGAGCCGAAGGTGTAGGAGACGGCGCGCGGCTGCCATGGGCGGAAAGTCTGTCCGGCCCGGTCATGTCAGCAACAGCGGTCGCGGGTGTCGTAGTCTTTCCCGATCGTAAATCCGGCTCGAAGGACCACTTTTGTACGGTCGTCTGGTACAATTTTATAAATAAAAGGCAATTCTTACGTATTTAAACCGTTATTTTGTCTTGAGGTCTTGTACCTTTTTCGGTCATCGTCATAGTCTATTTTTTCACGTCAGTCAGTCTGTCATCGTCGTCCCGACTCTGGTCAAAACAAAGAGGCCGCAACAAGACTTTTATCAGGGTATTTTAATTGACATGTAGAATGTCTAAACTTCTTTGGTGACTCTTGGGTATTACAACTGTTCCTTGAATTACGATTAGGACACTACGTACGGACTCCTTCTATTCGCCATTGACGCTTTAATTCTTAGATCTAGCCAGATCTCGATATTAAGCAAGTTTTTGGGATATAGTGGACTGTATTGGTGTTAGTTGCAATATATATGAGGTAGGCGGTTTATTATCTTTATTATAGACTGTGATATCAGGTCTATTATAATATTGCTATTATCGAGTATGAATTCTGTTTTGTTTTTGTAGTATGCTGTTTTTTTTTTTGGATCAAGTTATAGCTGTGTTGATGTATTGATGCGAGGTGTTTAGTATGATAGCGGCAACCTGATCGTGACAGTGTTTGTAATTTGTTTGTACGAGGGGCTGACAGGCTTAAGTTATATGTTATATTGTTTTAGAGAAAGTTTGGCAGTGTCCACATATCTCTGTTTACATATTATCGCTCCCTCACACAATCTGGGAGGTTTTGTGTGCATATGATATGTTTTTGGTAGTTGCGGGTATCTATAAATTACTCTTGGATCGCGATTATATATTATAAACTATGACGTTATACCAAGCACGCCAAAATGCTGAAGTTTAGTTCTGATTTGGATTTCCTCTTTTTAGGGCTCTGTAGTCGCATGGCACAAAACGGAATCCTTATTGATTCGTCATATTTATGTGTCCGTCCGTAACTCACAGGCAATTTATTCCGAAACTATTAGAACTACATAGTTGAAACTTGGTAGGTAGATGTATTATTTATGATTTTTACGATACAAAACTAAAAGATTGACGGGGAAGGGTTATTAAGAGATGAAAAATAAAAAAGCTACGAAAATTGGCTCGAACGATATAGGTATAGTAGTCAGCAGTTTCTGAGTATTACTCAGAAACTGCACATTTTCTAAAAAAAAAAATGCATATGTGATTTATTTGTTTGTCTTTATTATTAACGCAATTGGTTGTGCATTTCGTTCTTTATAGTCTTGTTTTCCCCCATTTTCTGTACTGCTTTCACTTGACTTTTCTTTTCTTCTTATCTTCTTTCTGTTGATTGCTATTTCAGAAGATTCTGTAGCGTTTAATGTCGTTCTTTGTTGCTTCTTCCTTGGTTGATACATTGTTCTATCAAGTTCAATAACGCCCCCGCCTCCTCCAAAGACACTTTGCAAAGATGACCAAGGCATGGCCAGATTGTTGAAACCTTTATCTGACATATCTCTTACATTATATTTGTTCCATACAAAACAGCATACTTTCAGTTTGTCCTTACAGCCTGGCACCTCTGTTAGAAAATTATTTCCGACGCACAATTTGGAGTTGATACAAACGCCGCCCAAGTTCCAGCAGGGTGTGTTCGACAGGGATCCTTTGAAAATACACAAACACGAATGAAATAATAATTTACTCTGGGAATTACAGCACTACCTATCCTCAGTGTTCACACGTAAGCGTGTAATGCGGGTACGATTACCTGCTACAGGATATTATGAGCTTCGTACGTTATTAGGCTACTATAGCTTTACCGAGAACACAACTAAGCTACTTATAGTGTTACTAACAAGCGAATATTATTTGTGATAATTATTAAAGGGAAAACACTAATTCTAGTATCTTGTTATTATAAAAAGTTCAATATTATTATACTACGGTTTCTAAATTTACAATAAAATACAGAAATTGTGTTTTGTTATAAAGCGCTGATCTGGAAACAAATAGTATCTGCAACAGGCTGGATGCTCTGAATACACTTTAAGGGATAATGAAGTTTCTATATGTGAATATTTACCAACTCATTGTATTTCCAGAAGAAGAGATTTTAAAAATAGAATCTGCATTATCATACATACTCCTAGACTCCTTTTCTTCATCTGGTTCAAGTTCTCTTTCCACTAGCTTTGATAGCGCGGTATGTGAGGCCAGCAACTCAGCTCTCAAATCCTCATACTCTTCGTCTTTGGAAAGATCTAGATTTGCATCATCCCTCAATTGTGGCACCAGATTTGTATCTATATCCTCCAATGAAGAATCGCTTGAAATACATAGCACGCAAACCAAAAGTACAACTGCGTACTGCAACATTTCAGAAAAATGATATTAAAGTCAACGAGTTCCGTTTTAGCTATTTTTTATGAGGCAAAATGCATAAATTCAGATGATAAGCCCGCTACGGGATTTTGCAATCAAAATAACGAGAATATACTTGGAAAATGTATTCGCGGTTTTGACTCGTGCAAGCACTGCTCACTTATCAATATTGGTGTGCGATTTTTAACGAATTTAATTTTAAATTAGCTTTCGGAAACGGTTTCAATCCAAATAACATTTTCCGTTATTACGTCTTGCGTTTTAAATATTCTTTAATAGCAGTACTCGTATCTGAATGAAAGACACTCTTTGAATTTTCATCTATCTCTAATGTTAGTGGTAATAACTTACCGAATTTCACATTTATAATATTAGTAAGACGCACTGCCATTTAAAAAAAAAAATACATTCAGAATTTTCTGAAGGTAACCGAAAAGGTAATATTTATTTATTTTTATGGTTACTACAAAGTGTTACTTTTAGTACCAATTAGGATATTTGTTAAGTATTCGTTCATAATCGCATTTTACCGCAATGTTTATATGTTAGTTAAAAAATTTCTGAAATATAATTGTACATCAATGCTGTACGGAAAAAGATCCTACTTGAGAAATAGTAATTTAAGGAACTTGTAGGTGAAAGGGTAAAAGGCTAAAAGGAAAGTTTTTTAATTACAGCTAACGTGAGATAGTTACATTATTAATATGTAAGTTAGGTTACGAATGACACGTCAGGCTGTAGCTAACTTTATGTGCAAGTAATAAATATTTTACATTCAAATAAAGTCTTTTTCTGCTTCTACTAATCAGATAATTACTGTTACAGATATTACAGACCACTCGTATCTGTCATCGTTAAAAAAAATAAAGCCGTTGGTCCCGCTTTTATCATTATAAAGCTATATTAGATACCAATAAGACTTCCATGCTGGTCTGCGAGAAAAGAAAAAACGTAGAAAGTGCCAGCTGCCAGGCTAAAATCTGCGGAATCATGTCAATAGGCGATGCGGCTAGCAACCCATCACTATTTTGATTCCATTTTACATCTACACTCCTTCCAACGCGCTAAATGTGGCCATAAGGCCATATAGACCTAGGCTCTGTTTACCCCGCAAGGGAGAAAGACGTGATATAAGGTCTATCTAAACCTATTTTCTGGCCGAAGATAAGCAGCATACATTTAGATGTATGGTGCTTATCTTCGGCCAGTGTAATCATCTGAGACCGGCTGCACATAGTTCTGGCCGGAATGATAAGGGCTATATATTATATAAACCTATATTTTGAAAATTTTCTTTCATCCAGCCTTTTAATGTGGCCAAATCACCTCAACATTTCTTTCTTAATCTTGATCACTAAATCATCTTTCACTACATAATTTCTTACCCAGTCTTTTAAAGTTAAACCACACATAGCATTTGGACTGCATTTAATCTACTATTGTTTTTTTTCTGACATATCCAACTTGCACTGCCGTACATCATGTGAGTTGACACCCATTCTCGTTCATCAACATCAAGTCGGATACTTTTTACAAAATAAAGAATAGCAGTAGGTATATGTAGAGTATAAAAACGTTATATAAGTTTAGACCAACCAACGTGCACATTTATTGATTTTATCAGTAGCTGGGGCATACATTTTAATTGATTCTCGCTTCTGTTCTGACTCACCGAAACTATTCAACATGGCGGGCTATGCACATTTTCGGGTACGAATAAAAACAATTCACTCCAAAGCCTTTGTCCCGATTTGGTCTCTGTGTCTGTCGCAAGAAGAATGCACGTTATCAGTCAACAACCCCTCGGACGGTCATCTTACTGAATTATTGAATGTGTAGGTGAATGGCGTCTGACCCGCGACCTGTCACGAAAAAAGGTTTTCGCAGCGTTTGTAATTCTATGTCCTACAAAGATTTCATTTCACAAATACCTTTTCGGTCAGAATCTGACGTCCATTGTGGTGCCTGAAAAAGTTCCCGTAGATTTAAACCATCTAGTTTTCTAAACGTCGCCGCTCGTTATTTAGTCACTCAATTGCTTCAGAAATTCACTGGAGATTAAAGATGTAAGAAGCGGTTTGAGTTTCGGCGCAAACACATTTAAATTCGAGCTCTCAGCTAAATTGAGACGGCAAGTAACTTTTATCTTATCCTGTTAATGCGAGATTGTGCAATCTTATTTGAATGCCATGATTTATTAATCAGACAACAAGCGGGTCCTTAACTTATACATTGTTAAGTGTTTCACTGCTCTGATTTACAAATTTTACTTTTATTACCCTTCTATGCTGGTCTGAAAGAAAATTAAAACGTAGAATGTACCAGATGTTTCTCTTCTCGCGCAGAATGTAAAAGCTGATCGAGGGTATGGGCACGAATCTGAGGGATCATATTAGTAGGCGATGCGGCTAGCCCATCACTATTTTGATTCCGTTTCCACCAAACGCCAACACTAACATGCTAAACGTGGCTTTTGGTTCTTAAATGCCAGGGCTCTGTCAAGCCCGCAAGGATAAAAGACGTGATAGTACTTCACTTTACTGTTATATTATTAAATACTTTAATTCTTGGAGGCAACAACAAAATATTACTTTATACCCAAGTATCGTAATAGCTTTCCCACGAAAAACTTTTAGCACAGACTGAAAATTTTACAATTTACTGATTTTTTTTACAATATAAGCTTGTCAAAATAAACCATACGTATTAAAAAGATTTATAAGCTTTTATTTAACTTGCAATGTATATATGCAACTATGTTTATTCGGGTGAAATTTTGCAAGTCAATTCGAAAGCCTTCCAGCCTACCTTCCAGCGATTGAGCTGAAATTTTGTGTAGTATTTATGACAATGCATAGCTAGCTGTGTGACGTTATTTTATAACACAAAAAACAACCAAGATGGCGGTCTAGCTATTTTTGATGCACTCCAACAATATGGATATCAAATTAAAGGGCTCGCTAAAAATAACTCGAAACATAAGGATATGTACATAAAAGCTTGTTTTTAAAAAGTTTATTTTACCTTTAATTTATTACCAAATTTTTTTACCGTACTTTAATGTAACTACCGAATGTTGCTATTTAACCAAAGTACCTTAGAGATTTATAAATATGTAAACGAGGCCGGCCTAGTAATCAATACCCACGTAAGCCTAATATTTCATGAAGTTAGGCCGTCAACTTGGAGGTCTCAATAACTTCATATCGGGGATGTAATCCGACTTAATCTCATACGATGTTGAGTTTATGTGGGCACCTATTCCGTAATGAAATTTCCGAGTGCGTTACCCCAGCCGACTAAGTGCTCTTTTTATGAATTGATAAATGCAAATAATTAGATCATTACTTCGTGTAAATGTCCCCGAAAGTAAATAATTTGACACCCCGCCGTTTCAGAGATAATGAGGAAAATAAAATTCGGCTGGCGTAACGTTACCCCAGCCGACTTTTTTTGATTTAGTCGGTTTATCTGGATAAAAAGTATACACAAAGATAGATTGAATTTGCCCTCAAATGTCCCCAATAAAATTAAATTTGACACCTTTATGGATTTCGAGTTATTTCATTTTCTGCTGCGGTAACGTTTGGCCAATCTCTGTATCTCTGAAACCGTAAGACGCAGAATCATGATTTTTTTTATACGTATAGAACGGAATTTGTCACCATTTGACACCTAGTTATCTTAAATATTAATAATATGGTTTGCGAGTAATAAATATTATTCTGAAAACCATATTTTCGGTTCTAGTTATTAAACGAGGGAACCCTGAAAATTCAAACTAGTCCTAATAGATGCCTCTTATAGAGACATACAAAACATCAAAACTTTCATCAGCCTAATCCATAGCATTGGCAAGTTATAATGATATTACTGGTTCCAGAAAGCCAGATTCTGGGCTCTCGATTTAAACGAGGAAAATAATACTTTCCTTTTACCTGGCTGATTCCATATTTCAAGAAAAATTAGATACTTTAACCAAAAATATACATACAAATTTTCAGCTTGATATTCTATCGTATATAAGAAATAATAAATAAAAACTAAACCTAGATAATTTTTCCCGATTACCCGACCAAGTTCGAATGTGCATCTAAAAGCGGCCGTACGATACATAACGTATACCTTCTAAAATCTGCACAATAATAATAAGTGGTTGGGTATATTCAAGTAGAAAAATTGTTAGGATTAATTTTAATATTATAAAGACTCGTATTTAATAAATTAAACCTTAGGGTCAACAGCAGAAACAGCCTCCGTGGTCCAGTGGTTAAGGCGTTTGCCTGTTGACCCGGGGGTCGTGGGTTCGATTTCCACCGGAAGCATACTTCGTTTAGTTGTTTCCAGTTTGGTAGGACATTGCAGACGTGAATCACCTGATTGTCCGATAATAAAGATGATTCCGTGCTTCGGAAGGCACGTTAAGCCGGTGGTCCCGGCTGCCATCTGGTAGTTGTTAGAGGAACCACGTCAGAGGCCGAGAGGCGGTTCCGAAGAACTCTGACACCAGGGTGTGCATGGTCGATTGACCGTGACACCTATTCAAAATGATGATGATGATGATGAATGAAACCTTAGGGTGACTTACAGATTTTCTCTTTCAGCAAAACTATTACTTAAATGGCAATGTCTACATACTAATAATGTAAATAAAATATCATTTTATTTATTTTTTGTTTGAATGATTTTAAGGCAGACCTCTTAAATAGAGGTCTGCCGTCTGCATAATAGTTCAATCCAACTGTCACCGTAGTTGGTAATCAAAAACGCAAGCAAGGTTATATTTTATAAGGTAAGACTATCAAGAGATAAATAAAAAAATCTTGAGTGTTATTTATTTTTGCTGCTCTCGCGTAGAAAGTGTCAGTTTTACAAATTGGGAGTAAAATGTGTATCCATCAACTAGGAAAACGCGTCGTTATTAGCTAAACAAATGAACTAGAAGTCCGTATTTCTTTTTCTATATTATGTACTGCTTGTTTTATTCTGCATTGCTTTATGCGAAGATGTAGGGGACATCTTACAAAGATATTTTCGAAATCAAAAGTAGTCTGTACCACAGGACAGAGTATCAATACTTTTTTGTGTCCTTCTTTGAAAATAATAAAAAAATATATATACTAGCTTTTGCCCGCGGCTCCGCCCGCGTCAATGTCGATCCCTCGGGAATAGTACTTTTTCCCGGGATAAAAGGTAGCCTATGTCCTTCTCCGCACTCCAGAGAACTTGTATGCAAAATTTCATGATGATCGGTTCAGTAGTTACGGCGTGAAAGCGTAACAAACAAACAAACTCACTTTCGCATTTATAGTATTAGTTAGGATTTGTTATTATGCGCGAGCAAAACTAGGGACTATCGCTGCGCTGTCCCGCTCGCGCACATTAGCCAATGAAATTGCAGTTCCGAGCAAGTGCAGTTGTATTTTTTTCTAATTCTATCTAACAAAGCAAGTATTACATACTCGTATTTCCAATATTACCTATAGCTGCCTTTGGTCTTGCAATAATATACTTGGTCAATCCCGTTAGAAATCAATACATTATAAAGTATAAGTATGGAGGAAATAAGTAATTCCATTAAAAAAGGCATATATTTTTTTATTAAAAAAATTTCCACTCGCCTGTACCATCCATTTTAGAATACAATGCCGTCGATTATGGAAGTATATCTAGTAGTATGCCGCAGCCGCTTTCAGATGCACATCAGAACTTGGTCGGGTAAGCGGAAAAAAAATCTAGGTTTAGTTTTTAATTATTATTTCTTATATACGAAAGTATATCAAGCTAAAAATTGGTATGTATGTTTTTCGATAAAGTGTCTAATTATTGTTTAAATATGGAATCAGCCAGGTAAAAGGAAAGTATTATTTTCCTCGTTAAAATCGAGAGCCCAGAATCTGGCTTTCTGGAACCAGTAATATCATTATAACTTGCCAATGCTTTGGATTAGGCTGATGAAAGTTTTGATGTTTTGTATGTCTCTATAAGAGGCATCTATTAGGACTAGTTTGAATTTTCAGGGTTCCCTCGTTTAATAACTAGAACCGAAAATATGGTTTTCAGAATAATATTTATTACTCGCAAACCATATTATTAATATTTAAGATAACTAGGTGTCAAATGGTGACAAATTCCGTTCTATACGTATAAAAAAAATCATGATTCTGCGTCTTACGGTTTCAGAGATACAGAGATTGGCCAAACGTTACCGCAGCAGAAAATGAAATAACTCGAAATCCATAAAGGTGTCAAATTTAATTTTATCGGGGACATTTGAGGGCAAATTCAATCTATCTTTGTGTATACTTTTTATCTAGATAAACCGACGGCATCAAAAAAAGTCGGCTGGGGTAACGTTACGCCAGCCGAATTTTATTTTCCTCATTATCTTTGAAACGGCGGGGTGTCAAATTATTTACTTTCGGGGACATTTACACGAAGTAATGATCTAATTATTTGCATTTATCAATTCTTAAAAGGAGCACTTAGTCGGCTGGGGTAACGCACTCCTTAATCTAAAACTACTGCATGGTAAGTTATTGTTAGCAGGTAAAGTTTCAATGTATTATATTTATCACAAAGAGCTTTTTGTAATAGAAATAATGATGTGTTGTCAAACATGAATTAATGAATTCTTTAATGGACCACAAAACAAAAAACAAATACAAGTTGGATAAAACAATCGGTAATTTGGTAATAAGGCGGATCGCTTAGCGATCTCTTCCTGCCAACCTTAGGGTAGACGAAAAAAAAAAGGTCATTGGCATGGTGCAGCAAACATAATTATTGCTTATCATGTTATTTTAGGTATTAGTATAGGTATTAGGTGACAATTATAGTAAGTGATTTTGAACTCCCTGGCTATATTTTAATGATGGAACTAGAATATCTTTTAAAATATATACATCCGCAAGAAAAAAAGTTGATATTTTTCGGTGACAATTTTGATTTAAGTTATAATACTAATGGGTGTTATAGTAGAAACGATGTGTCGCGTGGTTTCCGGCCTAGAATACGGGACCACTCTATTCTGTCCTACGGATGTCGTGAGAGGCGACTAAACGAACAAACACATACATCTCGTGCAACGAAAGCCTTCTCAAGGATGGTTGACGTTAGGCAGGCGGGTCGTAAACATAAGCCGAAACTTTTCACAGCATGAAACGTGTAAATGACTTACACGCTGTCCCGATCTCACATAAAGTGGAATGAGGAGTGGGAAAAGAAGAAACGATTACAAAAAATAGGGCAAATGCGAGTCGGACTCATGTATGAATGATTCCGTACCATCCGTCCTTACCTTACTAATATTATAAACACGAAAGTTTGTAAGTGTGGATGTTTTTTTACTCAATTAGGCAAAAGCGGCTGAACTCAAAATGAAAATTTTGATGAAATTTTCCCCACAGATAGATTATTACCTGGATTAACATAAAAGCTACGTTTCATCCCGGTAAAAAGTACTGTTCACGCGGGATGGACATCATCGTGAGTGGAGCTTCGGGCGGCAGCTAGTCCTAACTAATTACAGTAACTAACAGCTAATAACAGCTAGTCCTAACAATAAAACTTATGTCAAATGCAAAAGTTAGTTTGTTTGTTAGTACTTTGTTTGTTGTAAGAAATGTGCTATAAATTTGTAACTTAATAGACTATTACAGCAATAAGCATGTTAATCTATGAGTTTATAAAATTCTTGCTGTAATAGTCCATTATTCGTGATGTGATCATATAAAATTCGTGCTGTAATGGACTATTACCAGCACTAATTTTATAAACTTATAGATTAACATGCTGGATTAATAGCAGTTCTCAGCCTACAAAGCACCACAGCTTCGATTTATAAAATAATCTGTGATCTATATGTACTAAAGGTGAACCGGCAGGGACATTTTATAATCTCTGTTCCCAAGCCACAATTAAAATCCACTAGCGAAGCTTGATGATAAGAAAACACAACAATGAAACGTCAAGATATATTACACAAGTATGCCGACCTCCCAGTAATTGAATAGACATGATACAGCAAAGTGCTTTGTCGCTGCAATGTGGAGGCGCGTGGTAATGGCCGCTTTTGTCGCGAGATGTTCTTGAGGTCGAAGATAGATGGCGACAACACAGCTACAAAGGGTAGGCTGCGTTTTCATAAAATATGCGCGAGAAAACTGAGCTAACAAAAATACAACGATGGAAACAAGAACACTTCTATAGTGTCAATTCAATATAGCTGCATTTTTAGGGTTCCGTACCCACAGGGTAAAAACGGGACCCTATTAATATCGCTCCGCTGTCCGTCTGTCTATATGTCTGTCCGTCTGTCACCAGGCTGTATCTTATGAACCATGATAGTTAGACATTTGAAATTTTCATAGATGATGTATTTCTATTGCCGCCATAACAACAAATACAAAAAAATATAATTAAATAAATATTTAAGGGGGCTCCCATACAACAAACTGATGCTTTTGCTCGATATTGATAACGGCAAAAGGTAGGCGCTTGAAATATTCACAGAATATTTAGTAATATATTCACTTTAAAAAGAAATTATTAAATAAACATAAAATTTATAATAAAGGGGGCATACAACAGACATACAACAGATTTTTTGCCGTTTTTATAGATGACAGTACGGAACCCTTTGTGCGCGAGTCCGACTCGCATTTGGCCGATTTTATAATGACTCTTCAATCAATGAACGTTAAGTTATCTACAACAAATATCAATAAATATAGCTTGGTATTAAATCGAGTCCCACATATGTAAATCACAAAAGAGCTGTTTCATATTCCTAATCCCGGTCAGCGCAGCTTTGCTAGAAAAAGGTATGCGTCATGGATATTGCTACAATTTTGTTTTGTTTACTAGAATTGACCGCAATTTGTGTAAGTGACACTATCGATGAATTCATAAGAGGAATAAAAGTTAGAATAATATTATGCGCGAGGGACGTACAAGATCTAGAAAAATCATTGCTACAATTACCAACATTTCTCACACTGTTAACACATTTTTTTGTATTGGATACGTTGCGAGGCTATGATGAACTGTGCCATCTCTAGTAGGGACTGAACTATGCGAAAATATATGGCAAAAATTGTGGCAAGGATGCCACCTCAAATATTTTTCTTTTTTTTCACGAAACGAAACATTTTTAAGACATTTATTTCAGAGCTGTGTTAATCAATGCTAAATTTATATAGAGCTGTGCTATTAGTTATTTTTCCCACGCACACCACATTGCTCCCTCGCACAGCTTTGGTGGAAACGCAGCTTTATACAAGTAAACAAAACGCCCTTTATGTCTTTACAACGTGTGGGGACTCTATATCACGGACATAAATTTAAAGGCAAAGCATCGAATGAATGTTTATAGCGCTGCACGAACCTTGGAGATGTTTTTTTGCACTAGTTCGCAAGGCCACTACGATGGATAGCAACACGGCATCGAACAAACTTTAATACGTAAACAAAAAGCCTTTTTTACAGGCTGCTGTTAAACTACTGTTGTTTGCCAATGATTGATTCATCATTATCATTTCAGCCGTTAGGATTCCACTGCTGGACTAATACCTTTCCCAATGATTCGTCATTCGATGGAAGGATAATGTTATACTCACCATTTTTTGGCAAGCACGTTGGCGAGAGCAGTTTCTTTGGCTTCATGTGCTTTCGACGCTGTTGCCCATCGAAATCATTTTGAGCTAGGAAAGGATAGGAATTTGTTAGATTTGGGAACGAAAGGCAGTAATTGGGATATTACTCAAGGATAAATGGAGAAAAGCAAGTAAAAGTCCGAGCGCCGGGCGCACGTACTCGATGCCATACCAGCAACCACTGGCCAAACAGTTGAAGATGACACCCTGACCTCAAATGACCCTTCAACGATTAAGCTGAACATTTGAATAGACGTGTTAATCGATTGACAGTTATGGAACTGATCTGAACCCGGTCACAAAGTCTTGCAATCTGAATTTGCTCTAATAAGCTTGAAAACAAAGAAGTTTTTGAAAAATCTTATTTAACTAGGATACGAATCCGATGAAAAATGTATATACCTTAGCAGTGTAAACCACGTGTATGGGTAAACATTTCATGATAGTCAAGGTAAGTTATTGTATAAACCTTGAAAATAAATCGTGTTTCCATTGCGGCCTAGTGACCCATTTTAGACGACGCAGAATTTTCCATTATTTATATCTGAGGTATTTCTTAGAATTTTGTGCTTATAAATAACCTCCTTCGGTCTTGCAGTCGTGTAACAGTCAAGTTTGTCTTCGTCTATTTTTCATGGATAATTCAAGGTAATACTTTTATTTGGTAGTCATCATCATTTCGAGTAGGTGTCACGGTCAATCGACCTGGTATCAGAGTTCTTCAGAACCGCCTCTCGGCCTCTGACGTGGTTCCTTTAACGACTACCAGAAGGCAGCCGGGACCAACGGCTTAACGTGCCTTCCGAAGCACGGAATCATCTTTATTATCAGACAATCAGGTGATTCAAGCCTGCAATGTCCTAACCAAACTGGAAACAACTAAACAAAGTATGCTTCCAGTGGGAATCGAACCCACGACCCCCGGGTCAACAGGCAAACGCCTTAACCACTGGACCACGAAGGTTGTTGATTTGGTAGTTAAGCTACATATTAATTATGTCTTTAGGCAGTCACGTCTTTTACCCTGGCGGGGTAGACAGAGCCTAGGTCTATAAGCCTTAAAAGCCACGTTTAGCATGTTGGTGTGCGTATAGATGAAAAATGGAATCAGAATAGCTATTCTTCAGATTTTCGCCCATTTCTTCGATACCCTTTTACGATCTGCGCGGGAAGAATAGCAGCTGGTACTCGTACATTCTACGTTTTTTCTTATTATTCCCAGATCAGCATGGAAGAGTAAACATAAATGCTAGACTGCGCAATTTTAGCGTGTTGACAGTTTGGGTCCCTAATCCTATTTTCCGTTAACGGAGGATGCTCTTCACTAACCACGTGGAAAGATTGAATTGGATCTGAGCCCGTACAAAAGGTCAATTTAAAGTTATCGAGTCGCAAAGGTCGTTTAGACGGGTCAAAAAATAGGAGACGAGTATATACTTTTTTACTTTTAACATTTTATGCTCTGATAAAATTAAAGAAGGTCAAATGAAATGGGATAAGACTATACACAAATTAAAAAAAAAAAATTAAAAGACCCCAGTGTTCTACACAAATGGTGAACCAACGTCATGGCGTCTGTATCATACTCTGCCAAAGAAGGACTATCGCGTTTGAATTTTCCTCTAGAGGCGCTAGTGCAGCGTATCCATCCATATATATATATATATATTACTAGCTTTCGCCCGCAGCTCCGCCCGCGTTAATGTCGATCCCTCGGGAATAGTAGTTTTTCCCGGGATAAAAGCCTATGTCCTTCTCTGTACTCCAGAGAACTAGTATACAAAATTTCATGATGATCGGTTCAGTAGTTGCGGCGTGAAAGCGAAACAAACAAACAAATAAACAAACAAACAAATAAACAAACAAACAAACTCACTTTCGCATTTATAATATTAGTAAGGATAAGGATACTATACGCACATCTGTCAAGTAATTGATGCGTCACTCTCGTCACTCTTCTGCAGTATATGCAACAAAATGCATGCATCATATTGAATCGAAAGAACCTATGCAGTAAAGTAACCAATGAGAAGAATTTTGTGTTCACTAATTGAATAAATATATCAAATAATAGAAACCGGAAAAAATAATATATTCATTAACATAACATAACCCACTTTCCCGAACGAATAGTTGAGATCTAAGATTAGCCAGAGAGCAATTTAGCGAAGTGTGCTAGGAGTAAAAACTTATTATACTTATTCATAGACTAAAAAGAATCCTAAGTGCTATACTCGGCTCAAAAACAGGAATCACTGATGGGGCACCAACGCCGCAGTACTAAAATAGGACTAGGCGGGGCATGCCAGCAGAATGCATCACAATAGATGGGCTAGGATAGCAACAGAGTGGTAACCTGTAGATAGTCTTCGTCACCGCGGCAGGCCGAGAAAGACGACCTAGACGCTTTTCACAAAGATAAGTTGAAAAAGATGGGAGAGACCTTTGCCCAGCAGTGGGACAATATAGGTTAATAAGAAAACCAAACTGATAACTTTATTAAGTTCAGAATACAAAAGCTTCATTTGTATTATTTTATAAATATTTTAAAGATACTTTTAAACTGGTAAAACTAAAAACGAAAACTAGTAACAGCAACGTTATTTATTAACGATTTTTTTCTGTCTAGACACTTAAATATTTAAAGGAATAACGGCCTGAACTTTCTTAATGTCATCATGTTTTAACAAACTATTTGTTGGTCGAATCGCAACCAACAACCCCTGTGATTAATAGTCCACGGAATGACATTCCGCCGTCTTAAACGTAAACAAGAAAGTTTAACTTAAATAGCTTTTGCAGCACCGCCCTTAATTGTACAGACTCCATTTTTGACAGCTGATTGTTGGCTGCAAGACAAATGGAAAATTCGAGAAGCGAGAGAGGATGATGATGGGTGTACGCTCTTTATTTCTAATACACTTCTCACCTTATCACATACTAGCATTACTTTAAACTCGTTTTTAGTAGTATCTCAGAAAGGATTGGGTTAAAATCAAAGATTTTTCACTGAAATATAAAATTAAATATGCGCAACAGCTTTAAAATACTTAGTATACTGATCTATACTTATATAACGTTGACTGATTTCAAAAACGATATAATAAATATATACGGACAAATCACACAGATTGAGCTAGCCCCAAAGTAAGTTCGAGACTTGTGTTATGGGATACTAACTCAACGATACTATATTTTATAACAAATACATATATAGATAACCATCCAAGACTCAGGCCAATCTGAAAATCGGGATCGAACCCGGTCACTCCGTTTCGCAGGCTGGCGTGTTGACCGCTGCGCCACGGAGCTAATCAACTATATACTGAACTATATTTCGTTAAATTGAAAAGAAAATCTGGAAAATCAACAGTGTTAACCCGAGACTATTCTAGAAACTGTTTTAAACACCCCAGAGTCTTCTTTCTCAAGATAACACATCCGAGCGAGGGAGAGGGGCGCTGAAAAACGATGTACATTTTACCAACAACCTTCTAATGTATTTTCAACGAGTATTCCACAAGCAATATACGCCGAAAGAAAACATCCCTTTTTTAATATAATAATAAACGTTATCAGGCTTTGATCTCGAATACAAACATTTATTTTAATAACTGTAGTTAAGCTTTACCTTAATGTTTTAACATGATACGGGTTTTCAAAAGAAAAAATACAATAGATTAAAAGTTTGTCTTCTTCTTATCACAATGGTTTTGGCGGACAAAACCGTATTTGCGTATATAATATACATACATAGATACTATCATGTCGTTTTACCTTGCGGGGTAGGCAGAGCTTAAATAAAGCTTCAAAACAATACACTCCATATTGTTTTTAACTCATCATTCATCATTTCGAGTAGGTGTCACGGTCAATCGACCATGCACACCCTGGTGTCAGAGTTCTTCGGAACCGCCTCTCGGCCTCTGACGTAGTTCGTTTAATGACTACCAGATGGCAGCCGGGATCACCGGCTTAACGTGCCTGCCGAAGCATGGAATCATCTTTATTATCAGACAATCAGGTGATTCAAGCCTGCAATGTCCTAACCAAACTGGAAACAACTAAACAAACTATGCTTCCGTTGGGAATCGAACCCACGACCCCCGGGTCAACAGGCAAACGCCTTAACCATTGGACCACGGAGGCTGTTTTTAACTAAAACTAACTGTCATGTATTTTTAATTTTTCATTCAAAAATGCTTGTTTAATTCCATACTGTCAAAAATACCGGAAAACTTCGAATCACGGCGAAATGGAGAGTTTTGGGGTTATTATTTATAACTATATTATTTATACCTCAGGTATTGGTTTTGTAAAACGTTATAATTTTCTATAAATAAAATGTGCCAAGAGTTCAGTCGGAAAAAATCTAGATAGGTACGTTATATAATGCTGACAATGAAAAAAGAAAACAGTTTTGCTATTATAAAAATCCCGTCTCGGCAATTTATAATGTTGCTTCGACTAGTGACATATAAGTATATGTAACAATGTCCAAGATTCGTGTATCAATCTTGCGTGCGACAAGCCGCTCTAGCGAAGAGCAATCTGATCTGTTACGGGCCAGCTATCCTCACCCGGCAACTGTCTGTTCTCAGCTAGTTTACACGAATACACAAATCATTTTCACTTGATTTTCCTCGTTTTATTACGCTTGTTGCTATACTAATTATTTTTGCAAGATTTTTTTTCTTTTTTGTTTGTCTTAGGGCTAGTTTAGGGAGGCGCGTGATATTGCGCGTCGTTTCGTGTACCGCAGTGCGCAGCGCGATTGGCGTCGCGTTTTCAGTTTATAGACAGGCATGTGCGCGCACCGCGGCGCAGCACGCAAAAATTGCTGAATTTAAGAAATAAGAAAGAAATTAAGAAATGTCGACTGCGGCGTCACAGGCTCATGTGGAGCTACATACTATCTTTATCTACTATCGTTTAGGGAAACGCGGCGTATCACGCGGGGCGTTTGTCGCCGCGGAGTCAGCTCCAAAAAGATCGCTTATATGGTACACAACGCAGCGTAAAGAAAAAAGCAAATCTATTATAATTGGTCAAAGGTAGATTTTTGGTTGATTAGATAAATTTAATCATTTGTCATGTCGTGTCAAGTTCTTCACCCCGCACTCCCCCTGGCACGGAGACCGCCTGCGAACACGGTCGAGCTCAACGCCGCAACTTCCGCGGTATGCGTTACGGAATCAAATGTCATATCTGACATAAACGAGCAATATGTTTATGTGTAACTTCGCTTTATGTTTGAGATGTTGATAGCACGCCACGCGCCGCCTCTTCGTTAATAAGGCCATAGCGGCCAGTAGTGAGGGCTGTTTTTTCACTCTACTACCTATATGATAGCCAGAAATACTAGTAACTGCTTTACTTGCCTTAAATAATTTCTTTATTCTAGATTACTCCCTATTACACAAAAAACAACATAACATATTTAATGCAAACCCCTATTGCCATCAATATGTAGTTTTTCAGGGGCAGTCGGGACATGAAATATCATCCTAAGGATACTATTGTTGCCTATAAACAATCAGCCTTTATTAAATCTGTTCTGTTACGGCCCAGCTATTCTCACCGGGCAACTGTCTGTTCTCAGCTCAGTATGCACGAGTACACAAATCATTTTCACTTCGTTTTCCTTATGTAATTGCGCCTGTTGCCACTCAAAATTATTTTCAAGCATTTTTCTTTTTCATGCCTCTTGTCTATTACTGGGGTTAGATTTTCTAACCTATCACATGATGCGAAACAAGATGCTTTATATGAGACAATATTTGAAGTATTCAGTACAAAATATTGAACAACTTACTGGACTAGACATATTCAAAATAAATAAAATAGTACTTGTCAACTAATTGTTAGCTAATTGTGAGCATATAAATATACTCGCTAAAAAAAAGGGTCTGTAATAATCTAAAAAAAAAACTGTCGGTCGGTTTTCGGACGAAAATTTTACATGATAACAGTGGTAGAGAGTTAATATGTCACAAGCCGAATGTTTAGATTGATCATGCCTCTCTATCGCTTGTTCCGCGCTCTTGCTTGCACACAGAACGTGACACTTTTTCGTGCGTGCTGGCGGCGTTAATCGATTTATAAGACGTTATCACGTTTTTGTTTTGATTTTCGCGTGTTTAAGTGGCCAGAACTGGTGTGAGATTTTTCAAGCTGCCTTAAGTCATGACATAAATAGGCAGTTAAGAAACCCATTAATTTGTATATAGTCCTCTCTGGTAAATGAATAATATCAAGTTTTACCAATAAATGCTATGTCGCTGGTATTTTTACTGGTAAAGCTTGTATTCGGTTCGTATTTTATTTCGTCAATTTGGAGCAATTCATGAATTTATGCATGCAATAAAGAATACAGAGAATCGAGCCTCCTTTTGTCAATATTGTTAATATTGGAATGAAATTTGTGCATCGTCGAGTTTTACGGAATGTCATTACAATGATCCCTTGAGAAGTTAGCTGAATCAATCAGCTTTACAACCTTCAAAAAACGAGTGTTGTTTTATTTTTAAAGGTTGGCAACGCTTTTGTCACTCCCTTGGTGTTGCAGTTGTTCATGGGCAGTGGTGATCACTTACCATCAGGTGACCCGCTTGCTAGTTTGTCGTCCTATATCATAAAAAAGGCAGTTGAAAAATATTATTTGAACTACATATTCTTCTTCTTATCGTGTCGGTTTCTTCTTCTTAATTTATTATTATGAAAAGGTATACATATTCTTTGTCAGTACCATCCTAGAGCTTTTTTTTTAAATTTGTCTAGATCTGAGAATCTTGTTGACGAATAACAATTTTCCGTAATAAATTATATACAAATTACTACCCTTCTAGTTGTTAGTACACCCTACATTAGTACCCTACATTTGTTAGCTCATCTGAATTTAAATGCGATCTGTTTAATAGTATTTCTGTTAAATTAGGTTACGTATCACTAGATATTTATATAAGTCGAATAATAGAGACACTAAATTAAAATATTGATAATAAGTATGGTTCTTTACTTAAATTTCGAAATCCTCTATAGATATCGACGATTTCACGTCGATTTCTATAGAGGATTTCGAGTAATTTAAATTTTTCATACTTGAGTTTTCATTCTCACGTTTTTAATATCATTTCGGTTTGATCAATTGAACTAAAGTGAAATTTTACATGTATTTATAGACAACAGAAAGCTTGATTTACACATTATAAAATTTACAAAAACTAAGAATAAGAATTAAAGTTAGAAGAAAGAAAATTACGATATTTTAATCAAAACAGGCAACATCTGAAACGAGTTCTTTTCATGCTAAGTTCAGAAAAACAAAAAAATTAATGCATGCAGATTATTAAAAATATAGTGCATTTTCAAGTTTAAATAAAAAGAAATGTGTTTAACTAAAAATCATAGGCATTACAAATTGGCAAGCGAAAATAGATGCTAATAAACGTAATAGGTAAATTTGTATTTACTTATTACGTTTGCACACTAACAAAACAAAAATATATGTATTTTTCTAATAAAAGTCTCAAAATATTTAGATACTTAAATAAATAACGTACCAACCCCGCAAATAAATTAGAAAATTTATGACGCAATTCATTAAAACTTTCTAACGAACGTTACTCGCATAGATGAGACGATTTTAATTTAATTGCACTCATTTACCAGCAATTTATGGCAGCCTTTGGCAGGAGTATATTAGAGGATATTAAAATTAGGAGAAACTGATGGTGCTGCCGTTATCATTATAGCACATTTACTTATTACGATGGTTGACTGCCTCCGTGGTCCAGTGGTTAAGGCGTTTGCCTGTAGACCCGGGGGTCGTGGGATCGATTCCCACGGGAAGCATACTTTGTTTAGTTGTTTCCAGTTTGGTTAGGACATTGCAGGCTTGATTCACCTGATTGTCCGATAATAAAGATGATTCCGTGCTTCAGAAGCCGTTGGTCCCGGCTGCCATCTGGTAGTCGTTAAAGGAACCACGTCAGAGGCCGAGAGGCGGTTCCGAGAACTCTGACACCAGGGTTTGCATGGTCACGTACTCGAAATGAATGAATGAATGATGGTTGAATATATTTACCCGTTCACTTTTGATTTGCCTAGTTGATTGATAGTGCCTAGTTTTAACCACTATCCGACCAAAATAAGATGGCACTTGTCACTTCGACGTTAGTCAACTGTTAATTTGTTTTAGATGAATAATGGTTTAAGCCAGGTACTTTAAGTTAGTCCGCGTTTTATAATAAGACTGTCTACATTTCGTGGAAATGAATAAGAGAAGTACAATATATTAAAGGAATAGTATCTAAATATATTTAAGTAAAATAACATTTTCAAACAAAATAATTCAAAGTTGTAACTCAAAATGCTGCTAAGTAATTTGTTGTGTAAGTTGAGAAGTCTTTTTTTGTAACAGTAAAATAGGATCGTAGATTTCATTTAAGCAGCTGTCGAAATAGGAATTAAGCGAAACGTCAGTTACATCCTGGTATCACGGAATATTCAAGTTGAAACGGAACGCAATTAGCGCGGTCCACCAAGCCAAATGCTGTGCAAACGTTCCGTTAACTAATTAGGAAGTTGTTTCTAAAAACGATGTTAAATTAGATTTTGAAATTTCATTTCGTTTCTTCGATGTCGATTTCGAGTTTCTTGCATTCATATTTGATAAAAATCTTGTCACTGGACATGACATTATGTTTTATATTTGCATATCTGCCTGCAGGTTTCTATATACGTACTATCGATAGCAAAACCTTAATTTACTGTAGATTTGCAAATATAGGATTCTGTTTCTGACTTTTAATATGCAAGTCACTCTTCCTCCGATTTCATCCTGCCTGACTGAGCTGTGAGGCTATATATATGCAAGCCACTAGCGAATACTAATTAACACTTTTGTGTGCTGCAAAATGGTAAAACGCATGGAGACATTGATATTATAAAAAAAGATAATTTTTCTAGTTCAGTAATACAGTATTAATAAAATATAAATTTGTTTGATACATTGAGATGAAATAGCGGAAAAGCTTTTGTTTTTATTTCGCTATAGTTTGTAGGCTATATGCTTATTATTACAGTAATAAGGTATGCTTAAACCACGAATATTTTTCAAAAGCATAGGTAATTGAATGCAAGGAAACAATATTCGAAGTACACAGATTTTTAAACTCGAAAAGCTTTTTAGCCTTTAAAAATTTAAACATGTGTATTTATTTGTGACTATTGTGCCTACAATATTCCAACATAACAATCTAAAGTATTCAATTTTATTGTATCACACCAATATGAATCTAAATACGCAAACCACTCATACAACGAAATGCCTAAATAAATCTTAATTGTTTAGGACCGCCAATAAGTCCCATAAAGCGCTGACCGCTGTTTCTGTTGATACAGTGGAAAATATTATCCCAAACAATATAAACGGCGCAAGGTGTCTCGCATAAAAGCGATATTTAGGACCCGCTGAGCAAACTCAACCTTTTAATAAATTTAGATGAGCGAACGTTTTTGAATCCGGGAGCCGACCGAACGCTGAGACAGCTCATGCAAAATATACATGACACGTTTACCTTGTTTTAGGGTAAACACCTACATAATATACGTACATATTTTGTTTTGGAACGTCACAGCTGCTGTGTTCCACTTTGCTTACGCATTGTTGAATACGTTTGTACCTGTTTAGCTGGGAATTTCGTTTGATATCTTGCTTACATTTGTAGCCTGGTTAAGACAATACTCGCCGGTGTTACAGAGTATCTTTAGGATAATAGTTGAATTACAATGTAGACTCTTTGACAGTATTGTTTTAAGGACAGATTAAAACAGCTGTTTTCTATTAGATATTTTTTTAGTAGTTTTAAAAATATTTTCATATTATCCTTGGTTTTGTATGTGTCCATTTTCGTATCTAACATTCTATTTCATGAATCTGGCTATAGTATAATTAAGATAATACGGGACGAGGAGCTCGATAGCCTAGATAGCGTAAGCGTTATTAGCGCTTACGCATGTAAAGCAACACAGGGCGTGGTCCTCACTGGAATGGGTGACCATAAGTAGCACACAATTTTCTCGAGCTCCTCCGTCTCATCTTGCTTACATATGTAGCGTGGTTAAGACAATACTCGCCAGCGTTACAAATTATCTTTAGGGTAATAGTTGAATTACAATATAGACGCTCTTTGACAGTATTGTTTTAAGGACTCGATTGTTTGTAAAACGGAAATTAAATTTCAAGATAAATTGGCTCTGCTCTTAACGTTAAAATATAAATATTCCATTAATTTATGTAATTACTAAGATAACAATAAATGTGACCTTTCAAATATAATAAGATTGAGTTCATTCTTTGTGACACAAAACTGGAAAGTATCAATCTCTTTGACGACCAAAAATTTACTGCTAACATAAATTCAACCCTTTGTCTGGATACAATAACGCAGCATTTTAATAAAAGTGCACGAAGTGGACAATGCAATCTGCATTGTCCACTTCAAGAGGTTAACTTTTCGTAAATATTGGAGGACGTGCTCAATAAAGATATTAAAATCATATTATTATAATTAACTGAATGCTAAACAAAGTGATATAAAGAAAGCTATTTGAGCTTTCTCTATATCACTTTTATGTATTAAAATCCATTCCAGTAATTAAAATACCACAGTATTAAAGGATCTTCTGATACAATTTTACTTTTCTTTTTTATGTTATAGGATACGGTAAACGAGCAAGCGAGTCACCCCCGATGGTAAACGATCAACGTTGCCCATGGGCTAGTGCAACACCAGGATGTGACAGGAGCGGTGCCAGCCTTTCAAGGAGTTGGGGGGAGGACATGTGGGGAAATGGAGGGAAGGGGGGAGAATGGGCCTTCGGCTCTCTCACTCACCGAACGAAGCATAGAAAAGATTGAAAGATTGCATGCAAAACGCAGGGAAGTTAAACTATGATCAGATTCAAACGTTATCGCCGTTACTCTAGTTTTAGTATTACTACTACTACTAGTTATTTCTTCCGCTCTACAAAATAGTATAAAATTTTATGTCTTGTAAATCTACTCAATGCTATCATTTATTGCATCTCATGTGTAAACATAATACATATATGGTGTAGGTAGTACAGTCGGGGCCAGATAAATGTGACCCTCGTTCAATTTAAAATCTAATCTGATGTTAGAGGGTTCAGTTTTATCTGCTGTCGACTGTACGTAAGGACACAGCAAAATAAAATCAATGTAAGTAATAAAATAATGCAATATCTTTATAAGTTTAAATTACTTATTTAAACTTATAAACATGCATGTGTCGTAGTACGGATGTCAAGAAATATTTTATACAAAATTAACTAGAATGTATGATATGTCTTAATTCAATTAAATTATATTTAATTAAATTACAATTAAATCATACGTGAACAACTTCTGCAGATTGTAAAAGCTGTTTTCTATTAGATATTTTTTAGGAGTTTTAAAAATATTTTTATATTATCCTCGTTTTGTATGTCTCCATTCACGTATCTAACATTTTATTTCATGAATCTGGCTATAGTATAATTAAGATAATATAGGAAGGACTAGCTCTATAGCCCAGTTAGCGTAAGTATTATTAGCGCTTACGCATGTAAAGCAACACCGGGCGTAGTCCTCACTGGAATAGGTGACCACAAGTAGCACACGATTTTCTCGAGCTCCTCCGTGCTTCGGAAAGCACGTTGGGCTATTGATTCTGCCATGATAAGATGAGCAAGCAAGTAAGTTAATTTAAACACAACGTAAAGGACGTCTTGCCGGTAGAAGCGCGTCCTCAGTTAAGGTATTATACTATCCTGAATCGCATCCTGAATCGGATTCGATAAGAAGGACGCCGCTATACGTACGATACGTTTGGAGATACGAGTATCTCGCATCGTTTCTAACGTATAGCGGCGTCCCTCCCATCAGATCTTAAATTCGGAATGGTTTAATAAGCGCTTTAAACAAATGTCTTACAAAGGCCAGCAGAGACACAAATGTGGCAAACGGCAATCTCTTCTCCGACGACATGACCAAAAATTGCAGTCATCAGTCAACACTATTTTCTGTGTTCGCGGCGGACCTGGGTTCTGAAGCACCAAATCTGAAGATGTAACTTGAGACATAGTCTGAGGAGGATTTTTGGTTTAAATTTATATAAAATGACAGCTATGTTACAAATTACAACATAAATTAAAAATAACACCAAAAATGTCCTTAGTTACACGACAGTACACATTAAGGTCAGCAGAGACACAAATTGGATGAGATTGCGATCTCCGGGCCGACGTCAAGATCCAAAATTGTGGTCAGCCGTAGCCAACTCAATTACTACGGCCAACCAAATGACACGAGATAAATGACTATATTAAAAACGACTGCACTATTAATATGTAATATCTGATATTATAGTAGTACAGAACATGAATAAAACAAAGGCAACCAGAGACACAAATGAGGCAAGATTGCGATTTCCACTTGGTGACATGATTCAAGATAACATTCAACGGACGCCGATTCAATTATGCAGGGCGCATTACACTGTGAGATAAATTTATACAAAGGGTTAAATATATCGGCACTATTACTCTTTAAAAACCAGCTAAATGCGAGTCGAACTCGCACACCAACGGTTCCATACCATTATCTTTAAAACCGGGAAGAAATCCTCTTTAATCCCCCTTAAGTATTAATTTTATTTTAATTCATTTATCTCTTTTTTAAGTGAATAAATAAATAACTAGGTAAATATTCTGTGAATATTTTAAGCGTCAATACATTTCCGTTAACAATATCGAGCAAAAACGAACAAAAAAATCGCATTGTTTTGTTGTATGGGAGACCCCTTAAAAAATATTTTATTCTCTTTCTTAGTACTTGTTGTTATAGCAGCAACAGAAATACATCATATGTGAAAATTTCAACTGTCTAGCTATTCATGAGATAGACTGGTGACAGACGGACGGACGGATAGACAGACAGATGGACAGCGGAACCATATTAATAGGGGATCCTATTATATATTGGTACGGAACCGTAATAGTAGATATTATCAGAGATAATAAATAAATGTACTCACAAAGTCAACCAGAGAGAGACACAAATGAGCCGAAATTGTGATCTCCACGCGGCAACAGGATTCAGGACTGTGCCGATTAATTATACCCACGGAGGAGATATAGAGTGGAGACGGCGTAAGCTACTGTGCACTGTGATTCCAACTAGGTCCTGACGTCATCACGTTAACATCGATAGTAGGCGTGGCCTATTAGTCTGCTGTTGTAGCTGTCAATGTTCGTACGTGGTTCGTTCTGTGCCCACAGTGAGATTTTCGGACTTTTCTTGTTTTTTACGAAGAAAATCATGAAGTGTTGTATTATATCATGTAAAAACTACTCCGATAATCGTTCAGATGCTATGGAAGGAATCACATTTCATTTGTAAGTATTTTAATTCGTAATTTACTTAAATTATTCTAGAAGAATCTTTTGGCGACGTTCCGTGCTACTCATCGTTAGATGGCACCACTTTGCGTAATGGGACGTAAGAACTATAAAAATATATTAAAGCTAATTATCGTAATAACTAATAACCATAAGTACTGAAATTTGTTCTAAATTTATACCTAAAGACTTTTACCTTGACAAAAAGATTATGTTTATGTAGTTTCATAATTCTCTTTTAGTAGCAGTAGGTGTTAGGGACATCTAGTGACGGATAGATAAACTAAAAAGAAAGATCAACATCGAACTTATTAAGTAGTTGGATCAACATCGAACTTATTAAGTAGTTGGGCTATTCGCCGCTAGATGGATATAAAGGAGGGAGTGAGACAGAGCAAGTAGAGTGAGACAGATAATACTCCCCTCACCCCCTGTAAGTGCCACGCATTGTTTCATAGAAAATATTCCTTAGGGCAACTCCTCTCTATATCTGCTCCGTGATTATACCGGACGCATTACACAATGAGACTTTTTTTAGATTTAGTAACTCTTTATTAATCTTGAATAGTCGATAATAGAATAGAATAGAATAGAATATTCTTTATTGCACCAAATTATAGAAAAAAAAAACAATTACATACAAAACAGAAAAAAAAAATGGTACAAAGGCGGACTTATCGCTTTAGCGATCTCTTCCAGTCAACCTTAGGGTAGATGGACAAAGTACATTTAGTTGGCGTTGGCGCAGAACAGATGAATGAGAAAACCGGAAGAAAATAACTTAAATAAGCATATATACGAATTAAAAATATATCTATATATATATATATATACCTACAATAAAATAAAATACATACATATTACATAGTTTACATACATACGTATTTTAACAGCAAGGAAATTTAAGAAATTGTGGAGAGATAATAATAATTGTGGACTTAACGAGATGTTTAAAGTTGGTTACAGTTTGAGCTTTACGAATATCAAAGGGGGAGGGCATTTCATAACCGAACCGCTTGAACAGAAAAGGTGTTAATATATTATATTAACTAAATAAATAACAAAAAACAATATAAATTCACCAAATGTAATTTATATACTATTTAGTATTATTTACTATCTCAGTAGAGATTTTACAATTTTTGAAGTGAGTGTTTGCACCATGGCAACGTAAGAATATAAAAATCAAATCAAATGATTATGCCAGCCAGTAAGAAAACTTTCAAGTATGAAGGTTTTAACACTGCCCCTTACTCGAACAAACTATGCAAAGGTATTGCCAGCAAAATGTGAGAGTACAATATTAAAATTGAACCAAATTAAAAAATAAATAAATCAATACATGTTACACAATACATATTATAGGACATGAAACAAATGTTACATTAAATCTAAGCACTTAATAAAATAATTGTGTTTCACCTTACCTCCTACGAAAACACTCATTTTCTACCATTTTCAATGTACTACGATTGTCGTTATAAATGGTGATTGTCTTAGATTTCAACCATTGTGTACAGTTAAGTTCCTGTAAAAAATTACGGATAAATTTCGCCTCTTTTACAGCATTGCCAAGAGCGTAATATTCAGCCTCTGTACTAGAACAGGCCACGTTTTGTTGCTTGTGGCTATGCCAGTTTACGATGCAATTGCCTAATCTAGTTATAAAACCAGAATAAGACTTTCTGTCGTTGATATCCCCCGATATCAACGACAGAAAGTCTTATTCTGGTTTTATAACTTGTGAGTGTTTGCACCATGGCAACGTAAGAATATAAAAATCAAATCAAATGATTATGCCAGCCAGTAAGAAAACTTTCAAGTATGAAGGTTTTAACAAAAGGACTTAGAGAAATAGTTAGACTTGTGAGCAGGAGTTTTTAGCCTGAGAGAAACAGTACTACGCAAACCGCGATCCTTAACATCACTGAGAAAAGTAAAACGATCTCTCAAATACGGAGGGGAATAAAAATTAAACAAAATTGTATACGGAAAAGTCACAATACGTAAATTACGACGAAGTCGGATAGGGAGCCACTTGAGTTGAGAACGGAAAATGGATACATGATCAAATTTACGAAGTCCAAAAATAAATCGGATGGATAGATTCTGAAGACGCTCAAGTTTGTTCAATTGCTCTTCAGTGATGTTAAGGTAACACGTATCAGCGTAGTCAAGTAAAGGAAGAAGAAGAGAATGAGCTAGCGCAATTTTAGTGTCAATAGGCAAGAAGTTACGCATATCATAATATCTAAGGTACTTCATATGAATGTACACACAAAGCCAACTAGAGACACAAATGAGGCGATATTGCGATCTCCGCGCGTCGAATCTCTGTTTACGGTTGTCGTATGAGGTGACGAAGGACAAAGCAACAATATCTTGTGAACTTAAGTATAAGAGATGTTATAAGGTGATGTTTGCGTGAGCTTTTTCTCTGACTGTTACAAAATTGGCAAATCAGTTTACAGAATTATTAAAGGATATTCGGTCGGATACACATTGAGCTAAAGTAAGCGCATTTTGATCGAAGAATACGTTTTATGTAATATCTATACTAATATTATAAAGCTGAAGAGTTTGTTTGTTTGCGCTAATCTCAGGAACTACTGGTTCAAATTGAAAAATTATTTTTGTGTCGGATAGTCCATTTATTGAGGGAGGCTTTAGGCTATAAAACATCACGCTGCGACCAATAGGAGCGAAGCATCAATAAAAATGTAGGTATTGAAATCGGGGAAAAATTATTCATCTATACTCCGCGGATGAAGTTGCGGGCAACAGCTAGTATAACATATAAATCATCATCATCATCAAATGATGATGATGTATAAATTAAATTATGTGGACAATAAACCAGTTTGTCAAAAAACACAGTTGCCCTGTTACAATGTTATGGGTTTAATTTTTTAACTTTTACTGTCATTGATTTTTGACGAAGCATAAATAACCTTATTTTAATAATTAACCTCAGGAAATATCAATTAGACGGCAAATTATACCTAAATTCCGGCCTTGTTTTTAATGAAAATATTCCAATTAATCGCTTCCATAAAATTTAGGTTAATATGTATCTGATTTGTAGAGATAAGTATGTCTATAATTTGATTATCTGGTCTCTAATTATCAATTTGACAATATGCGAGATATTTCGAACGTAGAATCATAATGAAAGTTCTTTAGTGGCAATTTAACTTGAACTAACTCTCTGTATTTTAATTACATTTTCATGTTATTATGATTTAAATGGCAAACTAGTTCCATGTCATATTTGAATCAATGATCATGAAAAATCAAGCCTCTAAGATAATAAAGTACAAGATGGTGCGCTTAGTTACGAGTAGAACATTCCTTTCAGAAAATGTTACGTAACATATTTTCACCGCAGTGACGCTTGTTAGGAGGCCCCAGTCGACTCGTAAACATAATAAAAAGACGCACCTGAGTAGACTAAGCTAACAAGTACAGGTGTAGAACGGTTTCTATACAACTAATAGTGTTCCTGTGTGCATTTCTGTTAGCTTCCATGCTGGTCTGGGAGAAAGAAAAAAACGTAGAATGTGCCAGGTGCTTCTTTTACCGCGCAGACTGTAGGAGCCGGTCAAGGGGATGGGCGAAAATCTAAAGAATCATGGCAAGCGATGCGGCTAGCCACCCATCACTATTTTGATTCCGTTTTCCACCTTAACGCCCACCAAAACGCTAAACGTGGCCTTTTAGTCTTATGACCTTAGGCTCTGTCTACCCCGTAAGAAATAAAGACGTGATAATATATATGTATATGTATTCCACAAATGTCTACAAGATATGAAGACTGGCAACCTCTGTGCCATTAGTAGTCATCATGCCAAGCTGCCAAAGCGGAGGTCCGGGTTCGATTTCTGGTCAAGATGGAAAATGATCTTTTTCTGATTGACTTGGGTCTTGAATGTTCATTTAGATATGTCTTTTTTATAAGATAAAGTATTCTATAATTAGTATACCATAACACAAGACTCGGACTTACTTTGGAGCTAGCTCAATATATGTCATTTGTCCGTTTAAGTTTATATATTTACATTCTTTTTAGTAGAAACACGCTACATACCGCGTGATTTTGAACCTCTGAACTATATTGAAATCCTGTAATGAGAATCCCTAATGCAATATAGAATTGCAAAAGAAAAAACTGAAAGTCGAAAAAATAAATCAGGCTGGACGAATTTCTATGGAAGGTATTTCTTTTCTCATAATTCTATTGCGTTAGGGATTTTGATTCCAGGATTTTAAATATTGTTCAGAGGTTAAAAATCACGCTGTATATTGTATCTAAGTAATTTTTTGGGTAAAAATCGTCATGTGTATTCAGGCTTTGGGTTGCTTGTGTGAATCCATACTTTTTACCACATAATTTGTTAAGATATGTATAGACGTAAAAATAGTTCTGACTTCACTTTTACTTGTTCTATGTTTATAATTAATAAAAGGACCAACAAAGAGATACTTTGAAAACAAAGAATACAATTGACTTATAATTAATAAAAGTAGTTTTATTACTTTGCCGCATAACATGTTAAAACTTGATACAGTTGAGTCCTTTCCGTTCTTGGAATTTTCGTAAAGTTGGTGTTACGTCAAACTTTAATTTCTTAGAATTTCAAAGTACATTTTATATTAATTTTGTCGCTAAATTTCTAATTTGAAACTTTCCCCGTCATTCCATTCGATCTTCCATGCTGGTCTGGGCTTGGAAAAAAAAAGTAAAATGTACCAGCTGCTTCTCTTCCCGCGCAGATGGTAAAAGCCGATCGAGGGAATGGGCGAAAATCTGAGGAATGTAAGTAGGCGATGCGGCTAGCGCGGATAGGCAACAATTATTTGGTGTGGCGACCAAACAATTGTTAGCTATCCACGAGTGGACTGTATAGACTCAAAATAGGTCCTGTAGGCGACGAACTGGAACAGCAATCTTGAAGGGCGGTTGTCCAGTAAAACGCGCACTAATCCCGTAATCTTGATTTTATTGGCTTCCACTTTTCTTCCGAGGTGCTCTTGACTGATCGACGACAACAACCTCTAGCGAAAAATTCACACGCACTATTCATTGAAAAAATTACATTTTATCATTCTCATTTAATTTTACAGAAGTTCTATCTCCGGTTTCGATTTTGGCTGAGCAAACAATCGAGGCCAAATAACAATAGTACGTGTCAAAGAGCGTCTACATTGTATTTCAACTATTATCCTAAGATACTTTGTAAGACCGCCGCTGGCGAGTATTGTCTTAACCAGGCTACAAATTTAAGCAAAATATCAAACGAAATTCCCAGTAAAACGTATTTGACAATGCGAGAGCAAGTGGAACACAGCTGTGACACTCCAAAACAAAACTATGTACGTTTGTAGGTGTGTTTACCCTAAAACAAGGTAAACGTGTCATGTACATTTTGTATGAGCTGTTTCAGCGTTCGGCGTCCCGGATTTAAAAACGTTCGCTCATCAAAATTTATTAAAAGGTTGAGTTTGCTCTGCGGGTCCTAAATATCGCTTTTATGCGAGACACCTTGCGCCGTTTATATTGTTTGGGATAATTTTCCGCTGTATCAACAGAAAACAGCGGTCAGCGCTTTATGACATTTATTGGCGGTCCGAAACAATTAAGATTTATTTAGGCATTTCGTTGTATGAGCGGTTTGTGTATTCGAAATCATATTGGTGCGATAAAATTAAATTGAATACTTTAGATTGTTTCGTTTCATTATTATAGCTTTGCTCCCAATATAGTCAGAACTAAAATACGCATTACGCATGTTTAACTTTAATACGACTCCAAAAGGTCTCGTAATTTTTAAAATTTTTATGTACTTCAAAAATGTGTACCGCTGTTTTTTTTTTTCATAAATATCCAATAGTAAAATGCATTACTTATTCGTAGATTGGTACTAATGTATTAACACGCTTTTGTCAACAAATAACAAGAGAGCGGCAAGAGGACTTTATTTTTCGGGCGGCGTGCACTTTATTATTAAAACATTGAGGTTTAAAATCGGTCACTTGGCCAGATCTGGCCTAATCTAGTAGTAGTTAAATAGTTCACTAATGAATAAACTAGTAGTTTTCTATTAGTGATCTGCGCAAAGCTCAAAGGCCACATTATTAAAAGCAAAATATCAGAACAATCCGACGTCTAGACCCATACAAATGTAAGCACAATTTAATCAGACATATTTTTGAACATACTTCAAAAAGGAGTTTATAGGCGCCTATATTTGTAATACTAGCTTTCGCCCGCGGCTCCGTCCGCATCTATGTCGATCCCTCGAGAACAGTACTTTTTCTCTGGGTAAAATGTATCCTATGTCCCGACATAACATGTATGCAAAATGTCTTGTTGATTATAAACAACTTGCTTATTAGTTGACGGAACGTTCGCACAGTATTTAGCTTGGTGGACCGCGCTAATTGCGTTCCGTTTCAACTTGAATATTCCGTAACACCCGGACTCAACCGACAATTCGCTAATTCCTAATTCAACAGCACCCCAAATGCAACCTACGATACTGTCCATATTTTGCAGTATAGTTTGGTCAATTTTAAAGAAACCCATTAACTTAGTAGTACTATTACGGATATTTAAAATATGTACTTGCAAAGCTCGATGGTCACGTGGACGATAAAGCGAATTGTCAGCGCTTATGTATGTTAAGCAAACTCGAGCGTAGTTCCCACTTAGATAGTAACCACGGAGCAATAACTGGTAAAAAATATATACCCGCATTTCCCGATGGTTCGGAAGTCGCGTTACGTTGTTGCTTTGAGTTGTCGTAATAGATGGTAGTCGGTCATGTAGTATATCATATACTGCCAATAGGGGCAGCTTAAAATGTGACTTAAATACACAAAAATAAACTGAATAACTACAAATTCAATCCAACACCGAGATATACGCGAATGCAAGCTGATTATATAATCCTAGATAGATTTAAAAATCAATCTTGCTAATAAGTTAACGGAACGTTTGTACATCATTTAGTTAGGTGGACCGCACTAATTGCGTTCCGTCGCAATGTGAATATTCCGTAAATCCCGGACTCAACTGACGTTTTGCTAATGCCCAATTCAACAGACGCCCAATGAAACTGATACCTTCCACAATCAGGTTTGGAAAATTATATAGAAAAAATCCATTTACCAAGTAGATACAGGCAGTTAAAATAAGTACTTGAGGAGCTCGATAGTCACGTGGACATTACTGCATGTTGTCAGCGCTCATGCATGTTAAGCATATAATTTAGCTAAGATTTAAACAATGAATCGCATACAACAAATCACTTTTATCTGAAGCGTCCTAATTGCTAAGTATACAATAGGACAGTTTAATTACTACGTGATAACGACAGCGCCAGTTTCTCTCAAATTTAATATCCTGTAATATACTTCCAGAGGCTGCTATAAATTGCCAGTAAATGTGTACAATTAAATTAAAATCGTCTCATCTATGCGAGCAAATTATAATTGAAAAAAAAAAAAAAAAGTGAATTGCGAACTCTATTTTCTTATTTTTTGGATAGCGCTTGTCTTTGTAATATCGGGGATGGTGTTTTGTGTAATGACTGTAATTTGAAGGGAAAATGTATAAAAGCTTGATGAGATTGGTAGTTTTATATGGTTCGAAGTGTTGGGTCACCAAGGTGACGAATGAAGGGTGATTGCATGCCGCGGAGATGAGAATGTTGAGATGGATGAGTGGAGTAATTTGAAAAGATAGGATAAGGAATGAGTACGTGAGAAGAAGCACGAATGTGAAGATGTAGATTGGCATAGTATCGACATGTTTTGCGAAGAAAAGATAGCCATATAACTAGGAAGGAAGGTGTTGGATATGAAAGTAACTGGGAATCAGAGGGTAGGCCAAAAAAAAGATGGATTAAGTGTGTTAAGGAGGATATGGGGAAAAAGAAAGTAACGAAAGAAATGGCTCAAGATAGAGCAAAATGAAAAAAAAAATAAATTTACATTCTGTCCCGACCCGACTTGAAGTAGGATAAGGTGAGGAAGACTGTGAGTTCCACTTCACTTGTTTTAGTTGCCTTAAAGTACAATATCTTTGTATCTAATTCTTATCCCTCGAAGTTCGAAAAACAGGGCCTAGGGCAAATAGAACCGGCCAAGCGCATGTCTTGAGTGGAGACCGCGTCTTGGCAAACGTAGTGTAGGACGCAATAGACGGAGCGACGATATACGGAAGGTTACTACAGGCAGTGGTTGGTAAAAAAAATCTCAAGACCGAGCTCAGTGGCGTGTAAGCTACCAGGTACTGACAGTTCTTCAGATTTCAATCCATTCCTTCAGAAGGTTTTATTTTTCTGCAAGAGAAAAAAAATTGCTGGTACGTATATTCTGCGTTTTACCTTTTTTTCAGACCGGCGGGGAGATTTTTGAATAAAAATAAAAGATTCCGACGGACAACTTCCTCCGTTTTTCAAATCAGTTAAAGTAAGATCATCGTTCGTTGTCGCACTGAGCAGACGTGTACAAGTATTTCTTAAAGTTATCTATATCTATTCGGTTACAATTTCATCCTTAATTAACAAAAAATAAAGCCCTAAATCGTGTGAAAGTTGTTAAGTGTCGTGTGATTTTACAATCCTGCGCCGCAGTGAACAGCGCCCCACCGCTACAAGAAGCACCGTGCCCGCAGACCCACGTCACCCCCGCAAGACACGTACGGTTGATATTATTTGCTCACTCATACCCTACATTGCAACGGAGTGTCGGCTGTCGTATCACGAGTACTCACGAACAACATGAGCGTGCAGAGGTCACCAACTGGCGGGTCGCAACCTGACTTATCAAAGATAAAGAATGTAAGCTCGGACCCACAAATTACATTTCGCAAGCGGAAGGTTCTTTGCGACATTGAGTGTTCATGTAGTGATGATATAAGAGATATGAAATCGGAAATATCTCACATCAGCTCCCTATTAGAAAAATATGTTATGTCTAACGAGAATATTTTAAAAAATATGCAAGAGAATATAACCGAAATTAAAAATCAGGTCACCGATATGAAATCCTCAAACGATCGAACACTCAATGCAATTCAAACCAAAATTAATTTGCTTGAAACAGAAATAAGTAACCTCAAAACTGAACCTATTACCTTGGAGAAGGAGTCCACTTTCGGCGAGCATATCATACAAGAACTGCAGAATCGTAGTTACAGAGCAAAAAACGTTGTGCTGGTTGGCCTACCTGAGCAAGTTACATCTACTCCTGAAGAAAGTTTAATGAAAGATGAAACTGATGTCTTCAAAATTATCTCTGCAGTAAGCGAAGGTATTTCGAAACCTACAAAGATTTTTAGAATAGGTAAACTACAACCCAACAAAAATCGTAACATCAAAATTTGTTTTGAAACACCTGAACCCGCTAAAGATCTGCTCCGTAATAGGAATAAGCTACAAGGAGGTTTTAAAATATATTCAGATCAAACACCGATGCAACAAAATTTCATGAAAACCCTAAGAGAAGAACTAAAGCAACGTCAAGACAGAGGTGAAACCAATATAACAATCAAATATGTAAATGGTACCCCTTCTATAGTTAAAACGTCAAAAAACTAATTACATCAACAACGACAACTTATACTCATACAGAAAATAAAAATACCTACGAGCTACTAGATAATTACCAAAACTTCCCTAAGAACAAATCCCGGTTTACATTTTTTTATCTGAATGCCAGAAGTATACGAACAGAAGGAAAATTTGATGAAGTCAAATGTATCTTACAAGCAATACCAAATACAGTCCATTTAATTCTATTAACCGAGACATGGTTTCAAAGCGAAGAAGAAGCGTCTCAATATGAATTGCCCAACTACTGTCATTACTACAACTATAGAACAGACAAAACTGGAGGCGGTGTATCTATATATGTTCACAATAATCTGAAACATAAATTGTCAGAATCAGTATATTTAGGAGGCAATAACTATTTATGGTTACAACTAGAAAAATATGGACTTGAAGTGGGAGTCATTTATTATCCAGGGAACACGAATTTTCAACAATTTCTTGAGATTTATGAGTCACAACTAAGAACAAAAAAAAGAGCAATAGTTTTCGGAGACTTTAACGTCGATCTGCTAACAAAAGAAACCGAAACGAAACAGTATAACCAAGTTTTAAAGCAAACAGGATATAAGATCATTAATAAAATTTCAAAAAAATATTATACTAGGGCAGGTCCACTTAAAAATTCTCTGATAGATCACGTAAGCACTAATTTAGACAAAGAGACTTTCCATATGATAACAGTCGAGTCATCCCTCTCCGACCACAGACAGCTCTACCTTGAAATTAAGAAAATAAAACCACCTCCAAAGGTCATTAATCAATACGAAGCAATAAATTACACGAAGTTATATGAGACTGTTGAGAAATCAGAACTACCAGGACCTAATGATAATTTCACAGAACTAGAACAATTTATAAAACAATGTGTAAAGGAAAGCAAGGTCATTAAAACTAAAGTTGAAAATGAGCCGCAAGAAGAATGGATAAACAAAAACATCATAACACAAATCTCTGAAAGAAACCAAATAGGGGCAGAGCTCAAGAAGAATCCAGACGATGAAGTTTTGAAAGAAATGTTCAACACCAAAAGAAACCAAACTATTACTACAATACGGAAAGCTAAGAAGTCATACTTTAGAAAAGAATTTGATAAATACTCTAGAAAACCAAAAAAACTTTGGAATCTATTAAATACCCTAACAAATAACAAAACCAGACAAAGGCGTGCTCCTTCTAAACTTATTGTCGACAAAGCAGAGATTTCCGATCCTAATAAGATTTGTGAAATATTTAATAACTTTTTCGCAAACATAGGCTCATGTTTAGCTGAGGAAATACCAATAGATTTTCATATCAATTACATTCATGCCCTACCTAAGTCAACGTCACAAAATTCACGTATCAATAATTGGGAACCATGTACCGAGAAAGAAATACTTAATATTATCAATGATCTCGATTCTAACAGTAGTGTTGGTCTAGACGGTATCAGTACTAAAGTTATTAAATGTATCAAGGATTTAATAGTGAAACGGCTAACAACATGCATTAATAAATTGTTGGAAGATGGAGTATTTCCAGACTCACTTAAAATGGCCAGAGTGACACCAATTTATAAATCAGGATCTAAAACGGAACCTGGGAATTATCGACCTATCTCTGTACTGCCTATACTAGCAAAAATTCTTGAGAAAGTGCTGCATACACGATTACTAAACTACCTAGAATCTATAAATTTCTTTTACGAGCGCCAATATGGATTTCGATCCAAAAGTAATACACTTACGGCAACCATAGATCTTGTCACTACAATAAAACAAAACATTGACAAAAGAAACATTGCATTAGGCTTATTTATTGATCTAAAAAAGGCCTTTGATACCGTTAGTCATAAACTGCTCTTGAAGAAACTGGAGATCATTGGTATATCAGGAAAAGCTCTGGACATGTTGAAGTCTTACCTTACAAACAGATACCAGATTGTTAAAACAGACAGTAACCATCAAAGTCCTCCACTGCCGATTGAGTACGGGGTTCCACAAGGGTCATTGTTGGGTCCATTGCTTTTCTTAGTTTATATTAATAACATGCATGAACTAGGCCTACGAGGTAACATCACTCTATACGCAGATGATACGTGTCTTTTTTACTTCGGTTCATCCATTCAAAACTTAATCGTTCAAGCTCAACACGATCTTAATATCCTTCAAGATTGGTTTAAATACAATTTACTAACAATAAATATCTCTAAAACGAGTTATATAATTTTTAAAGCTAAAAATAAACCAATACCCCCCTTCGTGCCCCTCAAAATAGATAATAAACCATTAAAACAAAAAAGTAAAGAAAAATATCTAGGCCTAACAATTGATACAAATTTAACATGGAATAGTCATATTCAAAATATAATCACCAAATTGACATCACTCTTTGCTTCCCTCAGAATCAATGTTCGATATATACCACGCAAACTACTACTAACTATTTACAATGCTCTTATAAAACCACACCTATCCTATCTTATTGAAATCTGGGGAAATGCAAACAAAACAAGATTAGAGAAACTACAAATAACACAAAATAAAATAATAAAAATGCTATTTAATTATAACTTTAGAACACCAACAAAAAAACTTTATCAAGAAACGAAATTAATGACAATAAAACAATTATATACATATAATACTTGTATTCTTATCCATAAAATTATGAACAACAAGGTCCGTACCAACCTAAACTTTACAAAGCGAAAACAAGTTGGACGCCCCTGCACACGACGCGCGAGCTACATCGTCTTGTCTAAGTCACGGACAAATTACGGCCAGTCGACAATAACATGCGAAGGTGCGCGCCTTTTTAACAAGTTACCCTCGGATATTAAAAATATTGCATCGATTAATGTATTCAAGAAAAAATTAGCTAAACACATCATTTTAAGTTATTAAATTAAACTGATCTGGTCTAAGTAGTTTAGTTAAGTTTATAAGTAAGTATAGATAATGTGAATAATTATAAAAAGTGTGATAACGGTTATATTTTCTATAATTATGTTCTCATGTAAGTGATATCCAAATGTCTTTATGAGAATAAAAGTCTTTAAACCTTAATTTAATACGATTTATTTTTTTATTTAGAACGTTAAAATAGCTACTTACATTAAGTACTTTGTAAGTTACTTTAGTTTTCCACTTTTTAAGAATGTACTAGTTAGTACTAGTACATTCTTAAAAAGTGGATTATGAATATTTAGCCGAGATAATGAGGAAAATAAAATTCGGCTGTCTTAATGTTACCCCAGCCGACATTTTTGATCTCGTCGGTTTATCTGGTTAAAAAGGATGAACTTAAATGTCGCCACCATTTACTTAATCTATATTAAAAATGCGTCTCTAAGGTAAAGGCATTCCACACGTAATAAAAGTCTGACATAAATACTATTTCTAATTCGTATACTTTGTTGCTTGTACTTGTTATTTACCTTAAACACAGCATCTTGCAGTGCAGTAGTTACATTACTACATTACACACAGACACTGCACTCACTTAGGCACTCCTTTCAGAGAACCCTGTGTAACATATTTTAGCCGCGGCAACGCTTGTTAGGCCACAGAAGACTCGTAAACATACTAAAGAGACGCACCCGAGTAGATAAAACTAACTAATACAGGTGCGGGACCGACTTTTCTGCACTAAGAGTGTTCCTGTGTATTTTCCGAAAGAGGTTTTACACCTTTCATAAAATATACTGAGATGTGAAAAGAATAAAAGACATACTGTTTCTGAGTAGTAATGGATGTGGTTTTTTAAAAGTATCTTGCATGTGATATATATATTATATTTTGTGTCGTGGATTATAAAACTGGCCAAGTGCGAGTTGGACTCGCGCACTATCTATAAAAACGGAAAATAACATGTCTGTTGTATGGGAGCGCCCATTAATATTAATTTAATTTTTATTTAATAATTTTTTTTAAAGTGAATATATAACTAAATATTCTGAGAAAACGCTTTGTGTTGCCGTTATCGAGCAAAAACAAGCAAAAAAAATCACGTTTGTTGTATGGGAGCCCTCTTAAATATTTATTTTATTCTCTTTTTTAGTATTTCTTATTATAGCGGTAATTTATAGACGGAAATGAAATCATCAAACAATAATGTTTTTATTAAAAGAATTGTTCCTGTCCAAGGCAAACTAAAATGATCAGAAATGCGATAGAAATCATAAGTTAATAGCGATTCGGAGAGCAGAAAATCATATTCCACGCTACTCTAAATATAAATGGAGGCGTCTCCATGACATTTCAAACCTGAAAACGATAAATATTGTTCGTTCGTTATTTTGAGTTCCCCTTCTATTTGCGCAGAGTTCAGATGTTGGGTTATTCCATAAACATCCCATTAATTCGCAACTGTCATGTTTTCAATTCTTGTCCCATCCCAAAATGTAATTCCTAATTCAAACTTTCTTTTCTTATCCTACGGTATTATATTTTATATTCTTAGCTTACTTATTCTAAAACAATATTTATAATTATTATTATCTTCTTATATATTTCAAAGTTTCAGTAATATTTAAACCTTTGTGGGCTACCAAAGTACCAAAATAATTGAATTCCTTCCAGTTTCTCAGTTCGGTTTAGTTTTGGTTTTGTGTAATGATACTTAATCTCAAAAAAGTTTTCACAAATTCCCGTCGAGGTATTACCAATGCCATGCAAAATAATGCAAATGCTTGCATTTGCATTATTTTGCAGATAAATGACGTTATAGTTGATAACCAACATAGATCTAGTGGTTTTGTATCTTGATACAAAACCACTAGATCTATGTTGGTTATCAACTATAACGTCATTATCATACCCTTATTCATTATTAAATCAGAAACTATACCCTTAGGGCTTAAAATCAGATCTACCTAATATTTTTTAGATTAAAAAAAATAAAGATTTGCATGATAATGAATACCGAAAGGCTGTAAAAGTTGATAAAATTCCCTGAAGCTTCAATAGAGTGCAAATAATGAGCAAATTCGACACTTCTGAAACTTTACAGGCATAGTGGAATTTAATGGACGTATTCGTATAGTGCTTTAGCTGAGGGCTTTATATTCAAGCTGTGCATAGTAAACTTGTTTTAAACTAACTCGCTGTATAACTTAATTTTTTTTTTAAACTAGCTGTTAACTGAGACTTATTTATTTCACCCTTTTATTGGTTATACGTATATACAGCGTGTACATTCACCCTCGACATTCCCAGGAACGGGTGGCTCAGTCCGTAAACATGAACAACTTTACCTATGGGATAATTGCTACGAACTTAAAAGAACCGGCCAAGTGCGAGTCGGACTCGCGCACGAAGGGTAAACTACCATTATCCTTACTAATATTATAAATGCGAAAGTGAGTTTGTTTGTTTGTTTGTTACGCTTTCACGCCGTAACTACTGAACCGATCATAATGAAATTTTGTATTCAAGTTCTTTGGAGTGCGGAGAAGGACATAGGCTACCTTTTATCCCAGGAAAAAGTACTATTCCCTAGGGATCGACATTGACGCGGGCGGAGCCGCGGGCGAAAGCTAGTCTATAATAAGTTTAAAATTATTAAAAATATTTTTATTATATGATGTAACTAAAAATGTATGCTTTTTGCAATTTTTCCTTTATCTGTGCGATATTGCTCTGTACCAAATTTCAAGATTCTTTTTGATTTCCTCGCGAGTGTCAAATTTTTGCGGCATAAACGGCTGTATCTTTTGATTGCGTTGGCTTAGAAGCTTGATTTCTTCACAGCTCCAAGGGACAGTAGATCTGAGTATATGATATGAATTTTAGCTTGATACCTCTACGCATTCCTGAGAAAAAGGGTATTGACAGACAGACAGACGACAAAAAAAGGATCCTATAAGGGTTCCATTTTTTTCTTTTGGGATACGGAACTCTAAAAAGACATATTCATACAAAAGTGTTCAACCGGCCTGGCAATTTGTATGAAAATATTTAAAAAATCTAGCGGCCCGCCGCTGCTTCGCTTGGGTAGATTTAGTGACATAATATTTATTTTTTCATACCTTGGGTTACGTTATCGAAGTTTTCATACGGATCCCTAACTTTTTGAAAATATTTTATAGCTTATGTTCATCAGGGATAATTTGGAGTCTAATAATGAAATAATGATTCAAATCGGTCCAGTAGATTCGGAACCTATTCAATTCGTAAGTCAATTCGTTACTGTAGTAGTGTAGATGTAGATGTAGAAAATGAGTTCCCAACATTGTGGATTATAGGAAAAGTTGTTTTTACTGATGGGCTGAGACAATGTCGAAGTTTATTTTACTCGCTGTATATTTGATTCCCAGATTTGAACCCCTAGTGTGACTGCAACACCAGGATGCGACAGGAGCGTTGCCGACCTTTAAACGAATTGGAAGAGGATGGGCCTCCGGCTCTCTCACTCACCGAACGAAGCATAGAAGCGGTAAAGTTTCTACTCAAACGTCGATTTTCTGTGAGACTATGGTACTTCCGACGAGTCGGCCCATTCATGCTACTAGCAGTTTGCCGGTAGCGAGAAGATCATAATTGGTTCGGCCCATGCTTTTTTTTACGTCAGTTTAGTTACATCTAGCTGGTAAGATATGTAAAATACATGCAAATTTATATAGCTATTAAGTCGAGTGGGTCGTGGGGCGCAGGCTGTTGAACCTAACCGCATTTCGTCAGCGAAAATGGAAGAAAAACGAAAAGAGAAAGCAAGGAAATCAGTTCCGTGAATAAATAAGTTAGGTGAAAACATTAAGGTATGTCAAACGGTTAGCTTAGTATTGAAAACAACTAGATAATTCACTGACGGATTTACTAATGAATATATACTGTAAACACAGTATCTACTCATAACTATTGTTGAGTTCCCATCAACCTTATTATGCGTGACTACATCAGCGGAAAATAAACACTGCGGCGAATCGTGGCAATGGCAACCGGTTGTATACTATTGCCATAATTCGGAATTTGAAATAAACTCAAAATATACACGTTTGGTAACAAAGTCTATCATTGAGCAGTATCAATAATATATTATTATGGTACAAGTCGCCTCAGCTAAGTGGACTGGCAAAACAGGCACTGACCATTTCATTCAGTGTTCAGATACGTTTACTTTTAGCAAATTATCGTGTTAATCATTAAGTTGTACTTACATGAAGTTATTTTTTTAATAATGTGTACGTTATTGTTAGTTTAATTTGGATATTAAATATTTAATCCATTTTAGATTATTTTTATGGTTTTAGTAATTAATATATTCTGTAAGCACACTATCTAGCCTTTGTCGAGCTTCCACCAACATTATTATGCATGGCTACATCAACGGATCATAAATACTGCGGTCGCGAATTGTGACAACCAATTGTATGGAGTTTGTAATAAACTCAGTTAAATAGATGCGGGAACAAACTCTGACACAGTACCTGTACAGTAATGAATTTATACCGTCTACTTAGAGCCTTTGTTGATTTTTCATCAACCTTGTTTTGCATTACTACATTCACGGAAAGTAAACTCTGCGGCGAATTGTGGCAATGGCAACCGATTGTTTGGAGTTTTAAATAAACTTAGTTATAAAGTCGTTTGATATAAATTTTCGATTGAGCCGTATGAATAATAGTAAGTCACCTCAGCTAACTGGACTGGCAGAGTAGGCACCGGCCATTTCACTCAGTGTTTAGACACGTTTAGCAAATTATAACATACAGGAGTTAATCATTAAGTTATACTTACATATAGTTATTTTTTTTATAATGATGATATGTTTAAAACTCCTCTTACGCCTTTACTAATAAATAAATATATTCTGTAAACACACTATCTCATTAGAGCCTTTGTCGATCTTCCACCAACCTTATTATGCATGGCTACATCATCGGATCATAAATACTGCGGTCGCGAATTATGACAACCGATTGTATGGAGTTTGTAATAAACTCAGTTAAATAGACATAGGGACAAAGTCTGACACAGTAGCTGCTACAATAATGAATTTATACCATCTACATAGAGCCTTTGTTGATTTCTCATCAACCTTGTTTTGCATAACTACATTAGCGGAAAATAAACACTGCGGCTAATAGGCTAGTTTCCTGGGTCGTAATAATAACATAACAATTAGTCCGTCTGTTAGATAATCAAAAAATATTGGACACGTATTTTTCTTTTGTCAAATAAACAATAAATAATTAAGATAAAGCGCGTCAAAGTTCAGGAGTGGGGGCTCGTGACGTCAAAGTTTGCTAAAAATTGTAGCAAACTATGACGTCACATGGAACTTCAAAGGGCTATATCTTTATCATTTTTTGTTTAATCGACAAAAGAAAAAATACGTGTCCAATATTTTTTGAATATCTAACTGACGGACTAATTATATTTTTTTAGGAAACTAGCCTATTGTGGCAATGGCAAACGATTGTTTGGAGTTTTAAATAAACTTAGTTATATAGTCGTTTGATATAAATCTGCGATTGAGCCGTATGAATAATAGATTATACAAGTCGCCTCAGCTAACTGGACTGGCAGAGTAGGCACCGGCTATTTCACTAAGTGTTTAGACACGTTTAGCAAATTATAACATACAGGAGTTAATCATTAAGTTATACTTACATATAGTTATTTTTTTTATAATGATGATATGTTTAAAACTCCTCTTACGCCTTTACTAATAAATAAATATATTCTGTAAACACACTATCTCCTTAGAGCCTTTGTCGATCTTCCACCAACCTTATTATGCATGGCTACATCATCGGATCATAAATATTGCGGTCGCGAATTATGACAACCGATTGTATGGAGTTTGTAATAAATTCAGTTAAATAGACGTGGGAACAAAGTCTGATACAGTATTGCATGGCTTCCTACACATTAGTTGATTTTCAAATTCATTTTTAAATGAGTTGAATCCAATACCTCACCTGTAAAAGTCGGGTAGTTGTGTTAAGTGACGTAAGCCTTTATACGTATAAGGGGAATGGGATATGGTGGAGAATTTCGGCGCCGAGATTAATTCATGCGGTAGCTCAGTTGGCAAGGCGTAAAACCCCGCCTGCATGAAATTTTTTCACTGTATTTTAATACTTAATTTAATTAGAGTAAAACCTTATTATGCATGACTTTTTTAGCGGAAAATAAACACTGCAGCAAATTGCATCCGATTGTTTGGAGTTTGAAATAAACTCACTGAAATAGATTGAGTCTTATGAATAATAGACGATACTAGAGCAGGCATCGACCATTTTATTCAGCATACTTTCAGTAAAATAGACGTTCTGGCACAAAATCTGCCGTTGAGCCTTATAATTGATGGCAAAAGTAGCCTAGAACTATATCCTTGTTCAAAAAGTTGTTTATACTAAGAGTTGTTAGACCAAATGCAAACTATCGAAATAACATAGATAAATCATATTTTTTTGCCAATAATATTTTATTAAATGTTATTAAGACTGAGCGCTAAGTTGTACATAGATGTACATAATAAGTAAAACTACTTGGTAGGACACCGACCGCTCTACTTATTAATATACAGGGTTATTTTGATCTCGAAATCAAAATCCTTAATGGAATACAGAATTGTAAGAATAAAGGTAATAAATAAATGAATTTGGTCTTTTGTACAAAGTAACTGATCAGTCGGGCAAATTTCTATGGGACGGCTTTTTTATTTTTTCATTTCTTAACTTTTTATGCTTGAATATTCCATTAGAGATTTTGATTTCAATATGGCTCAGAGGTTCAAAATCACGGTTTATTCTGTAAACCATAGTTCAAAAAATGTCTAAACATCTATATAAATTAAAGCCTTTGTCGAGCTACTATGAAACTTATTATGCATGGCTACATCAACGGATCATAAACACTGCGGTCGCGAATTGTGGCAACAAATTGTATAGAATTTGGAATAAACTCAGATAAATAGACTTTTCGAAACAAAGTCTGCCATTGAGCAGTTTGAATAATAGACGATACAAGTCGCCTGAGCTAACTAAAGCGGCAGATACCGGCCATTTCATTTCGTATTCGGACATGATGAAAAGGCAGTGTCTCGCGCTCCCAATATTTTTCAATCAAACAGGTTTATCCCTTCAATAAATTTCCATAAAATAATTCATCAGTTTTTATTGCTTATTGGAGATAGATTTGCCTAATATTGAAATTAATTGATGTTGGATCGCAATATTGGAATTAAAATAAATGTGCCAATGAATAATTTTGTAGATATTATATACATCGATACCTATTAAAGTAAAAATTATGTCATAATGCTCTAAGCAAAAGTAATAAATAATAGTAAATAAATATAAAATAATAGTATATGTACAGCTACTTCTTTTTTAATGCACAGATTTTGAAGCCAGCTGAAGGATTGGGTGAAAATCTATTTGGTTAGTAAGTCATTTCTATTTTGATTCTGTTTTCTACCTAATGCCCACCAAAACGCTGAACGTAGCCTTATAGGCCTATGAGGCCACGTTCAGCGTTTTGGTGGGCTGACATTGCCTATGGCCATATAACGAGGCCACGTTATATGGCCATAGGCGATGTCAGCCCCGTGAGAGATATATACGTGATTAGTATGTATGAATGTTTGCATTTAATTATAATCCCCAAAGGCATATCTGTTTCGCCTAGCAAATAAGTAAAGCTGTTTCAATAACAACGACAATACAATATTCCGAGATATTGTGTTCAATAACTGTAGCATGTTGATCCTCGTGATTGATTAATATTTGTGTCAATTGTTGAATTATATTATATAATTTGTTAGTATCTAAAAGTTTGCTCCCAATGGTAAAGCAAAATCTTTAGAATCTCTATATTTTTATATCTTTTTATATGATGGATATTTTTAAACATCGGAAAATAACACAATGCCTAAAGACACGCCTCTTCAACCAGTCTGCTCTATTCTGCCTACAAATACCTATGATGCCGAGACATGGACTACAAAAGGAACAATGTATTAAATTGCGGTTATAGAGAGTGCCATGGAGCGAGTCATGCACGGCATCACTGAGATCTGACATCGAACGAAAGTTCACGAATTATTCTCTAGAGTTGCAGCTCTCAAGTGGAACTGGGCAGGACACTTGGCTAGAGGCAACGATGGTAGTTAGAATTAATAGAAACCGAGTGGTAACACAGTTTTGTATGTCCGGTAGCTAGATGGGTTGACGACATTTTGCAAATCGCTGGAAAGAACTGGATTACGACAGCTGAAGATAAAGAGCAATGACACCGACAAGAGGAAACTTATACCCAGCAGTAGGTCGTAGCAAGCTGATGCTCATCATCATTATAATTTCGAGTAGGTTTCAGAGTCGATCGACCATGCACACCCTGGTGTCAGCGTTATTCGTAACTGCCTCTCGGCCTCTGACGTGGTTCCTTTAACGACTACCAGATGGCAGCCGGGACCAACGACTTAACGTGCCTTCCGAAGCACGGAATCATCTTTATTATTAGACAATCCGGTGATTCAAGCCTGCAATGTCCTAACCAAACTGAAAACAACGAAACAAAGTATGCTTCCCGTGGGAATTGAACCCACTATCTCCGGGTCTACAGGCAAACACCTTAACCACTGGACCACGGAGGCAGCTAATGCTGGTCATCGGCTTTTACATAACGTTTTTTTTTAAGTTAAGACAAACTTGAAATAGAAAAATCTGTTAGTATTTAAATCGTATTAAATAGTAATACCTCTTAACCAGCAATATATCTAGCTTTCTCGTTTCACTAAACCATTTGTCTTGAAGAACATTTCTCATTCCGCTGTCAAATTTGATCTTCCATTGCTCAACTCTTAGTTAATAAAGCTCAGGCGTATAATTAAAACAGTTCTGCCAACTGACAAGAGTGCTCAGACATTTGTCTAAACTAAGGGTACAAAACCCATTGTTTTGGCCAAGAAACTTGGATTAAAATGGAGTTTGGTTATAGAAAAATTTGAGACAACAAGAGCGTGTTTTATTTGTATGCAAGATTTATAGTAAATCAATCGTCTGATAGTTTTGTCAACTAATCAACTTTAGATAAAATAGATGTGAACAATTTTATATTCTTTCAATGGACATGTTTCTATTTTGATAAAATGGAGTCAATTTTAAAAAGCGAAGACTATTTAAATAATTGACCAACTTTTATTGGTTCGAAAACAGTCTGTTAAAGAAAATCATGAATATAAATTGATTGTGGATTTTTACTATTTTTACAAGAGTAAAGATTTTTCTCAAAGCGAATTTTACTATATGTGCCAAGAAAGTAATTTATGTTTCATTTTTACTTGGTCTTAATAGATAAACGTAATTGATGTTAGTGGAGAACTTTGTTTATGCCATTTGGAATTAAATTCTTATATTTGGTATTAGAATAGAACATGCATATTTTTATTTCTTTTGCTATAGAAAGGTTTTTCAAAAATGGGTACATCAATAAAAAAATCCATAAAGTCCAAAAGCTTTTAAAGATATAAACGTACAATCGGCCTGTTGGCGATCAGTCCATAGTAGAAACAACTGTTGGTGAAAGCTGGTACAATCCCATTTTTGGGTGAGTCCCGTACACCACCTTCATCAGACAGATGTGAAATCACATCACACATATCGCTTTTATATTGGTTATAATAATATGACAAGTTTGTTCGGCAGCTATGTTTAACATTGCGTTATGAAAATGGCCTCATTATAAAAGTTGCAAGTGTTCATACTTTTAAAATGGACTTTCATAACCAATGTTAACCAAACTTAACGTTTAGTACGTTAAGTATCGAATATAAAAGTGTGCTTAGCTAGATGATGATGATGCTTGACTTTATACCAGTCATCACTCTCATTATCATTCCAGCCGTAAGAAGTCCACTACTGGACAAAAGCCTCTGTCGAGGATTCTTTGTTCCATGGGGAACTGGTGGTGAGTATGGCCACATTGCCATACTCACCACGTTTGGCAGGCGTGGTGACCGTATGGGTGTGGCCCATCGATATCGTTTTTAAGCTGGGATAAGGATAAGAATTCGTAGGATTTGGGAAGGAAATAAGTAGTATCGGAATACTTTCCCATTGGGACACTACTTACCCGGATAAATGGGTGAAAGCAAGTCGTAGCTCGAGAGGCCGAGCACCCAATACCATACCTGCCCATCGGATAGGCAGTTAAGAATGTCACCCCTAGCCATCATCCAATACCAATAATCAAATATATAAGTACAGACTTTTAAGTGGACACTTCTATAATCCTGACAGATTTTACAATTTGAAAGTGAGTTTGTTTGTTTTATTTATTTGTCGGTATATTTATTCTTTGTCGGTTACGGTTTTACGCCTTAACCTGAACCGAACATAATGAAATTGCATATGCATTTACTGTGGTATGGATATAGGCTAATTTTCATTCCCGAATGTTCCAGCGGAGCTGTGGGCAAAACTGGCCTGACATATTCTCTAAAATGTTCATATAATGTATGTTCTATTTTCAAAGCCTACTCCAAAGCTGTTCAGGTTTCAGAGTTATTCAACGTTGACGCGCGAAAAAATAGTGCCATTAAAGTGTCAAGTATCGAATTAATCGAGTGAGCTCAGCAAAATATCGCGTATGTAAATCACAGCGAATGTTACTCGTATAAACATGGGCGTGACTGTTATTTAACAAATTGTTCCGCACGCCGCTCTTGTTTACGACTCACTTTTCGCAGGGGGCGATAAGAGTTGCAAGTACCTGAAAGAAAAATAAATTTTGTTTTTAACATTTTGGACAAACAAAGATTCGTTGAATGTGGTATTTTTATATCAGGTGTACAATACAATAGAACGACAGAATCAGACAATAAATATGCTAATATATATACAAGACTGTATGTTTGCTGTGTGCGGACTGTATCAATAATAAGGCACTATGTTGGATACTATAGTGCCTTCAGATGGTGTCGCGTCGTTTCCATGACTAGACAAGAGGTTTTTGTGTGTAGTGTGACGTATACCCGCGGGCCCGTGGCCACAACGTCCTGCCACGATCGGAGCGGATCAGAGGATCAGAGGATCCTGTTGGAGCACAGTCAGTTTTTAAACAAACCTTTTCATACGTTACTGACTTTGGCAATACTTGAAGTTAATAAGTGTATGGAGTTTGGATAATTTTCTGCTATTTCACTGATTCATATAAACGGTATAAAAGAATTTTAATACCTAGAAGTTTATTGACACGAGAAAACACCCCGCTAACTTTCTATAGTTCATTTTTGTTGCTAAATAAAAAGAGTATGACATCAAATTTAATCAAATATGAACCCTGGGCTTTCAAGCACTATAGTTAAAGATGCAACCATGAACGCTCTTAAATATGACAGACCGACTATAGAATATATTGCTACATTTAGTGGTAATCCCAAACCAACTGCCTGTGGCTATTGTGCATGGTTTGGGTAAGTTTAGTTCGGAGCCTATGTTTCACACCACCCATACTTCTTAGAACCGCATCAATAGTTAAATTAACCTTACATCGAATATGTAAGACAAACTTGAGCACTACCTACGGTGTTGCGGGACTAAAATGATTTTAAGTTATAAATAAGAATTTACTCAGGTGTCTTACTTATTAAGGTAACAAATAGAGAACCTTTCACCCTAGAAATCTTACCCAAACAAGCTTTGAAATTATATTTCTACACTGGTTCAATCCCTGGTTCGACTGTGTGTGTTTTATGAAGTTTAAAAAAAAATATTACTCTGTTTTTTTTATGCTTTTACGATTGTGACTTATTTAAATTAAATCACTTAATACGGCGTTATCGCGTTGATTAAGTACATTATTATTATACACCTTACGTTTCGGAAACTTTACAGTTCATGGCCGCAGGTAAACTAAATTATATAGTAGGTATTTTAGTCTACCTGGAAACATAAAAACGATTTTATTTTTATCCCAGTTGTGGTTAAGTCCCAGTCCCAGTCTGATCCACCTTCGTGATATATCCTGTTAGTGGATTAGCTTCAAATTCCTACAAGCTTCTACGTGGTCTTAGTGCTACATCACTTTGGCTCGTAACTCCTTTAGATCTCGGCAATCTTCATTACATGCAACGTGCCAACTTTACTCACAAAACCTCAATTTCAAAGCAGTCTTAAAGTAGCTGAAAAAGTAATGTAAGTTTTTATATCCATATTTTCTCTGCCAAAACGTTGCTTGTGAACTAATTTCCTATTCAAAAAGCTTGTTGTCGTTGGAACTTGAATGAAACAGACGAATATTTGATCCGTTAAATGTGTCAACGGGAATGGTACCAAAATGTTCTTGGAGAAATGCCCGTGGCAAACCCCATTGGGGCGATCTTTTTACGGTCTTCAGAGTAATGTTCTATCTTTATTGAGCTACGAAATATGCTTCAGATGTTTATATTAGAACTGCCGGGCGAGCCTGCGGGGATTGCCGTCGGTAACATTTATTAAAAGGGGTAGGAATTCATACCTGCTATTAATTTGTATATAATTGAGTAGAAAGTGTTTTACTCAATAATAATAAGTAAAGATAATATTCTGAAAAATATATTTTCTTAATAGCTAATTTCAACATATAAAAAAGTTCAAGTGTTTGAAACATTTAATCAAGTTTTTTTGTGTAATGGTATTATTGGTATGTGTTAAAAATTCAATCCCATTGAATTTTTAACTTTTATTTAGTGTAGTGTGTGTTAGTTAGTATTATTTTTTAAGTTGATTTAGTGTTAATCTTAATTATTTTGTTTCACAATAAATACTTAATTTATTGTATCCCATTGATATATTTAAAATACATATTTAATTACATACAAAATTTCCGAAATTTTTATAACATTTTTTTCATAAAGTTAGACACAACTAAAATAACACTATAATAAACTAATTATTCGTATGAATGGGGTTGGTGTATACCAACCACTGTTACAATAAAAAAAAAAAAAAAAAAAAAAAAAAAATGTAAAAAATTAAATTAAATAAAAATACACTTACATTGTATAAGATATTTCTTTCAGTTAATATATAAAAAAATGTTTATGTGTGTGATTTAGCCAAAAAAAACTGAAAAGAAAAAGGACGAAAAGTCGGCTCTAGATATACATAAAACTTTAAGCGTTCACCTAAATATAGTGTTTATAGGCGAGAATCAGAAACAATTTCTAGAAAAAACTACTTAAATAAGCATGCGTAATATTATATATAAAATAAAGAAAAGTAGATTAAATAAATGAAACATTTGGTATTGTTTAATTTGCAAGTATAAATAACCCTCCTTTTTGTTTCGCCGTAGTCGGGTAAAAAGGAATCAAGATTAAAAGCTGTATCTGGGATAAGCAAACCCTACCTTACTTCACAAGTTGTCAAAAGTTTTCAGACGAGGAAAAAGAGTATGTAAACTGCACCGGTGGGGACAAATCTACGCACATAATTTACCCGACCAAACACGACGACAATAGGGATCCACCGTGTTTCCGCTCGATTCGGACTGACAGATCTCAATCCAATCTCGATTGCGTTCGGTTAACCCCACCGGAATCGGATATATCAAATGTGGAATATACCTGCGTTTAAAAATACACGTTCCAATTTGAAATCAATCTATCTCCCTTGTGCCTTGGGCAAAATACTAGGGATTAACTAGCTGAGCAAATAATTTGGATGTTTGCGTGTGGGCGCTGTGGATTGAGGACACGTGGAATAACAGACGCAAATAAATAAAATAATAAATCATCAATCATGATTTGATTTATGAAGAACAACGCTAATTTTCACACTATAATGGAATATTATGTATATATTATACGAAGCCACATATTTTAAAGTTTACTTTTGCCAAGTCAATATTGTAGTTAGAAGTTTCATTCATAAATTGGAACATTTTAGATAGATGCAGTTCAAATCATCAAAATTTCAAGAGTTTTGCTGGTTACACCAGCGGATGAAACCAGGAAACACTCGCGTTATCCCTCGGAACCCGGGGTCCACTGTTAAGTCAGCTTTCATGCATTCATTACACAATAAACCTCTATTGCAGTAAAATATCCTTTTGTCTTTCAACATTGTAGAGTGAATTATCAGCAATTTCGTATTTCAACAAGAACAATCCTATCCCACTTAAAAAATCCAGTTTTGATTTATTTTTTCAAATCGTCTGATTATAAAATAAATAAAGAAGTCTACGAAATTTTGAAAAATTGCAAGTATAACAAATTTCAAAAACAAATGTATAGTAATAAAGACATTAAATACTTTGGCAACTAAAATTACCTTTTTTCTAACCTGCCCACTGCTTTCCAAACATAGTTTTACAACAAATCACTGCAAAAATACCCTTTCTGGTTTTTGAGTTATTCAATGAAAACTAAATATACCAAAGTTTCTAAATGCTATGTAATGAAAATATAGAAATCGAAGCACGTCTCGAATAAAAACATCAAATCAATTCATTTTGTTCAAAGTTCAGTGTTTCTCCAACTCTACATTTTGTTTTTACGTTACTTCGAAAGAATAGTAAAAACAAAGTAACGTATAAAAGAGACGATACATAAATTTCGCTTTATTTACGCCCACGAAACAAACAATGACATAAAGCGGGAAATGAAAAGAGAATAGATTTGACAACAATGTCTTGTAGCTAGAAACTACGATCAATTATATAAAACTAGGTACAGAATCCGCAATAAAAAGCGTTCTAACAAAATAAGCACCCACTAGACATTTGGATGCAAATTTTCAGTTTTGAATTTCGAATACTGACAACGGTCAGCTTTCGAAACTCTACTTTATGACATGTAATTAAGGAGAGCATATAACATAACAATATCTACTGTCAATGGAAGACACAGAAATATAAGGAAATTCTAGGCATAGATAAAAATATTTAATTTATTTGTAAGAAAAAAAGAAATAAATACAATTACGATTACAAACTAAACCTAAAAATAAAAACCTAATCTAAAAGATAATGACCGTGCGGCATGGTGCCAAGAACGCTGGCTGCGTCTCTGGATAGCTATGCTAATTCGTTGAGAAAAGAAGTAGCAATATGTACATATAAATAATTGTGGATAGCATGCAGCGTCATTTTTATATATGACTGTGAATCTTGTTTTTTATACTCGACCCAAAGCTAGAAATAATTAAACAAACATCAATCAGCATCGCAATTTATTGAGCCATTTAAACGACTTCAAAAAAGAGCACTTTGTCATTGCGACTTATTTCTTTTTACGTTTTTTACCTCAGGACTATATAAAATGATAAAGTTCAGAGGTAAAAAGTACTTCTCGCCCTTTATAATCGGTCCAGCAGTCAACTATTGAACAGACGACTTCACCAAGACGTATGATGTAGGAAAATCGCTCGTTTGTCTAAAATAGTCACGTTTTTGAATCTATGATGTGCGTAACAAAAGGCACGGGAGCTATTAATGGCGTGTCACATTTTTCGACTTAACACTAGTCGGTCTTACACTTACAAATGATAATTAATTTAATTCAATTATTGGTAATTCATATCAAATAAGGAACTATGTACATGTATAAGTTACACTTCAACGCTGTTGTTATTTTGTACGCATGTGACGCCTCTTTTGCTATTTTATTCTCTCTTTTACTTGTGCATGTTTAACTACTCATAAATTCGGTGACACTTCTTTGGCGTCAACTTTCTGATAAGACTGCTTTCACACGACTTGAAAACAGCTGAAAATGGAGTAATGTTTATTTCCTCTGTAAATAATAAGTAAGAATGATGATTACTAACAATAATAAGTAGGAACAATGGCTAAGCATTATTTTATACCTACGTTAGAACAACTAATGTTAAGTATAGATTTTTTTTTGGCAGCCAAAAGGATTAACTGAAAATATCTGTCACGTACCTTAAAATGTCGCATAACGTCACAGTTGTTTAAAAAGCAAACGAATAGTAAACGAAAATACCTAAACTTAAATGCAACAAAATAAAGCAAAAGTACGAGTCAAATATTAATTTTTCAGTTTCTTACGGTTCATAATTTGTATTGACCTAAGCAAAAAGACGACGTTGCTAGCCGTGCGTAAGTAATACTGAGTTATGCATCAAATTGAGTGGCATTAGAACAGTCCCTTACAAATCATGTAGATACCGCAAGCAGTTCGCACATTGCACGGAAAGCTAGCACTCTACCAGAAATTAGAAATAAAACCCGCCAAGTGCAAGACGTACAATCCAAGGGTTCCGCACAATATTTAGATACAAAATCCATGCTTCTTGTATGGGAACTTTGATGTATATAACAAACAACGCACGAAACTTCTCCCGTTAAATCTATATGTGGTTCTTGCATATAGCAACTTTCAGTTTACAGAATCGTAAAATAAATAAATATATAGGGACAAATCACACAAATTGAGCCTGCCCCACAGTAAGTTGTTAACTTGTGTCGTAGGATACTAGACTCTACGATACTATATTTTATAATAGATACACATCCACGAGCTAGGTCAATCTGAAAAAGATCGTTTTTCATCATGACCTGACCGGGGATTGAACCCGGGTACCCTCGTGTCGCAGGCTGGCGTGTTAACCACTGCGCTACGTAGCTTGCCAAATCGAAAAATAACACCAAGAAACCAAGTTTGTATGGAGCTTTAGTTTTAATTTAATAGTACTTTATTATTTGTTGTAATAGCAAAAAAAAAAGAATACGCATTCTGTGAACATTTTATGTATTTACCTATTACAGTAAGTTGTTACAGACCTGTGAAAGACGGGCGGATATTGGAGGCTTTTTAATGGGGTCCCGTTTTTACCCTTCGGGAACGAAACCCTAAAAACTAGCACACTGGTTTTGCAGTTGGTAATACATTTTATAATATTCTGTTACTTAAAACTGTATAATAAAAAGAGTATTATTATCGGCTATTTTCGTAGCACTAAATCTACGAGAGCTAAATGTACTTGTCCTACGCCGCATCTTCTACGTCGTAGACACTTTTGCGTCTACGCTACGCCGCTTGCTACGTTGTAGCAGATATAGCGTAGTAGAGTTGTGTCGTTGTCGTTATTTTCCAGAACGGAAAGAAAGGGTCGGATTTCCTTACCGAGAACTTAGTATTATCTTTCTTAAGTGCGAGAATTATTTAAATTTTTCCAAGCCAAGAAATTTTTGAGAACAGTAAATTTATCTGCGGCCCATCACTAAGCGTAGCATTGTCTGCTGTAGGTGTAAGAGAGAATGTATATCAGAGTCCGTTTAAACCAGTGCGAGGTAATTCTTGGCCTATGCCTGCAACGGCCTATTTTCTTAATAAACATTTTGATTTGATTTTGATTTGTACTTCATTTATACAGGCATTTGTTTGCGGCTCTGGCGCTACCCAAGAAGGGTTGGCCGGGCGTAATTATTGTTGGTTTCTAATGTTTTCGCGATTGTTGTTGAAACGTTAGGTGTAAAAATAATGTAATATACGCGATAATACCGTATTAAACTGATATTATTTAAATACTTTCGTCCAATGATATTCCAGCATTAAAGCTATTTTAAAGGCCCCCGGCTTCGAGACATAACAGCTGAAGATGCAAAAAAAGAAGATGGGAAGACGCTCAAATGAGAAGAAGCAATCCATTACAAATCACAATCTAGGTATGAAGCTAAATTCACACCTAGATTGTGATTTGTTTGCGTGCACATCGTATGACGTCATGCACACTGACGCACGGTAAACTACTATTGCTACCCGACATTAGTGTGTGCTAGATCTCTCGTTAGTGAATGTTTAACTTTTGCATTTATGTACCGGCTTTGTTATTTGCTGAGCTAATCTACAGTTGCAGATTAGTGTGGTAAATTACAAAGCAGATATTCCTATATGACAACGGTTAAATGCTAAAATATGTAATTGGCTGACAATAACTGACCCCGGATTCTATAACATCACGGTTGATGCTACCGGAAACATGTCCAATTATGAAGGGGTTCAATGTTTGTGTTAATTTATAAGTGGCACAATGGCGTCTGCATGCTATTAAACTACAACAACCTTGCAAAAAAAAAAATTTCTGTGACTTTAACCGCATCATTTATAAAAGCTTTTTTCCGCGGCTCCGGTCGCGTGAATGTCAATCCCTCGGGAACTGTAGTTTTTTTCCAGAATTATAGGACTATCGTCTGTCCCCAGGGTTCAAATTACCACCATACCAAATTTCATCTAAATCGGCACAGTGGTTGAAGCGTGACGAGATAACAGACAGACAGACTTAATGTCGCATTTAATATATTAGTATAGTATGGATGTGAATGTGCTGTTAATATATTTTCTCCAGACGTTTCAGCCGGGTGACACTCACTGGGGTCACCGGACGACTGATGCAGCGGTGTTGACCGGGCTCCGGCATATTATTTGATTATCCAACTACCGTCACACACTAAACTAACAGTGTAACATCACTCGAAAATACTCACGATCTCTGTGACCCTGAGAATGTCAAAGGGGAACTGAACCATGTGCAGAAGGTATTTAAAAACAATGGATAATAAGTGCCTTGGAAACAAAAGCAACTGAGAAGGAGACTCGCAAGCATCCGAAGGTAAGGAGAGAATTTAAGGCTTTTTTTCTCTTCCTTCACTTAAAGTATAAAATATATTCTTTTAAAGTATAAACCTTCTTATATTAGTTTTATAGTAAATCACTTTTTTGTAGGTATTACGTAAATGCATTTTTTCCGGAATGAGAATTGTCAGGACAAATCATTGCAGACAAATAATTATAAAGAAAGTATAGAAAGTTTATATTTTACAAGCTTATTAGTAACGAAAAAAGTTTCAGATGTATTTTTTTAATTATACATATCTTTTGCTATGCTAGGCAACCAACTTCTGGGTTTACCCTCGTATAATCAGTAACAATTCTTTCTCGGGAACCGTTCTTACATATCAAAAACGTACCTATATGTCAAGTACCTTTATGATAAATTACATTATATTATAATATATTCATATTTAAAAGTAGAAGGTATCTCTTTGATAGACATGTACCTAGCACCCTTGTGTAAAAGTAGGGAGGGCGGTAAAACATAACAAACAAACAAACTCACTTCCGCATTTATAATAATAGTAAGATTTACGGCGTCAATGATACATTGTGAACAAAAGGAAAAATACAGTAGTTTCATGGACATTAACAATAAATATGTAGCAACATAAAAGTAGACCAATTCGTAATTAACGATGTAATAGTGCGGTTTGGCAGCGATACAGTCTTATTGGCTCGCCGCAAATCCAATGACGAAATATATTTCGGCCATAAATCAGGCCAATAAGGAACCAAATTATCATAGTAACCCATCTTAAACGCAGGCGAATAACGAATTTTATGTTTTCGGCTTGTTTTTATGATAGACAAAACTTGTCTATTTTTCTTTTTAATAGATATGCAATACTTTCCTTCATTTTGATTTGGCATTACTTTTGGATTGTATTACTGCGTCTATCTATTTCAGCTTCTTCAACGTTCCAACAACTTCTGTTCCCGACCACTTGCATCCAGCCATATTCAAAGAAATATCAACTCAATGTAGTTGTAGCTCGCGCCAGAATACGGCACCTTTTGTTTTAGATACCTACAGTAAGCCAATTTTAACATACGGTTCATAATTCGTGGTAATTGGTTAACACATATGACCAAACGCGCGTCGTTCCTACCGGTGTGTACCGGTGTCGTTGCGCGTAAGTATGTTTTCAATACCTACCTACAGGCCTGCAAGATTGAGTCAAGATTTAGGAAATACATAAAATTATGATCCCACAATATACTCATGGGCTTATTTACCAATTATTATTAGTTGTTTAATAATTCATAAATGGTAAATGTAAAATACATAAAATTGACATTGCACAATATACTCACGAGCTCGAGCTTATTTGCAAAAAAGCATCAACAAATATTTGGTAAATGCCAAAATCTGCGCCAAAGCACTCTGGCAACACAGACACTCGCACCGCGACGCTCGGGACTATATATCTAGTTCAATCAGGGATTTTTAAGGCACGAGTGAATACTACCTCATGGTTGTTTCCCATTAGGCAAAATAGAGGTAAAACGCACTTAACCCGTCAATACCCTATTTATAACATAGTTTCCTTGAGACCCGTACATTTATTAATGTCATCCAGTTTTTGAGGGGTTAAATTGTAACGTTGCAGCATGCCACCTGCATGCTGCATCTCGTCCAACCTCATTTCTTTTTCATCCTGTCCATTTTTCATTCCTCATTTTAATTCAAATTTCAGTTTTTAATTCAAATTTCATTCCATCCCATGTTTAGATTGCTTTCTCTCTCTCTCATCACTCATTCTTCAGTCTACTACCATCTTTCAGTCTACTACCATCTCTCGGAGCATAACATTCTCTGTTTTTAATTATTAAAGTCAACATCTACATAGTTGAAGTTGTAAAGTGAAGTTGTAACAATAAAGTTATTCTCTGTGTGTCGAGTCTTGTGTTCTCCCTAACTTCCTTATATGTGGGAACTCGGCTAGAGCGTCGGGATGGTCGAGCCCTCACAAAAATATTATTAAAAATTCCCTTTTACACCGTAACGTAGACTGTTCTATTGGTCCTTGGCTCTGTCTTACCCATAAGGGGTAAAGACGTAAGCTTTAGTGTCTCGATGCAAAAATATTGATAAGCATAACTTAGATTTGACCTGTTCAGGGTCGAATGTAAAAAAAATGTAATTTCGACTTACGATACAAACACGACATTTTATTAGACTTAAGTAAGAACGCCGAAATTAAGGTGTTTATTAGTTTTTAGCTTATTATCTCTCATTCCGAGGTGAAACTTCTTATATGAGTAACCTATAAACACTTCTATCCCTTTATCTTTCACATATCTAATATTCAAAGTAAGCTTATCGTGATAAACTTCACACTAATCAGTATTCTCACCATGCAATATTTAAACAACAAATAATTGGTACATGAGCTCTCTGTCCGCTACAAATTTAAGCGCCAAAGCAGAAGGTGGCAACACAGTCACCCGCGCCGCGACGCTTGGGATGCATACTGATTATGACGCCGTTACCCAAAATCGGATGAATTTAACGTTAGTCATCACTATCACTATCATTACTATCACTATACAAAGTGGCTTCCCGCTGCTGTCCCTATGCTTAGATATTTAAAACTCATTACTATTTAAACTACGGATTTTGATGCGGTTTGTTTTATAGATACAGTGAATTAAGAGGAAGCTTTATATGTATAATTTATTGCACCCGTGGGATGACGGAGCGGGTCGCTAGGAAATCATAATTTGCAGTAAGTTAAAATAATAAGGTTTATTTAATTATTTTACTGTCATGCAGGGTAGTAGTAGCCTAAATAGCTATAAGGATACCATATGTTTGATAAAGGAGTCTAACATCAATCCTCGTTTGACTAAGTCATAGATGGAAGACAAATGCCTAATCCAACATTTAGTAAAAAAAAAAAGTCACCTTGTTACGGACAGCTGCGCATATAGGCTGTTTTACACTTTAGCTAGAGCTTAGTAGTATAAAGTAATGTTTACAAGTAAATAAATGCGCCGCCCCGATGGTTAGGATCATATTAGGTATAAATAGGTGTATTTATGTACTTATAATTGAATATAATGTAAAAATAGGTCATGTTAGGTAGACTAGGAAACCTAAATGAAGACTAATTGTACGGGGTGTGTTTCATTCAAGCCCTATGTCAGTCTATGAAATGCTGAGGTAATACTAAGTTAGAGCTCCATGTTAAGTTTGGGTCTTAGGTTTGAGGTATTAAAGGTAATAGAGAACTATAAGGAACTAGGTACCCTAGCTCTACTGTAGGCATCTCATAACTGACACGGAACAACCGGGGTACCGATTATTTAATAGTAATGGGATAGCATATGATTAAAAAAGGATAGATAGATCCACGTAAAATACTCGGGGGATATGAGAGTAGATTGAAAAATACCCGCTCCGTTGTGGGGATGTAAAATAATTCTTAGCTATAGGTAAGAACAGCAACTCATCAAGCATAACAACATTCGCTTAAAATAAACTCTATGTAGTTTACATAAAATAGGTGTACTTTAATGGTTGATCAGAGGCTGAGTGTACGATCTTAAGGGACAGTTTGCTCTGGGCGTCTCAACAGACTTAATTTGGGATTGAACTTTGACTTGTTTAACGTGTTAGTTGATTTATTTGTATTTGAAATTCGTCTAACTCCAATGTTTCTGCTTTAGAAGTCGGATTACACAGGATTATATTGAATTGGAATTGTGCCTTTAATAAGTAATTCCTTATGTTTCAATAATTGTTTTGCTAATAAAAATGTGCAGGCCTTAGTTTGTCAAGTTATTAAATGTTTTGATTAAATAACACTGCATCATATAAAATTTCTTATAGAAAAAAATACCTAGTAGATTAATTTGTCTAAATTCCAGAATACGTATGGAATAGCTCTTTGTTTTATGAAGTATTGGCTTATTACACACTAAAACCAACCAATCAATTTAACATTATGTAACTTGTATATTAGCAGCAAATATATCTTTGTAAGAGTAAACAGAAGGGGTTTTTTGGTTGTGCGTGATAACGTATTATAAAATGATTAACGCCGGCTGCACGCACGAAAAGGTATCACATTCCATGTGCAAACGAGAGCTCGGAACAAGCAAAGAGAGATACAATCGGTCTAAACGTTCAGCTTGTGACGCATCTATCTCTCTTCAATCGCTACCAAAAACGTCGTTATTATAAGATGCACCACATTGTTGTTGAATAATAACAAGCAACCAAGTAACGGTAGTAAAGGAGAAACTTGAACATCGGCAGCAGTTTCTAATGCTTTTGTTTACCTTAATTTTGTTGCGTATGGGTGTTCTATACCGCCCATTACCCTCTCTGTGCAAAGTTTGAGAGCTTGAACCCTTAGGGCTGTGTTATAATGACTACCAAGTTGGAATAGGACAAGTTGTGTCATAAATTAAGAATTAACTATTTATGAATAATTAATCAAAGTACTCTTAAGCTGATGTATGAATAACTAGCTTGTGTCATGGTTAAAATTGCTTATATTATTTTTTTGTTTTATTTCTGTTCTTTGTTGAGTTTCACTTACAAAAATTTGTAAGTAGTAAGCGTGTACAACGATGAGTTTTTTGACGAATCCGACTCCTCCAAAGAATCTCCGTCTTGTCCAAAATACCTTAGTGCCGAGGAAACGAGGAGATTCGTAGAAAAAAAAGGTCACCGTCATCGACACCATTTAGGGTGGAGTAACGCCCTAAACGACCACCACTTTTGCGGCAAGAGAGACCGTGATGGCCCAAGTCATCAACACCATCGCCGCAGGGGCAACGATGTGGCACCGTACAAATAGCGAGAGAGGCGGTTCTGAAGAACTTTGGCACCAGCGTGTGCACGGTCGATTAACCGTGTCACCAACACAAAATGATGATGAATAGCGCCTAGTCTTAGTGCAGCTCCTAGGCGAGAGTTGGTGTCAGCCAATAAGGCACCAAGTTTGGTAGAAGGAAGGCTTTTTAGCAAAAGCCCGGACTCTCATTCTGTAGCAGCTAGGATACGGGGTGCTCTGCAGCCTACCAGACGGAAATAAATTAATCTGGGCTAAACTGTAAAGTGCCGTCCCACCTTTGCGACGACGGAAAATAGGCAAATTTACGATTTGTACACTTCAATGACCAAGCATTCTTAGCCTTTATCTTATGACAAATTTCCAAGGCGAGATTTTTTGGGATTCTATTATAAAGGTATTCAATAATGTGTACAGAGATACATATAATTCTAAAAGCTATTTGAAAGCTATTTCGAAAACCCAGTTTCTAGATTTTGCAACCAAAAATGGTGCGACTAAGATCAAGATTTTATTTGGCTACACCATTGGTAACTGGTAAATTTATAATTATAATTTTCTGCTGTTACGTTTGGTTGATATTTGTATTTTGATGTTTAGTTGATATTTGTATTTTGATGAATACATAATCGTACAGTAACTTATACAGGATTGCTTCCATAGAAAAGTTGTTCATATGAACGCACTCAATCACCTCTTTAAGGGTCAAAACGATCAAAATTTCATCATGTATAATAAAGAGAAAGAACGGTAAACTTTATCAAAATGTAAATATGTCGCGAGCCAGTAAAACATAGGCTTTAATAACACCCACTTGGATCGATCAGGCACTTGCCCTTCACACTGCCGCTGCCCTCAGCACAAAAAGCTGTCACGGTTCTCCTTGTGGCTTGTTTTGCAATTCCTTTTTAACTCATTGTACATAGATAGGTAACAATACAATACAATATAAAAGTAATCTCCTTTAAATGTGAAAAGACATAACAACCCATTTATTCCCAAACCAATAACTTCCTAAATTGCTAAGTACAATCTCGGGGAAAACTAAAATATAAAATTTTTAAACTGTCCTTATTTTGATGATACAGCGAACCGAAAGTTATATTTATATTATGCAGAAGTCGGGAAAAATATTACAAGGGCCATCTCAGGAGCCTCGTTATCGTTTATACATCGAGTGAAACCGGGTCAGGTCGATAGTCCACGTCTTATAAATCAATGGCGCAAAATATTACAATATTAGGGTGCCGCCCAAGGCGAGGGTGTTTGGAATATTACGGCAACCCCTTAGTATTGCTTTGATGTACGAAATTGTATCTTTACTTTTGACCCTACACTTATTTTAAGTTTACTTAGTATTTTTTGTTGTTTGAACGGATCAAATTATTTGAATAACGTCGTTATCTGTACAAACAAAATTAAGGCGATGTGTGTGTTTGTGTTTTATATTGATGTTTTTATGTATAAAAGTACCAAAGATTCGGTACAATCTAGGATACATAACTTTCTAGTATTTTTTTTGTATTTGTATCTTATTAGTGACTACTAGTCTATTTTGAAGTACCTCAGTTTCAAAAAGTGTCGGACAAAGTAATGAAATAAAAATGTTAACATTAAATTCAATCACTTAAAACGTTTTATCGCGTTTATTACATTATTATTAACCTAACCTAACTTTCCAAAAACTCTTTTCGTTTCGATGTTTGCAGGTTTGACATTTGTCCATTAAGTAACAATCGCGAAAACATAAAAAAATAAAAATATTGATAAGTAACTTGTCTTTTGTCGACATCATAGTATCTTTTTTTCTCATAAAATAGGTTAGTTCCCGTAATTCATTTTACAATATTATATACCTATGTAATTAAATATTCCATATAATTAAAATCGAGTAAATACCGTCATCGATTTATTAGCTAATAAATTGTATCAATCTAAGATACAAATTATAACACAGAGGAAAAAATACTATATATAAATAAATTGGCGTTGTTAATGCCAAATACATAAAAACATTAATAATAAGCATAATAAGTAGTCTTCATTTACAAACATTAATCGAAATAGCATTAATTAAGATCAAACGGCGGGTGGCCGGGCGAAACAAACTCAATCTCCCAAGGTATCGATCCATTAGCAAACTTTTCGACCATACCTCAGCCTTATTATTTCTTATTACTTTTTTCCCGAGTTTCGTAGTATCTAGATTAACAATCTCTCCACAATGGCTTCATAAGCATAGATACGAAAACAAGATACTCCAGGAAGTTTTAAGTTGTCATCCTACGCACAAAAGTTTGTATTATTCTGTAAAATGAGACAGTCAAGCAGGGTTTAGAGCGCCCGGGTAGTCCAGGGCTCTTCACACTCTTGGTCCGTGTTTTACTTCTATGGAATCTAAGTACTTCTGCCAGAGAACATGCATATATTATTTTTCGTTGTGATATGTAAAAATATCCCAACAAAAGAAAAAATACCTTGTTAGTCCAAAAAATCTTTGAGATATTTTAAATCTTTGATTATGACTATTAATATACATATAATTAGTTAGATAAGAAATGATTGTTTCATATTCTAAATCAAAATATACAAATATTCCTTAATAAAAAATAAAAAAATAAAAATTACAAATAAAATAGAGATTCCAACGCGTCGCCACGAGGCAGGGTGCCCAGTAAGCTGGCAGCATTGCCTCTCTGCACTGCAATGGAAATTCTTTGGGCGAAGTAACTGCCAGCTCTTGGATCACCCGTAACCTCACGGAAGCGCGCTGAAATCTCAGTCACCAGGTTTCTTGCTTCTGGGCCCCACGGACCCATTGTCTCAATCGCGAAGGGCACAAAAATATAATTCGCCTCGAGGTGTTCATATTTCCTGCGCTTAGCGGTTTCAGCAGCAACTGCAGCCGCCCCTACCTGCACCGAAGTAGATAATACGTGGGTGGGTGGGTGATTATGACTTACATAAACTTTTAGAGTCACATTTTTGAACCAGTCTATAAACAGTCCTTTAAAAATGCTTAGACATCGTTGCTTATGTTTGCGACATGTGAGAAGTATGGTCGGCAGCTATAGGCCATATAACTGCAAATTTTTTTTTGGGAAGTCGATATCGTTCTCTTTTTAACGGCCTAAGCTAACTAACATTTACGAAATTTAACGTCGTCAGAAGTCGTTAGAAATATTTTCAAAATGATGTGAATCATATAGGTTTCCAATTCTCACGTCATCATGCTTTGGTATATTTAGGCACCTGATTAGTGGGATAGGATTTGCTTAACCTACTCCGACATGACCCGATCTTCCCTGCCGCCACAACAGAGCCTAATAGCGGTGGCTTGTTTAATTAATAATGAGCCCTTAATATCTACAGGGCACTGAGCTGTAACTCAAGTCCTTGGATAGATCCGGCCGTGCAAGATGCTGGCGGGAGCTTAGCGTGTTAGTGATCAGTTACTAAACACATCCGTCTGTGATTGTAAACTTGTGTGATTATCGTGTGATTACATGAAATTGTCTTATTTTCATGTCATCAATGAAATTTTATGATAGTAACATACACCCCAACGCATAAAGAGGGGTATTATATGTTTGAGGAGTCTAATTTCGCTCTGCTTTCCGTCTATCTGTCTGTCTGTCTGTCTGCCTGTCTGTCTGTATGTCTGTCTGTCTGTCTGTCTGTCTGTCTGTCTGTCTGTCTGTCTGTCTGTCTGTCCGTCTGTCAGCAGGCTGTATGTCATGAACCGTGATAGTTAGACGGTTGAAATTTTCACAGATGATGTATTTCTATTGCAGCTATAACAAAAAATACAAAAAAATATAATTAGATAAATATTTAAGGGGGCTCCCATACAACAAACGTGATTTTTTTGCTCGTTATTAATAACGGCAACAGGTAGACACTTGAAATATTCACAGAATATTTAGTTATATTTTAACTTTAAAAATAAATAATTATATAAAAATAAAATTAATATTAAAGGGGGGCTCCCATACAAAAGACATGATTTTTTGCCGCTTTCATAGATAACGGTACGGAACCCTTCGTGCGCGAGTCCGACTCGCACTTGGCCGGTTTTTTTATTGTGAGTGTCTGTATCGCAGCTGTCATATGCCTGAACCGATTATAATACTTCGACTATTTGTGTTAATTGATCTTTTCTCTTTATCCTTGCAATAGTGTCGCTTCAAATTTATTTATGGTTGTCAGCGCAAACATTTTGACATATAATGGAACTATGAACAGTCGAGAGCCAATTCATTTCCCATCGATCAAGCTGCTCATAATACGGCAGACACGTAGTTACTGAACATTAAACGCTCGTGACATGAAATACCGAGATAGGCCTATGAGGCTCCGAGTATTCATACATTCCTAATATGTTTGATAGATGATAAATAATATAACTAATAGCATCTGATAAAATATAAAACGAAGTTGATCAACGAATTATTTACAAAGAAACTTGTCACTTCTTGAATATAAAGTAATATATATTTTTTAATTACACTTGTTTTTTAAACTGTAAGATCAAGTTACTAGAGTCTAGAAATATAATACAAAATTAAGTATGTAACTATGTAACTTTGTATACTGATTATAAGATTAAGACAAACCTCTTTTTAAAATGGATGTGAACTCTTTCTTGTTATGTTTTAAGACCTTACAGCAGCTAGTAACATTTCAGTGTGATGTTCCGATATTAAATACTAATACTTATTAATTATCTAGACAATGATTGAAAATAATAAAATAGCTCTATACTTCCGCATCGCCTACTTACAGATTTCAGATTTTCGTTCTCTTGATCGGCAATTACGATCAGCGCGGAAAAAGAAGCAGCTGGTAAATTCTACCTACGTCTTTTCTTTTCTCCCAGACCACCATGGAAGCGAGCTAAGAGAATTGTAATGCTATTTAAAAACAGTTTATTTGAATGAAAGCTTCTCTTTCTTCGTAGACTATAGAAGCCGGTCAAGGGAGTGGGCGAAAATCTGAAAAATTAAGTAAGTTGGCGATGCGGCTAGCAACCCATCACTATTATGATTCCTTTTTCCACCTTTACGCCCACCAACACGCTAAACGTGGCCTAGGCCTAGTAGAAGGACGTGTGTTCAAATCCTGCCTGTGGCGACTTCTTTTTCATCATAATTTTTTTAAAATCTCCAAATATTACTAGTAGAGTACTAGATTGTACTTGCAGAATCCCCTGCAATTAGTCTTGCCTTTCCTTACCGAGTTAGCTATTGTTCAATATCACCGTCATAGTAAAGGCAGATTGCCACACTCGTGTGTCTGCTCCACCTCCGTAACCTGGCCTTTATCTGAAATAGATTGAACAATCTAAATTGCTAAAGGTTTTAATTCAACCGTAAACTCACTTTAGGCAGAATGCACACTCAAATTGCTGTTATCTGGGTTACTGTGCAGTCACAAGCATTAATACGTATACACATCGGTTTTTAAGTCAATGTGATGAAGTCTAAAGTGAAATACGTATATCTATACCTAATATTATAAAGCTGAAGAGTTTGTTTGTTTGAACGCGCTAATCTCAGGAACTACTGGTTCAAATTGGAAAATTCTTTTGTGTGTTGGATAGTCCATTTATTGAGGAAGGCTTTAGGCTATTAAACATCACGCTGCGACCAATAGGAGCGGAGCATCAATAAAAAATGTTTTGAAAACGGGGGGAAATTATTCATCTAAGTAATCATAATGACGAAAATTGCTGCGGAAGAAGTCGCGGGCAACAGCTAGTATAAGTATATTAATGCTCGTGGCTAAATATGGTTGACCTTTACAGTAACCTTTACTGCCAGGATATCGCATTTTTTTGGTGTACCACAAGATATACTACTTTGACTAGCTCCGTGGCGCAGCGCTCAACACGCCAGCCTGCGACACGGAGTGACCGGGTTCGATCCTCGGCCAGGTCATGATGGAAAATGATCTTTTCAGATTGGCCTGGGTCTTGGATGTGTATCTATATATGTATTTGTTATAAAATATAGTATCGTTGAGCTAGTATCCCATAACACAAGTCTCGAACTTACTTTGGGGCTAGCTCAATCTGAGTAATTTGTCCGTATATATTTATTTATAAAAATTAAAAAAATTACTACGTAATCTGGCTTTAATTCAAACCTAAAATCACGTGTGACTTGCTTTTAATTTGTACATACTGCACTGAACTTTCACTTTAAAACAATTTCACGGCTCATTTCCTCATTAACTATAGATAAAAGTCTACTGTAATTTACACAATCCAAATCAGCGCATTCATCCGTGTAAATCACATCGGAATCTGGCTTTAATTCAAATCTAACGCTACGTGTGACTAGGTCGTAATTGGTTCACACTGCGCTGGACATTCTATTAACAACAACTACAGGGCCTTTTTCTCATTAAGGCGCTGTATCCCTTAACCGTTTGTAGCGGACATCGCGCGATATATTTTTTACTCGTGTCATACTTGTCGTCAGTCTCAATTCAAACCCGTGTCTGCCATTTTCGTGTTAATTTTCACTTTTCATTTAATAATTCAATAATTATAACCAAATATTCAATTTTTTTTAGGTATCCATCTGGCTCATTCAGATATACTTTTTATAGATATAAAAAAGTTGGTAGTTGTCGCTGAAAATATCAAGTAATTCGCGACGAAACTTTTTCTGGATATAGCTTTTTTGCTATTTTATTTAGTTAAGTTTTAAATATATTTTTGAAAATATTTTAGTGTAACCATTTATTTTTATCTTTGAACTGTACGTCATATTTTTTTCATGCTAGTATTCCAAGAAAAATAATGCTAACTGCGCGACGAAAAAATACACGTTTTACGGTATTCTCCTGATGCACAGCGCCTTAAGGCGCTGTATCTCATAACCGTTTGTAGCGGTTGAAAGTGGCGATACCGGTTGGCCTGTCACTAATCTAATTTCAAACCCGTGACTACGATTTCCGTGTTAATTTTCACTTTTAATTTAATAATTCAATAATTATAACCAAATATTGTTTTTTTTTTAGGTATCCGTCTGGCTCATATAGTTATACTTTTTATAGACGCAAAAAGTTGGTAGTTGTCGCTGAAAATATCAAGTAATTCGCGATGAAACTTTTTCTGGATATGGCTTTTTTGCCATTTTATTTTGCTAGGTATTAAAAATCTTTTTAAAAATATTTTGATGTAACCATTTATTTTGATCTTTAAACTGCACTTTATATTTTTTTCATGCTAGTATTCCATTAATATTAGGCTAACTGCACGACAAAAAAATGTGCGTTTTACGGTATTCTTCTGACGCACAGCGCCTAAACTATAGGTAAAAGTCTATTAAAATTACATAATCCAAATCTGCGCTTTATCCGTGTAAATTACATAGGAATCTGTCTTTTCAAATCTAATTCTACGTGTGATTTGCTCGTAATTGTTTCACACTGTGCTGGACATTTTTACGTCACGGTGGTTCAATTATTAAGACTAGTGTATCTCTTTGTTACACAACTGCCATAAAATGCGTATATTGTTTTTCGAGTTACTTAATGTGTATGCGAGTTTCTTTATTCCACAGTATATGCATTACTTGGTATATGTAATATATAAATATTTTCAATAATCGAGAAAATTTCCGAAATAAACGGGAACGTTCCCAGGAAATGTTTCCAAATTCCCGGGGAACGTTCCCTTGTTGCCGGGAACGTTCCCTTGTTGCTGGGAATGAGACCAAATCTCAAAAGGTTTTATTTAGTAAGTATAAAAAATTAGATATTATTATACAAAATGAATAATCAACAAGTAAATAAAGTAATTTTTCGTAACTAAAAACTAAAATCAACAATGAGTACAAAATATTTTTTTTATTTTATATATAGTGTTCAATTCTATTTTTTTAACCGACCGACCTACTCAGTAGTATGGTAATGTTTTCGCACGTATGTCTGTATATATGTAAGTAAGTATGTCTGTTCCACTGTCATCTCCTGTAACCTAAACGGCTTGACCGATTTTGAAGTGCGAGGTATCATTAGATTTGTATTCTTTCCCGGAGTGTCATAGGATATGCAATGTTTGCAAAAAATATGGCGGACGTAAACTGTTAAAAAGGCAGTCGGATTTCTTTATTTTTTAATAATCCTCTTGTTTTTCTATTATTACCTACTTATTATAAATAGTAGGTACAGTCTTGAATTTTTATCACTTAATTGTTGACATATTATTAGAAGATAGACGATATTCTTGTACTTTCCGCAATGAGGAAAACGGTTTTTTTTACGTTTTCAACATTTAGATACATAAAAACAAAATCACAAACATAAAAAAAATAACAGTACATAGTAAAAATTATCATTTTGAAAAGAAGCCTTAGTATTGGGTAACAAAACTAATTAGTAAGACGGATCCTGAACTAGCAAAATTTCTTGTTTCTTGGACTTGGACAAGTCCAAGCTTTTGTATTGTCAGTAGCAGTGCTAAGATTATTGATAATGATTCTTCATTGTCATCACCTGCCCGCAAATCATTTATATCTCCTAATTCAGATCATTAATTCTAAAAACCATCTTCAGCGTTACATGTCGATGTTTCTGAGGATAAATGTTATCTGATTGAGTTGAAATGACTATTTTTTTGCTTTATTTGCATGTTCACCAATTTACAATTACGAGATATGTAAATTTTTCAGCTCTAACTGTATTAAAACGATTGCTCTTTTTGTATGCATAATGTGAAAAGATGGAAATAGATCGTTCTACTGCAGCAGATGTAGCAGGAACGGAAAGTGACGTTTCCTAAACACATTTTTGAAAATTGTTTTGCGAGAAATTTATTCTACAACTGTCCATAAATTTTTATGATTGACTCATGTATAAGTATGATGATTGACTCATGTATGATTATTATACTCGGCTTACTTAGGAAATATATTTGCTGCTACATGAATACTATCACTGTCAGTATTACCAATTAACTCGCATGCATCTACATACTCTTGTCTAGATAAAATTTTGGGGATCCAAACCTAATGTAGCTAGATGAACTGGTATTAATGCATTTTATTTGCTGTTTTCTAAATTTGTCTGAACAGCTAAAATGTCAGCTTTTAAAAGAATCGTTTCGTTTTAATTTTTAAATGGTTATTTTATTTCCTTAAACGCATGATACACAAGATGAACACAATAATAATCTCCGTCTAATGCACTAATCCACTGCACTATTGGTATAAAAAGTATTCAAGATTAAACAATTCTATCCATAAAATACATACTACACATATTTATTTCTGGATAGAATTGTTTAATCTTGACAATAATTTAAAAAAAAACTGCTAGTATTTAAAAAGTTTAAGCCAAAAACACTTTTGAATAAGTATGAATACATAGACAAGCTGGGTGTAAAAAATATACCCTGAATTGTGGTTTTAGATAATACCGGTAATGTTTACTAGTTTCTTATGTACTACAGTGCATGTTATGAATCTGAATTGTCTAATGTTTAGTATCAAATATGTTAACAATTGGTTTAAAAATGAAAGTGTACTCAAATAAAATGTCATTTATTGCCTGTTTGAACGTGTCGAATTTCTTTATAATAGCAATGTGGACTGGGTCAAAATTAAATTATTTTGTACTGATAAGAAAATAAAACGCCACAAAAACTGATATTAATAGCGCTTTTACGTCACTGTCTGATATTTCATACAAAATCCATAGTTAATCCGTAATATGTTAAGAAAAAAATATTCGATATAACTTACTGGGAACTAGCGGATTCTTTTATTTTTCTGCTTTGACGATTTGGGTAAAAACGCAACCCTATTCATATGGCTCCATTGTCCGTCTGTCTGTCTGTCTGTCCGTCTGACACTAGGCTGTATCTCATGAAAAGTAATAGTTATGATCGTTGAAATTTTTACATATGATGTATTTCTGTTGTCGCTATAATAATAAAAAACATAATTAAATAAATATTTAAGCGGGCTCCGAAATAATAATAAGCGTGATTTTTTTTTGCTCAATATTGATAACAGTAGCAGGTAGATGCTTGAAATATTCCCAAAATATTGAGTTATTATATTTACTTCAAAAATAAATAATAAAATTTTAACAAAATTAATATTTAAAGGGAAATATACATACATGACATGATTTATTTGCCGTTTTCATAGATAATCATACGGAATCCTTATTGCGTGAGTCCGACTCGCACTTGGCCGATTTTTATTGTTGTTACATCTATACAGATTGAGAATACTTTACAAATTATAAAGAAAAAACATTCACAAGATTTTTCTAATTTAGATGGGAACGTTCCCCCGAAATTGTGAATGTTTCCGGAAACATTCCCGTAAACGGGAACGGGGAACGTTCCCTGGGAATGGGAATTTGGGAACGGCACATCACTACTCAGGACTAGTCAGGAGTTCATTTTCAAGGCGTGTTGATGGCAACATCGGAGACCATCGACTACAACGAGCCGCGGGCGCAGCTCGGCCCGCGGCGCCCCTCGGTTAAGTGACATCTGTCCATCTGACAGCACTTCTCAAATCGAGCTCCGAGCGATAGCCGCTTCGAATTACTGTCGGGTCACGAATTGTACCCCTAATTTATTTTACTTTTTCATTATACAGTCCTCTATGCAATTCGAAGTTTCCTTTAAATCACGGATAGGGATTCCTAGTATCTACAGCATACAGGCACCTTCCGAAACATATGTGGCGAAAACAAAGAAATTTATGAATTGATGATCATAAAATAAAAAGTAAAAGGTGAGATGTGTGTTTATAATGGAAAATAAAGCACTGAATACGGCAAATCTACGGATAACTACGCTACTGTGTACACCACTAACTACACAAATACACTATTAGGCTATGATATTTAAAACTACAAGATTATGAAATGCCAACTACTAATGATCACAAATGAAAATGAAAGGGAATAATGAGCACTAAATACTAGGGAAATAAGCACTAAATACTGGTGAAAGAAGAGTGAAAGTAAAGGAAATTGGGTCGATCTCACGATTTTGGTGCCCTTTTCCTTGTTTCTCCTTATGGCGGAATATCTTCTTCACGTCACTTCTGCTCGCTGCTGCGATGAGTCCGCCTTGGAGCCGATGAATCTGCCAGGGAACACGACGATGATTCTGGATTGGCAGGAATTTATTTGATGATGCCCGTTGACCGTTGTAACCGCCCGTCTTCAATCTTGAATTTTGACAGTTAGCCGGTTTCAAATTCCTTTGTTCTTGAGGCGATGAAGACCATATGTTTCGGAAGGTGCCTGTATGCTGAAGATACTAGGAATCCCTATCCGTGATTTAAAGGAAACTTCGAATTGCATAGAGGACTGTATAATGAAAAAGTAAAATAAATTAGGGGTACAATTCGTGACCCGACAGTAATTCGAAGCGGCTATCGCTCGGAGCTCGATTTGAGAAGTGCTGTCAGATGGACAGATGTCACTTAACCGAGGGGCGCCGCGGGCCGAGCTGCGCCCGCGGCTCGTTGTAGTCGCTGGTCTCCGATGTTGCCATCAACAAGGCGAGTCGGAACACAAGTGTCGAACTTACTTTAGGGCTAGTTCAATCTGTGTGATTTATCCTTAAATATTTATTTATTTGTGAATGATTTACACCACTCCTAGGTATTTCATGTTATTTTACACATTTGTAATATTCGAATGCCCTACAAATATCTCTATTTGAATAAAAAAACAAATTTCTAACTCCGAAATAAATAAATGAACATATAAAATGTTACTTACATATTTTCAACTTTATATAGATTCAGGTTGAAATAATGTATCAGATACTTTGTAACTATGATTAACAAACTTAAACTTAAATTTGCTACAACAGTTTATTTTAAAAACATAGTAACAATTTTTATTATCTGTAATTTTATTATTTACTAGCGGGCCCGGTAAACCCGTGCGGTAAACTTCGCACTGCGTCTTTTTTGGGTAATCGAGTAAAAAATAGCCTATATGTTAACTCATTCGCTGACACTGAACCAGACACAAAAGAAATAATAGAATTACGTCTACAGGCGGGCAGTGTCAGCGAAAGTGTTAATCTAGGGTGTCAGCTAAGTCCATACCAAATTTCATAAAAATCTGTTCAGCCCATCTTGAGTGGATTACTAACTGGGTGAATACTAACTCGACTTTGTTTTAGTCATTTATATTAATTATAAAGCACCTTATTGTATTAAAAAGTAGTTAAAGATGTATCCTGCATCACCCTTTTCAATTTATCATCTGCTCTCCGCAAAGGTTGGTTGAGTGATTGCTTAGAAATGAGTTCGTCCATAACAAGAGCTATTATTAGGATTAAGATATCAGTGTCAGTCATCTAAAAAGGGTAGTTTCCTAGGTAAAATAATAATATATTAATTAGTCCGTCAGATAGATACTCAAAAAAATTGTACACGTATTTTTTCTTTTGTCTATTAAACAATTAATGATAAAGATAAAGCGAGTCAAAATTCGTTGAGTGGGGGCTCGTGACGTCATTGTCCGGTAAAAAAGTAGCGAACTCAGACGTCACACGGAATTTGACGGGCTGTATCTTTATAATTGTTTGTTTAATTAACAAAATAATAATACGTTTTCAGTATTTTATGATTATCTTATTTACGGACTAATTATATTTTTTTATGGAACTTGCATATTTGCAAAGTAACTTTTTTTTGTACAGACACAAATTAATCCCGCTAGCTGCACCTTATCTATTTAAATAAATAAATAATAAATATATACGGACAAATCACACAGATTGAGCTAGCCCCAAAGTAAGTTCGAGACTTGTGTTATGGGATACTAACTCAACGATACTATATTTTATAACAAATACATATATAGATACACATCCAAGACCCAGGCCAATCTGAAAAAGATCATTTTCCATCTTGACCTGGCCGGGGATCGAACCCGGTCACTCCGTGTCGCAGGCAGGCGTGTTGACCGCTGCGCCACGGAGCTAGTCTATTTCTCTATTATTTAGGTGCATTATGACGCATATTCGTCTAAAATAGATTGAACAGACAGACGGTGACTTAATTGAAACTTGACGTAACGGTAGCTAAACTATATATACGTAGATTAGTCTCCCCGCCTGAATTGTTAGTAATGGTTGGCGTGTAGGATGCTCACTCTGACAAAATGGAGATGCTAGTATTATACAGAACAAACAAGTGATTTTGAACTTCTTGGCAATATTTTAAAATTGGAATCGGAATCCCATTAAAAATAATGTATAAGAGAAAAATTGAATTTGACAAGTAAATAAATATTGAGCTGTAACATGACTAAATGGGCAGTTATTATAGTAGTCAGTTAACAAATCGGAATTTGGTTCCCGGTATGAAATCTCATTCTTAACAGTTCTTAATAAAATATATATTGGGGGTGTCGTTCTTAGTAAGGGTAGTCGCTCGCTGCACTCACTCGCTCCTGTCACCAGGAAACCTAACCTACCTTCTGTGACAAAAACGATTTTGTTACATAAAGGGATTCTTGGGGATTGGCCCTAAGTTGGGGGCTCTCACTTGCTCGCCTCCTATTCTAGTCACAAATAGACCTGACGAAAATAGTTTTGTTATGGTGGGGTCTTTGTCCCCGAAAAAGTTGTTCTAAGTTGTAAAATATAATTGTTCTTTATGGAAGCTTTGTCAGCAATTCACAGACATAATACAATAAACACAAATGAGAAACACAAAAAAGCTAAACACAAAGCTAGCAATAAAAACATAAAAATAACAAATAAAAAACAAAGGTCTAATTTGATGCTCTCAAAATGTTATATTTAAATTTAGCAAATAGCACGTAATGCATAGCTGATCTAAAAGACTGTTTTGAATTAGTTATCCATTAAAACACAAATTCGAATTGGACAAACTGAACTAAAACTGCCTGGTAACAAAGAGATCCCACACAAATAATAAAAACATTGTTACATTTTTCGTTACCCGTCCATAAGTAATAGCATATTAGGTAATCATTTATTTGGTACCATTATTTCTTTTGTCCCGCCCTTTCGCGATCGGGCCCTTGCCCTCGGCCTTAGGGCACTCGCATTATTCCTCGAGATACTTAGCGTCTAATTAAGTAAATTGTGTTTGAATTTAAAACAAAGAAGCCGCGAATCTCATTATTGTGGACTTTAAGAGCCGTTTGCGTCAGGTAAGAAAATTGAAGATAAACCCCGGCTGAATAAACATTTAGAAAGTTTAAATTGTCACGATGATAAATACGCATTTAAATGTTATTATGATAAACAAGCGGAAAATTAGTTTTTCTTAGGCTTTTGTTCTCCTGTTTCTTAGACAACATTATATCAAAATTTAAGAACCACAAGTCGTTATAAGATTTTTTTGGGTAAATATTTCTTCAAAACTAAACTTCAAGTAAACTGACATCTTCAGACTTGCTCGGAACATATATATAATTCCCGCGTAAAAAATAAACGGAGACAGTTGACTTAATACACCATTTAATATGCAAAACAATTACTTCAAGTACTCGCTTACCACTTAAATACCTGTAAGCGGTAAAGCCTCCGGTACACGCGTAGCGTAAATGATAGGGAAGATCCTATCACCGTCTTCTTAGTAGGTACCCTACCGAGTACCTACTCAGTATGCTGCTAACTGTATCAATGTAATCACCATTGGTAGAATACCAGAAATTGTTAATGTAGACTGACTAGCAATGTAGGCAAGCTACTATACCACTTGCCTTTTCTCACCACCGCGTTTACTCTACCACACACTCAACCAATATTTGATTACTCTACCCATATATATGCTTAGTAAATTAAATTATGAGTACTAGTAACGTCCATTCTAACTACAAACAATTAACGTGTAGTCATCTACTTTACCAAAACTGGTATACCAGTGGTAAAGTAGTATGCGAGTGTACACTACCATTTACTATACACATGTACCGGAGTCTAAAAACACGCCGCTAGTACGTGGAGAGTTGGCACAGCATTGCAGTTGCATCGCCTATTCAAAACTAAAGAAATCTTGTTTCTGTAACTAAAGCGTTGAAAAACAGCGTAATTTTATGGAGTCGTCCTTATTTTTTCTTTTGCCATTATAAGTGGATATGGGTTCTAGTTTCAATTTATTATCCTATTATAAGTGCTTGTATTTAGTCTATCAGAAACAAGTGAGCGTTGAAAGCTGAAATTCCTCACAATGTAAAGTGTTAAGTTTAGACAAAGTTGCAGCAACATAAACCTACCGTAAAGCCATCTTATCGTGCCGGCCAGTTTAGTTGGATATCCGTCTATATTTCTAGCTTCTAGTTAACTCACCACTTAAGACTAGTTTTTAAACTATAGTAGAATTTTCTGCGCGTAAGAAAAAGTTATGCGTCGAGTGTTCAAAACTTAAGAAAACCTGGAAGATGCAAGTTAAAGTTTCACATATAGGTTTACACAGCGTCTTTTTTACAGAGACCTCTTTAAAATTTTACTTGCTTATTACTACTATAATTTTTTGTAGAAACTCATGCTATAAAAAAAATGGATACCTTATTGAATCGAATTTTTCGATGTCACATGATGATAACCACGAAATAAATGTTAAAAAGAAACAAGAAGATAGGTAGTTACTTTATTTTTCCCGTCTTTGTTATCAAATTACGCCCACTTATCAATACGAAGTAACCCCCTGAGGATAGAGGGTATCAAATTAAGGTGTCGGAAGAGATTTTTAGACCTCAATCTCATCCCTTTACCTTTAATGTACTCTAAATCCTTTTAAGCAAATAAAAATAACTCAATCACTCTACAAATTGATCAACAAGTTTATTATTGTCGAAAACTCTTTTTTAAAAGCTTTTTTAAAGTGGAATATAAATACTTAAAATGCTCAATGAATACGTAAAAGGCATTAAGCGCTAAGCGGACTTTAAAAAATAATTAGTTGTCTGTACAGTCGGTTTAAGGGCGATAATTTTACGTGATAACGGTGGAAGAGAGATAGATGCGTCACAACCCAAACGCTTAGGCCGATCGTGCACCTTTATTGCTTTTTCCGCGCTCTCGCTTGCACACGAAGCGTGACATTTTCGTGCGTGCAGACGGGGTTCATCGATTTATAAGATGTTATCACGTCAAAAAGAAGTAAATCCTCTGTTCACATCATATTTGCTACGTAAATAAGAAGGTATAGTTTCCATTTTTATTCAACCAATTTGAATTCAAGTTCTTGATTTTAAAAAAATGTTTCGGTATACAGTGTAGCTGTTGCTTTTAAAAGGCGTCACAACACATTTCAAGGTAAGTAACTATCCCAAATATTTATTTTTACAAAAACCAAATGTGTTAGATATCAAAATAAACGTTCAGTCTTACAAATATTTCACATCAGTTGAATTTTCCATTTGAGTCGTGAGATATCTGAATACAGTGGACAGTACAAAGAGAATCGGCGCTGCAATACCGTGAATTGTTTATGCTTTATGGAATCCTCTTTGCAGTGTCTGAGTCTGACTGAGTTACTCAAAGACAAGGACGTTTCGTCTTGTACACTCAGCTTGAGTTATATACAGGAATATGTTTCTTACAAGGAACTGACAAAATATGAGATGGTGAGGTATTTTTTAATGACATAGGGCGGCAAACGAGCAAGCGGGTCACCTGAGATGGTAAGCGATTACCGCTGCCCATAGACAATTGCAACACCTGGGGAGTAACAAGAGCATTGCCGTCCTTTTACTGTCGAGAACATAGATTAAGTACATACATGACTTTCGCCTTTTTATTGACTTTATTTTTTTAAAGCTCACGAAATACAATTATCTGCGTAAAGGACCGTATCAATGAAAGGCATTCAAATAACGTGAGCGGATACTGGGACAAAATCTAGTATTAAATATGATTGCGTGTTTATTAATTTTGTCTAATTCGTAAAAGTTTTTAGCAAAACGTTAATCATAATATCAGCCGCAAGAAGTCCAGTTCTGGACTTATTCCTCCCCTAAGGACTTCTTTTACGATCGATCGGAAGCTGCCTGCATCCAGCTTCTTTCTGCGACCTTAGTCAGGTGGTCCCATCTGGTCTTTGGGTGTCCGACGCTATGCTTGCCGGTCTAAAGCATCTTTTACCTATTATTATATAATAATAGGTAGTATATAAAACTGTAAATTTTTGAAATAAGTATATACTTATTTCATAAATTCACAGTTTTATATCCGCGACTCTATAATTATATTCAGTTATTCGTCATCATATTGGAGAGACAACATTTATTTACTTCGAGCCATCGATATGAAAATAAGAATAGAAAGTTAGTAACTTTAAGGAAGAATGTGAAAAAGAAAAACTAAATTGTAAAAATTAATCTTTGTTGATTTTTGACAAAGCTTGTAGCGGATGATCTGCATGTATTCGTTTAAATGTATTGTAAGGAAGTAGAAGCTATAACAAATTATCAGAATGCAATGAATCGTAAAAAGCTGATGATAATGGTATAATAAAGTACTGATTGGAATATTTATCAATCAAAAAGCCAGATTTCGATCACTATCAAGTAATCGACATGTGTAAGAAACCGTTCATCCATAGCATCCAACAAAGCCGTGTGTTTAAGCATGCTATTATTTCGTCACCCAAACACATTAATTGGGACTGCCCGGGTCTATCTATATGTGACACAAAGTCACATATAGATAGACCCACTATCTCCCAGATAAGATGTCCCAAATACTTCCTTAATCTCGTGTCCTGTTTCCTTTGTCCCAAGATATTGAACCGATTTGATTATTGGATGTATAAAGCTGTCCCTGGGAATTGGATAGCCACTTATTCATAATCCGCTTAAGATTTTGAGGGTCAGGTCATCGTTTTCTTTATTTATGTGTTCCCTGAGGGTGATCTTTCACAAGCTTCGAGGTTTTATTATCATAAGGATTTTTACAATATCTGCAAAGGTCTGATATGATGGCTCTTCGTGTAACTCTACATTTTATTTGTCTGCAGAGGCAAACTGGAGGCAAAACGTAATTTAGTTTGTAAAAAGTATTGGTAAAATGACATGTATATATTTTTTTTATTTAGCAAATTTTTAAGGTTTGATGTAAAACTAAAATAGATTCATCATATTAGCCGCAAGAAGTCGACTGCTGTACATAGGCCTCCCCCAAGGATTTCCAAAACGACCGGTTGAAAACGGCTTGCATCCAGCGCCTTCCTGCGACCTTAGTCAAGTCATCCGACCATCTGGTCGGTGGATGTCCAACGCTGCGCTTACCGGTACGAGGTCATCCTTCGAGAACCCTTCTGAGCCACCAGCTATCAGTTTTACGCGCTATGTGCCCCGCCCACTGCCACTTCAAAGAGCTAATCCGGTGAGCTATTTCGGAAAATAGATAATAAACGACTTATTTAGCCCTCTAAAGTAAGCACTTGTAGACACTTTATGGGCCCTATCAACGTGCGCTACTGCTAAGTCCCTGAACTCTTTTATTGGCTTGAAACTATATAATTAAGTTTTATTTTAAACGGTAGTGTTACATTTTAACAGTTTTAATAGTAAAACATTTACCTGTGAAGTTGTAACTGGTGCAGTAAATATTCTACAACGTTTAACTTTTTAACACAATGTAAAGCACCTACTCGTATACCTCGCAAAAGTTTAAACACTACGTTATACTATATTCTTGACGAGAGATTTAGTGGCAGTAAAGCTTATTTTTTTTTAATTTAATACACTAACTGCAGATTACCTGCTTAAATTTTGAACATACATATATTTGCTAAGATTATAATAAAAAAATAAGACAGATTAGCCCAATAGTAAGTTGTGAAAATGTGTAGTGTAGTACTCCAGAGAACTTGTATGCAAAATTTCATGATGATCGGTTCAGTAGTCATGGCGTGAAAGCGTAACAAACAAACAAATAAACAAACAAACAATCTCACTTTCGCATTTATAATATTAGTAAGGATTACGGGTTACTCACGTACAAGGTCAGCTACAGGCCGACATGTTTACAGGACACTTACTTAACGATACTTACAACTTATACAAGATGTTTATAAAAATAAACATCCAAAACCCAGGTAAATCTGAACACTGACGTTTTCCATCATGGGCCCTGCAATTCAGAGGAGCTTGCGGAACTAATGAGTCACATAGGTCGTCAAAATATTATTTAAGTAATCGGGACATAAAAGAGCTTATATCCGGAATTCCGGAACGACACGGTTGCCACCACTAGCCCCCATTTCTAGTTTTGTAAATCCTGAAACACTTGCACTGTCCATCTAGTAAAAGATAAACGTATACAAGTAAATCATTATATATCTATAGGTGATACCATAACAGGAAAAAATAATAAATTAGGGAAATATTTGCAGAAAGAGCTTCAATTCCTGGTCGCTGTAGAATTATCACAATATCCTATTCCTTTGTTTAATTACAACTTATACAAGATGTACAACTTATACAAGATGTTTATAAAAATAAACATCCAAAACCCAGGTTAATCTGAACAATGACGTTTTCCATCATGGGCCCAGCAATTCAGAGGAGCTTGCGGAACTAATGAGTCACATAGGTCGTCAAAATATTATTTAAGTAATCGGGACATAAAAGAGCTTATATCCGGAATTCCGGACGACACAGTTGCCACCACTAGCCCCCATTTCTAGTTTTGTAAATCCTGAAACACTTGCACTGTCCATCTAGGTAGTAAAAGATAAACGTATACAAGTAACTCATTATATATATCTAGGTGATACCATGACAGAAAAAAATAATAAATTAGGGAAATATTTGCAGAAAGAGCTTCAATTCCTAGTCGCTTTAGAATTATCACAATATCCTATTCCTTTGTTTAATTACAGCACTACTATGACTATGAGTAAAACAGAGATTTTATGAAAAAATGTTTTTTGAAAAAACTATTATTATTATTCATAGGGATTTTCTAAGGCAATATCATTTAGTTAAAGTTAAGCAATTTGGTAAACACATGGGACCTAGCTTTAACGCTAAGTCGCCCCAATGATTTATAGAGGTCGTCCTCCAAACAACATGATAATATTATAGGGACAAGTTGTAGACGAAGCAGATTATGTAGGCATAATGACGTCATAAACAAACAAATTTGTTAGTATGATGAGGAGTTTGAGGGACACCTTGTATCTTACTAGTTTGTATGAGTAATTCTTTACATAAACGTGATAAGGAAGTAGCTAGGCAGTTGAAATATCTACACTAAGACTTTTCGTTACAGAGAATAATTAGTAAAATAAAAAGTTCACTTTGATGGTGAAGAGTATTAACTTTACTCACTTATTAATTATGAATCTGTATTATGAAAGTAATGATAAATAATCACCTCAATTGTCTCTTCTAGTTTTTTTACATTAACAAAATCTGGCAAGAAGTTTAATGACGCTCTCTTCGTTTAAACATTAAAATTGAACACATAAAATCCGACTGCTACATGAAATACATATAATGAGCAAAATTTGCAATTGCAAAAGACACCAAAAATATGCATTATTATTTTTTTTGTTCGAATTGATCGAAATTAAGAGTCGGTATTGATTAAGTATCCATTTGCTACATAGTTTAAATTTCTCTTTAAAAGATTGAAACTTCATATTCTCACTTTCTCCGTTGATTCTCACTCTACATTCTAGAACAACATAACTGTGGTTAGATTACCAATATACCCATAAATACTGTTTCAAAAACGGCGAAAGCTCCTTTCGAGATTTATAATGCAATACATTCAGTTGAGAGAAACAGACGGAATATAAAAAACTAATAATCAAAGTAGCATTTCCTAATAACAAAAAAACAAAAGCCGTAAAACATAAAACGCTGTTCCATTCGTTTCTAGAACTACGTAAGGGCGCCGCAAGACAAAGTGCATAATTTTATTTTAGTTCGCTAATTTAAAAGAAGACTTTTCTCGTATCTTTTGCTCATTCGGCTTATTTTGTTTAATTCTATTTTTATAAGTGAAAGACATTATGCTCTTTCATTTTTCACTACTGATTTAAACACGTCGATATTATATTGCCTTTATAAACTCAAGATATTTTTAATACAGTAAATACGGAAATGTCGTCCGCGATTGAATTAATTAAATCCAGCTTATAGCTGCAGGAAATTCAGGATTATGTTTAACAAGAAGAAGTTCGTAAGAAAATAAATTACGACGTCTGCTCCATTCGCTTCTGTTTGTTATGGTCACTTCACTTATTTAAAAGAAGACTTGAGATATCGATTATATCTTTGTTCTTTCTAGAAGTGTTGTCACGCCATAAAAATTCACAGTAGGAATATTTTTGATACTCTATTTGATTATATTAAGTAACTAGTCGAAAATCAGTACACACTTACATTAGCCGGACACTTAATTATTATTTATTTTACTAAAACTTAACTTACACTAAAAGATTACTGTATGTCACTCACTAATACACGTATTTCTAGTTTTATTTGAAAGTTGAGATAGTAGAAAAGAAAAGTGTGTTTGTTCGTTGGTTTGTTATGAACCACTTTCAATTAAATAGATTTTACTATTTCGTGTTTATTTAAAAAAGGTTAAGAAATAATCAAATCGTAATATTAACTTTTATTAAAAAAATTAAATGTGTAACGCGGGGGGGGTTCCATCCGTACTCCACATTTTTGCAAGGCGGTTAATGACGCCGTGTATGTGTCTCTCCCGTTCTCGCCGCATAGCGTTGTCTCGCTCTCGCTCGACTGCAGCGCCTGCGATCGTTTACAAACCTCAGTCGGCACGGCGCAGCCTGAGTGACGGGAGGTTGCGTCCGTGTGTATATGTAAAATTTCTCGGGAAATAAATTCGTATCGTGTGTACCCCTGAGTAGTTTTACTCCACTCCTGGCGCTACCCGTTATAAATGTCCGTTTTGATCAAAAGTGTCGTAATATTTCTATTTTTTTTTTCTAAGTTTTTGAAAATGTTATATGGCGTAAATCAAGCTCACTGTCGTCTATAAATACCTACATGCAAAATTTAACTTTAGTTCAATTTATCAAACCCGAAATGACTACTTATACAAAAAAAAAAAAACAATTTACTCGAAATCCTGGCCTGCGCCCGCAGCTTCACTAGCGTTAATGTCGATCTCAGGAATAATATTTTGCGAGATGAAAAGTATCGTATGACCTTCTCGTTACTGCTGAGTATATGTATTTAATAAAGTTCACGGTGATTGGCTTAGTGATTAAATCGAGAAAGCGTAATAAATAAACAAACCAACTAACTGTACCATTTATAATATCATAGTGAGAATTATACATATTAAATATTATTATAAATTTACGACTGAATATAACTTTACGATTACACGCACGTGACACGCACACTCGACCAAGTACACAGAAGCAATGTTGATTCCACAAAGGTTTGATAAATCTGCAAGAAATTAGAAATGTGTAAAAGAAAATAAAACTAGGTTGTTCTCAACTCTAATAACAACTTTAATTAATTTTACACTAGACAGTAAACAGCAGAAGATAAGTCACTAATTTAAATCAAATTGTTACCCACAATTTACCAACTAGAGCCATACGGTACAAATCTTCATAAACTTCTTTGCCAGAATAGTTGCTCTTTAAATAGCTTTTCTTAAACTTTCCAACTTTAGTCGCGGATATTCTATTAATCCTTATGCGCAAAACTCTTGAATTCGACAACGCCAAGAGCTTATTCTCGAAACTTAAAACTTTACAACCATAAAATGGTGGCGTGGGCAAATTTATGAAGTTCGCGTCGAGGCCAGGCTGAAACTCTGTAGAAAATTGTACTCAGCATACCAATAGATTATGGCAGGTTGAAGTATTCCTATAGACGATAATTTCAAATAAACTTACATTAAAACAGCAACGGCAACGAAGACGGAAATGTGCCATTCGATTCAGTCTGACGTAATATTTATTTAACTCTTCCATAACCTGGTTGAAAGTGGTTTTGCCAGATAATGTGACCCAGACATACGTTGCAACTTGCAAAATCATATGCCTGCTCACTAAGTCAATCGATTGATGCTAAAATTGATTAAGAGTATATAAATATCAGGGTAAGGGCTCTTACCCTCAACTGCCAGTCTGGTGGTTGCGGCACGCGCACCCGGCCTCCCGAGCCAATATCTACATTTTCCCAAATCCAACAAATTCCTATCACAGCTTAAAAATACTTTCGATGGGCAGCAGCGTCGGATGCATAAGAAGCCCTCGAAACTGCGCTCACCAACTCGCCTGCCAAGCGTGGTGAGTATAGCGATATTCTTCCATGGAGCGAGAAATTCTTGGGGTAGGCCTTTATCAAGCAGTGGATATTTAAATATCACTCTCAAGTTAATAGGAGCAGTTTGAAACGTTCTGATTTCAGACCTTTTCTTCCATTAATGTAATTGTCTGGAACTTTTCAGTCCATTGCTTAGACTTACTTGGAAAAATCATTTTTCTTTGTTAGATACGTCACTTACAAGAGAGCACTATAAATATTTGTTTGCGAGTGATATATTTTTTAATTGTAAACCAATTCACCAACGCTTTAAAAGGGATTGTAAATAACGTGATAATATCTCATTAACACTAATTATCGGAATATTTACAGTATGTTATAATTGGTATTTCAATAATGAGATGGGAAGCGAAATCGTTTTTAATTATTTTCCGACCAACCTCCATTATAATAGGCGATTTAATTGGTACTTTGAGCTAATAATATGGCCCCATGTGATAAAGTGACTGCTTATACTTAATTAGGAAATGCATTTTGTATTCGAGGAAAAAATATTTAAGTAGGAATCACACCACCGACAAGAGTCAGACTCTATTTAAGAGTCTGACTCTTGTCGGTGGTGTGATTAAGGTATGAAAAGTCGGGAATGCATAAAATTCTTTCTCCTACATCCCACTTTAGTGGGGTTGAAGTAAGCCAACATATAACACTCTCTTTATTTGCTTTATCGTTTTTAAAAAGAAATAGTAATATTTAACTCCTAAATGCCGAAACAGATTCGGATATATGTGGTATTATTTGAATCCTTACATCATGGCGAGTAATCAAAGAGAGAAACTGGTTATATATATATATTTTTTTTTTGGACAAACATTATTACTATAATATGTAGGATTATTTTGAAAACCAGCTTAATTGTTCAATTATGTAAACATTGGCGATTTACAGTTAACACAATCAGTTCTGCATGCAATGCTACTTTTACACCTTAAGGTTTCATCACACTTATCAATTTAGGGAAGGAAAGGGATCGAAACGGTATCGCCTTTCACCGTGCCGTCCACCAGGCGTCAACCTGACGTAGACACGTAACCAAATCAGCTTCAGCACCTCGACTCGGCTACGGCTAGGCGACGCGACGCTTACCGCTCGCCAAACGCTCTGCCGGCCTATTTGCTAACTCAGTGACCAACGTTTTGATAGTCACTTCAAAATACATTGAGGGTTTCCTATGATTGACTATTTTTATTAAAGATATATAAAACGTAATGTACTTTGAAATGACTATCAAAACGTTGTACACTGAGTTAGCAAATAGGCCGGCTGGTCTGGAGTGCTATTTTTGGAATGATGCAGATCGTAAACGAGCGATTTTTCCATACAAAAATCGCTCGAAGACGAGTGTCACCCTTTAAAAAATAGTACCCCTGGCTGACACCAGATCATTTTGAATCCAAACGTGAAGTGTTGCGCACTGTAATGCCCCGGTTAACAACACGTTAGTCGGCAAACATAGCCATTACACTTGATGAATAATAAAGAAAATAGAAAGAAACATAGAAGAACATGTTGGGTACACAATATGTACCCAACGAAAGCTTACGGAGAGACGTAAGCCGCCAGCCGCAAAATGGTTCGTGAGTCGGTCCCGGGGCGAGGCGCTTACAATACGAATCCGAATAGTGTGCGTTGCATTAGGGACTTTCATACAAAGAATACTGAACTGCTTGAGTTTACGTTTACGTTCCATTTACGAGTTGATAAGTGTGCGACCTTTATTTTAGACTTTGCTTAAATTCAACTGCGTAGTGTAGCTCCCCTCTATCTAGCTGAATCTTAATGTTCCGATTTATTGGCATATCAAACTTGACATACACACGAGAGAAAGAGGCATTTTCTTAACATTGATCATTTGTTAAAGGCTCGTAATAAAAAAAATAAGATTAAACTTAATTACATCAAACGTCTCACATGTAGGATCTATATCCCCTTGCAAGCCTCAAAGGACCGGTCTTTTGCCCGCGATTATGTCGGTGTAGAGATAACATAATAATAATCACTTGAGGTAATCTCCTTTAAGCGCATATTTTTAAGGCGTAAAAATTCTTTAATATATGTAGTTATTGTTAGGCCGAAAGTTTATATGTCCGAATTTACAATGGCGTACTATTAAGATGGTAGAATTTCCTTTCCTATGATTTCAAATTTTAAATTACAAATTTGAAATTTATGCTTAATATGATTCCGACTTACAAAATTATGTGTTTTAAATGAAATTAATGTGTACAATGATTTTGATTATTTTCTGCAAAGTGAAGCTTATGCTATCCACTGTTATGTATGATTAATAAAATTATGACTAAAAGTTCTGCTATAAAAAAAGGTAGATCCGTCCCTAAGTACTTACCAACCCACAATACCTGCAGCCAATTATGTAACCAATCAATGTTATTACCTGAAAGAATGAACAAAGTTATTTAAATAAATAGTAGTATAATCGAGATTAATTGATATAGGGGAAATGGGAATCCTGATTTGTTGGGCCGGATTTGCGGTCTCCGACTCTGGAGGGTTCACATTAGAAAGGAATCCGAGTTTGTTGAAATAGCATCCAATTAAGCACATACATTCATTATTTTATATGCTTCGTTTCAGATTCTTTATAATCTACAATATGTAAAGAAAATTCTATCCGATCCTCGAAGAGGTGATTTAGTCCGTCGATATGAACAACTTTTCCTATGGGATCAAAGCTGGAAACTAAAAAAATAAATTACATTTTCTAACAAAAAATTTTGGCCGCCGGTAAAGGCCCTTTTTTCGGCGGTAGAAGTGAAAAAGAACACACATACCTCTGCACAATTAAATTTATTTTAAATTAAAATATAATACTTACAGTACTTTTAACACTTTCACTAGTACATTTAAGAAGCAGTTAAACTCTGTGCCTATTATCCCTTCTGTATTTATGTGATAAGTGGTGTTTTCACTTTTGTCCTGCCTGCCACACTACACTCATTCACAAGATTTGTCACAAACACAACAAAATATCCATAATGGCAAACATTGAAGATGTGCTCTCAGGACAGCGAGCCTTGATGTCTCTGCTACGCAACAAGATGGAAGACTTCGAGTCACAGCTGAAGGCATCTACATCGGCAGATCCAGGAAGCCACACAGTACAGAGCCTCGCTGAAGAGTATCTAGTTTTCAAAAAACAGGTGTCAGATATGGTGTCTGCCCTATTTAAACAAATTGTGTCACTCTCCACCTCTGTAGACCACATAGAGACTCTGCATCGAAAGAAGAATCTTGTCCTTAGTGGTGTATCGGAGGATGTCAAGAGCGGACTCACTCTGTATGTAGCCAAACTCCTCCAGGACACTTTAGGGCTCAGTGACATTACACCGGAGAAGTTAACCGTATGCCATCGCATTGGCAAGAGTCTTGAAGGGAAGTGCAGGCCGGTGCTATTAAGATTTTTGAATCTTGCGGACAGAGCTGCCGTGTGGAGAAAGAAGACAGCGTTCAAGGGGACTCCATTCAGCGTCGCCGAGTTCCTCACACGGCATCGACAAGATTTGTTCGTATTGGCACGGAAGAGGTTTGGCATGAAACGATGCTGGACCAACAACGGCGTTTTATTCCTGAAGCTGCGCGATGGTTCGTTGCGGCGCCTCTTTACAGAGGCTGATCTGAGCAGCCTGCCACAAACGGAGCTGGAGGAGCCCCCGGCGAGTTCCAGCACCACCGCAGCGGCGACTACATCGGCGTCCCCCGAACAGCGCGGTAAACCCAAACGGGCGGCTAGGTCGAGAAAATAATGTTTTCGACTACTGATTCGTCATGGTATGGTCGCTATTACTAATTCTTTAGTGGTTCGAATTAGAATTATGTAATCATTAGCTTTATAACTTGACTAGAAGGTGGATGACAAATTGTTTGTTATCAATTTATAACAATTTAGTTTTATATTATAACCCTAGTTCATATTTGTCACTGTCATCAAAAGAGAATGAAGATATAATCACCTGTCATCCTTCCGTCAAAATCAATCGTTTTGTTTTATCATACGGCCGGCCACTTAAAGAATGCGTTTTGTTTAGATTAATTTTTCTCTGGCAACCGGCAGGACTTGCAATAATTTTTTATTTTATTTTATTTTATTTAGTTAGATTGTTATTATTATTTATTATGTCTGATGATGAATCTTTTCACACTTGTGATTCTAGTTTTTCCTCAAGTGACAGTGATACATTACTGACTTTTCTCGAAAATGCTATGGCTGCTACATCTAATTTCTTTAACGTATGCCACTTGAATGCTCAAAGCATTCCGGCTCACCACACGGATTTGCTCGACACATTTTCTTCTAATTTATTTGACGCGATACTAGTTTCCGAGAGCTGGCTTAAACCATCTATATCCTCTACATTTGTAGCTTTACCTGGGTATGTCTTAATTCGAAACGATCGCGAGGAAATGGTTGGTGGTGGTGTTGCAATTTATTTGCGCAGTCACCTCCCATATAAAATAATAATGTCTTCCTCTCCGGTGTGTTCAAGTGCAGCTCAATTTATATTTCTTGAAGTTTCTGTCAACGGCGCTAAGGTCCTTCTCGGAGTCGTCTATTGTCCTCCTGACTATGATTATTTTACTCAAATTGAGTCTGTTTTTGATACTCTCTGTTCGGACTACACACATCATATAATTTTGGGTGATTTCAACACTGATCTAATTTTTTGCGATAAACCGCGTTCTCTAAAACTTCTAAATATACTCAAGTCGGTGGATCTCTCTTACTTGCCTTTAGGGCCTACTCATTTGAACCTTCACACTCACGACACATTGCTAGACTTGATCTTGACATCCGCCCCAGATCTTGTTTTTAAGCATGGCCAAGTACCTGCACCCGCTTTTTCAAAACATGACCTTCTTTTTCTTTCATATAAGTCGAAACCTCCTAAGGCCAAGCCCTCTATTGTATGGATGCGTAACATGGCAAATATAGATCGTGAAAAGTTGTTGAGTGATGCAGCTAATTTGGATTTTTCTGATACAATCGAAGCAACAACTATCGATGACAAGGTAGCTAAATTGAATTTTAAAATAATTGCCCTCTACGATATTCACGCTCCTTTTAAGGCTATTAAAATCAAACGCCCGCCTTCTCCGTGGATTACACGGGGCATTCGCATCGCCATGTCGCGGAGGGATCGAGCGTTTCGCTCTTTTAAGCGAGACAGAACTGATGGGAACTGGGCAGCATACAAGGTCGCGCGCAATCGCTGTAATGGTATGGTTAGAGCAGCCAAACGGAAATATTTCTGTGATAGTCTTACCGAATCTTCTTCGGCCGAAATTTGGAAGTTTCTCCGTTCACAAGGTCTGGCAAAAAATAAAAATACTACATCTTCAACTTTAAAATTTTCTCTAAAGGATTTTAATAATCATTTTTCTCCTACTTGTTCTCTTGACCCCACTGTAAAATTGACAACCATTTCTAAAATTGCTTCTATGGCCAAACCTCACATTGACTCCTTTTGCTTTTCTCCAACAACTGAGGATGAGATTTGTAAGATTATTCTGTCCATTAAGTCTAAAGCGCTAGGGTGCGATGATGTGAGTCGCCAAATGGTTACTTACATACTTCATATTATTCTTCCAACTTTAACTCATATAATTAATTTTTCATTGACTACTGAAACATTTCCTTCGTTATGGCGAAAAGCTTTCATCATTCCCCTCCCTAAAACTTCCTCCCCGCAATCTTTGAATAATTTCAGACCAATATCTATACTGCCCTTCCTATCTAAAATTCTTGAAGCTGTAGTACATGCTCAGGTGTCTGATTTTATCTTCTCTAACTCTCTTCTTACTCCCTTTCAGTCTGGATTTCGCCAGGGGCACAGTACAGCTACCGCGCTTCTTAAAGTTACCGAGGATATTCGTTTGGGCATGGAGAAGACGTTGGTCACCACTCTTGTTTTAATTGACTTTTCTAACGCTTTCAATATGGTTGATCACGATATTCTCCTTGCCATCCTTCAACATCTGCAATTCTCGCCCTCAGTAGTTGATTGGTTTTCTGCATATCTCCGCGACCGGCAGCAAGCTGTTCGTATGGACCGCGAACTTTCGTGGTGGAAATCTCTTTCTACGGGAGTACCTCAGGGTGGAATCTTGTCACCCTTACTTTTTTCACTTTTCATAAATCTTCTCTCATCTTCAATTGGTTGCTCTTTTCATTTCTATGCAGACGATCTGCAAATTTATGCGCAGTCGCCGGTGGAGGATATTAATTCGAGCGTTGCTACTGTCAACTCTGCCTTAGCATCGATACTGTCCTGGTCCAATGAATTCGGTATAAAGGTTAACCCTTCTAAGTGCCAGGCTATAATTGTAGGTAGCACTAGGCAAATTAGTCAAATAGATTTTAGCACTGTCTTGCCTGTGACGTTTGACAACAATGCCATCCCTTTTTGCAAATCAGTTAAAGATCTCGGCTTGTACATTGACTCCACACTTAGCTGGATCACTCATATAGCAGAAATTAGTCGCTCTGTTACTGCCACACTCCAACAACTCAACCGTCTTAGGAACTTCCTTCCTTTGAAAACGAAGATCTTTCTTGTAAAAACTTTAATCTTTCCGATTATCGACTATGCTGATGTGTGTTGTCCTGATCTCAATGGAGATCTTCTCAATAAGCTTGATCGACTTATTAATAATTGTATACGCTTTATTTTCTGTTTAAAAAAATACGATCACATTTCTTCATATCGTTCTGAGCTTAAATGGCTTCCCATCCGTCAACATAGACAGCTTCGATTACTTTGCACTCTCTTTTCCATTCTAAATAACTCTCATTCTCCTGATTACTTAAAATGTAAATTCAAGTTTCTGTCTGACACGCATGATCGGCAGCTTCGTTCTACTAATACTCGTCTACTCTTTACTCCCCTCTTTCGGACTTATTTTATGTCAAATTCTTTCAGTCTCCATGCTTCACGACTCTGGAATGCTTTGCCCGTTGACATAAAAGCAATTTCTACTAGATTTACATTCAAAAGAAAAGTTCACTGTCATTTATTTAACTTACTATCTTCTTAAAGTTCATCTGACTTTCTCTCTGTATTCATCATCAATATGTATTTATATATGTATATTTAAGTATATATTTTTATGTAGATAGTATATGTATGTATTAGTTTATATCGTATAAGTTTATATTCGAACATATTTAAATTGTTTACTTTTTTGCGCCGTACAAATTTCTCGGTTTATCCCTAAGGTTGACTGGGAGAGAATGCTCATAGCATTAAGTCCGCCAATTGCAAAAAAGTGTTTTGCTTTGGTACAATAAAGTTTTAATAAATAAATAAATAAATAAAGGGATCATAAAATAAATTTGATTTCCCAGCGTTGGTCCCATAGGGAAAGTTGTTCATATCGACTGGATACACCCCTTCTAAGGATAGGGCAGGTTTTTTAAAGTACATATTGTATAACACGTGTAAAATTTCTTGAAGGAGCGAGTCAGTCCGTTAATATAAACGTTTTTTCCTATGAATTAAATATGGCAATTAAAGATGGGAAGGTAAAAAAAAAGTTTCCAGCAATGGTCGCATGGGAGAAGTTGGTCATATTGACGAACTGAATTGTGTCTTCGAGAATAGTCGAGGGTAAAAGACACGCAGTATTAATAAGTTTAAAGCACATAAGTCACTGACTCTCTAGTCGGTGACTGAACTCATCCTTACTAATATTATAAATGTGAAAGTGAGTTTGTTTGTTTATTTGTTTGTTTGTAACGCTTTCACGCCGTAACTACTGAACCGATCATCATGAAATGTTTGCATACAAGTTCTCTGGAGTGCAGAGAAGGACATAGGCTACCTTTTATCCCGGGAAAAAGTACTATTCCCGAGGGATCGACATTGACGCGGGCGGAGCCGCGGGCGAAAGCTAGTTAAATTATATATTCCAGATCTCTTACATTTATATAAAAGTAGACATAATAATATACCGTTACCAAAAATCTGAATAAATACAAATGTATTGAGGTGAAAAGTGAATGTCTATCATTTACGGGTCAAAGCTTCAATAAAGATATAGAGGGATTGCAAAAAAGTTAGTGACGCGTCGTAATATTATAGTTTTGCCGATTTCGTAAAAGGCAAAAAGGTTTGTAATTTCACTTTGACTACGCACGATTTCATGCTAATGTACATTTTCTGCAACATTTAATAGTTTGATGCAATACTTATAAGGGGTCAATATTGGCATTTTTCATAAACTCTAAAACTTTAATGATTTCTGTCTGGATATTTTCGGGGATGAAAATCGATCTAGCAAGCCTTCTAATAAATGGAATCTTTCTTCGGAAAACTTTACCTTGTATCAATTTGACGTGAGGAACGACGTATTGGACATTTTTTTGCCAAGTAATTTGTCGAATCGGACAATTTTGTTATGTCCGATACCATTCTAGTTAGTCATTTTGAAATCTAGACAAAAGTAGCAAAAAGTTAAAAAATTATTAACATTTAAATTGCTTGAGTTTTGTTGCAAAGAGTTTTGTTCAACATCTTCAGAATAAAAAAATAAAAATGTTTTATTGCAATACCTACTAAAATACTTTTTGAGTATAATTCATATAAACTTATAATTCTAAACGTAAAATCAATTTTTAAATTGAACTGAAGGCAAATATATATAGATAAACATCCAGAACCCGGATTAATCTGAAGAATACCTTTCAATCATAAGCACTTGCAGTACCACTGAGCCATAGAATTCATCAATAAAAACTAATTCAATAAACACCGCCGATTAACTAGTGTCTAGTCTCAATGTACGTACACTCAGTTAATTCCCAAACGAAATGAGCTGAATTTAAGGTAGACAATGTTAAATCGACTCGATTTTATTCCTAAAGGATTGCGACCGGGAAATAGAATTGACTTTGCTTTTCCGCTAACAATGGGTTAAACTGTAGTGCCTTGAAAGAATAATTACACTTTTGGGAAGATAGAAGGAATATGTAGGTAGGACTTTTACACTTTAAACATAATATATTGAAGTAGTTCAAACTGTTTATTATGTAATTTCTACATAACAAAATCCACGTTTAGAACTCTTCTTACACCTGCATAAAATTGTAGTAAAGAGTAATATTTATGTACTCTGATATTATATATATTCAGATACCGATACATCTGAGTAATTCATACACCTTTATCTTGAATATTCACTTAAACTAAAAATAATATTACTTAAAACGAAAATATATATTTAGAAAAATTTAATGAAGACTTACTGAATATACATTTTCATGTTAATATTATTTTTAGTTTAAGAGAAAATTCAAGCTATAGGTAGAGGGTCTGCAGACTACCTCTTCTCTAATAGCAATGATTGATGGTTTTCAGAAATGCTGAAGTAAAGAACGAAAAGCTGCTCTCATTGGATAATATTTGACAAGCAGTGACAACTGTTGGCAAATAACAGCTTACACCCGCAGACCCGACGCATCAGTGCTGTCGCTGCTAATTTCTTGACTAGCTCCGTGGCGCAGCGGTCAACACGCCAGCCTGCGACACGGAGTGACCGGGTTCGATCCCCGGCCAGGTCAAGATGGAAAATGATCTTTTTCAGACTGGCCTGGGTCTTGGATGTTTATCTATATATGTATTTGTTATAAAATATAGTATCGTTGAGTTAGTATCCCATAACACAAGTCTCGAACCTACTTCGGGGCTAGCTCAATCTGTGTGATTTGTCCGTATATATTTATTTATTTATTTTATTTAAAACCTTCATTCAATAATAATTAAGCATAATATTTAATAATAAAAAAATCTTCAACCCAACTTAATTAATCTTCTGAACCGATTGCGATGAAATTTTAATAGAACCAATATGAAAGCATACCCTTTAAAAAAAGAGAATTTTTAAAATTGGTTCATAGTGGATAGAGTTTTGAGGTAATAAATGTTCAAAAAACATACATAAGAGACATAAAAAGTAATTTACAATAATGTTATAAATTACTTTTTAAGTTTTCGACACAATGTATCTTGTTATGGAATAAATAAATAAATACAACCGAAATGATAACTTCCTCTTTTTTTGAAGTCGGTTACAATACAAAATAGCTAAGCTTTGCAAGTTTTGTATTTTTGAGTATATGTGAGTTGGCTCGTGATGCCTCAGAAGGTGACAGTTGAAAATTAGTGCTGGATAAGGGTAAGCCTAGTCTAGCGTAACGCTGAGTTGTCACCTTTTGTAACACTGGCACCGATCTTTTAAATGTATTTTTATACATATCTATAAATTAACTTTATATTGTGGTGTGTGGGTCTAAGTGTTACACTTAATGTATTCTATTGTATTCTAAGCGAGTTTCTTGTGATCATATCAATAAAAAAATTAAATTAAAAGATACCCAGGTAGTAAAAAAATGAAGAATTTTAAGAATAAAATGTTAACGAGCTCTCACCGGACTGGGAAAGTCAGTACACAGGGCATGTAAACGTATTTATAATTACATTAAGATTTCCTTTGCCTTTTCGTTTGACTTGCTTTTACTTTGAAGACTGCGTAAGTGCCTCGTTTGGAGAGTCAGTCCAAAATAAGCCCAAGGTTTGTCGTAGTCCATTTTAATTATTCTCGGAGACTTGCGAAATTCTTCAAATATTATTTTCAGGACGCCCCTTTCAGATTCATCTCCTTACTTTAGTATAACATTAAAATTTAAGGATATGATGTAATTTGGTGTAAGTGCGCCTTAGAAATGAATGTCTAACATTTTCATGTTCAAGTTTAATAAGTAGGTACATGTCTATTTGTGTCATACTATACCAGATTGACGATATTATGTTTTTATTAGATTTTTACGGATATTTTAAACCCCACAAAAAGAGGGGTGTTATAACTTGTTGTGCGTGTGTGTGTGTGTATGTGAGGGTGTAGACACACCCTCACATACACATCTGTGTCACTATTGCAACTAGTTTGGGTACGTTTTTTTTAGCAGGTTTTCTGCACGTGGTTCTTACAAATTTTATTTAAATTCAGAAACATTTTAATCTTTAAGATGCAGACGTGTTAAGCATATTTGTATCATACTTTACCAGATTGACAATATTTTGTGTTTAGATTTCAACGGATAATTTTTACACCCGCAAAAAGAGGGGTGTTATAACTTTAACCGCTATGTGTGTGTATGTCGTAAACGTGTGAACTAATTAATAATGGGTGCCTTTTTTTAGGGAGAGCAGGTTATCTAGCGTTAGTTCTCAGAAATTTTATTAAAATCGGTAAAGCCGTTTACAAGATATTAAATTTATTAACTTTATGTACCTAGTATATATTTTAAGTTATCCTATTGACTCAGACTGCAATGCATAAATCGGATAGACACGAGGATTTCAACAAATCTGGCCTGTGCATCACAGGGAAAGTTTTTATTGGCGGCGGATCCCTACGACCGGAAATAGCTTTCACTTTATTGCTATTGATAGCTATTTTATGCACATCACTATATTTCTTTTTGATACGGAAGGGAAGATTCTGTCCGAGATAACAACTCAAATCAATGAATAATGGAATATGTGTTACTTCCGAAAGAAAATAAATATGAAATGATATTTTATTCTAGGAATTAATTATTATTTACTAGCGACCCGGACCCCGGCTTCGCACAAGTGCAATGTACATATAAAACTTCTTATAGAATCACTCTATTTATTTAAAAAACAAAAACACGACAACAACGCATCAAAATCTGTTGCGTAGTTTTAAAGATCTAAGCATACATAGGGATAGAGGCAAGCGACTTTGTTTTATACTATGTAGTGATTTGCTCTATACATGGTGAAATTCTGATCGTTTTGGACCCTCAAAGGGGTGACTCAGACTATCAATATGAACAACTTTTTCTATGGGACAAACGCTGGGAACTCAAAAAAAATCGTTATTTCCAGACAAAATAGTTCCGCCGCCCGGCCAGTTTGTATGGGAATGTCGATTTTTTTTTTATATATTTGTGCGTGTTAAACTCATTTTTAATACGCTTTGAAACGGGGAGTTTCCATTTATTGTGAAAATAACAACTTGCACGAGACAGAGTAATATCACAGGTAATATATCTGATGTCAAAATGTCATGGTTGTCTACACTGAGCCATAACTCTCCCGCGTAATACATGTGTGGGGAGAATGCTGAAAGATTCCGAAATGTTTGCGGCTAAAATGTTGATAATTCTTTTTTTGCGTGTCCTATTGATCAACTGCGGTTTTAGATTTGAAGGTCTTAGATTTCATCTATTTTATTAAAGCAGGTATATAATTTTATGGATTTTTAAAACGACCTTTTTAAACTACAATCTACAGGAGGCCTAGAAAGTGGTAAAAGCATTGTCTGGAGGAGGACCTGAAGAGACTAGGCAAGAAAATATTTTGGAGACGGACGGAGCGGATTTGAAAGAAGATATTAGAAGGCAAAGACCCATAAACGGTTGTAGCAGGAAGGAAGTATCAGGAAGAAAATATCTAAAGCGGTGCAGGATGTTAAAATTCTCTGGTTTATACTTAATTAACTTAGTATCATTTAACATACTATTTTATGCTTCCTATCTACGGGAGTGGGTGGATAGTTTATTGTCTTATAGTCCACGTTATCTGCGCAGTTTCCAAGTGGCGTCCGCTATTGTGACAGGATATTAAGAATTCTAGCTGTAATTCCTAAAATTTACAATTTTTAGGGTTCCGTACCTCAAAAGGAACAAACGGAACCCATAAAAGATCATTTTGTTGTCCATCTGTCAGTCTGTCGGTCTGTCAAGAACCTTTATCTCAGGAACGCGTGGTGGTATCAAGCTGAAATTCTTATCAAATAATTAGATCTACTGTAGCCGTGTGGTATCCGGCAGAGTAGAATAGGACCACTCCAAGTCTTCCCGTGGATGTCGTAGAAGGCGACTTACGAAATACAAGCTAAACAAAGCTTATAAACATCTAAGACACCTCTCCAACACGTCTGGCCAGCGTGGAGAGTGTAGGCCAAGTCCTCTGGCTGCTCTGGTCAAGTATGGCCCTAGTAGTACAAAGAGGGTCGTGCTCCTGTAGTGGAGACTAAAAAGGACCTGATGATGATGATGATGAGATCTACTGTCCATTAGAGCTGTAAAAAATTAAACTTCTAAGCTAACGCAATTAAAAGGTACCTACAGATGTTTTCGACATTCTCAAGATAATCAAAATCTACAGGGTACTTTTCGTAAACTGAGAATCTTGAAATTTGGAATACGAAGCAACATCTTAACTATTTAAACATTAAACATACTAAGCACAGATAAAGAAATAAATGCAAAAAGCATAAATTTTTTGTTACATTATAATAAAAAATAATTTAATAATTTTTAACTATAATAATGATAATGGTACGAAACCCTTCGTGCGCGAATCCGACTCGCACTTGGCCGTTTTTTCTACTGCCGTGCGCTAATAATGTTTCATAATATGTATGGTGGTATTTGTTTCATAGGGTTAAACACCACTTGCTATTTTACAAATTCCTATCGCTTTACTTTTAATAATTCAAAATGTTATCATGAATGAAAAATGTAATAGATAACCAAGATCGTTCATTAAGATCATATCGCATATACTTAGGTATTGGAAGAATTATAATGAAGCAATATCTTAACAATCATCACGAAATCACTTCAGACGCAATCAGTGTCAATTTTATTGTAACTAGAGATGGGCAATCCACCCACCCGGGTTTAAACCCAGTTGGGTAAAAACCGGGTGTTTTGGGTGTTTTGGGTTTAAACCCAATAAGCACCCAATTTTTTGGGTTTTTACGATTTTTTACTTTAATTATGCTACTTCTTGACCTGACTAAGCTGGTGCAGTGGACTACAGTTCCAACCCTTCAGATCCAATTGGTCAACTTCCCTCCCATACTTACGTTTTTGTTTTATGCCCTCATCAAATAATATTTTTTTGCGATAGAGCGAGGCGACATGACCAGAGGATAAAATAAACGGGTATTTTGGATTGTTAGTAGCTCAATAATTTAAATATTGTCGCGAAGCTCCCAGAATGGAATACATACATACATACATATTATCACGCCTCTTTCCCATGGGGGTAGGCAGAGACTATAGATCTCCACTTGCTACGATCCTTACAAATCTCTTTTGCTTCATCTACATCCATCACTCTTTTCAGGCATGCTCGCCGGTTTCGGGTACTCCTTATTTCTCCTTTTGCAAGAACCTTTGCAATTTGGTCACGATACGTTCGTCGAGGCCGGCCCTGACCGACTGTCCCAACCACATGTGCCGTATATATACCTTTCGTAAGTCTCTTTTCATCCATCCTCTCTACATGTCCAAACCATCTCAACATTCCTTTCTCAATTTTTGACACTATATCGTCTTTCACTCCACACCGATCCCTTATTACATCATTTCGTAAACGATCTTTCATATTTACTCCACATATACTTCTTAACGCTCGCATTTCAACTGCATTTATTCTGCTTTCATTCTTTTTCTGCCATACCCAACTTTCACTACCATACATCAGAGTTGGCAGCAACACTCCATCATGGACAGCCAGACGCGCCTTCTCGGACACTTTTCTGCTATTCATAAAGGAATGTAGTGCCCCATTCACTCGATTACCTGCAGCCACCCTGTTCTCAATATCACTTTCGTGTCTTCCATCTCTCGTAAATACACAACCTAAGTATACGAAATCTTTCACTTGTTCCACTCTTTCTCCATTTATAAAAATATTACATCCTGTTATACTTTCATCCCGTTCAAAAACAATGACTTTCGTCATTGTCAGAATGGAATAGTCTAGAACTTATCCGAACACCGTCTGTCGCGCTCATAAATGTTATATCTTGCTCACACATATGTATTCTAGGTTAGCGGGAATACACACTATCGAACATTCTGGCAGTCGGAACCGAAACTATATGGAACTAGAGACAAAACTATTATGAGGGTACGGAAGGGGCCACCGTCATTCAGTTGACCGCGAGTATTCGAAGCGAACGATTCCTATACGAGTGCGAGTAATAACAGTGACCGCAAGGCCACGAGTACGCGCGTCGCGTGGCTGCGACAGGTTTCAGAGGCAGGCGCACGCGGCAGAGGCAAACGCCAGCGCCAAGGTGTTCACGAGAGAGGGCGGCAAGGAAAGTGGACGTATTCAGATCAAAGAATAATACATAAATTTTTTGAATAATACCATTACTTATTGTTTTGACCGTGTTGAAGGATTCATTTATGATACATGCTTTTTAACCGACTTCAAAAATGGAAAACGATGTTCGACAGTTTGAATGTTTTCTTACTGACTGATTGGTAGCTTTTGGGTAAGGAATTTGAGGATCTCGAAAATGACGTCAGTCTTGGAATCCAAGATGGCGAACCCGAATTGTTATAAAAAATCGACATGGGTTTCGTTTTCTAGTTTTTTTGGGTGTAGATCTTAAAAAATGATGTCAAGAAAACTGACATCATTTTCGAGATCTACACCCCAAAAAACGTAACAAAGAACACGCATGTCGATTTTTCATCAAAACTCGCGTCCGCCATCTTGAATTCCAAAACTGACGTCATTTTCGAGATTTTCACCCTAAAAACTTAGGAAACGACACCAGTGTCGATTTTTCATGACAAGTCGCGTATGCTATCTAAGATTCCAAAATTGACGTCATTTTCGAGATCTACACCCCAAAAAGCCTTAGAAATAACATCCATGTAAATTTTTCATGACAAGTCACGTCCGCCATCTTGGATTCGAAAACTGACATCATTTTCGAGATCTACACCCCAAAAAACGTAACAAAGAACACGCATGTCGATTTTTCATCAAAACTCGCGTCCGCCATCTTGAATTCCAAAACTGACGTCATTTTTGAGATTTTCACCCTAAAAACTTAGGAAACAACACCAGTGTCGATTTTTCATGACAAGTCGCGTATGCTATCTAAGATTCCAAAATTTACGTCATTTTCGAGATCTACACTCCAAAAAGCCTTAGAAATAACATCAATGTAAATTTTTCATGACAAGTCACGTCCGCCATCTTGGATTCGAAAACTGACATCATTTTCGAGATCTACACCCCAAAAAACGTAAAAAAAGAACACGCATGTCGATTTTTCATCAAAACTCGCGTCCGCCATCTTGAATTCCAAAACTGACGTCATTTTCGAGATTTTCACCCTAAAAACCTAGGAAACGACACCAGTGTCGATTTTTCATGACAAGTCGCGTAAGCTATCTAAGATTCCAAAATTGACGTCATTTTCGAGATCTACACCCCATAAAACCTGGAAAACGACATTCATGTCGATTTTTTATGACAAGTTTTTTCTGTAACTCCTAATGTCGTCGCTCGGGTGGAGCGACAACAAAGGGTATATTTTTTTAGGTTAAATGGTATAAGAATTATAACGATAGATAATGCCTCAAGACATTCTGAAGTCATTGTGGAATAAGATGCTCCTGTACATATTTTAATACAAACATAATATCTAAAAATAACAATACACTCATTTTTTTGAAGTCATGTAAAAAGATCAAAAACTCAAATTTCAATACCTACATAAGAAAATAAAATAATATCATTTTACACCTTAGAATTATTTATTCTTCTAATTACGTCCACCGACTCACTACTGCCGCACAGTCATTGCCGCACTCGTTCTAACATAAGGTCTGACACAGCATGCCGTCTCTTTCTACTTTGGCGCAAAGCTTTTAAAATATTTACGGCAAGCAAAAAACCAACATGTTGGTCAACTGCAACATGAAAACACAGAACTAATTATTTTCATCTCGGTTTTTATTAATAGTAAACTTTTTAAAATTTCCTAAAATTTAATTAAGTACGTACCTAATATTTCTTTAAATTATTTTAACGTACAGCAACGTAGAATTGATCATTACAATTTAATAAAAATATATTTTTCATATATTACTAACGTTTTTGACAAATAAAGTAAACACCCAATTTTTTGGGTGTTTATGGGTGTTTAAGGGTGTTTATTGGGTTTTAACCAAAGCACCGGGTTTAAACCCGGTGCTTTGCCCATCTCTAATTGTAACCCAATTTGCCTGCGATCCGTACAATATGCGTCGACTGTCTTTATCTAAGGAACTGATTTTTCCTGGATATCTATATCTATATCAGGATTCTAGTCAAGTTAAATTAGCTGTGTGGTTTCCGACCGAGTAGAATAAGACCTCTCCTAGTCTTCCCATGGAAGTCGTAAGAGGCGACTTACATAAACATCCATGAGACCTCTACAGCCCGTCTGGCCAGCGAGGAGAGTGTAGGCCAAATCCTCTGTCTGCTCTGGCCAAGTATAGCTCCAGTAGTACAGAGAGCGTCATGCTCCTGTTAGCTTTGTTTAAATAATTGTTTATTATAATTTATTTTATTTTTACACACTTCCTATTATTTTATTTTTAAAATATATTTAATGGTTGTGAAACGCATCCATTTGTAAATGTTTGCAAAACGGCCATCTTGAATGAACCGATGTCATTCCTGTTGCGAACGTCATGGTGGTCAGAAGCAAAAGTGTGATGAAGTGATTTTGATAAGTTTAAACGAATAAAAATACTGGTTGGTAATACATAGTTGTTGGGTATTATTTCCTGCTCACTCCTGGACTATTCTAACAGTTCAGAAGTGGGATTGAACGGGAATATTACTTAATATTCTAATCACGCCCATATTGGTGGTCATCCGGACTAGACAGGTAAAACAAAACAGATTGGTCGCAAATAAAGACTAAATATGCCGAAAAGTCATGTGAAGACGAGGAAACGAGATGGTGCCCCGCGAGAGGAATGGAAAAATGGGGAGCTTTGTGATGAAGGCACACCGCCACTTATCCGGGGTCGGAGTCGCATACGTCGAATAAGCAAGCGCTCAAGAAGGGACAGGTCTGGCGCGCGGTGCTCACGTGTGAACTCGAGTTCTTCTAGCCGTAGAAGCCGTTCAACACGAAGGCGTGGTAGGTCGGATGTGAATCCGAAGCGGCATAAACGGCGTTGGGCAGTCTCGCGGCGAACTGGCAAGAATAGGTCACTGTCGTCGCGGTCTGGTTCGCGCTCGATGTCCCCTGATGTACGAAAAGCGCGACGGCGTTCCCGGCAGCGGAAACAGAGTCGAGGAACTTCCAGCCATCGCGAGGACAGTCAAGAATCACCCTATAAGCGGAGACGGAATAGCGTGAGTCGACCTTCATGTACTAGTTATATTGATATTGATTCAAATAACAGAAATAGTAGCACTTTTAAAAATAATGCAGATAACTGTAGTTTTAGCATTCAGGATGTGATGGAATTGATAAAGTCACTGCCCTCATCAGCATCTCAATCACAAAATCATTTTAGTATGTCAACGAATGCTTTGCCGGAGTTTGACCCGGCAAATAAGGAACAACCTGTTGATATATGGATAAATAAGGTGGAGGAATGTGCGTCTTTGTATAAATGGTCTGAGACACAACTGCTTCACTACGCGTTGCCTAAGCTTGCTGGGTTAGCTAAAGTTTGGTTCAATGGTTTACGTACTTTGAAGTATAATTGGGTTGAATGGAAACAGCAATTGGCTGCACAGTTTCCTACTGTTGAGAACTATGCTCAGATTTTACATGAGATGTTAGATAGGAAGGTAAAACCTAACGAATCGTTAGAAACTTACTATTATCATAAAATTAATTTGTTGAATCGATGTGAAATCCGAGGAAAGAAAGCAGTAGACTGTCTTTTAGATGGGTTAGGAGATAAGGGATTGCGGTTAGGAGCACAAGCGGCGAACTACTCGCAACCGGAAGAACTGCTTACATTTTTAAAATCGGTTAAGATGGAAGAAAAATTATATCGTCAACCGTTTATCAGGAGACGCCCGGATGGTCCAAGTGATAGCACAAAATTAAATACCTTAAAATGCTTTAATTGTAATGAAATTGGCCACCCATCTTTCAAGTGTACTAAACCATTGTTAACATGTAATATATGTAAACGGCTTGGACATCAGAGCGTAAATTGTAAACGGTTAAACAAAAATAATCCGGATACAGATAAGTCTTTGGAAAAAGATAAGTCGGTATCCGAGGTAAAGCTAGCTGGGGGTTTAGATGAGAAATATGTCTTACCAGTTATTGTTAACGATAAGGAAATGACTTGTTATGTAGATTTGGGCAGTCAAAGCACGTTGATTCGATTTAGTGATTTTAGTAATTTGAATATTTCATATAGTACAGATAATATACCATCGTTAAAAGGATTCGGAAACTCACTTATAGAACCCATAGGAAAAGCAGTGTTACAAATAAAAGTTCAGTCGGTTGCTATATCTGTAGAGGTTTTGATAGTGCCTGATACGCTTCTAAAATATCCCGTTTTATTAGGTCATACTTTTACAGAGCAAGGTGGTGTGGTCATTATTAAAACAGATGAGCACCTGATTTTCCAGAAGAAACCTGATATTGAATTTGAATCGGACAGCCAAAAGATTGACTTAATCGTGAATTTTGATTTAAGCGTGAGTTCTATTAATATGATACCAATAAAGGCGAATATCGAAGGCATTGTTAGCGTTTATGTTAGAGGATCAGTTAGGAATGTTGGCTTAACTAGTTATTTTTTAATGCCTGGATTTTATACAATAACTGATGGTGTTGGTCACATTATGGCAGTAAATTTAAACTCACAACAGGTTAAGTTAAAAAAGGGACAGTTACTAACTAGAGCATACATACTAAATGAAAGGGGTAGTGTCAATATCGGAATTTTACAATGTGAAGAAGGGGATCAAATAAAGGATTGTCTTAAAACTGGAAGTGATTTAAGTAGTGACGATAGGAGCAAACTAGAAGTATTGTTAAATGAGTATAGGAGTTGTTTTTCATTTGGACTAACTGATTTAGGACTTACAAATTTGACAGAAATGTCTATTACGCTCAAAGATACCACACCTGTCGTGTATAGGCCATACAGACTTGCTTATTCAGAAAGGAGCAAGGTTAAGAATATGATTCAGGATATGTTGGATTCAGGTATTATCACGGAGTCAGACTCAGCTTATGCAAGTCCAATTATTCTGGTACAAAAAAAAAACAGGGGATCAACGACTTTGCGTTGATTACCGGGCCCTCAATTCAAAAACGGTCAAAGAACATTATCCTCTGCCCAGAATTGAAGATCAAATTGATCAGTTGGGTGGTTATGAGTACTTCATTACGCTAGACCTAGCTTCCGGATACTACCAGATTCCTATAGCCCCATCATCTCAGGACAAAACTGGCTTCGTTACGCCTGACGGGCAGTATCAGTTTACCCGCATGCCATTTGGGTTAGCTAATGCACCCTCAGTTTTCCAAAAAACTGTCAATAAAATGCTTAAAGACGTAAAAAACGAAGCTTTCGCGTTCATGGATGACATAATCATACCGGCTCATAGTATATCGCAGGGAATGGATCGTCTAAAAATGGTATTAGAATTAATAAAATCGGCAGGTTTAACATTAAAATTAACAAAATGTATGTTTTTTTCAAAAGAAATAGACTATCTTGGATTTGAGATTAGTAAAAAGGGAGTCAGGCCTGGTTCAAAGAAAACTGAGGCGGTAGAAAACTTTAAGTGCCCCACTAATCAACACGAGGTACGCCAATTTGTGGGACTAGCGAGTTTTTTTCGCCGTTTTGTTAAAAACTTTGCCATTATTGCTAATCCATTAACAAAATTATTAAAAAAGGATAGCAAATGGGAATGGGGCCCACATCAGGAAAAAGCATTTTCAGTTTTAAAGTCTGAGTTGGTTCAAAGACCTATTTTGGCCTTGTACAATGTGAAAGCAAGCACGCAAGTACATACAGATGCGTGTAAATTGGGTATAGCGGGGATGCTTCTCCAAGAGGATGAGTCTGGCAGGTGGAGGGCAGTTGCCTACTATAGTAGACAAACCACTATTGAAGAGCAAAAATATCACTCTTTTGAACTAGAGACACTGGCTGTAATCGCGTCTTTACAAAGGTTTAGAGTATATGTCTTAGGTATCAAATTTACAATAGTAACCGATTGTAACGCATTGCGCACTACTTTGTCTAAGCGGGATATTATACCCCGTATAGGTAGATGGTGGCTTCAGTTGCAAGAGTACGATTGTAATATCGAGTATAGGCCGGGTAACCGTATGAGTCACGTAGACGCACTCAGCAGAAATGCCATGGCACAGTCTAATGAGCCCGAGCCTATATTTGATATTTTGGCACTGGAAACTGAAGATTGGCTGTCCACTATTCAAGGAGCAGACGAAGAAGTCCAGCGTATCAAAATTATTTTAGAGGACCCTGAGACACCAAAGATTAGTGAAATCTTTCAAAATTATAGATTAAAAGGTGGTAAAATTTACAGAATTGTGGATGGTCAACTTAGGTGGTTAGTTCCAAGAGGATTTAGATGGCAGATGTTAAAAAAGTGCCACGATGAACTCGGTCATTTTGGAGTAGAGAAAACACTAGAAAAATTAAAATCTCTCTATTGGTTCCCCAAAATGACAAAATTCGTGAAAAAGTATGTACATTCATGCTTGGAATGTAGCTATCATAAGATTCCGGCAGGAAAGAAGCAAGGAATGCTTCATCCCATTCCAAAAATTGATAAACCCTTCCACACTGTACATATGGACCACTTGGGTCCATTTGTACGCAGTAAATCAAAAAATTGCTATTTACTTGTTCTTGTTGAGGCATACACTAAATACGTTACTCTGTATGCAGTTAAAAACACAAAATCCAAATCAACCATCAAGGTGCTAAACCAATATTTTAGTTTATTTGGCATACCAAGTAGGCTAGTTAGTGACCGGGGGACTTCGTTCACGAGCAAGAGTTTTAAAGAGTTTGTCAATAACCATGGTATAAAACATGTGTTGAATGCGGTAGCGACACCGCGAGTGAATGGCCAGGTAGAACGATACAATCGTACTATACTGGCCTCACTCGCGGTGAAGAATCACAACTGCAAAGAAAATGAATGGGATGTTCATTTAGAAGAGATTCAGTTGGGACTTAATACAACTATTAATAAGGGTACGGGTAAAACTCCATCTGAAGTGTTGTTCGGGGTTAAATTGAGAGCTAAAAGTGAGGGAATTGTTGCCTCTTTGCTTGACCAAGAGAATGAAAATTCTCAAGAAAGTTTAGAAGAAATTAGAGAGAGTGTGAACAATAAAATTAGTGAAGAGCAAGCAAAGCAAAAGGAGAGGTTTGATAGAAGGAGGAAGGTGGCTAGGAAATATAAAGTAGGTGACTTGGTTAGAATAGAGAGAGAAATAGGAACTAATAACGGAAAATCTAGAAAACTTCTTGCAAAATTACAAGGTCCTTATAGAATTGTCAAGGTTTTAGACAACGATAGGTATGCGATTGAAGATACTCCCCTGACACGAAAGCAGAATAGGAAATATGAAGCAATTGTTGCGGTAGACAAAGTTTACCCTTGGTTGAGTTTTACTCGTGAAGGTTTAGCGTATTCTGATGAAGAAAGCTTAGCAGATGATGATGGGTACCAAAATGGATCTACGGATCACATGAGACTACTGGAAGGTGATGTTCATGATGAAGTTGTGTCTTGCGATGATTCACAAAATATAGATATTGAGAGCGCTGGTGAGAGTAGTGACAATCAAGCGCATTAATATTGTGATTACAGATTTATTTGATTCGATTTTGAATATGTTTAATACCTAAGTGTTAATCCAATAATGAATCCTGATGTACTATATGATTTGGATAAATCTACACACATCGGAGTCTTTTGACAAATTATGAGTGTGTTAGATTTAATATACTATTAAGTTAGATTAATGAATAAGTCTGCGCACAATGGAGTCTGTTGACAATTATGAGTGTGTCAGATTTTATAGATTATTTAATTATGAACGGAGAGGTCTACACATAACGGAGTCTTTTGACAATTTATGAGTGTGTCAGATCTCAAAGAGTGATAACTTATGAATGGAAAAATCTGCACACAATTGAGTCTTTTGACAAATTATGAGTGTGTCAGATTTTACAGGACAATGTTTCAAAGGGACCCTTTGAGTTTACATCACTTTTGTAATTGATTAATGACAACGATTTGATTGATATGAGTTGGAAATTGAATTTATGTTCAATACTTTTTACGAAGGGAATTATATATTTATATGTGTAAAGATGTAATTTAATAGTAAGTTGAAGCACAGTAGTTCTTAGAAAATGTATAATTGATGGAACAATTACTGTTTAAGATGGCCGAACTTTAATTGATAATGTCTATATTGGTAACCTAATTTTTGTTAATACTTAATAATATATTTTTTTTAAGTTCATTTGTTAAAGTTCATTATTGTATTGTAAAATAATGAAACTAAAAATAATCGTAAAGAATAGGCAATGAGTAAAAATTTACTCAACGAGGGGACTCCGTTGGTTCAGAATGGCCGACTGTTAGCTTTGTTTAAATAATTGTTTATTATAATTTATTTTATTTTTACACACTTCCTATTATTTTATTTTTAAAATATATTTAATGGTTGTGAAACGCATCCATTTGTAAATGTTTGCAAAACGGCCATCTTGAATGAACCGATGTCATTCCTGTTGCGAACGTCATGGTGGTCAGAAGCAAAAGTGTGATGAAGTGATTTTGATAAGTTTAAACGAATAAAAATACTGGTTGGTAATACATAGTTGTTGGGTATTATTTCCTGCTCACTCCTGGACTATTCTAACACTCCTGAAGTGGAGACTAAAAAGACCCGATAATGATGATGATGATGTATCACTTTCGAAGTCCCAGTTCAGCCATTAAACACCAGAAAATGCCCAGTTATTTCGTAAATTATTTCCAAACAAACAGAAAACAAACTTACCGTCTAAAATAGCTTTTGTCCTCAACTTTTGCGATTCCCGAAATACGATTTAAAGTGCCTGCAACCACAGCCTTGTTATATAATTTGTAAAATAAAATCAAAATGGATCGAAAGATCACGTAATAACATTCGTGCAATATTATCAGGTCTTTATCTCACACACAGCCTAGATGACCCAAAGGTCACGTTTAGCGTGTAAACGTGTATAAAATATTATCTTTTATTCATGCTTTTAGGCGTTGAATGTGAAATGTGAACTTTCAGGAGCCTTGTATAGTATTGTGTGCCCTGCTTAAACTCATGCGGGCAGGGGCGGCCTTAGCCATTGCGAGGCTCCGGGCGGGGTAGCCGAATGCAATTTTTTTTAAACCTATGCGCAAATGCTATGGCCATAAACACGATCAAACAGAAATTCTTAGTTGTTTCGATTTATGATTTTTTATACAAATGATGATTTTTAAACAAATGAATAATCTGATCCTAATACTTGAATACTATCACGTTATTAGGGTTCCGTACCCAAAGGGTAAAAACGGGACCCTATTAATATGGCTCCGCTATCTGTCTATCTGTCCGTTCGTCTGTCACTAGGCTTTATCTCATGAACTGTGATAGGTAGACAGTTGAAGTTTTCACAGATGATGTAATTTTGTTGCCGCTATAACAACAAATACCTACTGACTAAAATACAGAAACAGAAAAAAATAAATATTAAATTTAATATTTTATCCCAGACAACAAATGTTAGGTTTTGCTCGATATTGGTGACAGCTACAGGTTGATGCTTGAAATATTTACAAAATATTTAGATATATTCACTTAATAACACAATTAAATTAATATTTAAGGGATGTTGCATGGGAACAACAGACATGATTTTTTTGCCGTTTTTATAGATAATGGTACGAAACCCTTAGTGCGCAAGTCATACTTGGCCGATTGATTATAACCCTTGTTATATCTTAACAGCTCTAATAGGATATGTCGTCAACGTTATAGACAAAATAAAAAAAAAAACTTTAGAGCGAACAACACAAGTTGTAGCGCGAAAACTAAAATTTAAAGAGAGCAAATGGTGTTACAAGTACGTAAGTTTAAAAATGTAAGCCCTAATAATAAATGCGAAAGTTAAACCTACAAACTTACGCATTTATTATACTGGTGGTAGGATTCGCGTCTTTGATATTTCTTGCTCAATTACGCCAAAATGGCTGAACGGATTTTGTCAAATTTTGCACACATATACCTTTTTTACTTGGATTTATACATAGGAGAACTTTTATCCCGGAAATAGGTACTGTTCCCGCGGGATCGGCATTAACGCAGGTGGAGTCACGGGCGATAGCAAGTATCATATAAATATTAGTACGACTAGGACCTAATATTATTCTACTTGCATTGTTACGGCCCTGAAAGAGCGACGCCTCGGTCAGTTGCTGCTCGCCGGCCTTTAAAGCACGCCCCTTCGCACGGGCTCGTAATAATAGAAATCGTGTATTACCCGCGATGACGTCAGTCGCGTGTGACGTTATTTCACACCGCGGACGCCCCGAGCCGGGGCCGTGAATACAAGTGAAAGCGAGAAAATTGGAAGTTGTTTTCATTTATGAAATTTAACTTAGTGTCTTGAGAAGATGTGTATAATGCTACGAATGTAAACAGTTTCAATATTGCAGCAGAGATATTACGAATTTTATTAAAACTATAGCTGCTTATCCTGCCCTGCTCTGTGTGTGTGAGAGTGAGAGTTGTCTCTCATACATACTGACATCAATATTAATGCATCTTAAACTTTAAGGTTAATAGCAGTTCAGTGCATTGAAAACAAGCAGCAGTTCAGACCAAGTTTCTATTTGAGTCGCTGGGCTAGCACAGAAACTACAAAGTCCTAAATCAAGGATGCAGAATTATCAGAAGTATAAAGCACGTTCTATACCCGGTATTAGAGAGACCTACCTAGCGTTAAGTTTATAAAGTCTACAACCCGCCAGCTCTTGTGAATGCAGACCACGTCCTCAAGGTTCAACATGCGACTGGGTCGATGGTGTCACAAATAGTCTCAACATAAGCATAGCATGATCTGCAGGTAACTGCCGAAGTCATGCGAGGGTTATGAAAATTAATGGCGAAGATAACGCATAGAGTATAAAAGTTTCTTTAGTTAATTCGAAAATAATGAGGTTTCGGGTTTTGAACGATAGATTAAATGAGTCACGTCAAATTCCATTTTCAAGATATTTAAGGCATAAAGTTATGTTTGTTTTAAATATATTCTCTATTAATTTAATTATCTGCTCAAAAGTGGCGACCATTGTTAGGTAGTTAAATATATAGGATGAATTTTCAAGTGCCGAAATTGATGGTTTTTAATTCTTTATTTTAGTGCATACTACTTAGTGAATTCCTCGGTATCAGTACCTTTTTTCGGTGTCTTGTAATTTTGAAGAAGTAGTAGTTCCTTTCACGAAGGTATACCAATAAGTAGGATCTATAAAACAGGTGATTTATTAATCTCATCTAGCTCAGACACCAGTCTAACAAGCTAGTGCATGTTCATCACAATAATATAATGACAAACAATAATATAATAACAATAATAATAATCAGCCCACAGGGCAGCTTCTGACGAGCTGTTGGTGAGTAGTGACCCCACGGACCCGAGTGCTCCCAGGGAGGCCCCTTGTACATCGCCTCTAACCTTATTGTTACCACGGTTGGGATGGACAGCGATGAGGTAAAAGGACTTGCCTTCACTGGCCGGCCAGATAGGAGCGCAAGAACTATACGCTCGAAGTGTGAAAGTGTAAAATGTCATATCGCCGGGAGCGTCTGACTGGATCATTATGATTTCACCCCTCGCAGATTCACCTTTCTGCACCTATAGCCACCCACACCCACACCAATGTTGCCTATCCATCGTCTAGCGCGGTGACTAATTTGAGGGCCTATTTATTGAGTAGCGAGTCACCACTTGCAGGGATTAATCCTTTATACTAATTATGGTAAGTGTCGGACCCCTGGGCGCAATAGTCCCATTTCAAGCCCACCCATACATCATCGATAGTCTTCCATTCCTATTCCATACCCTGCCGAGACCTGTTCATAGTAATATCAACTCATTCATATATTCTGGAGCATATTTTGGCGGGAGAACCACATTACACCAAAACTCTGATCGTGCCCCCGACGTGTCTTCACCGTTCGGGTTGGAAACCAAAGAAAGCTCGGAGAACTCTCAGCTCTAGCTTGCCTTAGTTGGCTGTTCAGAGAACTGTAGTTCCTCCAGGGGTGGAACATACCGCGAGTAACTATGGACAAAGCTCAGCTCACCCCTGAGTCACCTCCACCCGTGTTGCCCCTTTTTCAGACAATTATCGTCGACTAGTTTGAGGGGCCCATCTAGTGGGCGGTAAGCCAACATCAGCCATTTATAATCAGTTATCATGATTATGGTATCCGATCCTTGGCAATAATCCAGCACAAGTCAAGCTTAATTTAGTCCTATTACCCGCTAATTTCCCTATTAAAATGCAATAAAATCCTCCTCAAGCCAAGACCTATTCAAGGGCATATCATGGTATTTCTAGGAATTGGTTCTGACTGGGTATATTGCATAAACGGTGCCTAGCTGTACGTATTGGATCTATATCCCTAAGCAAGCATCTCAAAGGCCTGGAGTAACATACTTGAACTGAAAGGAGATGTATGTCATCCTAGTTTTTGGTGAAAAATTAAACCATCAAGCGCGTGAAACGCAGACACAATGGATTTTCTATTGTTATGCGGACCGATCGGCCCGCTTGTTGGTTGAGAGGTCAATAAATTATTATAGTGATTATTATATCCCTACATCCATATATCCTAACATACTACGTCGTTCTACTCTACGAGTAATATTTTTTTTTTTTTAATTCTTTTGAAACGGTGCTTACAAAATATAAAGGATGAGAGATAAAAACAAGTACCTACGTCAGTGGCAAAAATGATGCAAGCTTCAAATTTACGTTTTCAAACATAATAGGGTAAGGGGCAATTACGGGGTAAAAAGGAAAAATAATTCATCAAATCATTTTCCCGTCAATTTCGGGTGTCGTGTATCACAAGAGCCCCAAAATAATAAAGATAAAGGTCATGCCGAGGAAAAATTAAAAGCGAAATAAAATATTCTTTACGTCACCATTATTCAAGCCAAATCCCTTTTGGCCTGAACATAATTCCGTCTGTATTTAATAACTTATTACTCTGGTTCCAATGTTTTCCCTACCGTTGGCCGGGGATCGAAAAGTATTTATGCCTGCAAGCCTGGGGCTTTCTGTACGAAATTGTGGCCAATTGTACCCGGTTGGTTTTCTTATTATAACGCGGCTAAGTCGAAAAGTTAAAGAAACGCAGAAGGCTCTGAATAAATAATGGACCGCGGCGAAACTTTTACAGATATTGGGTTTGTTTCTCAGCAGACAGATATTAACGGGAACAGCTGGGGCCATGATATACGAAGTTATAGTTGAACCAGTGAGCGACCACTGGGAGAACTGTGGATACTTACGCTGATATGAAAACAATCTAGATAAAAGACGTACAATCGAAAAAAAAATTTGAAGGCGTGATTTTAAGTGGACATGGACAACACGATTCATCCATATGCAGCAACGGTTTAATCGCATTTGTTATGTACATTATTTATAAACCTTAAATTTTAACTTTACAGTTTATGTTCGCAAGTAGACTAAGATTTAGTCGACCTCCGTAACAATAGTTCAATCCTCCGTAACAAATCAAAGGATCCAGTCATTCCCAATTTTACTCAGTAAAAACTAAAGCCACAGAAGATCCGTACATCGTTTTCTCTAATGTTGCTACTAGGAGAGATTTGTTCTAGTAAGCTGAAAATTATTTTTAGCAATGAAAAAGTCGATGTTAATACTTTAGAAACGCATGTATGCTATCCATATGAGTATCTCGTTATATGTCAATGTGAGGAATGCATCATTCAACCGCAGCAGTCCTACCTGAACACGAGTCTAGGATGCACTACATACAATATATTATGATCGTGTAATAAATGGATTATTGCTATTACTGTGGTTATTTATTAAATTAAAATTCTAATGAATTCCGAATGAATAATTTATAGAGTATTAATTACATAACAGAGGTAAACGTAACTTCTGTTAAGTAATTAATGCGAGGAATTTATTTGTTTGTAGGAAAACTCGCAACTGTTTCGTTATTTCATTTATTACGAATTGTTTACGCGATTTATGACTGTTATGCGACTTATTTTTGATAGTATAAAACGTGTGTCATGAATCCTAAACATACAACTTATTTTTTCGTAAGTGCTGTAGGTAACCTACCTAGCACCGCACCGCTCGCCGCAGGAGTCATCTTTGACAGGGTCTCCAAAAATATCAGAGCGTCACGTGATTTTTTTCCTCGTACAGCAGGATTGTGGAATGGACCTCTCGGGGTTTTCCTTGTGTGCTATGACTTGGCGTCCTTCAAAAGGCGTGTTTACAGGTACCTTAAGAGTCTGCAACGCATCAGCACCTCCTCTGGTGTTGCAGATGTCTATGGGCGATGGTGACCACTTTCCATCAGGTGGCTCGTCTGCTCGTTTGCCGACAAATATACATAAAAATAAAATAAAAATGTGTTATTATTATTTCTTTTATATCCAATACGTGTAGGTTGTCTACAGATCAATATAAATATAAATAAATATAGGGACAAATCACATAGATTGAGCCAGTCCCACTGAAGTTGTAAATTTGTATCTTGTGGGTTACTAACTTAAAGATATAATATTTTACAATAGATACGTATATTGACTAGCTGTTACCCGCGGCTTCGCTCGAATTAATGTCATTAATCCTACTTTCAATAAGCGAGCAAAATGAAACCGATAACCTTCCTCTATTTATAGTTTTTTAATTCTCTCAATCCAACTGGTAGCTTTTATGTAAAGGTTTTTGGGGAAAAAAGATACCTGTGTACATTTTTAAATTAATAAAAGCATCCACGACCCCTTTACCTACTTAGTTAGAAGTTTGAAATAAACTTTCTTATCTGAGCACTATGTAATAACATTATTTATTGGTTTAGGCTGTGCGTTGATGAATCAGTCACCCTTATTCTTTTATATATATATAGAACACAAATACCCAAGACCCAGGCTAATCTTAAAATATTGTTTTTCATCCTGACTTGACCAATATGTGTCTGTTAAACTTCGAAGTTTTTAAAACGAAGGGATTTTCTAAATGTCACCATGGCAGTCAACATTATTCCTCGCACTGCATCCCCGAGGTCATCGCAGCCACGACAATATGAGATCAAAACTACATAATTTAAATATATGAAAGTTCATGAATTTGTTATAATGTTCAGCTGATATTGGATGATATACTCATGATCAACACGTTTTATTTGAGGCGTCTCTGGTCGGAATCAGTTAAGTTAGTTGAGATACCTATGACAAACTTTGAATTCAATCCTACTAAATAGTGTAGTTTTGCTAAGCTCTACACAAGGATTTCTAGATATATGATAGATTGACTTTAGATAATTATGTAGTAGGTAGTTTATAAATAAATAAATACGCACTAATTACATAGATTGAGCTAGCCCCAAAGTAAGTTCGAGACTTGTGTTATGGAATACTAACTCAACGATACCATATTTTATAACAAATACATTATATAGATAATGATCCAAGAGTCAGGCCAATCTGAAAAATATCATTTTCCATCTTGACCTGACCGGGGATCGAACCCGGGCACCGTGTCGCAGGCTGGCGTATTAACCACTGCGCCGCGGAGATCGCCAAGTTTAGCAATGCAATACAAACAGTATTGCATTGCTTTTAATACTGTTTCTAAGTTACTTTTCGTGTATTTTTATAAGTGTTTATTTTTGCTTTCTATGATGCTTGCTCTTATTATATTGTTACTGCTGTTGCTCTTATTAAATTAAGAAATAAAATATGGTGAAAATATACCACGCGGGCGGTGTTTGAACATATAATTTATTTTAATATCCGATTAAGTCCTATTTACCAACAATCCAAACTTCACGCTAAACGTGCAAAGTTTTATGGCTCTAGCTTCTTTATACCCCGTTAGGCATAAAGGCGTGATAAGTATGTATATAAAAGGTAACTAAGTTATTATTCAAAGCACTGTAAATCCCAGAAGTCGTCAAAACCACCGCAACACGAGATCTAAACTAAATTATTTAAATCCATAAAAGTTCATGAATGTATTATAATTTTCAGCTGCTCATGTCGGAAAAGATACTCACGATCAACACGTTTTATTATAGACATTTCCGATAGGAACCAGTCACGTTAGGGTTGAGCATAACCGCATTTACATAAATGGTAGAAATGTGACTGAGTGACTAAGCGCGTTTGACCGCGGTCCCGTCACTCTCCCGCATACGTTCCATGTACCCGGAATTCGTTATTTGAATTCGGTATTTGGCTATTTGAATTTTCGTGCATAATTCATATGTTCTTTCGGTTAAGTTATAAATAATAATTTGATTTATTTTGATGTCTCCGTCTTTATTATGAAATTTCAAAATTTGAGATACTATTGAATTTTTTTATTTGTTTTGTTTAAGATTTGTTTTTGCATAAATCAAAAAAAGTAGCTTTTAGAGATCTATTAATGTGCATTGGACTGCCATATTCTTGTCTAAAATCTATAAGAAATGAAGTAGTATTTAAAAAAAATAAAGAATGATTTATTACTATATTATAACTTTGAAACGAGAAGTAAGTACCTATAAAGTGCGTGGAAAGATTTTGAAATTGCTAATGGTGACATGTGGATGATTTTATCATGATACATATACATTATAAGCTTATACTATGCCGCGTGGGTAAAACCAGTCTGTTTTTTCCATGGATGTATTACGAGGTGATAAAAGGAAGAAAATAATACCATCTTGTCCAAAACCCAAGTAGAATGATGTGGGAATAATTCGTCGCAAGCAAGATTTTTTTAATTTTATTTATTTTAAATGTACACAAAAGTCAATATATAATACACAAGTCAATAGAATAAAGTTACATAAGGAAACTTATTTTAAATTCTGTCAACTTCAAGCGTTTTTTTAGCGCTCCTAAAAAGATTTATTCGTCAAGCGGTGCTAGATGGTTCATTCGTCAAACCGTTCATATTGGTTGGTATTCCGTATATTCATAATGCTAAAGCATGAATATTGAAGCTAAGTACTTAAACGTTAACTTCAATTATTTTAAAGATACTTTCCCTTACTTATGTAAGCGGAGCATGTTCTTTGATAAAATTGTCCAGTCAGTATCGTATACATAGACTGGACTGGACACAATACATTACAAATTAGATATATATACTAAAACCCGCTTCATGTGTAAAGTTGCTTTAATCTTGCTTCTTGCATCATCATAGCATCTTGGTTATAGAACCTTACTTATGAGGAAACTGAATCATTGTTAACCCGACTGACATAGTGATTTACAAAGTGGTTAACTTAAGAACAGTAGGTATATGTAACTAGGGTTAGAATTTGCAACGTTTTTAAATTATTAAATCTTTATTACTTACTAGCTTTCGCCCGCGGCTCCGCCCGCGTCAATGTCGATCCCACGGGAATAGTACTTTTTCCCGGGATAAAAGGTAGCCTATGTCCTTCTCTGTACTCCAGAGAACTTGTATGCAAAATTACATGATGATCGGTTCAGTAGTTACGGCGTGAAAGCGTAACAAACAAACAAACAAACAAATAAACAAACAAACAAACAAACTCACTTTCGCATTTATAATATTAGTTAGGATTATTATATAATTTTAGTTTTAGTAATAAAATAAAAGTATAATTTTATTTTAGTTTTTATTCTTAGAAAATAGAAACTTCTTAATTTTTACTTTTACTTTATCGAGACAATTGTTTAACGTATCTTGTATTGCATGTATCAAAGGTCGTGAAAGAGCGGGACTCGTCAGATACAGGTTTTTTAAACTCAATTGGTGAGCCCCAGCTTTATGTTTGTAAATTTACAAATTTATTAATGAATAAATAATTTTAATTTTTTTTTTTTTTTAATACATCATTTGTGTCAAACCTCAAATCCGTCTTTCCCTTACTTAATTGTAAGTGGAGCATGTTCTTTGATAAAATTGTCCAGTCAGTATCGTATACATAGACTGGAAATACATCATTTGTGTCGAACCTCAAATCCTTTTAAGTCAGAAAAAAACCTGTTGACAAATCCATTATTTTTCGTTCTCTATAGAAGTGCTTTATCCAGAAGGATTGCGTGTGGCGTACTCGCCCGTGAATCGGCTGAAATGAACGTATTGTGTCCAGTCATTAATCGTCTCTGATTGATGGCCATTGTTACAAGTTATTTAGCCGTAGTTTGTCGCCGTTAGTGTGAATAGACGCGGTGTTGAACATAAATAGGTGTTTGTTTTATTTACTGAGGTACAACTAAAATCACTTCCCTTGGAACTTATTAATAGGAAAACTTGAATGACTACAAAACACATTGTACAAATGTTTTGGATTCCATCTTGGTAGAATCACAGAGAAGAATAAATACTGGTTATATAGATAAAAAAATTGTGGAGACGCCGCGGCGTGATGCGCCTCTTAGCGGTTGCGGATTCTAAAAGGACCCAAACATTCCCTTCGGATTCAAGCAAATCTCTTAAACGTTCGTATCTGTTCAGGATATCCCGACCCCAAAGTGACTTACCAGTTCGCAGACCAGCCTCTCAGGAAACCAGGAAACCAGCATCAGCTTACGACAGCTACAATCGGCACACTCTCACTTTTTCACCATCCACACGTATCTAAAGTTCATGGCTTATTTATCACGAGCGGTGGGTCTGTAACCCTGGCCAATTTAGTCAGCCTTGTGGATTTTAAGCGGGCAAGCAAACTTCACAGCGTATGAAGTCACAAGCAGCAGAAGGACATATCGTGTCACCTTCTGGAGATAACCTCGCGCGACGGCGGTACCGAGGATACTAAGCCCCCTCTTGCGGCGTGGGTCGCGCGGCAGGCTCGTCAACTTTAGAATCGGGGCTCCAGGACAGTTACGACCTCTAGTGAGATTTTGCTTGAACTATTTGGCGCAACCATCATTCCCCGGCTTGAAAGAACCTACTTTCGAAACCCAACAAAAGAGAAAAGCGAAAAGAAAGGGAGAAAAAAAATATAATCAAAATAAACTAGTGAACTAGTTGTGGGTTGCACATCGTCACAAACTCTACCTGAATCTATGAGTCAGTTACGACCCTGCGCAGCGGTATAATAGCGGTAGAATAAACTAATCTAATGCACGCGTGTGCAAGCTTATGAACTATGACCTAACCTAAGATAAGCATTAACTTAACTATTGCGTCGGTAAAGGACACAGCTTTACAAATGGGCGGTTGAGTATAACCCCGCCTTTAGTCTTTAACGAGGCGACTCTAGCTATTCCGTTTTTATCCGGAAAGAGTTCGGTAATGACACCTAGAGGCCACTGCAAGGGCATGACGTTATCCTGCATAGAGACAACTACCATGCCGACCTTTACAGGGAAGGCAGGAGTGTTCCACTTCTGTCTGGATTGTAAGGTGTGCAAGTATTCTTTACGCCACCGATTCCAGAAGGAATGTACTAATTTATCCATTAATTCATATCGCGTAACAAGGTGCAAACGTGTTTCGTCGACGTCGCGAGCGGGCAAAAACCACGAGAGGTTTCGTATGCAAAAAATGCGCGGGGGTTAATGCGGTCGATTCTGACGGATCAGAACTGAGTGGGTACAACGGTCTAGAATTCAACAAGGCTTCTACTTGTGTTAGGACAGTATTAAGCTCATCAAAGCACAGTATTTGTTGACCAATAACTTTGAGTAAATGTGTCTTAACACTCTTAATTTCACTCTCCCAGCAGCCCCCGAAGTGAGGTGCTCTACAAGGAATGGTGTTTAGCGTAATTCTATGTTCAATGAGTTCCCTCTCCCATATAGATTTATATTCCTTAGTTAAAAACCGATAAAGTTCACGAAGGTAGGACCTTGCACAGATAAAATTTGTAGCGTTGTCGGTGTACAGAACTTCCACTGGGCCTCTGCGAGCCAAAAAACGCTTGAAAGCTGACAGAAAGCTCGCTGTGCTCAAGTCTGAAGCGACTTCAAGATGTAGAGCGCGAGTTGTCATGCAAGTGAATAGGCAAATATATGCCTTTCTGGTTTTTTGCCCTCTACCCCTCACCGAGGTGATGGATAGAGGGCCTGCATAATCACAGCCACAGTGTGTGAACGCTTTAGGGGCGGTTTCCACGCGGAAATGTGGAAGTTCGGCCATGACAGGAAATGAAGGTTTCGGCTTGGCCCGAAAGCAAATATTACAGCGATAGGTAACTTGACGTGCAACACGTCTTGCGGACAAGATCCAATAGCGCTGCCTCAATACTGAGACAAGCAAGTTGGGGCCTGTATGAAAATTCGATATGTGATAATGGGAAACTAAAAGCTCTACTATGTGATCCTGACTGGGCAGGAGGATAGGATGACGAGCGTTAAATTCTAACTCAGAATTCGCGAGTCGACCTCCAACCAGAATAAGTCCATTATGAAGAAATGGGCTCAGTCTCTGTACTTGTTTAGAACAAAGCTGTTTGCGAGATAAGTGTTGGATCTCAGATGCGAAATGAACCTCTTGTACCAATTTCCATACGACATTTTCGACGAAATCTAAATCAGACGCGGTAATAAGTCCTCTAGGGAGTCGTTTTGCGAATTTATAAACAAAACAAATTGTTTTTAAATATTTTTGCCAGGAAGAAAATCTAGCAGCTCTAGCGTATAATATATTCTCGGACGGAATAGTTCCGTTCGAATTCGCGTGTGAGAGCACAGGTAGAGCGACAGGCTTCATTTCGGGAAGCTCCTGTGACTCACTGGATGTGAAAGGCTTAATAGGCCATTCAGAGCGATGCGATGCCAGCCACGGCGGGCCAGTTAACCACAGAGGATGCTGGACTAACTGGGCCGGGGTAAGGCCGCGTGAAAGGCAGTCACTGGGATTTTCCAATCCTCGGACATGGAAAAAGTAATCTGCTGACAAATTGTCATGTATTTTAGCGATGCGGTTGGCCACAAACGTGTGCCAGCGGTGTGGTGCTGAATGAATCCAACTCAACGCCACTGTTGAGTCGGAAAAGGCGATGACAGCCTCAATGGCATGTCGAGGAGCGTAAAGCGAGTAAACTCTTTTAAGTAGAGTCGACAAGAGCAATGCAGCGCATAACTCGAGGCGGGCCAAGCTGACTACCCGTAGTGGGGACAGTTTGGACTTAGCACAGACCAGCGACACGACCACAGTGCCGTCAGGTCTAACAACGTGGGCGTAGACAACTCCACCATAAGCCTTTTCGCTGGCGTCAGCGAATCCGACTAAAGATATCTTACAGTGATCTACAACACCGACGTGACGCGGAAAGTTTAATTGTGAAATGAGGGGCAACTCACTCTGAAATTGCTCCCATAAGCGGATAATTCGAGTTGGGGGAACATCGTCCCAATCGAGTATGAGTAGCCAAAGCTCTTTAATTAGCAGCTTGGCGTATAAAATGATAGGTGCCACAAGGCCCATAACGTCAAAAAGACGTGCGACCGATGAAAGTCTGAAATTCAACAAAATGTTGAGAAGGTCCGCCTGAAGGGCGGGACCTGCATGTAGGACCTCATTAAGCGACGTACCGTTGTCCGTTCGTGCGTTAGCGTCTAAAACCACACGTAATTTAGTGGTTGATTTATCCTCACGAATCACAGGATGATGAGGAATATAGTAGGTAACGGATCGCTCACGAGCTTGTCCTACTTGTGACATGTCCTTTAGATCATGTTTTACTAACGATATATAGCCGTTATTTAAATATTCTCTAATTACTTCATCGTAAAGTAATTTTACATTTGCGTGCGATTTAAATTTTCGTTCAAGACTGTAAAATCGACGGCGTGCGATATCAAAGGAATTACCTAAAACGGGTATGACAGACTTGAACGGTAAAGTGGCGACATATTTACCGGACGGTGTACGAGTTGTGGTAGAACGATAAAATTTCTCGCAATATTCGTTATCTACACTCGAAGTGGAAGGCGGCGATACTTCTTCAATTTCCCAAAATTTGCGTAAGTCACAACAATCGATACACGATGTTGAAAGAAATGAAAGCGTGTCCGTGGGGGACTCTGAGATAGGAGCCTGACCCATAAGAATATAGCCTAACACGGTTTCCAGGGTGTCAGGACAACCTGGCTTATCAGTAACATGACCCGGACGCAGCAATTTAGCAAAAAGCGTGACACCAAGTAACACGTCTATGTTACCCGGCACTCCCCAAGCGTCATCAGCCAGTAATTCAGTGTCAATGTGGTGCAATTCACTAGTGTTAATACGGCACAAAGGAATTTGACCCGTTATTTCATCGAGTACCAGCGCGTTGATGCTATACTTAGGTTGTGAGCGGAGTCGCGAGCTAAAAGTGAAGTCGACGGAACCTCGTACAGGTTGAGAAGTTCCACCTATTCCTCGAACAATGCTTATGTCGTCTGCTCGCACACTCAAGCCGAGCATACGGACGCAGCGCGAAGTAATATAGTTTTTCTGCGAACCTGGGTCAAGCAGACAACGTACTAGCACATTTTTCCCCTTTTTGTTCACTACTACCACCTTAGCAGTAGCGAGAATTTCTGTCGTGCAATTAGTGCCGTAAGCTGCAGAGTGCGTGCATAAGGCTACACGATCAGAAGTGACGAGCGGAGCGGGCGGCGGGTTCGAGGAAACGTTTGATGCGGCGGGCGCGGCGACGGTTTCATTAGAAGGACTGCGCGCGGCTGAAGTCACCGTCATCGGCGATGACGACGTCTCAAAATGCAACAGAGAATGGTGCTTTGCTTTACATTCCCTACATGTACCTTTCGAATGACATTTAGAAACTGTATGTCGATGGCTCAAACAATTAAGGCACATTTTTTTGTCCTTTATGAAATTATACCTAGCTTTAGCCGTCAGGGTTTTAAAAGTGTCACATTGGAATAGGTGATTATGCACCTTATTACAGAGTGAACATTTTTCATTGGTTGATATGTGCGCGCGAGTCACGTTGGGAGCAGGTGAAGAAGAAGAGGAAGGTGTTGCGGTCGAGCGCGCGGGCAAAGTCCGATACATGATCTTAACTTGTTCGCGAACAAACCTCACAAAATAATCATAATCAACATTCTGCGAGTCTTGTTGATATCGTAATGACATCTCATAATGCTTAGCCATGTCTGAATCTATTAACTTGAGACCCAAGTGCGTAAAGATAAAATTAGCTAAGTCATCGATTTTTAATTGTTTAAGTCCGGCCACCATAGCCGTAAATTTATCAAAAACTTTCTCAACATTAGCGGGTGTCGGTGCGCCGGTAAGCTTGAGCGTAAACAATTGGTTTAAATAATTGGTAGCAAGCGCGCGAGAATCTAAATATTTAGCTATGAGCGCGTCCCATACAATACGATAATTCTCAGCAGAAGGGGTGATACCGGCAGCCACATTTTTCGCCTTACCCTTGAGACAATGAAGTAAGTAATGAATTCGTTCACCGTCCGATAAGTCGGAATTAGTATGAATAACACGTTTGAAAGTTTCATAAAAATATGGAAAACTTTCAAGGTCACCTTCGAAACTAGGAAGTTCGATTCGCGGTACCTTCATATTTAAGGTTTTGTGACCTATATTTTCAGTATGAGATGACGGTTTCGTCAGCGGTTCAACCAACGAGCTGAGCTTGCATTTTATTTCACAAGCTAAATCGTCGAATGAATTTAATGAAGTATAACTGACCTCATATTTTTCGTCTAATGAAAGCGAGATAGTATTAATGTTGTCCAGCATCTCGACAAACTCAATTCGCCATAAGTCTATCTGTTTAGCCTTAGCGATAAAACTATTACGTAATTTATCAGTGGTAAGCACTGACGAACTGTCGTAAGTTGCTTGAATACGGGCAAAAATCGCATTACGTTTAGCCGTAAACAACTTAAGTTGAATTTCGACACCCATGATTACGAACTAAAAAAAAACTAACTGTACAAGCGATCGAATAAAAAGCAACCGAAATAGGCAAAATGCTAATCGTTAGCACCAGGCATTAGCGCGTTGCGTAAGTAGTCGGCTGATAGTCGAGTAAACTACGATCACCAGTACAGAATTACTATAGCGAAAAGCGGAGATTAGTGTTTGAATGACTGTTGAAGTTCATGTTAATAATCACTGCAAAACAGCCTATGTTATGTTAATAGCCGCAGCGTTCGACTTTGACACGAACCCTAAAGTTTATTTTATCCACCGATAGATGGCGCTAATGGCAAATATAAAACGCGCTATGGTTTGTCGCAAGTATTCCTCTATAGGGTTGAAAGAACTAGCCTACTACGGTCGCTCTTTTTGAACCACGGCTGCGGCAATGTGTGGAGTCAGTGTGTGTGTGTGTTTCACCGTGAAGCTCCCCCTATTGTTCGCAACTTGAACAATGACATTAATTCAAAACATAACAAAACTCATAACATGAATGGATACCATATACGTGAATGATATCAAACCCAGACGATTAGTTGTTCGAAATTAAAATTGAACAAAAGCGCGGCACTGGGCGTGTCTCGATCATGCGACGATGGGTTTTAAACTACCCGATTCTATAAAAATAAATGCTATCTCAACGAAATTAACACTTTTGCGGGAATTAACTTATTAGGCGATATAAATCAATGCATTAAATCATAGTAATGTATAGATTGCCTATGGAATATGCGAAAATAAGAAATTTTGTGAATATTTTCAAATGCGGTAGTCAATATGACAGCATGAAAAATTTAACCCTAATGCATAAGCAGGATGGTCGAAAGTCGTGTGACGATGTGCAACAACGATATTATTACAATGACATATTATTATAATAATTTTTTATCGAGAAATTTGAACTTATTATGAATCCAAATGAAATTAAATGGTTCGAAATACCTATCCGGCTCGAAGGAGATATGGAGACGCCGCGGCGTGATGCGCCTCTTAGCGGTTGCGGATTCTAAAAGGACCCAAACATTCCCTTCGGATTCAAGCAAATCTCTTAAACGTTCGTATCTGTTCAGGATATCCCGACCCCAAAGTGACTTACCAGTTTGCAGACCAGCCTCTCAGGAAACCAGGAAACCAGCATCAGCTTACGACAGCTACAATCGGCACACTCTCACTTTTTCACCATCCACACGTATCTAAAGTTCATGGCTTATTTATCACGAGCGGTGGGTCTGTAACCCTGGCCAATTTTAAGCGGGCAAGCAAACTTCACAGCGTATGAAGTCACAAGCAGCAGAAGGACATATCGTGTCACCTTCTGGAGATAACCTCGCGCGACGGCGGTACCGAGGATACTAGCCCCCTCTTGCGGCGTGGGTCGCGCGGCAGGCTCGTCAACTTTAGAATCGGGGCTCCAGGACAGTTACGACCTCTAGTGAGATTTTGCTTGAACTATTTGGCGCAACCAATTTTCATAAAATTTTAAGAGACCTTTTTAAAAACATACAAAAGTACTACTCAAAAAAAAATGGGCAGTTCCATACAAAAAGTTTCGGCAGCCCAGTCAAATTGTATGGGAACGTCAAAAAAGTTGAGTTCCCAGCATTGGTCCCATCGGATAAGTTGTTTATATCAACGGGCTGAATCATCCCTCTAAGGGTCCAGAACGATCAAAATTTCACCGTGTATATGTCTGTTTTAAAGTTTCTTACTAAGAAAAGGATTTGAATGAAGCTTGGCATATACGTACCATTTTCAGACATAAATTACTTGATATTACAATATTATAGTCAAGGTAAATACAAATACAGGAAATATAGGTACTTAGAGGCCAATTATAGTTTTGTACCAGTTTCTGTTGAGACCATGGGTCTCATTAGAAACTGGCAATCTGGCACAGTAGTCCAAGGGAAGCAAAATCTAGTGACTTAGATTTCAGCAGGCCTGACGTATCTAGAGATCCAAGGGTGGGAAGTTACTTTTCGCATCAGCCTGCTATTACTCTGCAGAGGAATAATGTTGCCAGCCTTCTGGGAACCCTTCCCCGCGGCGGAGTGCTGGAATTTATTTGTCATTGTTTCTTTTTTTGGGTTTGCTAATTTGATTTATGATATGAAATAAAAGCCTGTTTTTGAATACAAGTAACGTTCACATCAACATCGCGGAACTAACGGGCGTTATATCAATGCTACGGAGTATCACAAAAGCAGAGTAATATAGTATTGTGTGCCAAAGGCGCTAAAAGTGTCAGCCACCTGAATATTTATGTGTAACGGAAAGCGGATAAAGGAAAAACTAAATTCTGCAGCGGTTCCGACGAGATTTAAAATAGAAGCATCAAGATACGATTGGATAAGATGAGATGGGTCGTTTAGAGGATCTTTACCTTTTTTTTTGCGCATAATAAAGTCTTTGTTAATGTTGAATGGGGCCTGACCAGAAAAAAGCAGTGGAAAAAGGCATAATTCTTTTATGTTTTAACAATATTTTCATCCCATAATATAAAGTGATGAAAAAAAGAGATCTTTTTAATACTATAATCGTAAAAGTTTGTATGTTTAGACGTTGATAAACTCGTAGGTTTAGATATGTTAGATAATCATGATAGGACGACTAAACAGATGTGACATAAAAGTTAGGATATGATCGACAAAGATCAATTTATACTTACAACATTTATGATACATCTTATATCGGAAAAAGATACCATGGGCATAATTGTTGACGGAGTCGCGGTTATAAGTAGTATATGATATAGTTATAAATATATAGGTACATATCACACAATTAAAGCTAGCCCCACAGTAAGTTGTGAACTTTTGTTACGTCATAAGTTCACAACTTCCTGCGGGGCTAGCTCTATAAAATAAAGATACTATTTTTTTTTTATTAACCTATATTGTCCCACTGCTGGGCAAAGGTCTCTCCCATCTTTTTCCACTTATCTCTGTCAGCTGTTACTCCCAATCAGTTTCTTAGAAAAGCGTCTAGGTTTTATAATATATACTTATATATATAAACATCCAAGACCCAGGTCAATCTGAAAAAGATCGTTTTCCACCATGATCTGACCGGGGGTCGAACTCAGGAACTCTTGTATTGTTATGAGCACAGAAAACGTCATGGAGCTCGTCATAATATATATTTGGAAAGTAAAGGGAGTATGTAAATGACATGTCACCTGCCCTTTGATGCAGCAATCACTTTGACAGCATTTGGCGTTGGCGATTCATATTGACTGATTGCAAGCGTAACTGAAGTAGCACCGTAGCACATTGCCTGATAAATAATGGATAGGGTAAGGACTGGAATTAAACTCAGTATTAGACGTTTTGCCTTACCTTTGTTAAATAGAATTTCACATGTCATTGTCATTACATATATTTAATCCAAATAGTTATTTTTATCACATGAACCAATAATTTGACACGCGGTTATACACTTTTTCCGGGTGAAAGTTAGCTAATGTTGCTTGCGTTAGGTGCTTGCGTTAGGTAACGCGAATTCAAAATTTTGTGATTATTCTTTGAGAAGTTAGAGCGTAAAAAATAGACAAATACTTAAACAAATTCACTTATGCATTAAAACTGAATTTTGCGCTGATGATGAAAAAATCTTAAGTTCTTCTTTAGTTAAGATTTTTTTTTTGAACTAACTATTATTAACTACTTTACTTTATTAATTAAATATTAGTTAGGATTAAAAACAAAATCTTTACTAAATATTAGTTAAGATTTTTTGCAAAACAGTTAAAAAATGGGCAAAATCATGCCCCGCCACAATTTAATAAAAATATGCACGCAATGCATATGCATAGTCGATTGACCGTAAAACCTACTCGAAATGATGATGATGATGAAGAATAAAAATATTATCTTGACAAAAAAATATTACTCATTATTAGTATTTCTATTTATATCATTTATCCACTCAATCATTTATTTACCAATCTTCTTCTACTTCAAAATATACATTTTTATTGATAAAATAGAGCGAGAACGGTTCTGCATATTTCTGACTCAATCGAACACGAGTTTATTATATAACTTTATAGTTAAGTCAAAGGTGAGCGTATGTGCCGAAGTTGAAGTTAGTTTTAACTTCCAGAAACGTAATTTTCTCAATTTCCAAACTATAATATTAGTTTGTAAACTGTTAAACTTTCGTAACATCACTATTTTGATTAAACAAGAACTTTCAAAAAGCCCCTCCCTGAACTGACCTGCTTTTCCTACTCCCCCGTATAGCAATTATGGAATATTTTTATACAGTTTCAATAAAATTATTATATATCTAAATAAGTTTGATCCGATATCAAAGTATATCTATGTTAAATTCTCATAATTGACATCGTATTGTATGTTCAATTGTTCGTAGGAGAAGTTCACGGCTATGGGATTATTGTATGAACCAAAATTAAACGATGTTATAGCTTTAGGTTAAGCCTGTAACAACACGCTTGTGAATAAATAAATGAATAAATATATACACGGTGAAATTTTGATCATTCTGGACCCTTAAAGGGATTATTCAGCTCGGTGATATAAACAACTTTTCCTATGGGACCAATGCTGGGAAAACAAAATTTTTTTTGACGTTCCCGTACAAATTGTCCGGTCGGCCGATTTTTTTTTGTATGGAACTGCCCATTATATTTTTTTAGTTCCTAGCATTGGTCCCATAGGAAAAGTTGTTCATATCGACGGGCTGAATCACCCCTTTGAGGGTCCAGAACGATCAAAATTTCACCGTGTATATGAGCAAATAGTCGATTTTTCTCACATATATTAGATGTTTTACACCAGCAAAATGATCTAACAGTTTCATAATTACCATTGATGTGACCAACCCAAAATCAGATAAACGTATATTTTGTAAGTAAAGTCATTATATACTAACAAAGCATACTTTGCAAATTTGTAAAAAATCAGTAGTCGCACATTATTTTAATAAATAAAATAAAAAAAATAATAAAATATTTAATTCAGATAACTAAGACCCATAGAGTAACACGTTAATGAAATAGCGAAGAGTATTTGAAGAAGTATTTATGTAAATAGTATGTAACATCCTCGTCTCCATCGTCACTTATCATCAGGTGAGATGGGAGACAAATGCCTACATCAATAATTAGTAAAAAAAATAGTATTTAAATATATGTATCAATATTTTATATGTATGTATTTGGTAAGTTTATTATGATTTTATTAATGCATAGATTCTTTAACTTTGGCTTTTGTTTTTTCACTTCTACATTTTGCTCTCAGCATCACCTGTTAGTTGATTGGTAGATAAAACCTACGTCTTTAAGTCCGCCAATTACTTGTTTGTAATGAAGGTTTTAAATAAATAAAAGTTATGCTGAAACATTTTACAGGGTGATAGATAAAAAAAAAGTAAAATGACATCTCTTTTGCAATTAGATTTTTGCTATGTTGCGGTCTATTCTAGTCTTCTTATGGACATCCCAGGATTCATTACAACCGCACTGGGATGTTTGTTACTGTATCCCTCTGGTACAGTCTATATATTAAGATTCCAGTGGCTTAAAACCAAAACAATGCACTATTTCTTTTAAAATCTCTTTCTACTTTCTTGCATTTGTGCAGATTCGTTCTACTCGTACATTTGTTTTATCTGTGTCTGCTCACGACGACTTAAACGATAGTGTCTATGATAAAAACTTTTGTAGCAATTTAATACCTTTTAAACGTTTTAGTTACCTTTGTGGAAGTAGATAGTATCTTTTATAACTCTACGCTGATTATTATACTAAGGGCAGCAGTGAATATTGTTATGGTAACTTTTTCCATAAAAGGAGATCATAGCTATGTAAAATATATGCTTCTATCATATAAGTCTTTATTTTAAAATAACCAGAAATAAAAAGATTAACTACATTATTTTATTTGGTTATCTACTAGTACAACATACAATCTGATCTTTTATTTAAACGTAGATTAATTAGATAGCTTAAAGAAAGAAACATTACTCCATAAATAAATTTTTTAGTAAATAAGTAGGTATATTGACAACATGAACTTTGACGAATGTAAATAACTGAATTTGAATTTAATCTATAATTAATATTGGATTCATAAGATAAGATAAGATAATTTTTATTTGCTTAAACATGTGTAGGTTACAAAAGGTGTGAGATACAAGTTACGAGTATATAGTTCAACATGTTTTACTATCAAGTGTGCAACATTTCAGTCAAAATTACTAGCTGATAAACAAAATGAAATAATGTCAAGTACTGATTAAAGTCAAATAAAATATTAGTAACATATTAATTAAAGTAAATTTATAACATATTAATTATAGACAATAAAAATATATAGACTAGCTCCGTGGCGCAGCGGTCAACACGCATGCCTGCGACACGGAGTGACCGGGTTCGATCCCCGGCCAGGTCAAGATGGAAAATGATCTTTTTCAGATTGGCCTGGGTCTTGGATGTTTATATATATATATGTATTTGTTATAAAATATAGTATCGTTGAGTTAGTATCCCATAACACAAGTCTCGAACTTACTTTGGGGCTAGCTCAATCTGTGTGATTTGTCCGTATATATTTATTTATTTATTTATTTATATAATAAATTGCCGAGCTCAATAAAAGCACTCAAAACAAAATTATTCAAAAATAAATTATAAATCTGGCTGGTAGAGAAGTGTTTTATTCAGTCAAAGAATTCTTGGAATGTAAAATGGACGAAATATAATATAAAAGTGTAGTAAACCAATCAGTGACATACAATTAACTTCATAAACATAATTAAATGGCTTCTAGGACACTTATTTTGCACGCCAATATTGGCTAAATGTATGAGACACTCATAATAAATACCATCTTCTTGACTACATTTACCGCAAATAAATATCATTTCATTTCATTTCATTTCATTTCATTTCATTTCATTTCATTTCATTTCATTTCATTTCATTTCATTTCATTTCATTTCAACAATACTAGCTTTCGCCCGCGGCTCCGCCTGCGGCTCCGCCCGCGTCAATGTCGATCCCTCGGGAATAGTTATTTTTCCCGGGATAAAAGGTAGCCTATATCCTTCTCCATACTCCAAAGAACTTGTATGCCAATTTCATGATGATCGGTTCAGTACTTACGGCGTGAAAGCGTAACAAACAAACAAACAAACAAACAAATTCACTTTCGCATTTATAATATTAGTAAGGATAAGGATAAGGATGTGGGTATTAAAGTGGATCATTGAGAAAATCGCCAATCCTATAGTAACATTTTTCAATGAGAAACGCTTTGAAATGTTTTTTGAATACATTCAAGTTCAAGTCCCTAAGTTGCCTGGGTATCTTATTACAAATTCTTGGCGCCATAAACAAAAATATTTTAATTATTGTGAAATATGACATACATAAATATTATAAATTCTGTATATTTGCATGCCACAAATTGGTAAAATATGTGCGCTTCTGTATTGTATAATATATTTATGTACCATATTCTTTGCAAATAAATTATTGGTAATCTTATTCTTATCTGGTTACTATATATCTATTATTATAATAACATTAGAAGTTTTCACTTTAAAAACTACTTGAAAATTAATTGTAAACTTAGGCAAGGCTCATAAATTCCAACGTTGCGAATATGAAATGTTCTGGTACTACAAATGGGGTGGAAAATAAAAATGGACGGCATTTACATAACTAGGCTCATTGTTATGTTAATAGAGAGCGCGACGTTATCAATTTGCAACGTTTTGCTTCTGGAAAGTTTAATTTAATTAGTCACCGGGAGAAATAATACATAATTACTCCCGGGCATTCTTGTTTTGTATTTTTTTAAAGATGTCAAATGCAATTTGGGTTCTCTCCGTGGGGGCTCGTATAATGTTCTATACCTATCTAACACGATATTTATTATAAACTAGCTGTTACCACTCCGCTCGCGGTAATTTTATATCTCGCGGTTACAGTTATGTGATTAAGTCACAAACATACAAACTTTCGCATTTATAATAAAATATAAATAAAAATTATTTTTATTCGGACAATAAAAGTCCTTAGTTTGTAAGAAACAATTTAGCTTAAAATTATGTTAGTAATTTAACTAAAACCTAATTATTTTACAGCACCTCACACAATCTTACTTCAAAATGACAGCAGTGTGCTATTAAATTTGGAAAATAGCGCCTGCAGAATATTTTGTTTTTTTTTTTAGCAATTTCTGTCTAAGCAGATCTCCAGTTTGGCACTTATCTATTTATAGGTAGCTTTCGAAAAGGAAGGAGGAACACTTATCCAAGTGACTACATCTAAATAAACGGCATGCGGCTAGAGATGGCGCAAAAAGAAGAAAAACAATGTATGTGTTGAGCATTTTTAGTAATAAAAAACTGGCCAAGTGCAAGTCGGACTCGTGTACGAAGGGTTCCATTTAAAATTATTAAGAATATATTTTTATTATATAATGTGTAACTAAACATTTATGTCTTTCGCAATTTTTCATTCCCTGTGTTATAAGACGTTGCTTTGTACCAAATTTCAAGATTCTTAGTTCACGGGAAGTACCTTGTAGATTTTGATTCCCTTTCTCGTTTCTCTCTTCGTCTCTTCGTCTCTTCGTCTCTTTTGATTGCGTTGGCTTAAAATCTTTGACTTTTTCACACTTATAAGAGGCAGTAGAGCTGAGTATTTAATATGCATTTTAGCTTGATACCTCCACGCGTTCCTCAGAAAAATGGCCTTGACAGACGGACAGACGGACAACAAAGTGATCTTATAAGGGTTTCGATTTTTCTTTTTGAGGTACGGTACCCTAAAAACAATTTATATATATCGCTTTAAATTTCGTGAAGCATTTAGTTAAGAACGTGTTTATTTTGCAGCCATTTTTGATATTTTGATCTGAATAAGCTCAGATATTTGCTGTCGATACTAGGACAGCGACAATGTTAGGTTTAATGGAGGATAAATAGTTAATGGCTGGCAATCACATCGTAACATTGTTTATTGCTTTATAACAAAATCCTAAAAGTACCTACTAAATTTCTTTTCTACTGTTTTTTTTTTTTTTTTTTTTTACTAAATATTGAATTAGGCATTTGTCTCCCATCTCACCTGATGGTAAGTGACGATGAAGACGAGGATGTTACATGCCTATCCAAGAGATACCCATTTAATCTACTTTTGAATGTCCCGTGACTGTACTTGTTTGGGAATATAGACGCAGGCAGTTCATTCCACACCTTAGCTACTCGAACCAAAAAGGAACTGTCAAAGCGTTTAGTTCGACTCTTTGGTATTCCAACGATAAAAGGGTGAAATTTCTGTCTGCGCCTTGTAGTCCGATGGAGGAATGGTGAGGGTTCAACTAGCTCAAAGAGCGCCTTCGCACACTCTCCAAAATGGATCCTATAAAATACCGATAGACAAGCGACTTTACGGCGATGCTCCAGGGATTGCAATTTCCTATTTGAGACCACGTCGTTGTTTATGAGCCTGCGGGCTCTTCGGTCAACAGAGTCCAATGCTTCAAGCTGGTATTTCGCTGAGCCATCCCAAAGGTGACTGCAGTACTCCATGCAAGAGCGAACCTGGGCTGTATAGAGATTGAGCAGCCGTTCAGAGCTGAAGTACCGCCGAACCTTTGAGATGATACCCAACTTCTTGGAAGCAGTTAGTGCCATTGACTCAATCTGTTGGCCGAAGCTTAGTTTTGACGTGACTGTCATGCCTAAAAGCCCAAGGTGGTCAACTAACGGTAAAGAAACACCCTGGAAAATGGGTGCAAGTGGGAAAGCACTCTTTTTTGCAGAAAATAGACACGCCTGTGTTTTGGACGGGTTAAACTTAACAAGATTGGCGTCGCCCCAATCGGACACCCTCTGTAATTTCGAGTTAACCCGTTCAATCATAGACTCTCTTAGAGACTGGACTTCTTGTGGACTTGCACTGGCACTGGACGTATAACTCTCTACAACGGTGCTGTCATCAGCATAACCAATAATGCCAGACATAAGGAGGTCATTAATGTGCAGCAGGAACAAGGTTGCAGAGAGAACAGATCCCTGAGGTACCCCGGCATTAATAGCCATTAGGTCGGAAGAGCAGCCATCCATAACCACTCGAATGGACCGTTCCCTCAGGAAATCGGATATCCAGTTGCAAAGGTCCTTAGGTAAACCATACGCTGGAAGCTTACTGAGGATAGCTTCGTGCCAGACCCGGTCAAAAGCCTTGGATATATCTAGTGAGACGGCAATTGCCTCAGCGTGACCCTCCAAGGCTTCGCTCCATAAGTGAGTGGCATATACCAGTAGGTCACCGGTTGAGCGACCCTTGCGAAAACCATATTGGTTGTCACTAAGGAGCTCGTTGGTTTCCAGGTATGCCAGGAGACGATTGTTCAATACACGCTCCATAATCTTGCACAATATGGAGGTGATCGCAACAGGTCGATAATTGGCCGGGTCGGAGCGACTTCCCTTTTTAGGTACTGGTTGTACATTGGCAAGCTTCCAGGATCTTGGGACCTTGCCAGTCTCTAGAGAAAGTCTATAGAGGCGTGTCAGTACAGGGGACAACTCGGGTGCGCAGCGCTTCAGAACCACTGCTGGAATACCATCGGGTCCACTAGCCTTATTCACGTCTAGGTTTAGCATGCATTTAAGTACCTCTTTTTGGTGGATTTGAGCGGCCCGCATCTTGGGGCCGAACGAAGGTAACTGGGGTGGGCTTTTATTGCTACTATCTAGACGCGAATTGTCTGCAAATAGATTGGCAAACAAGTCTGCTTTCTCTTTTGCACCATGGGCCAGAGAACCGTCAGGTTTCTGCAATGGTGGCAGCGATGGGCGACAGAAGTTCATCTCCACTGACTTGGCTAGAGACCAGAAGGCTTTACTTCCTGAGGGACAGGAAGCTATCTTGTCTCCAATACGGCCAACGTGGTCGAAACGAGCTCTTCTGAACACCTTTTTGCAGGACTTGGCAGCAGCGTTATACACTCTCTTCCTGTCTTGAAAATCATCAGCTTTGATTCTGCGGGCATCAGCCCAGGACAAGTATGCTTCCCGCTTACGCCTTTCGGCTAAGAGGCACTGAGCATTGAACCATGGGCGAGCTTTGGTTTCAAGGGATACGTCAGCAAAAGGAATAAAATACTCCATTGCCTTACATATCACACTCGAGACAGCATCAGCGCAGCATGATGGATCCCTAGAAGAGAAGCAAACCTGCCGCCAAGGATAAGATGCGAAAAAATGTCGCATCTCATCCCAATCTGCCGACTTGTATCGCCATACTCGCCTGGTGCCTTTGGGGCTGGTGTCAGGAAGCGAGTAGTGCGATACAGATTTCACCACACAGTGATCCGATGTCCCGAGCGGTGGTGATACGGACACCGAATGCCTGTCAGGATCGGTTGTCAGCAGGAGGTCCAGGCAATACGCAGTGTGGCCAGCAACGTCAGGAATGCGCGTCGACTCGTTGACAAGTTGGGAGAGACCGTAAGTCAATGCAAACTTATAGGTTTCTCTCCCAGCATGGTCGGTGTCCTGGTACGGGTACAGCCACTCTCCGTGGTGGGCGTTAAAATCCCCCAGAAATACCAACTGCGCAGATGGAAAACGTTGCTGGACCTTATCTGCAGCATCGCTGAGATATTTCATGAGCCGAGTTGTCTCAGAGTCTCCGCTATGCGAACGGTAGACACTGGCGTAAACAATATGATCAAGGCCAGTATCTACATGAACCCACAAAACGGAGAAATGCGGAACTTCCAAGTCATGGAGACGCCGACAACAGATCTCATCCCTGACATACATGCACACGCCCGCGTGGGGGTGGAATTTGGCCTCCAGGACATAGCCTGGGTAATACAGGTATGACAGGTCTGACGGATTACTGATCTGCGTCTCGGTCAGAAATAGCAAGGCCGGCTTGGCAGTCTCGAGGTGGTAATGGACTGCATCAAGATTGGAATGTATCCCCCTAATGTTACAGAAATCGACTAAAAGCTTAGGGGGCTCGGCCGGAGAGCGCTTGCTATGTTGGTTTTAATTTGGATTCTCAACCTTCAAAAGCCGAATTTTGCCCTCCCCAGAATACGTAGGGCAGCCTGAGCATTGTTGCCCAGGGAGGGATTCTCCTGCGCATGAACGCAGGTACCCTCCTGGGGTAATTTTCTCTTTAATTGCCGCTATCATATTGGAGAAGATCTGTAGGGGTAATGGGCTACCGGAACTCTCACTCACCAGGCGAAACACAGCAGCATTTACATGCTGCTATTTGACGCCGGTATTCTGTGAGAGGGTGGTTGCTAGCCGGTTCGAGCCAGCCCGATTTATGAGCTAAAGATGATGCTGTAGCTAAGAGTAAGTAGGCTCTACCACCGGAAAAACTGTGTTCCTGGATTACTGTGTATAATAAAAGTAGGTCAGGTCACGTAATAAAATATGATCTCAAGGCTCAAAAAGTACTTGTAAATGTAAGCTCCGGAGCTTTTGTGTTTCATAATCTCATTATAATAAAAAACCTTTTTTTGGCGAGCTAATGTATGGATAATGTTGCGCAACTATTGACATTTTCCACACACAATGGCTAAATGCAAAGTTATGTTTCTTATCTCAATCATCAGCTAGATATGTATAGCATTTATGCTTGTTTATTTATGTTGGTTCTTATAACGTTGATTGATGTTTAAAATCATAGGGCTGGATTTAAAAAAAATAATCAGTATTAAATTAAATTTTAAGAAAACCCAATTAACGAAACTTAAAACGAAAAGCGAAAATACTAGTTTAAGGTGCCTAACATAGCTAAAACCCACCGCAAGGAAATAGGCTTTCAAATGAAAAAAAACCGCATCGAAATTTGTCCATCCGTTTGAGAGCTATGATTCCACAGACAGACACTCACACACACAGACATCGACATCCAGCTTATAACACCCCTCTTTGTGTCGGGGGTTAAAAATACAATCCGCTGACTCGTATAAAGACATTGTAATTCAAGGAAAATATACATATAATAAAAAAGGCTAATAGATTTTTCTACACAAAGTGCAATCACATTCACATTCGTTATTTGTGTGACAGTAATATCAATAGAGAAGTGAATCAAAATTTACATTGAATTACTATTATTTGAAGTATGTATTGACATTATAAAACATGTATACTCTATTATTAATCATCTGAATAAAAAATATTGAATCGTTAGTATAAGTCTTCATGACTAGTCAATTGACCAAAATCAGTAAGCTCCATAAGCAATCAGTTTTATATATGCGAGTATAATATATAATAAATCGTCTTCATATGGAGCGTTCGGATGCAATCTTATATTCGATTTACATTAATTTCATAGTCACGCGCTCAGTAATGGAATAGAAATGTTACTAAGTGGCTTATATCTCCTGCCCACGTTCAATTAAATTGACTTATAAAGTACTGACCCCCTTATTCATAAAAATTAAGAAATGATTGTGGAACCTATTTTAGTTAAAATATGATTTGTGCCGTTCTATCAACGTCAAAAATTAGAGAGAGAAATAAAAACAAAACCTATTTTAACTAAATAGGTGTAATGAGCGTTTATTTATTTTTATGAACTAGCTGTTGCCCGCGGCTCCGCCCGCGTTAGTGTCGATCCCTCGGGAACAGTAGAATTTCCCGGAATCAAACATACCCTATGTCCTTCCCCGGGCCTCACACCTCCATACCAAATTTAACGTAAAAAAACGACAGACAGTGTTACTTTCGCATTTATAATATTAGTATTAGTATGGAAGTATGGATATTATTTATACTTCTAAGTCCAGAAATGAGAAAATTTCCATAAAACCTTTTCCCTCCCATTTTACCCCTTTAGGAGTGAATTCAGTCCATTTCACCCACATATATCTTTTTTAATTGTAATCGAGAACTTACATACCTATTTTTTTCATATTTCATAGTCCAGAAATGAGAAAGTTTCCAAACAAACTTTACCCCCCTTCTGGGGGATTTTTTTCCAGTTAACCTACACAAATCTTTTCAATTGTAATCGTAATCCCATACCTAAAACCCAACACAGACCGATAATGTGTACCGTACACGCAGCTATAAGGCCAGCAGTGGTGCCTTTTCGACGGCGTTTTAACTTTAATAAGGCCAACTGGGAGAAATTTACAGCCGACGTGGATAAAAGACTACAAGTAGTTAGCCCCACATAACTACGACACCTTTGTCGATGTTATCTGGAAGGCATCCCGACAATCGATTCCACGTGGCTGCAGTACCGCATACATCCCGGGTCTGTCTCAGAGTTCTGCTGATCTTATGGCTGAGTACGCGTCACATTTCTCTCAAGATCCATTTTCAGAGGCTACAGCATCCTCCGAAAGGGAGCTCATGGTGAGTGTAGCTGCCTCTTGACAACAAAAGTGGATTGAGCTTGTTGAGTCTATTGACATGACTCATAATTCAAAAAAAGCATGGCATACTCTGCGTAGACTAACAAGCGATCCACCCGTAGCTGCACAGCCTGGTCCAGTAACTGCCAACCAGATAGCTCACCAACTGATCCTTAATGGCAGGCCTCCTCGTAAATGCCCCCGGGACAAGCATTTAAAGGTAAAAGATGACGGTAACCAAGCAATTAGTTGCCCATTTACCATCGGAGAAATTACACTAGCCATAAAAAACCTTAAAAATGGCAAAGCTGTCGGTGTCGATGACATCTCCGTCGAACAATTAAAGCAACTAGGCCCCCTGGCAGTCACATGGCTTCTTGAAATGTTTAATGCCTGCATCAAAACGGCAAAAGTGCCCAAAAAATGGAGAAAGGCGAAAGTTACTGCTTTACTTAAACCGGGAAAATCCTCTAATGACCCAAAAAACTTTCTTCCAATCTCACTCCTTTGTCATACTTTTAAATTGTTTGAACGACTTTTACTCGACCGACTGACATCGACAATTGATCCCCAACTTATCCCCGAACAAGCTGGTTTTCGTCCTGGAAAGTCCTGTTGTGGACAGGTGCTAAACCTAATCCAACACATTGAGGACGGATTTGAGCATGGCCTGGTCACAGGAGCAGTTTTTGTAGATTTAAGTGCTGCTTACGACACAGTGAACATAAAATCTCTCCTTGCAAAAGTTGCAGCTATAACAAACGACCAAGATTTTGTTAAAATTTTGGGCGAGATGCTCCGTAACAGACGTTTCCAGGTTCTCCTTCAAGGCCAAAAAAGCAGATGGCGTGATAAGAAAAACGGTCTTCCACAGGGTAGTGTCCTCGCGCCAACCCTGTTTAATATATATACTAATGACCAACCAGACCATCCACTTACCAACCGCTTTATCTATGCAGACGATCTGGCACTTACTGCACAGGCCAAGAAATTTGAAGACGTTGAATCAAATCTGTCAATAGCCTTGAATCAACTGTCAAGCTACTACGAGAAGAACTCATTGCGACCAAATCCAACGAAGACAGAATCATGCGTTTTCCATCTGCGCAACCACGAAGCTGATCGGCAACTTCATATCTCGTGGGGCGGCGTAAACATTAATCACTCTCTTACGCCTAAATACCTCGGTGTCACTCTGGATCGGTCGCTCACGTATAGAGAAAACTGCCAGAAACGCGGAGTCCACTCGCGCAACTGCATTTTACGCCGTCTTACCACCACTAGTTGGGGCGCATCACCTCACGTACTGCGTACGAGTGGCCTGGCTTTATGCTACTCGGCTGGTGAATATGCGAGTCCAGTTTGGGCTCGCTCAACACACGCTAAAAAGGTTGATGCCGCCCTCAATGACACCTGCCGTATAATTACGGGCACCCTCAAGCCAACACCACTGGATTGTCTCTACTCCTCGGCAGGCATAGCCCCGCCGTCAGTTCGGCGTGACGTTGCTTGCGCTGTGGAAAGAGATAAACAGTTGCATGATAGGAGACACCCCCTTCACGGCCAAATTCCGCCGGCCGTACGCTTGAAGAGTCGTAATAGTTTTCTCTGACAATCCCATGTAACCGCAAAAGAGGCCCCTAAAGTGAAGTTGGAAAAAAGGCGAACCATGTTCCCTCCAAAAGCAAACATCGTTCCTCCTGCAGAGAAACTTCCACCGGGTGGGAAACTTCCCTGGACAGTTTGGAAGTCGCTCAACAGACTTCGAGCTGGTGTTGGAAGATGCCAGGATACCCGAGTAAGGTGGGGTTTCTCCAATAATAATTTGTGTGGTTGCGGTGCTGTCCAGACGATGGCCCATCTGATGGATTGCCCTAGCTGCCCCACTTCTTGCACCGTGGAGGATCTGGTTGAGGCGAATGATCGTGCCGTGGATGTGGCCAAATTCTGGTCAAGACTAGTTTAAAGAATAGCCATTTTGACTCGAGAAGAAGAAGAAGAATTGTAATCGTGAATTTATTTACCTATTTTCATACTTCTAAGTCTAGAAATGAGTAAATTCCTATACAATCTTTACCCCGCTATTTTACCCCTACAGGGGAAAATATCGTCCATTTTCCTACACAGATATTTTTAATTGTAACCTAGAACTTATATACTTATTTTCATACGTCTAAGTCCAGAAATGAGAAAATTTCCATACAAAGTTTATACCACCCATCCACCCCCATTTTACCCCTTAAGGAGGGAATTTAGCAAATTTCATCTACCTACACACATCTTTTTTAATTTTAATCTAGAACTTATATACCTACTTTCATACTTCTAAGTCCAGAAATGAGAAAATTCCATTTACATTTTACCCCTTTAGAAGTTAAATTTCTTAAAAATACTTTCTTAGCGCTCACTCACATCATTAAAAGAACCCCTGTACCAAATTTCAAGTTTCTAGGCGCAGCAGTTTAGGTTGGTTTGCCGTTTGCCCGCGGCTACGCCGCCGCCGTTAGTGTCCATCACTCAGGAACAGTTTGGACCCTTAAAGGGGTGACTCAGGTCATTAATATGAACAACTTTTTCTATAGGACCAATGCCAGGGAACTCAAAAAAAATTTCGTCATTTCCATACAAAAGAGTCCCGCCGCCCAGCCAGTTTGTATGGGAATGTCGAATTTTATTTTGAGTTCCCACCATTGTTCCCATAGGAAAAGTTGTTCATTTTGATGGTCTGAGTCACCCGTTTAAGGGTCCAAAACGATAAAAAATTCACCGTGTATATTTGCAGGCAATCAAATGCCTTGAGTTCCTTCAAATGACGATAACTTTTTTTTTAATAAACCGATTTTGATGAAACTAACTTTAAATGTTTTGCTGAGTTAAAACAAAGCAATTGGTGAAAGTTCGAAGTAAGTCGGTTCAGTATTTTCGGAGATAATCGTGATCATACATACAGACAGACAGACAGACAGACAGACAAGAAATTCGAAAAAATTTTTTTTGCTTTCTATTATTCTTTTTAAGTGTCCCTCTATCCATTTCAGTCAAAAATTCTAAATGTACAGACAAAATATTTTTACTGTTTTATTATATGACGCACTATAAGTTTCCGGAATAAATATGAAAAAATACTATTAAAGGTACAAAATTAATTTATTGTTTTTCAAAATAATCTCCCTTGGCGTCTATGCACTTTTCCATTCGATGAAACCAGTTTTGAAAACTTTTGTGCCACTCCTCTGTGGTGACCTCTGAAACGTGTTTTTCATACTCCTCGACAGCCTCTTCTGGTGATGAAAATCGTTGACCGCGTAATTGTTTCTTAATTTTTGGGAACAGAAAAAAGTCACAAGGTGCCAGGTCGGGACTGTATGCAGGATGACTCATGAGTTCTACATTTTTCGCCTTCAAAAAGTCGTTTGTCTGTCTGGCCGTGTGAGAACTAGCATTGTCGTGGTGCAGGATGATACGGCGTTTACGGTTATTTTTACGGAGTTCGTCAATAACTTCCGGCAAACAAATGGTCGTGTACCAGTCACTATTTACTGTACGACGATTCACTAAAGCAACAGTAGCCACGTGTCCAGTTTTATTAAAAAAAGAAGCAATCATCCGCTTAGATGCACTTTTCACGCGCGCCACTTTGGTTGGTTTCGGCTCATCTTAAAAGACCCATACGCTCGATTGCTGCTTTGTTTTGGGATCGTAGCAATAAATCCATGTTTCGTCACCTGTTACTATGTCCCACACCAAATTTGACGCACCTTCGTTGAATCTGGTAAGCATGGCACTGCACCAAGTGACGCGGTCTGTTTTTTTTGCCTCGGTCAAGTTGTGTGGGATCCACCGCGAGCACAGCTTTCTCACACCCAAATGTTTGTGTAGGATTAATTGTATTTGACTCATGCCTATTTCTAAGGATGCGCAATTTTATGGTAGGTCACATGCCTGTCTGTTTCAATCATACGGCGCACAGCATCGATGTTTTTGTTGGTCACAGCGGTGGACGGCCGACCATCGCGAGATTCGTCACTGAGATTGATACGACCACGCTTGAATTCTGCAAACCAGCTATAAACAGTTGTCTTGCATGGTGCTTCATTGCCAAAAGCTGTTTCAAGCCGAGCGATGCTCTGTTGATCTGTCAAATTACACTTAAAATCGTAGAAAATCATACTACGAAAATTTTCCCGAGTTAAATCCATGTTGATGCAGACACAATTTTTTTAATGGCGCCACAAGGTAAAAACAAAAGACAGTCAAATGAAACAAACTGCATTCTACAGCCAAAGAGTTCTATTTTCAAATGTTGCAATAAATTTTTAAATATTGTTTATGTAAGTGGCCAGTTCCGGAAACTTACAGTGCGCCCTATGTATAGATAAGGGGTTAGTAATTTCAAATTAACATATGTATGTGTAATGAACTTCATTATATGCATAAAATTCTTATCAATATGCTAGTTTATGTAATAAAAATAAAAAGATGAAGCCTTGTCAAAAAAGAACAGGTTACAGTGCAGGAGTGCCGTAAGAAGTGAAAATTTCGCACGGCAGAAAGAGAGGGGGTATTACTTCCTCTCAGGTCACGTGTCCGTCTTAAGAATTTTTGATCAGGTCACGTGACCTGACGCGAGTTTAACATTTTTTACCCATCCCAAAAAGTGCACAAGGTCACTAAAGAAGGAAGGGTGTAGAATTGTAACGATATTCCATTAATACAAATCCGTTAAATCATTAAGTGTGAGTTCATTTAATCCACCATATCGGTGGAATAAATAAACACACATACTAAATATATACTATAAATAAACTAACTTACACAAACATAATACATACATGCATTTTGAAAATATTATACTCTTGTTACTAGGCATTGGTGTAAAAATTTTATGACCTGCTTAGGTAAGTTAAGTCTTTCAAATAAATACGACGTCACGTTGGCGCTCAAAACGCCCAGACATCACACGTACTTCGCTCTTCGTTGCAATGAGTAAAAGCACTAGCTCCTTGATATTTCTTGCGCGATCGTCTCATTTATCGGGCGAGCTGATACTCAGACGCGGCGCACATACGAATAATTTGTAACAAATTGTGCTATGCATGTGAATCGTACGCGGGAGAGTCGCGTGCTCTGATATGAAAGTAGTGAAATAAATCTACTGGAAACTTGATGGCCTTGCAGCTTAGAAAGGACATTTTATCATCATCATGTCCATACCGTATCGGGCGGCGGCGAATCTTATTTGTTTCAAATTAATTAATTTGGTCTTTATTTCGGTTGCTCTAATGTGACTAGGGAAACCACACTTTTATTACACTTTTGGTGACAAATCTACTATTTTGCGGGCAAACCCTATTATTTAAGAAACACAAAATGAATTAAATTGGCGATAGCTTAAATGATACCCAATCCGAAACACCAGTATAAAATTTACTCTGTGACCGTACAAGCTGTCGATCCCAAAGGGATCTGGGTGTTATTTGTAAAGAACAATCTCAAACGGGACGAGTCTCAGTGGTGGCTTTGGCAGGTAACAAGTAGCAAAGGTGTCTAAAATTCTATCTCAAATGTATTATTTTATTAAAGTTAATTTTCTTGTATTTTTATTGCTTAAATATATATGTATATTGTTTTAACGACTATTGAATGAAACATATTTCACAGAAGTATGTTGATATCTATTTTTTCATTACTTCAAGTTATATAACAGAAGAATTATTTTTTTAACAAATAATGTTTGTTCGGTGTATTTTTCGATGCATCGAAAATATATAAAAAAATATCAACTTGGAATTGGAATTTTTAGATAAAAGCTATTAAATAAAATTATTAAACTGCTAAATAAGTTAGAATAGGTTAGAAATCGCTTCCATAATACAACGTTAGGTTAGATAAATAACTGCGTTTCGTCAGAAACGAGCTGTTACCAGAAAAGTAGGTAAGGTTGAGTTAGAACTATGACTCCACTAGAAAGCAAATCGCTACCAAAACGAGCTGTGACCAGAAAAAAATATTTGATTTTATTTTCTGATAACAAAAATCTAGGATTTAAAATTCTTGTCACTAAGAATTCTTAGTGACAAGTTTTTTTTTGCATAGAAAATTAATATTCAGAATACTTAATTTGCAGAAGGTTTCATTCTAGATTTTTTATAAATAACTAGCTGTTGCCCGCGACTTCGCCCGCGGCAATTTCTGTATTTATGATTAATTAATAATTTTCCCCCGTTTTCAAAACTTTTTTTATTAATGCTTCGCCCCTAATGGTCGCAGCGTCATGTTTTATAGCCTAAAGCCTTTCTCAATAAATGGACTATCCAACACAAAAAGAATTTTCCAATTTGAAGCAGTAGTTCCTGAGATTAGCGCGTTCAAACAAACAAACAACAAACTCTTCCGCTTTATAATATTAGTATAGATTAGTATAGATTTTTAGATAATTACAATACTAGAATATCAAATCAAACATTTTTTTCTAGTCACAGCTCGTTTTTGGTGGCGATTTGGTTTCTGGTGGAGGCACAGTTCTAACTCAACCTTGCCTACTTTTCTGGTAAAAGCTCGTTATTGACAAAAAGCATTATATATCTAACGTATTTTAAGAAACATAGATTATTTACTGTCGTTTAAAGTATCTGTAAAAGAACGCACAACCACAATACATACGTATTTTTAAACAGCTTGTAAGCAAATTATTTTAATCACAATTTTTAAGAGAATAAGGTTTATTTTTCATTTCACTAAAGAGTTTTATTATTCGTTTATTTTAGGAGAAAGAATTTACATGGAAATTAAATCTGACACGGAGGAATATTTCAAAAGTAAGCATTGAAAGAAATGGGAGACGGGAGAGTTCAACGAAACGAAACGCCTTAAGAGGAAGATAACGCATGTCGAGACTTTATAAGGTTTTATTCTCCCTTACTTTTTTTTGTAATAGATTTCCAAACATATTACCTATTTTTATATTTTTAATACGTAATATAAATGTAACTTATCTGCTATGTTCCTTTGTCAGTGAAATTATGGTGTAGGTAAATATCGATTCATATCGATCATTGTTTCGAGGGTGACTTTGAAGACGAATTTTCCGGTTTCTACAAAGCTGACACAGCAAAGTGGGCAACTATTAGCCTGCTTAGTATACTATAGATGCAGTCAGACAGTATATTTTAAATATTCCCAATAATTATTTATAACATGGAAATTTATAACATATACCTACTACAAAAAAATTTATACTGCAAAGTCGTCTAAAATATTTGTATAACAATCTAAAACAAGTACCTATGTCCATGCTGTGTAGTGCACTAAAAGCCCATCAAAATGCAAAAACAAAATAATTAAACAATAACAGAAATAGAACAGAACCTAAAAGAGCTTACCTTATAAACAAAATCTAAGAACACTTAAAACTAAATTTGTGCAAGAATGTCCTCTTAACAGTTTCACTCAGACTTAATTCTTTCAATGAAAACCTTGTAATAGTTAATCCTTTACATCGCTCAAAGCTAAAACATTCAGACGCTTAATTAAAACGTGTTTTTAACGTCTTAGGTACATTTAATTTATCGCAGCACTGTTTTAATGAAATATTTATTAAGACTATTTAATAATTTGAGAACAATTTAATTACTGAATGCACTTCAATTATGTGTCATCGTCATCATCATCATCATTATTAGGTCTTTTTTAGTCTCCACTGCAGAAACATGACCCTCTCTATACTACTGGAGTCGTACTTGGCCAGAGCAGACAGAGGATTTAGCCTTCACTCTCCTCGCTGGCCAGACGGGTTGGACAGGTCTCTTTGATTTTTATGAACTTCGTTTAGCTTATATTTCCTTAGTCGCCTCTTACGACATCCATGGGAAGACTTAGAGTGATCCTATTCTACTCTGCCAGAAACCACACGGCTACAATTTAGTAGTTTCTAGGACTTTTAAATGTTTTACTACATGAGCACGACCCTCAACAGCGTACTAACACAACATACGTACAACGTACAAATACAAAGTACTTTTTGAGCATTCTTGAGCAGTTTGTTTCTCATGTCTCCTTTTTCTTAAAAATAAATATTCCCGAAAAAATATTTTTTTTTTTGGTGTAGGTACATCTTTTAACTACCTACTAATACCGAATTATTACTATAAATTAATTAATACAGCATGTACAAGCAGAAGGATGTCGCAAAAAGAAATATTTTTTATGAAATACTAGTAGAACTTAAAATTTGCTAGTCAATCATTTGAATATTGTCTTTGATATTTGCATGATTGAAGTTAACTACTAAAAATAAATACGCAAATGTAATACTGAGAGCGTCAATCATCATAAAATACAACGTACATTTTGTTTTTATTATTGAACAGTTTGTTTCTCTTCTCTCCCTTTTCTTAAAAGAACACAACCCTTTGATAGATCTAGGTAGTTTTGGTTAAAAGTATAGGTGAGCAAATTGCTCTTTTGTTCTGATTCTAACTTTTTCATAGACCATCGTCCCAACGCGAAATTCTGATGTATAACATAGTGTTTGGGGACAATAATATATGGATGGGCACTTCATCAGTGAACATAAATATCCAATTTCTTACATCCGGTTAGGAAGCGTATAGATGTTATGGAAGTTTAAAAATTTCAAAATTTGTTAAATCAGAAAATCGCGTGAGCATGATGGTCTAACATGAGTTGTAGAGGTAGAAGTAAAATAAGCAGTATCAGCAATTGAAGACGATGGCGTACGTAATCAACCCTGGACGTGATTCACACTTAGATTAGTAACTACGTGTAACCTTAAATACATAACTAAAACTTTTCCTTGCTGATGTTTGTTTGTTGTGAATTTAAATAAAAAATTCAATACACCTATTAATTAACTTAAGATAATACACATAAAAATTATCGAGACTACTTAAGAACGCGCATTTTTTCTGCCTGTTTCATCTCAAAATCCAATAGCACTGCACTTTAAATAACCATGTCGTTGATAAAATGTGCATACAAATTAACGTCCTGGTCTGGAATTACACAGTTTTAATCTCAGTGACTGTTTAATTATCACATTTAAAACATTAATTCTCACGGATTGTGGATTGATGACACATGTATTACCTATTGAAAACATTTGTGGTAATGAGTTTTTGATTGAATGTAATAAATTCTTCTGCTAAGATTGATTGCGGCGGTATTCCTAAATCAATATGACATAGGAACCTTCAAAAAATGAGCCTATGTCCTCTTGAAAGGCCGGCAACGCTCTTATAACCCCCGAGTGTTGCAGTTGTCTATGGACAGCGGTGATCACTTAGCATCACGTGACCCGCTTGCTCGTTTACCGTCCTGTCATAAAAAAATATATCAATAATTATTAGCTATACATTCTTAAAGTAAAGTGTTCTTTAGCCGTATTGCGCGATTTTGGTAGGGGAAAAACTTATACATTCACGAAACGAGATTAAAATAATAAAAGGAATAGAGGGGCTATTGAGAATATTTTCATTCAACGGAGTTAAGCCAGTTGATGGTAACGTCACCTAGAAACAAGTGAAAAAAATCATAAATTACGAAACAGCACCATACATTTTCAAGTAAAACGTCCTACACACGATTCAATTTATCATTCAACAGAGCGGGATAAGCCTTTTTGACAGAGCAAGAAAACCTTACGACTTCTCTTTTATGTATATAGATCTGGCCTGCTCTGTTGATTTTACATATTCAATTGTGTGTAGGACGCTGTAATCTACACAAGAAATAACAAATACATAAAAATACTTATTTGTATGTAACCTAGACCAAGTTACAAATAAGTAAATATTTTAAATATTTTTTTTGTGTCAAGCTATTTATAGTATAATATAATTATTATAAACGGATCTACACTGTTAAGTGCAAATCAAATGAGCCCGAACACGATTGGTGTATTTTGTTTAGTTTAAGAGTGCCACCCCTATGGCCACCTTCCGACTCTATCATCCGACCAGCGCAACGATTCCATCCTAACTAATATTATAAATGCGAAAGTGAGTTTGTTTGTTTGTTTGTTTATTTTATTGTTTGTTTGTTACGCTTTCACGCCGTAACTACTGAACCGATCATCATGAAATTTTGCATACAAGTTCTCTGGAGTGTGGAGAAGGACATAGGCTACCTTTTATCCCTGGAAAAAGTACTTATCCCGAGGGATCGACATTGACGCGGGTGGAGCCGCGGGCGAAAGCTAGTAATATTATAATCCGATTTACAAATGCATGCAAAATTTCAGTTCAATCGGTAACCGGGAAGTGCATTAAACTTAACATGCTTGATTACAGACAAACATTGCACAGGTACTAAAAATAGCAGTCGTTGATATTAAATATTTATTTTATTGTAAATATCGGAAAAATGAAATAAAACTCACATAAATAAGCTAAAATTCTTAAAGGTATTTATTTGCACCTTTTATGTCGGCATAGAAGGTAATTGAATCTTTTTGGGTTCGCGTAACCGAAATGCGTGATATGCACGTGACGCGATACTCCATTGTTTTGAGTTTTCACTTCTGTCGGCAGCTGGTTGGTATGTATAGACCATAGAGATAATATAATCCTGGTATAGACCATAGAGATAATATAGTATAGACCCACAGAAGATCAGAGAGACGCATTTTTAAAAAAAATCTATGTATAGACCACGTATAGACAAACCAGCTGATGTATAGACATACCAAGCATAGGGTTGGCAGTCCTTATCTGAGGTCCTTATGACTGGGTTTTTTTTTTGTTTTATAAATTACTGGCTGTTTTTACTACGCAGCTTATTTCACCCTTTATTGGATACTAGCTTTCGCCCGCGGCTCCGCCCGCGTCAATGTCGATCACTCGGGAATAGTACTTTTTCTCGGGATAAAAAGTAGCCTATGTCCTTCTCGGTACTCCAGAGAACTTGTATGGAAAATTTCATGATGATCGGTTCAGTAGTTACGGCGTGAAAGCGTAAAAAACAAACAAACTCACTTTCGCATTTATAATATTAATTAGGATTAGGGAGTTAGGATGTAGTCCGGTCAAGGAATGACTCAAATAAATTTTTAGATTTCCGATTTTCAGCTTTTTTCTTGCAATTCTATATTTCATTAGGGATTCTGATTATATGAATATAGTTCAGAGGTTCAAAATCATGCGAAATTAGAGATAAAATTCATTATTATGTAGAGATTTGTTGATTGAGGACAATAAATGTTAAAAAGAAGTACATAGTTCTATGTTCTTTTATTGACTGTAACTTGCTTACAACTGAAAAACTGCCCTAGTTTGCCTCAGCCTATTATTAAAAATATTCAACGTGATAACATCTTACAAATCGATGAACGCTGGCTACACGCACGAAAAAGTGTCACGTTTCGAGAGCGCGGAACAAGTGGTATAACGCACGATCGGCCTAAGCGTTCGGCTTGTGACGCATCTATCTCTCTTCCACCGTTATCACGTAAAATTGTCGTCCGTAAACAGACTCTACAGAAAACTAATTTTTTTAGACTTGTTTAAAGAAAATTATAATCACGTAGAAAATGAAATTGGAATAGTAAGGCGAAAACGAAAGTCATTTGCGAGGCGTGCTAGAAGCGAAGGTCATGGCTCCGATGGCGTTCCATGCCGTGTTTGGTTATAGCCCGTAATGTAAAGTGTGGCTTTTCAGCCATTTTATGGTGAAGAATTACTACTTTTTAACCAAGGAAATCGACGTAGGTACGGACTTGTGTGCGAAATAAGAATAACGCTGTCTTTAACAAACTACGGACTCTTGCTACACGGCTGAAGATGGGAAGGGAATAAGAAACAAAGACAGAGAAAGGGAGAAAGAGATATTTGCGCGGGAAATCCTAACTAATATTATAAATGCGAAAATGAGTTTGTTTGTTACGCTTTCACGTTGTAACTACTGAACCGATTATCATGAAATTTTACATACATGTCATCTGGGGTACGGAGAAGGACATTGGGTACATTTTATCCCGGGAAAAAGTACTATTCCCGAGGGATCGACATTAACGCGGGCGGAGCCGTGGGCGAAAGCTAGTTATTTTATAAAAGCTTTTATTTTTTACTAGCGACCCGGACGCCTCGCAGGGATGCAATGTACATAGAAACCTCCCTCTTAAATCATTCTATATATTTAAATAACCGCTTAAAATCCGTTGCGTAGTTTTAAAGATCTACTTATACATAGGGACAGACAGTGAGAAGCTACTTTTTTATACTTTGTAGTGAATGCATTTAATAAAATCCAAAGTTGGTGTGTGTGGTTGTTGGTGTATGTCGAACCCAAGGCTAACCTAGAGTCACTGATTGCTATTTCGTGCATAAACAGCCAATGTTTACAAGGCAAGTTTGTCGTGTTTTACAACATTAAGTAATATTAGTCAAATTTATTCGAGACTTCGACTAGGAAACAATTTACTCATTATGGTAATAAATTGCTAACATTAGCCTGTGTGTTAAGTTATGTGACTTCGGTATAGAAGGATTTCTATTTTTAAGGCATAACTGCTACATTTTTGCAACAATGCTGATAATATTATTTACAAATTACTTATTCCATTATAAAGTAAGGACAATATCTCTTTTAAATCTTAGTTTAGGTAACGATAAGGCGCATGTTGTATAAAAAAGGACACATAAAAACATGCCATAAAAAGTACTTTATCATTATTAGAGATATTACAGATATTATCAAGGATATTATACAGAATTTGTATTGATTTATATAAATAATATAATTGCCGTGTGCGTGTTGCCGTGTGGTATCCGGCAGAGTAGAATAAGACCACTCCAAGTCTTCATATGAACAAAGGATTTAATTCATCAGGCATTTTATTTATATTTCCACCAAAAAATACTAGGTCTACTGTAAATCTATACTAATATTATAAAGCTGAAGAGTTTATTTGTTTGTTTGAACGCGCTAATCTCAGGAACTACTGGTTAAAATTGAAAAATTCTTATTGTGTTGGATAGTCCATTTATTGAGGAAGGCTTTAGGCTATAAAACATCACGCTGCGACTAATAGGAGTGAAGCATCAATAAAAAATGTATTGAAAACGGGGAAAAATTATTCATCTATACTAATTAATCATAATAGCAGAAATTGCCGCGGTAGAAGTCGCGGGCAACAGCTAGTAGTTTATATAGTTAAAGTAATTGGAGATAAACAAACTAACAAGTTTAACTAGAAGAGTAAAGAATCCAGTTTAGTTTTTGGGTAGTGTAGTATTTCACAATTAGGGTAGGGACTAATTTCATTAGAGCCTCGTTAAAGCGAGGTAGGCCGTTCCGGATCCATTTCCACACACTTATTTATATGTTGTATGGCGGACGACTGGACATTTATCATGCTATATGTAAGGACCCTCATCTTGTGTCTGCGTGTGTAGCGCTTACTCGTTCGGGAGGTTTGTTGTTACTGGAAATATATAAGGCAATGTAGTAAGTAAACTTCTTATTATTACTGTCAAAACTGAATGTATTCTTAGATAAATATCTTGAGACTTAAAAATCAATATACACATAGAAAATTAAATTTAAAAAAAAAGATTTTATAGTCTCATAACATGTTTAAATCGTATATGCGTTTATTTGTGTCATGTCTCTACTGTGATGGGTGACCGCAAGTGACATACAATATTTCGAGCTCTTCATCTTTGATGGCAGTCGTTAAGCTTTGTCAGATGCCTGTAGGCAGCTTACTTATACGAATAACAAAAAATATGTGACGAACCTTTATTTTTGTTATCTTTTCTAAAAGTGAGAATAACCGTATTAAATTATGTTTTTTATTATAATTGATTACAGAATAAAATTAAGAATGTTATAATAACATTCTTAATTTTATTTTATTCGTAAATATTAAGATAATATTTTGTTTGACCCAAGTCAGATTTTAAGACAAAAAAACGGCATTTAAATCTTTCATCTTTCAGAGGCATTGTTATATAAAATAAAATACATACGCATTCAATATTTTGTTATACTTACTAACTCATTTAAAGAACAGTGTTTATAAATTGATTTTGCAGCTTTTCTAACGAAGTGTTAATGAGATGGCAGCAACTACGACTGTATCGCGCAAAGTAGGTACCTGTAACAAGACAAAAGCTCATTAGAAAAGCCCATTAATGTGACAAAACGTTAATTAAAAAAGCCCCAGTCACGAAACTTTGCGTGACACCTCACCTTATCGATGTTTTCTACATATAATCAATTCCAAAGCTGGTATTATGTTTGTTGCTTTATAAATAGGGCTTTTGACGCATGAAAAGCCTACGCTTTTGTAGTGTCGAAAGATATTAAAAGTAAGCTTTGGCTATGAAAATGTTTTCCTTTGTCCTAGGTTGTTTTATCTTGGGATTTTGAGAAGAAATTTATTTTAAAAGTTACATTTTCTGATTCAAAAGTAGATCCGAAACGTGGTCGTTTACTATGGGCCTCATAAGAAAGCTCAAGGTCGCTTAAAAAGCTGTGGAGAGGGCTATGCTCAGTGTTTCTCTGCGAGATCGAAACGAGGAGATCCGTAGAAAAATAAAGTTCACCGACATAGCTCAGCGGATTAGCTCTTTGAAGTGGCAGTGGGCTGGGCACATAGCGCGAAGAACCGATGGCCGACGGGGCAGAAAGGTGCTCGAATGGCGACCACGTACCGGCAAGCGCAGCGTTGAACACCCACCGACCAGGTGGTCGGACGACCTTACCAAGGTCGTAGAAAGACGCTGGATGCAGGCCGCATCCAACTGGTCATATTGGAAATCCTTGGGGGAGGCCTATGTCCAGCAGAGGACTTCTTGCGGCTGAGGTGATGATGATGATGATTCGAAAATATAGAACACATTGGCGACATTTTATGTTATCGTTACCTATAGATTTCACATACACCAGAACAGCGACACAAACTCGCCGCCGCGCCTTTGACATAAAGTAATTGGGTTCAATAATTAAATTGATATTTAGTCTATACTTGTGTTTTGGTTTGAAGGTTTTACTCGTCTATTTCAGGTGAGAAAAGTCTATAAACTTCTCACCAGAAATAGATGAATGAATACGACTTTCTATAAAGGTAGATAACCGTAATCATAAAAATATATTCTTGTTAATAGTTTCCGAAATATTATTCACTCTAGAAAAAAACAATATTCGTTTAAAAGAAGGGCAATCAAATAGGATACCATTTAGAAGTATATAAAAAGGGTTATGCATACAGGTCTCCCGAAAAATCTTCATCATTATTCATAGGGTTACCTTCAACTGCTTCGTTAATTTGAGCGTTTCTGAATTATTCCATACGTCTTGACGTTTGATGTTTTTTGCAAAGAGAATCCTATTAGCTTATTATTCGATTTATAGGATTCGCCATAATGTGAAACTATTGAAAAGACATGATTATGCGCAAAACTTATGCAACAAAAAGAACCGGTCAAGTGCGGGTCGGACTCGCGCACGAAGGGTTCCGTACATTATATGTAATAAGTTTGAAAGGATTAAAAATATTTTTTTATGTGATGTAACTAAAAATTTATGTTTTCGCAAATTTTCATTTATCTGTGTTCAAGACGTTGCTTCGCACTTAATTTTAATATTCTGAGTTCATGGGAAGTACCTTGTAGGTTTTGATTCCCTTGCGAATGTCGAAAAAATACGAAATTGCACGGCATAACCAACATCTTTTGATTGCGTTGGATTAGAAGTTTGATCGCAGCTTCAAGGGACAGTAGACCTGAGTAATTGATATAAAATTCATCTTGATACCTCTACGTGTTCCTGAGAAAAACCGTGCGTGTCGGGCCACGCACAATGTAGGGTCCCGTAGTTGCGTATGCCAGCTTTGAGTTCACGCCAAAAACGTATAAAAACGGTGGTAAACTTTGTTTAAGATTTTATATTACCATTTTTTTGCCATGAATAATATACATATCCATTACAGCTTTCTAGTACTCATAGTTTCTGAGTAAAACCGCAGACGGACAGACATGGCGAAACTATAAGGGGTCCTTGTTTACTATGGAACCCTAAAAAGGGTCTTGATAAGAATAAGAATAAGAATATTTTTATTTGTGAGTCACAGGTAACATTTACAAAAACAGTCAGATGGTGGTAACATTTAAAAGTATCACTATGCTCTGTCTTTTAGGACTTACAAATATTATTAACACATATTTACTATCGTCTGGATTAATTACAAATGTCAATTCAAGTAAGTATTAAAAATATTGATGTTGAAAAATAATATAATAATAATATATAAACATTACAATTCTAATTTGTCAGTTTAAAAGTCAGACACTGCATAATAGTTTTTATTTAATAGAAGAGAAGTCAAGTGTTTCCTGAAGAGCGTGAGATTTTTGGTTTTTAATTCTTGCGGCAACTTATTATATATTTTGGGTGCCATACATAGTACACTATTATTTTTCATCATTGTTTTACACGGAGGTGCGCATAGTCTGGCCTAGTCGCTTGGGTCGGTTTGATTTATTTATTGATGAAAATGTAGGAAATAGATAAGGGTTTGATTTTACGAAACTAGCAACTTCTAATATATATAAAGAAGGAAGAGTTAAAATTCGTAACGATAGACAGACAGGTGGACAACCAAGTGATCCTAAAAGAGTTCCGTTTTTTCCTTTTGAGGTACGGAACCCTAAAAACACTATATGTAGGGTTGCTATACTATGACCAGTATATCGGAGATCTTTGTGGGTCAGTGGTACCGCAAGTGCCTTTGAATTGCAGAGTCCTAGGTTTCATCCCCAGTCAGGTCAAGATGGAAACGATTTTTATCTACTGTGTATCTTTTACAAAAAATAGTATCTTGAGTTCAACTACACTAGTTCACAACTTACTATGGGGCTGGCTCAATCTGTGTGATTTGGCACCATATATTTATTTATTTTATTTGGTACTAGCTTTCACCCGCGGCTCCGCCCGTGTTAATGTCGATCCCTCGGGAACAGTACGTTTTCCCGGGATAAAAGGTAGCCTATGTCCTTCTCCGTACTCCAGAGAACTTGTATGCAATATTTCGTGATGATCGGTTCAGTAGGTACGGCGTGAAAGCGTAACAAACAAACAAACAAACAAACTCACTTTCGCATTTATAATATTACTAGCTTTCGCCCGCGGCTCCGCCCGCGTCAATGTCGATCCCTCGGGAATAGTCCTTTTTCCCGGGATAAAAGGTAGCCTACGTCCTTCTCCGTACTCCAGAGTACTTGTATGCAAAATTTCATGATGATCGGTTCAGTAGATACTGCGTGAAAGCGTAACAAACAAACAAACAAACAAACAAACAAACAAACTCACTTTCGCATTTATAATATTAGTAAGGATAAGGATAAGGACTAGCTTTCGCTCGCGGCTCCGCCCGCGTCAATGTCGATCCCTTGGGAACAGTACTTTTTCCCGGGATAAAAGGTAGCCTATGTCCTTCTCCGCACTCCAGAGAACTTGTATGCAAAATTTTATGTTGGTCCGATCAGTAGTTACGGCGTGAAAGCGTAACAAACAAACAAACAAACTCACTTTCGCATTTATAATATTAAGTAAGGATAAGGATTAGGATGATATGGTATATATCTAACAATTTTCTTGAAAGATCATATAGGTACGAAGTTTTACGAAAGAGCCATGGACCAAACACTATTTTTGTTTTGTGACGTTTTGCGAATGAGACATCTCGCGAATCAAATTTTTTACGCCTACACTGTCTTTGAAATATGTTACGTTACACACCTTGTAATTTTGAACTGCCTGCTGAGACGCTTACTCATATGCTGCATTAACTTAACATGAGTTTACGACGAGACTATATCGTGGTATATATCCTACTGGGAGTAAGGTTGACACTTCAATGTATACCATAGAATGAATAGGCAGGAATTATCGCATGTATAAAAGGGTGTATGGCGGTTGCGTGCGTGGTAATTTGTAAGTGTTATTTTTGTTTAGTGCATCATAATTCTTAAGTTGACACTAATTAACGACTGCTATATTGTAATGATGACATCCAACTGAACTAACGACTTAACATCCTTTCTAACGAATCAATGATCTCGACATTTTTGCTATGTTTATCATTCATTATCATTTCAGCCGTATGTGGACTACATACGACTACTGGACAGCGGCCTTACCTAATGATTCTTTATTCCATGTTTAGTTGCTTCCTGTTTGGTTAGGACATTGCAGGCTTGAAACACCTGATTGTCTGATAATAAAGATGATTCCGTGCTTCGGAAGGCACGTTAAGCCGTCGGTCCCGGCTGCCATCTGGTAGTGCCAGTGGTAGCTATTAAAGGAAGCACGTCAGAGGCCGAGAGGCGGTCCCAAAGAACTCTGACACCAGGGTGCGCATGGTCTCTCCTATGGAAGTTTCTCCTGATATGGTTATCCCTAGTTGAAAAGACTGGGCTTGTACTAAATTTTCAGGTATTTATTTATTTATTTAAATCGATTTATTTATTTGTAACTTATTTATGTCCTCTTTTTTATAAATTGCTCCACCCATAAATTTTGTTATATTATTCTTGTCATCCAAAGGTAGTCTAGAAAAGATTACCTTAGCGATAAGGCCGCATTTTACTGTTAGTTTTTTTAATTTAATAACTTTATTAAATATTAAGTATAGTGCCATAAGATTTTTTTATTTTTTATTTACTTTCAATTGTGGTCACCAATACAAGTTATAACTATGCCCAGGAATCATGTCCTAAAGGGAGAATGTTTAAAAATCCATGTATAGACAGGCTACAAGACCATGCCATGTTTAGCACTATTGATCGTTGAGTTGGAGAAAAGGGATACAAAATAATTACACTTTTAGGCGCCTCACCTATTAACAGGATTCCTCAATATGTTTTTTTATGTTCTGCGAAGAGGCAGTACCACAGAAATATATCAAGATAGAACGGGGTTGCCAGGATTTTGCCAAGGAAACGCGCGTATCAGTTTTTGCATAAGATGCGCCCCCAAATTGACGTCATGGCTAGCGAAACAGTAATGTGACATGCACCAAAATAAATCGCGTCATATCGATAAACAGTTTTTACAGTAAAAAATTGCAGAATAAAATATGTGTTTATGTCGGGAGACTGATGAACGTTTAACGAATCTTGCACAATCGTGCAAGATTGAGATACGCGTATACCGCCCACTTGGCCATTCTATCCTGATTTTTTTTTGTGGGCAGTACATTCTACGTATTTTGTTTTTTCTCTCAGACCAGCATGATACTGGTAATTTACAAATCAGCTATATCATGATGTACTCGTATACTTATCCGTCACGGAGTACGGTTGACATTTAGGTAGTTGTATTCCGAAGGGTGAATAGGCAGGAATTATAGCAGGTATTAAAGAGGGTGAGGCTGGTGCGTGAGCGGAAAATATAATTGAATTGAATAAGAAATGTACATTGTTGTTTGTCCGCATGTAAGTGACCAAAACTGTAGTCGGATTTTTCAAACTGCCTAAAAACATATTGACTAACGACTGCCATGCAATGATAGCCAGTAAAAACCTACTGCTTAACATCATCCCCTAAGCATGAAGAATTTCAAGGTATTTGCTACATGTGGTCATCAGTCCAGAAGGTAACCATGGGAGTGATTTCCTTAAAAGTGTAGGATTGAAACATTAGACTTGAATAGAAAATACAAGTATTGATATTTGTTTCCCCGCATGTAAGTGGCCAATACTGGAGTCATGATTTTCCAAGCTGACTAAAGACATCTAACATAGCTCTGCCATGAAATAATAATAGCCAACCAGCCCCTCGGCATAACGTCCGTTTCGAAGCACGGATGATTTCGAGGTATGTATTCAAATTTGCAATCAGGTCATCAGTCCAGGAGGTAATCATGGGAGTCAGTCCTTGAGAGAAGACTTAGATAACGCCATATTTAAATATTTCACGTGTTTGATGGAATTAAGTAAGAGGAAAGGGAATAAAAAGAGTAAGTAAAGAGTTTTTAGCCGTATCGTCTGTTGAAATGATTTCTTAGGTCATCGCCCATTGGTTTGACCAACTTTCACATACATTTTCTTTTGACCAGCATAAAAGCATTCATCTTCTTCTGCTTTTTCCCTATTTGGGTCGGCTCCAACTACACGTTTTTTTTTTCTATATTTCACCATATCATCACTAGCTCCCCGTTCTCGCATACTCGTATCATTGCTCACACATTTCCTCCACGACATTTTCGGCCTTCTCTTTCCTGTATATCCTGTCACATTGAAGCAACGCATCTTTTTAGACAGATGATCGAAATCTCTCCTCTACATTGTCATACCAGCCGGCCTATTTACAACGTTTTGATAGTCATTTCAAACAACATTACTTTTTTATATATCTTTAATAAAAGTAGTAGTAGTCAATCATAGGAAACCTGCAATGTATTTTGAAATGACTATCAAAACGTTGGTCACTGAGTTAGCAAATAGCCGACAGGTCAAACCATGGCTCTTTATTTTGTCCACTATTAGTACAACTTTCAGGCTTCCTCTTTCACAGTAATTCCGGATCTTGCCCATCAGCATGGTAGCATTAATATGCTGCATTAATTAAACATGGGTTCACTTAGCATATACGCTGTGTTTTGTATCCTTCAGGGAGTAGGGTTGACACTTCAATGTATGTGCTTGATGATGGCACTGCGTCGTATATGAATAGGGAGGAATTATCGCAGATATAAAAGCCCTTTCATATGTATGTGGTAATTTGGAGTTAAAGAAATATTGTTAATGAATTTCTTTTGGTCTATGTTGCTTTTATTTGAAAACAGTAAGTAAATAACGACAAGATGCAAATAGAAAAAATGCATTTTTACGAAACAACAACGTATTCTGTTTTGCAGAATTATTTTTAAACATAGAACAAAGGGTCCAAAATGCAAGTAGTGTAGATATTTTCCGATCTATAATTAATGCATATAATCCTGAGATCTAATTAAAGAGGAGAGAATAATGGTTCTGCAAGTTTATGAACCCTGACACTTAATCCTATTAGTGTTATGGACACAATCCATTCAGCATTAAGTTATTACTACCCAGAGAGTTGTTTGTGGCATACTTCGTAATATCGCAAAACTTTCGCTATCCCTGCGGGCAGTAGACTCCTAAATTATTTTTCGGTTCATTCCTATTACCCGTGATGGTTGATCTCGCTGCCTCTTTAGGCCTCGTTGTAAACATTTTGTGTTACCACTAACACATTACAGGAACTTTTTGATATAGGATTGTTATTACGAACCAAATTATGGGCTAATTTATATGGTTAGGTAATGCTTTATTCAAACATAATCACCTCCAGCCATGTTTACAAAACTCATGAAAAATTTCTATAGGTCTAAACGAGAAATAACTTGGTCAAAGTGTTGGTAATAATTTGGCTTAGGAAATTATGATTATTAACTCACTATATAAGCACATGATGTACCTCATATCTCGAAGGAAAATTGTCCGTTCTCAAAAATCCCTTCTTTCGGAAATTTGCTGGAAATTTCCCATAATTCTCGAGAATTTCTTATTCCAACACTGAGGAAGAAGAAAAAGTTCTCGGGAAAAAATCGTAGCCATTATCTACGTTTTAAGAACGACACATCGCTCACTACCTCTGAGTATTCATTTAATTACGTATCCATTCAGTACGCATTTTGTAGGTAGTATATTTTATTTAAAACACTCAGGCGTGACTTCTAAATTACTACCAAACCTCTAGGTCTCTTAAACTAAATAATTTACGTACACGGCATATAACAAGAAGTTATGATCAGATATTTCTTACGGTTCATTATAAATCTTCATTTCGCGAAGTTCGTGTGTGAAAGTACTTGAAGACACGGTTTACGACCCGCAAAATAAACGAGCGTGTTTTCTGTCGCCTTGAATTTTCTTTATAACTTCCTTCTATTTTCCTGATTCATGGTTATTCCTTAGTTTAACTGTACCTTGTAAAACTTTATACAATAATCTATCATTTGATTTTGGTACGCACTTAATGCGAAGCTGTTTTGTGTTTTCGTTTGAATGTGAGATCTAATTAAACACTATTACCATTTACATTTGGAACCATTATACTACTAGCAAGTAGAACGAGTAATAGTTTTATGTAGTTTTCATAAGTTGGTGATGTTATTTTATAGAACAGTTTATTATTTTTTGACCAGTGACAGAGTGAAAGTTAAGTGAAGTGTAAGAGACTGACATGCTGTGCCGACCCCATATCATAGTAGGAAAAGGTAAAGAGGAAGAAGAAAAAACTCTTCTTCTTCTTTATATCGACAAACACAATTTTATTTAATTACCTTTATTAACTTTTTAGCATTTAGAAACAATGCCAATAGAGTTTAAAATCATCATCATCATATCATCCGCAAGAAGCCCTTTGCTGGGCATAGGCCTACCCCAATTATTTAGAGTAAACCGTCCTGCAACCTTGGTGAGGTCATCTGACCACCCAAGTGGGTGCCCTTAGTTACGCTTGCCGGTACGTGATTGCTATTCCAGAACTTTTCTGCCCCATCGCTATCGGTTTTAAGCGCTATGTGCCTCGCCTACAGGTCGAATCTAAGCTACGTTGGTGACCTCTGTTTTTCTAAGAATCTCCTCAAGATATTCTTAGTAGCTAAAGGTCGCTCAAAGAGCTTTGGAGAGAGCAATGCTTGGTGTTTCTCTACGAGATCGAATCAGTAACGAGAAGACTCGTAGAAGAACTATAGAGCTTACATATTTACTAATTGAGCAAGACTTCAGGCGCATGCTAAAAGACATAAGAATCATTATCATTGATTCAAAGCATTATAACTAGTCCGAAAGCAGCCACATTTATTTGGCATCTATTGTTTATAACAAGATAATTAACTTGTAGGTATTAAACAGATAATTAAAATGAGTGTTAATAAACTAAATTAATAATACAATTCATAATATATTCTGTAAATCTTGTTAATTGGGGCAGTGTTATTAATTTTAAATTCGGGAACCGTCGCTCCCAGGAACAACCCTTACATTTTGATTGAATTATATTGTCTGAAAGTCAATTGAATCCCTTCTCTAAGATAGGATTATTAGCTAATTGGACTGTGGTTAGTTAGAAAATGTAAGGTTTGTGGATTGATGAAACACCAGTTTTGTTACGAGTGTATTGTTTGCTCTTCATTTCAATGAGTCAATAAGGCTGAGGTCAAAGATCAAAGCGATCCTAAAGCAGTCATTGAGGACTCCTTTTTTACAGCTTTAAGAAACTGCAGCCGAATAGTTCCAGGTATGAATCTAATACAACCTTAACCTTACATAATCTTAACTACTAAATATATGAAAATTATAATAAACAATCAACTGATGTAAACAGTTCTTAATGATATTGCTCTAAGAAACATAAAAACGAGTTTGTTTCATATCTCTAGTTGTCTGTTTTAATAAATGTAATGTTACCTTTCTTCCAACAAATAGCTATTTGTACCAATATCATATCAAATATTTATCTGTTATTGGGTACTAACGGGAAAACGTCACTATATATGAGTTAGTGAGATTAAAGGCCACGAACTATTTGGTACACCGTATGTGTGCGAGAAACAGCTCTCTGCATCAATATCGTAGATTGATACGGGCAAAGGCGAAATGATCAAAGTTTTCCCCTACCCTTGCTGCTTTCGTATGTACTTTCTTCCTATTATTACGTAGGGCTGTCAATAAACACTTGCTTTACAAACTTTGTATATGAATGTTGGGATAAAATAAATACGAAGACCTAGCAACTTTTGCCACATTTACACTTTTAGTGAGATCGTCCGCTTAATGTTTCAGCGCTTTTTGTTGATCTTATTGTGCGTGGCCAGCAGTGTCAGATTTTCTCATCCTAAAAGCATCTAACACTTTCGTTGTGTTATTTACGTCTCTTACATAGCATAGACAGAAAATTATTTCCGTTTGCAGTTTATTCGCAAAATTTACCTCTTAATAATAAATCTTTATTTCAGATTATCATTCAGATGATTATGAAGCCGTGTGGTATCCGGCAGAGTAGAATAGGACCACTCCAAGTCTTCCCGTGGATGTCGTAGAAGGCGACTGAGGAAATACAAGCTAAACAAAGCTTTTAAACATCTGTGAGACCTCTCCAACCCGTCTGGCCAGCGTGGAGAGTGTAAGCCAAGTCCTGCTCTGGCCAAGTATGGCTCTACAGAGAGGGTCGTGCTCCTGTAGTGGAGACTAAAAAGGACCTGATGATGATATGAATGAATGAATGAATGAATGAATGAATATTCTTTATTGCACCAACACTTAAAAGTAAATAAAATAGGATAATACCTGTTTATGGAAGGTACAAAGGCGGGCTTATCGCATAACGCAATCTCTTCCAGCCAACCTTTGGGTAGAAGATATTGTAAACAGAGGCATGGTAGGCGCAGATTTCATAAATAATAAAAATAAAACCATATTAAAAATTATTTAAATTATATAAATATTTATATATATATATGCATATGTATACTTATATAGATATTTAAAGTACATATACTTATACCCCAGTAAAAAGGAAAAATTCAGATATCAGATTATATAATCTATAATTAATGTAAGTAAAATAAATACACACAGTTAAAGTAAATACAATTACAATTACAGAGATATTTTAATTTATTTCATTATACCGATAGCTGTGTAGTCTCACCATGTAAATAATATGAAGATAATCTAATTGGTCAGCTATATTCTAAAAGATGCCATTTGCCAGTACTCTGCTTAAGAGTGAAGCTTATTACTTATTTGTTCCTACGAGCCTACGAATGAAGCTGCTTTGTTACGCATTAGCATGAAACTCATCTTGTCTTTCAACAAACATTGCAGACGCGCTACAGCTTATTATTATATAAGGTATACAAAAATATTTTTATGTAAATATCATATATTCATTAATTAAAAGTTATATTAAATGTACTATGTATATGTTGCTTTCATGCTGGTCTGGGAGATAAGAAAGAACGTAGAATGTATCAGTTGCTTGTCTTCTAGCGCAGATCGTAAAAGTCGATCGAGGGTATGGGCGAAAATCTGAGGAATCATGTTAGTAGGTGATGCGGCTAGCAACCCATCACTTTTTTATTCCGCTTTCCAGCCACACGTCCACCAACATGCTAAATATGGCTCTTAGGTTTCATAGACCTAAGCTCTGTCTACCCCGCAAGGAAGAAAGACATGATAATATATATGTATGTATTAAATGTACTTATTTCACTAAAGGGCTTAGCGACGGACTTCATTATCTTGAATCGGCCACCCTATTTATTTTGTGAAGTACTTACGCAACTAAAGTTCGAGAAAGAGTTTGGAGTTACGAAGATAATCTGGGTCTTTGTCATCGAATCTTTAAAGGAGTCTTTTTGCGGAATGACCGGAGTGTTTTAGGCAGAGGTTAATAGCCTCGAGGACCTTTGTGGAACACGATATCAGCGGTTTCACATGGTTTACAAAAGAAGTGCTGAACCTCTGATTTAAAATAAAATATTGCGTTTCATGATGATGAAGTTGAAAAAATACACTTTTATATTCATTATTAAAAATTACATTCAGAGTATATTTAAATTCAAATTTGTGTTTGTGGTGCAATAAAGTATTTTTACTTACTTATTTATAACTCTAGCAAAACGACTAATTTTATTTCTCAAATGGCATGACGGCCGATATTGCCATGATCATCATTCCAAAGTGTCACACTGGGTGTCCCAAGTTTGATCCTGGTCAAGTCAAAAATGTGAAATTTTTGTTATGTTATTGTATTTAGATTGACTTCCGTATATATGTATAATTGTGTAATACAATATAGTATCCAGTCTATATCTACATAGTATCATTGATTGAGTATCCCATAACCCAGGTCTCGAACTTACTTTGGGATTAGTTAAATTTGCGTCATTTATCCATAGATATTTATTTATTCACTAGTAAATATGATAATTCATATAAACCACCCATGGAGGTATCACACCACAGCTCAAGATACGACTGGGAATAACTCACGTATGAGGAGGACGAATACGAAGGTATAGTAAGTGAGAAGGCTATAACATACTTCATTATTAAGTATATGTGTGCAATCGACTGGGCTTACTAGCGCAAGGTTCACCCATTCACCTTGAATACTGTGTGCGTGTTATTCCATCGTTAATTTTGGGGGCTCATTAAAACGACATTTTTCGCAGCTTGGCTGGCTCGTTAATCGATGAAGTTTTACCGTATACCAGTGAAATTATCAGCATTTCGCCGCCGTTCTGCAAATGTTAATATAAAATAAGACAAAATTATGATAGATGACAAAATAATCATGGAGTTTCAGTTAATTGCTAATGCACCTGATATTTATTTTGTATTCAGCAAATGGCATTTTAATTACACAATACAGCGTGATTTTGAACCTTCTAGCTCTATGGAATAAAAATCCCTAATAGAATACATGTAAAAAAAAGGTGAAAAATGAAAAAAGATCATTTGCTCTTCCATAGAAACTCATCCAGCAGATTGGAGACTTTGTATGGGAAAGCCACAGGAAAACATACATTTTTTATACTTTCTGCTTTTTTTCTTGCAATTCTGTATTCCATTAGGGATTTTGATTCCGAGATTCCAATATTGCTAGGAGGTCCAAAAATCACGTTGTATATCAATTATCCGGGACATGTAAATTAAAACAGCACGACAGAGCCCACGCTTTCTCTTTCCTATTATAATTCGATAATAAAGATGTTTCCCAATTATTGTTCTGTATATTTCACGTATACATAAGTTCTACAAGTTTACAACTGTAGATACAGATTAAGAATTTGCGTGGCGAGAGATTGTCGCGAGCGTTTTCTTGATCATTGCTTATTTAAATAGACAAACCACTTTTAATAGATATTGATAAACGAACTAACAATCAATGTACACACACAGTCCAGTAAAATTACAAAAACTAAATGGCCAAGTCATCTAATGGATCTCATAACTTTTTACGGTAGAAGAAATGAGTTGCTAGACTTGTTTTTAGGGTTCCGTACCCAAAGGGTGAAAACGGGACCCTATTAATTTCGCTCCGCTGTCCGTCTGTCACCAGGCTGTATCACATGAACCGTGATAGTTAGACGGTTGAAATTTTCACAGATGATGTATTTCTGTTGAATATTTAATTATATATTCACTTTAAAAATAAACAACCCTTCGTGCGCGAGTTCGACTCGCACTTGGCTGGTTTATTTTACAAATTATGTTTTTGATAGCATAGAGATTTACTCTCCAGTAATTAAAGAGATTACATATTATTATTACATTTTCTAAGAAACTTAAAACCAAAAAAATAAAGCCATGTCACTCGTCACGTGTCACGGAGGGTGGAAGGATTCTAACAATACCCAATACGTCCACTTCGATTAGATCATTTATTATTTATTATAAATGGAACTCACATACATACCAAAATAAATAAATAAATAAAAGCCATTTATTTCCATATTTACGGTACACATCATTCAAATACAACAAAATCTCTTATGTTCAGAGTACACTCCTTTTTTGGACGGTCTATGAGCAATCCAAGTTATTTGTCCGCTGTATTTGGCTGGGCATACTTTTATGTATCATAATACTATTTACCCATAGCCTTTTACGCATGATATTGCATAATAATTACATGATAGTACTTTTTGGTAATCTAACAATAGGTTCGTGTGGGTTACTAGTGGTTTATTCGTCCAAGGTTACTAGTGACCAAACCTCCTTTTTGTACCTTCCCTTTGTGGCCAAGTTATTTTTCTTATGTTGGGATCTTCGCTTTAAGTTGGGAACGCTTGCTGCTATTTTGTTCACAAGTAACCTAACGAACGCAACCTTTGAAGCCCCTTGATATGGGGGATTAGCCCTTGAAATTAAGAAAATGAAGGAGCAAACGGTTGTTATTTTGTAATAAAAGTATGAAAATTAGAATGTTATGTATAATAATTATGCCAAATAAAATTATATCAAACAAATAAGCCTAAAAGAAGAGTATGCCAACAAAACTGTATGGTAAAATTACTTGCATAAATTAAATACTTCTCCAAAGTCTTTTCTAGAAGCCCTTTTTAATCTACAGCTTAATTAACAAAAGAGTACTATTAAAATCAAAGTTATTTGTCTTCTGTGTTGTATCGTTAATTACGACACACTCACGCAATCAATTCCCGATCCCCGATCCGAGACTATTCTCGGATCGGGGATCGGGAATTGATTGACAAAGCAGACAAAGCTGTCACCTGATTGTAGCTCTGTATTCTCATTAGGACTGCTATCTTCACAAGATGGCTATATTATATTCCACAAGTACTGATTGAGAATTAGTTGGTTGTTAGTAAGGTTCGTTTTCTTTCCTGCATATTCGAAATTCCTAAAATATCTGTATGTTACCACTACATACCTATACTCGTGTGAAATAGTCCGATATAGAGCGACACAGGGGACTATATCGCTACATGCTTTATGATGACGCGAAGCCAAAGGACTCCATCAAAATTCATTCACAAAAATAAACCATGGACATTTTCCTTTATAGATTGGTATGAATATGGTTTTAGATGTTATGATTTTGGATTTTATACTATTCAATCTATCCTCAACCGATGAACGGAATTAATAAAACTACACGTAGGCAAATCATGTTTGGATCTTTTCCTGAAATTGTATTCTCAAACATAGACCAGATACACGCAAATGGAGGTGCGGGCAAAACCTAACGTTTTGTAATGACTTACAGGTATATTTCGCCGTACTTAAAATCAAACGAGAATACAACAAATTCAACCATTAAACTCTCTCCACTGATTGCTCTTTGTGAATCAAATTCTTTATTTAAGACTTTGTAACGAAATCCTTCTTTTTGATTCATTTCTTTACCTTTCGACTTTCATTTCTTATTGTAAATAAGCCATCCCGGAAATTATCTCTGGGAGGAAACGCGTAACTGAGGAAGATGAGCAATAAATTATTCCTACAAGATTACGGGTTTGTTTTGGGCAAGCCACAGATTCTTACCAACCAACCTCTGATTTCATATTCAAGTCACGGTAAAATGAGAAGATTTCTATTAGACTAATTCGCTTTTTTTAAATGTCACGCGTCATCAACTTAGGGCTAAACTCCAAATATAACTAAAACAACATGGCCACAGAGAGTAGGTTAGGATCATTAGGTTTTCTTGAGACCAAAACAGAAGTGAGCGTGCATTGGGTTGCATCGCCAACTGAGGGCGTAACATTAGCTTACATCGACGATATATAGGTTATAATTAATGGTGGCTGACTTCGTAATTCAGAGGACAATGTAGATCTTTAGAGGAGAATAATGCTATTAAGTAGAAGTTGGTTTAACTAGCACAAAAATATATTTAAAAAAACAATACCGGCTCAACTTACGTATAAATAGTCGCTCCTGCCTTTTAAACTCTAAAACCTAACAAACTACTGAGCATGGAAAGCTGAAATTCGTAGATTTATTTTACGATACACAGTCAAACAACACTTTTTCATTCATTGAAATAATACTGACTGAAAAGAACAACATACATAAAGTCTTAAATAGACCTAGGTTGCCGGTCCATATCCCCACGTGGATTATTTCCATGTCTTATTTATTTTAAACTAACTTCATTAGTATTTAGCCTTAACTTTTAAAGTCTAAACACTTAACTAGTCCGAAACGATATTCATTCTGTTTAATATTAAGATTATAAGTGAAACTGCATCCACCACCACAAGATGACACCGCAGTACTCCAGTCTCGTTGCAACCACGATAGACGTAACTTCATTGAAACGTCAACGGATACAAATAATAAAAAGGTCCGTGCTAAATCCTGTTTATACACATATTTATGTAAAGGTAAGGTCTTATAGAAAATTTCTAACAATTTTCCTAAAAATACGCTAAATAAAAACATGATTAGTAAGAGAAGTCAGGTCATAGGTCATAAAATAAAGAGCAGAAAAATTGAGCCCAACGACATCACGTAATCATGAGACTTTTATAAAAAGTTAATTGATTCCTTTGTCAGTCTCAAAGAAGTCTAATGCGACTCTCGATTCATCGAGGATAAAGCTAATTAATATTTTATTCCGACTCTAGAGAGCTCTGTAAAAATTAGCTTCTTGTTTGATTGAATTAATACCTATTCATGTCTGTAATAATATAATATTATATTCTCCGTAAAAGATAACGATTTTCAGATTAGCGGATCATTTTGAATCTTGCTAAGTATTTTTAGAATCTTGCTCAGTTTTATCTTTACGACTTTAATTAATTTGTTACATTTTACATGTTTACAGAATAAATATTAATTATTATTTTTTGGTTGAATGTTAACAACTCTAGACGCATCGCAAAGAAATATTAAGTGAGCTAGCGTCGCGTCGGCCTTTCATTTCTGAATGTAACATAGAAAAGTCACGCCAAGACATTCAAAACGTGAAAAAAATATTTTTATTTAATTTTTAAAGTTATGTTTAATTAGTAAAACAAACATTTTTCTTTATGATGTTAGCTATCTAGTCCTGCAACGATATTAATGTTTTACAAGTAAAGCACCCTTTATATAGCCTGAACAGATTGATGAAATTGGAATACGTAATGATTACAATACCATAATTTTAATATCTTCTTTACAATATGTTATCCCAAAAAAGGATGTAGCAAGCACAGGTAACTAGCGCGCTTTTCCTGAAAAGTTTAAAATAATCTTGCTGTAGTTCAGTTTATATTGCTGTTACAATACGCAAGTAGTGTAAGTATTGTACGCAAGTTACAATAAGCTTTAGTAGTTACACGTCAACAATTTTGCGTATATATAAAATGTTTATTAAGAAATGGAACCACAATTCCGTCCTTGAAATAAACACACAAACCACGAAATGAGGACAAGGTCAACAAAGCCTTCAGTCAAAGCATACAATTTCTTTAATAACTTTCTGTTTGTTCAGCGGAACGTGTGTCACGTACACTCTATTAGAATTGAAAGGCGTTTTGTATGTCTTTAGCGTAAATGTGAAAACAAATTTAAATTTCATTACCAAAGTTACCTTTAAGTAGATTAAAATCAAAATTACAATGGATACTAGTACAGTACATAGTTTTTCTATACAAGTCGCTCTGTGTGTTGTATCTTATCTTACCGAACTCACAATCGGAGCCCGGGGCCCACTATTCTGACAACATGTCAGTAATTGACGATGCTGTATGTAATAATACGATTTGGAAAAGTTTTTACATGGAGCTGTGAGTATCGAAAATCGAACCCAGAGCTTCAAGTTTTTTTTTATGATATAAGAAAGGCAAACGTATCACGTGATGACAACTGAAACACCAGGGTGCGACAGTAGGAGAGTTGGGTGGAAGACATGGGGGAGGACATGAGTGGGAGGAATTGGGAGGGCGAAAGATGGGCCTCCGGTTCTCTCACTCACCGAACGAAACATAGAAGCGGTAAAGCTACTACTCAAACGTCGATTGTCTCTAAGAGTGTGGTACTTTCCCTTACGAGCTGGCCCATTCATACTTTTAGCAAAAATGAATTTTGCCAGTAAAGGACTAAGCTTTTACTACTGCCACGGAGGCCAGTGGCATATACACAAACAACCATAAAATTGACTAGGAGTTAATTAGTAGATAAATCATTGTATTAATACGAGGAAAAGCAAAGTGTTATCCACACGTACTTGGTTAATTAAGAACTTGGTGACGTGACCTTTGTGACAGGAACTATTTTTTGTGGCATATACGCCATTCGCCTAATTACTTTCCGTTCAACTGTAACGGGAACTTTTCATAATGAATGTGTGAAGTTCGCACTTTTTCTTTTGCCTCAGTTTTCTTATGTGTCTTGCTTTTGTGTGTGTAAAACATTTATGTCAGATATTTTAAGCCGCCGTGAGAAGCCGCCAAAGGCATCTGGCGTAGCTCAAATATTACTGACAGACGAGATCTAACGTGCCTTCCAAAGCACCTCGGAAATAATATACCTATTGTAACCCAATGTATCAAAAATCCATACTCCATACTAATATTATAAATGCGAAAGTCTGTCTCCTTTTTACGCTTCAACCCTAGAACCAATTTGGATAAAATTTGGTATCGGGGTAGTTTGAAGCCCGGGGAATTACATATCGAGAACAGTAGTACTGTTCTCGAGCTCTGCTACTATTACTGATTAACGCGGGCGAAGCCGCAAGCAAAGCTAGCTGTCTAATATTGTCATTAATGGACGAGCGCTATGAAAACTATTGATGATATCAATATCTTTGTCAGCTAAAAGCGTGTTTCTATTGGAATATCTGAGGATGCACCTCACCTAGGATCGTTTGGAACCGGATAAATTACCCGACAAAAATCAAAACCCACGTGGATGAAATCGCAGGAGACAGCTAGTGTCAAATAAAACGTCTGCCAATATTTCAGTCTGTAGTATGTATTAAGTGAGATAAGCCGACAGGTACTTCAGATCGAGAATTTGTAGCGAGACGGCGTCACCGGGATCGGTGAAGACTTACGTATATAATTCTGTTTCTGATGGGTATACAGACCGAGGATTTGCTGTGAGTCAGCTTCACCGGGATCGGTGAAGTATTAGGTAGGTATATGAATATTATAATAAAATCATGTCACAAAAATGGTTTTTTTGCAAAAAAACTTGTTTTATATAGGCAACATAAGAATTTCCAGCATATCTGGACTGCAGCATTATGACAAATAGAACGTCTGCCAATATTCAGGCCGTAGTGAGATAAACCGATGGGTATACAGACGGAGGATTTGCTGTGAGTCAGCTTCACCGGGATCGGCGAAGTATTAGATATATGAATATTTTGTTCCGAGTTACTCACATGACAGTTTTGTTTACCAATTTTCTGGAGATTCGTCAATATTTACATGTAACAAAATATTTACTCTTCTTTTTTCTAATATTACAAAATACTTGTACGCACCTGTTACTAACACTTGATAGTCATACTCTGAATTATGTAACTGTACTTGTCATACCTAGTATAATCGTGAAAGTAATTTTGTCTAACTGTCTCTGTTTGCTACTTTTAACACTTTATTTTATTGATTTGATTTAGACTTTAATAGACTTGAATTTATTTGCATTAAAGCGGTTGAAATGTGAATGAAATTTTGCATTCACATTGTCATGGGAACCTATAGATACACCCAGAAAAGGACTCAAGGTGAACGGAGCCCACGAGTAAAAGTTAATATGGTATTAATGCAGATATTGGCAATTGAATCCAAATTATCTAAGAAATTTAGATAATTTGTTCTTATCTGACAACTACGTATTCATATAACTCTAGGAACATCAAAATTAAAAGTAAAAGCACGATTATGTCAGGATATATGTCGATGATTAGATATGTTTGAAAGGCTATATTTTGGACAGATAATAAAAAAAGGCACGCAGTAAACACACATATTCCAATATTTAAAATATAAATGTACCATACAATTTTACATCTTAGCAACTTAGATTACATTTCTAAATTTTTCAAAGTTCTCGGTGACGAAGCTAATCAAAGCCCGTAATTCAACAATTGTATTCAAATTTAAATAATTTTCGACCAGACAAAATATTTTGCTTCAGTTTGCTCAAAATACACCACTTCTAACCCAACCGGGCAAAATGCTATAGAGTTTCATATATAAAGAAGATTTCTATTCCATATTAGGGTCTGACCACAAAGTCTCGAATGGAGTTAGTTTGACCATACCAGTAATTAAATAAAACAAATGACAGCCCTGACCTGAATGACAACATTAACACAAAACACAGACAATATAATATTTTCTGTGACACAAAGGCTACCCTTTACTTTATACACAAGCGAAGGGGAGAATTTAATGGCAAGATTATTATTTTTTATTTCTGTATTTAAATAAAAACAGGTGTTACAAGCTAATAAGTCACACAATCACATTTAAATAAATTGCAATTGAGTATTATAATGACTTGAGCATCTCACATCTATTCTGATTATAGGAGTCTTGAACATAGATCTGATAAGCTATACAATACATTAGGCTCTTCATTTCTGCATTCGATCTCATGATTGATAAGCAAACTTACTTTATTTGTATACTCTCCACGCTGCAGAAACCAGCCAATACCAACAAACATGTGTGCAATTCTCATGTCTCGCTATTGATACAGATTGTGTCGACCCTAAATTGTATTGCTACGTTTGGCTTTGAGCCATACATTTAATCAGTCTTTAAAAATTACTTTGATTCTCTTATCAGTCTGAATGAACCTTTATACGTCGAAGATCCTACAAAATGGACGTTATTTATCTCGATTTGCAGTGCTCACTACGTGCTTGGGAAGTTTGCGAAAGTGCAGCCTTAATGGAATTTCAAATGTATGGTGCATGCTTAAGGAACTTAACCAACTTCTCAGATTTATTGAGAGGATCCCTTTCAAAATAATTGAAACATCCGCAATCTGTATGCTTTTAAAAGGAGATTTAGTCTGTGATATTGAACATCATCATCATCATTAAAGCCGTAAGAAGTCCTCTACTGGACAAAGGTCTCTCCCAAGGATTCTTTGTTCCATGGGAGGATATTGTCATACTCACTACGCTTGGAGTTGGCAAGTAGTTTTTTTGGCTTCTAGTGCTTCCGACGCTGCTGCCCATGGGAAGCATTTTTAATCTGGGAAATCGTATGAGTTTGTTGGATTTAGGAAGGAAATGAAGGTATTGGGATTGGGATACTACTCACTAAAAGGTCAAAAGCAAGCTCGGGAGGCCGGGCGCGCGTACCCGATACCATACCTGCAACCACCGAATAGGCAGTTGAGGATGACACCCCTGACCGATATTGAACAACGTTGTTCAACGAAAAAATATTGAAACCCTATAAAATTATCTCCCTCAGGCCTGCCAAAAGCAGGCGTGCAGAGCGTGCACCGCAAAGGGGCCTCCTCCAGGGGAGCCACAACCAGCGAAAAGTAGAGTCGGTAGGGCCGAAAGTTTTCTTCCTCCGTCTTCAAGGTACGTTGATTCGACTCAACGGCACAGCGGTGGAACGCCTGTCACGCGCCTACGCCTGCGGCGCGCCATAATCAGTGTTGCACACGAGCGGACAGATGGTTAGCCGATCATCTGATCTTCCACACCGCCGCTCGTTATAAGAGCGTCTTCCTGGTTACATCCTTAGCTATGTGCTATAGTGCTTCAAAGGTCGGGGCCTACTATTATGACAGCATATGCTGTTATATGATTTGGTAAGCTTTTACGAAAAGGTTGCAAAAATGATCTCCCATACAAATTAAGCAATTTAGTTAATGTAATGAGCGAGACATATGCATGTATTTATAGTCGAATAAAGTCCCTTAAAGCTGTTCCAAGTCACGTGAAAGCAATATTGGATTATTTTCATTTCATATAACAGACATAGGAATTTTAATTACATCAACATTTAATTAAGTTCTAACTTTGCGTTACTCAACAACGTAGATACTTACGAATTCATTCAATGATTTAATAAACGGAAGTCGAATAAAGCTCCCTTAAAGCTATTATAAGTAAGTACTAAACAGGTTAAAAGGCCGCTTGTATTTAATCGCTCCGTGAGTTAGCCGAAACGGTATTATGATACTTAAGCTAAATTGATCAATGGAACGAATAAACTCTCTAACAATGCAAATTGAGAAAGCGTAATTTGATTGGCCTTTAAATTCATATACCTCCAAGTTTGCCGTACCTTCTATGTTCATTAGTAGATTCACTTTTCCATCTAAACGTCCGTCATCCTTATTAGCCACCAACATGCTAATCGTGGTTTTTAGGTCTTATGACCGTGGGCTTTGTCTACGACGTAAGGAAGAAAGACGTAATTAATCAAAGTACAATAAAATTAGCAGAGTTTTTATAATATCGACTTAACAGAGAGCCTTTGAAGTACCTGTATGGTAAGAGTGGACATCGCCCATCACTACCACTTTTCAGTAATTTTTTACTCGGCGCTAGCACTTAGCTAGAAACCAAAGCGCTGTCCAGCGCCCATCTATTGCCATCATTGCCACATAATCAATGTATGCCACTTTTTACATCTCATATTTGTTGATTATATTTCCTTTTTATTTTTTCTACTAAGAATAAATAGAGCGTGTAATTTAGGTGCGAAAGACGAAGGTGCGAAGTGCTGATATGCGAACAAACTCAGGCGCAGAGAGCTAAGGCGCGAATGAATTAAGGCGCCAATACACTTAACCAGGAAATAAAATGAGAAGAATAAAACAAGAATTGAACTACAAGAATTGAATTACAAGAATTGAACTACAAGAATTGAATTACAAGAATTGAATCACAAAGATTGAATTACAAGAATTGAACTACAAAAATTGAACTACAAGACTTTAACCACAAGACTAGAATAAAACTATAAAAATTTAACTCGGACTGCACCATGGATGACTTCAAAGTGCACTTTTCCAATTCGACCTACCTACATGAATAACTACCTTCGATACCTTTTTATCTGAGAAATGTGCTAAAGCAGCTATAACTTTACAGCAAACATTTCATGGACGTGTTCATGTCATACAGGTAATTCAATTGATGTGCGGCCGGTGAGTCCAGGTGGAAAATAGGCGGCTGTAACTTGTGACGTGTGCCCCAGTTCAAACGTGACGGTGGGCTTGTCAGTGAAACTACGCGTTTGACCTAAACGTTACAAAGATCGTGTATATTTGTTATTTTTATTACATTACAAAAGCTAATTTACAATAAATTAAAGGAAAAAAAACTTTTTTAAGCAAGGTTTTATGTGCATGACTTTATGTTTAGAATTATTTTCAGCGAGCCCTTTAATTTAATATTCATATTTTCGGAGTGCAGTTAGTCCGCCATCTTGGGTATTCTGTCATGTTGGATTTAGTATAACGGCCCTTTGCTAGTCATCCATACTAAATGAGTATACAAAATTTCAGCTCAATCGGTGAAAGGTATTTGTTTCAAAATTGAGTAGCAAGATTCCACCCGAACAAACATAGTGTATGTAACATTCATTGCAAGTTAAATAAAAGCTTGTAAAAATATTCAGATGCTTATTTACGCTTATTAATTATGATTTTCATCATAATCATATCCGACGGAAGAACTCCACTGCTCACATAGGCCTCTCTCAAGGATTTCAAATACGACCAGTTGGAAACTGCCTACATTCAACGTCTTCCTGCGACCTTAATCAGGCCATCCGATCATCTGGTGGGTATCCGACGCTGCGCTTGCCGGTACGGAAATTCAAATTCAAAACGTTTATTTAATATAGGTTTCCTTGAACACTTATTAATTGTCATATTTCACTTCTCAACAATTGTTGACGTCAAAAATTTACTTATGGCTAAGTTTAATACCGCTTCCAAAGCGGAGAGCAGAAGAAGCGGCAACAAACTGCACAGCGCATTTTCTCCAAAAGACGGAAATAGATAATAGAAAGTTATGGTTAATATGTGGGTAAAATTAGGTAGATAATAATATTATACTATATACGTGTGGGAATAGACACAGATAAATAAACAATAACATGCATTTATAGAAATAATGATGACCAATATGTCTTATATCTAAGATAGAAAATAAATATAAATTAAGAGATAGATGCAAATGATATACACGGTCCCTCTAATGAGCCAGACACTTCGAAGATAAAATCACCTACCGGTAACGCTTCGGAAATACCTTGAACTTGCTTTTGTATAAGTAAAGTTTTATTATATAGTGCTTTTAAAGGTATAAATCGAATTTAGTAGTCTAATCGGAGGTGGGATATCATTCCAGCACTTTGTTGCCTGGTAGCGGAAACTTCCCTTAAACGCTACAGTCCTGTGAGTCTGTATTGATAAGATAGGGCGGGTGGACCTAGACCTGTGGGAAGATGAAACTTCATAACCGAAAACATTAAATTAGTGATGTCATTAATTTGTACTTAGATTAAGACAACATTTGCAACATAAGCGAAAATGTTAATATCAATTTGAAAATATTCACATATTTTAGCACATGTTAGTGATACTAGCTTGCCCGCAGCTTCGCTCGCATCAAGCTCGTTCCCTCGGGAACAATACTTTTTTCGGGATGCAATGTAGCCTATGTCCTTCTCCGTACTCCAGATAAAATGCGATCAGGTTCATAATGTCTACTTTACCAAAAAGACTACTGGCTCAAATGTCTCCTTTCCCATGGTGACTAATTTCTACATAATGTCTACTGTATGCAAAATTTAATGATGATCAGTTCTTTAGTTACGGCGTGTAAGCGTAACAAACAAATTCACATTCGCATCTATAATATCAGTTGGGATGCCAAACGAATTGCTATCATTAATATCGATGAAAAATTTTTCACAGAGATCCGCTTGGATCAGAGATATGTGAGTAGCTAGATTGATTTTTGCTCTTTATTAATATAAAAACCTTATGGCCATTTTCGAGACCCTCATTAAATAATTAGGAGTCTTATGGCCTAGTGAGAGTGAACTTATTAAGCGCTTATGCAGGTTAAGCAACCTTGGGCGCAATCCTCACTGGGATGGGTGACTGCAAGTGGCATGGCAATATTTCGAGCTCCACCGTGCTTCGGAAGGTGCCTTTAGGCAGCTTGAAAAATATGGCCCCAGTGTTGGCCACTAACACACACGAAAAACAAACAATTAAATATTTTTTGGACCTTCCATGCATATTTTAATTATCATTTGGTCGAATTTGTATTGGCGATCCTATTTTTTTAGGTGTTTTCTTATAGATTACAGGAAAACCGATAACAGATATATCATTTAAATAGCTTTTGCCCGCGACTTCGTCCGCGTGTACCTTACGAGTAGTTATTAGGGCCTTCGTTATAATTGTAACATATGTATCTGTGTATATAGTAAAGTACTGCCATAAACGATAAAATTAGGTACTGCATACTTATTAGTAAATTTATTTCACACATCATTTTCAATCTCAATTTAATTTTCACATTTTAGTTGTATATTTTGTATGAAAAACCCCCTACCCCATTGAATTTGCCAACTACGCCATACGGAACATTTTAAATTGTGACCAGTTATATTTTGAAGTAATAAGGAAGTCCCATAGACACTCACCTCTAATAAGTGGAAATATAAGAATACCGAATTTCAAGTTTCTAAATACAGTAGTACCTACTGTAGTTTCGGCTGTGCGTTGATACCTATACATATAAGTCAGTGAGTCAGGTTTTTCTTTTATATATAAATACATTTTATATATATTTAATTAAAGAATTACATTTATTGTATAAAACCTCTCTACACGAGTTGTTAAATCGCTCTTAGCCAGTTTATAGTTCAGATTTCCAGTTTTACGAGTTTATATTGCATGGAAGTTCAAAATAAGACTGTTTATGGAGCAATTGCCATTTCAATACTAAAAAAATATTCAATACATTTATATATTTTATACAAAATCTGATTGATTTTACACCATGTCTTGAACATCGCCTAGTCTTTACAAGATCATTAATCTATGTACGATCAAACATAAATCATTTTTCTTTCAAGAATACTGTTATACAATAAGTTCGTATTTATACTGTAGAGCAATAAATATCTGTTTGATATATTGGTAGAGCATCACTTGGCAACTATAAACTATTTTAGTATTGCTTTCTGCGGTCAGAACGGCTTTGAATCAATACATTGATCGGACGCAGACGTTCTAAGAGCTTTTGAGGCAGTATATTTAACGTGAAACCGATTGTTAGAAGCTAATAATTGATTGTTGCCGTGTGTTTGGAGGGTTAAGAATTTGACTATAGATTTCAATAGAATGAAACTTTGACAAATTTATTTATTGAATCGAAGGAGATATAATAAATTGATTGTAATATTCTTAACGACGTTTTTAACTAAACAATAAGTAATTAGCTGTGTGGTTTGCGGCAGAGTAGAATAGGACCACTCTTAGTCTTTCCATTGAGGTCGTAAGAGGCGACTTAGGAAATCCAAGCTAAACCAAGATCACTTAGATCACTTGCCTTTGAGCGATGATTTTTCATTGCAATTTTGTCCTATGCGCCTATTATCTTCCCTAGGGTTCCCTGTCTACCCTATACTACAATTGACCTTTGCCTATTTGCTCTGTAGATTGTACCATACCAAATTATTTTTCTTTTCAATTAATTACAAAGTGATTCTCTTTATACATTCCAGTGACCTGTTGGAAAGTATAGAGAACAAACACAGGCATTGTCTAGTTAGTGAGCGTTAAGCTACCTCGAGTTAGTTTAGTCACGCAATCTCAGCCTTCATTGATGACATGTATTCTCCAGGCTCCATCTCCAAGTATATGTAGGTAGTACTGATTAAGTCTCATTATGTATAATGTTACTATCTACTAATATAATCTGACTCAGCATCTCACTTGTAAAATAAATACATAAATGAACGCATCCAGCGCGTAGATAGTGAGCATCATTCTCTGTGCCTCGAATTGTGGTAGAGCTACCTAAGTACGCTAAGTAGCATGAATGGGCCGGCTCATCCGAGGACCACACTATCACAGAAAATAGACGCTTGCGTAGAAGCTTTACCGCTTCTATGCTACGTTCGGTGAGCGAGAGAGCCGGAGGCCCATCCTCCAACTGGTTTTGCAGTTGTCCATGGGCAGCATTGATCGCTTACCATCAGATGACTCGCTTGCTCGTTTGTCGTCCTATAACACAAAAAAACAGTAGTCACGCGAAATAAGTAATGGGTTTTTATGTGTAACACACATACAATCCCAAAATGTATTAGTTTTAGTTTGAATCATTTCCAAGTATAACTTTTAATGTAGATTTCTTGTAACAATAACTTGAAAAAATATTACAAGTAGCTTTCTTTATACAATTCTGTTGTAAAGCAAAGTTATACCCGCAGACAGCGCCTAGTTAGTGAGCGTTAATGTGCCTCGAGCTTAGTCACGCGATATCGCCTTTATTGAGGACAAGCCGTGGAGCGAGGAGCCCGATGTCCTACTGGTTGTGAGCATTGAAATCGCTTACGCATGTAAAGCAACCCTGGGCGCAGTCCCTATTGTTATAGGTGACCGCTAACTGCATAAAAATATCTCAAGCTCCTCGGCGGTTGGTCCCGGCTGTTGTCATCTTTGATGGCAGTCGTTAAGCTATGTTAGATTTCTTTAGGCATCTTGTAAATTCTGACACCAGTGTTGGTCACTTACACACACGAAAAACAAAACAAAACATCAAACAAAGCTTCTCCGTTTCTACCTCCTTATAATTTGAGACTTTTGCCGGTTGAATCCTCATCTCAGGTGAGTCAGAGCTAAGGATTCACTCTATTATAACAACTTTCATATTTTACACTGTAATATATTATTTAAATGATTGCAGTCGACGGCGTGACCGACGCCAACTTTAATCTATTTTTTTTTTATATCTACATCCTCATATAAAAAAAATTGTAGTGGTGTACCGCAGGGAAGTGTCTTAGTGCCTTTATTGTTTTTGTTATATATTAATGATATTGTTGATGTCACAAATCACAAATGTATTCTTTATGCAGATGACATTTCTATAATTGTCACTACTAGTGCAAATTATCGCGATGACAATGCAATACTTGACCATGAAACTGATATTAATAACACAACTGACAAAATAATTAAATGGCTACTTGACAATAATTTAAAAGTAAATATGAATAAATCAAATTATGTACAATTCAATAAATCAAAACACCCACATCGTAATTTCACATTAAATATTGACAAAATAAATGAAGTGACAAAACTGAATTTTTTAGGAGTTACAATTGACCAAGACCTAAACTGGAAAGCTCATGTCGATGGAATTAGTAAAATAACTTACCAATTTGTGTATGCGTTACGTCAAGTAAAAAAAGTGACAGATGTTAAGACTGCCATCATTTCGTATCACGCGTATGTCGAATCTGTCTTACGATATGGGTTAGTCGTGTGCAACAGCACCGAATATAATAAGGCATTTATAGCCCAAAAGAAATGTTTGAGAGCGATATGTGGGGTTCCCCCGGGTACCTCATGCAGACCGTTATTTAAAAAGTTATGTTTATTGCCATTACCTAGTCTTTATATCTTTGAGGTATGCATGTTTGTCTACAAAAACATACAATTATTTAAAAAAGCTATTGATATGAGTGGCAGAGCTCAGAGGAATCCACACAGACTAGTCATTGATAATGTCCCAAAGTCCCAAAAATGTGTAAACAGTCCCCATAATATGTGTGTGCGAATCTATAACCGGTTACCCAATGACATGAAAGAATTTAATGAATATATATTTAAAAAACAGTTAAAAGCCTGGTTGATGGAAAGGTCTTATTATGACATAAAAGAGTTTTTATGACAATTGTTATCTTTTTTAATTTTTGATAATTTTAATAAATTCAATGTTTTGTTTTTCTGTATTTGCATGCCATTTAATATGGCTAAACATGTGTTCTTGTATATTGCATTCAACACCTCAATGTACCATGTTTTATGTGAATAAATAAATATGAATATATCAATATGAATATGAATCTAGAATCGAGATAATAAACGCAGACAATTTTTTTCAATTTAGCCGCGCTGGGTACGGAGCCCAGAGCCTCTCGTGTAGCAGACCAACGTGTTGACTTCTGCAAATGCCTAGTTAGTGCACATAAGGTACTTTGATTTAAGATTCATATGAACATGCCTTTCGTCATTTGATCATGAAATATTTATCACAGGCAACAAAAATAAATGTTATCCATATACTAATATTAGAGATTTGAACATATCACTGTCCGTCTATCCAATCATCTGTCTGTCGTTTCATCTATTGAATCCGCTGCGATGAAATTTCATGAAGTTTGAGGCCCGGATACCTAGTACCTTTCTTCCTGGAAAATCTACTGTTATCAAGAGATCTAAATTTAAGCGATCGGAGTCGTGGGCAAAATCTAGTACATGATAAACACACAGTGACGCCAATCATAATCTAGCTCTTAGTACCAGACATAAAATTAAAGGAGTTTCTTCAAGACTCGCAAACTCATCACCACCACATCAGACCACATTCATCACAGAAATAGTCTCTGACTTCGAACCAACTCCCGGCTCCAGAGAATTCCAACTTTCTACTATTATTCTTTAAGATAAAGCTCATTGTGGAATTTTGCTGCAGTTTATATAAACTTTTAAATGGATTACCTACATTTAATATTTCAAACTACTTACCTGGACTTGTACAGAATGAAAAAAAACAGTCAAGTGCGAGTTGGATTCGCGTACCAATTGCACCGAGCAATAATATCTCGGTGCATTTAAATAAAATATACAATATGCGAAGAAACCCCTGTCCGATCCTTGAGGGTCCTTGAAGAGGGATTCAGCCCGCCGAAATTAACAACTTTTCCTATGGACCAATGTTGGGAACTAAAAATTTGTTTTGACGTTCGCATACAAATTGACCAGGCGGCCGAACATTATTGTTTGGAAATGGCCATTTTTTTGAGGTCCCACCTTTGATCCCATATGAAAATATGTTCATATCAACGATCCGAATCACACCGTCAAGAATCGGAGAGCATTTTATTGCATATTGTACCTATAAGGTATTTAACATTGATCTCACACGGAATGAAAGTTGTTTATATTTACGGGATGAGTCACCCCTTCAACAGAATGTCAAGAGTGAATTTACATCCGGTATAATTTAATTTCTTTCACATTCAACATTATCGATTTTAGCACTTTGAAAATATATAATGAACACGAGATAAAACTCACATCAATTTGTTGATTTCTTTCTTGAAAGGGAAATACTAGGAATTTCTTGTATATTTTATAATGATTGCCGACTTGGTAACGAAAATTAGGTGAGGTTTAACATATAGACCACCAAACGAGCGAGCGGCGACCTAGGAACACAAGCGACTTGAATACCAGACTTAGCTTGGACAAAGGTCATACTCACCACGCTTGCCAGGTGAGTGTGCGAGCGCAATTTCTTTAGCTTCTAATGCTTGATGGTGCTGCCCATCAGAAGCATTATTAAACTGGGGAAGGTTAGAATTTATTGGAGTTGGGAAGATAATGAATGTAAAGTGTATTGTGGTATAACTGAATACAATATAAAATACAAAATATTGTATATTAAGAATATAGTAGTATTAGCTCCACCACAAATTAGATATATTGGGGTACTCACTCGAATGAATGGGGGAAAAGCAAGTAGCAGCGCGGGAGGCCGGGCACGCGTAATCTATGCCATATCTGCAACCACTGGTCAAGCAGTTAAGGGTCCATACTACCTCACACTGCTTTGCAAGATTGACTGTTATATCAATAATAATTAAATACTCAAGTTGAAATAAAAATGCAGCAAAGTTCAGGACTAACTCTGGTAACTATATGACTCAAAAACACGATTGCGTTAAATTTTCTCGATAGAAAAAAATTGCAAAGTTGCCTCCAAATCACGTCTAATTTGCTCGGTATATAGCATTATTCACCAAATACATTGAAATTAACCTTGAAACTTTTGATTATTATTGCATTACAGATAAGGCAGCCATCATATGTTTTGCTTTTTCGAATAACCCTTGAATATTCCTAAAAAACGAAAATATCCAAAGTAGCCAACGCGTTTAGACCATTCGCATTTGTATGGCCACGCCGCCTGGCATATGTCGGGCTCTTAAGTATGACACCCCTAACCATTTGTTTTTTTTTCATATGTCCTTTAACTGCCTCGGTGGTCCAGTAGTTAAGGCGTTTGCCTGTAAACCCGGGGGTCGTGGGTTCGATTCCCACGGGAAGCATACTTTGTTTAGTTGCTTCCAGTTTGGTTAGGACATTGCAGGCTTGAATCACCTGATTGTCTGATATTAAAGATGATTCCGTGCTTCGGAAGGCACATGGACACCTGGGTGTGCGTGGTCGATTGATCGTGTCACCTACCCGAAATGATGATGATATATGTCCTTTGTTTTACACTTACTCGTATAGATATTTTCTATAGATAGATACATGATAATTACTAAGGGTATCAATTTCAATATGAGGCCCATTACGGGATCTGACTGTACTCTTTGCTATCTCAATTTATTCTACGCTCCGTTCCTTTGACGTGCGCTCTTTGTGCTGCTACAAAAGGAACGATATTTATTATTTAATTTCTTTCACGTCGAGCAAACCCCGCGTGTATTTTTTACAGACGCTGTAATAACAGCGTGCTAACGGGACTGTAATTGGATTTCTCGTGTTCATGGAAATAATGTGTCGTAGTTACATTTATTTTAAAAGCCGCTTATTAATAATTTCTTTCTGTCAAGTGAATCCTTACTAATATTATAAATGCAAAAGTGAGTTTGTTTGTTTGTTTATTTGTTTGTTTGTTTGTTTGTTACAATTTCACGCCGTAACTACTGAAGCGATCATCATGAAATTTTGCATACAAGTTCTCTGGAGTGCGGAGAAGGACATAGGCTACCTTTTATCCCGGGAATACTATTCCCGAGGGATCGACATTGACGCGGGCGGAGCCGCGGGCGAAAGCTAGTCTAATATAAAACTTTTAAGCGATATGTTAATTAAACATTAAGATTTAAGTGTGCTTAGTTCATAACAACACGAGGCGATTTGCGACAAAAACAATTTGTACAAGGACTTCGTGATAGCGACATTGGTTTAAAATTCGCAGCTGTATTTAATGCATTCCTATCAAGAAATATAACTGTTACCTTGGTAATTTTCATACAGAATTTTATTGCGAAATCTTTTATTTCAATTAACTAGAAAAGTTTCCATCAAATAATAAAATTGAATAAACAATTAAATAAATCTATCCATTGTTTTCCCATGGTTTTTTCGATGGTTATTTTTTTAGGTTCGTAATTTGCTTGACACTGAGAAACCATCAGATACTTATCTTTAGCTTGATATTTAAAAAATATATTATTTATATATGTTAATTAAATTTGGTATATTTCTTTAAATTATATTACAAGTAATCAACCAATGTAAACTATTTTTGTTAACTAGATTGTATGTATGTATTGCCAGTTATATTTAAGAATTCTGCTGGAAAAACGTTATTCATACAAGAGCTTGCCTAAAAACTTGTACAGAAACGACAGCGCAATCATTTCTAATGCGAGGGAATGTTATGCCATCCCGAACAATGGGTCTCGTGTTAAATCGAGCGCAGCGGTAAACCTTAAAAATAATTCCCACTTAGAATGTAAGGAAAAACTGTGGGATTCTGTTTATATGAGGGTAAAAGATGGGTCAGAAGAACATGAATTATTAGATCATTTGTTGAAGCCTCCTCACTCGCAAAATATCGCGGGGCTGACCCGAAAGCTGTAAAATACTAACATAAGTAGCTCATGTTTCGGGACTAGGGTCCGTGGGGAAGGTTTTTGTAGTCATTATAATTAATATGTCTCAGATGTGATTATATATTTGAACGTTACGTTTAAATCGGCAAACTTATTTCTTATTTAGGTACTTTTTGAGCGTATGGTAATGGTAGGTACCTTTAAAACTTCATTTCCTTTTAAAGAAAAGTACAGTCCCAATACTAGTTGTTTACAAAAAAGAAAATGGTTTCATTCTTCACGTACAAAACATATTGTTCGCTTGTTTTACTCTTATATATACTTATTTTTATAAGCTTTGATTTATCTTACAATGTATGTAGCTATGTTTGTTCGGGTCACATCTTGCAACTCGATTTTGTAGCAGATATCTTCCACCGATTAAGCTGAAATTTTGTATACTCGTTTTGTTTGGATGACAATGCATGGTAAGCTGTATGACGTCATTTTACATTTTAAATCCAACATGGCGTAAGAAACAAGATGGCGGAACTATTTTTGATGCACTTTGAAGATATCAAATGGGGCTCGCTGAAAATAACTCGAAACATAAAGTGATGTACTTTTATGCTTGGTTTTATCTTACTGCAATTCATGCCTGGCAAACAGAAAAAGTTGATAGTTTTGATAAATTAGGGGAGCGTACATTGCTTTGTATTTCAGTTACGACTACCATTGCAGGCTTTGATTCGAAATGGACAGTGGAATATAATAGTAGGAATATACAAACGGCTTTGTATTCACAAACAATACCAAGCTTGATAATATTATCAACACGTGAATATAAAATTCCGCGTTGCGGTTTTATACACAATAATTATAATCACTTATGCTAGTACACTTATATAATCAAACATGGCAATCAATTACTTGGAATAATGCACGAAATCAAGTAATAATTATATCATCTTGAATGAATGGAGTATTATGTCGACAAACGATAATCAATAGTTACGTTATTGTCGTTTGTTTCTGGATAATTGATATTCTGTCTTCATAGCAATTCTGGGCTTCGAAGTATTACGGCTAAGATAAGGGATTACGCTCAGATAAGGTGGAGTTACATACATGTAACATTTAGTAACATACGAATAACATGCAGTGAAATAAGTTTACAAAACACCAAAACATTGCGGATATTCCCTTGATTTTGCCAGAGTTTTTCGCATGAAATGTAGTTGATAGTTGCCTAATCTCCATTTAGGAAGTTAACGTACTTACGTTCGCAGTAAAGAAAAGGCATTTAATGCTCTTTCAGGTCCACAGTTAACGAAAAAGTGGTTAATATTTGAGACTTTAGCAGTTCTTTGTTTCGTATCTGAAACTCGTTTAAATGATCTCCACTCTCAGATGAGGTCGATTTACATGTAATATGTAGTAACATACGAATAACATGCAGTTACATTGCGAATATTCTCTTAATTTCCCAGAGTTTCTCGCTATAATTAAATGTAGTTGATAGTTGCCTAATCTCAATTTAGGAAGTTAACGTACTTACGTTCGCGGTAAAGAAAAGGCACGTAATGCTCTTTCAGGTCCGCAGTTAACGAAAAAGTAGTTAATTTTCGAGACTTTAGCAGTTCTTTGTTTCGTATCCGAAACTCTTTTAATTAACAAACTTTTTAAAACAACAAGTGTGCAGAAGACTGAAAATACAGGGATATTTTGTTACTGTTTAGATTTCGAGTTTTAATTATGCGAGGGTTCGTGTTCTACGTGTTATCATATGTTAATATCATTTATGATCCTGTACAAATTCTTCAGTGTTTTGATAATTGTTACTCATCCACGCATAAATTACAGTTCATACCTAGATTTGAATGAAAGTTGTATTATGGGTAAACTTTACCAACTTAATACAGTAATATGCATTTTCCGAAAAGCCACGGACAAAAGTTAATCAAGAAAACATTGGACAAATATTATAATGGTAACTACAAAAAACTAAATAACAAATATCCAATTATTAGTATTACATTCTCAGGCGTAAATAAAAAAAAATTGCGTCCGTCTTTGTAGTTCCATGTTGTCAACCAACATTATTTTATCATGGATTCATTTTGGAACCTTTATTTATTTTATTTAATCAAGTTCATGTCTGCCCTTGTTACAAAAAAAATTTAAAAGTATGTGTGTATAGTTAGATATCTAATAAAGCTTCAACATATGCATACATTTTTTGTCAAGGGTTATGCAAACGTTACTTTGTATAGTGTAAAAATCTATGTAATGTAGAGCCAACAATTCACCCAAAAGCAGCAATAAAAAAATGTAAAAGCATGGTCGTTGGTGGTAAACGTGTTCAGTTAGTTTAGATGTACATACGTTTATACCGAAGTATATACTTAATAGTTAATAATATTCTTGTTATCTTTGTTTCATACTATGGGACGCTATTTATAGCTAGCTATAAATAGCTAGCTAGCTAGCGCTAGCTAGCTAGCGAGCTCGCGGGCAACAGCTAGCTAGCGCTAGCTGTAGCGGACTTCGTCCGCGGCTTTTTCTATTATTATTATTGATTAGTTTTTTTATTAGTATAGATGAATAATTTTCCCCCGTTTTCAAAACATTTTTTATTGATGCCTCGCTCCTATTGGTCGCAGCGTGATGTTTTATAGCCTAAAGCCTTCCTCAATAAATGGACTATCCAACACAATAAGAATTTTCCAATTTGAACCAGTATTTTCTGAGTTAACGCGTTCAAACAAACTCTTCAGCTTTATATTATTAAGTATAGATTATTATACCTGACTTTTAAACTTAAAGATTTTGTATCAATACATGTTTGTTTGCGATTATCAATACTGTGCGTTTGAAATGCGGAAAGTCGTGCTGAGCTATTTAATCAACCAAAAGCGGGAAACAAAAATGACCACCGACCGTGGCCAGCGCTAATCATAATAACACGATACACATCCGGTTGTTTTGATCAACATATATGCATTAAAATTTGAGTATTATTACTCACAAAAATACCTAAAGCAAAAACATCCTTGTTGCGTCGAGTAAAACAATAAATGTGGCTTTCAAATGCGGAATGTAGTGCTGAGCTATGAAATCGACCAAATGCGGTAATAAAAAAATGGCCGCCGCCCAAACTCGGCAGTCAACACAATAATTGTAATTTAACGCAGCCGCCTCATCACATTTTGTCCGGCTGTTTTCAGCAAAACTCGCCAACCGTGAAGCAGTCAGGACGCCAAACGACCCTTTGAATACCCTGAAATTTAATTAAAACGTTGTAAACTTGTATCTGCGGGACCATGATTTCGGAATGACGTTTCTAGACAGCTTTGAAACCGAATTGTTATAGTAACAACGCTATTCAGATGATGTTTTGACAACGTTAGGCACGAAAGGTATGTATATGAAGCTCAATTCACATAATACATTTTTTGGATGTAGATATCATTAAAGTTAATATGGTCGCCTGATTTCTTTTTTCAAGATTTTGAGATTAGTTTCTCGTTGTTTGTTTTGTTTTTCGTGTGTGTAAGTGGCCAATACTGGTGTGAGAGAGATTTTTCAAGCTGCCTAAAGGCATCTGACATAGATTAACGACTGCCATCAAAGATAACAACAGCCGGGACCAACGGCTTAACGTGCCTTCTGAAGCAAGGAGGAGCTCGAGATATTTTTATGCTACTTGCGATCACCCATCAAAATAGGGACTGCGGCCAGGGTTGCTTAACATGCGTAAATTTCAATGCTTAAGACCACTACGCCATTGGTTTCTCGTGGAAATCGCAAAGATTTTTTTTGTAACAAGGGCACCAGGGGCCATGCTGCAAAAAAAATATGAATGAATGAATTAATGAATGAATTGTTTTTTATTTGAGAAATATACACAGTACAAAGTAAAATTTAAGAAAGGAATGTACATAATATTAAATAAAACTTAGGTGCAAATTTTACCAGCACCGTGTCCGTTCCCAAATATGTCCCAACTCAGCATTTGCTGGCGATAAAGCCAGCGCTGATCTTCCGTTGGAACCCATGTTGAAGTCACGGGTGTGCGCAACTTACAAAAAAAAAATGAGAAACAAAAATAACACAATATCAGACAACATAACACATAGGTACACAACATTATTTAACATCCATACAAATATCACACTAAAGCATACACACAACACAACACAAGACAGGCTAGATCAAGACGCCATTTTTTGTCTATTGGCACGATTTGCTCAGCTCGGCTGCTGTTTGCTTGTGCTCACAAATACTTATGCTCATTGACATTAAAGAATAAAAAAAGTTTAATTAATTTCACGACACGACACAGTATTTGACAGATCAAAAATGACAAGAAACAATTGACACAAGACGATTCACATAATTATTAAAATAGGCAATTTATTACAATTACCTACAACTACCTACATTATATTGTTCATACCTTCGTAAGGAAAAAAAAAACTTAAACATTTAAAATTAACGTTATAACGGCATTAACAAAAGGCGTGGTTATAACCAAGTAAAGAGTAACAAAGATCATAACCTAGATATTTTACAATTACAATGGGCGATATCGGCCTGCGGAGAGGAGAAATTTGCATGCACATAGCACTACGGGAAGAACACGAAAGGTAAGACCTGTGGATATACACACTTTATTAGAAGGAGCATTAACCTTTTACTTTTTCTGCGTTTATAGTACACTTGTGTCCCGCTTTAGCATCTCTTCACTATTTTGATGCTTTAATAAGAATTTTTTAATATTAATCTTAAAACTGTAAATACTTTTCAGATCTCGAAAAGGTGGTGGGATATTATTCCAACATTTGGACGCAGCATAACGGAAACTACCCCTGAACGCAGCCGTGCGGTGACTCTGCGTCAAAAGCTGAATGGAGTGGGTCCTGACTGCACCGCGCCATTTTATATCGGATGCCCAGTAAAGTTTTTCATACAGATAGGATGGAGCTTGGTGTTTTACAATGCCAAACATCAAACAAGCAATGTGAAGTTTCATTCTGTGTCTCATCTTGAGAAGGGAATGTCTGTTCAAAAAAGGCGTTACATGGGCTCGTGGGGGAACATATATGGGATATATGGGGATATTTACACTGGGCCCTATTTAGCATTTAAGCTATAATATTAGCCTGCAGTTTACAAGATGAGCTAGAGGAAAATAAAGTACGATAAAGTTGATCTGCCGTAACTAAAGTATGATGACATCACACGAGAGCAATATAATTATTAGACTTCGGAAAAGCACTTGAAAAGAAAGCCAAAAAGAACTAGTAACGACCGTAAGAGGTTTTTTTATTTTTTTATTTAAAAATTATATTTTATTTGGTGCCAATAAACCTTGAGCCAAAATACTCATAAATATAAAAAAAATCCTAAATAAAAATAAATATGGTCAATCTAAGTATATACAGCGGGTTAATTTTGACCTCTCTGGCAATATTTCAATTTCAAAATTAGAATCACTAAAAGATTACAAAATCGTTAAAATGAAATTGGATTTCCGTGCAAAGACGATCAGATCATCGAAATTCTATGGGAGGTCCTAGTTTTTTCCGTTCAGTAATTAAAGTAAAAAAATCTAAATCAACCTCTATTGATTACATAGAGATAAAAGTTCTAAAGTAAAACCCAAATCCAATACAGTTGAAAAATGCAAGCGAAGCCGGATTGAGAGATTGAAATGGTTGCCGCAGCAGCGGTGATTGATGAATGAACGTAATCAAAATGAAATATCAATTTTCAATTTCAGTGATATTTACAAAAGTACGCTTCACCTTTCATAATTCAAACGATTGTGCATAATTTTTAAAAGTATGGTTTACATTGTAGGCTTTTTATTTTATTATTAGCTGAATAAATATGACTATTTCTACTCTGAGTAGAAGTAGTTATAGAAAAGCAATTAGTTATAATATTGTTATAATATTAGGTACAATTAGTCTATTGAAATTATACAATTTGCGTTTGTCAGACGATACGGCCGCCATATTGGAAACCTTAACAATGAATAAATTTAAAAATGTTTAATGAAAATTATTCTTTGAAACACCATTTATAAAAATGGTCCGATATATTTGTTTTGGTAAAATGATTAGACAAAAAGTTAGTTAAAACGCCAATCGAATTTTTTTTTTTTTATGGTTTTTTATGACTTTTATTTATGGTTCTACGACGAAAAGCAACAATGTTTGTATGAGACCTAATAGTTTTTTTCAAATAAACCGTAAAAACCATTTGAACCCCTTTTCCCAAGATGGCGACCGTGGGATAAGGGTTGCTACCGACACAATTGGATTTACACTAATCCCCCTTCATATCTAAAAAATAAAAATTGCGTCCTCTGACAAACGCAACCCCAAATGGAACTCAATAAGAAGGTATACGAGTCAATTTCTTTTATTTTAAAGATTACTTTTGTTTTTATTAAACACAAGTAAGTTTTTTATTTTATTTTCAATGTTTATACATTTAAATTTAAATTAACAGCCTCCGTGGTCCAGTGGTTAAGGCGTTTTCCTGTTGACCCGGGGGTCATGGGTTCGATTCCCACCGGAAGCATACTTTGTTTAGTTGTTTCCAGTTTGGTTAGGACATTGCAGGCTTGAATCACCTGATTGTCTGATAATAAAGATGATTCCGTGCTTCGGAAGGCACGTTTAGCCGGTGGTCCCGGCTGCCATCTGGTAGTCGTTAAAGGAACCACGTCAGAAGCCGAGAGGCGGTTCCGAAGAACTCTGACACCAGGGTGTGCATGGTCGATTGACCGTGACACCTACTCGAAATGATGATGATGATTAATTTAAATTTTAGGCAAAAAACTGCCTAAGTTGGTTTGTATTATTTTTAGAGTCCATTGTATGTAAGTGTATAGTATGTGAGTTACGTTAGTAAGTAAAGCTTACCATAAATTTTAAATGTCTCAACGGATTTGGACATCGTTAGAATACAAGAATTGTTTGTTTAACTTTTGATTAACCGACTTTTTTAATGTGTCGGTCATCACAAAAATTGTGGTTCCCTTACTGAATACTGAAGCTAAAGTTTAAAACATAAATCTTTTTAAGTCTCAATCGGCATTGTGAAAAAAGGAAATAAATTGGCAAAGAACTCTCGTCGTGTACGTGACAGGACTACTTTCAGCTACGCACCGATCCGTTTATAAATGAAATTTAATCAACCTTGTTCAAGTGCGTTATTTACTAACTGACCACACGGATCTGGTTATCTGGACTGTTCCATATGTGGTTGGTTAGCACAACTGAAAATAAATTATTTTTTGCTTACACCAACTTATCAATACTCAAATTATAAAAATGACTTGTTAGAAATACATCAAATAAATCTGTTTACCAATCGTCTGACTTGAAGGTGTCGCTCAGTCCATCAAAATGAACAACTTTATCAATGCTGAAACTCAAAAAGTTTCGACATTTTCATACCTAAGTGAAAATTACACACTTCGGCTGGCCAGGCAGTTTGTATGAAAGTGTCCAGTTTTTGAGTTTCCATCATAGGAAAATTACCAAGTCTTGGTACTTAACCGAGAATACAAAGCCATCATGATCATCATCTGTCACTATATCGTTTATATTCCAGTTTTAAAGATAAATTTATTTTTTGAAGTCAATTAGATTCGAAAAGAAGAAGAGATAAAGTTCATAATATCAAGTTTAAATATTAATAAAAAGAATAAGTCAAATTTACTTGCACAATATTGTTTTACGGTCAGTTGTATTCGATAAAAAAATACAAACTGGCCACACTTGGGATTAGAACAACGTGGTGTGTTATTAAACAACCCGTTACAGGGAATGCTTTTCACATTCAGGGGGCATTAAAAGCTATTTGATTAGTTCCGGAAACTATCCGTCCATCCGCACACTGATGTTCTTTTATGAGAAAAATTGTGCTTGTTTTGGAATCCAATAAGAAATAAACTCTATTATGGAACCGTGACCGTAGCTTAAAAAAAACGAAATATAACCTATATTTCGTCAATTTCATTTTGTGGCATAAAACAAAGGATTTTGTTATAAATATTTGGTTTTGTAGATTTGTCTTGCAAACATTTTTGTCACAGTTTTCTTTATTAATTAAAGTTTCGTGCACAAAATCCTCGTGGGTCGTTTCCTATTATAACACAGGATAGTTAAGACGTCTTCATGTTCTTGAAAGATGAAACAGAAAAAGCTGAGGCAAAACCTAATAACATAAAACAGCACATAAACCAAGATGGGCATACTTATTTAAACTGTGACCTGCGCTCTGCTGAACCAGCAAAGCTCGTTCTAAATATAGATTTTTTTACAGCCGACCCTCAGCCTAAAAACAACATTCGCTTTGGACGCCAGATCTATATGGCCGACCTTTTTCAAAATAAATATAGGAATATTAAATAAGGACGATTCAATGACTGACTGGTCGTGGTTTGGATATTTAAATTATTGTGGTACTGCTACTGTTTAGTTATTAAATATTCCTTTAACAGCATTTTGAAGCCATCAACATGTATAATAAATTTTCGCTATTTATTTTATTTAAAAATGATTCATTCCACTGATAGACAAAGGCCTCTGTTATGGATACCTACTTCGTTCCATGGGACGATATTGACATACTCAACTCACCCACCCACCACCCTTGGCAGGCGGATTGTCGAGTGCAGTTTCTTTAGCCTCTTGTACTTCAGACACTGATGCCCATCAGTACCTAGCATTTTTAGTTTGGGTAAAGGATAAGAATTTGCATTTGTGCAGAAAACTGCACCTATTATAATACTATTCCAGAACGAATGGAGTGTACTCTCATATTTTACACATAATGCCTACAGGATGTTGTTGGTGCTGCCCCGCAGTCTGTTTTGTAAAGAAGCGACTCGTTTGCGTCCGATAGCATAGAAGTCATCAGTAAGAGCTTCAGCAAACATCGCAGATGCGCTGCAGAAACGAGGCAGCCGCAATAATATTCTGAATACATTGATGTACTGTACGCGCAAGGCGCTGTATGTCTTTTGCATGTAACTAACCCACAGGCTGCTCGTGTTAAACGATTGGCAAAAAGCCTTAAAGAAAGTTATTTTGACATCAGTCGTACAGCGAGCATACCTGCGGGCCAGCATATGACCTCGTACAGCCAGCGACGGCGCTCGCGCTCAATATCAGAATCATCTTTATGTGCTCATATAACACAAAAGACAATAAATGTCAACTTAGTCTACCTGCGGCAATGAAAACTGTAAAGTTTTCAAAACCGTATTAAAGTGATTTTATTTCATTATTATTTACATTAGAAAACAAATAGTTTGTTTATAATAACAATAAAGTTTGTTTTCTGATTCTACAAATCTATGTATTTCCCCTGTTTGCTTGGATTTGGCAAGCTAGTATGCTACGAACGGCTACGAATCGTAGCGCGTAACTACTCGCATATCGTAGCATGGTTAAAAGATGTTGTCTGGTCTGTGACATTTTCATGAAATGTGGAAATCATATTTTGCTGTTCAATTATAATGTGTATATTCAGTTTGTGTTCTTTACCCGTATGTGCATGAGTGAAATCGATATTTTTTTCTACACACAGACATGTGTTTAAGCCATGGTTTTTGTAGTGCTCCGTAGCAGTTTTAATTCATGTTGGACCTTGAGCACAGAAATTTTTCTGTTTTTTTGTGTCATTATCTCCAATTTAATCTGTTGTACCCAGCTGTTTTGCGAAACGTGAACTGTAAAAATAATAATGTAACTATGATATATATGCTATAATAAGTAAAAATAAGTCCCCAATCTCAGGCACTAACTCCTTTCAAAGTTATAAGTGTGTCTGAAATTTCTAATCCTTCATATGAAGCTGAGTACTTGTTTATTGAAGTCACCTTATTTCATCCTGGACTCCTTCTGGGAGTTTACTACAGCCCCTACAATAATTATTTCTCTACTCTTGAAAGTCTCTTAGAAGATTTGACGCCTTCTTTTAATCACACTATTCTGTTGGGCGACTTCATTAATACATATTTACTTAAACATGGTAATAGATAAAAATCTTTAATATCCCTTGCTGAAGCCTGCAACATGTCGATTCTCCACTTTAACCAACCCACTTACTTTTTCCTAACTGCGTCCCTTCTCTTTTAGACCTTATTCTTGGTTTCTCTCCTGATCTGGCACCACTAGACACGAGCAATGCAGTGCAGATATGTTTTTCCTATCACGATCTCCTGTACATTTTCTTCAAACTTCGTCCTCCTAAATCCAAATCGAAAATCCTGTTGCAGCGTGATTTTAACTCTATTAATATTGAGAAGCTCAGGCAGACGTAATCAATAGTGATTGGAATGAGGTTACTAGCCTTAGCTCAGTGGACGAACAGGTGGCAGCTTTTAACAACATAATAATTAGACTTCATGCATGTCTTTATGACGATGAGCATGCCCTAATACGTCCCGTCCGTATTAAGCATCTACCCGCACCGTGGCTTAAATATGAAATTAAAGCTGCAATTCCTAAAAAGCATAGTATTAAGTCCAAATTTAAGTCTAATCCAATGCACGGAATTCTTGTAATAGGAAGTATAGGGAAACACAGCGCCGCCATATTCATAAGTCCTTATCCCGAGGCATCTTCCTATCTTCATGGAAATATGCTAACATCAACTGCCTCCGTGGTCCAGTGGTTAAGGCGTTTGCCTGTTGACCCGGGGGTCGTGGGTTCGATTCCCACCGGAAGCATACTTTGTTTAGTTGTTTCCAGTTTGGTTAGGACATTGCAGGCTTGAATCACCTGATTGCCTGATAATAAAGATGATTCCGTGCTTCGGAAGGCACGTTATCCAGTGGTCCCGGCTGCCATCTGATAGTCGTTAAAGGAACCACGTCAGAGGCCGAGAGGCGGTTCCGAAGAACTCTGACACCAGGGTGTGCATGGTCGATTGACCGTGACACCTACACGAAATGATGATCATCCCTTGCCAAAAAAAAGCAAATCCATACAGTTTCTCCGAATACCGTCATATTTCCATTCTTCCTTTCCTTGCCAAAATTCTCGAAAGGCTGGTTCAAGTTCAGCTCAATGCCTTTCTCAATAAAAATTAAATTTTCAGTCCTTTCTAATCTGGTTTCCTGCAATAGACTGGCAGTTCTGCAATAGAAAGAACGGAACTCAGTCTTGTCGCTATTAGACTTTAGCAACGCTTTCAATATCGTCGATTTTGACATATTTTTGGGTGTGTTGCGCTCTCTGAACATATCTCCTTCAGCTGTCGACAGGTTTCATTCTTACTTGCATGGTCGTCAGCAGCGTGTTCGTATTGATGACCACTTCTCTACGTGGCGTTCGACGACCTATGGGTTACCATAAGGCAGCGTGCTATCTCCTTTACTTTTTGCTTTATTTATAAACTCGATTACGTCTCAAATCCGCACTTCCTACCATCTTTAAGCAGATAACCTGCAAATCTACTGCCACTCATCTTTAAACAACATTTCAGTGGTCATTATGGAACTAAATGATAACTTGTCTTCCGAGACAAGTTATCAATTAGTACGTAGCGGAATGGAGTAATGGAGTAAGTGTCATGGTCATATAGTAAATCCCACTCAAACTCAAGCCATTATTTTAGGTAACTCTCGGCTCATATTTAAAATTTATTGGGTTTCTCTCTCACAGTAAAAAACTTGGGAGTTATTTTTGATCGGAATATGTCTTGGTTTCCAGAAATTGTGTAAATAAAATAAAAAAGAAAATATTTGCTGGTTCGATCAGGCGGATCCGTAATTTTTTACCAGTAGAAACTAAAATCATGCTTGCACACTCCATTATTGACTATATAGTCCACCCCATTATAGACTACGCTGATTCCTGCTATCTAGATCTCCCTGAAGAGCAATTTGACAAACTTGAGCATCTTCAACATTTTTGTATACGATTCATATTCAGATTGCGGTAATATGATCATGTCTCTTCTTTTCGCATTTAACTCAAGTGGCTCCCAATCAGACTTCGTCGTCACTTACATATCCTTTTTCTTTTATTTTTCATTCTGTTTAATCCTTGTACACCTTGTTACCTTATAGATCGTTTCACTTTTCTCAGTGAGATCAATAATCGTGAATTACGCAGTTTTGCCTCCCTCTGTCTCGCCACCCCTCCTCACTTCTCCAATTTCTTTTCCCATTCCTTCACTGTTCAGACTATCTGCTTGTGGAATGCTTTGCCCCTAGATATTCGTAAGGCTCAGTTGGTTTTATCTTTTATAAATCAGGTTAAGGCTCATTATCTTTCTTTAGTTGAAATAAATAATACTCATTGGCACTTTCACAATCTTATTAATTTTTCTCGTTGTAATTGCTGTACTGTTGTCTATCATCACTCATATAAATAAGAGTGTATTTATGTACGTTTATTTTTATTTATGTATAATATTTTTTGTACATTGTATATTTAATGTTTATGTTGTATATTGACTGTAAACTGCACCGCTGTCAATTTATTCGTAATATTTTCCCTACACAAAAATTGATTTGTAATAAAGTATATTTAAGTATTCCAGAAAAAGTGTTCTCATGGGATCTTCATAAACGCTAGCGGAGATTCAATTAAATGCTTGTGTTAAGTCTATGCTGATAGTGAATCAGGAAAAATAAATACTGTCGCTAAAGAAATCACGTAAAACCAGTCTTGAATTTTTATCAGATTGTGTTGAACAAGATATATTTGAACTAATTAAACTCAAATTACCTTACATCCGTGTTTTTTTAATTGAACCATATGGCCCATTTTTAGTCTGTGACAAAAGAAAAAGTAAAAACACCGGACACGGAGCTATGGGAAGACGGGTTCTACTGGTGGACCCAGTGGTGGGTGGGTAGTCTACAACTGCTTCACTATACGGTTATGTGAAATAGTTCAACATACTTGTTACTTCAACTTTATATTTAGTTCCTTTGGGGCATGAGGTACACAGTCCGAAGACAAAAAGTTTTAAGCACCCCTGCCTTACATTAACTTAATTCCATCTTCTGTCACTAATGGTTATTGAAATAAATAACACGTTTCACTTAGACTTCCGTCCGTGATAAATATTTTAAGAGAACGTGATAAATTGTCATAATTTATTTTCGTCAGCGGCAATATCGATGCTATCTGTTTTACAAAAATATGAGTGCTTTGGTCGTAAACAACCTATTTGCAATGTAGAGCGATAGGAAAATTAATTTTCCCTCAGTTATTTAACAATTTACGTAAAATGTTGCTTTAGGATAATAATTAAGCTGTAACGTTAACGAGTTGGAAGACTGTTAAAGTAGTTATTTATTCATAGTTAATTTATTATGGTTCAGTGAGCTTTTTATAATATTTCGAACGTTGTTGTTGATATTTCGTTATTTTAATAATATTGTCACTTGTTAGTGACTTTTAACGAGGCATTTGACCTTTCATGCTTTTCTGTGAGAGATAAAGAAAGACATCGTAACATATGTATAAATCTAAAAATGTATAAATATAAATAAACTAGATTAAATACGATAAGACACAGAGCCACCAACACAGTAATCTATACACATAAGTAATGTCTATAACCCATGCAAAATAGTGGACGTGTAGATATAAATCTGGGATCGTAACAACGATGGGATGAGTAGAAAAGCCTTTAGCTTTAAGTCCGCCTTTACACTTTATCGTGTATAAAGTTAAATAAATTAAAAAAAAAAACGCTTATTCGCTTTTGAATATATTCGTTTTAAGACAGATTCGCTCTATGATAAACTTGCTTCAAGACAGAAATTGTACAAATGTGTTAATGTTCTCCACGTAATCAAATTACAGAGATTGAGTTACAAACACAGATAAGAAAAATAAAGTTTTTCTTTTTAAATGAGTAGCTAGCCCCGTCATCTATTAACATCTATTAACATCTAGAGATGCGAGAGAATGAGCGATAATCTGAGCAATAACTCACATTGTCGCCCACTCTCTCGACATAATGTAAATATTCTAATTATTTTTAATTCTTTTTACTCAATTCCATATCATGGCATCATAAAATTATGTTTTTTTGCATTTCAATGTCTTTTATATATTCCTACCGTGCACTTAATTTGACCTCATTTCTAAAGGAGGTTTGTGCCTGTGTAAACTATGTTGGTAAAATCTTCATCATAATTTATGTGTGTAGAGTTTTCCCAATAGACTGAAAAACATTTAACTTAATACCCACCTACGTCATTCTTAATATGATCGCCCACGCACGAGTCAGTTAGTCAGCCACGCAGTCGATATTACTCATTATTTTTTTAAATCTGTCATGATATATTTCTAAGTACTTATTTTTGTATAAGTACTGAGATAAATATAATTTTCATTATAAATCCGTATGATTAGTTATACTCAGGTGAAAATCTTTTTGTGTTATTTTTTACATGATGGAACGTTTTTATTTTATATTTTTATATCAACATAAATCTTAGTAATATAATATAGGCTAAAGTTTGTTTGCATGTTGCTTGTTTGTTACGCTTCCACGCTTTAATCATGATGTAGGTAATTTTGCAAATTGACAGGGGTACTGAGAATGTCTTCAGATGATGTTATGAGTTAGTTTTCGAAGTAATTGATAGACTAAATACGGGAACGGAAATAGGAAGGTCGGTACTCATTCATCATCATTACAGCCATAAGAATCTGTTCCAAGAATTCTTCGTTCCATGGGAGGATCTTGCCATACTCTCCATGTTTGGCAGGCGGGTTGGCGAGCGCAGTTTCTTTAGCTTCTTGTGCATTTACATTGTGTATTTACATTAATATCACCTAACTGATCAAGCACGTAAAAAGCTTTCAAAAATATGCTCCTTGAGTATAAAGGCCCTAATCCGCCTATTTAGCCATTCTTATTTCATCGCCTATTTGCCTCAACTTGCCCACCTCCACTTAATGCGAAAACGTGTTTACCCTCTGGTGTTTATTCAAGGAGCCCAATGCATATTTATTCATAAGCAGACGTTGTGAGAGCTCGCTAAACACCACGTATTACAATAGACATTCGCCCGACTAAAGGATGGGGTGGCAAATCGATTTAATGTAATAATTAATTATTTTGCTACCCTTACCGTTAATTATCATTCAGTCAACTAAAAAGTAATATATCGAGTCCTAATTCACTGACTAATACTTATTCTCATTTATAAACCCGAAAATTAGTTTGTTACTATTAATTAAGGTCACTTTACATCTTAACTACTGAACCGATCGTCATGAAGTTTTGCAAAATTAATGTTGTCAGGGCGACGAGTCATACGACGAGTATTATTCTGAAAAAGTAGGTACACAAATAACTTACAAGCCCCAATTGTGCAATATTATCTCAAAAATTAAGTAAAGTAACAAATTTTATATCGCTCCATTTATACATCAATTAATTACATATTATCAAATGCTCCTGTAGTGGAGACTAAAAAAGGACCTGATGATGATGATGATGATGAAATAAATACTACGAGCAAATTAATAATTTCCCAACACTATCTATTGTGACGTACTCGTATTTGCGTTATGATGTGCTCTGTTATTCAGGAATAGTTCCCTTGGCTCGCTCGGCGCAAATTCAAATTATCCCCGTTTATAGAGATGCGTGATGGGTTCAATCCTTATTCTACCACGTCGTCACCGCTTCGTAAATACGTTATCTCTTGTATAAATAATGAGTTATTACATGGCAACCGTACACGCGTACAATTAGACAAATAACAACGCTCGTTGGGATGAAGCCGTATATTATCGAATATTAAGGCTAATTTACATGTATCGAGTCTCTGGCGCAAGTTTTACTAGTACGCTAGCGTTAATGCGATACTGGTGTAATTTAACCACTTGCTTTTTAAGGTTTTGTACCAAAAGCGTAAAAATGGGACTATATTACTAAGCCTGCGATAACTGTCCGTCGCCAGAGGGCTGCATATATTGCACCGCTATAGGTATATACTTAAAATTTGTATAATGTGTAGATATTTTGCCGCCATGGCAACATCCGAAAAGCAAAAGAGAATTTAAAAGAAGAGGTTCAGTACAGTAATGTTGTGATGTGTTTTTTCTTGTTATTGACTAAAATAAAAAAATACTGCGTTTGTTTGTAATAGATAAAGTCAAAAGTACTTGACCAATTTTTAAAATTAATTACCAACAGACAGCTCCATTATCACCAAGCGACATAGGCTATAATACATTTTCAAAACAATTAACAAACTCTCGGAGAATTGCATGAATAATATTCAATGGTTATAATAATTTTGCCTATAAATGTCATTATTGGGTGAGCGTTGCGAAAACCATTGATATCTTTGACATCTAAGTGTGTACCCAGTTTCAACCTCACCTGAGATGCTTCGGGACCGGGGTCCAGTAGACGGAGCCAGGATCATCATCATTAGATGATGATCCTGGCTCCGTTTACTGGACAGTAGTAAAAAGTCCACTGCTGGACATAGGCCTCTTCCAAGAGTACATCGTTCCATGGGAGGATATTGCCATACTCATCACGCTTAGTTTTTTTGGCTTCTTGTTCTTACGACGCTCTTGCCCATCAGAAGCATTTTAAGCTGGGGACGGATTGTTTGGATCTCGGAAGGGGATTAAGGTTGGATACGACTTACTCGGATCAATAGGGGGAAAACAAGTAGCAGCTCGGCAGGTGAGGATCTTTACCAGAACCTGACCAGGACTGTGTGAGTGCATGAGTTGCGAGAAAAAGCTACTTTAAAATAAAATTGGGTAATCATAAGTTTTAAAGTCAAATACCAACAGCGTCATTACGGTCTCATGCTACCGCTGACATACTACCTTTAGATACTAACTAGCTCCAGTAACTGGATACATCTGAATCAGCCTTTAATGAAGATATTACAACGGCAGCCAAGCGAAATCGACACGGCTGTGTAATACGACACAGGCGCTAAGGGAATTAATTGATTTACTTGGTACTTATCAATATTAAGTGAGGATAATATTATATTGAAGTTGAATATCTCGCAAGCTTGTTTTACCTGTTGTTATATTTACACGTTATAATTAATGAAAGTGTAGAAGCGCTTTGTTGTACATCGGCTTCAATACGGTTGCTCCCTGCAAGATATTTCTTTCATCAAAATAATTACCTAAAAATTAGAAATTAACTTATACATACATTCATGTACAAGTAGGTACATTTTTATAAATTGGTTATTCGGTTATATAATAATATATAAGACATTATGGACCTATTTTATTTTACTGAATTCTGAGAATACTCGTAATTGATTGACAAGCTATTAAAAAAAATATTTTTAAAGTAGTGTTGTTTTCAATCATATATCTGTAAGAAAACCGTCAAGACCAAGATCTTTAAATTATTTCCACTTCTAGTTACTTTTTAGGAGCATTATAATAAGAACTTTTTTTAATAGCCTATTTCAGTGTCCCACTGCTGGACAAGGCCTCCCCTTTTTGTTTTCAGTCATTCCTATCGCTGGCAATAATTTGCCAGCCACTTATATAAGCATCCAAGTCATCGCGCCGTCACCTTCTTTTTTTTAAATAAAATAAATAAATCTTCTCGACTTATTTTGTTCTATTTTAAACCTCCTCTGTCTATTTCTAGCCATGTAGATAACAAATCGTAAGCACCATGTTGATTACTAAGCAACAAGTTTAAGAGCCTCGCCCTCACGCGAAGCCCAACTAGGTGGGTCAGATAAAACCTATCTATTTTATCGCTTCTATCGCCATCACATCGCCATACACCTTTCTTTCACAGCGCGTTACGTATCTTCTCTTTTCTAGTCACGTGTAGCCTAAAAAATGTTAAGGCTATCTTAAATAACAAATCTCACTACGGTAACTTAGATGGGCTTGGAAGATTTAGGTTGGAACTACACTGACGTACTACTACCCTACATTACCTGAGATACAGGATATTTCCTAGTTCAGGTATCGACCCACCATAATTATTAAGTTACGAAAAACCGGATACATACATAATGAAGGTATTGTGTATATTAGTTTTAAGTTTTATTGTAACGTTAAGTGATTATGGTGAGAAATAAACGTTTATTAATATTATTATTATTAATCGAAAGTATTTTAAGTTCTGCCAAAATATAAAATGAGTCTAAATAAATTCCTAAAGAAGTATTTTTATTGCCGTTTAGGAAATTTGTTCAGTTATATTGATAACCTGCAATTTTTTTAAAATATTGTATCTTATATATCTGTTTCACAGACACAAAAACTTTAGTTGTAGTTTTATAAAGGAGATGTTGTTTTCCTAGTTTGAGTAAAGAAGAACTGAAAAGAACACAAAAGTAAGTAAAACTAACTGTAAGTGCTGATAAAGTAATCAATATTATTTCAGGCAGTGTGTTTAAGTTAAGGCAAAAGCTGGTTGAGGTATCGGGTGACCGGAGACAGCTGGTAATTCTTAGGACAATATACACACCTTTTTTGGCAACGGTTGAGGTTAACGGTTTGAGGGATATTTAATATATATAGTGTTTTTCTTTACGTTATTTTATTTCTAGTACAGTTCATTTGTAAGTAATTTTATTTTTAACCTTAATTACGCAGCTTTGGATATTTATTTATATTAAGTATCTACTGTAAAAAATAGTTTCGTAGAGTTAGTATCCTACGACACAAGTTCACAACTTTCTGTAAGGCTAGCTCATTTTGTGTGATATGTTCCTATATATTTATATATAGTCATTTATTTATTAAGTCTTAAATTATAGAATTAGGTAAGTACTCATCTTTTTATACACGAGCACCAGATGGATCTGTGCCACCAAATGGGGTGCAGCCCTAAGCAATATATTTAATGTCAAAGGTTATTTTATCGCAACTTGAGAGCGTACGTGACGATAGCGGTAATCCATCACAGTGTTGCCGTATTTTTGTTATTTATGAGAAGGTGTGATATATCGATAAACCCTTCCTGCAAACTAGCTACTAGTTATGTCTAAAAGGGGGTGGAAATATTGACACGTGTCACTTCAATGAGACGAATGTAAACATGGCTGATAATCTTTTATACAAAAAGATCGACTTCAATCAAACTGCTGCTCCGATTGTGATTAAATTTAAATGAGGCCAACTTTAAAGAACATCCTTTCAAAAAAAAAAAAAAATCCGTTCTTAAATGACGGAGTTCTGAGGTAACAAACATTAAAATAAAACATACGACCGAATTGATAACCGTTTTTTTAAGTAAATAATAAAAATAAATATAAAATAATAAGTGTTAATAAAAAGGCTTCCGAAAGATACATGCGGATGGAGTAGCAGGCGAAATCTGTTAAATATAAAAGCGTAATAAAATTTATTCTAATTATATGTTTTTATTTCTTTTATTGTGTTAATTGCGACTAGTCCCGGCTTCGCACGGGAAAATATAGGTTTTTATTTCTATTGTATATGTTCATCAAGGATAATGTATAATTCTAATGGTGAAAGATTTTTTATAAATCGGTATAGTAGTTTGATTGTGTGTTTAACTTACTCAATGCAAACAACAAACAATCAAATCTTTTTTCTCATATTATTGTAGATACATTTAACAGTGGTTAACACAAGGGGTACCGGGTTAGATTCCCGGCGATCATCATGGCGAGCTCCGTGGCGCAGTGGTAAACACGCCAGCCTGCCACACGAGGGTGCTCGGATTCGATCCCCGGTCAGGTCATAATGGAAAATGATCTTTTTCAGATTGACCTAGATCTTGGATATTTATCTATATAAGTATCTATTATAAAATATAATATCGTTGGGTTATCCTACTACATAAGTTCACGACTTACTCTTAGCTTAATTTGTGTGTGTATATTTATCATCAGCATCATACAGCCGTAAAAAGTCCACTACTGGACAAAGGCCTCTCCCAAGGATACTTCGTACCAAGCATGGAAATAAAAAAAAAAATTGGATGCGTAACATACAACTGACGATTAAATATCAGTCCCATTTACGCAAACAAACTTAACTCAAATCACAACGAAAAACGCACTCATAGACGAAGTTAGTTTGCAATTGGCCGCGTCAAGGTAACGGGGTGGTGTCAACATAGCGGAGTATGGTAGGCTAGCAGCTCGCCTCACTCGCTATGATAAGTTACTCCAGTATCACTTTTCCGTCTTTCCTTGCGTTTCCTGCACCCTTTTACTTTACAAGAATTATTTTTTTTTTCTTAATTCGTTAAGATTTCGCCGATGTTCACAAAAAATATGTCATTAAATGCTTTCATCGACGCGTCATTTCGTCACGGAGCGCGCGGCAGACTAGTTCGCGAAAAAATATACTTTTTAAGCCCCGCCCGCTTTGATCTACTCTGCGTGGTGTCAGTTTTTGAGCGCAATGCGGCTTCCATATAGTTTTTCTAATTCAATGGTTCCATGGAAGGATATTGACATACTCACCACGCTTAGCAGGCGGGTTGGCGAGCGCATTTGCTGTAGCTTGTTGTACTTCCGAAACTGCTGCCCATCGGAAGCATTTTTAAGCTGGGAAAGAACAGGATTTTTTTGGATTAGAAAAGCTAGTAGCAGCTCGGTAGGCCGAGCGCGCGTTCCCGATGGCATACTTTTAACCATCGGACAAGCAGTTGAAGATGACACTCCTGGCCATTCTTGTACTGGATGTTCACAGGTATTTGACCGCGTTTCCTAAGGAGCTCATGCTGTCATACTAACATTGGCAATATTTGGATAGGTGGTCAACAGCTTTTTTAATTTTTCGTCAATCAATCTTAACTCATCACTCGCGAGAAACACAGACACAATTGATTATCTATTGTTATGTTTCCCGATTGGGGCGTTCGGTAGTTGACCGGTTAAATATATTTTTAATCAATACAATCATACATTTCTATCACGAATATAATAAGCTAGTTTCCTGGGTCAAAATAATAACATTACAATTAGTCCGTCAGATAGATAATCAAAAAATATTGGACACTATTTTTTCTTTTGTCAATTAAACAATAAATGGAAAAGATAAAGCGCGTCAAAGTTCATGAGTAGGGGCTTGTGACGTCAAAGTTTGCTAAAAAGTGTAGCAAACTATGACGTCACACGGAATTTCAAAGGGCTATATCATAATCATTTTTTATTCAATCGACAAAAGAAAAAATACGTATCCTATATTTTTTGAATTACTAACTGACGGACTAATTATATTTTTTTAGGAAACTAGCCTATTATTACTGCTTGGCCAAACTTCTACACTAATTATATAAAGAGGAAAGATTTGATTGTTTGTTTGCATCAAAAAGGCGCCGAAACTACTGGACCGAATTGAATTTTGTTTTCGCTATTAGAATTCTACATTATCTTTGATGAGAATAGGCGACAATAGACTATAGATTAAATACCTATATCTATTCCCGTGCAAAGCCGGGCGGCCCGCTAGTCAGAAATAATTTTATTATCCTTAAGATAATCGAAATACCTATCTCAAGGTTGACACAATCAAAACGTAATATTATTACCCGAAACACATAACCCAAGGGGCTTTGCGGTATAGTGCCATTTCTAGATGAAATATTTTCAATATTGCATGCCCGTCGACTTGACCTATTAACGAAATGGTGTCATGATCGCTTAGAGTCGCGTATATCGAAGGGTTGCAATGAATGGGCAAAAACAAAACGCCAGTAAACACGCGATGAACCGACACAAAAAGCGGTGCAAGATCTCAATCACTATTTCATTGTGAATCTGTATTTGGAAATGTTCGAATCGGTTTTCATATTTTTATTTGATGAAATATGCAAAATATTTCATATTTTTGTAGCTACTAAATTGAATAACAGCTTCTGAGAACTTTATCATTTTACCCAATATTTGGAAATATTCGAATCAATTTAATATTTCTATTTGATGAAATATACAAAATACTTCATGATTTTGTATTTACTAGGTAAATTGTATAACATCTTCTGAGCATCCAAACATTTTACCCAATACTGCAAAAAAAGTATAGTTCAGGAAGTACGTAGGTTGGTTTCTAATAAGTTTAAACGTGCATGTGCCTCTTCCATGGTGGTCTGGGAGAAAAGAAAAATCTTAGATCTCTTCCCGCGTAGATCGTAAAACCCGATGGAGGGATTGGGCTAAAATCTGCGGAATCATGTCAATTGGCGATGCGGCTAGCAATGCATCACGATTTTGGCTCCGTTTTCCATTTACACGCCCTTCAATTTGCTAAATGTGGCCATAAGGTCTTATAGACCTAAGCTCTGTCTACCTCGCAAAAGAAAAGTATGAGCATGTTTTAAAATATTATTACAACAAACTCAGGTTTTTTTTGTCGAAATTTTGAGTAAAAAATTTTTCTCGGGGATTTTTCTCGGGGAAAACTACAATATTTTCCCGAGCGAAGTTAGGTTGCATAGTTACTAAATATTTTTTTTTTAATGTATTATTTTGTTTATTTCATTGAGCACACAACTTCGAATTATTTATATTGAACACTCCTTTTTTCCTTTTCACTATCACAACCGGAAAGTTTTTGAACACTAATTAATTTTTTTCTGAAGCTTTTTATTAAATAAGTAACTTCTATTAAAATTTGATAGGTGAACCAAGTCCACCGGAACAATATTTACGTCAGTGTTGAACATTTTAAAACAAATCAACGCGGCAATTTCTGTTAATTTTACAACATTAATCGAGTAATAAGAAAAGAAATAAACGTTTTATCTGTGAGTCTGTACGGTTTTTTACGATGGCAAGTTATAAAACCGAAACAGCTTTATCGGTGCAATATTATTACTGATTGTGTTTATGATTAGATAGTTGAGATTTTTTTTGTTTGATGCTACACTTTTAATCCACTCTTACCCAATCATGGAACTTTGGAAACGTGTTGTAAGAACTAGTAAACGACATAGTATGAGTATTCATCATTATCATCATTTCAGCTGTAAAAAGTCCACTACTGGTTAAAGGCCTCTCCCAAGGATTCTTCATTCTATAAGAGGATATTGCCATACTCACTACGCTTAGTACGCGGGTTAGCGAGCGCCGTTTTCTTTAGTTTCATGTGCCTTCCACACTGCTACTCATCGGAAGCATTTTTAAAACAGGGGATGGGTAGGAATTTATTGGATCTGGGAAGGGAATGAAGGTATTAAGGGATACTACTCACTCGAATGGAGTATGCAAGTAACAGCTCGGGCGGGCGTACCCGAAACCTATCGGGTACGCGAGCCCGGCCTACAATCACCGGCTAGGCAGTTGAGGATGACAGAACTGATCTAAGCTGACTTGACCTGATCGTTGACTCAAACTCTATCCGAGTATTCAGTCATAACATTCTAATGACGTCAGTAATGTCGCCGGCAGGAGCTTGTTATTACTCTTTTATGCTCTTATTCTTCTAAATCAATAATAAAGTTAACTTAATAAATGCATTTTCATTTTAGTATAATCCATTTGTATTATATAATATATGCTTTTAAACAGAATTTTAGTTTTAGCATCAAGAATCCATCTTAAACTTCTGATACTTGGAAGCAAAAGTAACTTGCACACAAAACTTGACTAAAACTTTGAGTAAGATAAAGTAAATTTGCAGAAATATGAATACTACCAACCGAATAGAAAGGATTTTACTGTATTCGAGAGTCAGCTCAGTACGTACTGACATTGTTTGCCAATATAGTGACGCTCTCTATAGCCATTATCTGTGATAGAACAAGAGAAAACTTTTATAAGTTACATAATACACCACTTTTACATGTGGTTAGTCGCCGAGCCATTCGATTTAACCAGTATTAATAAGCCAGTCGATTGGCATCGTGTAAATGTAGATATTAAGCCAGGCCAGTAACTAGTCAACCAAAAGGAATCACTGCCTTAAGGACTGGCTTACTGGCGCAGCTAGGCCATTGGCCTCCTTTTATAGGTCTAAAATATTCTGAGTCCAAAAATATAAGCTGTGGTGATGCTACAAATAAAACAAAAAGCACATGTCTTTGAGTTCTATGACAATAATAATAGCACTACTTACCGTCCGTCAGTTATTCAGCAGACAATACTTATATAAATCATAAAAGCTAATAGTTGAAAAACTTAAACATTGTGAGTGAAGGTTAATATAAATTTGTTTTTAGCAATACAATTAATTTTACGCAAAATGCAATTAATGTATAATGGTAGAACTATGCTCATTAAAGGCAGTAATATCTAATTGCAATAATATTATTTCAAACTAAACTCTTATCCCTCGTGAAAATCAAATAATATTAGTCACTAATTTCTATATGGATGTATGATAAATTTACGATAGCACATAACATATATTTTTCAATTTCATGCCCGATCCACGGACATAACTCTACTGCAGTTATACTATGCGTGTGTAAATGATACTTCCATTGTCTTACACCAGTGTCTTTGTCTTTCGTCATATACATCTTTGCTCGTTTTTATTACACTTTCGTTAATCTTCACCTGCTGCCAACTTTGCAGTACAAGTACTGCATTGCAGAGTTATCTGAAAAATGTAAAAGGATGTGTAATGCTGCGTTGAGACTTGGGAATACATATCGCTTAATTTTAGCGCGTTATAGCTTTGAGTTTAGCCGGTTTATGCTAATGTAACTAGCTCGCGGACATTTTAACTAGGTACTGTAAGGTAATTTTTTGCTTTTTAAACCTTACCGCGATATCTTAGTGCTTATAACCTTAATGAAGGAAATTATTTGAATTATCTTCTTGTATTGCCGGAGGAAACAAAAACTAAACACGGTAAAATTTTGATCGTTCTGGACCCTTAAAGGAGTGATTCAACCCGTCGATATGAACAACTTTACCTATGGGACCAATGCTGGGAACTCAAAAAAAATGGGCAGTTCCTTACAAAAAATTTCGGCCGCCCGGTTAATTTGTATGGGAACGTTAAAAAAATTTATGAGTTCCCAGCATTGATACCATAGGAAAAGTTGTTTATATCGACGGGCTGAATCATCCCTTTAAGAGTCCAGAATGATCAAAATTTCACCATGTATATTTACAAGATTATATGATACAAGATATCCTATATAGTTCTTGTTCTTTTATTTAAAAAATAAAAAGGATTCAGTTGCGTATTCGCTCAGAAAATTAAACTAAATTTTACCTTTTTCATTCCGGATGAATTATTATAACTTTCATGGTAAATATACATTACTTACATGGTAGCATATTTGCATATAGTTAAAAAATGTTATGAGGGTAGTCTTAACTTGGCACTCAGTATTTTTATAGAAATACATACAGTTTCAAACAATAGATACAAAAATTGACATTTTACCACCGAATTTTGGAAGTCATTTAAAAGAGTGATTATCAGATATGATTGATAAACCCATAAATTTATATATATAAGTTTATCAACCCTTATTCATCATATATAAGTTTAAGTATAATAAGTTGCCGAATGAGCTAAAAGAATGTGAGAGTGTCAAACTCTTTAAAAAGAAACTTTATCTACACATCGCAACGAGCACTAGTAATTAATTTAAATACTTTTTTAAAATATTTTATATGTATTTATCTCATTGTAAATGAAATGTGATTTCTTAATGAGAATAAAGTTCTATAAACCTAACCTAGTATAAAACGGCTTCACGTCACTGTTGCTCATACTCTGTCTACTTTAGTGGCATTATTAATGCAAGCGAGGCCTTTGCCCCGAGTTCCACTCCAGCACTCGATATTAAGTGCCTATAATTATTAATTAGGCCATCATTATTGACTTATTACACTGGCTTTATTTGAGGAGAAAATTGATTTTAATTAAAATAATATTGACATGGAACAATTCCAGAATAATTTAATTGAATAATTGGAGCATTTAATTTGTAATCCGAATATTTGTAAATAGTGATACAAAAAGGATAAAGGAATATTCAGTGGTGTGCTTAGCTCATGATATTGAAATACTTTTCCTAAGAAAAATACCTATATAAGACGAAAATAAAATAAACTTTTGATTTTTCGTATTTTATTTTCATTAAAATCTATTCAGTTGTTTAATTGAAGTATTTTTTGATGTGATAACGTCTAAATCGATGAACGCCGGCTGCACTCACAAAGAAGTTTCACGTTCCGTGTGTAATTGAGAGCGCGGAACAAGCGATAGAGAGGCATGATCGGCCTAAGCGTTCGGATTGCGACGCATCTATCTCTCTTCCACCGTTATCACGTAAAATTATCGTCCGTAAAACGACTTTACAGACAACCGATTTTTTTTTATATGAAAGGTTTTTTTATAACCACACGGAGGGTAAAGGTTGGTTATTTACTCAAGCATTTAATTTTTGGGGCAAGATTTCTTGATGAGCCATTTAGTACAAAAAATTTTAGTAACTAAGTCATTCAGCATTAATGAGTTCTCCATTTTCAGACCAGCTTATATATAAATTCAACACTATTGGATATAACGAAAAAGCACAGATAAAAAATACTTCTATGCGAAAATGGGTGAAATTTAATTACACAGACATACACAAAGTCAGCCAAGAGTAAAGATAAAGTCGTAAGAACACCAATATCCATCAACTTTTAATATTTTCTTCCCACCTTCAGTTTCAAACTAGGTTGAACGTCCAAGATTAAGCAACTTAATATTAAAAATGTTCGATAACACTAATTCCGACCTGTATCTCGTTTAGAGTTTAGCTCGGAGCTGCATCGACTTACCCCAGTTAAGACATCAAAACTCTGCCCAAGTACTAGCTAATACTTTGATAGCCTCGCGAAAGGCCTTAACTTTGATGCAAATAACAAGCATATAACTTGGAGTTAATCTCCTTAAGCTGCTGTAAGTTGAAGCTAGTATAGTGAAATCCTCATTTGTTCCAGGAGAAAAAAAAATACTTTTACTCATAGAAGAAGTAAGAAGAACTCTGTCTCTAAATAAATTAAGAAATAAACTATGGTAAAAATAATTGTAAAAATAACACGTGGGCAGGGTGGGACCTCAGATCTCTGTGTCGTACAGAGATCTAAGGTCGCTCGGTTAAATGTTCTATGATCTGCCATTTGAGCTACCGCGTGTTCAAACCTCGGTGTCTTAAATCTCCACCATATCCCATTCCCCTTATACGCATTAAGGCTTGCGTCACCTAACACAACAATTTAATATGAGTATATTATAAAAGCATTGTACATGCAAAAAATAACTGTTGTGTTCTAGTATGTAAGTGGTATATTTAATGAAATGTCAGGATTGCAGTAAGCAGCTGTTGCTTGCGATGATGTTCGAGGGTTCGAGTTGGCAAAACATCAGTATTAACGTGAAAAGAAGACAGCAGATAGAGTTACTTTGGCATTTGTAATATTACTATGGATATGGATAGTATGGATTAGGACAGCAAACGAGCAACCGAGTTACCTGATGGTAAGCAATCAATGCTGCCCATGGATAACTGCAACACCAAGGTGTGACAGAAGCGTTGCCGGCCTTTCAAGAAGTTGGGGGAGGACATGGGGGGAGAAATGGTCACTGACTGAACGAAATATAGAAGCGGTAAAGCTTCTACTCAAACGTTATTTTCTGTGTGAGTGAGGTACATCTCGGGACGCCGGTACACTCATGCTACTAGCAAAAAATAATTTTGCCGGTAACGTGACTCTACCACAACAGCTAAACATGACATAAGTTACTCACATACGAAGTCATCTACTGGCCGACATGTTTCAACCTCATCCGGAGGTCTTCCTCAGGGCGAATGTAGATCGAGACGCGCGTCTGATGTCGAAACATGTCGGCTAGTAGCTGACTTCGTACGTGAGTAACCCGTTGTTACATATTTTAATAATGTCTATATCTCACGTTAGTTTTAATCAAAAATGACATAACTTCTAAATGAGCCCGAAACTAAAGTATTATTTTGGAAAAGGGGCAAAAATCCGTTTTGTTTTCTTTACTTAACGCAATCAAAGCATCGAAAGAAACTTTAAATGGCTGGGACTTTGAAATTGTTGATAGAATCGCCTTACTCCATCAATCCAAGGTTTTCATTGTGGATCAATTTAGCCAATCGAACGAGCGAGTGATTTGGGACAGCTGTATGAGGGCCAATAGAAATAGGTAGTCTTATCTCTCTATATACTGCCTCACTTTAAAAAAAATGTACATTCGTACCATAAAAGTGCTGCTTCTCAGATTTAGTTGGGTGGTACCCAACTGAATCTGTTCAATCTATCCAACTGATTTTTTTTTAATAATGTGACATTCCTCTCTGTGTTTTGTCAACTGTACCCACCAGAATTTTTACGTGTGATCTTAATCTTTTGGTTCACAGCATGAGTCTAGCCTTTTTTATTTACGACCATAGTTTTTTTAGGGTTCCGTACCCAAAGGGTAAAAACGGGACCCTATTAATTTCGCTCCGCTGTCCGTCTGTCTGTCTGTCTGTCCGTCTGTCACCAGGCTGTATCTTATGAACCGTGATAGCTAGACAGTTAAAATTTTCACAGATGATGTATTTCTGTTGCCGCTATAACAACAAATATTAAAACATGGAATAAAATAAATATTTAGGGGGTTCCCATACAACAAACGTGATTTTTTTGCTTGTTTTTGCTTGAATTATTTACAGAATATTTAATTATACATATTTTTTAAAAATATATAATTACTTTAAAATAAAATTTATATTACGCATTTGGAGATTTTTATTTTTAAGCTGGCTTGTGGGCTGGGAGCATAGAATGTGCCAGTTTCTTCTTCTCCCGCGCAGACCGTAAAAGTCAATGGAACAGATGAAAACAGATTATTGTAAATAGACCAACTTAGGCACTTGACCGGTTTTTTAATAGTTAGTTAGTTAATTATAAACCAACAGTGTAGGTAGGTACTCTACCTAGATTGTTAGTTCATAATCCACAAATAAAAACGTTTTGCTAAAAGTGTCCTTCAGTCACCTTTGGTTTAGTATATCTAACCCGTAAGCGATAAAGAAGATATACTGTATAATCATATTTGTATAAAATAATCATGAGTCTATATCTATTCAGCAGAATAGATCCTGATTATTTTATTGACTAGATTTGTACTCGCCTCTCGACTTGTCCCCAATGTGAACTAAACTGGTACTTAGTTGAGTTTTTGTGAACTTGCGAGGGGAGAGTTCATTAGTGAAATGTAGACTTTAATTGAAACGTCACGCCACCCGGACTGCGGCCAGGTGGCGCCATCTTGTTGATTCTAGGTACTTATTTGGCTCAGTACCGTTGCTACACGACTGTGAACTATGCAACTTTATGTGCTAAATACATTTGGATGAAGAAGAGTTTCTTAGAGAGTATTTCTCATGGACTTTAAAAAAAAAAGCACGGGGATTTGTTAAATCAATTTAATAAAATAAAAATATTTCGGTTTCAAAGTTGAAAATACTTAAACAATAATGTCACCATCCATTTTCTCTGACGCTTTTTCAATTTTGTCCATTTTATATAATAATAAATACTACGATCAAGGTTTGCGCTACGATTCGGAGACTCGTAGATGCTCGTAGCATCTCGTAGCATATGAGTATGAGCTTGCCAATACCGAGACATTTGATGCCGTGAAAGCAAACATTATGTAACTAAATAAGTTGGTTTCATTTCTTTATTTCTTTAGTAAATTATTTGACGTATTTCTCAAAGACTTTAGATTTTCAGATAATAATAGTTTTTGTAACATTGTATAGAATCGATTAATAAATCAAAATTAAAGTAAGTGTGGGTGTGGTAGGATGAGATTTAACAGTTTTCACAAATTGTTTTATCGTGTATCAATCAAGCTCCTTTAACTTACACAAAACACATATAGTGATTATAAAAATATTCTAAATAGAATATAATTTCTACTACTTAAAATGAATTAAAGCCATAACATAACTGTTCAAAAGTATTTAAAAATACATATTTAAATAGTGACATGTGTCACGCAAGTCATCGGTACGAGGACAAAGCCGTTCACCTCGGCAATGATTTAAATATGCAGACGAACGTATCGATTGTCTCCAAGAATAACCCCCTTCCGATATAGTGCGCGGCGCCCGCCAGCCGCCTCACACGGATGATATTTAAACTTAAGTAACCTTAATAAATTTTTAATCTAAAGTATTTACTATAAAAAGATTAATTAATGGTGTTAAATAACGTATTTGTTATTTCTATAAATAGCTCAACGACCACTCGCCCTCGCCACATGATCGTTATTTAAAGCCAAATTATTACCAGTATTTTTTTTCATTACATTTTAAGTACATAAACAAGTAATTTCATTAAAAAAAAAACCCGACTGTCCATTTAATGAGTAACAGGTCAAGTACGTAGTGAAAAGCCGCGGTTTTTTTTTAAATTTTAAAGCTAATGGCAAACCTACTACACTATATCTGTTTGTTCATGTTTAATTCCTGTCGTAGGTCGGGTTAAAAATAAGCATACAGAACAGCTTTTTACCTCCTCAGAAGTCGCTGTACCTTTGTGCCCTATGAGACTGAGCCTAAACCTGAAACACTAACGTGGTCAAATAAGCAAACTCAAAAGGGATTGAAAAGTTTTACAAGTTGATAAAACAGCTACTGCACATAGAAGTTATACAAGTTATTTTATTTTAGACTAGCTTTCGCCCGCAACTCCTCCGCATCAATGTCGATCCCTTGGGAACAGTACTTTCTCCCGGGATAAATGTACCCTGTGTCCTTCTCCGTACCCCAGACAACGTGTATGCAAAATTTCATGATGATCGGTTCAGTAGTTACAACGTGAAAGCGTAACAAACAAACTCACATTCGCATTTTTATAAATGCGAATGTGAGTTTGTATGCGTTTAATAACTAATATTATGATTAGTTAGGATCTGCCTAAGAATCATACATGTAAGGTAGCATGTAAGTGGTTATTTGGTCCCGAACATCTATGATCTTATTTTTTAAATTATTTCTATATATTTCCAGCCAGTCTCACTGGTATTAAGGGTACCATCAGATTTTTTATTAGATTATTAAGGCGAATGTAATAACATCTCTCAAGTCTAAGCCATTTAGCTACAGACCATTCCAGAGAAATATATATACTTATAAATACTCGAAATTGCCTAACTCTCCTACTACCTAATACTTACGCGATCGCACTCCAGTGCGATCGCGTATGTATTAGGTAAGTATAAACATTATTAGGTGCATGATTTATTTAAAGCGATAGTACGACTTATTAAGTGTCAGGTCCCAAATTCAAGCCCCGCCTGGTACATCTGAATTTGTAGATCAATCTGACTCAAGCTCGGTTATTTTCATCGAACACTACGTGATTCCGGTGAAGGAAAAATTATGGAGCAACCTGCACACTAGTGGAGGATCCACAACTATGTGAATCCGAACAGGCAGTGACAAAACACTTTATTATTTCCTGTCAGGAAATAATTGTGTGTATTGCTTTCCATACAATGACACCGATAAAAGCCTAGCTCTCGGAGAAAGATAAATGTTTATAAGACTAAATAAAAAAGTGCTACCACGTAAGAAATAATATTTAAGAAATCTCACATATTGATTTTCTCCAAGAATAACCTCAGTTCCAAAGCCGTGAGCCGGCGCCCGCCAGCCGCGATCTACGGCTATTTTTACTTTCACCTGTATATTACCTTATGACTGATTTATTACAGTCAATCAAGATATAATCACGAATGTGATTCGAATGAAAACGAGGTTTGATTGTAGGTTTTACAAAATGTTTCAGAAAACTAAGTTTCAACTGTTGTTAAAGAACTATTTTTATTCTACTCATAATTAACTATAGAAATTTGATTTTGTAATTTGATTGATCGTCAATTATTTGAAACTAAAATATTCCGATGAAGACTACTCCATCTCTTCAAGTATTTAAGGCAAATTACGAACACAAATGGCACACAAGCTTGGCACAAAGCAGATAGAAGCCTTAAAAGTTTTATCATCATTCAGCTTCATATAGCATGAATGGTCTAAACTTATTTTTAGACCATTCATACTGTATCGAACCCCGGGCTCAGAAGCACAAAACCAAACGGAGGATGCCACAATGACATCATGAAATCGACATAAGAGAGAGAAGAAGCTTTTACCATAGGTGAACCTTATTTTTGTGGGATGGGCTTCAAGGAAAATACAGAAGAAGGGTAAAATAAAATATTTTTGAACACTTCGCAACTTCAAATCATAACGAATAAAACATCTTAGATTCTTGGCTGATGGCGTGCGACTCACAATCTCGACTTTCATTCTCTAAAGAAAAACATAATTTATTTAAAACATCCATCTTTTTCTTCCTTAATTCCTTTCGACATAGGTACATAATAACAGGAAACAGAGAGTTAAGATAGGTGACTTCACAAGTACCGATATACCTGTAAGTTATGGAGTTCCGCAAGGAAGTGTACTTGGTCCTACCCTGTTCTTAATTTATATAAATAGTTTATGTGACTTGCAGATGGAGGGAGGTCAAGTGTTTTCTTATGCGGATGATACAGCCATAGTTTTCTCGGGTGAATCTTGGAATAACGTTTTTGAAAAGGCTGAACGAGGACTTCAAGTAGCGCACTTATGGTTAAAATCTAATTTACTCACTTTAAACATTGCAAAAACGAATTACATTAGTTTTTCTATTCGAAATTCAACTCAACCGTGTCAAAATTTAACTTTAAAAATTCATACTTGTCAAAGACCGCAGGAGCAATGTGAATGTCTTATGATTAGCAGAGTAAGTACAACCAAATATCTAGGTGTAATTATAGATCAGAATCTAAATTGGTACTCTCATATTGACCTGATTACATCGCGAGTTAGAAAGCTTACCTGGATTTTAAAAAATCTAAGACACGTAGCTAACTCCAAACTATTGCGCAACATTTACATCGCTCTCATCCAATCTATACTCATTTATTGCATCCCTATTTGGGGCTGTGCAGCAAAAACTAAACTTTTAGAATTAGAGCGAGCCCAACGTTCGTTGCTTAAATTAATGTTTTTCAAGCCCTATCGCTATCCCACCCACATGCTGTATGCAGATGCCAATGTACTTACAATTAGACAGCTGTACATATTACACTCTGTTTTAAGGGAACACAAGACTGTAAGTTATAGTAAAATTAACCTTAATAAAAGAAGACTGAACATTATAATTCACCAACAACCAGCTAAAACTACGTTTGCAACCAATCAGAATCTAAGAATGTCCACACATCTATATAAATTGTTAAATAAAAAGTTAGACATTTATACCAAAATACAATACAAGTGTAAAGTTGCATTAACATCCTGGCTACAGAAACTGACATATGAAGAAACTGAGTCATTGATAACTCGATTAAATTAATAAAACAATCTAATATATCTAATAATATATATACAATTATTTATAAAATGATTACATAATAACAAAATAATATGATTGTATTTAATGAAATAACTTACACATTATGATATAGTATAAAATAACATACACATTGATTATACCTACTTATAAATAGATATTAATTTAGTAATTAATCTACATTATATCCCTATTGTAATAATTTCACCTATTGGATTTTTATTCCATGAGAATAAAAATTTAAATTGTATAACATTATTTTTATGTAATTGATTATTTTGTGACATTTATTCTATAATGCATGTATTGAAATTGTGTGAAAGAGCGGGACTCGCCAGATACAGGTTTCTTTAAACTTAATTGGTGAGCCCTTGCTGCATGTTATGTTAAATGAAAAACTTTTTGATGAATAAATAATTTTGAATTTGAATTTTGAATTTTGACATACATAGTATCACGTCTTTTTCTCATGTATGTTTTTTTGGGAATTTAGTATGTTGGTGGGCGTTAAGTGGAAAATGGAATCAAAACAGTGATGGGTTGCTAGCCGCATCACCTACTAATATGATTCACAGATTCGCCCATTCCCTCGGTTGGCTTTTACGATCTGCGCGGGAAGTGAAACAGCTGGTACACTCAACGTTTTCTTTTCTCCCAAACTTATTTTAACTACAACAAATAAAATACTTTTTATTCATTCTATCTTCCCTCCAACAATTAGATAGTGTGTCGGCCTTATTAATGACCTAGTCGAAATATCTAAAGCCATTATCAACCCCATTTATATTCAAAGAAGTTTTGGAATAGGGAAGATAACCCTTGTTTACATTAGATTAATTAATCAGGCACTAATTAGGATCTATTCGAATGTCTTGCTGTTGGTAACATTTTGTCGTAGAACCATGTAGAGATAATCAAGCATGATATTGTAACGTAAGTTACGTGTAATGTAACTAGTGGTGTATTTTTAAAAATACGCCACTAGGTACTAAATAAATATTCTAAAGAAAATTAGGATTAGGTATTGAACATACAGTGTAGCATTGTAAATGGTTAAAAAAGCCTAATACTCGTAATATGTATATTTGGAAAACATGACTCTATTTATGATTTTGTCCAACGCATCCTAGTTTTGTATATGTTTTTATTTACTGAAGGTACCTTCTTCTGTTCAAACATTGAGCTTTGGAGGAAAAAACAGTTGCCGTTACATCAGAAGTCGATAGCTACAAGATATCTGCTTTAAAAAGCTGAACATTCGCTAGTGTTAACCACACAAGCCGTGTGGTTTCCGGCAGAGTAGAATAGGACTACTCCAAGTCTTTCCATGGAGGTCATAAGAGGCGACTTAGTAAATACAAGCTAAACAAAGCTCATAAACATCAATGAGACCTCTCCAAAAATCTCCCGTCTGGCCAGCGAGGAGAGTGTAGGCAAACCCTCTGTCTGCTCTGGCTAAGTATGGCTCCGGTAGTACAGAGAGGGTCATGCTCCTGCAGTGGAGACTAAAAAGACCTGATGATGATGATGAACCACACATAAAAAGAAAGACAGCTAATGCTCTCATAACAGCGGAGCCCGGGTTTCAATATGAAAAGAAAGATAGCAAATGCTCTCATAACAGCGGAGCCCGGGCGTCAGTATTAAAAGAGAGATAGCAAATGCTCTCATAATAGCGGAGCCCGGGCTTCAGTATTAAAAGAAAGATAGCAAATGCTCTCATAACAGCGAAGCCTGGGCTTCAGCATGAAAAGAAAGATAGCAAATGCTCTCATAACAGCAGAGCCCAGGATTCAGCATGAAAAGAAAGATAACAAATGATCTAATAACAGCGGAGCCCGGGCTTTAGTGTGAAAAGAAAGATAACAAATGCTCTCATAACAGTGGAGCCCGGGCTTCAACACACTACAGCTGAGGAAGCAATAGGAAAAACGCTCAGAGTAGGAATGGGAAAGAATATACATACATACATATTATCACATCTTTTCCCTTATGGGGTAGACAGCTTAGGTTTAGGACACCACACCACGTTTAGCATGTTGGCATACGCGAAGGTAGAAAACGTAAACAAAATGCAGATGGGTTGCTAGCTGCATAGCCTACTAACATGATTCCTCATATTTTCGCCCATTTCCTCTGACGGCTTTTACGATCCACGTGGTAAAAGAAGCAGCTGGCACATTCTACGTTTTTTATTTTCTCCGAGAACAGCATGGAAGTAATGAGAAAAAAGAGTTAACCAAAAACTTTCCAAACACTACAACTACTCATACCATGCATTTATTACCTATATCATATCAAAAGATATCAATTTATGTACAACTAGCTGTTGCCCGCGGCTCCGCCTGCGTTAATGTTGGGAACAGTAGAAATGATAAGAATTCCATACAAACCCCTCCCCCTCTGCTTTTTCCCCTTAAGGGGGAATTTAATGCATTTCACCTGCATAGATCTTTAGCTCTTAAGGAGGGGATTTTGCCTATTTCACCTACACAGATATTATTTTATTGTAATGGAGAACTTCTTATTGTCATATTTCATATATCATTTTAAGTAAATAAAAAAATCCATACAAACTTTACCCCGCCTATTTTACCCCTTCAAGGGAAAATTTCGTCCATTTTAACTACACAGATCTAATTGTAATGTAAACATATATACTTATTTTTATACTTCTATGTCCAGAAATGAGAAAATTTCTATACGATCCCTCCCCTTTATCCCTTAAGGGGGGAATTTTATACATTTCACCTACACAGATCTTTTTTAATTGTAATCTAGAACGTATATACTTATTTTCAAACTTCTAAGTCCAGAAATGAGAAAATTCCATAAAACTTCACCCCCTTTGATTTTCTAAAAATCCTTTCTTAGTGCTCATTTACATCATAAAAAGAATCCCTGTGCCAAATTTCAAGTTTCTGGGCACAGTAGTTTCGGCTGTGCGTTGATATATAAGTCAGGTTTGCCTTTGGCTCGCGGCTCCGCCCGCGTTAGTGTCGATGTCTCAAGAACAGTAGAATTACCCGGAATACATTAGTTCATGACTTTCAATGAAACACCTTAATATTGCATTTCAATTGAATATCTTCAAAAACGGAAAGTTTCATACTAACTTTGCATCCCCGTTATAAGTTATAAGGGATGATTTAAAAAAAAATAGTTTTCTCGTGTTTCATGCCTTTCAGTAAAGAACTTTCTTGCTGAATTTCATACGACTAACTTCAAAAATAGTAAAGTTTCATGCTTACTTTGCACCCCTATTTTACCCCCTTAAGGAATGATTTTTGAGTAAAATATTTTACTCGTGTTTTATACCTTTTAGTAAAGAACCTTCATGCTGAATTTCATTCGAATAACTTCAAAAACGACAAAGTTTCATACCAACTTTGCAACCCGTTTTACCCCCTTAGGAGATGAATTTCCAAAAATCCTTTCTTAGTGCTCCCCTACGTTATAAAAGGAACCCCTGTGCAAAATTTCAAATTCCTAACCCTTATAGTTTTGGACCTGCGTTCATATGTCAGTCAGTCAGCTTTTCCTTTTTTATTAGTATGGATTACTATGGATAGGTATAATGCTGTGGTTTATTGATGATGAATTGACTTTGGATTTTAATTTTCTTATGTCACTTATTATTTTATTTTATTTTTGCTATATGTTTGCAAGCAAACTCATGCCTTGAGTTCATTCAAAGGACGATAACTTTTTTTTTAATGAACCGATTTTGATGAAACAAACTTTAAATGTTTTGCTGAGTTAAAAGAAAGGGATTGGTGAAAGTTTGAAGTAAATCGGTTCAGTATTTTCGGAGATAATCGTGATCATACATACAGACAGACAGACAGACAAGAAATTCGAAAAAAATTTTTTTGCTTTCTATTATTCGTTTTAAGTGTCCCTCTATCCATTTCAGTCAAAAATTCTAATTGACAGACAAAATATTTTTACTGTTTTATTATATGTATAGATTATTATATGTATAGAAGATACCTAATATGACTTATACTGTCATAAAATCTGCCAAAACGATTTACGTTATTAAATTTATCAGTATTATATAATCAGAAATCGCATGACAGAAAGCATTCCATGACTAATCTAGATGGTACTATCGACATGTCGGCTAACCGCATTTTTGTATCGTACCTACAATAATATATCATAGTTTCACGACATCGCCCTTGTACCAGGAAAACAATTTAGAAAAGTCTATAACTGATTACACGAGGCTAGGCTTATAAAATTTGCTGAAATCGTGAAGGGTTATCGATAGAATATATAATATGATACTTTACGTGGCTTGCTCACGGGTCAGTAGTGCGAAGCATTTATTTTTATTAGCCCTTGAAAGGAAAGCTAATGATGTCGTATATAAAGAAATTCTTTGAGTTTACTTCAAAAAATTGCTTTATTGACCAAAAATATTTTATTCAGTAAGGTCACGGTAAGGTCCAGGTCATTTAAGTAATTATTTCATATATTAATATGATTTCATATATTAATATGATTTGTATATTGATTTTTTTCCCATTTTTATACATTCAACTCAAAATTTACGCAAACGAAGTCGCGGGCAACAGCTAGTAATATGATAAAATTAAAGGCAATTTATACCTAACAAGTAAGTATATTAGAAGTCGAATTACGAAACATTTAAAGCAACCACATAAACAGTAAGTAACAATATCATTTAATATTCTTTATTCCTTTGCTTTTTTTTTACTGTTACATATGTAACATTGTAGTAATTAGATAATAAATATATTTATCTTATTATATTACATTATTCCCTCCCCTCTGTAGCCCAGTTGTTTTTGTTATATTAGGGGATTGACATTTAAAAAAGAGGAAATAATTTATTAGAAGACTTCTGATTTTTTCACGGCTGAATGATAAAATCAAAGGTTAGTTTCCGTTTCCAAAAAAAAACGGTAGCTTGACTTATTATTTCCCGTATTCATAAACCATGAAATTTATTTTATTTTTCATAAATAATTAGATATTAATTACAAAATAGAAATGGTTATTTGGTATGTATAAAATATCAAAATCTCAATCAGATTAATAACGTTCATCCATTAACTAAATGAAAGTTAGATGGGGTTCTTAATACTCGAATCATCAAAATTCTCATCTGTAATTATGACGACTTCTATCTAGTCGCATTTCACTAATTAGAACTCAATTTCTTAATTCCAGTTCATATTCTGATTCAATTCTGTCAAAAGATGGGTTTTATGAAGTACTTATTTTAAAAAATGCTGTTGAATTTATATTTCTGAATGATATAATTTTTCCACCACAAGTGGTAACCAGAGCACAATTTGTAAGTAAGTAGTTGTTTTTTTTTTGAGATCTTTGCAGTTGTTTATAGTAAAAGTTGTTCATCTGTACTCATACATTTACATTTGGTAAAATTGACACAAAAAACTGTTCCGAGTGTTTTTAGATTCATAGTTATGCGAGTTAAAAAAGGTACATTTAATCTTATTGTCTTTTATTTCATCTAATCTTAGATGAAATAAAAGACCTAAGCTGCAAAAACCTGTCAACTGTAGCATTTTAGCTGTCAGTTTAAATTTAATATGTGTCGACATCTATCCAATATTTAGCCGGGTGGCGCAAGCGATTTCAAGTTTCGCTGAGACCGTCTAAGTTTCGTGACGTAGATGCATATTATTAACTCTCGCATCGACCAGCAACTCCCTGGGCACAGATACCGGGACACGGTGTCAGTTACCCTGCCCACTTTGTGCTGACACTATCATGGGCACATCAGGGATCTAGTGAGTACTTTGTAATAGTCTATTGGAATATTTGAATAATCGAGTCAATATTTAATGATGCGACTTAAATAAGTTACTTAACAAGCTCGTTGATAAAAATCTGTACAATATTTAACATTAGAATACGCCAGACTATAAACATATTCATTGTATAATGCCCTTGTAAAATGTAAATGTCATTTTATTAAAATTTTATTATTTGTTGTAACAGCGGCAAATAGATACACCTTTTGTAAACATTTAAGTCTCTATATTACGGTAACAGAGACGGATGGCCGTTAAATAAAATATAAAATACCTACCTATAATAGCGTATTTACATTTTGTTAGCCACTCAGTAAAACTCAACAGGTATAACAATAGTTAAAATTGAAAATATGTGACGAAAAAGAACTCGCTATAATAATAGTTCTTATATCTACAAATAAAATAGTATGAATTATACCGTATAAAGGTTACGTGTGGTGAATATTCCAGATAATTATATAAGTACTACTTTAGGGTTCCGTACCCAAAGGGTAAAAATGGGACCCTATTCATAAATGGCTCCGTCTTGTCTGTCTGTACGACCGGCTATAACCTGGCTGTATCTCATGAACCGTGATAGTTAGACAGTTTAAATTTTTACAGATGATGTAATTCTGTTGCCGCTTTAACAACAAATACTAAATCAATCGATATTAATTACGGCAAGGTAAACGCTTGAATTATGCACAGAATATTAAGTTATTATTCACTTTAAAAATAAGTAATTAAATTAAAATAAAATCAATATTTAAGAGGGGCTCCCATACAACACACATGTTTTTTTGCGGTTTTATAGCTAATGTACGGAACCCTTCGTGCGCGAGTCGGACTCGAACTTTGCCGGGTATTTTTTGTAGTAAGTTAATTATGAACTAACAGACTAGTTAGGTGAAGGGTTACCTACCTAGACTGTTAGTTCATAATTAATTTATGCCAACATTAATTTGAAGCGCTTTGTCGTCGACTCGAGACTAACTTGCGTATTAACAACCACAACATTGACTGATGACCGCCTGCATGTTACATGGCTCGAGAGAGCCACATACGTAGGTATACAGACAGTAAGAATATCTTATGACCTCATCTGACAGTACAGGCATGAAGGGACTCACAGTAGTGGGTGGGCGCTGGCCAGCAATAGTTTGCATGAACTAACTGGTGGCGGAAGCACGCAAAGTAAATTGTCTCAAAGTAAATGTAGCTTTGACTTCCGCAAAGTAACACCTGAATCTATTATGTACATAATTGATTATAAATGACCGTTGAAGGCAAAAAATGTTTTTTTTTTCCTTTGAACCAATACTGGGAACTCTATAACAAATCGACATTTTGCAGTCAAGTACCCGAAACGGCCGAACACTTGTTTGATAAAGTATCTTTTTTTCGAGTTCGCAGCAAAAGTTGTTCATCTTGACGGGCTGGGTCACTCCTTCAAGGGTATGTCCGTGGAAAAATTTGCATGCTGTATATTCGTTTTTAAACGTTAACTATGCCACAGAAGCTATAGAGAAAAATGCTATAGCAATAGGTACGTCCCACATTGGTCATCATCATCATAATTTCGAGTAGGTGTCAGGGTCAATCGACTATGCACAACCTGGTGTCAGAGTTCTTCGGAATCGCCTCTCGGCCTCTGACGTGGTTCCTTTAACGACTACCAGATGGCAGCCGGGACCACCGGCTTAACATTGGTCACATTGGTTATTTCAAGCATTTAGGTAATGGGTCTAATGAAATTGTCGTTTTTTCCGCTAGCCATAATACCTACATACATATAGTATCACGTCCTTTTCCCTTGCGGGGTAGACAGACAGAGCCCAGTCATTAAGACATAATGCAAGCTTATGAAGAATGCCATAAGCTTGCATTTTTTTAAACTTAATAGTGGACTATATTATTAACATTCTGCATGCATTAAGTTTATTGCTTTTCTGAATTTAACTATTGTAAAATGCTAAAGAAAGAACTCGTTTCAAATTGTCGTCATTTTTCTATTCTTCTTTTAGTAAATTTTATAATGCGTAAATATTAAGCTTACTGTTCTTCGTAAAATAGTACATGCAAAATTTCACTTTAGTTAAATTTATCAAATCCGAAATGAATGATACTAAAAACTAGTATTTTGTAGGAAATATCGAGTGCAATTTACAGTCAACATACTCTTGAAGGAGCGAATGAGCCTCTCTCTATTAATTACTAATTCTACGAGACAAATGAAATCTCCTAAAAAACGCTATTTAATAAGACCATTTAGGTCTTATAATTAATAAGAAGATATGGTGAATACAATCCACGTGGTCAGGGTCCTAAGTCCTGGATTGAAGAGCGGTAGCTCAATTGGCAGAACGTAGGTCGTATATACACTGCCCGCATAGAATATTTGAAAATATCTTATTTATTAGTTTACTAAAGGTACATCAGAATAACATTGTGGATGCAAAAATCCCTAATAAAAAGTTTGCTTTAAATATTCATGAAAGTCCTCCACTCATAAAGCACATTCGTTCAATGCTAAAAGTTTTTAAACGAAATATTTCAGTTAATCCCCTTGACGACTTCAATTCGAAATTATTTTACATTTTTATTATACAAATTAAACACTTTACATATTACTCAGTTGTGAAAATATAATCCGTAATACACACTAGGCTACTTATTTAATGCCGAGTGAGCTTATATTGAATTTGCGGTGAATTTAACTGAGAATTTCTAAAATGAAGTTCTCGCTTAGCGCCGCTTAAGTTAAACTAACGAGCTACATAGATAGGTACCTAGTATCCAGATAGGTAACGAGGGCTTAACATCAGAAATTGCTGCTAGCTAGATGCAGGAGAGCGCAGGTTATTATATAAAGACTAGCTTTTGCCCGCGGCTCCGCACGCGTTAATGATGATCCTTCTGGAACAGTAGAATTTACCGGAATTAAAGGTACCCTTCGTTCTTCCACGGGCCTCAAACTACCTCCATACCAAATTTCATCTAAATTGGTTCAATAACTGAAGCGTGGAAAAGTGACACACAGAGTTACTTTTTCGCATTTATAATATTAGGTATATTATGGATTATTTTATTGTGCTTGTTGTCTATGTTTATCTCCCTAGGTATTGTTACCTACTGTTTGACCAGAGGGGCCCTGAAATGTTAAATCCTATGATTGAATAGGTTCCAAGTTTCGCAGAGTTCCGAAGATCAATTCCCGAAGGCACGCCCTTATTTAAACGTAGTGACTCGACCCAATCTTCTTTGAAACAGGCAGAAGTTTAGTCAACCTGTGTTCTAGGTAAGTACCTACCTACTTAAATAAAATATTACGAAAGTTTATGAAGATAAAGAGTTTCAGGACACTTTAATCGAATACCTTATGTGAGTAGTAAAATAGCAAGTTTTCCAAGTAGGAACCTTTTTAAACAAAACAAATTATGTCCTATTTTTTATTTATGATACGAGCATTTACAGGCCACCTTTCGAGTCCCTCATCAGATTAACTCTGTTATCAATTACTTCATGATATTGTATTCTCAGCCACCCTAGGCACCTACTATGTAAAATTCTAGCATAACCGTTCGGGGATAAGTAGTTTGAAAAATCCAGTTCCAAGATTTGACCTAAAGAACTATCAACAACAAACGGTACAAGTTTAATAAATGCTTGTAATAAAAACCTACTTTGTCCGCGCAATATTTCATGTCGGTTGGCGGATATAGGTGCAAACGCCTACGCGTGCAAAGTGCAACCTTATTCTCATACTAATAAGAGCGCCGCGGACTTTTTTCCGCCACTGTCCGTCGTCTGCATTGGGCCTAAAAAGCAGTTAAAATTAATGTCAGTAACAAACTAACACTTTTCCTCTACAGTACTAGTGTAGTTGATTCCAATGAGTGCGATTTTTTTTTATGATATATGACGGAAACGAGCAAGCGGGTCACATGATATTAAGTGATATCCGCTTTCCATGGACAACTGCAACACCAGGGTGTCACAGGTGCGTTGTCGGCCTTTTAAGGAGTTGGGGGAAGGAAATGGGGAAGGGAGAGGGAAGGATGGGCCTCCGGCTCTCTCACTCTACGAATGAAGCAGAGAAGCGGTAAAGAGCAATTCGTTTTGCCGGTAGCGTGGCTCTACTACGACTAAGTGCGATCTAGTAATCTGCGATCCAGTTGTTCAACTGTCGGGACCCATACAAAAGTGCAATATCGACCGAAAATCCCGATACATGACGGAGGCACCGTGCTCGCGCCGGATCGCGTCGGATTAGCCTCTACAACGGAACTAAGTACATTTTTTGGTCACCGCCAAACATGAAAAATATATATTTTTTGATGCCTTTTTATTCTATCTCAGTACTCAAAGCTAACATACATCTTGAAATTTAGCCGTGAGTACTGAGATATAATAAACTTGCGGTAAGTACCTATATTTTGATGAGTCCAAGCATTTTTTTTATGTCATAGTCGGGACGGCTATCGTGCAAGCGGGTCACCTGATAGTAAGATCACCGCTGCCCATGAACAACTCCAACAGCCAGGGTGTGACAAGAGCGTTTGCCAGCCTTTTGAGGAAACATAGACCCGTTTTTATATTCACCAACAGTGCTAGTGTTTCCAATAAGTGCGATCTAGCGGTTCAGTGCCCGACAGACGGTACTATGTAAAATTGTAATATCGACCAAAATTGTAGGTACTTATTTTTGGTCGATATTTCACTAACTACGCGACGCAAGGCAGTGCTTGCGCCGGATCACACCACACTGCATTAGTCTTCCAGACGATACGTTTTCCATACCAACCTTAACTTAAAGCTTATAGGGACATTACAACTCGTCATAATTAAGGCAACGCGAGACCCTAGGGCTGGCTGTTCGCTTACCGAATCAGTATTACTATACAGCGCGTTAATGCTCCAAGTATTTTGGGCACGTTGCCCAAATGTGACGACTTGGAAGACTATTTCTATTTATAAGTTATAATTTGTACAATTATATGACGATCTTTGTAAATTGAAGTTTTGACAAGAGAGAAAGACATTTGAACATATAGATTTATAAAATTGCGAATTATTTATTATTATTTATTTATCAAAGGAATTCGAGAAAACAAAACTGTAAAACATCATGGTGCATGTAATGTATGATGTTATTTTAAAAAAAAAACATAAAAAATTGATGTTTGTAACAAACAAACACAATTTCCTCCAATAGCGTTTGTGTTTCCAATAAGTGCGATCCAGCGACTCACTGGCCGGTGACAAACGGTGCCAGTGTAAAACTGCAATATCGACCAATACAAAATCCTTACCCACGACTGAGGGCCGTTCCCGCGCCGGATCACGCCGGATTAGTCTCCACACGACCGAACTAGCTACCTATGTTTTACGGTTGGCGTACACATTTTCTATGTCAGCTTTGACATTAAGCTTAAGTAGGTACTTACTACGACATACCATCTCAGGGTTCGATTGCAGAGACACGTGGTGTTGGGTATAGGGCGTCACGTTGTACGGCGCGTTGGGCGTCGCGTGCAGCGTTGTCCGTTTACGAGGAGACATGCGCGTCCACCGCAGCGTAGTACGCAGCGATGACCGCTCAATCTCAAAAATAACTAGCTCAAAAAGACCTACATATATTCAGCGGCGGGTAGGGCGTGGCGTTTGTCACCGCGGAGTCCGCGCCTAATTCCGCTCAAACGGTACGCAGCGTAAATAAAGAAGCAAAGCAATTCAATCACTATTGGTCTAAGGTTGTTTAATGGTTGAATAGATTTGTCATGTTGTGTCGATCTTCATCCCACACTCCCCGTATCAACGCGGCATCGCTCAACGCGCCTCACCATGCGCCGCCACTCCGTAACGAGGCCTAAAGGTTCCTAAGTCAGAGTATTCCAAAACACTCCACGAACCCGAGGTCCGTAACACATCTGCAAAGGGTCCATCCTTAAAATAATCTTAGATAACTACAATTTTATGTTCTCATTAAGGCCCTACTTAATAACGTACTTAATAACCGTCTCAAGAACTTTAGTAAGTGTAAATAAATTACCAATAAAAGCCTTCTTATCGGGTAGATATATATACAACATAATATAAGCGGTTATTTAATAATAATTAAATAATAATAGTTTGTCAGGGATTCGTGAAATCTTTTGAACTCTGAATGTTTGTGATTACAAAATATTTTAGTAACCATGAGCGGACACATAAGCAGACCCGTATTTTTTCCAAATGATCTGACAGGAGAGAAAGGTCCTTGTTATTTCCTCCTGATAGATACTGCTTTAGCACAGATTAGAAAACCTAAAAAAATATTTGACATGCGATTTGCTAGTATTTCGTAATTATAGGTATATATCACTTAAAAACCTAAGCCTAAGCCATTCAATGAATTTGAGATTGCAAACAACAAAAATCTCGACCCAGCAGTGTGAGGCTTCGTGCTCGAGCCAAGTCACGAAGGATTAGTCTCCACAATCAAACAAACATTTTCTGTTTGGGCTCACATTCTATGAGCCTTGGCAAAAACCTATCAAATGATTTTAGACTACATATTAAGTTCAAATCGGCACTTAGGTGTAAGAAACATTTTGATATATTGTACATACCAATACCAATGTAATTTATGTTAAAATTGTGTGCTCCTAGAAAGTTGGATTTCAGATAAATCATCTTAAGTTTTGTTCTAAATACACGCGTTTATTATTTACATTCATTAGCCTCGTAAATATCTTAAAACATATGAGTATCGCAGATCAATTACCCAGGATTTTCTATAGGGACGTTTTCCGCAACGAGTGGGACTCCACTCGTTGCGCCAGGAAAAAGTCCTCCTTCTTTCTAACCGACTTCAAACAAGGACGAGGTTATCAATATCATTTCGGTAGATAGTATGTTTTTTGTATATTTTAATGTTTGCCACCTCATAACTGCGTCATTTATAAACCGATTTGTATAATTCTTCAATTTTTATTTGAAAGCATCCAAATTGTTGCCATTTAAATTACATCCAAATCGGTTCTAGTTTGTTCGAAGTCGGTTTTTTCGCTGCGTATCAGAAGGGCAATCTAGTAGAAATATCAAAGATTTTAAAAAGTATAGAATTTTCAATATTCTATTGAAGATTTCTTCTAATTGGCAATTAGCCAGTAGCTGATTTAATTTATAATTTTTAAACAAATTTAAGTACGAGCATAGTAAATCTTAATAAATAAAACAAAGTCAGCTTTGTTCGAATACTTTATCTTAACAACGGGTGAACCGCTTTTTATTATGGTTGATTTGTTGGTTTTGTTATCGCCCCGAATATGTAGCAGAATAACTAATAAATAAAATATAATAAATATTTACGACAGGGTCATGCTCCTGCAGTGGAGACTAAAGATCTGATGGTGATGATGATGATTATCATATCAAATAATAGCGAAACTAAGTTCGCTGTTCCGTAGTACTAAAAATAATTCATTTTAAACACTGGTTTGTCAGTGGCGAGTAGGTGTGTGCAGCCAGGCTTTTCTGGCAAAAGCTGGCATCATTGCCTCCACCGCCCGGTGGCGGTGGTGTGGTGGCATAAATCTCCGTATATTTTGCCAACATTTGTAACTCTGCATCTGCACGTTGAGCGCGACATGTATGTTCTTCGTACTGTAGTCTCATGTACCTATGAGACTACAGTACGAAGATAGGTAATTAAGTATTTGGAATTGTGGAGCTTCCATCACACATCAGTTTTCAATATGAAAATTCATTTATCCATAACCATACTAATATTATAAATGCGTAGGTAACTCTGTCTGTCCCTTTTCACGCGTTTTAACCATTGAACCAATTGGGAAGAAATTTTGTATGGAGGTAGTTTGAGGCCCGGAGAAGGACATAGGGTTATTTTTATTCCGGTAAATTGAACCTACTGATCCCGAGAGAGTGACATTAACGCAGGCGGAGCCGCGGGCATAAGCTAGTATTAGATATAAAAGTACCTATCGAAAATGGGTTTTCCGAAAAAGTGGGCAAGGTTATGATTTATTTTATCTACAGGTACCTACTTACAACTTTATTGTTACCTGCCAAAATAATCACATATATAATTATATATATATATATATATGAAAAGAAATATATCCGTGTTTGAGGTCTTAGTTAATTTAAAATGTGAGGTAACTTTCTTATCTAAAAGTAGAAATGCTGGGTTTAACAAAATCATATGAAAAAATAGCCAGCAAATTAACGTCACGTTTTTTTTTTAAGACGTATTCTGTTTTTTTTTTTATCAGATACTAGCTATTGCCCGCAGCTCCGCATGCGTTAATGTCGACCCCTTGGGAACAGTAGAATTTTCCGGAATGAAAGATACCCTATGTCCTTACCCAGGCCTCAAACATACTAAATTTCATCCAAATTGGTTCAATGGTTGAAGCGTGAAAAGGCGACAAACAGAAAGAGTTACTTTCGCATTTATAATATTAAGTATGGATAATAAAATATGGACAATCTCACCACATACATCTTATTAAATAAGCAACTTTGTGTCAACTATCCGACAAAAGCTCCTATTAATATTACACATAAAATTTGCGGATTATTCGGTGTAAGTAGAATATGCACGAGCGTGTAAGAAGTTTCCTCCCGAGGGACCCGCTTCAGCCCTTTTTGCGGCGGGTGGTCGCTGCTTGTTACTGGATTAAAGAGGTGACACACAAAAATGTGACGGAAACCTTTTTTCTTGTGGAGATGGAGAGAATCTTCGAAAGATAAGAAAGTTAAATTTAGGTATTAGGTACCATAGGTACTTATGGTAGGTACCTATTCCATTATTATTGAAATGAGTAAACAATTTGAATGATTTATTATTTTTAAAGACCAACATGAGATATTAACGCAAAAAGCTGGCTGTATTGGTCTAATTGTGTATAATGCATTTTTTTTTTTATTCCACATCATAAATTAAGTATTTATTTTCAAATGTAAAACAAATACTCTCTAGACCCTTTTTTTATACTATAGCTTCATGCTCTAGACTACCTAGATACTATTAAAAAAGTTATTAAGAATAATTTTTAGATCTTCAGTACTTCTTATTTTCTGTTGATATAAATAAGCGATATTTATCTAAACACTCTCGTTAAAATATTTCTTATTAAAAGCTCAATAAAGATGCCTAATAAGATGTTATTATCACAAATTGTTGTTAGATACCACCACACCTATAAAAACAAGTAGATTCATTTTTTATATGAATTAAAATATCAGCGAGACCTGAAAAAAACATTCCATTTCAAACTGGGCCAGTCCAAGGTAAGTTGAGCTCTTAGGTTGGTGCCCAACGTGGGACCAGCAGGCTAACAGAGCATTAAAACGTACGGGGCGGAGGCGAGCAAATGGAAACTATAAATAATATCACCTGTCGTACCTTTATTGAGCTTCGAACCTCATGGTTTCTGCTCCACAACGTTCCAAAAATATCGATTCACGACGAATCCAGCATGTCGGCCGCCCTCTAGGGCAGACGGCTCCTCTCGCTCTATGTACACATAAGACACAACACGTCAAGCGAGATATCAAACCGTTTCCCGCCACTAGTATTTCAACACTTATACTTCCATCGTGTTACAATTTTTTTAAGGCTGTTCAACATAGCAGATTAGGCACTGGAAAATTAGATTTTTAGTATTTTTTTACTCAAGATATGACTGAAAAACTGACTAAAAGTTTCATAACGCTGTTTAACGCCGAGACGGGGGCGTACCGTCCTGCCACGCTCGCTCGACCCGACTGACTGTATTTCCCACATTTTCCCGGCGCAAGCCTTCACCCCTTGTAATCGAGCACGTTCGCAAAGATATAACAGTAAAAATCCAGATAGATAGGTAGGTACTCTGCATTCCGGTTCAAAATTCAATAGAAATGTAGGAAATCTTTTCGTGTCTTTTTGCCGATCAATAAACATAATTTATTTTAACATGGTTTGTATAGGTACCAGATAGGTACTCAGTTGCGATTTCTTTAGTTTCTATCCTTTAACTTTCACTAGATATCCAAATATCTAGACATTGACTTCATTGCATTAGAATTACACCTACAATAATTGTTTTATGTTTAACATAAAAATATATTCCTCAAGGAAGAGCAAAATCATGGAGCTATTAGCCTTCCAGTCCATTTTCAAACGTGACCTCCAGGTACCTATTAATTTAATACTTGGATCTAGGAAATTTCACCTTCTACCTGAATAGCTAGTGAAGGCTAACTTATTTCAGACGTTTTTTTAGATGGAACGGAGACTAAAATGCACTGATCTCATTTTGTTGATATTTTAGCTCGTTCCATCCAAGGACTCAAAATAAAAATGTAGGTGTTATCTATTTGAAGTGTTTAAATACTGTCTTGGCTGTCTGTCATTGTATTTTGAAACGAGGAACTAATTTTTCCAGTTTTTTAGCTTACTGCAAAGTAAAACGTTAAGGTTGCATATTTGATATTACAATTGTAAAAAACTAAAAATGTCACCTCATGTCATGCCAGCTCATGTCAATGTCAACGTCAAATACTCAAATGTCAAAGCGTGACGCCGAGTGCCGAGTGTGATGCGGTTGCTGTGTTTATGTTGTGATATCAAAAATTTATCGTATTTTAAATAATATTTTCATTTTCTGTACAAAAAAAATACTGTTTAAATTAACATGGCTCAAGCTGAAGATACTGAACTCAGAGATTTAGTTATTGAAGCCCTAGAAAATAATGGTTCCTTGGCAAAGATTCGAGCTTTACTCCGCGCAAATATTTTTCTTGCTTTTGAAGATGAATGTGAGAATATTAAACAAAATAAGAGTTTAGACAATATTTTTAATGTACCAGAAGGTGCCCTGTGTTGTTCAATCGTACATGAATTTTTAGAATTTTGTAACCTCAAAAATACATTGTTTGTTTACAAATCAGAGACGCGACAAGACAGAGAATATAAATATGAGGGGCAGAAGATGTTGGCTGAGAAGTTTAATTTCGGCAAAGGAGACTGTATACAAGAACCTATTCTTATGACTCTTGTCAAATCTGCTTTGCAGTTGAGTCAAATGAAGTATCAAAACAACAGTAACAAACCTACTGAGATAAAATATGACAACTCGTACAAGGATGAACAAAACTGTACTTATATAGTTCATGAGGACTCTTCCAGTGCTACGTGTAATTCACAATCAGACAATTCTTCAGATGAGAAAAACAAATTGCATTTGAGGCTCCAGTTAGACAACTCTGACACAGATACCTCAAGTGACTTTGCTAGAGACAAAACAAACTCAGAATATATTCCTAGTGAACATGTTATTGTGCCAGAAACAATCAACAAGAACACCACAAATGATCATGACAATATGCAACAAAATACATTTTTACTCAATAACCACCAAGGGAACCTTTCACCATATTATTTAAGTGATTTTAAATTTGGCAACAACAGTAGCAGCGATTCAACATCTTATGTGGAGTTGAAACCATTTAGTGCTTTCGATGAAAAACTACTTAACACCACAGGTGTTCCTATAGTAGACAATGTTGAAAGTAAGATTATTAATTCTCCGCCTAATATACCATCTCCGATTGAAATAAGAAATGAGACGGAAGATAGTGTCAAACCTGTGTCTAATCTATCTGATACAATGTCAACATTTTCCTTAAAGAATGAAAGTCCTAAAACCCCAAAAGGGACTGAAAGAAAATCCATTGAAGAATCTGGTAAAGATGATGCGGAAACTGCAGAATATAGTTATGACTTTTCATCGTCAGCCACAGGAAAGAAAGTGGCGGAGCCCTTGCAATCTCCAGAATCTGTGTCTGTGCAAGAAGATATAAGCCGAAATTCCAATAAGACTGTAAATGAAGGTGAACAAAACTCGGCGAGTTCTCAAGGTTCTGTTTCAATATCTGATGTAACTGATTTATTAAGTGATAAAAGCGTTTCATACGGACATGTACAAAATGATAAAGATCTTTCAGAGAGCAAGAAATCCAAATTAAGCAATAGCGGAAAGAGAACTTCGCGAAATGATGATGATTCTGGTGATTTTTCTGAATCACCCGTTCCTTCTATTTCTAATTTGAGCCTTGATATACACAGTGATTGATAATAACATTTAAGTATTTACTGGATAAGACACTTTGTTCCTTGTAACATCTCCAGAAAGTAAATTATTAGTCTATTAAGTATATTGCTGTACCATACATGTACTATAATATTGATACTAATTGTTAAGGTGCTGAGAGCAAAATTATGATGCATGTGAGCTTCACAATGTATAAGAATAACTTATGAATATTCTAATGGTGTCATGTCTACTTACCGATATTCTTAGTTATTTGCTCAAAGTTTCATCCACCGTACTTATCTGAAGATAAATCAGAGGTAGATGAAAAAAAATCAGTTGACAGTTTCACATTGTTTGTCATGTTCCTCACATCATGAGTAAAGGGATGTTTTTGAATATGAATGGCTGAAGTTGATTTAAGGAGACCTTGAGAAAAGGTCTTACTGTATACTGTTTGTGAATTTAGTGCATTTTATGATGAAGTTATGAATTTTCTTGGTGAGCTCTGGCGCAGTGCTTAACACACCAGCCTGCGACATGAGGGTGCCCGGGTTCGATCCCCCGTCAGGTCAAGATGCAAAACAATTTTTTCAGATTGGCCTGGGTCTTGGATGTTTATCTATATATGTATTTGTTATAAATTCTAGAATTGTCTAAGTCTCGAACTTACTTTGGGGCTAGCTCAATCTGTGTGATTTGTCCGTATAATTTATTTATTACTTATGTCTTTTGTAGTAAATATCACTAGAAAGAACATCAAAACTACAATTCACTCCACTATATTTTTATAAGAGACTTCTGAATTATTGAGTTCTTTAGACAACTGTGTTCTTCATTTATGAGTTAGATATTTTAGATGTTTTGCTTTTCAGTGTAAATAATGCTACTTTGTAGTAATCAAAAGTTTATTAAAAAAGTATAAAAGTACTATATATGTATGATGACCCTTGCATTTCAATTAATTTATTTGCAGCAATTTTACATAACTAATAATTAAAATGTGTAGCAATCGCGAAAACATTATCCTTGGAGATAGGTATTACCTCCCCTTGTGACCATGTTGATAAGTATTACTCTACTTAACTCTCCTGTCGATAATTGCCGCCAGTGCCATACATTTTTCTATAGGTACAGTCACAGGCAATGATTTTTATACACATTGGTTCTTGGGTCAATGTGATAATAAGGTCTAAATTGAATACAGTTGTAAATATGTATATTAATGCTCGTGACTGTACATGGTGTGTAAAAACAGCGTCATGTTTTATCTGACCATATTGGATATTGGTAACTATCTCCTAGTGTTTAAAAGATATCCCCACTAATCCATCATGATTTGAGGAGCCTGATGGCCTAGTGGGCCTGAGTATAATTAACGCTTACGAAGGTTAAGCAATCCTGGGTGCAGTCCCCACTAGGATGGGTGATCGCAAGTGGCATAACAATATGTCGAGCTCCTCCGTGCTTCGTAAAGCACTTTCGTTGGTGTCTGTTATCTTTTAAGGGAGTCGTTAAACTATGTCGGATGTCTTAAGGCAGCTTGTAAAAGCAGCCGTGATACAAACGACACGTACGTGAAGCGCCCGCGGTGCATCGTGTGAGAAGCGGGAACCGTTGTACCGGTTCTACCCGGAGCGTGTTCATCCGCTTTACTGTGAAACGTTCTAGCGCCTCACATGTGTCTGCTCCGGGTGTCTATGTACGGCCGAGCCGTCCGGATCGCCCGTGTAGCTGTGAATACAGCCTTAGTGCCAGGGGATAATTCCGTGCCCGTCATAGCAATTTAGCAATTCCTTTTAAAATAATGCTTATGTTATATAATTATGTTTCTACGTCAGTATTAGAACATCACGAAAATTATTGATCTGGTATCATTCTTATATTGCTGCTTTTTCTAGTATAATAATATTTGTATGGATTTTTTTGTATATGTAGCTTCCTAATATAGTATGGCTTTTAGGAATATGAAATACTAAATTTGTGTCATGCATAGCATGCATCATATCTGTACCTAGACTGGTCTCTTATCTGATATTCTTCAGAACCTGAAGACTATTGTCCCATTATTTATCTGTTAAGTTAAGACTGCACTTTTAACCGACTGCAAAAAGGAGGAGTTTTGACTTTTGTATTTAAATTTCATCAAAGTCGGTTAAGTATTTTTTTTTAAATCTGAGAGATTGTCTGGTAAGTTCTTGGTGCACGTTTTCGTACGTTTGAAGAATTTTTCCTGATATACGTTTATTGTTAATTTTGGTACCTAGTCTTCAGCCAATTGATATGAGCATAGATAGAGAAATTATTGAATAGAAAAAAAAGGGGTGTGATGAATGATGTGTATTTTTAGTACCTATCCTAGTTGTACAGACAACAACAGATCAAGTTACCTGAAATACACCCTTATCTCACGGTAATACTTGCGAAATTGGGGTAGCTTGTTGTGCTGTTGCCATACGTAAATCATCACTATGTTGTAGTAATGTATGGAATGTGTTTATTGATATTTTCTGGAAATGGTTGTGCCTTATTTACTGGAAGTGCAAAATTTGAACAGTAACAAAAGGTTCCTTTTTAAATTTCAATGAATATTGTAATAGTTAATATTAATCTAGTCCTAAATAGCATATTAATGGTTCCGTCCAATCTGCTCCATTGTCCTATCTCTGTCGTGTCATGCGGTTACAACTCTTATAGCGTACAATTGGTTTTTACAATGGTTCATAGATAACGCCACAGGTTTTGTCACAAAAACTATGAGAAAATGAAAGCAATATTCTTGAAAAATATGTAATTTAAAAAGAAAAAAGATATGTCGATTTAAGTACATATATTTAAAAAATATTTCTCAGTTTTACCAACTTTAGGCTAACGCCATCTAGTGAAGACTACCAGTGGACAAGACTTCCAGACCACTGCAGCGCTGTCGCTAAAAGTGGCAGCTGAAGTTAGTGGAACAAAGTCGAGAATCTTGTATTGTATGTGTTTAAAGAAGGCTGTAAGTTGAGCCAATATTTTTGTATGAGGTCGGCAGTCTAAATGTTAGTAATATATTATCTCTGGTCGTTTTAATGGTTTTAAGACAAACGGTGCAGTCAACAAAGTTATACAATTTACACGTTTGTTCATTATTATCAGATTTCTATAACCCACTGCTGGGTTTAAGCCTTCTTTTGTCTGCGCCATAACTATCTCCAGCCATTTCTAATGGTTTATTTAGAACATAATATAAAGAAAGTATTGTAATGAATTTCAGAAAATTAAGGCCATCTGGTGATGACCTTTATTTTTACATAAAGAAATACCGGTTTGGTATAAATACATATTTATATACATATAGATCGTGGCCTGGGATACTAAATACCTTTGTTGACTGTTCATATTTAGAAAATTATTGATTTTGAATGTTAACTCTGCGTTATTAATTGGAATTCAACTGACATTTTATCTGTAATTGTCATATATGAGCTTGAGCCGTAATTTGTGACTTCGCCTCGACATTTAACTATTATGCATTCAATAAACTATAAGTATTATACCTAGAATATTAATTTCATTTCCCAAATATAAGCACCGTAAAGTCATTCACACACAATTTTGTATATACTTAATCGAAATTTTATTATTTGATATCGTTAATTTTAACTAAGCGTAGGGCTCCAGCGGCTATTTTCTTTCAATCAGGGTTTTCGGAATCTATTTGTCCCCCAGGTGGCGGCACTGTCACGAGAGGTATTTTTGACAGCAGCTGGGGTACTATTTTTGAAAATGTGACACTCGTTTTCCAGCGATATTTGTATGGAAAAATCGCACGTTTACAAACGGCGTCATTTCAAAAATAGCACTCCTAGTTAAAATCCACCAATCATATTTTTTATGATTGGTAGATTTTGGCAGGTATGGTTTCATATCTCTATGGGTTTCAATACCTATCGTCACAGTGCCGCCACCTGGAAGAACGAAAACCCTCATTTAGAGTGACAGCATATTACCTAACACACTAGACATCTTGTTCGTACTCTCGATTATATGTAGGTACATATTCCTTAGTATTATTTTGGTGTCGACCTACTTTTTAAAACTGAACGCCCTCCGCCGATTATGATTTATTGTAAAGTTTTGCTTGGATGCGTGATAGCATTTTATTGTAAATTGCGATTAGTCGACAAACTAAAATGTCGACTAATAGAGCTATCTGTATTGATAGCTCTATTAGTACTTTCAAGTATGGCGGCATTCGTATCAATTGTATGAATGACACCTAACTTATTCGTAGGATGACACGTCCGTTCTTATGTACTTTCATTTGTTGCAAGCCTTCATTTCCGATTTATTTATTTTCGAAGCGTAGGGTAGACAAATAAGTACGCCGCCAATTTTATAATCAATGTTTATTTCACATTTTCAGTAAAGCATAGATTGTAGATATCACGTTTCAGTTATGCACACAAGTCAATCCATATCAAACAGTAACAAAATGTTACGCATTTCTATACAAAAGTAACGCTACACTGTTATGGCATAATAGCGGTTAGTGTAATCGCATAGAAAAAAAATTATATTAAACATATTTTATTTACACCTACATATATTTATTAGGTACATGAGTTTTAATATGAAAATGGTATAAAAATTACACTTTCATATATTATTTTACATACATGTCATAATACAAATGCGGTCCGTAACCTAAGTTTGAAAAAATATAACAATAGTAAAAGCCACAATGCTTCATATAAACAGTAACAGTCCTAATCACTTCATACATATGGAAATACATCGCTCCAGGCACTGTCGTTGATTTATTTATTCATGAACACGTGTACAGATTTTTAACACCGACGTTAAAAACATACAATTTAGCAACTAAATCAAACAAGGAAAGGGTTCTAAACTCACACTTAAAATATTTGCTAGATCCACAAATATTGCTGAGCAAAATCCTTTCTTTAACAATTAAAATAATTTAAATATAAAGCAGTACTATGCGTTTCAATCAAGAATCGGACTGACATTCATTTTCTATCTCTATGCTTGTCATACAAATATCGAGAAGGATGGCGATAGAAAATGGCTATATAATAATCCTAATTAAAACGCGTATGTACCTCCATAGCTGTGCAACTAAATAAAATAACAGATTCCAAATTATATTAACACTTAGCGTAAAGAAATATAAATAACGTACATATGGCAAATATTTGGCTTCGTATATCATAAATTTCGCGAAGTTGCTGTGAAATCCTCATAATATCTCATAAAGTTGTGTGTAGCTAGTGTTTTATTATCACGAATTCTGAGTTTATAAAGCAATAGGTATTAATGAGCAAAATAATAAGTAGAAGGAGAAAAAAAGAATAGAATACTATGTTTATATATAGTCTGGAACGTACACTGCTACAATATTTAGGGTTAACGCACATAAGATCTGAAGGCAGTGCACGAAAAGTGAGACATGTTTAATTTTATAAGAAAATCTCTTCAAGGAAACGGGAGCGCCAAATAACCTCGTCCCATAGGCGCAGACATTGTATTATTATGGTGGGGCAGCTGTCAAATGGCCATCTTCTGTGTCCTTCCTTGTCCTACCATCAGTGGTTATAGGTTATATCAAATACGGAATTATAAAATGGCCGTTTAACAGCTGTTACATTATAATACGTAACATGTGATTTCCAGTGCGTTCACCCTTAACAGTAGATAAATGTTTTATAACTCGTTGCCCATAGAGCTGTCGTGTGTGAGATTCGAGTCCATACTAGCGTTATCCGAGTCTTGGCTTTGGTTTCCGCTGTAGTTAGCTGCTTCTTGGAGCCGCATCAGCATGTTCAACTGTACAGAAATAAAAATAACATTACTGAGCTATTTTTGAGAATTTTGAAAAAGTTGTCTTGTAAACGGCTATTAAAGTTTAAATAATATGTATAATGTAACGTGACATCGCCGAAAAATCAAACCAAATTCACAGCTAGCTTAGAAATATTTTCATTGTTTTTCTCCAATACCCCCGCGAACTCTACATGGTGTTAGTTAAGTTCTCTCTTGCCACACATAAATTTACGTTCCCTAGTTAACTTGTAGTAGTAATACACACATAAAGATTAATATATATATTTTAGAACACCATGTATCAACTACACTGGATGAACAATTTATAACGTACCTTTCCGATAACGTCTTTACAAACTAGTATTTAGACATCGTTGAGCATGTACCACAGAACCAATCCTACATTGCAATCAGATTCTAACTAAGTAATCAATACTATAAGCATTCTACAAGTAGTTAAACCATTTTTATCAGGAAGTATTTTGTATTCTTTGCTTACCAATGGATCTTGGTTGTTGTTGCTGGTAGAGTCTTGATTTGACTCCTCAATATCCAGATCTTCTACCGTTATTGCTCTCAACGTCTGTAACAAGCAAAGTCTAAGGTGAGTCTATAAAAAAATCATTAATCAATATTTGAAGTAGAAAATTTGTCGCATAATTATGTCAAAATTTAAATTCTTTTATAGGTGTTTAACAAAACACTGGCCTCGGGAACATAGGAATCTAAACTCTATTTGTGAAGATACGTAATGGATCAAGAACTACGTGTACGAGAGGAAGTAAGAATAGTTCGCAATATTCTAAAGGTGAGGATAAAATTACTTTTTATAGTTCAGCCGGTATACATATAATTAATTATGAGGAAACTAGATGCGAATGATTGGGTTCGCGCTTTGTGCTTGACTCTTTGGAAAAAGCAGCCTTCAGTATCATCGCCTTCCGCTCGCTTACAATGGCCTATTGCTTGACATGCCTATCTGCATGGATACTCGCTAACTACGGCGTACAACGCTTTGATGATATTTTCAATGTCCATTACGCTACTTAAATAAATATAAAAATACTCTATAAAACGAAAGCCGCAATGTATATGAAGTGACGATCAAAACGTTGTAACATCGCAGTTGTCAAATTTTAGCGCGCAGCCATTTGGGCCTGGATAAGAAAGGACTGGATGGCGGGAAAATATTACTCAGCTCATCGTGCATTGTAAGTTCTTACTATTATTTTAAACGCATTTATTATAAACGCGAAAGTTTGTGAATATATATGGATGTTTGCTATTTAATCACGCCAAAATAACGTATAGGTAATAATTGACGAAATTTTGCATATATATAGGTACCTGGATTAACACATAGGCGAAAAAAAGAACTGTTCCCGCTGGGCCGACATTAACGTAAGCGGAGTAGCGGGCGAAGGTTAGTATTCCTATAAATTCCTCATGTAGGTATAATAAAGTAAGGACTTACATGAGAATGATTAGGTTCTCGCCATGGATACGTGGACTTGACGTGGTGCAGCGGGTCGAGGGCTGCGTGCCTTCGTCTGCCGTACAACGCGACGCCTTCGCGAACCGCCTCGGACGCGTACGGCACGATGCTGTAGTTCCATACGTCAGCGAACCACGCCTGTAAAGACATCAATTGTTAGTTCAGTTAATAATTAATTGTTAATGTTAGTAGGTATTTGAGTATTCAGTTTGGTATTATTCTAGCGAACCACCTTGCTTTAATAGGAATTTTAGGGATCTTATACAAATTGAGGTGACGTTGTTACATTGATATCTGACCAACATACCTACGTCTGATTTTCTTAAAGTTGATGCTATTTGAAATACTGGTGCACTTATCTGTTTGTGCCAATCTATCAATTTTATATAGGTAGTTAGTCCTTTTGTGTTTTTAGAAGCTACCTGCCGGCCTATTTGCTAACTCAATGTACAACGTTTTTATAGTTACTTAAAAATACATTGCGGCTTTTGTATGATTGACTATTTTTATTCAAGATATAGAAAACGTAATGTATTTTGAAGTGACTATGAAAACGTTGTACACTGAGTTAGCAAATAGACCGGCTGGTTAGTCTCCACTCACTCACTAGCCCAGATTGAGTAGGTAAATTAGGTATTTAACCGATTGAATGCGTTGGCGTCAATTTTCAAGAACTTCTGACTGTGGCGTAATGATACGCCTTTGTGCTATCCGCATCGAATCAGTTAAATTAGTATATAGTATTAGTATTTTTCGCCCTGTGGTAGAAGGTGTCTATCTGAATTCCATTGTTATATCTTACCTGACTGGACTCCAAATCCATAGGGCAGGCAAGGAACAGCCGTGGGCCGACAGTGACGTCACTGGACGAGTGCGCCTCCAAGAAAGAGTTGAGGGTCGACCACACGCCCGGCAGCCATTCAAGTACGGCAGCTAGCGCAGCCTCCCGTCTGCCTAGCCGCAGCTCCAGGGAGAACAACTTGCGTCGGAGATACCTGTTCAATAGAAGGAATTATTCGTAAATTTTCTATTACTTGACCTTGTCCGCACTTTTAAATTGACCTTGTTAGAAGGATGATAGGTGATAGGTGGAGTAATGTCACCGAACGGTATTCCAGAAATGGGTAACGTAGTTTTGGGCGTCCGGCAGCTAAGTGGGTCGACGACGTAAAGTAGACTTCTGGTTAAAACTGGATTGCCAAGACGAGGGATAGAGAAAGATGGCGCAGACAAAAGGTCCTATACCCAGCAGTTGTTCCTGGAAAGCTGACGACGATGATGATGATGATGTCCCTACTCCTATTATCATTTCAAATTTAGCAAAGATATATTCAAGTCCTAATATGCATACATAAATATAAATTAATATTGCATGGGTAAACTCGAACAATTATAAGGGGAAGGGGATATAACATTTAGGTATTCGACGTCTATTGGATCTGCCCTGATTCTGGTCATGTCTATTATTAGTCTGTATGCTTCTTTATTTTGTAAGTGTAACTAGTTATTGGGGGTTTGTAGTTAGGTAGTAGTTTAGAAAATTTGGTCACTTCTCGCTTTGAAGTTAAGAAAAGAATAAATGAGGATTTACCTCGCTAAGAATCCTTTGACTGGTTCCATATGATTTGCAGTTAGGAGCCACCTGAAGTTGTGGTGCAGTTGTAAATTTGTTGTGTTACACGTCGCTTGGGACATCGTACCTGAGGACAAAATGTATATTTAATAACTTGAACCAAGCTCTCTTTTTAAATTGATATAAGTATCAACCTCCTATAATAAGGTATAATTAATTACTCCTGCATGTCCGGTGGTTGCAGGTAATGCATCGTGTACACGCACCCGACCTCACGAGCTGCTACTTGCTTTTCCCCCATTCATGCGAGTGAGTAGTATCCCAATACCTACATTCCCTTTCCAAATCCGACAAATTCCTATCCTTCTCCAGCTTTAAAACTCTTCCTATGGGCAGCAGCGTCGGAAGCACAGGAAGCCAAAGAAACTGCACTCGCCAACCCGCCTGCCAAGCATGGTGAATATGGCAATACGAGTATCCTCCCATAGAATGAAATATCTTTGGAAGAGGCTTTTATCCAGTAGTGGACTTTTTACGGCTGAAATGATGATGATGCCTCCTGCCTGTAGTTAATTACAGGGAAAAAGATTGGTAGAGCTAAAACAGACATATTAGATACAGTGTTCATGTGAGCTGCAAGTTGCAAGGGAAAACGTTTTTAAATCCCAATACCTTCACTAAACTTCTTCAGTTAAAGCTTAAGCATATTTGAGGCTTTTCGGAACTACCACGGAAGGCACAATGCCATCGTAGGCAGCTGCAATGCGCGCACGGCTAAACCAGAAGTCAAATTTATTCATACACTAGCTTTCGCCCGCGGCTCAGCCCGCGTCAATGTCGATCCCTCGGGAATAGTACTTTTTCCCGGGATAAAAGGTAGACTATGTCCTTCTCCGCACTCCAGAGAACTTGTTTGCAAAATTTCATGATGATCGGTTCAGTAGTTACGGCGTGAAAGCGTAACAAACAAACAAACTCACTTTCGCATTTATAATATTAGTAAGGATACCATCACGTCTTTTTTCCTTACGGGGTAGACAGGGCCCAAGTCTTTAGTTATCAAAATAATGATGTGTTGCTAGCCGTTTCGCCAACTAACATAATTCCTCAATTTTTTTACCCATTCCCTCGATCGGCTTTTACGATCTGCGCGGAAAGAGAAGCAGCTGGTAGGTACATTCTACATTTTTTCTTTTCTTCCAGACCAGCATGGAAGTTACTACACACAAACTCGACATAATATCCCGTTTGCATCTACCGATGATCTCAGTCATGTAACTGCCAGGCATCCCCCGAAGCCGAGACATGTTGGATGATATCCAACACCATGAGTGAAGCCAACGCCGGAAACTGCACTGCAAAGCTATATTCGCCAAGTACGTACTTTACCGCACGATTTACACAAAACAATACATTTGTACTCACCGATGATCACAGGCATGTTTCTGTTGTCAGGAGGCAGTAACCCAGCGAAGGCATCCCCCAGAGCTGAGGCATGCTGCAGGTTATCAAGCACCACCACTGAAGGCAACGCCGCTTCCTCGCCCGCGGCCGCCGCGCCGCACTGCTCGGCGATATTCGCCAAGTAAGCCCGGAGTTCGTTGCACGATTTACGATCGACACTGCAATTTCAAAGATTGGTTGGATAATAGTCTTGCTTGATTGGCCGTCTTTATATTAGTGCAAAAAAAATAATGGGTAGTTAGTTATATAACGTTAGATCGATTTTTAGAATTTAATTAAAATACGACGCTAACTTTGTGCCGTTGAAACCGAAATTGACTTTGATATTTGAAGTAGCTTTACGAGTATTAACTGAAATACTACCTACTGATGATTTACAGTCAGGATAAAAATAGAATTTTATGAAAGACTAGCTGTTGTCCGCGACTTCGTCCGCGGCAATTTCTGTTATGATTAATTAGTATAGATGAATAATTTTCCCCCATTTTCAAAACATTTTATATTGATGCTTCGCTCCTATTGGTTGTGCGTGATGTTTTATAGCCTCCTCCTTCCTCAATAAATGGACTATCCAACACAAAAAGAATTTTCCAATTTGACCCAGTAGTTCCTGAGATTAGCGCGTTCAAACAAATAAACAAACTCTTCGGCGTTATAATATTAGTAGATAAAACATTGTACTGTAGCGGTACGTAATTTAGGCTCAGAACTTCTAGAAGTAGATACTCACTTAAATGTAGCGACGGCCTCAGCTGGAACACCTCTCCGTTGCGTCTTCTGAACGTAGAACTCCGCTAGTTTGGCTGCGAGGTATGACTTGCCAGTGCCGCTTGGCCCACAGAGAATCACGCGACGGTGCTCCGATAATAGGGATACGTATCTGTGGTGAAATTTAAAATTTTTTTCAATTTTGAACTGAGTTTCTATCGACGTACTGTAAACTAGGTTCTACTACTAGGAAATGTAACCCTTACTTGTACTAACAGGAAAGTTAAGACCTATTATCATCATTATCAGGTTTTTTTAGTCTCCACTGCAGGAGCATGACCCTCTCTGTACTACCGGAGCCCTACTTGGCCAGAGCAGACAGAGGATTTGGCCTACACTCTCCTCGCTGGCCAGACAGGTTGGAGAGGTCTCATTGATGTTTATGAGCTTTGTTTAGCTTCTATTTTCTAAGTCGCCTCTTACGACCTCCATGGGAAGACTAGGAGTGGTCCTATTCTACTTTGCCGGAAACCACACGGCTAAGACCTACTAAAGGTTCGTAAAAAAGGGTCTAATCGATAAAAAAAAAAATACAATTGACTCACCTATATACAATATTTTTTGGTATAAGGCTATCGAACGCCAGGCTGCCGACTCCTTGCAAGCAGATATACAGCGTGTTCACAGTCCCCACGATGTAGCCGCATGGGAGCAACTCCGGGAATCCAATCTCCGGACCCCGCGTCGCTTCACCCAAGTGATACGACGTTATCGAGTCCGTATTCAAACCGAGATTCGTCCCAGGGTCTATCCTAGATAAATAATCCTTAAACGTTTTCCTAACTATATAATCTAAGTTCTGCCAAGTGGTCTTGCCAGAGATATATGTATACGCAATAGTGAATTCATTGGCGTTTATTGTCGAGTCACTATTATACACATTCTTATATGAATTACTGTGCGTAGACTTATTGCTTTTAAGGCTATTCGTGTTAGATTTATTTATTTGAGGGAAGTCCTGCGTCTCTGCTTCAGGACTATGGTTTTGAGATATGCGTGGAGAATCGAAGCTAGGTTGTTTTTCGAAATGGTTGTAAGCGCTGGCGGACTGTTTTGCGAAGAACCGGACTTCGGATTCTGTTAGCGTGTCTTGGACTTCTTCGAAATATCTTTGGAATGTCTCAGGTTGGCCCAAGTACACTGCTATAGCGATTTTCTTGCCATCTGTCGTGTCTCCTTGACTATCGGCGACACCTTAAACAAAACATTAGAGAGATACGGTTAATTTAGATAAGACTCATATCCGGATATTATATACATAGTTCCTACTAGTAGTATTTATATCCGAGATTTAATATTGACGTAAAATTGCCTGGTAGGTGTAAGATATGACATTATCAAAGATAATAATATTGAGTTTACAATAACTCAAAAGATAATTCCTTAGATAAGTGAATAACTGCACGCACATCCGTAAATTTATTTTTATATCTTTCACGGACGGTCAACCAAACAATAAAAATTGATTTTACATCTACATGCTAGTGTCGTGGAAAGTATTTACCACAGGTATTTACTTACCTATATCTGAATAACTTTCGCCAATTGCCAATTCCCTGGTCTTCGGCGGAGGCAGCACCGTATTGATGTCATAGTCTCCACTGAGCCTTTCTGTAGCACTCAGTCCATTAGTAAACATATCACTTGAGCCGTTCAGGGCAAGCAATTCTCCTTTTTCGTTCAGGTCGCAGACGGCTTTGTTCCCGTATATAGGCTCCATAGCGGTGGGGGAACCCTTCTTGTAGTCCATAGTTGGCGTGGATGTTATGCAGTTGAAGTCTAGATCTAGGGGCTGGGAATGGATGTCTATAGTGGTCTGAAAAGCAGAAGAGATTGGGCATTACATTTCCATTTGGAGTAGGTGACACGGTCAATCGACTATGCACACCCTGGTGTCAGAGTTCTTCGGAACCGCCTCTCGGCCTCTGACGTGGTTTCTTTAACGACTACCAGATGGCAGCCTGGACCAACGGCTTAACGTGCCTTCCGAAGCACGGAATCATCTTTATTATCAGACAATCAGGTGATTCAAGCCTGCAATGTCCTATAACCGAACTGGAAGCTACTAAACAAAGTATGCTTCCCGTGGGAATCGAACCCACGACCCCTGGGTCTACAGGCCAACCAGTCGACCACGGAGGCAGATAAACTTTATTATTAAGTGAATAGAGTACCATGTAAATGTTCAGTTATTTTCAATGACAATTTATTTTACAAGCGCAATGGTTCTTTATTAATTACTAATTGTGTGAAGAATCTACGATGACGGCCTTTTTTTTCCATAATAATATCTATTGTAGGTAAGTAATGCTTACCACGTAGCGATTGCTAGCGATATGCTAGCAATACGTTTCTTGAATAATTATTATTACGAAATAGCAAAGAAAACAAATCCTTGTACCTACCTGGTGCATAGTGGACTGATCTGCTAGACTGAACCGGCGAGGGTCCTCCACCGCCGAGCCGCCCGTGCCCAAGGAGCTTTGGCTGCCAGCCAGTGACCTCGACGTCACCAGACGCTGGAGACGCTCGTTGTTCTGCTTCAGGTTCAGCATCTCATTCTGATAAACAATATTTATACTTATGTATTGTTATCAGTTTTAACATCTTTAAGTGTTATACCTGTAGAAGTTAAAATAAGTGGCGAATTGTCCGTGTATCGTAGATTTTGGTCCAATACATATGTAAGTATATACTTCTCAATAGCGGGGCATAATTAGTTCCTTAGATACGTGACTGGCTCATGATAGCCCGGTGTCCGTTTCGTTGTGTGTGCTTTTCTTGTTAGACATTCATGAGAAATCAATATTTTTGACCGAGTATAATGGTTGTGCTCATTTTTAGGGTTTCATACCCAAAGGGTAAAAACGCTGTCTGTCTGTCTGTCCGTCTGTCACCAGGCTGTATCTCATGAACCGTGATAGTTAGACAGTTGAATTTTTTACAGATGATGTATTTCTGTTGCCGCAATAACAAAAAATACTAAAAGTTAGAATAAAATAAATATTTAAGGGGGCTCCCATACAACAAACGTGACTTTTTTTGCTTATTTTTGCTCGATATTGATAACGGCAACAGACGCTTGAAATATTCACAGAATATTTAGTTATATATTCATTAGAAAATAAATAAAAAAAATTAAAATAAAACAAATGTTTAAGGGGTACACCCATACAACAGACTTGATTTTCTTTTGCCGTTTATATCGGTAATGGTACGGAACCCTTCATGCGCGAGTCCAACTAGCACTTGGCCGGTATTTGTTGTATAATATTTACACAGGTTTGACATTCTTCACTTATATAGTAATTAACTCTTACATTAGAAACACACTAAAAAGCATAATTATTATAATTCAACACCAAAAAAGCTAGCTTATCAAAATTATAGCCTAACAAAATTTTCTGAACATAACCAGTATATCACGAAACTGCAGTGTCAGGAGGATGCTATTTAATTTTTTTTCACATGTAGTTCAGACTTATATTTGTTTTAATCTTTATTTTCTTTTTTGCTAAATTGCTTGCTGTTGACGGTCCTCGGTCCGAATAACCCATTTATTCCTAATCTTTGCGATGTAGAGATAAGCATAGAGAGCGCATTTGTTATCAAAGCGTTATCGCGCCTAGGAAATAACAGCCGTCTATTGTTACCTACCCTCATTTTGATGACCGTGTCTTTGAGGCTCTCGAGCTGATGCGCGGAGCTCAGCGCCTCCAGTCTTATGTCAGTCAGGACGAGGTCCTTCTCCCTCAACTGCCTCTTGAGCTCGTCGACTAGAGGGTCTTCTGGTTTTTCTGTAATAAAATTTACCGTAAGCCAATACTGCGTACATCCGGAACGTTATCAATAAATATTGTAAGCGGTAGTTTTGTATAGTTCTTATAACAGAAAGACAAACTTAGTAAGAGACCTTAGACAAACTAAGGTCAACTTAGTCTACCTGCGATCATGCAAACTGTAAAGTTTTCGAAACATAAGGTGTAAAACACAATGTAATATACGCTATAATACCGCATTACAGTGATTTTATTTAAATATATGAAATGTGTCTGCGGAATCTCCTCTCTGTCGCATACTTTAAGACATTAATGAATTTCTGGCCTAGCAATCAGAGTGTGATGTGTCTGCGTGATATGCTTGTCAAGCATTTTGTGAGAGTGATGAACGCGACACGACTTGTATACAATTTGTCTTATTATAAAACGAGGACTAACTTTAGTACCCGGTTTAAACCATTGTCCGACCAAAATAAAACGACACTTACCATTTGTCACCTATAATTATATAATTCAACTTGGTACCTAAAATACATAGTCGCAGTAGATACAGGTTGTTACGATTTTTTACAGTGAATAACTTTGTATGAAAATTACATTTTTGTTAATTCAGGTCACTTGACTGTTGTTGTTGTCTAGTATAGCCGTTGTAGTCCGTGGTTCAATTTACGAAAATGTCGTATGCGCCCTGTATAGTATCATGAATTTCACTGAATACTTTTCAGACAGAACGTAACTCTTGTTACTTACATACCTAGTATAAAACAAAAAGTCGCTTCCCGCTGTCTATCTGTTCCTAGGTACGCTTAGATTTTTAAAACGGTACGCAACGGTAAACTTTGACGCGATTTTTTTTTTATAGATAGAGTAATTCAATCGGTAGTTTTATATGTATAATTAATCGCACCCTTGTGAAGCCGGGGCGGGTCGTTAGTTTATTTAATAATAATTTAGAACATATCAATAAATACTAAATGTATGGTACTTATAGGGGGCAAGCACCTATCAGGTTCACCGCATACCTCACTGGGTCAGCCTAATTCTGTTAAAAGCGCGGGCAAACTGCCCGAGGCACTGTTTGCTCAAGTAATCAATCTCGTGCTCACCTTTGGCCTGCTCCTCAGGCTTGGCCGCGGGCACCGCCGTCTTGTCCTGAAAATAAAGGAATTATTAAATATAACAATAATGGAAGAAATGATGTGTCGGAATGTTGTAAATAAACAAAGGCAAGTGTAACGTTGGAAGATGTTTAACTCATTCACGGACACTGGACAATAGAAGTCTACGTCTACAGGCGGGACGTCCCGGAAAGTGTTAAGATACTTTATTTGCATTTTCCCGATGAGATTTCCCGAGTTCGGTCCCTGGTCAGGTCATGATGGAAAACGATCTTTTTCAGATTGATCTGGGTCTTGGCTGTTTTTCTATACCAAGTATCTATTAAAATATTATTGTTAAGTTAGTATCCTACGACACAAGTTCACAACTTACTATGGGGCTAGCTCAGTATGTGTAATATGTCCCTATATATTTATTTATAATTATTTTAAACGTATTTTACAAAAAAAAAAAATAGTTCATGGTCTAATATATTCGATATTCGAATAATATAAAAAAAGGCCTATTTAGTTAGCATCTGACTACCTACCATAATGCCTACCTACTATCTAGAAATATCTTTTACATCACACCTTCTGTAAACGTTATCAATAAACGCAAGCAAAGTGGTCTGGACGGTATATCCATTATGGCCGCGTGCCACACAAAATAAGGATTCCATAGGAAATAAAACTTTGGATTCCATACAAAATTCCATTTCAATGTTATGTACCAAGTGGGTACCAAGCACAAGTCTATAATCTACTAGATCCATTACTAGATCTAAAAAGTTTTGTAGGTAATTGGATATTCAAATTTGGAACTGTTAATAAACCCGATAAAAAATAATTGGGTATTAAAGGTACCTATAGACTGCGAGATTTTTCTCTTTTCCTTTAAACTTGGATTTGTTAATGGTCTGGGCTGGCTGTATGTAAGTATTCATCGGTCTTCGACTTTCACTTACTGCATAAAATATTTTCTGTGGAAGCCTGCGGAAGCGGATTCCGCACATATGTATAATACATTCTGCTCACACAAACTATGGAAATGTACTATCTCACTGCAGTTTGCCGCCGTTTGCCCGAATAGAGATAGTATAATCTTGATTTATCAAATGCGAAATTAGTTTCCATTATTGCGTATTTGATATATCAAGAGAATTGTTGCAAATGCAAAGTAATACCAAAATAGTTTGCGAAAGAAATTACTTGCAACGTGAACCGTAATATTTTTTTATTTGATTCCATTTAGGAGTAAAATAAATTAATTGATTGGTGGCGCTAGGCAGCTATTGTAAACCTTTTAACTAGATTATTATTCACCGCATTATCTTGTCGAGGCGTAACAAACGCTGATCGGCAATATTTCATACTTCGTGAAATTGCATCCGGCTTGATCAACTATTGTTTATACTCATACAAAGTAGTCTTGTAATTTTCTATTAATATTCATCTGATACATGATTGATTACTGCACATTTTTCACAGCGACTGTATGGTAAATAAAAATAGCAAAAGTGAGTTAACGGTACAGTCAAATTTACAAGTACAATAATAAAATCGTGAGTTCTTAATTAAGCGCATCGGGCTATAACAAGCGATGCCTAATAAAGTGGGAACGTATAATTGGTAGTGGGTGCCAAATAGCCACTGGACATCAAGTTGATTAGATATTTGCTCTTTAAAGTCAGTGTGTCAGTGGTATATGTTCATAGTGAGCAGATACTTCAGGTCTACTGGTAAATGAGTCGGTAGACAGACAGTGATAGATGATTCCATTTGAAATGAAATCCTTATCCTTACTAATATTATAAATGCGAAAGTGAGTTTTTTTTTGTTTGTTTGTTTGTTACGCTTTCACGCCGTAACTACTGAACCGTTCATCATGAAATTTTGCATACAAGTTCTCTGGAGTACGGAGAAGGACATATGCTACCTTTTATCCCGGGAAAAAGTACTATTCCCGAGGGATAGACATTGACGCTGGCGGAGCCGCGGGAGAAAGCTAGTTATATATATTTGGTATGTCTACCAACTTATTCTACCATCTATAAGGCTTCATAGGCTATTGCTCCGATGCTGATCGGACTCCGCGCGTCGACGCACCACATCTTCGGATGCAACGATAAAACGCTCTGATGAGGCGGAGGAACCTATTGATTGGCACATATCCGTAAGGCGCACGCTTCGAATCCTATATAGCCTAACACGAACTCCGAGTTATTTTTGGGTAAAAAATGTTAAAGTCGCTTCAGGACACGTGAACTGATGATGATGATGATGATGGTTACGTCATCTGGTACCGCCGGCGCGGCCCGGCGTAGAAGAGGAAGTAACTGCTGTAACGTCAATGTTCAAGTTTTCAATTCTGCCGGCACTCCCGGATTTCAACACCTTGTTTTTTATTTTGAGCAAGAGTTTTAAATAGTTTCCGCGACGTTCTAGCGTAACGAAGACGTAAATCTATTGTGACTGGTTGTGTCCTGAATGAGATAAATAGGAAATCAAATACTTCCTAAAATACTTACCTTACTGTCCACAAGCACTTCATGAGAATGTTCCAAACTGTTTTCATTGCTGCCTTCTCGTATAGTGTGGGGGTCGTCGTAGTGGTGGGATCCCGACGAGCTGTCTTGAGACGACAGTTGCCCGAGGGACGAATGCTTGGCCGTCTTCGAGATCTTAGCGTTCCGTGAGAACGCCTTCGTGAACGACGATCGTAGCTGTCGGGAAATGTCGAAATTAGTGTTGGAGTTGCTTTGATGGGCAATTAAGGATGAAGGGGTATAATTTTGTTTGTCGTTGGAAGTTACTTCATGTTAGAATTGTCCATTAAGTAATCGCATATTTGTTGTATTGTTACATTGAATATTCGTATTCGTATTCGTATTCCGAGTCTAAGAAATTACACTGTTTAACTGTGTTCTTGAAAACGAATATTATAACGTATACTAATATTATAGAGAGGAAAGATTTGATTGTTTGTTTGCATGGAATAGGCTCCGAAACTACTGGACCTTTGGTAAAAAATTTTCAACCTATTTCTATATTATCCCTGATGAACATAGACTATAGAATTAAATACCTATATCTACCCGTGCAAAGCCGAGGCGGGCCGCTAGTTTAGCGGCACGAAATTGTGGAGGTTTAAATCACTAGTACTTGAGTACAATTCGCTGGATTAAAAATGTTGTATAGTTTAGGTCCATCCTTACACAAGATCACCGGCTTGTTGGAATTTGAAACATATATATATTAAATTAAAAACGATACATATAATATGTTATGTTATTAAAAAAAAAATTTCCTTTGAAAAGTTTGTATAATTTACATTTAAAACAATTATTCTGATATTTATATTTACATACATAATAAGACTTTTTAATTTTTTACATAAATGCCTAATGGTTTTGCTTTTTTCTTTTTTTTTTAATTGCGCTCGCGCAATACTCAATGTTTTTCAGTTGCGCGCGCGGCATACTCTTAAAAACCGATCAAGTGCAAGTCGGACTCGTGCACGAAGGGTTCAGTACCGTTATCTATAAAAACGGCAAAAAAAACGATTTTTATAGATAACGGTATGTTGTATATACAAATTTCATTTTGCGGTTGACTCCATCCATTTTGTTTTGCCGACTGTATAAGTTGGTCGAGTTGCATAAAAATAACTATCTATGATACCGAGACCGCTATAGTTTTAATTGAAATTACATACTTTAAGATGTATACCACTTTTTTTTCAGAATTATTTTAAAAGTTACACCTAAATTTTAACTTTGTATTAGATTATCTCAAGACATAGTTTCAAAGCAGTTAAATGCATTTTAAAAGACCTTTTCAACTATACCCCACACGTTAGAGTTAGTCCAATTTAAATTTTTAATTTCACTTATCGTGAATAAAATAATTTTTGCATAATTTTAAAAACCACTGTTTTTCGTGACAATTGGTGCAGCAGCGGCGGAGTACGAGCCCGGATGGATAGACAGACGGACGGACATGACTTATCTATATGGGTTCCTTGTGGACTATGGAACCCTAAAAACAATCGTGATTTAAACACCTAAGTAATCAATTGACCAAAATTAAGTTGTCACGCGATATTTCATTGAATGTCGTCCACCTTGAGTGGCGGTGTTGCCGGTGGCTTAATTTTGATTGTCACTTGTGGTGATAAACTTGTCATTCGTATGATGTCACACCCATTTGCAGTAGCTCTACGTTGACAAGCCAACGAGATCAGTAGGCTTACTGGTAACTTAATTAAATTTCTATACAATACTTAATACAAGCATCAAATTGATTTTTAACCGATTATTCCGTCCGTCATTTATGAACCGACTTAAATTTTTTTTTTTTTTGAAACGGTACCTTTCAAATTTGCCCCATTAACATTTTATCATAATCGGTTCAGGAATTTGGTTAAAGTCGGTTTTTTACATGACATAGTTTAGACAGTCAGACAATTGGTTCTCACGCCTGAAATAACTTATTTACAAATACCTAATTTATTTATTTTCGAAGTAATTTAGCAGCGCTTGATTCATTTCCAATAGCTTTTCAACTTGGAAATGGTAATCGCTTAATAACAAAAATTGGCTTTCCGATTTATCTGTTCTAGGAGTTGAACTATTAAAGAAGTGGAAAGTACGATTAGGTACTTATTTAGATACAATCGTATAATTTAATGTAAGCACTCGCTATCTTTATAATTCTGTTGCTTAAAACGGGTTTTGCGTCGATTAAGTTATACGGAACAGTTTATATTACCGCTTGATATTCCAAGTAAAAGTACATGTTAATCTTATTAGGTACAGCCGGGGGCAGATAAATGTAGAAATAGAAATATTTCTATATTTATTAGTTAAATCGTAATTTCTATGGTATGATAATATGCAGTCAACACTACTCATTTCGGTTACCCTCCGCAATTCATAAATATTTAAAACTGCTATGGTACGTGCCTCTGCAGTGAAAAGAAACTCGACATTGAATTTAACAACATAAAAAGCAACGCAGTTTAAACGTCACATTAGGTTCTTACTTAGAATACTAATACCTACTTCAGATATACTGCATCTTTTCCCAGGATGATCATAGAAGTCACACGACTTGGTAAGCAACATCACTTTTTGATTTCTGTTTTTATATAGTCTTACTTTTTCCTTTTTTAGGTAATTTCCATTCCATATAACTAGATAAATGTAATTAAAGATAAATACATACCCATCCCTTCTTCTTATGCTTCTTATCATGAGGCATTGACGAGCCACTACTCAGGCTGTTGATGCTAGATACGCTATCAGTGGAAAGATGCCTCGTGATGGCTCCATTTCCAGTTTGAGCGTTGCGTTGTGGCGACGACTGCGTTTGGGAGTGAGGTTCTTGCTGTGAGGAAAGACATGCAGTATAACATCTTAGACAATATTAAATAAAGTTACTAATAAATTGAAAGTATTTTTTTTAAACAAGCTTTTAAGTACGCTTTATGTTTCCAGTTATTTTCAGCGAGCCCTTTAATTTGATATCCATATTGTCGAAGTGCATCAAAAATGGGGTGCTCCGCCATGTTGGTCAACTTAGTGAACAACGTTTTAATAGGCACTTCAAAATACATCACGTTTTATATATCTTAATTAAAAATATTCAATCATACGAAAGCCGCAAAGTATTTTGAAGTGTCTATTAAAATATGTACACTGAGTTAGCGGATTTAAGAAAATTGGCATAGTACTATAAATCTTCAAGCTGCAATTTTTAATTAAATGCTGGCTTCGATCTACTTTTATTGACCCCACTTTTGGATTAGGGGTTAAACCATAAAGACGTTGCCTTTATGCTTTATAAGCCAACGGTTTTTGATGTCAATAAGTTTGTTTAGCCAGAATGATTCCATGATAAAATCACTCACTGTATTAGAGCAACTTTCTCTTTCCCTTACTAGTGGTCAATCCAGTGAGTACATACGTAAACTTTATGAATTATTTCCAACTTATTAACCGAGTAAGTAAGTACTTAATAGATAATAATTGATGCGACGAAATTAGATTTTCTAGGGGTCCCCAATGAGCCATTTTATTGATGTATGCCTGTAAGTGTGTCACGCATCAACCAGTTTTCAATACCGAATGGGGTCGAATTCATTTGATGGTCAATTTAATGTCAATGGAGCAGTTTATTACCCCGTCCATTGCTATATAATATAATGGCGCCACACATAAAGCGTCTTAAAAGTGTCGAGCACATAAATACAACATAAATTTTGAATTAAATATTGCTTGTGGTAATTTTATACGTACTTTTGCTTAAGACATAAAATTTGTGACGTTTGTTTGTTTTTCGTGCGTGTGTCGTGCGTCGTGTGTGTGTCAGATTTTCCAAGCTGTCTAAAGGCATCTGACTAAGCTTAACGACTGCCATCAGAGATGAGAACAGCCGGGACCAACAGCTTAACGTGCCTTCCGAAACAAGGAGGAGCTTGAGATATTTTTATGCCACTTGCGGTCACCCATCACAGTAGGGACAGCACCCAGGGTTGCTTAGCATGCGTATGCGATTTCAATGCTCACGATCACTGGGCCATCGGGCTTCTCCTCATTTGTGACCAAAGAATATTTGATGTGACTGGTTTCATTGATTCACGAGCTAATAGATATTTCATATAACATATGAAACGTTATAATTTCTTTGCTTAAAATCTACTTTCAATAATGCATTCAAACGCTTTTTTAGCGCTTTCACAATTTATGTGAACATTTCACGCAAAAACCTTGTAATGAGTACTGTCCGTCAAACTGAGATGTAGAATTCGGTCGCCTTATTCTAGATAGGTCTAAATTAGATATTCAAAGTACTAGCAAGTAAATTAACGCCAGTCGCACTTGTACGAGCCCATTAAAGTTAATGAGAAAAGCGATTTATCAGGTTTGACAAAACTTCTCATCATTGGAAAGCTACGCGTTGTTGTATAGATGCAAATGTTGACCGTTTTATGTTTGTGTTTGGCACAATCTTCAAATTCATTATGCATGTTCAATTATAATCTAAAGAAAATTGGGTAATGAAAATGGTTTTAACGCAGATTGTCATTATTGCAGGATATCGTTTTCGTAAAACATCCTAATCCTAATCCTAACTAATATTATAAATGCGAAAGTGAGTTTGTTTGTTTGTTTGTTACGCTTTCACGCCGTAACTACTAAACCGATCATCATGAAATTTTGCATACAAGTTCTCTGAAGTACGGAGAAGGACATTAGGCTACCTTTTATCCCGGGAAAAAGTACTATTCCCGAGGGATCGACATTAACGCGGGCGGAGCCGCGGGCGAAAGCTAGTCCTACATATATTTTTATTTTTAAAATCAACAGGAATAGCACGTCGTCGACACGCACGTCAACACGGCGTGAAAGAACCTCCTAAGGTTCTTTCACGCCTCTCTTTATTATACATAGATTTTCCAACAATCAGGAAAGAAGGCTTTTTTACGCAGCAACAAATGTTTAAAAAAAATTAATTGGTCTGACACCGCAAAAGTAAATAATAGGTAAATCTCGCTGCATACGATTGTTCCTAACAAGAATATAATCGTCGTACAAGAGCGTAAAAGTCTTTATTTTAGCCTTTAATTTTTCAATAATTTGATCTAACTTGAAAAATGTATAAAACATACTTTTTTTCTTAACAATAGATTTTAAGGTACTTTGCAAACATAAAATAATAAAAATGTTTTATTTTTTATACAATAAATATATTAATATGCTGGAGTCGCAATTTAGCGCATATAAACATTTCAATAGTTTATGCATCAATATATGGTCAGCTTATGGAGAAAGATAGGAATAATGACATTTTGCGAATGTGACGTCCTGCGTCACAACCATGAAGATGACGTGCGCATTCAACGTTTCTCCCTCAGAACAAGGAGTTTCTCATTTAATTTCTGTATGTTCTTCTATCTAACTTCTCAGCGAAGATGATAATGGGTAAAATGCGTCATTATTACACAAAAACGTCTAATGCTCTTGATCCCATTACGTCAGCGCCGCGGGCTGATGTATAATGATTTATGGCTCTGACCGCCATAGGCATAGGGTTTCATCATACAACAACGGGGAAAATTGCTTTCTATTAGCGAAACTATTCACCTAAATAAAGTGCGGATAAAGTAGCTATTACTTTACATAACATACTTCGGGTATTTGAAAATAAGCTGAGAAATAGGACCACTTGGATTATGCGAAGGCTTTTGCCCACAGAAATAGATAAAAATATTTTAATTTTTTTTATGTTATAGGGCGGCAAACCAGCAAGCGAGTCACCTGATGGTAAGCAATCAGCGCTGCTCATGGAGAACTGTAACACCAAGGTATAACAAGAGCGTTGCAGGCCTTTAAAGGAGTTGGAGAAAGGACACGGGGGGAGGAAATGAGGGAAGGACGGACCTCCGGCTCTCTCACTCACCAAACGAAGTATAAAAACGGTAAAGCTTCTACTCAAACGTCGATTTTCTGTAAGAGTGAGGTACTTCCCCGGACGAGTCCATTCAGTCATATAGATTATTATTACGGCGTACTCCGTGGCCGATGAGCCCAGGTTTCACGATCTTTGTACACATGACCTTTAAATGACTTTATAACAACACTATAGTATTTTTTTCCAAGAAAAAATTAAGTTTTTTATTCACTTACCTCAAAATTACTACTATAACTCTGTTATAAAACCAGTGTTTAAACAAATATGGTTTAAAATTACCTGTGCAGTCATATTGACACCATCTGCTCGGATGCCCATGGACTGCATATGGGCGGTTGTCAGTCCAGCTTGGATAGACTGCTTCCGAAGCAGCTCTATCGTTTGTCGCAACTCCGTCACCTCCGAGTCCTGGGAATTAAGAATGCTATTAACACTTATATCCTTACTATAAATTATTACGTTTAGTCATGAATCTAGATAATTTGACACTAAGTACATGTTTTATGAGGTTTTTTTTTTACAAGGAAATTGGATTTTTGTATAAGTTAATATACATATTTTCAAATATGGCAAAAAACGTCTTACGTTATAAATGGATGATCCATCTGATTAAGATAAAAGGAATTTCAACCAAAACGATTCATTAACATTCAACTGTTTTGGTTGAAAAATTTCAAGTACAAAATTGCTGAAACTTTAATAAGTTATTTATTGAACCTTCTGATTATATGGTTACTAAAGATTTGTCCGATTGAAAATAAATGTCCAATTGTTCATTACTAGTAAAATAATCGTCTACATAAATTGCGATGTAATAACGTGTTATCTACATCTGCTCTAAATAACTCAATTGCTAACATCATTAGCTCACTGATTCACTAACATCTTACAAGAGCATGACATAATCGGTTCGAAATATCAATCTCACCTTTTATCACTCAACTTTTTTCTCAGAGTGATTGCAATTACGATAAATTATGAATATCTCTAAATCGTAAGTGTTTTACATAAATTTTAAGTGGTCGAGATAAAAAGACGTTTTAGTTGTAGTAGGGTAATAAAACTGGTTTATTACCTTTCTCTCGGCTGTGGCTGTGAGCTGCTGCAGTCTTTGGGTCATGTTCGAGAGACTTTGTTCGAATGCTGACACCACGTGCGCCTGTAACAATGGATATAATATAAATAAGGATATAATATGTAGCTTATGTAAATTTGTAGGGGAATTAAATATTTTCAGTAAAATTATAATAAGTATAAGGTATTTATAACTAAAGGAGTAAATTAAGAAACGCAGCTCTTTATTATACAAAAATGTCCTTAGTAGGTAATTGTTTTTTTATTTTCTAAAAGCAAAGGTTATTTTTATAAGCGATCAATGATATGCTTAAATACTTATTAGTGAAGATCTTTAACTTTTACTACCAACCCTTCGCCAATTTTCAACATGATGGGCTATTCTATAACCGTGAGCAGTCGTAAACATATCTAATAATTCTTTATTACATTTTATTGATCCTACAATACAGATCATGGCCCGAACACGAATAGCATAAATTAACTGAATATTGAAATAAAACTTTCATGCTTTTTATTATATGCTGACTAAGGTTGGTTACTTGTTGTATACTATTGTCCGTATAAGAATTAAGAAAAGATTTAGAATAGAATATTCTTTATTTAGGAATATGGTTATATAGGGCCTTAAATACTATAGTGATAAATGTTGACTTGTTTTATAATAAGAGTTAGGCCAATTTCAATTCTATTATTATAATTCGGGGATTTTTTAATAATTCTGTAAATTATAATACTCGAAGTAACCAATAAATCAAATACATATAAAGATTAAAATTACGCAAATAGACTGACCAATGTGATTTCCATCTAACTGTAATAAGAGTCGACCACAAACGACACAGATCTTGCCCGTTCGATGGACGGTGTGATTATTATGTATCCAGTTCATCCCTGGCTTGATAAATCCGACCGGTTATATCTTTATGATGACTCCTACACGTTAGATAGACCTTATAAAATTGGCCCAAATTGACGACAGCACGCGTTTCAACGACATCGTTATTGTTTTTCTTAAAGAGGTACTGCACAACATTGTGGAAGACTTATTTTAAATCACTATTACAATTTGCTGGATCAATTAAATACAAAGATCGACCTAAACTATACTAATGTATAGTTTAGGTCGATCTTTTTACAAGATCACCGCCTTGTTGGAGTTTTAAACAGATATATATTAAACTAGCTTTCACTCGCGGCTCCGCCCGCGTCAATGTCGGTCCCTCGGGAAAAGTACTTTTTACCGGGATAAAAGGTAGCCTATGTTCTTCTCCGTATGCCAGAGAACTTGTATGCAAAATTTCATGATGATCGGTTCAGAAGTTACGGCGTGAAAGCGTAACAAACAAACAAACAAACTCACTTTCACATTAGTAAGGAGGAAGTAAGGATTTAAAAACGATACGAGTACATATGATATCTAAAAACATTTCTCTGATGTAAATTTTACGTCTAAAACAAAAATATTTATTTACATCTCTCTCTTTTATAGGGTTTATCGTATACCTACATGAACTATAAACATCATATAACTGCAATGTAAGTGACTCATCGTTATAAATTACTTTATAGTTCGGTAATGGTGGACGTGGGCGCGCTGGTCAGGACCCTCTGTTGTTACAGGAACGCACTCAGCAAAATTAAACGAGGGTGACGACCCGATCATATAATAAAAACGTGGCGTGCTACACTTAAAACACTGCGGTTAAATATGTTTGGGGAAATAGGAATATATTCCTACCTACCTATTAAAATTCAAAAGGTTTCATTTTAAGCACCAAGTAAAAGACCATGGCCTTGTATAATAATGACTTAAATAAAAATATTGTGAGGATTTATCATATAACTATACGTAAACTTTTACAGAACAAATAAGATTTAAGTGGCATAGTAAATTTTATAATATTCAGACATTAATAGTTAAGATGCACGCAAAAAGACTAACTTAATTTTATATTAATTAACATGAATTACCTCCCTAATATATTTTATTTATTATTTTTGATTAAGCTATGTTTTTTACGCCCTGGCAGGATATACAGATATTGCATACTTTATAGTCGCTGACATCGTAACAGAACCAAATACTAAAAGAATAAATATCACGTATATCAATAATTCGGGTGTAAAGATGGGAAAAGAAAACTGAAAATAGTCACAGGTAGATAATTCCAAAGCTTAAGCTGAAAGCTTAAAGTCGGGAAGTAGATGGCGTATTGTAAGTTTTAATTTTTATTTTTAATTATTGTAGTGTATTTATAAATGTATCCTCTTAATAGGGTAATTCACCTGCCGTCGAGCATGCTGCCTAGCCAATTACGGTGTCCGTATGTTATTGATAGATCTAGAGACACCTTTTGCGCGTGGCATCGTAAGATAAAATCATTTTATGGTTTTGCGAGCGGCTCCGTATAATTTTATTAATAAAAATGAAATATTTTACCATAAAACGATGTGTAAATGTAATCACACTAGCTGTTTCCCACAACTTAGTCCGCATGGGTTGCGATAAAACCCATGCGGACGAAGTTGTGGGAAGTCTATAAGACCCATAGTTCCCGGACCCCGGGTGCCTAAGCGTCTCAGCTGAGGATATACCCGGGAACACGACTCTATGGCAAAGACACCAATGTTTTTTGCAGCGCTTGCCCAATAGTGACATTTTAATACCTTGGGTTTAATTAATGTAAATTTCGTAGGGATCCTTTTTTTTTAAATAAAATATGTTACCTTTTGTTACTAGCTGATAATTTAGCATTCTATTGGTGAAATAGTTTTTTTTTTTTAAATTGGTCCATTAGTTTTTGCACCCAACAAACACCAACACACAAATCTTTCCTCTACATAATATTAGTCTAGATTTTTATGCCGGAATATATAGATAAATATTGTCTTAAAAGTCATTTGTATACGATTAAAGTCGGTAATTGATATGTTTAGCAATTGGATACGCCGTTTTATATGAAGGAGAATGATTTATTTACTAACGATATTCATATCAAATATATCAGAAGACAAGTTTTTTAATATATAGCTAAAGCTATAATTGTGTATGCGTCACATTTCCTCGAAACTCGAAACGTGTTGGAATGATTTTATCTGCCAAATACCGCTGCTTTATACTTATCGCGTGCTTATCTGGCAGAGGCGAAACAGGCCTTAAATCTACTAAATTTGCTAATGTATCATAAATTTCAGGTACGTGACTACGCTAGATCATAAATCATAATGCAATGGTTTTGTTACTTTCTACATTGCGGAACCCTAACGTGCATTTTGAATTGGACAGGTGGGGGGTAATTATTATTTACAGCTGCGGAAACAGCCGCTCGTAATTTAATGACACGATCATAGTCACTAGGTTTCTGGAAAAACTGCCATAAGACCTACGCATCAGGTGTTACGAGTAAGTTAAACCGTGATGAACGTTTAGTGCCTGGAGCAAAGTCATAAAAAGATATGGAATTCTTAACTAAATGAAGATCATCGAATTAAATGGGAATGTGGATTTCTTTTACAACTATCATTATTATCATTTCTGCGTTTGTCCTGCACCTTTCGTTGGCTAATTGCTCACATACATTGTACAAAATAAGGGGAAATGTACCGCGTGGGTCTCATTTTGTATGATTATAATAATTTTAAAAAAATTTACTCTTTGGTGTATTTTTAGATACAGATATAATATATAGATGGATGTTTTATACCAACTGGATGTCCGTAGCGCAAACGATGAGCCGCTTCCGACTTTTCGCGCAATTTGATGCAAATTGCATAATGTTTGTTTGTTACTAAACCAATTATGAACTAAACTGCTCTCTCGGAACGCGATGGTGTAATAAATATTTGCGATATAACACAGGATGCTTTACTTTTTTCACATAATGTTCGAACGTAAGGTTTTAATTATTGAAAACTTGGTAGCGAATTATGAAAAAAGAAACCAGCCAAGTGCGAGTTAAACTCGCGCAAGAAGGGTTCCGTACCATTATCTATAAAACCGGCAATAGCCCCCCCTTAAATTTTTTTTTTTTTTTTTCAGTATTTTTTATTATAGCGGCAACATCATCTGTGAATTTCAACTGTCTAACTATCACGGTTCATGAGATACAACCTGGTGACAGACGGACGGACAGACAGCCAGCGGAACGATATTAATAGGGTCCCGTTTTTACTCTTTGGGTACGGAACCCTAAAAACAGTTTACAAACTAGATTGATGTGTACTGCAAGTCCAAATATCTTTTCTGTATATTTTCCATGTCGAAAATCAATCGTTCAGATCCTTTCCAACATATCAATGCTTATGACTGTACCTAATTTGGATTAAAATCACATTCGGGATTCCTTTTTCATTTGGACCAAATATCAACGTTTGATATCAACATAATTTTGGCAAAACACGACAGGGGTCGATAAATGCATTGAGTGGGTGTTATTTTTATGACTTAATTCGATCATTCTCACATGAAGCCCACTCGGCAGCCCACGGCAACTATATTCTCTTGATACAATATTCTCAACAAGAGAGATTATTTGTTCAAGTGCACTCTTCCTTATTCGGCTGTGCCATATCTGTAACCGAGACTACAGCCAATTTATGTTGACAGTTTAGTAAAATATGGACATTATTCTAATAAAAGCAAGGTTTTCTCTTATTTGCGAATGTTACTTATTAGGAAATGATAAGCTAGCTACCTACTTTCTCGTGTATTAAACCTGTAGGTGTATAGTTAGTATGAGAAAATGTACATATTTATTATCAGAAAGTAATCATTGAATATAAATATCTCGCAAATAAAATTTATGGCGGGAAATTAATGGTCATCGTTAAAAATGATCTTTAATAACGATTTCAATATCAATGAAATAATTAAAAAAACGTAAAAATATCTATAAGCAATATATTAAAGTGCACATCCTGACGTCGCGGGGAACAGCATTTATTGGATGTATCTTTATCCTTACTCTCATATCTTTCTATCTTATATCTTATCTTATCCTTTAATATTATATATGCGAAAGTGAGTTTGTTTGCTACTCCGCTGTCACGCCGTAACTATAGAACTGATCATCATGAAATTGTGCATACAAGTTCTCTGGAGTACAGCGAAGGTCATAGGCTACCTTTTGTCCCAGGAAAAAGTACTATTCCCGCGGGATCGACATTGACGCGGGCGGAGTCGAGTCACACTATATTTTATAACAAATAGGTACATATACAGATAAACATCCAAGAACCTAAAATCCCTGAAAGAAACCTCCAACATAGAGGTAATTTAGCCCTAGAATGATGCGGATGCGGCTGCGTTAGGAAAGTGTGCCGGCAAGGTAGCCAGGGCCGCAACCACGATATTATCTGCAGCCGATACCGCACGAAGGCCGCTACAGCCACAGCCCTAATGAGAGCCACAATCGACAGTTTTCTCACAGCTCCAGAGATCGTGACGATAACGTCTGGAATTTCAATTTAACGCAAACAATTTTCCAAATAACATCTTGCTTTCCACGTACATTAATGAGGCACAGACAAGGCATTTTGTTTCGCCTCCTTGATTATGTGCTAGAAAACTGGGAAATCTTATCGGTTTACCGCTAATGGTCAAAGATTTATTTGGCAGTATAATAATTGCCCTTTAAAACAATAACATAATATTTTCTCTTGTAAATAGGTAAACGTAATCTAAAAAACCGGCCAAGTGCGAGTCAGACTCGCGCACTAAGGGTTTCGTACATTATATATAATAAGTTTGAAATTAGTAAAAATACTTTTTTATATGTGGTAACTCAAAATTTATGCTTTTCGCAATTTTTCCTTTATCTGTGCTATGAGACGTTGCTACGTACAAAATTTCAAGATTCTGAGTTCACGGGAAGTACCCTGTAGGTTTTGATTCACTTGCGAATGTCGAAGAAACACGAAAAATTGCGATATAACCAGCTGTATCTTTTGATTGCGTTGGCTCAGAAACTTGATTTTTTCACAACTGCAAGGGACAGCAGACCTGAGTCTTGGATATGAATTTCAGCTTGATACCTCTACGCGTTCCTAAGTAAAAGGGTCTTGACAGACTGACAGACAGACAGACGGACAACCGAGTGATCCTATTATGGGTTCCGTTTTTTCCTTTTAAGTACGAAGCCCTAAAAAGGTAGGTATAACAAACATTACGCGTCCTAGCCGCCTTAGGTACTATTCCTTTAAGGTTTGGTCACAAAAAGTATTAAATCAAGTAGAAGCACTATCGTGGATGAAGTTATCTATTTCTAAATCCGTATTTTGTGCTTTTCATGACACAAAGCCTCGCTAATTAGTATGCGTTTCGCTTCCAACAAACGCATTTCTAGTCGTTATTGTACGTTCGTTGGCAGTTAGCCACACCCAAGGGATTAAGTTGTTTAGTTACTTATTAAGTCAATTATTAGAATATTTAATATCCCAAATAAGAGAGTCATTTTATTTTTCTCTTGTACCTATGATTTTTTGTACTATAAATATTTTTAAAGAAAACTCTATCAAACCTACACACGATGTAGAAAGGTACAAAATTAGAGCTATATGAAAACAAATTAGAATTTAGCGGTTCTATTGAATACAATACTACCTAATGAAATAAATAATGAAGACTAAATTAGGCAAAGTAAAACATTCGTATGCGCGCCGTCTTATCAACATCGATATCAAGTTCAAAGGTGTCCCTTGCGGCGGCGACGAGGTCTATTCCGCCCACGATGGAAGAGGACAAGATACTGCAGACCAAATACGTACGATCAGCAAACAATGCATCTGTCGGGAGAATTGCAAAACACCGCTAGAAACAAGAACGGAGAAGGTAGCAATAGCATTCCATTTATGTCCCTGTACACCGGTAAAATCTACTCTGTGGTTTGTGGGTTCTACAGCTGAATAAATAACAGTACTTCAATAGAAACATGTGGGTCTAGGGCTCTAAATATCTCTTTATTATTTGTAGCTTCAGATAAAATGAGTATTTCATTTCGATTAATTCCAAATTGTTCCGATAAGTTAGTATTCTATAACACAAGTTTACAACTAACTTACTACATAGGTCAATATGTAATCTATTTGTTGGATCTTTATAAAAGTATTGTTTAATAAAGGTAGGGTGATTTTTTACGTTATTACCGTGGGAAACGTATGTTATCGTATGAATGGGACGTTCGATTGAGTCAACACCTGACCAATGATGTGAATAGGTAGCTTGGATTTTCGTGAACAGGTAGAGATTTTTTTAATAATGGGCTATTCGTTGGCAAAAAGGCAGAAAAGAAATAAAATAGACTATAGGATTGGGTCGCAACCTACTCATGCACCTGTGACTATGAGAAAAATATTATCTATGAGATCTTTTAAACGTTTACCTTTCTGATATTTTTTTATCGCCTAATGGTATCGTCATTTAAAAAGCTACACTTTATCACAAATTTCTTATTAAAATTGTAACTTACTTTACTTTTTCCGAGTAGTAAACAAAATCGAAATAATTTGAGAGTCAAATATAACAAAAATTAATGTAATATTATAAAACGTGACTTAATACAAAAGACACCAGTTCAGAAAATAGAAACCAAACATTTTACGATTCAAATCGAAACAAAGGCAACATCGCACCCCCATGGCAAGCGTCAGGTGGACACGCCGCCACGCCATGTCACTCATTTATATTCGCCCCTAGAAGTTTCGATTTGATACGTTACTTTCATTGTAATCTATTACCATTACGCCAAGCCACGAGGGAAAACCGCACCTAAAATGAAAATTAACAGGGACAAGCATAGAAAGTGATTCACACGAACAGGTCTAAGCTCGTAAACAACACACAATAAACGCTCTTACGTTCCTGTGTACAATCGATGGTATATTTTTTTATGGCAGGCGATTAAAATTATTGTATATCACTGCCGATAGATAACATCTCATATGAGCGAATGACGAAGCTGTAATTGTTCGACTAGTTTCTTTCGCATATACTTATCTAACCTATTGATGGTGTTTCATATGATGAGGTCGGAACAAGACAATACAGAACATAGACAGACAGATAAAATACTCGTAATAAAACACAGAAGATACAATAATAAACTCAAAAATAATACCTACTGGATTATAGGCAGGATAATTTGTTTTCTAATGTTTTCGCGATTGTTGCACATTTAAATAAAATCACTTAATAATAAACGCGATAAAACCGCATCAAGTAATTTAATTTAAAGGGATGATTTGTGTTAATTACTTTTCAGCAAAGAATTTCTTTCAGAAGATTTGTTCTATTACTTTAAAATTTTACAAACAATGATTTTTAGGAAGAACTTTATTATAAATCTATATTATCTCATAAATAAAACGTCTCGCTCATTACTATTTCCCAAAGAGATTAAATTTCAAGCGATACTAGTTCGTTGTGTAAGTATAATTATAATATCTATGGTAAGTATAATTATAATATCTATGATCATAGATATTATAATTAGTTGAATATTTCCAATGGATACTATTGCACACTTCATTTAAATCTCTTTGGGCCGGATGAACAACAAAAATAATGAGCTAGAAAGATCAACTCACCTCTTCCAAAATTGGGCAGCTTTTGTAACGAGATTTCCTGATAGCCAAATCCCACCACGGGATTGGCGGTTTCGGTCTCAGTATGGTTTGACAGCCAATTTTCGGATCTTGGGATTCATATAAAGTTCCCAGCGTTCTTGACGACGGCCGCGATGGAGTCAGTTCCTCTTCGTCTGCCGGTATCCCAGTAACACATTCACAGCACTTGTGAGGTCTTCTAATGAGATTCTGTGGTTTATAGTCAGCACTAAAAGAGTGCCTGTAGTTCAAGCGTTTCGAGAACCCGTTTGTTTCACTAACTGATCTTTTAAAGACATTTCTATTATTTTGCAAAGGCATTCTTGGTATTTGTTTCGCTTCACTCATGATAATTTCGTCATTTATGCTCACATCGCCATTTAGAGGCGTGTTGGGCTCTGAATGATACCCCATTTTATTTCTTTGCAAACTCCCATAGAAAGGGATTTCTTTGGAACTTGGCTGCTTTAAGTCTATAAATTTTGGTCTCCTTAAATTTAAAGTTGCGTACTTTTGTGGAGATCGGTGGAATTTCGACTTGTTTGGTAGATCCTTTAGCACGTCTTCCGTGTCTGTCGAAGGTATGGTGGAATTGTCACTATAGCTTGATATAGGCCTGTCATTATCAGTGAGATACGAGGAGGATTCCGAGCAATTATCGCGGTCGCTGTGACTCCTTCTACAGTCGCCGGACGAGCCGGTGGCGTCCGTGCGCACGGAATGCTGCTCCGCACCATCTTGCACTACGTGATACTCATATGACTGCCGGTCCCCGTTACTTAAGTTCCCGACACCATTTTTTTCTTCCTCCTTTCTATCCAGGTCTCTCAAGTCTAGGCTCTTCAAACGCCTACGCGGCTTTGTGTCTATCGAATCGTAATGTACTTCTTGCTTGCCTCTTATATTTTTTACTGGGGAACTGCTTTTAGAATTCGGTGGACTCACTCTATCGTATATCGGTTCTGTGAAGCTGAGCCGCGAAGGATTGTCTTTATTATTCGAAGTATCACTTACATATTGCACATCGAACTTGTTTAAAAAGTTATTCTTGGGAGTTCTATTTAGAGTGAAATATTCTGAATGCCTTTGAGGTAGATTAGGTATTGGATTTGGTTCAACTAGATTTCTGATCTTGATCCGACTTCTGGGTGCGCGGATAGTAGCGAAGCCATCGTGAATTGGCGAACCGTGATAGTTCGAAGAAGTAGTCACGGCCATCGCTGTAGTTTCTTCACATCACACAGTTGTTCCACACATGTCTCCAATTTGACGTTAAAATTGATAATGATGTACAATTTCCTTCGTGCATCTTTTTGCCGTTAGCTATGAAAGCGTGAAGATATAAAGACACGTTTAAACTTTGAAGTTGTGCAGCGAAACACATCGATACAATGTAAATTTATTACCAGGATTTGGAAAAAGTATATTTTTATGCAATGGAAAACGAGCTTGGTCATAACGGAGGTGTGAAATTATTTAAGAATCGAGAAAATTCCTTTAGTTCTGCGCTAAAGGCATAACCTGACAAGCTTTTATGTACTTGACCCTTTTCAATCCAATAAACCCATTGTAATATATATTTATTTTGGTTCATATCCAATTGAAACGCAATTTAAAATGGGTTCACCAGACGCCACTTGACAAACCTACATTAAGCATAATATTTTAACCTCGGGTACTTGAACGAACGTTCTGGTTTACTATGCTTACGCCCAGGATTATTAAACAGTAACAACACTCCTCGTATAATGAACAGTCATTATACGAGAAAGTTTTATAATGAATGAGCTTTTTGCTTGTTGTCCTTACACAGCAATATTTGAAAATACGAGAGACACAATAGCTTTATATCCCCAATCATAGGAGATAATAAGAATATTTAAATTGGACTTACCGTGATTTGTTCACGCCACAACATTTCCAGTAAGTCCAATAATTTAAATATTCTTATTATCTCGTATGATTGGGGATACCGGCCGTTATAAGATATGAAACTTCTTCTATATAACACTGTAATTTTTTTTGTCTCAAATGGCTCTAAATAAAATTATTAGCTTTCATTTGCCACTCCGCTCGCGTGAATGAATTTCCCACGGAAACAGTAACTTTTTTCGTAACGAATATGATTATCTTTCCCCGGACTCCAAGCTTGGAGTCCAAATTTCATGAAATCGGTTCAGTAGTTAATTGAAGCATGAAGAGGTAACAAAGGGCAGACAGAATTACCATAGCATGTAGTTACAGCCGAATAAGAGGCTATTTCAGGAGGTCTTTGATCAGGATATTGCTTACATATTATACATTTAGTGAATAGATATTCTTGGTCTAAATGTAGAGAGTAAAATACTGCAGACAGAGTGACATAACGTCCTAGAGGTACCTCAAATACGAGTCCACGTACGCAAATCCGAGGCTTTGTTACAAACTCCAATCAATAGAAGAGAAAGTATTCTTTTGATTTAGTTATATGTAATATACAAAACTTCTTTCATGTGTAAATACTAGTTATTTTACAAACACACAAGGCCGAGTAATAAATTAAGCATTGCTAAGAGCGACGCGTGCTCTCAATTGATACTGAAATCGCTTTTACCCGTCAAGCACAAGAAGCCATATAAGCGTGAACTTTCTAATTCAGGAACAGCGCAGGCCGGATGACTTTGCAGAATTGTGCCTAATTATTTTTTATCTATGTTACTATTTATGGTTGTAATGAGCGGGAGTGCGGCATCCGGCGTCCGTTCAGACAGGCAATCAATGGTACGGTCACTACAGGTTTATCTTGGCTGTTCTTGTAATGATGCGGTGGATCACGGTAGGACGGCAAGTCATTTTCATTTTTTATAAGATGCCTATGTTTAAAAAGTATTTTTTGTTTAAGCCATAAGCGTTTGCTATATGCATTGATAAATGGCTGATATGTTGATTTAATAGGGTTATTCGGGCAATAAATTTAACACATTTAAAATCGCGTCTCTTTGGAAGTCTTCGAATTATCTTTATTCTAAAAATCTTTAAGTTCATAAATGGGACCTATTGGAAAGCATACCTATTCAAAGAAATTTTCAAAATATATTATAAATAATAGAGTTATGAGAAAATAAACATTAATAAAGATACAACCGTATTGATGACCTCTTCCATTTTTGTAATCGGTTAAAAGTGGTGTAATTTTTGTACTTTCGCATCGTAGAATTGTGAGAGAAAGGCAATAAATCAAATTCACGCGAGTGAAATCATCGGTGTCACTTAGCAATGATTATATTTGAATTATGAATAATTTCAAAGGGCTTGGTGAAAACGCAATATACTAAATTGTGTAAGATTATGCCTATTTTTAAAAACAAACATGATAACTCAGCGTACAGGTAAAACATGTCCTAACTTTGAAGCCGCACTTTTGAAGTTTCTGAGAAACGTATGTTAAAAGAATCGCAAGTTAAAGCTCTCTCTCTGATATTTTAAAACTATAATATAGGCCATTGTTAGTGTCATTATGTGGAACAAAACGTCCTAAATAGCAATTCTGATAAGCAGTATTTTACCACTGCACTCTCCAGGCGAGAGTATAAAAGCTAGCTCACATAAATAGTAAAACGAAGTACCAACGTAGTAAACGGCATTGACCGCGTGGTCAGACGTGCAGTCCGTGAGTGTGCAAGTATGAGTCATTTCACTTCGACGCTTTGCAATACGAAGTTGTTTATTTATGTCAAAAGCTTGGACAATAACATGCAAGGAAACGTTGGTTCTAATATATACTAGATGTGTGTATTTTATGACATGGCTTTTATGAAGTCAATGCAAAACTAGCAATCCGTCCCAGCTTTGCATAAGAACAAATGAAATCACTAGGACAGATAGGTACAAGTATGTATTAATACTTGAAAGAAGTGCTCTACTTATAGAATACCAAAAATCTAAAAGAACATTGATGTCCGGGATTTATTGTCTAAATACAAAATTTTATTGTCATTGATATTTATTTACAATTTAAGCACTAAATTTACGGTGTACAATTGTACACCGAAAATGTAGTACATACTAGGTTTGACCCTGTATGGAAGTCTTCTTCGAGGTAAATAAAAAATCTCGCAAGCTAGTTAATTTGTTTATCTTTTTGCTGACGTATCTAAATTTTTACGTTGTTTAATTAAAATAAAGTTGACATAGTCCTTAGTTGATATACATCCTTAAGCACTTAACTCATCAATCGCGAGAAACGCAGACACAATTGATTATCTATTGTTATGTTTCCCGATTGGGGTGTTCGGTAGTTGACCGGTTAAGATAACATGAAAATACACTTTAGGAAAAGTAATAAACTGCATCGTTACAACTCAATCAGTAAAATGAAACAGAAAATAGATCGACACTGATGATGAGATAATTAATATTATCTAATAAATAATTCAACTAGTTCGGTAAATTGAATTCCTTTTTAGTCGTTTAATACGGACGTAAAAGATGGATCGACATATGCAAATAAACAATTCTCTTTTGGAAAATTTTATATTTATTACAGGGAGTTGATATCTTAATTATTCGACCGCCTACGTTTTTAAAATGTCAAATTTCCGCAGGCGAAACCTTAAACTTTTTTTTTATCGTTTGAATATATTTCCGAATCTAACGACAGAATTTAAGAATATACTGTTAATAACGAAAAAGTATCCTAATTACATTCGGCCATAATAAGCTAAGAGTAGTTATCAGCAAAATATCAACACCTGTTTAAAAAATATTCGCTTATAATCGCAAAAAGAATTGAATGGACAGCATGCGAGTGAATTAACCGAATGTTAAAAATAGATACAAACGTGACCGTTCGAACAATATTCACATGTGAGTAATGTTTCGAGAGCTGAAGTTATTCGACTGGTTTTATAATTGGGTTTTTTTTTTTTTAATTAACCTATCTTGTCCCGCTGCTGGGCAAAGGTCTTCCCCATTTCCCTCCAGTAATTCCTATCTTGAGTTACAGGTTTTATTTTATTGTAGGTTTATTCACTTAGAAAATAATTTATTCATGCAGTAAACGCACATGTTGCCATAAAATGTCACTAAACTTTGTACTAAATTTTATATCTCATGTAGTTGATAAGGAACATTATATTTCTATTTACAACTTGAGTGCCTTCAGCAAAGTTGTTATTTGTAGGTTAAGTTATATTCGAGCGATATAAATGCTAGATAACACTTTTTATTATGCATTCAGTAAAGGTGCACGTGTCTATCAAAAGTTAATTTTTATATTTTATGAACTCGGCGAAATAAATTCTTGTAAGTTCCCGTAGTATATAAAGGTTTCACCTGTAAGCTTTTCTTCGCTATGTACTAATGCTACATTAGAATATTTATTGATGCAGTAAACAGACATGGCTATAAAACATTACTAAACTTGTCTAACGTTTCGTTTGCAAATACGAAATGTCAAGTGGAAGGACAACATTTGCAATGATAATGAAGTACATTAGCAGAATACGTAAATTTAATTAATTTACTGAACGTGCCGTGCGCATTCGATGCCAATCTTGGTATAAAAACGTGTGATATAACGATATTGAAGTATAAGTTTTCTTTTATTGATCGAGGGAGCGCAGTCTTCATTTCAGCCATAGATTCTTCCGAATATCCTTCTTATTGGCTGTATTTCTCTACAGGTTGCATTGCTCAAGCGATTCTCGTGAAATTTTGCGAGGTTCGATAATTACATAGTTTTTTAAACAATTCAGTTCTTGAATTTACGGATTTTTTAACTGGTAGAAATCTGTGATAATACACACGAGGTGTACAAAGCCACTAGATCAGAATAGATTTATGTTGAGAAAATTATAATCACACGGGAGCATAATCCTGCATGCAAAGATTTTAAAAAATTGCGTCTTTCTGTCTGTTTTTAGGTGTCAAATCATTCTTTTTAACTGTTAAAACTGGGTATATAATAACTATTACTGTTACTTGTCGCATCGCATATATTAATAATCGTAGGGAAAGACTTAAGCGCACTCTACATGGTGCCAAAAATATTCTGTGAAAATATTAAAGCCTCTTTCTAATTAGGTATATCCATCTCTTAATAGTTTTTGCCTTGGTTTAAATATAATGTCGAAGCTTGTTTCACAACGAACTTTAATTTACACTCCCAATTTGTTCAAGACTCGCCGTCCTCGTTACTATATTAAAATCAAACAATGGTAGGTCATATGGCGATACGGGTTAAACCATAAATTATGTGGGGGCGATCGCGGGCGCCGCTACCGATCTCAGACGAAGGGAGAGAGGCTAACAGACCCTTCTTTATATCGAAAGACGCAGTTGTTCTTTAACTTTAATCTTTCACGTGTTGTTATAGCTAGGATTATGTTTAATGAAAGGCATAATGAAATATATATGATACTCAGTTTTTCATGTTATAATTATGTATGTAGAACTCTAACAGTTTAAATTACTCGTATCTCAGTATCATTATCATATCATTGGTTTGTACCAATGATATGATAATGTTACTGAGATACGAGTAATTTAAACTGCCTGCACAAACAAAACCTTCTGAAGTTGTAGGTTCAGAGCCTACTCATATAAAAAAAACAGTACTTTCTGCAGCGTGGATCTCACTGCTAAAATAAACTGATATTCGGTGTATACGTTTTAATAAGTAATTTAGAAAGCACGATAAAGAATTTTATAAATCTGTTTTTAAAAATCGGTCATTATTACACGCATTTTATTTACACAGTTTAAGAATCACTGTCGTTTGCAATAAGAGCAAGATAAGTAGAATGTTTGTATACCTTTCTCTTTCCCACCAGTGCACCGTATGTACGCCCCGTATCAACGACCTGCATTGCTGTACTCGCCGAGGCCGTAGCTCAGAACAATATTTTGATTTCACGGTCATTTCGTAACATTTCTAAACCAAGCTTACAATAAAACGGATGACATATCGATGAAATAGTTACGGTTGAGTAGATTGCTTTATAGGAAGGCAGGTATAAAAAAGCATGAGTGCTTTTGTAGATATTTCATTTCAATTTATCATTAATATTTTTTTTAAATCTCTTTGTTTCCAATGGAATATTAAGTTGATATCAACACAAAACTTTTTCTGTTTTTTTTTTTTTTATAGTATCTGATGAATATTATTAAACATTATTTATCAGATACTATTCCTCATCAGCTTGCTTAGAAATCCCATGGATAGGGAATGTGTTAATAAATTTAATTAAAACATAATGTTATTTATTTTTTAATCACTCAGCTACTGTATAAATTTCGACATCATAAGAGATGTTGTATTTTGATGTGTGCTCAATCTTCCGAGGAGGGGTCGAAATCAAAGAATTTCCTACATTTTCTTTTCCCCAAAAAGGTTGCATTGTAAATTCAAAGAACTTTAAAAAAACATAAGGTACGTGCCTTACTTTTTATTTGTGTTTTCCATGACTGAATCTCTCAGTAAGTTTTAGGTATCTACTCGAGATATAAAGCCATCACCCAAGACACCAATCCAAACCATCATAAAATCTTAACGATACGAGTGGCTAGTATCATAAAATCCATCTGGGCTTGTACCAAAGACAATATATACGAAACGCATACAAAAAGACACGTCATGCAAGGAGAACATGACCCTAACGGTCTTGATGCCGTCTCGATCATGTGAGAACTGATTGTTTAGCAAGCAATCACAACATACGGTGCCGCACCCATTCTATGCTAGTTTTTGCCACTGGACAAAGAAAAAATATATATACATATACATTGAATATGACATTATGTGAAGTGACAAACATTTTATTTAATGAAACCGGTGTCATCCCGATCATGGTATTCGATGGGTCAAAACATCAATGATCAATATTTTTGCTTTTGTTTTTGCATTTACAATGTTATTCTAATATAGGTACTCCAATCGATGATCTCACTAAATATCATTGATGATGTCAGTGCAATGTTGTTGCATATTTTCTCCTCTTGTTTTGACATACTTACTTTATTTCGCTAAATAAAAAATAATGTTTAACCTGGTATGGCCATGTTATGAAAATAGATGCCGAATATCTGGTAAAGAAAATAATTTACTTCAAACACGAACACTACAAGAGCTAAGAAGAGGAAGAGAAAGACCGAATAAGACGTGGATTGGTATTATACTTTACATATATTACTTAAGATACAACTAGGGGGCTATGATATAATTGTACTGATGTTAATGACAGGAAGACATGGTATACCATTCGGAGTAGGTCTATAGACCTACTCCTATTAAGGATAAAGCAAGAAAGGAGACTAATTAATGAAAATGAAGACACGTTTGAGGACATCATATGGACTCTATGCCTGTTTTTGATGGAAATTATGGATGGTAACAGCAAGAAAAAGAGACGAACGGGTGCGAAATAATCACAGCTCGTCTGTTAACAGTACTGACATACCTTGCTATTTAATGAAGGTAAGAACGACCTTAATGAGCGTATGGAAATATCTTGCATGTTTCTATTTTCTCGTAGCATGCATTAATTATACTATTTATTGTATATATTAATTACTTATTGTTGAACATTACTGATTTATAGTAAAAAAGTAAGATTTATCTGTTTATCACGTTATTATATTACTAGTGATGTGCCAGAGAAGAATTCTCTGTTCTCATGAATTCCTCCTCACGGAATTTTGCAGGACATTTCCAATAATTCCCCAATCTCTCAATTTCTCAATCGTTTCCCCACTTGAAAGAAAGAAGAAGAAATTCTCCGGAAAAATTTCCGACCCGTTCTCACCATTCTCGAAAATTTCGAGCACGGCACAACACTATATATTACACGTGGGTTAATAATATATTTACTTCTTTTAACATCAGCTGTGGTATGTTAGAGGATTCAATATTTTAAGACCATTTATGCTGTAATATGATTTGGTAAATTTATTGCGGCCAGCTGCCTACATGACGTCAACCTTTCTAGACGTCAAAGCTCCAAGAACAGCGGAGAAATACTTCGTGTAGAGGCTGAGGTGACAGCATGGACTGCTGTAAAATTATCTGATAATTTTTACGACAAACTGGTCGGCCAACGCACTTTGGTTGGAGTATGCTCTTACACGAGTTAATGCATTTGTTCTTTAGTCTTCGTATTTCAGACATCTTGAATAGATACGGGGTGATTCTATTTTCTACGATACTCGAGCTGGTTTTGGCACGGCATAATGGTACGTTTAAATTAATTTTATATCGAACAGTTGACATAAAATAGGTAACGACTTCATAATATGAGAGACACATGAATTGTCAGTAATGTCTATGTTGTGACAGCTTTAGTTCAGTTAGTTTGAAGGCACTATTGGATAGTTAAATATCATTATACCTTTTTCAATATTATAGTCATGTTTATTGAAAACTTAAACTCATGTACACGAAAACGACACAATAAATAGGTAAGTATATTAATTTATAACAATAACCCTAATAACCACTAACTACCCAATTACTAGTACAAGTATCTTCTAGCAGACCAAACTTAATCGCAGCGTGCCCATTACATCGTCTACAGAGGTCTAAGCGAACTTCACTTCTTTGTTCCGTCCGATAGCTGAAGAATGGCTCAAGAATTAAAAATAACGCATTTAAGATTCTTGCAATACCTTGCCATACGAAATGATGATGATGATGACGACTAGTATCTACCGTCATGTATAAACCGTATAAACGTCATATGCGGTTTTACTCACGCATGTCTCGGAAAATAACTATGGACTGAAACTTTCGGCATTTTCCGAGTAAAAATACGTGACTGAAACGGTTTTCTTAAATATAAAAACATATCTCCTGGAAGTTTTAATAATATCATACCTACATTTTTATTTGAAATAACATGATAATGAAAAAATATTAAAATTAGGTACATTCTTTCATGTACCTAATCATATGATGGTGACCGCGTTTTTAAACAATAGTAACATAAATAGATACTGTAAATGGCCCCACGACTTCATCCGCGTAAATAAAAGCCTATATTACAAAATTTTGCTATAGGAGAAAGAATTTTTAATACCTATCGGTTAGTAGTATTAAGTTTATCCATCACGAAATACAAACACACAACCAAATATTTACTTTTTATAACGGGACAGATAATAAACAAATAATTTAAAAGTACATTTGAATAAACATATCGACGTAAAATAATAAATAGGAGTTACGTAACGCAAGTTTTGTACTTGCTCCGGGGGCAGAGAGCAGCGTCGCTATGCTATGAGGCAAGATACACAATTACTTAGTGTAATTTGAGCCAATTTACTAACCCATACAATATTTAACATCGTAATGTTGGAATAACGTGCTCTCAGACCGATAGATTGTATATTTAAAGAGTAATTTAAAAAAATATGTCGTAGTAAGTTAAGATAATTCTGAGACATATTAATGGGTTTGGTCGTACGCAGATGACATTGGTTATCCGAGTTCATGTTTTTACTACATAACTTAATGAAGAACTAAGTCAAAGTTTATCCAATATTATATGTTTTGATATTTCAACTGTGGGACTGAGTAAACCCAACATTTTAGTACTGAAATCTCATTATTATTACAATTTAAGAATATGGTTTGAGATATTTTTAAATTCATGATTTGAGTGAGTTTGACCCTATCAACCAGATGGAAAGCAAGCATGAGGTCTAGCGTGGTACGTGCAAACTCACAATTTTCTCACTCTTGCATTGAATATCCCTAAATTGTACATGATGGGAAACAGCGACGCAGAGAGGGCTTCAATTCCTTAGCAGTTCACATAATTAAGAGAGAGGCGTGTTGAGCAGAAAAATCGTCCGACGGAATCCCTGTCTATGCCACGCCGATCCCTCTGCACCATTTGATCAATGGTGAAATGATACAAGCGGAATGAAACAATGCAATTCCTGTGCACACTCCCTAAAATGTAGCCTGTAGAAGACACACAGACTTGCTAATCGGCGATATTCAAGGCTCTGCGGCCTTCCTGCCGTGAGCGATTCATCATAAACGAGTCTTCTGGCACATCTATCGACAGCTTCCAGAGCTTTGAGCTGATAGCGGGCGGACTTATTCCATAGACAATACTCCATACAGAAGCAGACTTGAATTGTGTAGAGGCTTAAGGCTGGCCTGGAGTAAAATACTACTGGACTTAGGAGAGAGTGCCTGTTTTTGGAAGCAATATTAGACCTGGTCTCAATATATCAACCAAACAGTTCGACGTGATTGGTGACATGAACAGGCACAGTTCGAAAAGTGGGAGCCAAGTTGGGGGCTCTTTTTTGTATTGTACAGACATGTCTGGGACTTCTAGACATTTTTGGCATAATATCCCCAATCAGAGACAGCTTGCAGAGTAAGATTGTTACGGTCTACCATTAGTTATGTCATGTTCTTTTTTTTTATACTTAAAATAATTTTCCGTAACGATGCTACCGTTTAGTCCATTTATGAAATTGGACTCTGTACGATGTACTATTGAAAATTGGCTAAAACTTCTATTAGGACGGAGCAATGGCTTGACAATCAGATGAATAAACAAGTCAGCAATTTATTTATAAAACACGTTTTGTACTAATGTCAGGTTCGACTTGTAATTGAACGATTAATCTTCTCGGACGCAAAATGATAATGTGAATAGCGATGATCTCAACGTTATGTGCGTAATTATTATGCCATGCGGATACTTCATATGCCATAAGGACATATGACAAGTAACTCCGTTCGCCATTAAAATTTTAAATACGCAGTAAACAAGTCCTGTACAAAAATTAAAAATATCAAACATTTTGATGTTTCTTTATTTTTGCAAAATCTATCATCAGAGAAAAATGTTGCTTGTGAAACCGTTGGAGCGAAAAAGGGCACATCTGTTGAGCACATGTTCTGTATTAAGGCGTTATAAGAGTACTTGATGGGATAGACACCCGATACCGAGCGAGGTGAACTCAGAATTAGCGTCATGTGTTTAATTTTTTGAAATAATGTAGGCACCGCCAATAATTCGGTCAAGGAATGCTGCTAACATAGGTAATAGTGTTTGCAAAAACTCTTGAAAATATCATTATCAGCGTAAAAGTAGGTTACGCTAACGGACTATTATTTTCTAATCTCCAAAAGAAATTACAACGGCAATATATTCATCATATAAAACAGCGTTCAAACACGCCCTTATTTACATAAACATTCAATTTCTATACATCGACAACGATACTGTCCAACGAAATCTCAGTGAAACGAAACGGATACGTTCCGAATGAAATATGCGTTATTACAATCATAGATATTGCAAATAGATATATGATACACGAGCGAAATTCTCAGGAATATAAACAAGGATTGAGTGGGTTGGGCGCATTGTATTTGTCTTGCCATGCGAATACGTCATGTCACAAAGTCACAGCAGTTAGTTTTAAGGGCAACGGCATGACCTCCGACCGCGATTTCGAGCTATTGTCATGCTAATACTAACCACTGTTGCTAATCAACGGTAACGAAACGATTTGTGAAATTCAATATGACAAGGAGCGACTAACCGTAAAAAACAGATGAAATGAGGTGAAAGCATTAAATTTACAAAAAAAAAAACGAAACGGTAGGAAACGGGACAGGATATGTGATGCGCGCATCTGTCCCATGCATTTGTAGCTTCTTTGAGATTGACCAAACGCATTAAAAAAACTGGTCTTCCATAAAACACGAAACAAAATGATGTAAAAAAATACATTCATAACATTTTTCAGATAAGCTTATTTGAGTTTATATCTATACTACCCTTAAAAGAGGTTCAATCAATTTTATTCGATGTTATATTTTAATTCCTTTGAACGTAATATTTTAATAGGGTGTTAAAGTACTCCTGCTGACGCATTGGCTAAGAATACGAAGTCTACACATGTGTATAGAAAGGTGATAAAGCCCACCGCCATTATGCCAGTGAACATATCTTAATAGAGCAAGTCTGAGTCATGAACTTATGACCACCGTCGTCAGTGTTATCTCATTTTTTGTCGAGTAAGGGACCACCTCTCGCATTACCGAGTATAATGACTTGTGTTTATTGCAACCTGAGACTGATCCCAGGCTTATCCTTGTTTAAGTAGCGCTACTGTGCTTCCTGGCTAGATACGGCATGATCCTGCTTTGTAAAGCTTCCTTCCGCGACTATTTTTATGGGATAACGGATAAACCACTTAGGGAAGTTGCTACTTTGTCACCTACGCGCAAGATGTATAATAAAAGAATATATGTAGATATCTACGTGGGATCAATATAAAATTATTAAACATTTTGATCAAAACCCAGCTCAGTGGCACATCAAAATAGTGCCAAACTGTAAGTATGGTAGGTATCTAGATATATTTGCAATGTCCCTCACACATTTCATTGAAATCTTTAAAGACAATATCCTATCATATGTGTTACCTATTTCCTTTTATGAACTTCAAGTCTTAAATAGATCTAAATTTAAGTGAATTCACTATAATATGTAATGCCAATATTGTTTTTGACAAGCAAGCTCTAAGTCTTTGGCTACTGTGGGCATTCTCTACTTCTCTTTTTATTTGGCAGTGCTAAGGCCTGTTTTACGACATGGTCTTCGGGACGTCTCAAGACATGCTACCTAACCTACGTAAAATATAATTTGACAAGCTCACGTTAATGTGTTCCCACGAAAACAGTTCTTTTGTCAGGCTTGAAAGGTAGCCCATTTGTTCAAAATTGTGTGCAGAATTTCGCCAAGCCTCGTTCAGCCGTTTTGGCGTGATGGAGTCACAAACATCAATTCATTCATACATACAAACTTCCCTGTTGATAGTTTTAGAAAGGATAGTATGATTATTATTCGTTGAGCATCAAATCCGCCAGATTTTTTATTTACAACGCCTGTATAATTTTTTGTAGTCTATAAATAAAATATGCGATACTCCTACGCTAAAGTTAACGTACTGGGGATGTGTAGAAATGAGATTCGCGGTTCCTCCAAGGTCGAACTGGTCGGTGGACGGTTGGTGACGCAACAGCCGTTAAACAAGTTTGTATCAACGTACGTTCATTGATAAATCCTTCGCTAAGGTCGAAAGATGAGTATTTATACCTATATTTTTTTTATTTCATAATTATGCTTAATTACGTATTTTTGGACAAAATTAAGTAATTATTACGCTGCACGATTTCCGTCCTAACTTAATTTATGTAGGTAGGTACTGACTACTTTTTACCGGCAGCTTTAATTCACGTAGACTCGAGTTTTAGATATGAATATTTACCTATGTCAGTGTCCATCTGCATGCTTTTCTTTTTAAACTTTGACCAAGAAATACTTTATAAGAAAAAATCTCGATGATAATCTCGAACCCTTTTCATAAGCTCGGTTGTCTGCTAAAAAATACATACATACATACTATCACGTCTTTTTCCTTACGGGGCTCCAAGCTTAGGTTTATGAGATATAAAAGCCACGTTTAGCATGTTGGTGGAAAACGGAATCAAAATAGTGATGGCCATTCCCTCGATCAGCTTTTACGATCTGCGCGGGAAGAGAAGCAGCATGGAAGAGGTTGAAAATACTCTTCTAAAAATTTTAATACTACTGTTCTACAGATATAGGAACGTTGTCTGTCAGTCAGTTACTAAGTAGACAGATTAAACTCTTGACTACATTAGAACAGGAAATTGCTTTCGTTACATCTTATTAAGTTTCTAACAGGACATTCGCAATAATAACCCGATCAAATTACATTGAAAACTAGTTTCGATTGTCTCTATCGGACAGAAGATTGCGTATGCGCAGCGCAGGGGCAGTTAATACAACACACATTAGAAACGGTCAATAAATATACCAGTCATGACAATATAGTGGCCAGTTACCAATGAATAGTCCAGACAAACTGCCAATTGAGGCTTCGAACGGTAAATTACATTTCAGTAAGTACCTACTCGCAGAATTGATATATGTTTTATGAATTATAAAACATACCTAATTCTCGAAGCCACATTAATCTGCTGGTCCCATCCATTAGGTTGTCGTGCAGGTAGGTATTTTATTATTATTGACGTAAGAAAAACTAGCATCATTACGTAATCCTAATGGCATTTATAGTTATTTCATAGTCCATTATTTTTAACAGTTTTTCTAAATATCTTGAATGTATGTATATTACAATCGTTATTCATTTAGTAAACGTTTCAACAAGAATATCTCAGCTAAATGGCCATTTCATATTTGTAGGTGAGCAGTGCCTTATTTTCTATTCTCTTACCACAGAGTTAATATTGGTAGCTTTTACATGAATTTGCGATAACAATACTGATCTATGCAAATAACCCATACACAAATGGGGAGCTCCGTGGCGCAGTGGTTAACACGCCAGCCTGCGACACGAGTGTGCCCGGGTTCGATCTCCGGTCAGGTCATGATGGAAAACGATCTTTTTCAGATTGACCTGGGTCTTAGATGTTTATCTATATTAGTGTCTATTATAAAATATAGTATGGTTGAGTTAGAATCCTACCTACGACACAACTTACTGTGGGGCTAGCTAGCTAATAGTGACAACGATGGCAAAGAAAGTGGCCGTATCTATTTCTAAACATTTGTAAACTAGAACTTATTTCGTAACAAAGTGTGTGTTAAAATGACATTCTAATGACTTGATTTCGAAAGGTCAATTAATATAGTCAAAACAATCAAAGCAAAAATGTATATAAGTGAACTATTAGCAACATTCAATTAAGTGCGATTTCTTTCCTCTTCCCTTTATTATGCAACGTGTAACTTACACGTACGAATAGAAATAATTAAGCACGCTTTAATTACATTTGTTACGTTATTTCCTTCCTTTAGTCATACATTTACTGGTTTTATTTCCGATAAACGTCCGTCAATGAAACGATACTTTAATTTATTGATATTATTTTTTTGTACATAAGAAGGTGTAAAAATGTTACTCGACAAGCAGTGGGTACAAAAGACATTGAACAAAGACGCGTGAAACGTAAAGGGGAAAATTTGCCCAGCAGTGGGAAAATAAGGGTTAAACAAAAGTGAAGTTGTAAAGGGTATGAGAAACCTCGTCAATACTCAGTACATTCAATATCAGATATTACCCTTTATAAGTAAAAATATTAGTTGAATTGGGATAGATGTGGATGAATACGTGTTAGCTACTCTAGGGTAAAAAAATTTAGCTCGGTGCTAAGGTATCTAAAGTAGCAGAAGGTGAGGCAGGAGCATGAACTATTAAGTCTAAAAAAGGGGAAATTACGTAAATACACAAACGGGTACAAATGCAATGTTTAACTGTGTTTAGCCGTCCCTTTTTAATGTCCATGATACCTAATAATAATCCTTGCTACGAAGGCGTTGCCACCTGTAAGGTTCAAGTCCTTTTATACGCGTTTTACGAGGTCATTGTCTTTGTACTATAAACACTAGTTTTTATTATCTGTGCATCGAAATCCTATATAACAAAGAAGATATATTGTGTTGATCGTAAACCAAACAAACATTATCAACTATTCCGAAAATTACGAGACATGTCAAAAGTAAAACAAATAACGTATACCTATGTATGTATTGACTGACTGGCTCTTTCATTATAAACGAAGTTTCAAGTTTTTTGAAATTCCGTTATTTTATGTAATTACGGACCTACCAAGTTTTATACATATTTTTCTCAAATTTTAATCAAATCTCAAATCAAGTCAAAATATGACTCAAAGATCAAGTCCCACATTCATTTGTCCAAATTTCAGAACAGATTTTTCTGTATTTTTGTCATGTAAAACGTATTTGTTGGAATCAATAGTAACAAAAGTCTCATAGTCTTTAATACTAAGGCTATTTATTAAAGCCCATGCTTTGAGAATAAGTCAGTTGATAATTCAAAACGAATTTACAACATTTATTTATGAATACGGAGACAATTTAGTAGGCCATTTAGCTTATTGAACGAATAAATAATGCAGGGGCGCTAGAGATCCCTGGCCAGTCTCCGGACGAGTTAACCTCAATTGACAGAGCCGAGAAGGCGCTTTGCTGATTGAAGACAGTGTACTGTAAGTGCTGGTTAATGTCCTAGTGTTCCCGTCATTTCAATATATAAACAAGGTATAAACCACGTAGCAAAACGTCACTATTTGGTTATAAATAGAGCTTGATAAATGCAGAAGTAATCTTTCAATATAAGACACCTTTAAACAACTGAAAAGATAAGTAAACAAAGGGAACAATGTACTCATAATCTGAGAATATAAGAGAGTTAAGTTTTAACAAATAAATAAAATATACTAAATGCCAAGCAAATGGCCGTAGGGCCTTAAAAGGAGTAGCCACAAATGGCCTATGATTAATGACAAAAATATTGTTCACTTTACTGCCACACCATCCGGTCTTTTGAACTCTTGCTTCTAAGAAGACTTTCTATCCTTATCTTTGATGTGAGGTGTTAAGAAAGGATAGTTAAATATGTTTACATGCAGTGTTTGAGTTAGATTACCTCAAATTACATAGGGATGCTGCAACAGTCAGCCGCAAGTGTCGTAATTAGGACATTGTCACGGGTCACGATACTGACTTGTCTACTGTGCACAAAGAAGTAGAGGAAAGTCGAATGAAACAAGAACTATTACTAAAAGTGACGTTGCTGAGAATTGTTCTGACCGATATATAGTATGACATATGGAGAAGCCATTAAATATTTCCTTGAGCCTACAAAAAAGGGAAGTATCTGAATGCATTTTTGATGATGAAAAAGAAAAAGTGGGTCACAGTATTATTCAAACTTGGTACTCGTGAATGTGCTTAATTTAGAAAGGTCTTAATTTCCTTAGTTTAGAAGTCTTTGTCAAGAAGATGCGACCCGACAGTGGCGGCAATTGATATGCCATTTAAATTTATTACAGCTATAAATACTCAAGGTTTGTTTAGTTATAACTTTTTAATCTCGTAACGCCAGTTAGTATCAATAAACTAAACACGCAAAATTGTTATTTTGTACATAGTTACAGTTACAAGGTTTACTTCATGTTTATGATTATGTTCGTTCCAACGAAGATATACAACATCTAAAGAATAATAAACGAAGCAAATAAAGCAAAAACTCATAATCCTAATAACGACATTACGAATTGAGGTCCCTCGCTTCGCTACGTCTGGTGCGAGCAGTTTATTTATTAAATTAAACGTCCAGGAAGTTATTAGTACAAAGGTTCCCATAATGTAAGACGTTTTTATTAAATTTGCTCTTTCTATTTAATTAAAGGGCGAAAGGTGTAGTTTGTGATGCCATAAAACACATGAAACGAGCATGGTATCAAACGCTTGACCCCAAATAAAACCAGATCCGCCTATAAACAGATCCACAGAGGTCCAGTGTTTGATGTTTACTTTCATAGTTTGCCTTTGCGTCTCCTCTATTAGCGAGTTTCACTGCCATGTCCAAAAAGCAACAAATTCGTACTATTAACATCTTCTGTGGGAAATTTAGTTATTAGAACTGTCAAAATTGAAATTTATTTTTTTGGTGTGAGAGCTTAAAAGTATAGTTATAAAACTATTTGAAATGTATTCATGCTCATGGGCGAAATACGTCCATGTTAAGTAATTCTATATTATGCATTTATTGTATAATGTGCTTATATGAATAATGCTTCATTTAATAATATGAAATTATCAATTAATTTTCATTACTCTCATTTCATGACCATAAAAAGTTTTGAAAGTTGATGCAGGAAATAAGATTTTGTGTCTTAGAATAGGTGATCAATGGTCATTCCGTGAAAAAAAACTTAAAACTAAATAAAAAATGGTCAAGTTAACCAATTCATTATGATGTAAGTTAACAATATTGTCCCTTCTGAACAAAACTTACATAACAAAAGTGTACCATTTTTACACTTCATAATAGCAATAGTAATAAAAGGAAACCGGGTTTGAGCAGGACGTAGGATCCACCGGCAATAATAGGATTTTACAAACAAGTTGAAAAAATGGGGACGCAGCGGTTACCTGCGCTCTAACAGCTCTACATTGCGTACGCACGGGCACAAAATACCCACAGTGATCCAATATCTGAATTACACGATCACTGATAAGATAAAATAAGCAGCCATATAAATTCAAACAATGTGGTTGACATTTACAAAATTATAAATAGGGTCATTATAACATGACTATAACACCGTTAGTTTTCCATTTCATAGAAATGTGTAAAGTTGCAAATCATCACGATTAATAATAAAAAAAAAATCTGATTCATCGACCAAATAAGGGTAACTGAAATCAAATTATACCCGGATGTCTTGGTAACAAAACAACAAATCAAATAATCAAACGTGTTTCGCTCACACAAGTTCAAAGAAACAAGCACTGATTAAACCCATTGGTTAAATATTTGTTCAAAACACGAAATCACTAATAACCATTTCAACTTTTCACATTAAACACAAATTCATTCACAAGTAAGAATTAGAGTTTGTTTATAAAGTTCCGTGCCGTAGAAACGTATAAAGTTGTGAAACAACAACACACGTGCGTCCGCCCAGCGTCGAGGCTCAACGCATACTGGTCTGGCATGGCATGGCCTGACTGAATACTGATGGTAACCGACTGCATTGAATTGAGACACGGAACCCCAAGGAACCCGGATCACTGATCGAACTAGTAACTCACGGTCTATTGATTACAGACAGGATGGGGACATGCACTGAGGATAATAAGTTTAGGGTGTGTATGAATTGAGATTGGAACTGTAATTTTATTGAACTTGTGATACCCAGTTGAAGCAGGCAACTAGCAGAAACAATACTATGAATTGATTGTAAATACGTATGGTCAAGAATTTTGTTTGCCTGAAGTCTAAATTTGCTAATATTTCTCTTGAAGTTGGTAGCTTACCATATGTGGTAACTATAGTAACCATGCGTGGTGTCGGCGATACCTACTAAAATACCTACGTGAGTGACACCGTTTGTTTTAGCATTTAATTATATCATCTCGCGTAACTTTTAATAATATAAATGTGGTAACTTCTCTAAAGTTTATCAGGTACCGGTTTTACATTAGATTCATTATCACGATATAAAAAAGAAGTGTAACATTATGTTTAAAAAATTTTTTCCAGTGTCAAAATCCTAAACGATGATCATGATAGCAGTACAGCCGAAAAGGCGGCTCGCATTATCGCGGGCACTTGTTGCGCAAGCGGCACTTCACAAGATTTATGGGCCATGGACTCGAGTTACATTTGATAACGTCTCTGAGCACATGCTGCGACCGTGCGGGGACAGCTTTGTTTAAAGTGTGCAAACAACGCCTATAACTTATTCAAGAGTTGGCCCAAATCCTGAAAAATAAACAATAGAGTAAAACTCTATTTCGCCCGTGAAAATGATTACCCATTTGAAATCTAAAGTCATTGTTTTGATCATTTTGCACTCAGACCATTTTCAAAGAGCGCTAGCCATCAAAATAAATGACAAATATAATGCACAGTAGCACTATTGCAGTTTTGGCAATGAAATCGACTCGAATTTTAGCGATAAGACATTTGCAAATGTTCGCCTTTGTTAGGTTTGCAGTAATTGGCTTTGAGCCAGCGCACGCTTCAACTGCAATAGGAGTTGCCAAACATTTTGAGAACCCTAATGTTAAGCTAAGCATTGTAAACAATGAGCATACAAACCAAACTTGTAAGCATGCACATAAATAAGTACATTTAAATATACGTAATAAGCTATACTGGGCGGTCTCGGAGTAAAAAGTAAGGAAAATATAAATGTGAAGGTTGTTCAGAGAATGGTCTTCAATGCATAATCATTGTAAAGATCAGGGTAGATATGGCAAGTTGGAGTAATAACACCATCTGTGTAACTCGATAACCAATCATTCGTACACGCACCATGATTGTGATTCATACCTACGTATGTAGGCTAAGAGCTTTTTTTAATGATGGTATTCTTGTCAATATGGAAACATCAATAATTGAAGATGAAGCAACATTGACTACATCAAATCAAATCGCCATTGAGACCAATTGGCTGCTCGTTTGTAATCATCGCCCTATCTTGTCAAGCATTATTTATTTGATACTAATACAACACAGGCCGTGAAAAGCAAAAAACTTGTCCACACCGATCGATTAAACTTCAATTAGCAGAAATGATTAGTCGTCGTATAAAGGAAATAGTGATCTAAATGGTCAGAATACATATGAACTGGCTCAACCTGTCGAAAATGAACCTTATTACTAAGAGGTCGACGGTGCTGTTGATATTTTAAAAAGTATAGCTAGGCTAAGATGTTCAATTTCTTTGAGCAGAACGTTCCAAGTGGTTTTAAAGCTAAACAATAGCGTTGTAAGAACAACGGTGGACGTGTACTCGCGCGCTGAATTATTTATGTCGGCGATGCTTTACCGGTTGTAAATTAGACGAACAACTGAGCTCTCATCGAAAAGTTCACTTTTTCTTTGTCCTGACGACGGAGCAAAGCGCAGGTGTAGCGCTTTCATGCGACGCACAACCGTTATTTGCCAAACTTTAACGAAGCGACGTTCATTAATTTGTTCGCCTTTTGTTTTGGTACGTTTTCTTTTAAAAAATTACAGAAGTTCGAGACACAATTTGAATTTGATTCTTGGACAGGGCAAAATAAATTTAATTTTACACTAACGGCGCATGCACCAGATATAGTCATTTCAAATCGTATTACATTCGCTACAGTAAATTAAGTTGAAAATGAGTGCACGAGCCGCTTCATAATTTTGTACACATAATGCTCACATAATGCCGCTTCATAATATTATGTTTAATTGTAAATGATACGTTTCGAAAAATAAAAGGTCCAGTACATAATTTGACTTGAAGATTACTTCGATTATACTCAGAAATAGATTTTATTTTTATTAACTTACATTGTCCTACTGCTGGAGAAAGGTTAGACGATATGCTTTTAAAAATACTAGTAAAGCAAGTAAACTGGAAAGAGGTAAGGAAGACATTGCATCATCCATGTTTCTTTTACATGCCATTGTTTTATTGATTCTGTATTCATGACTAAAATTGAAATGTAATGATTACTTAATGTAGCTCTTATTCACTACTTTATTAATTTATTTAAGTGTAAGACATTGCAGCGATTCAATTTACAAGATACTGTAGCATTTTATCTTTTCGTCAAATAAAAATAGTTATGTTTAATTGGTATTAAATATCATAGAAACCGATCTAGTTATCTAGAATGTCCATATTTAGCGCGTAAGGACTTAGACTTGTCATTTCTGATGTCCGACTGGAACATAGACGATAGGCAAGCCCAAGTTTGCGTTCATATTGACTCGCATTTACCGCCGATTCGTCACACAGTAATATGAAAGCCCAAGTCATAAAAGTACGCGGATTTAAAATACTTATAAGAAATCTGTCAAATACGTCATTAATAAATATTGCGTAAGTACGCTTATTCATAATATTAACCATGGCGAATAACACGGGAAAGTATTAAATGTTTAGTAGTAATAATATAAAAACGACAAAATTAAAACTTCACAAGTGAGTACTGAATACATCTAATGAGGAGAAAGTACAACATAAGTTATTAATTCGAGTAGAACGAGAAACGAAGCGAACAAAATTCTTATGCGCACATATTTCAGCGAAACTTCGTAACCGCCTCGCGTTACAAGCTCACGTAGTAATATTTCTAGTTCCAGTAAACAAATCAATTTCTCCGGTTTGACGAGAACTCCCTTCAATCTGTTCACGTCAACAGTCAGCGTGATAATTTGCGGTAATGTTAGAAATATTATCGCGTACCAGCAAGGATACTCCCGTTAGAGCCACTTGCAGGAATTCTTTAGGATTTAACTGCATTATAATTGCTAATGTACCCATTATCTATCATACGGATGTCGTTAGAGCGACATTCTGTAAAGTCTATTCGCTAAAGTAGCGACGTCATTGATATCGACTTTCCAAAAATCTTGCTTTTAGTTTTTTTCGTAAGTATTTGATCATTGACTTACAACATGGACATTGGGTACGCAAAAGAATATTAAGTGAAACTAATTTAAGCAATGACACCTTTGCCTGATATCGTTACCGTATCGTTAATCGGTAACGATAATGCCAGGTTGGATAATAGTTCAAGAATTTACTTAGAACGTAGGTATCTACTTGGTAGGATGCTTTGGTTTGCTTTGACCATATGTGATGTGCTTCTTAAAATCAGACGATAAAAGTCACAAAACTACTTTAAGCTCAGTTAAACTGAGCTTCACGGAGCTCACAACATAAAAATATATTCTGATCCAAAAACTATAAATCTTAGCTTGAGCGTTTGTCATTTAGGTTCTTCAAAGTGTCCAATAAAAATAGAAGCCAAGATCTTTAAGTTGCGAGTCAAACGGGAATAAATCACATCAAGTTGTCCGCGTTTAACTTGTGCGTGTTTCCAAGATAAGACAGTGGCAGTTGGCGTTTGGCACACATTCCTATCGCCCGATATGGGAGCGAAACAGGCGGCCCTGTGTCTCACGGCCGCCACACTATTATTTACTGACCCCCTGCACAAATAAGAAGGGTACAGGAGGATATATAATAAATAACAGTTAACAACAATGGATTTTAAAAGGCACTTGAATATTCAATCTCCAGCGAAAATGCATGTCAAAGTAGAAAAAACAATCCTAGATATTAATTCCTCTTATACATATAAATATATGCTCCTAAAATACCATTTTGATTTTAATTTAATTTTAATACATTTACTTTTACACACTTTGTGTTGATATTTATAATCCAATTACATAACTGATTAATTACGATAACATGAGCTGTATTAAAAAGTACTTAAATGACACCTGTCTTGTTCTATCGATTGGTGGTTAAGTAGGTATCTAAATTATTTCTGTTTGTCTACATTATCTTGCGATCTTACGAGTTTTCATAAATGTTTATGCATTATGCGTTGCCATAATAAAAATTGACTCAATTGCGTACTCTCGTTAATTCCATGTGGTTACATTTCATCTACTTTCTTGTTCTGTTTCTAGGAGAGGCATGCATAAAACATTTGACTTGCTTCAAAATATGGCTACATTTCTTCAAATCGAAATTAGGTCATCTCGATCACTTATGAGATGAGTGAGAGCTTGCTAAATATTTTGTATGATTTATGGTTTAGACATGTATCGTGTCTATACATTTAAGAGCCACTTATATATTTTTTGTGTGGCCTTTGAAAAATGTTCTCATTTTAGATGTTTCAGATTTTTTTAACTGCAAATAAATTGTATAATTTATTATCAAAGGTTGTGCCATAGCTGTGCCAATGAAATCTAACACATATAAGTAATATGTAAATAGAAAAAGTGAAAGCACAACAAAAACTTGTTAACGTGTCGACAACTATTAAACCGCATGCTGAGACAAAGTAACCATAACCACTGAAAGGGTGTACTATTACACTGTTAAAAAAACTGCTAAAGTGAGCATCAGTGAGCAAGATAAAGTTACTGGACGTTTAGTCTACTAATTAGCTATGTTGGATAATATTGAATAATGCGACAATTCGTGTTCCATTAATATCTCACTCAAGAAGTAGATGAAAATAAGATTATGCTAACTGGATCCGGTAGCTTCAATGAATGATGATAGCTGGATTGGAAAATGTAAGTAAAATCGCATTTTCTATCTTTATGATATTTTTCCAACGTAGGCTTTCTGGCTATCACCATAACTTTCTGCTGCTTTTGTGTATGTATTTATGTATTGTTTATTATGTATTTATGTATGGTATTTGTGTATGTTTATTTATGCTATTGTATTTAAGTATGTTTAGTGTAGGTTACTATGTCATTTGGTTTGTTTTTTCTACCCCGCACCATAATATTTCTCTCGCATTGTTTTCTTTTTCTGCAAAGGTTGCCTGGAAGAAATTGCATTGCGATAAGGCCGCCTTTTGCACAATTCTTATATTTTAAGTTAATATAAATTATGTAAACTGTTCCTTTTTGTGCAATAAAGGGTATTGTATTGTATTGTATTGAAAATGAATTTTATCGCTTAACAAGCAGGGTTGTTTTTAAAAGATGGGAAGATTGCTTCCGTCTATCTGATCGTTCTATCAGATGAATTTAGAAATTAACTATAAATTATTAAATTTTAAAATAAGTAGCACCTTAATAACAAATTAATTAAAGTACAACTTACTTTAAAATTTCATACATATCATAATGATCTTACAATTAGCATCATATTAATGTAAACTAACTAAAGAAACTAGCACATTGTGGAACCTGCAAATAATTGAATCAATAGACTTTGGCCATGGTAAATGTTAAGTCTACGTTTGGCCCACAGGGACAGTTGTTTGGCTATCGGGTTACAATATTGTGGGTGCAAGCTATTCACGCGTGGATGGCAGTCACGCGATGACATTTGACAAATCGAATGGATTGGTAGGTACTCATGTTTCATTGGATTTCGTTGCTTTCCTCAGGTTACTTATTTAGATAACGAGTTACTTGCGTATGTAGATACTACATAGTTTCATAATGACATGTAGGTAGATATGTAACTCACAATTAAAATTAAGAATTACCTAGGTAGGAGATTTGAATCAGCGATATGCTTGATATTTTTTACGCACGCACTTGTAAAAGACTTCCCGAAATAGGCAATTATTTTTTATTGTAAGTTAATTGGTAGATTTGCAAATTTGCTATAACCACAAGTTCATGTAATGTTTTCATTATTTAAACATTGTCATTTTTAAGAAGGTACTGCACGAAATTGTGGACTTTGACGAATTTTTAATCACTAGTACAATTCGCTGGAATAACTGTTACAGATACATATGTAATTTAAAAACGATACATATATGTTATGATATCTAAAACATTTTATCTTCGAAAAGTTTGTAAATTTTACGTCTGAAAGAATAATTCTCACATGAAAATGTATACTTACCTACATCTCGAAGTAGATATAAAAACTTGAATTTTTTACACAATCGCCTAATGGTTTTGCGCAGCCTAATGGCTTGCGAAGAACGCACGTTCTGCGTTGTTTTGCAATGTCAAAGAGATAATCGATATACCTAAAGCTCCACAGTACCTAATAAGTTTGGTGAAAAAAAGAACGTTTGCACGACAAGTAATATAAATTTGTCTTCTTACTTTTGAACGGGTAAAATTTTATAAACAAGAAAATCAACAAATCGAAACACGTGTCTTAATAACAGAAAGGGCCACTAAAAATTTCCGTATTTAGTTTCAAACACGTCGTTTCCAGAGCTGAAAATTACCATAAAAAAGCGGCTGTCTTCGATAACAAATTACGACTATTACTTACGTTGGTCGTCAGTTGCGTGGTCAATGTGTGTACTTTTTCTTTGGCATCAGCAAGCTCCCTTCTTAACTTCCGCACCTGTTGGATTATAAATGTAAATAAATATAACTTTTTGCTCGTTATTCTCATATTTATGTCATTGAATTATATGTAATGACAAAAATGTGCCAAGTTCCATTAGCAAGGATGGTTGCAGAAATATAAAATAAGTAAGATCTAATGTTACATGTGATGTGTTACTTATTTTAATCTGCCTGATAAAAATATATGGGTATGTATACCTGTGTATAAAAGCTAGCCATTAAAAAAAGTATTTGATTTCCCAAAGTTGTCAAAACAAAACACAAATATACACAAGTTAGGTACCATCAGGTGAGATGGGAGACAAATGCCTAATCCAACATTTATAAAAAAAAAGTTACTTTCTTATTGTTATAATGTCAAGCGACTCCTTAACTTTAATAATCTGCTCTATTCGACGTTATTTGATTCTGTTTCCTGACCGCACTAACGGTGGTCTAGGCATACAGACAATATTCTAGGCACATACCTCACTATGACACAAAGGAGAGAGACTTGGCACATTTTTAACATTAAATATTATGGTGATTATTATTTTCTTTTATTCATTCATTATCGTCATATTTATTGACACTCGGACGTGCGATCGTCATGTTAAGACATTAAAAACACCTTTTTCTCTTTAACAACCTCGGCAGTTATTCAGTTATTGACACCGTAGAATTCAATATTGATTCAACAGGTGCTGGTTAATGTGAAATTTAAACGACTTGATTGCAAACTCATTCTGGGCGAAAAATATTGGCTACCGGAAGACATTATTCGTTCAGCACATTTATTTTTCACAGATATTGAGTATTCATAATTTAACATTCTTTAAATGGAGATATTAATTGTATTAATATATATAAATATAGGTATGGACAAATCACACAGATTGAGATAGCCCCAATTAGGTAAGTTCGAGAAATAAATAGTCAATGGTATCAACTGACTCTATTCGATGAATAATTTAGTAACCAAACCGAGTATAGCTTTTCTCATTTCACTAATTGACGATAGTAAATAATATATAATAATAACTAAATAATAATCACCCAGATTGAGCTAGCTCCACAGTGTAAGTTGTGAACTTGTGTAGTACTCTCAACTCAATGATATTATATTTTGTGGGACTTTAGATGTTTCGATGGAAATGATAGAATGTACATAAATATTCTTACCTCATGAGCATGCCTTTCATCGGAGCCTGCGCCTGCTGCCAAAGACGATGCCGTCGAAACTAAAGATGCCGTCGAACCGTGCGCTGTTGAAGCAAGAAAAAAATTTGACTTGGGAATATTTGTGGCCATTTACTCAGAATAATTAAATAAATTCAATAATAAACGATCGATCAGTCTGTGCGTCGAGATACGTATTTGACCAATAATGTCTGTGATAGACTGAGTAAATCAAATCGGGTGCACTCGGAAGAGTGCCACGAATCAGATAATCGGAAACCGATCCTTCTTATTGAGCTAGTAGATATGTCATCTGCTTTACTCGTTACTATATGTACAGACGTGAATGCGTGCTAGCTATTCTCTGTATATGTATATAGGTACAGCGTGACTTTGTACCTATGAACTATACTAAAATCATAGAATTAGAATCCGTAATTACATAAGTACAGAATCGTAAGAAAAAAAAACGAAAAATAAAATTACCTGCCATACAAAATTGCCGTTCAGCAGGGCAAATTTCTATGGAAATTATTTTTTTTTTAATTTTAAACTTTTTTCTTAAAATTCTGTATTCAATTAGGGATTCTGATTGCAGGATTTTAACATACTTCATAGGTACAAAATCACGCGGTGTTATACTTAGTTGAGATTACATAATTGAACAATCAAGGATCGTGTCACTTTAAAACTTTACATACCATCGTCATTCTTCTTAGGGTAGTGGTGGGAATGTCTCGGTGTGTGCAATACATTGCCGGGCTGGTGCGTGGGGCTAAGGGCAGATCTCGGAGAGGGCGACGGTGGTTCCGAAACACCGTAATTTAGACCTATAGAATAATTATTGATTTAAAAAGGGCTCAGTTTCGAGGTACAGAAGGAAGAGGTTTATTGCAAAAGTTGATATCGTGCGTGAGAATGCTCCGTGACATGACTTCTTTCTAATAGAATCACTTTTGGCCTTCGGTATTAGATCATTCATGGACTGCATGATTTGTGCAGGTACCTGATGTATTTGATGATAATGAGCTAAATTAGTAACACAAGATGTGTTGACGGCCAATAAGATGATAATAAATACGTTGTCGTGCGCCTAATAAAGTTTTGAGAGCAGAGTTGTGCTGCTCTCATTGCTATAATATTAATCACAGAGGGTCCATCCACATTATGTCAAAAGAATTTTATGACATCCTAAAATAATTATTTCTACAAATATATATTCACTTATACACTTATAATAAAATTTATAATCTTACCTTGTCCACCTGGCCCATACTGTACGGGTAAACAATAATACGGTTCATAATCGCTCTCCGATGATCTTTGAAGCATAGAGGGGTAGAGCTTCTCCGATTTTGTGGATCTGGAAATATTTTATGGGTTATCTTTTTTTCAATAAACCGGAGAAAGTTCACTTTACGACATGGCTCAAAGACATTAGCATACGATGAAAGCGCGTAGAATACTTACAAGACGTAGCTTACAAAAAAATTGTGAAAATTTAAAATACTTAGCCTAAAATAACGGATGACAATGAAAAATTAAACCGATAAAAACATATTAGAAGTGTGTACTGTACTGCAATGTGCTGACTTTATTTTGATTTAGCTTTACTGTGTGTGCATTTTTATAAATGCTTTAATTTATGGTGTAAGTATTGTCTAAATAGCTTTCAAAGTTTGTACCGTGTAAAATAAAATAATAGTAAGCCGTGCCATGTTCAAAACATGCATAATTATTGATGTAATGAAGCGTGCCACCTTGAAGCCATTCGTACATACTCCATATGAGTGGCATACCTTGGGAACGTCCTATCTGTGAGGTAGCTAAAAATTCAATCAATCCAAGACTTTACATCATATTTACGTATATGTTGTATGAAAATAAACGCATACATGAAAACAAAGCATGATAGATAGAAATTCAGGGAATGATGAGCATGTGTGATAAGGTAAAATACATGTAAATACATATAACACATCATTCACCACGACGATGTTGATTCCATAACCAAATGATTCTAAAATTTACAATTTAAAAAATAACCCGACGCTCCGTGGAGTTCGAGACAAGAACTGTAGGTACATTTTTGTAAGAAAACAAACTAATAAGTATTCCTCGTTGCCCACAGGAAAACAAGGGCCATGAGCTTTAGAAATGACCATCAAAATTTGATCATTATTTGCTTGCTTAAAATAATTAATCTAATTCGAAACAGTCTTGTCTTTGAGCTTCCTACGGTGCAGTGTAAGGGTTGGACCAAACCCAATTTCAGAACATATTTTGTAAAATTTGCTAAGATAACATGTCGGTAACTGCCTATAACGCGTAACGCGCCCATAAAAGTGAAAATTTAACTTTCTACGTGTGAAAAACATACTAATTATTAGTACCTAATTTCTGATCAAATCGTTGCTTTTTGAAATTAAACCAAACGCATAGATTTGTCATCACAAAAACACTCAGTGACCATAACGATTATAACTATCAAAATTATACAAATCTAATTTTTAATTTCACTGGCACTGGTCCAACCCTAAACCGTATTTAAAACAACCCACCTAATGCTGTTGCTCCTGTTAAGCCGGGAGCCCTGAGCGTCTCGGTGCATGATGAGCTTATTGTGAGTGAGTGAGCTGCGGTGGTGTGAGTTAGGGGAGGAGGTGTGGTTGTGGGCCGCCGAGTGCAGCGAGGTGAGGGACTCCATGGACTCCCCCTCGGACAGGCGCCCGCTCGCGGAGTATGTGTTGCTGAAAGGGAAACGATGATGGCTCATGCTGGCCAGTTGTATAGATATTCAATGGAAAACTATCAGAACCAGATGTCAGAAGCCTCCGTGGTCCAGTGGTTAAGGCGTTTGCCTGTTGACCCGGGGGTCGTGGGTTCGATTCCCATCGGAAGCATACTTTGTTTAGTTGCTTCCAGTTTGGTTAGGACATTGCAGGCTTAAATCACATGATTGTCTGATAATAAAGATGATTCCGTGCTTCGGAAGGCACGTTAAGCCGGTGGTCCCAGCTGCCATCTGGTAGTCGATAAAGGAACCACGTCAGAGGCCGAGAGGCGGTTCCGAAGAACTCTGGAACTCTGGTGTCAACCAGGGTGTGCATGGTCGATTGACCGTGACACCTTCTCGAAATGATGATAGTAAGGTTTCATAATGCGTATTTTTTCACGAGTTTATTTTTACAAATTTCCAAAAAGTGAACCGACAAAAAACAAATGTATTTATTGAACCTCGAACTGGACAAAATTTCTGTGGAGTAGAACCAGAAGGATATACGAAATGTTTGCCCAAACTGAAGTGGAGACGCTTCGGGCTCGGTCGATCAATAAAATACATTGATATATAGAGACAAACCATAGATATTAAATTATGAGTAAATCTGAATCCTAAATGCCATATCAATTAAATTCTTGTTTCCTTATCGAAAACTTTCATTTACTGTTATATTACATGTATTTACTCTAATAAGGAGAATAATTCTGACACAAGTGCATCGATATCTCATTAAGTCAATACAACTGGCCCAATTAGAAATAGGGTAAGCACGTGGGTATGATACAGAGCAAATGTAACACTTTGTGTTAAGTGATAGGTCAAGACACACAAAATGCATACAAACAAGTATAATACAGATAGAATGACAAGGTATATGGATGACCGGTTGATATGATACAGTTCTATAATAGGAGTTGGAAATGTTTGGGACCAAATGTTTCTCAGAGTTGTCGCATTAATACAACAAAAAAATATGAAAATGGCATTTTAATCGCTTTCGTAGAAAATAACAAAGAGCCCTCTAGAACCCTAGACGAAACAATCTGAGGAACATTTGGACGAAATACTTTATTCTTTATAATCTCTGTTTTCATCCATCTATAAAAGAAAGAATAAAAATCTTTGTGTAATATTCAATCTCTACTCTTCCTTTTTTCGAGCGATTTAAAGACTCTGGTGGTAATAATTATAATTTAACTTCATCAAGCTATTGTACAATACCACACATAATGAGATGTTTGAGAGATATATACCTGTGTCTCAACCAAGGCGCATAAGGAATCCCGTAGTCAGACTTTACTTCGGAATAAGTCTGCGTGTCAGATAGACTGCCATCGCTGATCTTCATACCACCTCTTGGAGGAATCCTGAAATCAAAATCATCAAAGATTCAGTACAAAAAAAAAGAAACAACGGGTTGCACTCCGGAAGTGCCGGCAGAAGTGAAAACTCCGCGCGGTAGAAACAGGGGGGATATTACTTCCTCTTCTACGCCGCGCCGACGGTCTCAGGTCACGTCTTGCGAATTTTCGATCAGGTCCTACATACATACATACATATTATCACGCCTCTTTCCCATGGGGAAATGGGCAGAGACTATAGATTTCCACTTGCTACGATCCTTACAAACCTCTTTGCTTCATCAACATCCATCACTCTTTTCATGCATGCTCGCCGGTTTCGGGTACTCCTTATTCCTCCTGATTATATTATAGATCAGGTCCTGACGAGAGTTTAACATTTTCTACTCATCCCAAAAAGTGCACAACACCGGTAAAGAAGTTTTCACTTCAAAATTACTCGACGACAAATTAACGTACTTATTGTCATAAAGTTGGCAAGTAGAACACTTCAACTGCAGTAATTTAGAAATCAAAGCAAAATCAACACTAATTAAGCCCCTGGCTTTAAGTCCGCCTTTTGCAATTGTAAAGTTAATTTTATAAAAACACTTATTTTTAAGAATTATGCATAATCTGAATAAAAAATAATGTTGAGTTTGCATATTCTGTGGCACTTACAGAACACAAATGTGTAGAATGTAAATTAATCAGAACTGGTTTCAACCAAATAGCACTGCTGAGTGGACCGAGCGTTAAGGACGACTGGCACAAAATTCCCACGACTTTTTGAGCTAATCTAAATCAACATTGATAAAAATATGTATTTGCTTAGGAGATTGCCTTAAATATTCGTATATTGGATGTATCTTTCGATAATAGAGAAGATGTAAAAGCTTACTCTGAACCTACGAGTCGTTTCGTTGAGCCAAAAGCGTTTCTAGACAGTATAATTTAATACAATAAGTAAAATTTTATTGATGTGAATACGACATAAAGATATTATTTTTATAGCTATATATTTATACGATTTTAAGCTTTTACTGTCAGTCTCTATTATTATCACTATAGGAACTTATTTTCGGGATTTGTCATATATTTTGGCAACATTGCAGTTGCCATTATTACAGACTGACTAATGAGCTGCGGTGGATGTTAGAACTGTCAAGGGAAACGGTATCGGTCTTCCGTCTTTCTAAGTCTTTCATTGCATACATATTTACACACCACAATAACGTTGGCCGTGCGCGTACGCAGTTAGTCCCGTAGTGTTTCAAGGTTTACCTATTTACTTACGCATATTTTATATGCTACTAGCTGTTGCCCGTGACTTCGTCCGCGGCAATTTCTGTTATTATGATTAATTAGTATAATGAATTTTTAAAAACGGGGGAAAATGATGAATAATTTTCCCCCGTTTTCAAAACATTTTTTATTGATGCTTCGCTCCTATTGGTCGCAGCGTGATGTTTTATAGCCTAAATAAATGGATTATCCAACACAAAAAGAATTTTCCGATTTGAACCAGTAGTTCCTGAGATTAGCGCGTTCAATCAAACAAACAAACAAACTCTTCAGCTTTATAATATAAGTATAGATATACGCGTAAGTAAATAGTTAAACCTTGAAGATATATATAAAAATAAACTTTGAATCTACCTTAATCCAGGATAAGCCATAGTGTAGTTTGGATTAAATTGCATCACACATTCAAAATTATGTCACTCATTCACTCATTGATAGGCGTCCACACATTCCGACACACTTCTTTATAATGGGCTTCGTTTAATTGGCGACTGTGGCACAACACTATTATTACTTGAATCTGAACTTATTTACCACGCTATCTCAAAAGTATTTAATAATTAAATAAATTGAGGATAAGTTCCTATCAAAATAGCAGTAGTCTAGAGGTCACGTTTATTTTGATTACACTATCGATATTTTGATTTTTGTATTTAATTAACGCAGCCAATGTAATTTGTTAAGATCCATAAGAGCGTAAGAAAGTAATGTATAAATAAATTCTTAACACGTACCTAAGACTAGGCAGCTAAACTCCAAGAAGTCTAGGTAAGTACATTTTCTTATTCAAATACAATTTTTCAATATTATATACCATTTCCGAAACTAAACCGATATATTTAAGCTTTAAGATTTTAATCTTTAAATTTAATAGTTCGGCTTCTTAAGGTACAATGAATGCAGTTACGAATATTGATATAATGTACAATTGTTTTCCATTTTAGACTTTATCACATTGACCTAAGAACCTACTCGTATATGTATTACATGCTACTATACAATGCTCGTCACTGTACATATTGACTACCGTAAGTGAAATCCAAAAACACCATAAAAGATTAACTTAATCTTGGAGAAAAATTCACATGGAAAACTTAAGATCTGTATCTTCTAACTCCTCGTGGTAATCAAGAGTAATTAAATAAACAGTTTAATTGGTCGTCGGCAAACCGACCAATTGTTTCAGGTCAATGATTGGCTTCCAGCACATTGGAACATCAGCTGAGAAATTTATGTTTGTCTAGACAATCGTAGGTATATTTCAAATTGTATTTTATGACAGAAGCTTGTCTCTGATTGTATGGAGAATTGAAAGACGTTTTGCAAATAAGTGATGACATCTTATATTTAATTGAAACAAGACTGAAATCTTATTCTCGATCAGTTGATTTTATTTTTTTTTATCTTTGCTTTATGAATATCAGTAGAATTTGAATATAGCCATGACAAGAAAAGCGCGGTTGATGGGGAACCAGATGGGCTATATAAGAGGAATTATATTATATAATTTTGAAAAGAGATAACACTAGCCACTCATAGCAGAAAAATAATTAACAAAAGAAACAGCAGTTAGTTTAGTTAAATCTAGCATTTAATATTTTAGAGTTGACTTACGAAAAAAGAAAAAAGAAGTTAGTGAATTAGTCTTCAAAAACTTGCGAGCCTTTTAACATAATCTATACTAATATTATAAAGCTGAAGAGTTTGTTTGTTTGTTTGTTTGAACGCGCTAATCTCAGGAACTACTGGTTCAAATTGGAAAATTCTTTTGTGTGTTGGATAGTCCATTTATTGAGGAAGGCTTTAGGCTATAAAACATCACGCTGCGACCAATAGGAGCGAAGCATCGATGAAAAATGTTTTGAAAACGGGGGGAAATTATTCATATATACTAATAAAACGATAAAAATTGCCGCGGACGAAGTCGCGGGCAACAGCTAGTCATTTATAGACGGCAACATTTCGTCATCATCGGATTGTCACTGTCTTTTTTATCAAGACTCCCTTACCTGTGGTGATGGAAAAGTGCAGCGAACTCATGAGTTCCTGGCTTCGGCAAAGACTGGGATCCCAGCAGCCGTTCCCTGACAGATGCTGATAACTGAGCTGCCGCCGTACCGCCGAGTGAGAACGACTTTGGACCAATCCCATTTTCTGAAAAAATATTATTAGCATTTTTGAACTTGTAATATATCTTAAGTGGTGTTGGTCATTTGGAATCAAAAAATTCTGGACAAATCTACCTTCACTTTTTCGAATGCTATGTGACAGTGTAAAAATATAAAGATTGTAATATTAAGTACTGTAAAGGCAAAAATTAATGGAAACTATACTCACTATGAATTTGAAGGTCTTGAGTACAAGTTTGGGTGCCACCAGAGACTTTTACTTTCGTTCTAGGCACCGCAGAGACCTGAGCAGTTCTGCCACCTAAAACAATAACAAGCAATTTCCCGTTAATTGTTTTCACAAACTGCTTCATGTCATCCTTTTCTTATCCTTACTTTATTAATATTATTATATAAATGCGCAAGTGACTTTCCTTCTTTGTTTGTTACGCTTTCACGCCGTAACCACTAAACCGATTATCATGAAATTTGCATACACTATCTCTGGACCACAGAGAAAAACATAGGGTACCTTTTATTCCGGAATAAGGTACTGTTCCCGGGGATCGATCGAGCCAGGGCCGTAAGCTAGTGAAAAATAAATAAATCCGTACTGTGCCCGTGTTGAGGTGGTGGTCCATTTGGCTGTGGCGGCGGTGGCGGCTGCTGAGTACCATTTTGTCGCTTCACGTAGCCAAAACTCTGGGGAACCTTGGCCTTGCTGGATGAGCAGCTGCTCCCGTTACCCCCGCTAGATACACTCGAAGGTCTAGAGGAAGGACCACTGGGAGACTGAAGCTGGAACAGAAAAAACAGATAAGTCTAATAAGAAAATTATTTATGAAGAAAATTTATACAATAGATAAAGATGATAATAGTAAAGATGATAATAGTTTCAAGTAATTAATAATGTGAGTATTTAAATCTTACTTGTGATCCGCCTCTTGAAGAATGTTGACTAGAAGAATTGGATGCTGCCGCATACTGCAATAAAATACATATATTTTTCAAACTTTGTTTCGTATAACCTTACACATAGTAACTTGACTAGCTCCGTGGCGCAGCGGTCAACACGCCAGCCTGCGACACGGAGGGACCCGGTTCGATTTCCGGCCAGGTCAAGATGGAAAATGATCTTTTTCAGATTGGCCTGGGTCTTGGATGTGTATCTCCATAACACAAGTCTCGAACTTACTTTGGGGCTAGCTCAATCTGTGTGATTTGTCCGTATATATATATATATATATATATATATATATATATATATATATATATATATATATAGTAACCACAGATCAACCGAGACAAGGTATTTTTCCGAAACCAAAACCAACTTTCGGTTTCGGTCTCAGTTACGGCCGAATCCGAAATCGAAACTTAATCTTATTTAATATGTGAATAAAAACAATTCCTAATATTATTATGTTCTAAAATCCATTACATTTAACACATAATACAGAGAGGTTAATCATGTTATTAAAACAACAAGCCAATATTAAAAATAATAGATCCACTACTAAACTAGGCTGCCAATTGACGCGCGTGTCGCGTACATATTCATCCGGACACGTGGGTTTCTGCAAGGCAGAAGGTTCAGCCAATTTATACCGAATCTGTAACTGTCGCCGAATCTCTAATTTTCTGCCGAAACCTGGCAAAACCGAAACCGTCTGTTTGGTTGATCTTTAATAATAACTCACTAAGCATATCGAAGTTTATGACGGAAACATAATAAAGTATGTAGAACATTGTTATTTCCAGAAATCAGTTTTGGAGCCTTAAGTAGGTGGGCAAACCTTTTTAATACTTTAATTAATACAATTTACTTTTTAATACTACTTACCTATACTTTTTTATTTATATTCTACAATTTTTACAGACAAAGGAATAATGTTTCTTCCAGGTTGTCGTGCCAAAAAAGGTTTAGTACAAAGAAATAGGAGTTCGAACATTCACTCGTGATTTATTTTCCCCAAAATTTATTTCGATAAATTATCGTTATACAGTTATTTTGGCAATGTTATCTATGAATAGAGATATGCCGACCTTGTTTAGGCACACACATTTGCTGTTTTTCCAATTCTATATTCATTATCATCATCAGGTCTTTTTAGTCTCCACTACAGAAGCATGACCCTCTCTGTACTTCCGGAGCAATATTTGGCCAGAGCAGACAGAGAATTTGGCCTACACTCTCCTCGTTGGTCAGACAGGTTGAGGTCTCATTGATGTTGATGAGCTTTGTTCAGCTTTATTTCCTAAGTCGCCTCAGTCAGTCAAATCGCATCTATATTCATGTATAGTCTTCTAAGTGAAGAGCACGTACCTGAGGGTGCGGGGCTATGCCCAACTGCTGGGCTGCTGTGAGTTTCTCCTTCTTGTGGTGCTGAGGAGAGTGGTGCCCTGTTCGTCTTTCTCCCTTGCGACCGTGCGACGGGCTTGGTGGCGCTTGCGCCGGTTGATGCTATATTCGATATTTTCTTAATTAGTAACCTGATATTTTTATCAACTATCATATTGCATAAAAATCAAACTTTTTCCGTTTTGGTATGATCACAACAATCAAATGAGATGGCAGCCCATCTCATTTTATTGTTGACTAATGGATGAATTACCACACTCTGTTGTAAATGTGATGAGAATCGGTCACTGGCTTGTATACGTATTATATATATTTGTGTACAGATATAACTGTTATGAAGGACTCCTAAATATTCATAAATTTGATTTGGTGTGCCTAGCAAAAATATCACCGAAAAATGTGTGTTCGACCCGTATCAATAGGTGTTAGTTGATACAGGGCCATAAAACGAAAAGAATACCAAAGGCGGCGTTCCCACCCCAGGCGAGTCGGTGTATTTCTTCCACGTGGTGTCCTGACGCGTCGGCTGCCGCTCTGTCTGCTGTCCACAGTCTGCCTTACTGCGAGTTCGGCCCACCACTCTGTATACCACGCCGCTGCTTCCCTCCATCCCTCTATTGCGACCTCCACTGCGTCTGAAAATTAACGATAATCATAAGGGATATAACGGGACTAGAACAGGGAAAAGTTTTAAAATATTAGCCGATAAGGAGAATGTGTGGGACCTCAATACGCAACGTGCACATACCCAGTTATTGGCACTCGCACAATGCTAGAATATTAGTGAAAATATGTATTTTTTTAAAGAATTTTGCGCTCGAATTTACGTGCACATTATAAAGAACTGTGTGGAGGAGTAGGTGTTTCATTACCTATAAATAAATACCATACTAAAAAAAAACAAAAAAAACATTAATAAAAAAAAATCTCTCAAATATATTAAAGTAACTTGCTGTTACATTTAAGACGCAATTTTTTTTTTTTAAATCTATGATTTAAGAGCTACAATACATAAACTGTTCATATTTTAAAAATACACTAAACACACGGTGTGTGTTTAGTGTATACACAAGTAATCAAATGTCATATCTCAAAACAAATGAATGAAAAAACGCCTTTCCGTAAACGGCCCCATACTTCGCCGTATTTTTGAGATTTTCACAGCACGCACCACTCAACGCACCGCCTCCGGAACCGAGGCCGTAAGCCGTAAGCTCTCAGCCACATTCTCGTAACAGTAGAACGACCTTGCGTGTCATAATCACAACTGGGCGATCAACATAAAACACCTATTTTCAAAGTAAATAAGCTTATTCGCTTGAAACAAGCGCTCATTTTGCTAATCGCGTTATTGAAATTACGCGTTTGACGGATTTCATTTTCCCGCGTTCGACGGTTCCGATACCTACGCGCCTAAGTAATATTTTTATTTTTAACTATTGCGGCCTGTTTCAAAGGATGGTTCCAAGGTTTTTTTTAGCAAGCAAATACAAATCTTCTTTTGCAACCTGTGATTGATTGACGTCCCAAGCAGGTTAAACGTAACCTGGTCAGATAGAAGTTTGTTAGTCTTAAGATTATAACTAGAAATAATATTGCAGTGAGTACATATTATTTAAAAGTTATTTAAGAAACACAATTTTATTTAAAAGTTTATGTGGTCCTTTTCTGAACTAGTATAATTGCTAACACCCAACGGAACGAAAACCTAACGCGATTTGTAAGTAATAAATAGGTATGTATAGATTTCTACAATACTTTAGACTCAACTTAAGAGATTGCATTAACAAAGGTGTATTATCAAGTCATAAAATAAATACCAAACCGGCAATGGTATCGAGGTCTGTGAGACCGGGTCTTTACAAAGAGTAATTTCGAGCTAAAGAGGATTCATTAGTCCCATGTTTACCCAAAGCTCTTTAGACTTTATGTAATCCTACAAGGTTCGAATTAAAGTAGCTTCCTACTCATTGAGATTTTAAGTTCGTACTTTTTACCTAAATAAATAAATGCCCTTTTTGAAAATAACATGTGCCCTTTTAGAAATGAGATTTGTATGAGTCGAAAACTTTAGTTTGGTTAAAGACGGTTTTTTCATCTGAAAGATTATCAATTATACTTAGTTTTAACTAATGCAAACATTAGACACAACTTACCTCCTAAGTCAGTAACGTTATCTTAGAGGTAAGGCTTGATTGACAATGCCCCGTCTTACTATTAAATGCTCTTTGTTCAGAGAGTAGGTTAACATTTCCATTTTAAAAATAACCGGGTAACAACAAAGCTGCCATTGATATTATGAATGTTATATCCAGTGATTGATGATTATGCTCTTAGTGAATGCACCCATTCTTCAGCATTAAGTCGGTTCGCATCTTGATGTAATTATTTAGGGCGCACTTGTTTCTTTGTCCAAGGCAAAGTACTATATTAATGTTGTTCTGATTCATAGATATATACATATATACTTGTCTACAAGTATATTAGTACATGCAAACTAATCTACCACTGGTGTTAGATTATTCTATCTACCATAAGGTATCTGACATAGCTTGACGACCGCCATCCAATGATGACAGCCGAAATCAAACGGCTTCCTGGATATTAAAATTTGTCTAGCTGTCTGATTTTTAGCGCACAAACTGCTGCCTCAATTTAAAACAAAACTTTTTGTGTTCGATACCAAATTCCTATCCTATCTATCCATAATAATCTAAAGAAGTAGAGAATTTATAAACATGTCTTAATCTGGATAAACCTTCTCGATCCCTCAGTTTTGATAGGAATATCGGTTCTATATTTAGTCTCCCTAAACGAGCATCGGATTACCATACCAAGAAATATAGGTCAGAGCGACATGTTGCTCACCGCACCCTCTATCAGCTATCAATTGAACGCCTTTGTTCCTCGGGCCTTTAAGAGCAATCTATATCCAATCTACTTTGATCACAAGCATTCACTTTCTGGTATATTGTAAGGGCACGGCAAAATTTTTTTCATGTCTTTCGTTTGTGACTAAAAGATAATACCAGATTTTCAAACTGGTCTAATCGAGGGTATATTTAAACCTGATTGAGTTTATGTCAAGGAATGAGTATGTAAGAGGAAATATAAAAGTGTCGCCTGTGACAAAAACAATAAAGAACAATAGGTTGAGCTGGTTTGGACACGTTATTCGGAGGGAAGAAAATCATGTGACTAAGAGGGTTTTAGGTATGCGAATTGAGGGACGTCGAGGTAGGGGAAGACCAAAGAAACGCTGGATTGAGTGCGTCAAACAGGATATGGATAGGAAGGGCGTAACAGAAGTCTTGACAAGCGACAGAGCAAAATGGAAGAGATTGATGTGCTGTGCCGACCCCACATAATAGTGGGAGAAGGATAAAGAGGAAGAAGATGAGTTTATGTCAAAATGAGATAAAAATGTTTTTTTTTTCAACCAATCGACTTAATACTTAATTTATCTAAAGTTTTCGAGATACAATTTGCCCCCATTTGAAATACATTATTTGAAGAAAAACGGAGATGTATAATGAACAATATAATATTGTCTTTGGCCTTAGATAACCGTTCAAACTATTTAATAAACTACGCCTTACAGTTTAAAGTGTTTGTGAAGCTTTAAGTACTTTTTTTTTGACAATTTGACGGAAATGCTCGGAAACGCTGGTAAAACTTTAACATGTTTTATAATGTAAACTTTTGAATTATAATTTATAAATTCATTTAATGACCTACCCTAACATCTCCGTTTTTACTCAAATAATTTCAAATGGGACAATAGAACTGGACTTCATGAAATTCAGTAGATAAAAAACAGGACCAATTCAAAAATGGGAAAGAATACAGTTCGTAACAAAAAAATAATCACATCTGTTTATAAATGCCGAAGTTAAAAAACATAAGTACAGTCAAAATGAAAACCTGCTCAATTTTTCAAATAGGTGTAATACGACACATTATTGACGACGATTTACGTATTTGAGAAGATCGACTAATAAAAACGTTTATTAAATTCAATAACAACATATGCATATCTTTCAAAGATTTAGTTCCATCCTATTTTATAAATTACAGCTTATATGGTTTATGTAGCTAAGCTTATATGTATTTAAAAGTTAATAATACTACTTCATAGATTTTATTGATGCACCTATCACTGTTTACTGATATTAACTTTCCTATTCAATACACCTACTAAAGAGAAAGTAATAACAGTTACAATTAATAATTTGAAACAACTTTCCGTAATAAAATAATAGTAATTTTTGTTATTAAATAAAATATTTCTCTAGGGACTAAAGAATAAAGATAGAATACTGAACATTTTTCTCGGCATTGGTCGTTCCGAAACGGTAGTAGGTAGTCGATTTTACAAATATTAATAAATAATAATATGACGTTCAGAAAGAGATACATGTGAGCATGTTATCCAAATTACATTAAAAATTCACTTTAAAGAAACTCAGACTCGCATACCAAAATTCAAAAAACGAAACGCGAAGTCCCTGTGCAAACTAGCATTCAGCCTCTACACATTCAAGACGGCAGGAGCAATTATATGGAAAAATGTGGCATTCTGTGTGAGACGCTAGGAAATTGTGGTTCCATGTCAAGTCAGGTTAAGCAAACTCCAGTAGATTACGTTGGTTTAGTCGACATAAGAACTTCAAGTGGCTTCTGCAGAAATGCCTATATACGAAGCAACTTTTTTGTCGTTTCCGTAATAAGGATATGTACTGGATACTACTTACATTTTATCGTACTTGTTGATCTATACGATCGATTTTTAGTGAAAAACTATAATTATGCAATTGACGTTTGCATTGTAAAATTTATTTACTTGTTTGTTGACTATCTTAATCAATCTAATTTCTTTGACAAGAGAAAAGGTAACCTAATATATTTTTTTTATTTCTTTTCATTAAAGAAGACACATACGACACATACAAGTTTTTAAGTTGTTTATATTCTGATGTACCAAGATAAAAGATATCCCTCATTAAAGGTTAATAAAGTCCTAAAATTTTCCTTTCTTCGAGGAAAGTTGAAGCAGGAACAAAATGAGCTTTAGGTACAATTCAAAACTCTATTACTTTTCATTAACCATAAACGATTAAGTAGTATTATTTAATGTAAGAAGCAAAAGTTTTTTTTTTTGTAATTTGTTACGTTTATGTAATCTGATTTGGCCAAAATAAAAGCTTTTTTTATATGTATTTACATATTGAAGTCAAACTTCGACTACGCATTAGTAATTCATAAAGCAAAACATATCCAGGCCAGGATCTAAGAAAAGGAATGTGGAGGGCCCTTGAAAATTGTGATTCCAAGTCGAGGCGGGTTAAGCCAACTTCAGTAGTTTACGTAATTATTATTTAAGTTAGAACTACTGGTAGAAAAAAACCTCGAAAGGCCCTAAGAAATCGTGGATCCGTTTCAAGGCAGGTCCACTAGTTATGAAAGATAATCGGCATAGGAACGAGAAAAAATGAGGTATCCTGTGAGAAGGGCCCTAAAAATTGTGGTTCCGTCTCAAGGCAGGTTAAGTAAAATGCAGCAGATTACAGCTCAAGCCTTTGCGGTAACAAACGCCGCAGTGCCCCACTTTATTCCCCAGATGCAGAGTTCGTTATGCATTTTTTAAGATTTCGCCTGTGCAAAAGGCGTAGTGAATGCAAAATATTGGTATTGATGTTTAAAATTTAAATATCATCTGAAGCTTTTCACTTTTTTGTTGGAATAAGATAAAACCTCGTGACGCAATCTACACTGTTTTAAGAACATTGTAGGTCATTCGGTTTTAGAAAAAGGAATACTGACATAATTTCATCACAGACTGATACTAAGTGTATTATTCTCTTGTAAATTACTATCTGTCAGTGCCTTTTACTAATCTACTAATAATTATCCTCTTTTTAAATACGTAATATTTTATATCTAAATGTAATATTTTATGCAATATACCTACCTAACTTTTCATATATTTTTGTTAAAAGTTACATTTTCCTTTGCTCTTATATAAAATGTTGTATATAAATTAGATATAAATACTTGTAAAGATTTACTGTCTATTATTGCTTTAACTATAATTTTAAATACTTAAACCCTTTCTTCGAACGCGAAATTCCTAGCAAGGGACGTATTACTCCCGCACAATCCCGAGGCGCCCTCCCTTATCCGCCTATAATAATACCTAAAGCTCCTGTAGGTACATAATCGTAAGATGCGTTAATCTGCACCGCAGACATGCAAGGGTTTGACGTAGAATTTCAGATTCGTAGAACGTCTGATTCGCAGAATGTCAAATCTACAAATATTATGTACCTAACGCATCAATCTATTTGCTTATTGGTTGTATTTGCTTAAAACAAAAGATTCTTACCTGTCTTGTCTAGAGGTTAAATAGAAATTAAAGCTTAGATATCCTCTTTCCTATTCTTATTGGGTATCGTTAGGAATGTTATTCTTGTCAGTGAAGTTTAAACCCTAAACAATCCTAAAAATGTGTATATAAACGGGACGTCGAAGAACCTTTTTATTATTTGTTTCTGTTGACGTTTCAATGGAATTACATCCATCAAAAATTTGCTACCTCTTTTGCAACAACTAAGGATGCAACTGGGTTTTCCCAGTTACATCCTTAGCTGCTGTACTATTATGATATAATTCATGCTGTCATATGACTTTGTATAGTTTTTACTGCCTTACGCCAATCCTGTGAATAGGGAGTATAATAATTTGCTTGCGCGGTATCAAACACGGTTCCTCTCGTGTTTTTATTTGCTACCAATCGCCCCAACATAGTATTTCTTATATAAAATAATACGACATGTTATTAAAAGATAAAGGTTACTGGCATTGGACATTTTGTAGTAGGTCATTTTGAGAAATAGACATTCTGCATATAAGACTGAATGTTTTGTCATTTGCAACATTGGCGTCTTAATGAAAACCAGCGCCGAAGCGCGCACTAATGATGACGGATCCGCCGACGGAAGCCCAGACCATCTCATTATCTATGAACTGCGCATCCTCGTTATTCTCTGCTTGCTTCCCCGCTATTATTTTTGTGAATGAATTGCTCTTTTGTACTGTACCAGTCAATTTGGATTCTATATTGTTTAGTGTTAGGTATACAGCAGACGTCAACAGCGTACTCTGAAGAGTACGCTGTTGACGTCTGACTAAAATATAGCTACACTTACATCTACTTCTATATTATTGTGATTATTTATATGGTAAAAGGATGTGTGTGTGGATGTGCCACAAATACTTTATATGGTGTATTATGTAGTAATCGAACAATTTTTGGAAATTTGTTACAATTCGTACGTTTGAAAATACTTTTTCGTTGTGTATTAGGTACATACAAATGAATATTGACAAAGCTTATCTCTAACAGATAATGGCTGTCAATATCTATAAATTAATATTAAGTTTGAGTACAACAGAAATCAAATAAATAAGCTGACCAAGATGCTAAAGCACTTAATTATATTGAGGTGTAGGTGACCCACTTAAATACTAGATCCGACAAAAACGTACACAGGTGCTGCTGACAAAGTTATTTCAAGAATTTATTTTTCCAATATACAGTAAAGTTGTTAAAAGTACGACGGCGGCGCTCGTAAAAATCTCAAGCAACTCTTGTATTAAAAGACCTAAAGAGCAAATTCTAAGGACGACAATGTAATAAGATTATGCTTGCTTTGCGTGTCTAGTAGTGGAAAAGTCAATTCTGCTCAGTGAAAAGAGGTATTCCTGTAATTTAATTTCTTGGATTGACAATATAAAAAAGGGAAAAAAATCTTAATCCGTGCCTTATTTTGCTTATTTATGTCCCAAAAGGTAAAAATGGGACCCTGAGCCTCCGCTGTCCGTACGTCCGTCTATCACAAGGCTACCTATATCTATTGAAGCGTAATAGTTAGACTTGGAATTTTCACAGAATGTGTTCTTTCTTTTGTCGCTGTGCAAAGAATAAAATTAAATAGGGCATACAGAGAACGAGTTGTTAAGTGTCTTTTGAAGTTAAATATTGTATGGTGGTTCGGAATCCTTCGTGTGCGATTCCGACTCACACTTGGACGGTTAATTATAATGATAAGCTGCTGCCCGCGACTTCGTTCGCGTGGACCGTATGACTCCGCAGAAAATGCTCATCAGGCTAAACAACTTTTGTTAAGGCGGAAATTAAAGAAGCAATGGAACTGCGCTTGCCACCCCACATTCCAAGGGAAGTGAGTATGGCAATATCTTTTCATGGAACCAAAAAAATCCCTAGGAGAGGCCTTTGTCGAGCATAAGACTTTTTGCGGCTTAAATGATGAATGTAAGAATGCTATGCACAATTATGTAATAGATACGTTTATGCATACTGTAACTAACTATCTAGGCAAACTTGAAGAGATTGTTACCTGTATTTCCCATAAAACTAATAATGTACCCGCTGATACGAACTAGCAACAACGTTCCGAAACAAATCTCGTTTAAAAAGTTTTAATTTTGCTTCCAGATATTGCTTTGTTCCGGAGAGCCGTGGATATTGCCTGGATGTTTGCTGTGAAATTTTAATGAAACTATGTCGAGGAAACATTCTTCTTCCAATGTTCTTTCTATGCAAATGTTTTGCACCTTTCCTTTTATTTAACTTTGAAGAAGCATTTCTATATTTGTCAGGCTTTTTCACTAAACCATACTATAATATAATATTGTAAATGCGAAAGTAACTGTCTGTCTTTCTTTGTTTCACGCTTCAACCATTGAATCGATTTTAATAGGAAGTACCTCGAGGACCGGGGAATCCCGCAAAAAATAAACTGTTACCGCGGGATCGACATTCACGATAGCAAAGCCGCGGGCAAAACTTGGTTTTATATAAAAAGCTCTCCTTTAATTGATTTGTACTTATTGATATAAATAGATGTTGCCTGCGACTCCACCCGTGTTAGTGTCGATCTCTCGGTAACAGTAGAATTTTCCGGATTGAAAGATACCTATGTCGTTCCCCGGGCCTCAAACTACCTTTATACCAAATTTCATCAAAATCTGTTCAATGGTTGAAGCGTGAAATACAGACAGACAAACATACAGACTTACTTTCTCATTGACGACCTATGTTCAAGTCCCACCCGCAATAAATTTTTTCACCATGTTTTATTTCTTAAGTTATTACGGATAAACTCTTAGAAAACATATCAGCAAGTAACAGGCTAAAATTACTAAAACGAAGTCGGGAAGAGCTTTATATACCTATAAATACCAATCTTGCACAACAACCCCTGGAATAAACTATGGCATTAAAATGCCATTCATAAAATAAAATAAGCTCTACTCGTAAATGTCAGTGCTGAAAATATTTGTGACTGCTTGCGATGGCTTTTGCAATAATAATAAAATGACACATACCAATAAAAATAATATGCTTGACATTATTGCAAAAACTTGAGGCTTATCTCCGAAGACAAGGTAAACTAACAAACAAACAAAATCGATAAGATATCTCAAAACTTATAACAGTGGCCTTATCTCAAAGTCAATAGCTTTAACCTGTCTCCGTTTGACGAGGGTGGCCTAAGTGTCCATACACGGATCCTCACTCACTCTCCGAGGAGTAATGGAGCGCTCGAGGAGGGCCACTTTTATCACCAACGCCCGAAAAAGAGAGATATGCTTTCATGTACGTATGTAATTATTTCTTTTTTCCACCATAATTTAATGCCTGATTAAGATTTTGATGTATGGCGACCTTTATGGCGTAGTGGTTAACAAGCCAGACTGCTGCACGAAAGGCTCCTGCCAAAGTAAAATTCCCAGCGTGGGCCTACAAATTTCTACTGTTAGTTTTTTACAGGTACGTATCAGTATCAGGTAGGCGGTCTGCCGTTAAAACTTTGCCAAATTGAATTACAGTGTAATATTCCTCAAGCTGCCTAAAAGCATCTGACATAATTTAACGACTGCCATAAATTATGATAGCCGGGACCAACAGCTTAACGTGCCTTCCGAAGCACGGAGGAGTTGGAGATATTTGTATGCCACTTGCGGTTACCCATCCCAGTGCGGACTGCGTCCGGGGTCACTTGACATGCGTAAGCGCTAATAATGCTAACGACAACTGGGCCATCGGGCTCCTCAACTCACTTGGACTGCTCCGAACTCAGATGGATTACAGCTGATGATGTACCCGGAAAAACTTTCAGATATTAGAATCTTTATTCCGAGAGACATAGGCTGTTGGGTACTAGGCTGGATAGGTAGTGCTAGACACAATAAAATATAGTATATGACTTTGAACTTTACGTTGCCACTTGGCACACACTTTTAAAAAAATATATACATACGCACACATATTTTTTTTAAAGTGTCGCGGTCTATACCTATTAGGTATAGACCGCGGAACGTCCGTCACTCTTGGCGCTCGAACGGCCTGCGCGGGCGGCTCCCGGGGTCCATCGCACTCTTCCTTCTCTTGGTTGACATAGGCTATTAGCAAGGCAGTCCCTTTTTATGTTAGGGTTGAAAAATAAAAGTAAAGGAACTACTGGGAAGTGACAAAAGACAAAACTAATTAACTTAACGTGAAGCTTAGATTACCTATTACAAATTGGTGCAAAGTTAACGACCGGTCGCTTTTCACGCGAGCGAAAAAAATGCGTCCAATATACCGCTTATCACCGTCTGGATCGTAAGTACGTTGTAAGTCAACACAGGGCATAATTACAAGCAAAAGTTAAATAAGTATTTAAACTATTTTTCAAAGTACGAATAAAATGTCAATTAACAAAAATCCGGCCAAGTGCGAATCTGATTCGCACAAGAAACGTTCCATGCCATCAAAAATCTTTCATTATAAAAGACCGATTGTGATGAAATCTAAATATGACCAACTTAAAAGCATACCCTTTAAATTTATTTTTAGGGTTCCGTACCCAAAGGGTAAAAACGGGAATTAATTAATATCGCTCCGCTGTCAGTCTGTCTGTCTGTCCGTCTGTCACCAGGCTGTATCTCATGAACCGTGATAGTTAGACACATTTTCACAGATGATGTATTTCTGTTGCCGCTATAACAACAAATACTAAAAAATAGCATAAAATATATATTTAAGGAGGCTGCCATACAACAATCGTGACTTTTTTTGCTTGTTTTTGTTTTTAAATCGACTCATAAATGACGGAGTTCTAAGGTGACATAGTGCTTTTATCTTGGTCCCATTAAAATTTTATCGCAATCAGTCCAATAGTTTAATTAAAGCGGTTTTTTTTATATATAAGAGATTCTTACGGATATTTTTCTACCGGTTCTGTAGCTTCTAAGTAAGAGCTGGCGTCAGGCAGGCGGGCGGGCGGCCGTGAATCCTGCCAAATCCTTCGATCAAAGCCAATTCATTTTTCAGTATGAATGCAGTCATAATGACCCTGGGCACCGATGAATGATGATGAATGCTGGTGACGCAACCAGGAAAATCACTCAGAGGAGGAGAAAAAGAAAGCAATAAGTAATAATAAATATACTTATTTGTATTTTTGCACATACATACACACATAGTATCACTTCTTTTTTCCTTGCGGGGTAGACAGAGCCGAGGTCTCTAAGACCTTATGGCCACATTTAGCATATTGGAGGGCGTGTAGATAGAAAACGGAAAAATAGTGATGAAAGTAGAGCCGCATCTCCGATTGACATGATTCCGCAGATTTTCGCGCAATACCTCGATCGGCTTTTACGATCTGCGTGGAAAGAGAAGTAGCTGGTACATTCTACGTTTTTTCTTTTCGCCCAGACCAATATGCAAGAATTTATGCCAATATAAAAGAAAATCTAAATCACTTTCTAAAAATTAAAAAATAGAAAATAGTGAAATTCCAGTAGACAATCCAAGAAATTTCAATGCTCAGTTTATGAAAACATCTAGCTGTCAATTTTCCTGTTTTCCGATAGCGCTGGAATTCAAGCGGAACGGACGGGAAAATCCGGTGGGCTTGAATAGTGTACAAGCTTTGTTATCGGCCTGTTTCATTCAATTTAACTTGGCTTAACTTCTATGGAAAGTTCGCAGTATACTGAATCTTAAACTTTATTTAACTTATTAAGATTTATATTACATGAAAATAAAATAATTAAGAAATATTGTCCGACACTTATAAAATAAAATCATTTTTTGTAAATCTAACAAACTTTGAAGAAATATCCAGCTGGTTTGAAAAGTATACTCGTACATACAAGCTTTGTTATCAGCCCCTTTTTAATATTACTTGGCTTACCTTTTTTGGAAACTTCGCAGTAATACATAATCTTAAACTTGAACTAGTTAATTTTTAGGTTAAAATGAAAATAAAATAATCAAGAAATATTGTTCGACACTTATAAAATAAAATTATTTTCTGTAAATCTAACTTAGATGAATTATTGAGAAATTCTCGAGAATTATTGGAAATTTCCAGCAAATTTCAGTGAGGAGGAACCATGAGAATAGAGAATTTCTCTCCGGCACATCACTAAACGTGACTCTTAACTTTCGCCCATTCCCTTAGCTGGCTTTTACGGGAAGATAAATAGCTGGTGCATTCTTATCTTTTTCTTTTCTCCCAGACCAGCATGAGTGGTTATTGTAAATAATTATACGAATAATTTAATAATATCTTATTACATTACTATACCTTTTTCTGGGAACACCTAAATACTACTGAGATACAAGCATGCCTGTATCTCAGATATTTTTAATCGAATTTTTCCTACAACTACCAATTTCCCAACACGAAATGAAATCTAATACACGCTAAATTTGTTATCATACTCATATAACACAGTTGAAAGTTAGTATTCAAATTAAACAGGAAAAATGCGTTATAGATAGTTGTTAATTGGCCTAGTTGTTCGCCTCATAACAGAATTGTGGCCGCTATATGAACAGAAATTTGGTTATAAAACATAAATTGGCGATGGAATGCGCAGCCTACTCTGAAATTGAAGTGGCTTTTCAATTGATAATAGGTTCAATTCTATCAGCAATCGCCAATCAATGTTGATCGAGAGACCAGAAGGCAATCGGCCGCTCCGAACCCGATAGTAAAGGACCACTGAACTAGGATTGCTTGCTGTAATAGCTTTTGCGTAAGTCGTGTTTAATCAGATCTTTTCAATAAAAAATCACATGAAAAACAGAAAGATGGGAGATAATAAAAAAAAAAACTCATAATAAAGGAAAGTTAATGATATAACGTAGATTCTAGTTAACGTATATACGCTTTTAGACTTCTTGTGAGGAAAGCTCATAATAATAGATACATCCATACTATCACGTGTCTTACCCTTCCGGGTACAGAGACAAGGTATTTATAACCCAAAAGCCATGTTGGGCGTGTAGGTGGTAAACGGAATCAGAACAGTGAGGGGTTGCTAGCCGCATCGCCTACTTACAAAATTCCTCAGATTTTCGCACATTCCCTCGATCGGCTTTTACAATCTGCGTGGGAAGAGAAGCAGCCGGTACATTCTACTTTTTTTTTTCGTTTTTCCCGGACCAGCGTGGAAGAAATTCTGCTTCATAACTTTTTTAATATACAAAAGTACCTTGCTAACAATGGTTAATTATTGATATAATTGTACTCTATCGATAGGTATACGATGATCATTAAAAAGTATAAAACTTAATAATAAAAAATAATGAAACTTAATATAAATTATAATATTTATTCTAAACAGAGAGTAGAATAAATCATATTAATCTTAAAAATCTCGTTCTCTTATCTCTTCTTCTATGATTTCATTTTACAATGCAGTATAACGTGTACCTACTTTTATTAGTCGTATATCATCAAACGTGTCTAATTTTTAGTTCTAAAAAGAAACAACCAAAACACACTAAAATAAGACATGATCAAAAATCAGATCGTGCTTGTACCCTGGGCTATAAAACCGCTGACTCATATTCCTTCCTATAAGTACTAAACCCTCGACATAAAATTTGACCTCATCGATTTCATACTCAAAGCTAAAGGGATGTGAATACGAACACTCATTTTATTATGAAAACACAGCCAGCTGCAAACGTCGACAATCTCCGTGGCACATTGGTGTGTAAACTTACTACGATATTCGGTCGGTTGCCTTTCATTTAAGTAGGGGACAAAGTTTAATGTGGTGAATTTAAATTCCAGCCAATCGCTGTGACATGTGTGTGCCTACTTCACTTCCCTAACTTCGCAAACGTCGCGTTTGCCCTAATTCATATTAAAATATTTTTGATACGTCTTTGAACTTTTTTTTAAAATTACAAATCATTGCAGAGAACATGAGGCTGATAATAATATAATAAATGATCATATACATCATATCTTACGGGACAGGTAGGTGACGGCCTAGACATCTGCCGTACGCAATTTTATTTTCAATCTATGTTTAAAAAAAAATTGCGTACGGCAGATGTTTCGGTAGAAAAGGAAATCATAAAGTGAGTAATTTAGGTATCTTTTCGTTCGTCCATACCCTTCCTCGACCACCGTTAACGTTATCTGCGCGGGAAGAAAAGCAGCGGGTATATCGTTTATACCTAAGCGTTTTATATTTTTTACCTTGTCTCATTGACGCCGAATCTGTTATTACTTGGTATCTTCCGCCATCGGTCTGATCTTTTTATAAGATATGATAATTATCATATTAGAGTTCTGTACCCAAAGGGTAAAAACGGGACCCTATTATCGCTCTCCTCTGTCCGTCTGTCACCAGGCTTTATCTCATGAACCATGATAGATATACAGTTGAAAGTTTCGCAGGTCTGATTCTGTCGCCGCTATAACAACAAATACTAAAAAATAGAACAAAATAAATATTTAAGGGGGCTCCCATACAACAAACATGATTTTTTTTGCTTGTTTTTGCTCGATATTGGTAACGGCAACAGATAGACGCTTGAAATATTCACAAAATATATTTACTTTAAATAAATACTATAATAAATAAAAATAAAATTAATAATAAAGGGAGGCTCCCATACAACACACATGATTTTTTTGCCGTTTTTATAGATAACTAGCTGCCCCGGCGAACTTCGTTTCGCTATAAGTTAAAAACTATCCTATCTCTCAAGTTGGATCGAACTGCACATGGTGTGCGAATTTTATTATAATCGGTTAAGTGGTTTAGGAGTCCATTGAGGACAAACATTGTGACACGAGATTTATATATATTAAGATGATACGGAACACTTCGTGCACGAGTCCGACTCGCACTTGGCCGGTTTTTGTATATTTTATTTAGTTACTGTTAGTATGTATGTTATGTAAGTATCTACATATGTAAATAGAGATATGACAGTAAAGTGAAATAAATACATTTACCCTTGAAAGGGCTACAAGAGTAGTCCTTGAATCTTTAATAATATTATTGCCAATTCAACTGAAATTGAGGATCATGGTTCGGGCCGGGCTTGCGAACCCTCCCTGCCTAACCCTGCAGATGCCGAGGTAATAACCTAACACGGATCAATCGTTCCGGGTCACTAACCGTCTACTCATCGTGTGCCTAAGTATATTGAAGATGTTTTCAGACAATGTCTCATTAATAATACCCAAGCTCTAGGCTTGGGATTCGCATGACATAAAATGATAACTATGCGATATAAAGTCGGAGTGGTCACCACATGTGACAAGTAGCAATACACTGACACGACAACCACATGTTTGCAAGTTTAGTGTTTCGTTGCGCGCTTACTACCCAAGATCTGAAATTTGAAAGGAATAACAATAATGCCTCTTACCAAATCCATCCTATCCGTCTTGATTATTGTGATGTGTACAAAATTTAAATCCTATTTCTTCTAGAAGTTGAGTCTTGTATTATCTATAAAGCACCGTAAGCTTACAACGTCTACCGCGAAAGCAAAGACACGTAGCAAGGCAACACTGATCCTTAATTAAAGTTCGCAAAATTATTGTTACATCAACCGCTGCAAATTAATTATCGTCCACGAAAACAAATTCCTTAAACGAGCGACAGAAGGCACAACGCGTATGGTCCACTACATCGATTAGGATACACTTATGACTAACACCAATAACAATATCAGAAGTCCACGAGAATAAGGGAGCGACCGTGTCTTAGCGATCCTTTGTCAACGGTCCAGATCCATGGCGCCAGCTGTGATCGGCGTGCTCGGTTCGGCGAGCGTGCGTCTAACGGAACGATCGATGCCGCCAACAGATTTACATTTTCCGTGGAGGAAATCGGGAAAGTTTGTCACGTGCGTGTATGAACGGCGGCGGCGAGTACGGCGCGCCCGCACGCCGTTAGAGCGCGGCGCCGAGTGCCGCCCGCCCTGCCGCCGGCCGCCGCTACGCACCGGAACCGGACCACCATACTACGACACGGCATGCCCGCCGCTGCTCAACCCACTACCATTTACACAATCACTCACGACAATCTCATTAGCGGTAGCCCTATCCTCTCGGTGGAAAACGAAGTTATTCCGTTCGATTATTCACACACCGGGAATTACTGAACTTATATCTCGTAATAAATTAAACAAAGTAGTGACTATGACTATCGATTGACAGTATTATTGGGAAACGTGGGAAAATATGATAGCAATGGTAACAAGTAAGTTTTGTGGAAAAGCGTTGGACAGTATACGCTGCTGCGGTGAAAGTACGGTTTTATGTTGAGATCGTTAAAGTCCCGAATGGTGCGTTACTGTTAGGGGTGGTTAGGGTCGAGACGGTGTAGACAGAAGGGGCGAGAGGGGTAGGGGCGGCGTGAGATGTAGGAGTATCGATTTTGGTCACCCCGCCCTCACCCCCAGCGCTGCGACAGTGTGAGTGCGCCGTGCGAGTCGTCAGTGATCGGCGGGTGCACGCCGGCGTCCGAATATTAACAAAAGCTTTGTTCACACCGACGATTCGCAGCCGTTTGCCAAATGACGCGTTGAAGCGTTTGTTTGCCGACCAGCTCCAAGCAAATGTTGAACGTCACGTGTGCATCATTACCAACGCTATGTGACGCGAACTGAGTGAGAATAGCAATATTCTTACGTGTGATGTGATCACACCCTTTGCGATAATACTACCGCTTCAATAAGCATTTTATATTACTGATTTTTTCTGTCTTCAATCACAGATAAACAATGGTTTTGTGCCAACTGACGCATATTAATTAGAAGAAAAATACATTTGCCCAGAGCGGCGAAAGTAGACATATCTCGTTACATTATGTAAGAGAGTGACGGAAGGCGGGCCGACCACTTGTGGATTGAAAGGCTCAGCCGGCGCTATTGGAAAATGGATTTCCTCACACTTATACCACTAATAGTATGATGGTCTATCCGTGTAATAAGGTATAGAAGAAACTATAGTTTTTGCAGCCGTTTTGTAGTTCTATCTTTCTTAAAGATATTATTACCTATTCATTTTTATCTTTGACTTTTATCATGACTTTGTTATACATCTAAAGGTATCTTCAGTGAAGATGAAGGCGCAATATCTTTTGGTATGGAATATTTTAAAAAATCTAATAAATACATTCTTTTGTGCACCCCTATTGCTGTCTATTACCGACACAATCCCTTTATGGCAATGAATCTCACGCCCCTAGGGAGCGTTTTAATTTGAGTTTTATTGCGAATTTGGTATAAAAAGTCATAAAAAGCAAATCTCGTTAGAACACTTACCTCTCGTCAATTTGCTGGAACTGCGAAGGTTGTTGGTAGTTCATTCGTCGACCGTAAAGCGATGCCCCACCTTCGGACATGTATCCATCCATAACGTCGTTATTTCGTCCACAGTCCATTTCGTTGACATTAATTCGCCTCAAACAATCACCATCAGACATATATCCAGAAGCAATTTCAAGGTCACAATAATCGGGATTAGAGAAACCTGGCCCGTAATTCATTCGCTCACGCAAACCCATATTTTCTCTTCCAAAGTTTGCTTTAACTGTATTTGCATGATGAGGGTATCCCGGTATATTTTTCTGCGTAAGACCAGATGTTCTCATCGGCAAAGTCAAATGACTATTATAGCCACGGAGTAAAGGCCTCATTGGCATAACATTCATTAAAGGATTCTCATCCTCTCCAAGTGAATTATCTCGACAATGCGAGGGCGTACTTGATCTTGTGTCAGACTCTTGCTTTTTACTTGTATCAGTTAGTGTTTTATTATGATCAAAAGGTTGCCTTAAAATAGAGTTATCTAACCGATTTTGCGCTGCTTCCTTTTCCGATAATTCAGCTTCACTTATGACGTTGTTTAAATAAGTAGAATTCATATCAATTCTTTTGTTATTAGTACTCGTGGTTTTTGATATCTCAGATCCTGATTCGCTAGATGGACGGTATATTACACTACTGTCGCTTGAATTTGAATGCTGTCCTGTAGTACTATGCGTGGAATTGGAATGAGAACTTTCAGACATCTGTGACATTGGGTTTTGATTCCCAGTCAATACCGGCATCGGTGACACAGCTAGCGTTTGCTTCTGCGTTATTTCTTTACCTAAATTAGACTGTTCTCTACTGAATGGAAGTGCACTTACGTTATTCGTAGAATTTAAACTAGAATTGCTTTGTATAGGGCTTAATTGACTATTTGTACTTTTATGTATAATATGTCTTTCTTCTTTAGATATTTTGAATGTTCCTTTTACGGCAGCTGTCGGTTTAGGAATTCCAGTGTGATTTACCAATCCAATGTTTTGCCCTCCCGATGGCGTTTGAGGTTGATTTCCTGAAGACTTAGAGTATGCTGACGCATTTTCTTGACTTCTATGATCTGAAGTATCATGTCGTTGTTCACTTAATTTCATCTGACTTCCTGATAATTTAACCATCTTAGTTTCCACTTTAGATTTAGAATTTCTGGAGTGATCATCGATCTGGTTTAATTTCGTGTTACTTACAGATTTAGGAGCCGCCAGTTTAGATTCTTTATCGCGCGAAGGCAGCTTTGGGCTATTTTTCGATTTTTCTGTACTCGTTTTTGTGCTAGTTTTACTTAAATTCGTGGATGATTCTTTAGGGGATTTAGAACTAATTAACTTAGATTTAATATTTTTACCAGACTTGTCTTTTGATAATGTATCGTTTTGCTGTCTTATACCCTTAGGCCCTAATAGATTTGAGGATTTGATATGTGTATTCGTCGTATTGGATGATTCATTAAGGCTTAAACTCGAGTCTGATCTCTCACTTTTAGCAGAAGAAAATCCACTGGAAGAACTTGTGCGTTTTGACACTGCGGTACTTTTACTATTTTGTTTTTCACTGCTGATTTTGTCTTTATTGAAAAGTTTTAGCTTGTCCAGCATTGAATGCTTGGTGGGCGTTCCATTTTGATTCGTGGTCGTTTGAGAATGTTGTTGCGACTGTAAAGTGGACGGGATCTTGCTGCCAGGTGCTAGCAACGATGAATTCGGACGTGACCTGCAACAAAGTAAAACAGTTTTATAAAAAAAAGATATCTTGTGGTGTATGTGTTTAAAAAGTGATGTTTTTGCAAATATCATACACATATGTACCAATTACTTTTTAAGAAAGCGCGGTGCAGGTAACGCACTTTCTGACGTAATTACGTCATATAAATCGTTGATCGCCGGCTGCACGAAAGAGTGTCACGCTCCGTGTGCAAGCGAGAGTACGGAACAAGCGATAGAAAAGAACGATTGGCCTAAGCGTTCGGCGTGTGACGCATCTATCTCTCTTCCACCATTATCACGTAAAATGATCGTACTTAACATTTACAGACAGCCAACTTTTTTTTTTTTACTTTCATACAAAAACCTTCAGCCTAGAAAAAACCACGGTTGTCACTTTAAATTACAAAATAAATAATAAAAGTTATAACGAGGTACTATTTAAACTTTGTATATTTGATCCCAAAAGTTGAGTGAAAAATAAACCAAAAAAGCCAAGTTTACTTACCCGGATGAGGAAGTTGGTGCCCGTGGAATGAAACTAACTGCTCCTTGTCCCAGAGGACTCGTCGAGCGGCTGGAGCTCGCTGATAGCCCAGTTTTGCCTCCTGTAACCAAAAATAAAGTCTGATTAAAATGTGCATTTCAAACGAATACATATTCCTATGTTTGGTTGTTGAAAACACACGGTGTTTTACGCCATGACGTTACTATATGTTAGTGTAGTAAGTGTAATCACCTGAAAAACTAGATACTAGGTGGATTTTCATTCAAATGTCTTGGATCCATTGCAGACACTTTCTTCCCGTATTTCGGACCTTTTAGCTGGCAGCAATGAGATTAACACAAAAATACTCGTTAGCCGTACCCACCCTAATAAAGATAAAAATATTTTTATCGAAACATGACACGGGCGGTCTGGCGTGCGCCGGCGACATACTAGTCCCTACAGCAAAACATACAAACAAACGCTACCGTCACCAATTTAAGTAAAACCTCACCACCCCCGTCTTTTCATAGCTAATGAGTGCTACGACGGGAACTCCCGATTGTGAGTGAAGTATCTCGTTAATTTGGTTCATGGATCGATTGTCACACAAATAAAATAATAATTCGTGACGTCATAGGCTGTAATGTATGCACGTGCGCAATGCAACCCCAAATAGGGCACTAGGCAACCCTTACGAGGACATAGAACGTAAGTGATTATGAATCAGATGGATAGGATCAAACAACAATGTCATTGAAAGTAAACCTATCTATTGACTATTAAGTTTAGACTTGCTATATTAATATAATTACTATATTTTTACTTAATATATTTTTTTAATTTAATTAGAGTTTAATTTTACTAATTACATTACACCTTTCCTTGTCCTTGTAGTGAACGAAGGGAAAAAATATCAATTCTCATTATACCACTTAAGCACACTATTGTGTGATTCAAGGATCCTGAATTTACATATTTATAAACAACCAATAAATTTACAAAAAACACGGCAACAATATTTACGGTTAACACAATTTATTGCGTGTTAACAAGACCCTGGTAATTCTTGTACAGCAATTTTTTAAATTAATTGATCGTTCAGATCAATTAATTTGAAGTAATGTTGTTACGTTACGACACTACACAGGATAGTAAATATTTGCACTTTAGCATGCCTGAGCAGCAGTCCATTGACTGATTCGATGGAAGTTTATAAATATCCGGCAAGTAAGTACTTGAAAACACTGAAGTCTTGTTCGGCATTATTGTATACTGATTCATAGGTAGATATTGAGTTTCCAGCTTTAATACTTAGTTGGAGCAAGATATGCTTGAAAGAGCTTGGATATTGAGGAAACTTGTTTTATCTATCAATTTATATTCATTTAAATAAAATCCCTTTAATACGGTATTATCGCGTATATTACATTATTTTCTTTTTTTTGTATTCTATAAAATATACATAAATAAAGAAATGAGCGCGATAAAGAATCTAAACTGGCGGCTCCTAAATCTGTAAGTAACACGAAATGAAACCAGACTGATGATCACTCCAGAAATTCTAAATCTAAAGTGGAAACTAAGATGGTTAAATTATCAGGAAGTCAGATGAAATTAAGTGAACAACGACATGATACATCAGATCATAGAAGTCAATATATTAACATTAATTTGATAATTCATACCTGGGAAAACTATTTGAGAACGAAAATATTTTGTGGCGTTAGATCTATTTATTAGGTGATACAAATTGATGACTAATTTAAACTTTGGTACAAATTGATGACAAAAAATATAGTCCCCTTATTTTTTAAGAAACATTTACACTAAAACAATATGTAGGTAGCTTTCTCAGCTTTTACAAAACACGCGCCTATGGTTCTTTTATAACCTTTCTCTAGATTTGAACAGCTGTCCACTCAAGCATGTCAACAATGGATTGACTCAGTCTCCTCACATGGTATTCTGCAATGATAACAACTCAGGTGTTGCAAAACATTACAGGACGAAGGAAGTTATCATGCACGGCAAAAATATAACACATCGAGACGTTGGCAAACCGAACGCATCCGCTCTTCATTCTAACTCGGGAGTCAGATCCACAGTGGACCCACTTGTAAAATGTCCTATTTTTAAAATGACTTGTTATAAGACTTTTCGCTAAAAGTATGTAATTTATGGTTTTGGGGTTACTTTGTCTCTATTTATCCATGAATAGATTTTTCAAATATCTAAGATGTAGTCAAATTATCATGACTACATCTTAGATATTTGAAAAATAAATTCATGGATTAATATCTAAATTTAAGGATACAAGGAGGAACAAGACTACTAAAAAAAGAAGCGTTATGGTCTCAGAGTTCATGTACCTAAATGTGTATGACGTATGTAGGTTTCTTAATGTATTATAACTTTTAAATTTGTGATTAGATTCAGGTGTAATAGATTACATTAAAAGCATAACTTTATCTCGAGTGATACGGGCAATTAATTTTGGGCATGGCCGCATTTTTTTCATTAAGAAAACTAGTTTATTTAAATTTTGGAAAAATTTGATGAAATACATTTTTAGACTTTTGCAATATACCTAAACAGAAATTGGTTGTAGTACTTACACGGTGATCTAGAACTACCTGGCATTATTTCAGAATCCAGAATAGAATGTAGACGTAAGAAAAAAAGATTATTATTAAAAATAAAATTTAGACTTCCTATAGAAATTTAACCAGCTGATAGATGAATTTGTATGGGAGGGCCAATTCATATTTCATATTTTTTCGACTTTAGAAGGCTGTAAGTCATTTTGCGAATGCATGCAATTTCGACTAAACCCTGGAGTGATCCATCACTTACCAATGTCGGGTCAGTTGATTGCATCTTAAATATCTCAAGCGGCGCACAGCATAAGACACAAGGTTAATTTTGTGATAAAAAAATAGAGTGACATCTTTATCTGTTTAATTTGTTGCACCTTGGCCCCAGAAGCATAACTATAAATTTTACCCCAAAAATCTCAAAACGTATGCCATTACATTTAAAAAAACTGTTCTTATAATGCAACAGAAGCTTTCAAATTAAATAGTAAAATGCATTAAATGATGTGCTTAAATATATATCTTAGAATATACTTATAGAAAAGTAACTTTAAATAACTTTTTAAAACTGGGATTTAATGTAATCTAGCTGGAATCAGAACCCCAGATTGAGGAGATGCAGATTAATACTTAATAAAAGTTACATTAAGTCTTGCATTTAAGTAAAGAAGTACAAAAAAAATGGAATATACTATTTAAAAATTGTTATTATTAATTTACCTTATTGTTCAGAAGCGTCTAGCGAATCGTGCTTTAAATTTGAATTTAAAGCACGATAGGTATCACTCCTCACTATAGTATTTCAAATATCACCACTAACTCTAAAACGTAGCTTCAATTAATTTAATCGTCGTAAATGAGCGCTCACTTTGACATGTGCAACGCGACTGCGATGCGCCTGCATCACTCCGTACCAATGATAACATGTCGCGAGATAAGTCGCAAGATTATCAGAAATAGTACACAGAATACAGATGGAACATAATGATGGTACGGCAGACAAACATATTTGTTTAGTCATGTTGTACTCAATATTTTTGACATGACAGCCTTCATGATGTAATACAAGTATGATTTGGCAAAGATGTTTTTCTGCCGGATACATGCTTGACACTAAGTAAGCTACAAAACTCAGTTATATATCTACTTATTAAAATGAAAAAGGTACAAGTATTTGCTTACGCTGGGTATCGAACCCAGACCCCTCGTATAGCAGGCTGACGTGATAAACACTACACCACAGATGTCGTCCAATATTGAAGTTATTACTGATAAGCTCTATCCTATTACTACTATGGATTAGAACGCTTGTAGGCGTGTGTTTTTGGATTGATGTGTGTCTTATCATAACGCAAAAAGCTGAACTAATTTAGACGAAACTTGTCATTCAAGTACCCATACTTAAGTACCGTACTTAACATAAAAGATCTTTATAGTTCCAAAACTTGGTTTTCAAATAAATCAACGCGAAAGACTATCAGGCAAAAGCTAGCCACAAATATCCGAGACTCGCGTAAACATGATATTGACAATTCAAAACTATGTACTCGTAGGTTCGCTATTCATTTCTGTGCATAGGTCGTAAGGTCGTAAGATTATTGAGTGACAATAACAACTGCTACTGTTGCGTGACAGAAATACTCCGAATCATTGAGGCCATCAAAAAGCTATTGTAACAAAACAGCATGGTTTGTACTCCATTATGTGTATTTGTACTCCCTTATATCGATAGTAATTATTACGGGCTACTGTGTAGGAACACAAACCTAGTAATAGCAGTGTTAAACAAACAAAATATTCATTTTTATCATCATCATTTCAATCTACCGCTTTTCAACTTTAATTGATTTTAGAATTTAATGGAATTCATTATTTTCAGTTTTTAATACACACTGTCCGACAACTAAAATCAACAAAAAAATAATTTCTAAATCAGCATGCATACTATGTATTTTATTTTCTTAAAAAAAAAGGATTTAAATCTCTGTCAACTTTAATTTAAAAAAAAATCGTATGTTTCCTCAGATATCGTACTGTAATTAAAACACATTATTTCATGTAAATATGAAATGCGAGCTTACTTGATTTTATTTTATCTAATTCGCAAAACAGAGAAACGACATCAAACTTATCTGAGGATAAAACTGTTTTATAACATGTGCTTCAGTTATCAACATGTGGGCATTGGAGCTATAAAATGTCGCTCACTTATCACATGGCAGTGAGTGAATAAACCTTCAGGTCCGTGCGTCTAGGACAGTGTTATCCAAAGTGGTCAGTATCTACATGTGGGCATTAGAGCTATAAAATGACGCTCAACTCAACTTATCAGGATGACAGTGAGTGAATAAACCTTCAGGTCCGTGCCTCTAGCAAAGTGTTATCCAAAGTGGTCAGCATCAACATGTGGGCATTCATTAAAGCTATAAAATGACGCTCACTTATCAGGATGACAGTGAGTGAATAAGCCTTCAGGTCCGTGCCTTTAGGACAGTGTTATCCAAAGTGGTCAGCATCAACATGTGGGCATTCATTAAAGCTATAAAATGACGCTCACTTAACAGGATGGCAGTGAATGAATAAACTTTCAGGTCCGTGCGTTTAGTACAGTGTTATCCAAAGTGGTCAGTATCTACATGTGGGCATTAGAGCTATAAAATGACGCTCAACTCAACTTATCAGAATGACAGTGAGTGAATAAGCCTTCAGGTCCGTGCCTTTAGGACAGTGTTATCCAAAGTGGTCAGCATCAACATGTGGGCATTCATTAAAACTATAAAATGACGCCCACTTATCAGGATGGCAGTGAATGAATAAACTTTCAGGTCCGTGCCATTAGGACAGTGTTAGCCAAAGTGGTCAATATCAACATGTGGGCATTAGAGCTAAAAAAATTCTTACTTATCAGGATGACAGTGAGTGAATAAACCTTTAGGTCGGGCATTTACTTTACTGTACTGTTATACCAACTGGTTAATATCGACCTTTAGCGGTCATTATCGACAGACCGTATAATATTGGAGTTACAGGGTTTTTAAATGAAACCATTTATTACGCGTAATACATAAACCGGCTTGTTATTTTGTTATGATGTTCGAAGTAAGAGATATTCGGTCAATTTATTAAATGTTTTGAGAAAGGGTATGATGATGGATGGGTGTTGTTTTTTTAATTCTTCGTGCAAAATCTACTGGATGGGTTGTCATAAAATTGTACAGTACATAAGCGACTGTACTTCTTGTAAATCAGAATAACCTCAGGATAGTCTCAAAGCTTAAGGCGCATCTCCTTTACATTTTTTTTTCAGGTTTTGCATATTAGCCTTTTACTATCTTCGCGGGAACAAAAACAACTCGCATATTTTCGTTTTACTTCCTATATAAAATTAAAAATACTACTGAATATCATCGTTGGCAAACTATTTTAGACCATTTGACTAATGACGTCGATGGTCTAAAAAGTTTGGGGTCCGGTGTTTTGGGTATTCTATGTCCCTTCAGGTGCAAGTTTATGAGCGATAAAACGGACCCCGTAATTAGCCGTTTTGGGCGTCAAGTTAAACTGGAGGTATGGGATTTACGGGTCTTTTGATGAAACAATTACGTATTCGCAAAGTTTTCGGGCAAATTTGACATTTGAAATCGTTTTTCAAATTAATAATAAATAAATATATACGGACAAATCACACAGATTAAGCTAGCCCCATGGTAAGTTCGAGACTTATGTTATGGAATACAAACTTACCGATACTATATTTTATAACAAATACATATATAGATAAACATCCAAGACCCAGGCCAATATGAAAAAGATAATTTTTCCATCTTGACCTGGACGGGGATCGAACCCGGGCACTCCGTGTCGCAGGCTGGCGTGTTAAGCACTGCGCCACGGAGCTGTCAAGTTAATATCTAAATGTTCAATCTGGGGCAGTTAAATGTTATCCTACAATTAAAAATCTTTTGTTAAAGAAGTCAGTTTAATCAGCCCCCGACTGTACCTAAAATTATTTATTATACGTCACAAAAAAAAAATGTTTTAAACAGATTACTCACAATAAATATGTCATTAATGTATCTACTTAATATTATGAAGTGAAGGTTTGTGAGGAAATTTATAAAGTTAGATGTTTATTGCATGATATTTTTTCTGTTCTGAATAAATATTTCTTATTTCTTATTATTTCTTATTTCTTATTACTCCTTCACGCAAAAACTACTAGTTTTTGATAGTATTGCAATTTTAAAGCTTACGTAATCAGAATAGCACGTAGGCTATATATATATCTACTCTAGCTTTTGCATGCGGCGCTGACCGCAATCATGTTGATCCCTCGGGAGCAGAGATTTTTCAGGGATGAAAGTTACCCTATATTCTTCACCGGGCCTCAAACCCCTAAAGTGGTAACAGACAGACAGAGAGAGCCTTACGCATTTATAATATTAGTAGAATACAATAATTCCAAAAAGGTTATTATAATAGTGAGGGTGTGCTAGCCGCATCCACCGGTTTTGGAGATAAAGCACAAGCCAGCATGAAATAATCAGTCTATTGCCATAATACAGCTCGAAAATATACGTATTAGAGTATCCGAGTACAAATATATTCCATCGTTTATTAAAATACTAGAGCAAAATCTATATGAAAAGCACAGTAAGAGCATACAGTAATAATAATAACTCTCTATCAAGGGGCTTTTAATTAATCCAATTACACAGCAGCCCGCTCTCGTCTCCTAGTGTGAATTGCAACGCATATAGCACCGGGTGTTCTGTTTTCTTTGTAAACAGATGGACTGACAGATATGTATTATATGAGTTGGCTTTCAACGTCATTAGGTGATGATATGTTTGTGTTATAGATTTGGTGATAAAAGCTTTGCAATTATGTGTTACTAACATTTAATAAATTCAAAGAAATGGATATGATCATAAAATAAGGACTATTATTGGCCTCAAGAATTACCCTAAGCGTTTTGTTTCCTTCGCAAACAGACAAGTTGAAAGGTAGACGAATCTGATGATCGACCTATGTTTCATATACCTACGAGTACTTTAGATATCGACGTCATTAGGTGTTTATTTCGTGATAAAGGCCTAACATTACAATACAGGATTGAATGAGAACGGTGTTTACCATATCAGCCCGTATATGTACTATGTAGCTTTTGGTGCGATTTGGTGTAGTAGTAAGTAATTGATTATTTTTCCTCATTTATTTAAATACTGGTAAGAATTGACGTGATTCTACTAACAGTTCAGGGAGATTAAGAATTCTCAAAAATTGTCAATCTCTTTAAGAACGACGACGATATTCATAAAGGCCGAAAATCGATTTCGGCATTTATGAATATCGTCGTCGTTATTTGGCGATAAGAAATTGTTAACTTCTTTTCAACCAAAATTCACAGGAATAGCGAATGATAATCCTGCCGTCTAATCTAGTTAACCCTATCAATTAAGCTAATCGATAGTATTAATTGGGTTCTGCGGTAGTTCAATGAGAATGGAACCAATTGGATCCCGAAATGGCATACCTTTGATCTTGTTCCGCCCGCGCAGTCTATTTTAACTGTGTCTAGCGGTATTATATTATATTTTGGCAGTTAGTTTATTTTTGTTGAAGATTAATATCCTAATTAAATGTCTCGTACGCAAAACTCACAGGAATAGATAGATAGCGAATGATAATCGTGCCGTCTAATCTAATTAAACCTATCAGTTAAGCTAATCGATAGTATTAATTGGGTTCTGCGGAAGTCTTGTTCCGCCCGCGCAGTCTATTTTAACTTTGTCTAGCGCTATTATTTTTTTGTCAGTTAGTTTATTTTTGTTGAAGATGAATATCCTTATGAAATGTCTTGTTCGTTTCTGAGGAAGCATATATGTTTGGATATTTTTTACTCCTTCAATATTAATTTACTAAACGGGTTTTTATGAAAACTTTTCATGTAAAACTCACAGGAATAGATAGCGAATGATAATCGTGCCGTCTAATCTAGTTAAGCTAATCGATAGTATTAATTGGGTTCTGCGGTAGTTAAATAAATAAATATATACGGACAAATCACACAGATTGAGCTAGCCCCAAAGTAAGTTCGAGACTTGTGATATGGGATACTAACTCAACGATACTATATTTTATAACAAATACATATATAGATACACATCCAAGACCCAGGCCAATCTGAAAAAGATCATTTTCCATCTTGACCTGGCCGGGGATCGAACCCGGTCACTCCGTGTCGCAGGCTGGCGTGTTGACCGCTGCGCCACGGAGCTAGTCAGTTCAATGACAATGGAACCAATTGGATCCCGAAACTGCACACCTTTGATCTTGTTCCGCCCGCGCAGTCTATTTTAACTTTGTCTAGCGGTATTATATTATATTTTTGGCAGTTAGTTTCTTTTTGTATAAATATCCTAATTAAATGTCTCGTAAAAGTTTCTGAGAAAGCATATATGTCTGGATATTTATTACTCGTTAGAGATTAAATTGCTGGACGGGGTTTTATGAAAACATTTCATACAAAACTTACAGGATGGCAAATGATAATCGTCCCACCTAATCTAGATATAATATAGTTCGGGCGGTCTCTTAGATTAAGGTTTTGACGAAGCATGCTGCGGATAATTTTATATGAAAAAAAAATTACGATGCTTGTTGCTGAACACTAATTTTGTAAATTTTGACGAAGCATGTTGAGGATTTTTCGTATTGACGAAGTTTGTGGCGGATAAATGCCAGAATATAATTTGATATAATGGAATAAAAGCAATGTGATAATTATACTTATACGACTATTAATCGTGCTATTTTCACTATATTTTTATGTATATTAATATTTAAGTTAAATAAAACTTCTTCAACTCTAAATCTAGTTATTTATAGGTACCTAGTCATAATTAACCCATTCAATGAAGCTAATCGATGGTATCACTTGGATTCTGCGCTAGTTCAATGAGAATGAAACCAATTAGATCTCAAAATGACATACCTACCTTTGATAGCCAGATCAAAGTGTGGCATTTTGAGATCCAATTGGTTCAGCTAGAGCTGCGCAGTCTATTTTAACTTTGTAACTAAGTCAATGATATGAACTTGGATGTTATAAGAGAGCATTACGATAAGCTTTTCGTTTTTTATATTGATGCTGACGCTGATATTTTTTATATTGTCTTTATTGAAATGCAGATTGTAATTGGTTTCAAAGGCTTTTTAATTACAATTTGTATCTGTCTAAGCTTTATTTTTACACCGCTAAAACTTTGTTCTTATTTTTACTAATATTATAAAGAAGCAAGATTCGATTATTTTTTGTAATGTATAAACTAAAAAACAACTGTTAATAAATTCATTCATCTACGCTATATTACTCGCAGGTAACATACTCGTAGGTTTCGATTTACGTGGAGGAAACCGCGGCAAAACACCTATACATATAGAGGTAGTACTAGCAATGACGCCCTTAGCTATGCAGTAACATTGATTCCAAAGTATTATATAGGTATAAATCAACAGTTAATAATGTTATCGACCTGTGTCGCCGAGGGAGGCTGACAAGGGCCGTTAGTCTGTCGGGGCACGTCTTACAATATCGTCTCATCGAGCTACCACTAGTAATGATGCACAGAGCTAAGCAGTAATATCGATACCAATTAAATAAATAGGTATAAATCCAAAGCTAAAGATGTTTGCAGAGTTGTGTGGACGGGGGTGGTTGGTAAGAGCCGTTTGTCCGTCGGGGCACGTCTTATAATCCTCGTCGAGCTAGCACTAACAAAGATGCACAGAGCTATGCAGTAATATCGATAAAAAATAATTAAAATGGTATAAATTAAAAGCTAACGATGATTACACAAACCTGTGAGTGTGGCTGGTAAGGGCCGTTTGTCCGTCGGGACATGTGGTCCCAACGCCTATTGCATAAGATTTATTTCAGACTTATCACATAGATGGCTCCACAGACTTATTCACAACTATGCATGGCCACCATGTGATGAGAAAATAAAATCAGTATTCACGGAAATCTCATAATTAGGACATAATGGCATAGAATAAAAACATAATTTCGGCTTATTTAAAACAATACATTCAGTTTTACTTGGGTTTATAAAGTTTAAGCTAACGCCATCTAGTGACGAGTGGAAAAGTCTGTAACTATTAAACTGCAGCGCCCTCACACATAGTGGCAGTTAGTGAAACTTACTGCCACAGTCTGTGGCATGCTTGTTAGGTACTTTGTACGTGCTTTTAACAGGTCTTAAGTTGGCTTAATATTTTTGTATGAGGTTAACAGTTCGTACATTAGTTTATTCTGTCTTTGGCACTAGCAATGATGTACAAATCTAAGCAATAATATCTATTACATTACAATAGGTACATATAAAGGTAAATATCAAAACTTAAAGTTTATTACATACCTGTATGGACGGGTGTGGCTGGTAAGGGCCGTTTGTCCGGCGGGGCACGTCGCACGGCCGCCGCGGACGCCGGCAGAGGGATGGACGTCTGCAGAACCGACACCTGTCTGTGGACAATAACAAAATCGTATTATATATCTTGGATATATTTTTAATATTAAAGATAAGTTTAGAGAACATATCATGTCATGTTTGGTACTTAACTTAATTGCTTCTGATTAGACAAGAAGCTGAAGTTAAATATTTTTGTATAATAAAGGAAGTACATTCAAAGATATTTAAAAGGAAGAATTCGGTCGTAGGTCGTCGATCGATCGTCGTCATAAGCGACATAATTCTGGCTTTCCAGCTTAGTACACAGAATGTATATGGTCATCTGATCATCTAGCCTTCTCTTAATTACTTTAGGGTTATTTGAGTGCTCCAGGTTCCTAATTAATAATAAAAAATAAGCGTTATTCAACATATGTTTAAAAATAAAAAGTACAGCAAATCTTAAATTTTATTATAATAGAAAATCCCCAGCCAACTCAAACAATACGTATAAATTTGATAAATGTTGCCTACATCATAAAAATATTGTCCCACAGCTCTCGGTGTAATAAATGGCAACCCTCGTCATAGCCTGTACTGTAACTGACCAGCGACACAACTGCTCGGCTGATGTATTGTTACTTCTCTGATTACGAGCCAATAGCCTTTTATTTCTGATGAAACATGGTTACGTTTCAATAATACATTTCAATCTATTATAAAAGCGATGATCTCTCACTTGTTCATCACAAAATCTCGAAAACTAGTTAGACAATGAAGATGAAATGTTGCAGGAAGCAAAGAATAAGTAATAGCACTAACGTACAGGAAGGTAGATTGTGACTAGGAATTTCCAAGTATCCTTTCTTAGCCCTTAGGGATGGAAATTCCTAAGAGGTGAAATAGGGGTTGCCAGTTTGTATGAAACTTCGTAATTTTTAAAGTGAAACACATGATACTTTTAATTTATTTTAGCAGGTAGTAGAAATGCATTTATTAGATTTTGAAAATTATACCCCTATAGGGGATGAAACAGGGGTTGAAAGTTTGTATGACGTACAGGACACAGCAGGATAGACTACATATTTTTTTTTCAGTTATGTTATATACGATACGTTGTCCCCATACAAATTTTACGAGTACGGTGTCGCGGGCACAGCTAGTATTTCAATAATGCGAGCTAAGCTGCAGGCGAAGCCAGAAAGAATGTGGATGTTGATTCATAAAAGTTAATAATACAAATTTCAAGTGCCATAATTTAATACCGTGTAACTGGGGAGAGGATCTTTGAAATCGTTAATGAGTCACCTGCCATTTCCCACGGGGAGGCTCTTAATGGAAATTCTTTGCCGAATTATTTGGTAATGTCTCCTCTTTCCTTCATAATTTCTTATTCAATGCCTATGCGAGAATAGAGAGGCGAATTGTGAGTATATTTTGATCTTTGTAAAATTTAAACAGTTTTTTAAAAACTCGAATAAATAGATTGAAAGATACATATATTTTATTGTAAACGAGATGTCGCACGCGGTTCTACATGTGTTAATGTCGATCCCACGGGAACAGTACTTTGTTCGGGATAAAAGTCAGCCTATTTGTTAATCCAGGTAATATATAATTCTGTGTGCAGAATTTCTTTAAAATTAGTTCGCCGTTTTGAAGTGACTGGAGTTAAAGTTCATCATTGGAGCATAGCAACCCCCCCCTGACGTCACCGTTCTTACATTTGATATTTGTAAAATCTCATATTGCATCGCAGCATTGCACATTTAATACCTAAGAATGACTTTACTTTCTAAAACATTACGCCTGTCTAGATCTAGACCCAGACTAGGACATAATAACAACAATAGCCCCTCGAGACGGTCGTGGGTCACGAATTCATAATAAACTACCGGTTAGGAAGCGAATGTAACGACATCAAGGAAGAACTTGGCAGAAATCATCAGTATGGTAGATTTGTCGATTAGGTATAAGTATAACATTATTGTGCCAAAAATAAAAAAAAATAAGTTTTCTTTTTATTTTTTTAACATATAATTATAAGATATGTCTGCTCACAGAAATACATTTTAAATACGTTTATTAGAATAAAGGTAAACTAATAATATATTTTATGAAAAAGAACATTGAGTGAAATTAATCTTAAATTAAATCAAAGGAGTCAACATTATTGACCCATAGATAAAGTTCAGCTACTCGATGCTAGATGGCGCTACCAACTGTTTAATTTCAGCATTAAATTTTCTTTAGCTTTTGGCGTCTTTGCAAAAAAAGACTTATTTGGTCTGAGGCAATAGATAGAAATAATATGCCAAGATTGTATTACACATTTATATTTTAATAAAGAGAACCCTACGTTTTTCGGTACTTTAGTCAAATCTACCGGAATAAGTAGGTAATAATCATTTCCTATGTCAGGTCCATTGCAAACAGAAGAGCGAACTATTATTAATAGATTTTCTTGCAATATATCGTGGTTAACGGCTGTCGAGCTAAACTATATATCTTAATCCAATAGTCTGGAGTCTGGACAGAATCGTTCTTTTCTTGGAGATTTCATACGGAAGAGGAAAAGCTTGCAATGAATTTAAGAAATCAAGCTAAGTTAGTTCGTTGGATTCATCTGACTGAACCAACCAACTGAATAATACATTTTGTATGTATGTAAGCAGGTTTCATTTAATTTTGCACTTAAATTACCTACTTTAAGTATCAAATACCTAATTAATATTAAAAATCTAATCAAAACGATTTGTAAAATATAGGTTAAAAACTTTAATTATTGTATATTTATTTTTCAAATTAGAATTATTGTTGACGTCAGTTCGTTCGTTTACTTAAGCTAAGTTTAGTGCCGCTTCCAAAACGGTATACAGAAGAAGCGGCGATATTTTCTCCTATATCTCTATATAGAGACGGTCACTATATGAAAGTAAATAACTTTCATATAGTGACCGTCTCTATAAACCTAATAAATAAAAAATAATCTTATATCTTCTAGTCACAATAGAAAGTACCTAGAGCAAGCCTTGAGAGTGTTCATCTTCACATAGTATAAAATAAAGTCGCTTCCGCTGTCTGTTCGCTTAGATCTTTAACACTATTCAACGGATTCTTCAGCAATAGATACAGTGATTCAAGATGAATGTTTATATGTATAATTTACTGCCCTATATTAGTATCTACATTGCACCCTCCGCCGGGGCCGGCGCCGGGTCGAGAACCCGGGTCGGGTCGCTAGTCAAGTATATACAGCGTGTAACATAACCTCCGACGTTCCCATGAGGGGGTGACTCAGCCCGACCAAAATTAAAAACTTTTCCTTTGGGACCAATGCTGTAAACTCTACACTTTTTTTACCTTTTCATACTAATTGCCGGCCGGCCAAACACTTGTATATGAAAAAGTAGTTTTTTTTGAGTTTCCAATATTGGTCCCAAAGGAAAAGTTGTTAATTTTGACGGGCTGAGTCACCCTTTTAAGAGATCCGACGTTCCCGTGAAGAGGTTACGTTACACGCTGTATTTTTAGACGTAAACGATATTGTTGTTAATAACATAAAACCAACTAAATACTATAAATATAGGGTAGATATACGTTTTACAATTTCTACAAGAGAGCGTGAGAATTTAAACCTAGCTTAAAAATTATGCCCCTGATCAACCTAAACATTTTACTATTTCTAATTATAAACACCTTTGTCTTCTGAATGAGAATAAGTATCAAACAATGACGTCCATATGATAGATTGTACAAAGTTATTTTGAGCCGAAAATCAATTCGCATATTTGGTATACAAGTTCCAACCCCCCATGGTAGGTCCCCATTGTTTAAAAATACGATAATATAAAATTTATTACTTTAAGTAGGTATATTTCCTTCTGATAATGAATTGAATTGTAAAAGCGATACTCTGAATGGCTGAAGTCAGCACGATCCTCTTTGAAAACATGCTTGTAGCAAAAAGTTTCTTACTGGAAAAGAATGGATTGAAATAAAAAAACTGCAGCTTCCCAAGCAATGCATGGTCCCGTCTATCATCATTGATCGCAGTCGTTAAGCTATGTGAAATGCTTTGAGGCAGCTTGAAAAATCTGACACCAGTGTTGGCCACTTATACACACGAAAAGCGCAAGCAAGCATTAAGATTGCACAAACTTGCAATCTCAAATATCAGTCTCAGGCTGTGGCGTTCGACACCGATTGATTTTACACCACCAACATATACACCAGTACTTATCAGATATATTCAATATAATAATAATCTTTTATTTCATCATTTTAATTACCTTCACTCGTTACTTATATGAATCGTAAATGAACATAACTTACACATTCATTACATATTGCACTTTTGTAGTATTAACAATACCAAGTAACATAAATTATCTTTGTCAGTAAGTGCATTGCATAATATAATTATTATATTTGTTTTTAAATAGATAAATATCTGTCAAAATGTAAAATATCAGTTCTAATATTACCAAACGCAATTTAAAACGATTTTTAAAAAATGTGCTATTCGTTAAGTTTCTACAGTTATTTTTCTTTTATGAAAATCGATAAATCAGCTGATTGATGGTCGACGTCAGTGACTTAGTATCCATAGTAGGTAATAGTAAAAAATTTTACACCAAGAAAGTAGTTTTTGTACACATAGTGACTTTAGGTTTGTTTTTATAAATGTTCCAATCAAGATATCTCGAAAACTAGCGCGTCGATTTATTTTTATTTCGTTCTTAAGCCTTAGCCCTTACAATATTTGCGCTGAATTTAAATGAACCTTATATATATCGTAGCGTGATTGATATTGAAAGCTCAGTTCATTAATATAGAAATACAAACGTTCAAAATAGAATGGACAGCAATGTTTGCCCAATGTCTAGTTCAGTCAGACTATTCATGCCATAACAAAAATGATCTGGTCTACAATATCTGTTGACCGTTTCACTACAATGGAACAAAATACTCAAACCAGGGAAACATGTTTCAATGCCCCAGTTCAGTGTTTGTCGGCGACGTGACAGTATTTTCGCAACGCCGCCGCCGCAGACTATAAACTCTATGACTTGGTACAAATATATGCATTACCAGATTACCACTTCAATTGATTTTTGAACCACGCGCAAATGTTCTCGGGTAATATCGCGGAGGGTAATATGCTACCACAATTTTGTATATTTTTCACAAAATTCAGTCCTGCTGATAATTATAAAGTACCTTATCGTAGCTTGGTTTAGGTTTGACTATAGTCGATGGTAGGGGATTTGTTTAGAGATGCTAATTAAATAATTTGGTTGAGGAAATATTTATTTCGCAATACAGTTTTTGTAAGACAATTCACATTTTATATTTGTCATAAATTTTCTGACGTAATGTCATATTCAAAACCTTCTTTATGTCCGCAGGGGCGTTACCATGAAGGTTCGCCACATCACTCCCCTCCAGAGACCGGGTTACGGGCAATAATATAGGCATACCTTACATAATGCATAAAACTAAAAAGTTATTTACAATGGCTTTCAGCTTCACACCCTTACAAAACACCCAATTAAACTGGAACACACCAATCTTATTAGATCATGGCACAGAGTTTGTACTGTATGCGACACGGCGGACGGGACACGACGCCAAAACGAGGGTATCACGAAACGTGCTTCCGGGTCGCTCCGATCGGAAATGGAGGCTGTCGGGGTGTGTAAAGTCGTGTGGCTTGTTTTGATTTCACAATACGTTGTTTTTCAATGGGGTAAAATTTGTGACTTGTTAAATACATTTTTGCCTAATACATAGACCTAATAGTTAAATGTACATGCTTATTAAAACAGTATCAGATGTAAGTTTAATATATCTTAATGTTGTATTTTTTTGTAACTCCATTTTGTATCCAGAAGTGAGAGCACTGGAGATCTGTGCCACAGGCCCAGCCTTCTACAGGCTCCAGTCTCCACCAATCTGGGATAATACCATTATTAAGTACCTTATACATTGTATAATTAGATTGTAAAATATTTTCTTATAAGCATAATCGATTGACAGGAGTCAACGGTAAAAGATGAAATGATGATTGCGGACAATAGGTTGATGGTACCTTTATTAATTCAAGGTCCAATATCCTTATTATTTAAATAAATATAGGCTTAACGTGTACAAATAAAAACTGCCTGCTAAACAATAGGTAGTGTTGGTTTTCTTTAAAAATTTAAGACCCACAAACTTTAATGTATTTAAGATTCGCAATTGAATGTCATTTAATTATTTACAAATTGCATATAGTGTTATTTGGTCTTAACTTTATTTTAAACAATTGCATAGTTAACATAACCTGTAACTTACGTAATGCTAAGATTACCGGTCTATCCCACGTTTAATCTTTACCTATAAAAGGCAAAGACTGTATATGGCTCTAGCTCCTTTGTCGACGCATCTTACAAAACGCAGCAAGATCAAAGATTGTACGCGTATTTCACTTTTACGATATTGATGAAATGCTCATCGTTAAAGATCGGAGGACGTGACTAGCAGTCCTATTTTTAGTCCCACAATGAAGTTCCTCCTCTTAATTTTAAGCCGAACAAAGCGACTTTTGTGAACGGCAAATTGAGTGAGAAATTTTCTCCTTGGAAAGTAGGTTTTCGTTACACTGAAACTTTTATACTGAGTAATAAAGAAAGGAAGTAGTCGCGAGCATAAAATTCTAATCGGAGACTAAAGTGCAATTTATTACAGCAGATTTTTTATCATTTAGTTAGCTTAGGTACATGTATGAAACTATTTCAATGAAGAAGAAGAAGAATATATTTCAATTAGACATGTATACAGATTAAATTGCACGTAAACTCTATAGGAAGGTTCTAAGATTTATATTACAAAAAAACTCACTAGGTACAAATAAATGAAGCAACAAGTAGTTTGAGCGGATAGAGCCTTCAGAAGCGCGTGTGGAAGTAAAATCAAGCAAGTAATTACTTAAGATACAACATAAAATAAAACATAAAATGTTCCTATTATGCCCGTTTTCACCAGTAGCCCCTAAACAATAACCTAAGTAAGGTTCCCTTATCTTAGGGGACCCTTCAAATCATCCCCTAACCTAAATTCTGTTTCACCATCCTAAGAGTTACCTAAGTAAGAGTTCCCTAGTTAGGTGACGTATAGTGCGGAGGTACTACGGAATCGTTTATCGATTAATTATTTCAGTAAACGATTTTAATGATATTTAGCTGAAAAAACAAGATAGAACACGTAATTTAAATCCGTTATGTAGAAAAAGTGCCTTGTAAATATTAGATTATAAAGAAAAAGTTAAAATTTTACTTTTTTGGCTGTACGGCGAATGCCATTGCCTAATAAAGTCGCAGTGACATTTTGGTGTCACGTGACTTGACTCAAAAGTGACATGACAATGACAACAAGTTTCAAAATTTATTTCGTTTGTTTATTGCGTGTTATTTTTTTTGGTGTTTAAATAATATTTGGTTAAGAATAATGGCAGAAAAGAGGAAACGTGGACAAAATTTTTCACTCGAAGATAAAGACAAGTTAATAAAGTTATTGCTCCAACACAAAGATACAATTCTAAATAAAAAGACAGATGGGGCCACAAATGAGGCGAAAAACAGTGCGTGGATAGCTATTACGAATTCTTTTAATTCTTCATCAAACACACACAGGTATGAGAAATATACGTTCTTTATATATATTATTGTTCCTTTTGTACTTATTGTCTAACTCAGCGATTTATTTGATAAAAGTTCATACACACCATCTAATCTTGAAATCTAGGTACTAACTATTATCTGTTACCTATATTTTTTTAGAAACAAGGAATCTTTGATGAAAATGTGGGAGAAATTAAAAAGCGAGAGCAAAAAATATTATGCTCAAATGAAAAATAACACCACACAGACAGGAGGGGGCCCATTAATTTTAAAAATTGACCCTGTACTGGAACAGGTGTGTTCTATTCTTGGCCGAGGGTGTACAGGAATATTAGGGGTACCAGATTGTGATGCTGAGACTGGTCTGGAGGCAGAAAAGGTGCATATAAAAGTCATTTGCACACAAAATGATATGTTGCAAAATCCAGAAGAAGCATATATGCAAACAATTGAAGAACCAAAAATCTTGGAGGTATTATTTGAGTTGCTCTGATAAACTTATTGATCATATTAAAATTGTTGGTTTTATGACCTTTATTGTACTGAAACATTTATTTTTCAGACACAAAGAGAAGAAATCCCAGATAGGACTCAGCCGCAATATGAGTATATCAATTCTGATGACAACTTACCCGAAGAACCTAAGGCCAATGTAAGTGGAAAATACTGTTTGTGTTCTTAACAATGAGTAAGCATAGTAACATGACTATCTTATATTTTACGTTTCATATAACTCTTTGTTAATTATATATTTTTGATATACTAATAATTGGCTTATACATTATACATAAAACCATAATTATTTTTATTTTATTTCTTAGAACATACAAGAACTTCAGAAATTGCCTATTAATAAAACACCACTGTGGTCACGAAGGCGGCCACAGATATCAAGTCAAAATGAGCGGAATGAGGCAACTTCATCAGTTTCCTCTAGCATACAAAATGTTTATAAAAGGAAGGAAACTGTTGAGGACCTCAAAGAACAATTATTGAGGGAGGAGCTAGAATTTAAAAGAAAATTGTATAATTTACAATTACAATCAGCAGCCAGAGAAGTAGAAATTAAAACTGCAGTTTTAGATGAAATTAAAGGTATGTGTTTATTTATTATACTTAAACTTAAAATTACAGACAATCAAAGTATTGAGTCATTTGACTTCTTTGGAAGCCATAGACAGGATCACTAATGGTAATTGGTACACGGGGTATTTGACCGTTGCCAATAAGGTCTTCTAAATTCGGAATAGACCCTTCATTTATAGGTTCAGCTTCTTTTCTAATTATACATATGTTATGTAAAACACAACATGCCAGCATAACATGAATAGATGTTTCCAATCGAAGTCTGATACCCACAGCTAACACTGGAAAACGCCTTTTCAGGACTCCATATTGCCGTTCGACTACATTTCTAGTTTTAATGTGAGCATCGTTATATTTTTGCTGACCATGTGTAACAGGGTTAAGATAAGGAGTCAGAAGATGGCTCTGAAAATATAAACAATAACTTCATAAATTTATTGACTTACTGCACTGGCTCAGTGGGCCACCAGGGGAGCTATCCCCTGCTCGCTTTTGATGAAAATTTTTAATATAATCGCAGAAATGTTATTAATGAGACCTATATTTGTTTCAGGTGGAGGCTTCTCCTTAAATAATTTATTTGGGGTGCAAAATGAAAAGAAGCATTAATATAAGTAATAAATTTCACTTGCTTTGTTAAATAAAATCATTTGTTTTATTTTTACCTTTAATGGATATCCACTGTCTCCTAACAAATAATTCCCTCTGTAGTCACCTGTTTCAAACTTAGCATATCTACGACTACTTTGGTAAATAGTAGCATCATGAGTTGATCCAGGCCAGCGTGCCACCACGTCAGTTATCAATAATTTTGCAGTACTTATTGTTTGCATATTAATAGACATGTAGCCTTTTCTGTTTCGGAATAGTTCGGCATCATCTCCTCCTAAAATTTACAATAGTACATAGGTAAAAACAAGTAAATAAGTTTCTAGTAATACAATTTAAATAAGACATAAAATCAAAAAGAGAAATCACCTGGCGATTGAATTTTTATGTGTGTACAGTCTATACATCCTAAAACATTCGGAAAACGAGCTATTCTGTAAAATTCTTCTTTTACTATTTGTTGATCTTCTTCGGTGTCTGGAAATTGTATAAATTCGCTTCGCAGACCCACGATAGCTTCAGACACTCTCTTTATAATTCGGCTGCAAGTAGGAATACTGATGCCGTTTAGATCTGCTATAGATAATAGTTGATTGCCTGTCGCATAAAATCTTAGGGCACACAGCAGTTGGTTAATCGGTGCCACAGATTTATTTCTGTAAATAAAATAAGAGTAAGTAGGTTCAAAGTTACATTACTACAAATTTTAAACAAGTAGGTAGCTAGATATCTACAGAAGGCATTTCTAGGTAGGTACTTACCTGTCATCGTGGAATTCTAATAAATGTTCAATTTTTTGCAAAATAAATAAAACACTCTCCTTTGATAACCTATATCTTATGAAAAAGTCTTTGTCATCATATTTTTTAAAATCCTTCGATCTTTCACGGTAAATACGAGGTCGCCTCAATAAACTACGGTCACTTAATAATTCTACATCTTCAATTGCTTCTAAATCTTCATATAAATCGTGGTCACTATCCATATTTATCTAGCTAAATACGAGCGTTCACAATATAACCTAAAAATATGTGTCACCTAAGCTGTTACGGGGTCGTGAAATCATCCCCTACATTATAAGGGCTCCCTAATGCTTTAGGTGTCACTTATCCGCTGGTGAAAACAAAACTTGCGTTAGGTGTCCCCTTATATTCGCTTAAGAGACACTTAATTTTTAAGGGTTATTGGTGAAAACGGGCATTAGTCTCTGAGTAAGCGCGAGGCCTAGAATTCATTGTAATAAACAAAAGGAAAGCGCTCGTATAAACCCTGAATTTGTATGCATTCGTACTTAACTGAGAGATATTTTGCATTAGTAGTACACCAAAGAGTTCTGTGTCCTGGCATGATGACAAAGCTTCCCAAACACTGGTAGAGTACCATTCTAAACAACCTTAATATCGGAGTTCTCTACCAAGTTACCTCTCTCTATTATTTTTCTATCCGTGTAGTACTCTATCGTTAACTTGTAGATTTATTTTACTAACCGAGGATTGTCTTGTCGTGACAGCATCCAGTCCTCCAGCTTTATTATATTTGATGACGAGTTACTCAAGCACGAAAGAGACACAAAGTAAATAATTTCCTAAATCATAAATTCTTATACATAGAAGTATGAAGAGACGCCATTTTTTTTTTTGTAAATATATAGTCTTATATCTAAATTAAATAAATAGAATAAAGAAAACATACCTTCTGACTTCAGGCGAAGTGGGCAAGCTCCTACTTTTTCTGCTTTTGCCGCTGGGCCGCGGGGGCCCTTGGCCCGAGTTAGTGTTGCCCATGTCTCACACACTTCCTCACAAAACACAAGTCATATCACAGAACAATGGTTCTTGTTGTCCGGGCATTTTCAACTTAGAATACAATGTTTCCCTTTCCTCCATATTTTATTATCGCACTTCCACTTGGGTGTTCTAATTGCAGTCGAGAAATAATTAATGGGTCAAGGCAAAAAAGGGTCTATTTTTCAAAAACTTTATATCCAATGAGGGATTTCTGAAATGCAACTAGATGGCAGCATTGAATCAAAAGTTCAATGAGCCGCTGTCAAGTGACACATTGTTAGCCAATAACAGTTTGCTGAACCCTGAACCCGACGCCCCAGTGCTGCCGCCATTTATGTCTGAAAACCCTCCAAGTATCTACTAATGTTGTTAAGTTGGCTCGTAAGTAGATGCACTCACAATAAAAAGAAAACGTCTTTAACAAATAAGTACCTGAATCGAACTGCACTTTTGTATTTGGGTTACGTGCTTAAATATAAGTTTCATTGTTTGTCCAAGAAAAAGGATTGTTTGTGTGAGCAATGTAGGAGCAATATAATATTTAAAAAAATAATGGTATGGACAATTGGTTTCAAAAACTAAAGTTTCTTGTATAAACAAACCATTTTCTACTTTATATAAAACTATATTTTTCTGCTGCGGTATTACGAAAAGTCAAAGTAGAATTTCTGGATACTGCTTGACCTAAGCGTATATTATATGCCTTCGATTATAAACTAACTGTACTTATAGGTACTTTACCGGCATGCCAGCCGGGGGCTCAGTAGCAGACATTTCAAATGAGTAAATTTTACTCAATTCCATTTGTAACCAGATTGCCTTGTTTCAATTTCTTTGCAGAATTTTTGCTCTACATGCTTGCGACCATAGAAGTGAGACGAATTTTTTTTTTTTTAATCTTTGCTTGCGACCATCAAATTGATATTTGACAACAGTTACCAGTGGCAATATGACAACTAAGGTCTAGCGATTAACCGAGTCTGTATCTGAGGTATGGGTGCGCACGGGAGTAACTGAAGTCTCGCGTCATTCGACGTACATAAACACCACCTCCCGTGCCGCTCCCATACCTCAGGAATAGACTCAGTTAAGCGCTAGGCCTAGTACCTAATCTAAGGACATAAAAAAGGCGTTCTCAATTACAAAGATTTATAGTTTGCTGTATTTATTACGGAACGTCAAACACGAATTTCCGGACACTGCGGTTTGACCCGAGATGTGTACGGTTATAAACTCTATAGTTTACTGGCATGCCGCTGGTGGATCGGCGACCATAGCAGGCATTCCAAAGGTCAAATCGGTTGAATCGGTGCCTCAGTAATAAATTAGCGGTTTGCGTCCCGATTGCAAATATTTGTGCATATTCCACGTACCTTTCCGTTCAAACACTCAATACGTTTTATGGAGGAAATAATTTTCACACATTCATTGCATATTCGGTGTTAAGACTACAGCGAAATCATCACATGTGAGAAGTGTAAAGGTCTTCGCACATTACAGCAACTCAACGCCGACTCCACTCCCAACTCAATTCACAGTATGGAAGTAAAATGTGAGCTTTACATTGTGATATTTAGAGTACTTACATCTTTCAACGTTCATTTGAAAGAAGCGTACGATGCGTTGACGACGCGTGGTCCCAGTATTGTTCTCCAAAAGAGTTGACAAATTTACTCTCTAATAACACACCATAAAGCTTACATTTTAGTGCCATACTGTGAGTTGAGTTGGAGTGGAGTTGGCGTTGAGTTGGTATAATGTGTGAAGACCTTTAATATCCTTCTACTAATAAGAATAAGCATTTAAGTCAATATATATTTAAAAAATTACACAGGTAAACAAATCCGTATGATACTTCCTTGGCATACTCCTCATGGAAGTATTATTGTTATAACGGCTATATCCGTGCAGTGTCGAGTAAAGAGTTAATTATCTTTTAGATATAAACCGACTTCCAACTTTTTGGTTGGTTGGTAAATCACTGCACAGATTTTGGGACCAATTAGGAAGTATATACACCCTTTCGAATAAAAAAGATTTTCAACAAATAACGGACTATGGATGTAAAAAACCCGCAAAGAGCGAGTCGGATTCGCGCACGATGGGTTCCGTACCTTTATCTATAAAAACGAAAATAAAATTAATAATAAAGGGGGCTCCCATACCTACATAACAGCATGTCTGTTGTATGGGAGCCTCCTTTAATATTAATTTCATTTTTATTTAATTATTTATTTTTAAAGTGAAATATATAACTAAATATTCTGTGAATATTTCAAGCATCTACCTGCTGCCGTTATCAATATCGAGCAAAAACAAGCAAGAAAATCACGTTTGTTGTATGGGAGCCCCCTTAAATATATTTTTCAGTTTTTGTTGTTATAGCGGCGACAGAAATATATCATCTGTGAAAATTTCAACTGTCTAACTATCATGGTTCATAAGATACGGCCAGGTTACAGCCTGGTGACAAACGGACAGAGACAGGCAGCTGTCCGTCTGCCTGTCTCTGAGCGATATTAATAGGGTCCCGTTTCCACCCTTTGGGTGCGAAACCCTAAAAAAAGATTCCAAAGGATTGAGAATCTCCTCGTTTTTAAAAGTCGGTTAAAAAGGTACTCGTAGACATTTCAAACAATAGCTGTATAATTTCTTCGATTAGTGCTGAACCAATTACGTTTATAGCGGCATAGGAGCGATTAGTACTTATTGTCACGGCGTTCTGAGAAAGGACCACAAAAGGACAATGGACAAAAAAAGCGTAGGTAATTACATGTGATCTTCAAAGAGTACTCCTAAAGTTCATTTACCTTTTTGTGTTTTAACAAATTCAATAAGTACTATTTATTTATAGGTATTTCTTCCATGCGGGTGTGGGAAAAAGAAAAAAACGTAGAATGCACCAGCTGCTTTTCTACCAACGCAAATCGTAAAAACCGATCAAGGTAATAGGTGAAAATCTGAAGAATCATTTTCCACCTAACGCTACCAACATGCTAAACGTGGCTTTTAGGTCTTAAAGACCTAGGCTTTGTCTACCACGCACTGGAAATAGACGTGATACTATGTATAAATAAAACACTATGAAGTCTTTGTCCGCTTAGTATTGAATGACAATGGACAAAATGCTATTGAATATGGATTCGTATTAGATTTTTAATAATGTCACGCAAATTCAGAAAACCCCTTAATTTAACCCTTATTGCACTATTTTCACTATAGAACTTATCGCGATTGAAATTAAGTCTTTTTTTTATTGTAGGCAAGTCCCGTAGTAAAAATAATAGTGAATGTGACCGCGAAAGCTTAAAATCATAATTCTTAATGCTAAGTGCATCCACACACTATATCAATTTACCGATTCTTGGGAATAAAATAAAAAAATATTCTACGTTTTTAATAAAAATAATATTTCCACATTCAATTCGATACAAATTATCCGTTTGAAATTGTTTAGTTGAAGATTAGGCTGAATCCAATATACGTTATACATGTATAATAAATAGATAAATCATCTAATCCTTTATATTCATCAGTTCATAGTCGAAGAGTGGTTTATGTATGAGATCAATGATCTATTGTGTTCAAAATTGCAAGACCATTACAGTAAGTGTATATTTATATGTATACTTATTTATCAGAACAATTCGGACAGTTCAGTACAGTTCGTGAAATATATCTCGTGAATCTACTGTTAGCTTAAGTTTTAGGGATTACATTTTAAGACACCATTTTGGTTATTATGAAATATCTTTTGGCGTTTCTTCTCAACAGTATTTATTCTGATATAGATCTTTTTCGAATTGGAAGCAGACAAATAGAAAATAGACCCATGCATTTTCGATGCCTATGGTACATAAAACACTTTATAACGCACGATAAAGTATCATGTCGTGTTGTTGTACAAATCATACAACATTTTATTGTGTTAACGACCCAATATTGTCAAGAACAAAGCCAGCGGGACTGAATGGCTTGTATTAGGAGCCTGTTTGTCACCACAGTTATTGTTGAATAGTCGTGCATTACTGCCCATTGTTAGCCCTTTCCCTTCCTAAATGAACTTTTTGTATAATGATGGAGATTGTTATGGCTTATAGCCATTGCGGGATGTAGTAATGACTCAATAGACCATTATGGTTAATAACGTGAGTAGAACTTAAGTAGCCCTGAATTTTAATTGTAGAAGGCCTTTTTGCTATGGTATAGGACGGCAAACGAGCAAGTGGGTCACCTGATAGTAAGTGATCACCGCTGCCCATGGACAACTGCAGCACCAGGGTGTGACAGGTGCTTTGTCGGCCTATCAAGGATTTGGGGGAAGGAAAAGGGGAGGGGAGGGGGAAGGATAGGCCCCCGGCTCTCTCACTCACCGAACGAAGCATAAAAGTCAGACGTCATCATCATTACGTGTAGGTGACACGGTCAATCGACCATGCACACCCTGGTGTCAGAGTTCTTCGGAACCGCCTCTCAGCCTCTGACGTGGTTCCTTTAACGACCACCAGATGGCAGCCGGGACCAGTTCGATGGCCATATGGGCGTTCGCATTATTAGCGATTATTTATGATAAGCAACTTTAGGCGTGGTTTCCATTGTAATCAAGTATCAGTAACAAGTATCAAAAAATTATAGTTATATTATAAGTTGGTCCCAGCTGTCATCATTAGATAGTAATTCATAACCTATGTCAGATACTTTTAACGCACCTTGAAAAATCTTACACCAGTTTGGCTGGCCGTGGATTGGCCTGGCCACAACAAATACTCTCCTATAATTTGAGATTTCTGTGAGTATAGTAAACAAAGATTAAGCTCAGAACAGTTTATCGTATAATAAAACAATTTCGCGGCAAAACAAGCGGGAGTACAAGAAATTGCGATATGCGGAGATATAACGTATACGAGTATAAACGGCGCAGTAAATAATTCATGAAGGCTACTCCGGCCTGTAGACATAATACACCACAATGATGACAATGGACAAATCGCGTAAAAGGATCGAGTTCACTCAGTTCACTCGTGAGATGTCAAAAGGCATTCGTGAGGGATATACATCTAGATTTGTGGGATGCATACTTACTGGCAACCCTACGGCATATTTTCAACTCGGGATTTGCATTTGAAATTTTAAATCCTTATACACCTCTCTACCGTTCCGTTACATTGCAGAGAATAAAACATTGGAATTCATTGTTGTAGGTAGGTAGGTAATATTTTAAGTTGTATGTGTGGCTAGATGGTTTTTCTAAAAGATATTCAAATTTCAAAGTAATTTAGTAGAATTTAATCGTATCTTTTAACAAGTCTGCTGCAAAAGCAGTGTATTGTGTTTAGCGTTCATATGTATGATGTATGTGAGTTTCTTTATTCCACCTCAACTTCTAAATGCCTCAACGGATTTGTATGAATGGGGTATTATTAGAATACATACAGCATACGCTCTTCAGAGTAAAATTTTTTATTTTTTTGCCAGGGAAGTTTTTTTTTAAACTTGTAGGTATAACTATTTTGCAACTTCTACAAAGTAAACACATAAATTTAGTCATAAATCAAATGTAAAATTTACATGAAATTGTAACAAAGATTTATAAAATATTCACAATCAACACAATTCCTAGGCTGAGGATTTTAGTTAAAATTTTAAAATGAACCTCTGCAAATATATTTTTCTTAATGAAATTGAAGTTGGAAACATTCAGATATAAATTAAAAATTCCTGTATTATTGGTGTTAACTTCTGTTTGTTACGGGATCCTAAATATTAATGCTGATACCAATTTCACTGTATCCAGTCGAGATCGTGTCGTACTGTATCCTTATTTATCGCACCTTCCTGCGTTATTGCTGCGGGTCAGTGACATTTCACTCTTTATAGAATGGACAAATCCGAATACATTGCATGGTTTCTGATTGTGCCTGTCTTTTAAATACTGCCGCTATCAGTAATCCTCTTTGGTGCATTTGTTTATGAAAAACATTTATTAATTAGCTGTCATCAAACGACTATTCAAAGAGGTTTTAGGCCACTATGACCATAAAACGTGAACAGTCATTGCTTTGAATAAATCTTCAACGATTGGTTTCCGCCCTTTTTATTTTGTTTTGCAAATGTATCTATATTATATTATATATGTATATATATTTTGCTCTGTGAAGTCAAAATATCAACAATATAAATAATGATGTCGCAGCCATGAAAGGATTTCAATGATACTCATTTCAACCTTATTTTATATACCCTATTTATGCTAACAGCAGTTTCAGTGAACCCCGTCGAGGCCGTGCCGTACCCTTATTTATCGCACCTTCTTGCGTTATTGCTGCGAGAGAACAAATGACTACTCGCTCCTTTTTCCATCGATTGTTTTCCTCCTTTTACACGCAGTTTTATGTTTTGCAAACACAAGAATATGTTAATAAATTCAGGTGTTACTTTGCAGAAGTCAAAGCTACATTTACTTTGAGATAATTTACTTTGCGTGCTTCCGCCACTAGTTAGTTCATGCAAACTATCTCTGTACTTACAAGTAAGAAAATAGTAATAAGTTATCGTCTTAAATATCGTATTTTAATTTTCCTCTCAAACAGATATGAATAAAAACGTATATGTCATATTGTAGTAAGATGTTTAGTAGTAAAAATAGTGATCCGATTCACCTCGGTCTTTCCCATTACTCTGCATAATACAGAAAATATTTGTATCCCCGTTTCTCGTTGTTTTATAGTAATAAACTATCCCTTTCTCAGTTCTAATTATAATAGAAAGTTCTTTGTCCCCCAAGAACGGCTTTACAGAGAAACGCAGACGTTCTGCTAATTTATGCTCGAAGTCAATAGGATTAAGTTGAAGTATCAGTTCACAGATATAGATGAACATAGGTGATGCAAATATCACAATTGTATGGAAACCAACCGTACCGACTTTTTAACACCTACTTTTGAAAAGTCTGATAGGACATACGTCCTTGCCTTTGGGTGCATGCAATTTTTTGGGTTATTACAGTTAATTATAACGCAACGAGGTATTTTTTAGTTTTCGCAGCCTTCCGGCTGCAACAACAGACGTGGGCGGACTGTCAGTAGCCGTGGGCAACCTTGACACTTGATCGGAATTCGGGCACACGAAGTAGGTGCATTTACGTCATCTATGTATAACGCACGTAGGTATTTATCTTTGTGTCAGTCAAACTCCTGATTGATATAAGGCCTTGAATCAGAAAAACTATGGAAGCAGCATTCCGCTCAAAAACTGACACCACGCAAAATAGCTCAAAGCGGGCGGGGCTTAAAAAGTAGATTTTTTTTACCGATCTAGTCTGCCGCGCGCTCCGTTTCGGAAGGACGCGTCGATAAAAGCATTTAACGATATATTTTTTGTGAACATCGGTGTAATCATAACGAATTAATAAAAAAATGGCTTGTGTAGTAAAGCGGTGTAGCAAACGCGAAAAAAGACGGAAAAGTGACACTGGAGTAAGCATAGCGAGCGAGGCGAGGTGCTAGCCTACCTACCTGCGCTAGGTTGACACCATAGCGTTCATTAGATATGTTGACACCGCCCCGTGACCTTGACGCGGCCAATCGCAAACTAGCTTCGTCTATGAGTGCGTAAGTCTTTCGTTGTGATTTAAGTTTGTTTGCATAAATGGGACTAATATTGAATAGTTAGTTGTATGAGTCACGATTTCATATCCTTTTTCTCTAATTCAATTTCTACGGGATAGCTTATTGAAATGGGTCAATTAATTTCGAGCAATGGTCAAGGGAACCATGTTCCCGATTTTAGAAAAGAAGAAAAAGTGTTTAAAGATTAAGACATACATAAAGGGCCCCGGAATCCAACATGGTCTAATAAAAAACGTTTGTGCATGTAGGGATCGTTATTCATTTTTCTATCTCCTATACTTTAATAAAATCTCCCCATGTACTTGTCTTTATGCGATTGAACTAGTGTTAATTGGACCTTACCCAAGGATTAGGACAAAGAGCTTAAAATTATTTGATTTATATAAAGCTCTTTAGTTGAGCCCTTTAGTCCAACCACAATTTGCGACGGTGTTATTGTTAACAGATTCTCGCTCCTATTATTCATACGTGAACATAAAAATTGAAATAAATTATGTCTTATCTATGGACCGCACAGACAATTAGGTTATATTGTCTGTGATGGACCGTGACCAAAATTAAGTATATAAATTGTTAGGTTCACTATTGAAATATGAGATTTGTTTGTTGTTTCTCGTATGTGTATAGTGGCATACTGTCGTGGCGTATCGTAACATATAACATTACAACTACATTATTACTTATGGCCTTAGGTTCTAACATAAGCATGGCTATGTAATCTAACATTGCTTGTATCAAAACAACATCAGACGAAAGTATTACTTACAGAGAACGAAGCTCAATCTGCCGGCGCCAGATTTAATATTGAAAGTTGTTCATGATTTATATTTCATCCGCTAACCACAGTATTTCTCCATCCAACAAGAATACATAGTACAGAGTTCCACTGCATAATTTCCGGCTTCATTAATTTTTTAATAAGAAACATAACAGAACCAAACAATGTTTCTGCAGTAATCCAATTTATGTCATTACTGCAAGTATAGTTCTAAATCAAAATCTTTTGTTGGGATGATAAAAGAAATCTGCCATTATAAGTTCAAAGTTATAAAAAGTTTTTCGAAGATGAATAATAACCATAGATATTAGATGATAATAACGTACTTGCCCTGACTATGTCTCTCGGGAGGATGTAAAGATTCTTACGATAATACGCCCAAGTCCGTTAGTGCATTTAGAAGATATGGGAAATAAGGAAACTCACATACATACATAACATACTTACTTCATACATGAACTCTGAAGATATTACTCCTTTTTTGGGCAGTCACGAAAAAAGGTGAACGTTTGGATCATGAAACGAAACGGAAAAAAGAAGCGGATCGATGGATGTATGGACCAATTGATAGACAGAAAACGAAGGCAAAGAATATATACAATACGCGACGGAGGCTTATTAATAAAGTTCCCTTTTTACCCCTTGAGAACTGTGAATTTTAATAACGATGTTATTAGTACGGAAATGTTAGATGAATTCTTTGAGACGAAGTCACTTGACAGTTTTTTAATCGATAAGAATGCGTTCATATACAAACGAATGCGTTTAGTTATGACCACGATTAGTTATTGTGGTGTTGTGTGTGATGACGATACAAGTAAAGTAGCCTAAAATTGAACAAAGAAGTTACGGTAAGCTCCTGGCTTAATATAAAGCGATCTAGGTGCTATTGAGAAATTCAGGCAATAAATAAGTCAAGAGCTGGCTAACCAACGTGTTCTTGAAGACAAATACCCTGCAGATGTTATCTCATTCGAATGCTGGGACAACAAAGCGAAGGGACTAAACTAATATTGAATTATATTATCAGCTCTGTGCTTATACTGATATCTGAGAATATTCAATCATTCCAAAACATTGCAATTGAATAACAGAGGCAGTCGAAATTTTATTATAAAAAAACGGCCAGGTGTGAGCCGGACTCGCGCACGAAGCATTCCGTACCATTATTATAATAAGTTCAAAATTATTAAAAATATATTTTTATATATGATGTAACTAAATATGTATGCTTTTTCGCAATTTTTCCTTTATCTGTGCTATGACTTTTTCACAGCTGCAAGAGTCAGTAGACCTGTGTATTTGAATGAATGAATTTCAGCTTGATAACACCACGCGCTCCTGAGAAAAGGTTTTTCACAGACAGACAGACAACGAATTGATCCTATAAAGATTCCGTTTTTTCCTTTTGAGGTACGGAACCCTAAAAGTAACCTTTTATGCAGAACCCACGATGCGCGAGTTTAAATATCACACCTGACCGGCTTTTTTAAACATTATGGCTCATTGTGATAAAAGTAAAGTCACGGGAAAGGCTACTATGGTATAACGAAAACCAACTTATAAAAAGAATGCTAAAAAAATACCCAAATGGGCTCACTGTGAATTATTGAGAGATTACAAACAAGGCTAGATATAATGGCCAGTGGCCAGCACAGCACACAAATTGAAACAAATGATATTTGCGATGATGCATGATCCTTCTAAACACTGCGGCATATTCGCAATGACCTATTATGCATGTAGCATGTAGATTTAATCCAAACTCTGCTTTATGTCCTAAATGGAAGCTTTTAGCGATATTAAACATCAATTCAACTGAAGATATGCAATTTATGTGAGACGTTGACATTACCTATTTAAAACTTAGCATCTATTACGAATTTTAAAGACACTATCCTTTTTTTTTCACAATCAGATGAATAGCCGTGTGGCAGAGTAGAATAGGACCACTCCAAGTCTTCCCATGGATAACGTAAGAGGCGACTTAGAATATACAAGCTAAACAAAGCTCATAAACATCAATGAGACCTCTCTAACCCGTCTGGCTAGCGCGGAGAGTGTAGGCCAAATCCTCTGTCTGCTCAGGCCAAGTATGGCTCCGGTAGTACAAAGAGGGTCATGCTCCTGCAGTCGAGACTAAAAAGATGATGATGAACAGATGAATGTTGCAGCAGCATCATGCATATGCGTTGCATCTATGTTTATGACTTATCCGTCCAATGGCTGGTCGATATATTTTACCACATTTATCGCACATAAAAAGGGAATCTGTCGGCGCGGAGAGATAACGTCTTCATATTCTTCTTATTAACTTCATACGATATAATTTATTTCTTAAAGAGGATAATGTCACTATATAAAAACAACTCACACTCACCGTAAATAATAATATTTCATCAAGGCAAAAGTGTGTGATTTCCACGACGAACACTTGTGACCCGACCCGAATGAGAGGTAGGTACGATTTTTGTTTGATTACTATAAAGCAGTAAGAGGTAAAAATGTATTTAACTCGTCTACGCACAGACAGAACGATTTTTATACATTTTCCACCCAGCTTTCTTTCAATCGTACAAGAAAAAGGCGATTTCAGAGAAGGTGCTGTATATCATAGTAACTTACAGCTTTTTTGTCCTCTTCGCATAGACTGAACATGATAACATAGAAAGAACACTGAGATATACGTTGCTAAAAACATACAAGAAATAGCTACACCAACTTTACAGAAATCGAGACGATACATATCTATCTGTCTAAATTATATATGCATATGCGTAATTATCTATTCAAGTAACATGTAGATATAATCTTAACTTTGCTTTAAATCAGTAATGCAGGCTTTTAGCGATATTCAACATAGATTCAATTGAAGATATGCAATTTATGTGATCTGTCGACAAATTATCTATTCATGACTTATATTATAGCAATTCATGGTATTCATAACCAAACTAGTATTTTAGCATTTAGGTCTCCGATTGCGGTAATGTTGAAGTGTTTAAAACTTAACTATAAATTACCATAACTTACTGTACTTACAAACAATAACAAGAATATTACGAGTAACATTTCAAATTGTTTTGACTAGTTTTGTAGTGTAAATAAGCAGCAAAATTATAAGATTTACGAAACTATACAAGTAAAATCTTATGAAAAATTAAAATCATAAAGAAATAAACTTGATCAGTTACTGTTGACTTTTTTACACATGTTCATCTCGCGAAAATATTCGGAAGCAGAAGCAAAATTTAGAATTCACGGTGACTTGGTGAGAATGTAATATTATGTCACCATGAAGGTGGTCCCATGAATAATCTCTTCTAATTTAGACACGTTCGATTTGTCTCCAGTTCTCCTCTCTTTATGGAACTCATGAATATCTGAATTGTGGTCTGAATAGTTCCCACTGGTGCCGTTGACGTCATACGGCAGACTTACTACTAATTTTTACATAATTGGTTACGGTGGCTTCAAAGTAATTTTTAATAGTGATATACAGATTGATACCAAAAAATGCTAAATAAAGAAAAAAACCGATATTCTTGTATATCTGGTGTAAATAAGAGCAACCTTTGAAAGAAGGCATCAAAGCCGAGCAGTCGCCGCACAGTAGTGAATTAAACAGATAATTTAAAAAATAGCAATAATGATGCGAATGATGTAAGCGCATGATTACAATGATGTCTGATACTATAAAACAGTAATTAATGTAAACACGCCGAAATCAGAAACATGAAACATCTCGCAAGCCGCGATGCGCTGAAATATAAAGGGTGTTCACACAAAAGCAAATTAATTAAGCCCATACAATGGTAGCTATAAACAGGGTGTTTGTTTGAGGGAGGTGCGAGTCGGGGAATCTGAATTATTTTGGGATGCAAGTGAGAAGAGAGTTACGGCCTTCTTATTGAGGCGATAAACTGTTAATAGACATGCGATGTCACAAATATGAGGTATTTTTGTAACTTTGAAGTTTATGATGGTCATTTTGGTTGGTTTAAGTGACCGTAAATATGAACTTTGTATTTAGTTTTCGGTAAAAGCACCTTCTAATATTTGTTTACTTTATAAGTGGTATGAAAAAGAAACATCAATCAAATGAAGCAGAACTGGTTCTTGATTTTTTTATTGCTGCTGATCTGATCAATATTTTTTTAAATTTGAGCCTTTAAAATATTGTTTATAGGATACTCTAAAATGATTGATGGGTAAAAACATATCATAAGACTTTGTTATATATTTTTTGTAACAGCGAGAAACGTTGTAGGTACATATTTTTGCGTTCGTCGTCTCTTCAACTTCACTTATTTTTTGAATCAGCTGGAAGTAGTAAATTCGTAATCGCAATAGCTTATAACTCGAACTGCAAAAGCGTTACACAGCAAAATCCGTTTATTATCATCAGAGTGCCGTTAATAACAATAATAAAGGCTTTGTATTAAATTCCAACTGCGAAAAATCTCAGCACGCACCGTAATGGAGGGATAATGAATCGGCACATTGGTCGGTGAAGTACTTTAACGTTAAAAACTCATTAATTTTGTATTACTTTATCCCCTTTTACGTGCACAAGGTTAAAACATAGCATTTTCTAAACGTTAGTAGAAATGTAGTTAGATAAAATGCTGCAATATTGAGATTATTACTTGAAAAAAATATTACCTACTCTTGTTAGGTTTGCATTAGAACTTAAATGTAATAATATTAATCTATAAAAGGTCTTGTTATTCAAGATGTGAAAATTAAAAAGAATTATATCAGAAAAAATGAAAAATATTTAAGTGGAACTATTGGTCGTGCTCCTGTAGTGGAGACTAAAAAGGACCTGATGATGATTGATATTATACTTCGGGGATCTGGTGGACTATTTTAATTATACGATTTGTTTATTTCTTAACATTTTTTTTTAAATAAACACGAATTAGAAAAAACTGTTAAGTTGGAAGTGGTTCATAACAAAACAAAAACACTCAAGATTTAAATAATGATTTTAGAATATCATAGGGTCAAAGTTCAGCTGTTTCTTTACTTGTTTTGGGTATAAACCGATATAGGAGGTTTAATTTTACTTTTAAAGGTTAATAATATGTTATGTATTTAGATGTCATTTTATATTAAAATAATGTTATGTTTATGGTGGTCTTTAACTATTTTTGGATTAAACAATGATCATTTGGAGATGGCTTTATTAATAGGATCACAAGTTGTAATATTTATAGTGATTATTTACTATTTTTGGCAATATAAAGTGATTTTCTGCCGTTATAATACTAGATCATAAAATAAATATAAGGCATTTATTTAAAAGACAAAAAGGTAATCTGAATAAATCTCCTAATCGAAAATGCTTTTTATTACCCTCTGTGTATATTTGCAGCCTTCGATCAACAACACTTATTAGTTAGGTATTGTTGATCGAAGGTTGAAGCGCAACTCTAGTTTGTACGAAGCTTCTGTGGAAACAGCTTTTTGAAAGCTTAGTTTTAATTTTCAGTTTCTCTCTCTCTTCCTCTCTGTCATCCAAGTGTGTTCCCGGTTCTAAACTCAACTAGGGTGCTTCATTTCGTGAGTTAAAAATTATTAACACTTTGTTTATAAGAGGAAAATTTACACAGCCTTATAAAAAAACTTATTAATATATATATTTTTTATATACAAGTATAACATACAAGAGACAAATTTTACACGCTTTTCATAAAACGCTGCCGTCTGAATGTCGATATATTTTCATTAGGGACGCACCTGTGGGAGAACGGGGACGCACTAAGTCAGATTTATCACACCATCCCTTGTTTTGAGTGTCTTATAACTTTCAAATTTAAGAAGAAAGCCCTTTCGTCGAAGTTCGTGAGGTCTCTGTATTAGTATAACGTATATAACATAAAACGCTATGTTTTATGGGCCTTTATAATTCTATCATATATTTATTCATTATATTCTTATAACACTGAGCTAGAACAGAATCAGGGCTTCTTTGGTATTTTGTAGGCTATGCAATGTGATGGATTTAAGCTTGGGGTGTTTTTACATTTCTCTTGGATTGGGAAAGTGAACAATATAATGTAGAAGTTAGGTATATATAAGATACAAAATGATCTATCAGGTTTTTAGATTTTCAAATCAAGGTTTTAGTATATTGTTTCGAGCTGACTTAAAAATAAAGGCTCGTATTAGAAAGTCATGCATAGGGGAGGGGAGGGCAAGATGGATATAGGGGCAAAACGAATCATTTTTCTATATTTTTCTATGATCTCAGTAAAGGAACATCACTAGTGCAAGGGGATACGAGACGAGCGCGGGGTTCACCCGCCAGTCGCCATTCGCCAGTTAGGGAGTGATTAAGTGCGTTAGTGGCAAAAATCTAAACGAACGGCCGAAATTAAAATATTTGATTGAGGTGAGTTTCTCGATATTATACTTGACAAACCATATAGAAATTATGTTAACATTGTTTCTTTTGTCTTATCTCATGTAATTTTAATTTTGTTATTCAGTTTTTTCTGAATAAAAAATACAGGATAAATTTTTAAACATTATGTGCCGCTCTCGGGTAATATGAATATGGTTGATTCGTCTTACCCTCCTATATGTATCTTACCTGATTTGATTCCGTTATTCCTAGTTTTCGTTACAGCTGGTTTCCAATTATATGAGAAAGAAGAAGAGGGGTGACTGGACTAAAAAAAGTTAGAACGGGCAACGGAAGAAGCAGCCAAAACATCCGTGCGAGCAGCAGCTAAAAATTATTAACGTTTAGCACGTACAAAACATAATCTAGTGGGTACCACAGTGTCACCACCTACACAAACGGTTGCTCTTGTGGCTATTACACATCCAGTTCGATCGTGTTTCTCTTTCACCAGCTGAAAGATCTGAGTTGATTGTACAACGATCAATACGTCCTATTCCGACTGCCATCGCCCGTAACCGTTGGAGAAAGAAAGAGAAGATGCCAAAAATCGGAAGTTATAACTTCTACGCCAATAAAAGTAGAAGAAAACAAGAAGTTTAGCTGCAAGAAACCTAGGAAAAACTAAAAAAACCATCCAGAATTAAAAAGACTGCTATTAAAAGTACTAAGAGTGCCCATGATCCGTACTTTACACAGTGCTTGTGTACAGAATTGGACCCACGAAGCATCTTCCGTCGTACCTTGGCGCAGAAACAAACTTTTGTGATTGACAGGACTAATGACGTGCTACGTTTTTTGAATCATCTTGCCCGGACCCTTTGAACCAACTTACCCGATAGGGTAGGGTAAGATGATTCAAACCAAAGAATTTAATTATTGGTCTCTTTTACTGATTGTGATTATAATTATAACTTGTTTAATAGTAATATTGAAAGTCTAATGATAGCTGGTTTTTAAGAAATATATGGTTCTATTGAATGACAATATTGACTATTTTTTTTTTATTGTTCTTGTTAACTGAACCGTTTTGCCCTCCCCTCCCCTAACTCAAAAAATTGATATGACAAATATTGTTGATGTTAAGTGTGTCGTTAATTTAATTGTTTATGTGAATGGTAATTATTAAATTCAGTAACAAAGTAATATAACCGATTGTGGCGGACCTCGAAGCATGTTATATATAATGTTCCCCGTAACTGTCTTTGTTATCGAGTCATTCAAAAGTTATTCATCTTTGTATTGCCGATAAATGGCTATGTTATTGTTTATCAACGAGCAACTATTGCATATTTTATGTTCAATTATATTATATATATCACGTCTTTTCCTTTGTAGGTAGAGGGTAGCCACAGCCCAGGTCTTTATGACCTTATGGCCACATTTAGAACGATGGAGGGCGTGTAGATGGAAAACGGAATCAAAAAAGGGATGGGATATTAAGTCATTTAGTGTATAGCTGTATTTTACAACAAAGATTTTTTAATTAATTTTAACGGATATTAGACCTAAACAATAACACTGCATATCAATATTCCTTTTGATATATGAGTGTACATCTAGAACCGAAAACCCCAAATCGGTAAAAATACGAGAATCGAAATCGCAACTTCCCAATTCATACTTATACATTAAACTAATATAAATATAGTATATTACAAATATTTTTTTGTTTTATTTTATCTGCGAAGCTATTAGCGTACAAATCAATAAATTTATAGACCATGAACACTGAACAGTGCAGGCGCAACGAACGAGCCGTATTCGAGGAGGGTGTCATATCGATTATTCCTCATGTTGTATTGTGTGCACAGAATCCCTAGGGGAACCCTCCGTCAAACAGTTTAACTCATTTTTTGTGGCAACTATATACATTCAAACATCGTAAACTTGTAACTTAATAGTTGTCGGTAACAATTATGCTCTTTGATAAATATGAGTCGGAGAATGTACAATAGAGTTCCGTATTTTGATGCGGTTTTTTTTTAATAGATAGAGTGATTCAAGATGAAGGTTTATATGTACATTGCACCCGTGCGAAGCCGGGGTCCGGGTCGCTAGTACTCTATAATATACGGTTAAAAAAATATTCAAATGATCATTTCAAATTTCACTTTGCTTTCTTCTAAAAAATTATGGGCTGCTATAAATATAAATAAATATTAATTGTTAATGTGTTTAGAAACAAAATTAAGATTGTTAATTTATTGCTAAGATATCCATTTTTCGGTTTCTTGAGTTTCACGTATACCATCGCATGTAAAAGTTCGTTTTCCACGTCAACCAAAGGAACGCTAAAATAAGTAAAGGACATGCAGTAGTTAAGTATAAAACGGTACAAGCTACGTTCGTTTCTGTAATAAAGAGAAACTTATTCCCGGTCGTTTTACAGTTTATTAATAGCTGTGAAAGTTTTAATATTAGCTTGTGCATAATTTCTTGCTTCTCTTGAAAGTTAGTACGGGCTGCAATCCTATAAATAAGTATGTTTGAACGTTTGTTACTTAAAAATCGCGAAACAGATTTGTATAAAACATGTATTTTATTAAAAAAGTAAACAGAATACTTTTTGTGAGCGATGAAGTCGAAGAATATAATAAAGCACTTTAAATGATTAAAATTTGTTTCCTCGTATAGGCGGAAAATGATATGTGAAAAAGTTATAAGCATTTAAATATTAACAAACAAAATAAAAAAATACCTGAGAATATAATATTATACTCCTCATAATATACCAAGGAATTTGACTATAAAAAAAAATTTTTTGATTGGACTCTGCATTGCAATTTCTGTAGAAAATGTTAGTAGGTATGCTAAGCAGCAATAGGCGCTCGAAGCAAACCAGTCGAGAGCAGGATGCATGTGGGCGAAAACCCGATGCTCAGCTGGACTGCAATGGATGCATTTCAAAATTTTCAATACATCCTCACTGCATCATTATATGATGCATTGAGGATGTATTGAATCGTGAATATCGACTATCCTATTGATTATGATGAAGAAAGTCTATCTCTAAAATATGTTTTTTTTTTAATAACCAGAGCTAGTATGACTTCCTTAAAAATGGGATAGGTACTTTAAAAGCCTTCGATCGCAACTAAGTTTTGTAAGAACCTTTGCCCCGCAGAGATACAAAAAAGGCTAAAAAAATAATAATAATAGGGGTATAAAAATTCAGAAGGGCACTTTACTTGCCCATCAGCTACCATTCATGATCTAGGGGCCTAGCAGTGCCCCCGCCAAGTTAAGTTTGCTCAGTGAGATTATTCGTGTATCTAATGGCTATGATGACATTAGATGCCTTGTCATTAGCACTGCAACACATTGCAGTTGATGAACCAACGGTAACTGATGGTACCTACCATCAAATGTGCCCTATGCTCAGCTGTAACTCATGTATTAGCAAAAAATGCTGGGCACTGAAAGTAAACCAGTCGGGGCGAGTAGGATGCGTGTGGGCGAAAACCCGATGCACTGCTCTACTGCAATGGATACATTTTGAGATAAACACATTCTGTGATTGCGATAGGCGCTATGCGGACTACTAACGACCCGCCCCAACTTCACACGGGTATGATATAATAAGTCAGTGTGTTTGTTTTCGGCCTATTTTCGAGGTCGTCCTCAAATACTTGAGGCAGCGCAAAGAGCAGCTTTAGCCACATATGAAGTTGTCAGATGATGATGTATGGTCAATATAGGTCGAAAGTAAACTGATTTCTTCTACTCCTAATCTCTTATTATGTGTAATTATGAGTTGCCTTTACAAGCGCGTGAACTTGGCGATAAACACATTCCTGGGGTATTGCTATTTCACCTGAATGAAACGAGGGACGCTACGCGAACGAGTGAGATAACGAATTACCTAAATCCAGTGTTTATTAATGTGGACGTGGAACGTATACGTATAACGCCCTTAGGACATTTTTTTTAGAAAACTATTCTATAAATTATCAAAAATGTGTTCTAAATAAATTAAGAAGTAAAATAAAACAAATAAAATTCTTCTGAAAAAAAAAATGTTATTTGAACTATTATGTGGAAAACGTTGTTATCTTTATAATGATATTTATTTACCTCCAAAGTTGGATGTAAATGATATTAAGTACCGTTGTTTAGATGCTTATAAGAAGTAGCTAAAGAAGCTTTAATAAAGCTAAACGTGACTTACATGTCATAAAGAAGCTTATTCAAATTAAAATTGCAAATAGATTAAAGAGCCAGCGTACAACGAGTTTAAGTTTGTTAAGTCAACTTTAGTGGCTCTAAAACGAAAACGGGAAAAGCTATCTTGTTTTAGACGCATCTTAATGAAAGCTTTCATTATTTTAAAGTTTGGATCAGTATTTTAGATGAAGTAGTAGTGATACAGATATTTTATCACTATTACGTAAATAATCATGGCGAAATTTGTACAAATTAAATTTAAAAAAAGAGATGGTGAAAATTTTTTATATGATTACTACGGCTCTGGTCAACAACTTGAATTAATCAGAATATTTTTTAAAGACGGAGAAAAAAAGATATTTATTTATTTAAATACTGATTTTTTATTCGATATCCGAACGCATATTAATAATTTTTGAGTTAATATCCGACCACTACCTGCAACTGACACGTTAAAATATATTAATTTATGGCAACACCACGCAAGTAGGCAACCAACCGCTAAAATAAAAATAAAATCTGTCAATCCGACTGACATTTTCTCATTGACTTGACAGTTCTGAGTGACAGATCTACAATAGACAGTCAGTTTGACAACCATTGTGAACTTTTTTAGGCAAATGAAAATGGCAATAAGGCTATAACTTTCATTGTGAAATATTTTACATAAACGGGGGTTTAAAAATATTTCTAATATGCAGACATGTTACTAGTAAGGAAACCTCAATACTGCTATAAATTCATCTTCTCTTTTTTTTTTCTGTACATTCGATGTATGGGCGTTCGCCATGATTCTTTTTATAATTCCACATAGGCACACATTGTGGGTCGACGTCGCTATGAGACAATTGAAGAAATTACCTCCATACTAGTCGGGGAGAAAAGTAAAAAAGTAGAATGTACCAGCTGCTTCTTTTCCCGCGCAGATCGTAAGAGCCGATCGAAGGAATGGGCAATAATAATTAGGAATCATGTTTTAGCAACCCATCACTATTTTAATTCCATTTTCCATATAATGCCCACCAATATGCTACACGTAGCCTTTAGGTCTTAAAGACCTCGTAAAATAAAGATAAGATAAGATAGAAAATTAGCAATTCAATATTCAGAATGCAAATATCTCTATCTACATGTATATGCAACTCAACTAAAAAATGTTGTGCATTCTCGCGTAGCAAAATTAGAAGAAGATACTTAATCAGGTTAATAACAATACAATTGTGAAATCAGATTAAAGTTGGTGTAAACAAGAGGAGATAAACATGGATTCTCTTAGTTCAATCCTTTAAAACAATAACCTCAATCAGGATTATACTCGTAAAATAGCGTAATCAACCAAATAATACACACTTTCTAAATCACTTTCTCGTGTCAAGGATCAGAGACCTGCGTGGGTACACCTGAAATTATAAAGCGTCCACCAAACAGCCACGTTGTTGGTTCATGTTTAGTCAATAATGGCAATTATGTGATAAAAGAAAATAAAAGGCCCAATTTTTCACTATCCTTTATATCTATATTCCACGCTTGAGTTCTACATTGGGATTCGGATAGGGAAAAGCCTGAATTTCGATATATCGTATGTATTCCAATAGTACTAAGTATTCCAATACATTAATTTCCTTCTCGAAACAAACAAATTCCTATCTTGGCTTAAAAATGCTTTCAATAAGCAGCAGCGCCGGAAGCACGAGAAGCCAAAAAAACTACGCTTGTCAACCTGCCTGCTGAGCGTGGTGAGTATAGCAAATCCTCCCTTCGTACAAAAAACCATTGAGAGATGCCAACGTCCAGCAGTGGACTACTTGCGGCTGTAATGATGAAACAACAGTCATCACAGTTGACACAATTATGATCAAAGTAAACGAGCCTGACTGAATAGTCGAATCTGACTAAGGTCGCAGGAAGACGCTGGATGCAGGCCGCTTCCAACCGGTCGTATTGGAAATCCTTGGGGGAGGCCTATGTCCAGCAGTGGACTTCTTGCGGCTGATATGATGATGATAATGAATAATCAAATAACGCAAACGATTTTATCGATCTATTCAATAATCGCAGTAATGTGGAATAGCTAAAACTTACATCAATTGAGTGTTGCCAAACAAACATCGCCCACTAAGCTGTAAAAGACCAATGTACAGAACTCATTCGTTCCGCTGAAGCGTAAACAAGAACTATATTGGTTGCATTTGAACCTTTTAAGAGTTTTATTGACCCCTTAAGCGGTAGGACCAGTGTGCTGAATATATACATAGTATTTTATACTTAATACTTAGTGGGCGTAAGGAGATAACTCGTCCCTCGTACCTCAGGATTGCAAAAGGAATATTGCGAGTCTAGTAACGAGGTGTGTCGATTCGAATATCTTAAGAGAAACGCACGCTATAAATTTTGTTGCGCTCTCGATACACTTCCCAGGAGAGTGAAATCGGGATGAAACAAGTCTTTGGAAATATAATAAAATTATGTACCTGCATTAACATTACCTTAATCACTTAATACGTTTCAAAAAACTAGACAGTTTTCATGTTCGCAGGTAGACTAAATTGACATTTGTCTAATAAGTTATAAGAACTATGCACAACTACCGCCTACAATATTTATTGATATGTTGTCAGAAGGTCTTGCACTCGTCTTGTGCTGAGCTTAAGACTTTAATAATTTGATGACCGGCTCCCAACCTAAGCTTAACTGGTAAAGTTTACGATACGTTAGGTTATGTTATGAACGCGATAAAACCGTATGATTAAATTTAAATGTGTGACATTCGCGAAAACATTAGAAACCATTCTTATTCTTACTAATATTATAAATGCGAAAGTGAGTTTGTTTGTTTGTTTATTTGTATATTTGTTTGTTTGTTTGTTACGCTTTCACGCCGTAACTACTGAACCGATCGTCATGAAATTTTGCATACAAGTTCTCTGGAGTACGGAAAAAGTACTGTTCCCGAGGGATCGACATTAACGCGGGCGGAGCCGCGGGCGAAAGCTAGTAATATAATAAAATAAAGCCGAAGATCGACCAGAATGGAAGAAATGGAGGTAGGCCTTTGCCCAGCAGTGGGACAGTTGATGGCTTGAAATGAAATAAAAATGTGTAGTTCCGTTCGTATCGGAAAAAGAACTATTGAAGTTGGTCTAGTTTTGAGCATTCGGGAAAGCAAGATTTATTTGTGCGTGTATATATTTAGTGGTCCATCCACTCGCTCACTATCTATAACATATTTACTTATTGAATCCATTTACATAGCCATTACAGTTTTCACTAATGCGACAATGTAAACTTACCTTATAACTACTTAAAACTAATACATTTCAACGTAGTATCTGCGAACTTCATTTATTGATATGATTCCTTAGATTGTCGCCCATTCCATTTATAGGCTGCGTTTCCACCAATATTTGATAGACTATGTTGGTACATACATAAATAGTATCACGTCTTTTTCCCTTGCGGGGTAGACAGAGCCTAGGTCTTTAAGACCTTATGGCCACATTTAGTATGTCGGAGGGCGTTTAGCTGGAAAACGGAATCAAACAGTGATGGTTTGCAAGCCGCATCGTCTATTGACATGATTCCGCAGATTTTAGCCCAATCCCTCGATCGGCTTTTACGATCTGCGCGGGAAGAGAAACAGCTGGCACATTCCACGTTTTTTATTTTCTTCCAGACTAGCATGGAAGAGATAGGTATACCTAAAATATTGATACCTAAAAGTAAAGCTAATAATTCGGGAGTTTGTACGAAAGTTGATTATACAGAATGTGAGGGTAATCACCGTTTTCCTTGAAACTTAACATTAATAATTAGGCACTTACTATCAAAATTCGCAACGCATTCCGCGATACGCAATTTTCGAGTAATACTTCAAATTATCAAAGAGGAAGGAAAACACCGTTGTCCTCCTTCAAACCATCAAATCAGTCCGGCAAAATGAACAACTTTTACTATGTGTCCTTAGAACTAAATTTTTTACGACATTTTCATACAAAAGCCTTCGACCGGCTCGGCAATTTGTATAAAAATGACTTTTTTTGATTTCCCAGCATTGGTCCCATAGGGAAAGTTACCTAAAGTTGTTCATTTTGACAGTCGGATTTGATACTTTGAAGGACATGTGTTTACGTTAAGATTCTGTATGTATGTTTATGTTTAATAATTTGAAGTAATACTTCAAATTTTAAGAAATACTTCAAATTATTAAACACTAGCTTTCGCCCGCGGCTCCGCCCGCGTCAATGTCGATCCCTCAGGAACAGTACTTTTTCCCGGGATAAAAAGTAGCCTATGTCCTTCTCGGAAATCCAGAGAACTTGTATGCAAAATTTCATGATGATCGGTTCAGTAGTTACGGCGTGAAAGCGTAACAAACAAACAAATAAAGAAACAAACAAACAAACTCACTTTCGCATTTATAATATTAGTAAGGATGAACTTACGAGTAATCTCGAAAACCAACATACATGATTTATTGAAAATTATTTTCTTTTGTATTAATCTATTTGGTGTACGTACCTAGCATTGACACATTCCCCAGGTACCTAAGTCGTAAATATTTAACAGTTAACCATAACACATGAGATGCATAATTGCATGCATAACTGTACATACTTTCTTACTATACTCTTTCACGGGCAATTGTATTTTTAACAAAGGAACATTTTCTCTTTATGCAACGCAAGTGGCAAATGTTTTAAAATAATATCCTTACAGTGCACTACTTACATAACTTAAGCTCCTATTCACTTAGAATTGTACTAATATGGTGAAAAAATTGAATTCCTCAGCATAAGGCATTTCTTATACTACCCTCAATAATAAATTCGAGTTCTCAGTTATACTCCTAACTAGGTATAAAAATAATTAATGTTTTGGTCCATTGATGAAAATAGAACTGAAGCGAGAACCGAGTGCACGGCAACTTGCAGTGATTGGTAGGGCTTCAAAGTAAAGCAAATAAATGTAAGTGCATCATACTTAGGCTAAATTTAAATGTGTTTCACGTAAAGTTACACAGTTGGACCAAAATGAATCACGCACGAGCTAAACAACTCATATTAACAAACATTTGAAATTCGAACGTAAACATCCAGTCAGACTGCGATTAGAACACGTCAGATACAGATTAAAAAACCAATAGTAACACCAACATGATAGTGTTATTCCAAAGATAATATGTCACACAGATAATGTTTTCACTTTGACACATGTGTTATACACTCGCGGGAGTTCGCGAGCGCGTGCGTATAGGTGCCTGAATGCGTGCACGCGCGACCATTGCGTTCGACAGACAAAACAGTCGAAAGCGCAAGGGCCTTCGCCCCTTCTGAATCCGTGATCGCGCGGGATGCAGCGAATGGTTACTAGGCTTAGGGCTGCGCTGATGCTCGATAGTTCACACCATTATCGAGTTAATCATGTGCAATTTGATTTTGCGAGAGATTTTATAACTTTGTTTTACTTATATGCGGCATCATTATGTATATTGAATCTTTCTATCAGATAAATTACTTATCATATTTGAGTGATAATAAAATAAAAAACTGCTTAAAAAGAAAAAAATATCTACAAAATCTCACTGTATCAACATTGCTTTACAAAACAAAATCTTTGCATAAAAAGTATTATCCAAAAGCGAATAAAAAGCAACGTAGAGAAAATGCTCTCAAAAAACCTCAAGCCAAACAAAATCTGCGAACCGCAAACTGAAAACGTCTATTTACACTTTAAAAACGGAAAATCTTATTGTTCTGTTCACTGACAACCCTGGTCTTATGAAAAACGGCATGGGCCCGGGTGCCATCTGCGCCAGGGAGGGACTCAGGGACCCTTGCATTAGCGGGATGGCGTTATGCACTGCAGGGTTGGCTTATCTCGGTGAATCACTGGGTGACGTGAAATAATTTACACGAGCTAGCGCAAACAGCTTCCTGGAGATAATGCGCGGTTATGGCGGCGACACGCATTTAATAAGGTTTATGCACCGGGATTTATGTAACGACTTTAGTCATTACATCTGTAGGTACACAAAACAACGTTGAAAACTTTAATTTCGGAAAAGTTTAACTTACATTTCGGCTTTTGTTTTTTTAAGTCATTCTGAGGTACAAATATGATCCACTAGTTACTAAATCAATTTTGTTTGGGTCGTTTATTTTTATAAAACAACTGATATAACCTATATAAGTTTATTTTTTCTTTGATATGATTTCAAAAACGTTTTCCAAGCGGTTCACCTTGTTACGTACCTCTACGTACGTTTTTCCTAGACCTAGTGTAACGTATATTATAGTTTTATATACAACTGCGTCAAAAGGGGAGATATTTTGTTAGCAGGGCTCATGTTTGTGGTGTATCAATGTCTTGTTCCACTATGGAATCAGTTTGGGCGTTTAGAAGTTCCTAATGCCTAAACATCATTCTGACTGGTCTTGCTTTGTTTTTTTCGTATACGTAAGAGGATAAAACTATTGTAGGATTTTCAAGCTGCCTGAAGGCATCTGATAAAGCTTAACAATTGCCATAAATGATAGCAGCCGGTACCAATGGTTTAACGTAATTTCCGAAGCAAGGAGAAACTTACTTATAGTCACCCATCCCGGTAGGGACCACGTGGTAGCTTTACATATGTAAGCGCTAATAATACTATCCGACTAGGCCATCGAGCTGCTCGACTGAAATCATCCAGATTGAACTATATTTTTTATTAAAGAATATCACATCAGCAGAATTTGGTTTTTCAATTAATGATTAATTAAAAGTCATTTGATTTTAAATCTCCCATGTAATTAAGTCCGTAGCTGGTGATTAAAATAGACTTGTCTCTTGTTGCATAGTTCGTTAATATAGTATTGTTCGTAAGAGGGAGCGGGTTCCGCGCCGCGTCACTATGAATTTATACTTATCGGTAATGACGTCGATATCCATTACTTGCAGCCCACGAACGTTAGATCATAATAAACGAAATTAATAAGGGCAAAGCCAAAACTCTACACTTTTTGTGTATTTGACTATGTATATAAACCGTAAATTTTTGTTTGTGCGATTAAATATCACGCAATAAGATATCTTGATATTCATTTTATACTATCGAAAGCCTATGTAGATATTATTCAAACAACTTATTGGTATATTTAAACTCATCAGCTGTACACTCTTTACTTCTCCATGATAATAAAAGCAATTTACGAGACAGTTTGTTATACTTTTTTTTTTTAATTATTTTAGACAAAGATCCTAAACAGTACGCAATCCTGAAACATAAATTGGGGAGACCGCTAACGGGCAGTAATAAATAAAGTGTAATTAGACACAAATGCTATAAGAGGGCTAAGTAATAGTATAATTATTTTAAAAATTCGCATTTTTTATAAAAATTTAGTGTAAAAACAAATGCAGAAAGAAATACGCCAATATATGCAACGAAATGAAATACGGCCGTTATCATGCAGTTGTGAATAAAAAATAAATAGGGGTGTTCCTATCCCCCCACGCAAGAATTTGCTGCAGTGCAGGCAAAGCTGAATAAACTTTGGCAAAGCAAAGCTACAGGATTCACTTTGTAAACACGTCAAGCACGTTCATAATTGTATTCCTTATGTTTCTTCTGGTTTGAAAATAACCTTTCATATAAAAACCGACTTCAAACAAAGTATTGTACCGACTTTCATAAAATTTAAATGGGAGTAATTTGGATGCGTATTCTTTTAATTTAAAAAAATCGATAACACCGAATTGAAAACCCGGTAAAAAAATAATTTCACCAGGATTACGATTGCTGTTCATCTAGCAATCGGAATCCTGGTGAAATTATTTTATGTTCATCACATTAAGAGAAAATATCGATCAAAAGATTTTTTCATCAGCATCCTCATTACGGCTGCAAGAGTTCACTGCTGGACAAAGGGTTCTCCTAAGGATTCTATGTTCCATGGGAGGATTTTTGCGATACTTACCACGCATGGCAGGCGGGTTAGCGAACGCAAATTCTTTGCCTTTTTTTGCTACCGAAACTTTTGCCCATCGGAAGCATCTTTAAGCTGGGGAAGAATAGGAATTTGTTGGTTTTGGGAACGGAATGAAGGTACTACTATTGCGGAAGATTACTGCACCCAAGGCGAGTGGAGCCCGTGGCAAAATATGGTTTAAAATAAATTATGTCAAGACCTATAAGAGTAATGAATACTACTAAAGGTATTTTTTTATTTGGGGTCGATGCGACGTAATAAATAACAAAACTTTTAACAGCATAGAAAGTATAAAAGTGTTTCATGCTCTTTCGACCCCACATAAAGTGTGGCACACAATCTCATGATTTAAACTATTCCTTCAACGAAAACAGAGAGTGAGAATATTTTTTCGATGAATTTTAGATGATGTAAATCATCATTTTACTAAAAGAACACAGACACTCGAAAATATAGTTTCCATTCGCTTTTTCAGGACATTGACGACTGACCAGACAGAAAAAAGAAACAATATCTAATTTAAAATGTTTCCTAGTCGTAACTCTTCATCAAAGTTGAACTCTTTAAATATTTAGACGAGATTAAAGTCTTATTCGGATGCAATAAAAATAAAACACGGAAATGTTCCTGTTCCAGTCAAGAATCGACTAATTCCCTATTCGCTTGTTAAACCAGATGAAACTATTCGTGGAATGATTTGAGAGCTAAGGGCCAAGTTTCGACAAAAAGGGAACAAAGTAAAAAATCTCGGCATCACTAGCAAAAGTATAGTGGGTATTCAAATGTATACAAAAATTACAATGAAATACAGAACTGCAATGCCTTTATGAATAGCTAATAGAACTATGCAGTTGAATGATTTTTAGTACTGGTAACTTCGTTAATGTGGTTCGAGAATGTAAAATAATTTCAAAGTCAATTTAATAACTGATGGACAAAGCCGAACAATATATAAATATTTGGAGTAGTGCAATAACTAGTATTAGAGTACCTACGGATTATTTATGTTTAAATTAATTAGAAGTTAATTGCTAATTTATTCATAATAAATTAAATATACATAGTATAAATCAAAATCAATATAATACTAAATATATATTGAAGTCATCTGTGAGGCTAATCTTGAAAAGTAGTGGAGCGTAATTAAACTAAATTGTAGAGTATTTTCCGCGAAGGTTTAATAAAATAATATTAGCCGGGGAGGACTGATAGTATGATAAGCTAGTATGAGATAAATATATCTTCCAACCTTTCCCACAAAATTATTTGAGACAGTAGCTTATACCGCTATAACTTGGCTCTACTTTAACACCACAACAATTTTACTGGCGTAACTATTCTTAGAACATCTAAAAGCGACCGTGATTTATAATGGAAACGTGAGAAAATATGAATTATGTTTCGAGCCTCCGTGGAATAGATGAGGAGGCGAATTGTGGTGGAAGGTGTACTGAAATATGGCCATTGTGTGTTGGCTGTCAAGAGAAGATAAGTGCAGTATCAATCGTGCTCTGTGGGACGCGTGTTGATATTTTTATGGAAGTTTTTTCTGTGTTGATTGATTAGTTACATATAACTGATTTCTACTAAACATGAGGAAACACCAAGTTGAGCGACCCACAAACGAAAACTTGGATTATATGCAAAATTGCACAAACTGATGCCCATGGTAGGAATTTAGAAAATTTATAGGTATACATTTTCTAAATTCCTCCCATAAGCATAGAGATCCAAATCTGAATGATTAAGATCTAGGAAGAATGTCAAGAACTGAATAAATAAAATAACCGATCGCTATAATTATTATTTATAACAAACTAACTTAGTTTGTATTTAGTGATAACGGTGCTGATTATATAACTATATCTACTTAATACTTAAAAAATCTTTCAGATTATAATTAATCTACTGTACAATTGCTCGCTGTCCTAGATAAATAATTTAAAATTTAAGAATTTTAAAATTTTACAAACCTTGCTTTATCATATTAAGGTATGGAAATTAAAACGGAAATCACATTATAAATGCACGCAACACAATAAAAGAAATCCGTACTTAAAAAGTTGCTAAGTAATGCCGCCTTTTTCTTTAAAAACGAACCGGCCTCAGCAATTCTGGTCGTAAAGTTCAAACGAAAGGGCCTACACTTGCGCACTTAAAAAAGCCATCACACATTATCCATGGCTATGCCATAAAACAAGGGCCGGATTAAACGAAGCATTGAACTCATAAGTCGTAATTTACGAGCCCGTAAACTGTGCAGTTTAATAAGTGAAATTTTCAACATTGGTTCGCTCCCGCTGGGATCTCTGATTTGGCGTCAAGAAATTGCCGAGATTTAGTAATAATCATTATTCATAAATTAAATCACTTAATAATTAATACGGGTTTTATCGCGTCTTTAGGGTTCAGTAACTCAAAAGGAAAAAATGGAACCTTTATAGGATCACTTTGTTGTCCGCGTCTGTCTGCCTGTTGAGACCCTTTTTCTGAGGAACGCGTGGCTGTATCAAGCTGAAATTCATATCAAATACTCTAATAGTCTACTGTATCTTGGAGCTGTGAATAAATCAAACTTCTAAGCCAACGCAATCAAAAGATACCGCCGTTAATGCCGCAAGATTTCGACATTCGCAAAGAAATCTAAACCTACAGGGTACTTCCCATGAACTCAGAACCTTGAAATTTAGAACGAAGCAACGTTTTATAGCACAGGTACAGGAAAAATTGCGAAAAGCATACATTTTCAATATCATAGAATAGAAATATTTTGTAATAATGTTAAACTTATAATTGATAACGGTACGGAAGCCTTATTGCACGACTTCGTCTCGCACTTGCCTGCCAGTCTGTTTTTACATTATTTTCACACCTTATGTATCAAAAGCTTTTACAGTTTTCATGTTCACTATTGTGTTATATGTTATACAATAGACAAATGTAATAAACGCGATGATATTAGGTGATTTAATTTAAATGTGTAACAATCGCAAAAACATATGATAAGATTATTATGTAAGTTAAATAACTTAGAATATTAGCAACTGCACAGTGAACATAACATCGCTGAATTCTCTAACATAACATGACAAGACTCGGCAATGAATTGATAATTTTAAAATTGAGTCTCGATCGACTGACTATAACAATCAAGACTCAGTCTTAAAAATTTGTAACATAACTTGAATGGTTTTGCCTTTAGCAGCAATGACCAAAATACCAAATATACATGAATATGTTTTGAATATAACTTGTTTGAAAGATAGTCTATAAAACCAAAGTCGGATAGGCAAGCGAATCCAGGAGGAATAAAACTATGCAACAGGGCTGACAAGACCAGAGATCTCGCGGGCTCGTAAAATAATTGCTGATGGATGCAAATGGAGAGTGATCTGAATGAAATTGCGAGTCTAGTAATAAGTTAAACTATGATTTATCCAGTTTTAGTACAGCTCCATCCAATTCTGTACTAAGATATTTTAAACATAATTTAAATTTTATAACATGTTGTCTGTTCAGCTGTTTCCGAATCTATAATATATATGATCAATCTAACTCGATCTCAAACCAAAAGCTTTATACTGTATGTCGGGTAGGCACGTTTTGATAAGTAATTCAACTTTGATATTTCAGTCAACGCTCTCGATTAGCACTCATCAAAGTCATCACTGACTTTCAAACGATCCCAAAACTTTGATGTTTTAAAAGATGACGTTTATTTGAAGAGTCAATTTATGCACAACGTTAAGGAGCAAAGCAAACTCGGTTGAAGAGTAATGTTTGTTGACAGAATAGATAGGCGAGTGATGGAGAGAAAATGTAAACAAACGTAGCGTGACAGGGTGCGGCTGCCGTTGGGACGTGTTTGACGAAAAAACAAGTAAAACTGTGAGCGGCAATGTGATCAGCGACAAAGCGACAATTTGTAATCCCTGGCACAAGGTACTACCTGCTTTAAAACCACTTTTTGTAGTGATAACTGAAATAGAATTTTAACAGATAAGGTAGATGAATCTATCTAAACCTCACGATAAGTTTCCGATTTGTGAATTTGAAGATAAAGGAGGCAGCGTTTATGTTGTTAGTGTTATTTAATTAATAGAACTACTTTCTCCATTCTTTTGGAAGTTAAAAGTGCACTACTTGAATATGACGAGAAGAAAAACGAAAGTTTCTTCACGAAAACGAAACAGTCGCATGTCGCTTGTCGTTTATTGAGGGTAGCGACCATAACATTCATACTCGTAGATCCAGCGTCATGTCGTAAAGCAATGAAGTTATGAGTTTGTTTGTTACGATGGTTGTAGCGTGTTGACTGTAAATATCACTCTGATCCTTAGGCTCATAGCCAGGGTTTTGGGAGAGGGGGAAGATTGTTTTGATGTAATAATTATGCATATATATATATTTTTGTTTATTTGTAACCTCCTGGCATATTAAATGTCGGAATCAGCTCAGCTGATGGAGTTTGTACAAATTTTGTGATTTATTGGTGAGGTGACCCTGATTCCTATGTTTAAGTATCTTTCTAGGAGATTCAATAACAACACGTATGTCATTCTCCCGATTTCCTTGATTGTTACCGCCTACAGGCTATATCCACGCATTGGCGAGGTACCTGTTATAACGACACCCAAGAATACCACTTATGCTGACACAGAGATATGTGGGAAATATATTTGAAGTAAATAATTCTGGAGGCAAGACGAAGATTCATACCCAAGCCAAATCACATGACCATACATGCGGGCTTGTGGCGGATTCATTTTGCTACTTGCGTGTCAGTTAAACGCGGCCTTAGGCCAAACTTATTTACTGTAATCTTCAGAAATATTATCTTGCAAATTTTTGTATTAAGCCTATTAGGTACATGTCTATAAATAAAGTGTAGTTGAAATATTTATGCTTATTCCAATAACGACTAAAATCATCTAATAAACTTTAACTCATATATTTAAAAATAGATTTTCACCAGTAAATATTTTATAGAGAATCGAGAAGTTTGTTATTTTGTACTGTTTTTTATTAACTTTGTAGTGATTATGTCAAGTCCTTATTTTCAGAAGTTACCTAGTTTATAAGCAGAGCAGTTTTTACGAGTAACATAATACTCAATGACAAATATAAGCAGGTATTAGGATGTTGTGGAATCATCATCGTCATCATCATCGTCAGGTCTTTTAAGTCTCCACTACAGGAACATGACCCTCTCTGTACTATCGGAGCCATCCTTGGCCAGAGCAGACAGAGGATTTGGCCTACATTCTACTCGCTATACGAGTTGGAGAGGTCTCATTGATTTTTATGAGTTTTGGTTAGCTTGTATTTTCTAAGTCGCCTCTTACGACATTCATGGGAAGACTTGGAGTCGTCCTATTCTACTCTGCTGGAAACCATACGGCTAATATTGTGTAACAACATTTTAGTTTTCTTTTACATGTTATTCCACGTTGTGGAATATTTAGCTCTTAATTCATTTCGTCGTATCGAGACTTCGAGAACCTTGCTAATGTGGAAGGTATTACAACTCCCACGGCTTAAACTTCACTAATTGGCCCTTAACTAACGCCAACGCTAAATATTCCGCTTATCGCCCGAACCTCTACAAAATCTAGACGAAACCGGAACAGATTTAATCAATAACTTTAGCGCTGGTTTGGAAGAGGTGCAATTTCTCATGAATTTCAGGGATAAATAGTTGGTTTAGCTAACGTGCAATATTGCAATTTAAAATTAAATTTAAAGGCCTAGTCCATATTACATTTCCAAATTTCGGTTGTATCTAAATTCTAGCATGCGAAGTTACGACAATTTACCTAGTTCTTTATTTTTATTATTGGTATTTTCAGGTCAGTGTGAAGTCACTGGATCATATTCCGAACTTCTTTCCAAGCGTACCAGCTACGCTTTGTATGTACGTTGTACGACGTTTAGAGGATCCCTTTAATATCCATTACAGTTTATGTATCAAAAAAATTTAATATTCAATCATACGAAAGGTCATGTTTGAAGTGACGATAAACACGTTGTATGCAGTTGTTTTCAAAAGTTAGCGAGTAGCCCTGCAGAGCTTAGCTGGTGCCCTTAGCTGGTGAGCTTAGGGTAAAGATTGAAATAAGATCCATTGACTTCTTTATTAATGGGAATATCGTCAGTATAATCAATATCCATAATAATATTAATAAATGCGAAAGTAACTTTGTCTTCTTTTTACGCTTCAACCATTGAACCAATTTGGATGAAATTTGATGGACATACCTATGCCCGGGGAAGGGTACCTTTAATTCCGGGAAGTTCTACTGTTCCCAAGGGATCGACATTAACGCGGGCGAAGTCGCGAGCAACAGCGAGTATACGATATAAGAGTCATTGAATGGATTGACGACCATTCACGCTCTAACTTTGCTGCATTGAAAATTTTCCCAATCATTCCAAATTCGTGTATGTGTATTCCCTAAAACCTTTTCGGGTTCGTAAGTTAAATTCGTTACTTCACATTGAAAACCAAGAAAGCAAACCAGTTCATTTCGGATTGCAGTTTTTCTTAGGTGAACAACCGGCGGGCGGCAGCGCGCTAAACACAATAGGACCACTTTCCTTAGCGGGGGACTCCTTGTAGGGCCGCGGACCGGTCAGTGGTTACCGGGCGGATTCCTCTGTGCAATTAATTGTACTTGCAGATAAAGTCACGCGTCATATAATTAATGGAAGATAATTATGTAATGTTATTGTGACTTTACAAAGGTATAAAGCTTGTTGGAGCTTAGAAGATATCTCTCATAATTTGTCAGCGTCAACCTTTGGAGAGACATCACACAATCGGTTCGAATAGCACCTTGTCTCTCAACTTACAATTCACTGGCTTTTTTTTAAGCCATTTGAATACCACTGCTGGGCAAATGACTCGCTTTTTTGTTTCCACATATTCAGTTTTTGTGATGCATTATTAAAGTTCCGTTCATTTCTGTCGATCGGAATTTCTGCCCATCCATTTATAGACTTGTCGAGATCATCTCTCCACCTTCTTCTTGGTCTACATCTACATCGCAGAGACTCTGGTACCCAAAAGGTAACTCCCAAATGTAATTTAGAAAGGAAAAACAAGGGGGAGGTCTTTGCCCAGTAGTGGGACATAACATCTACACTACAGGCTAGGAATTTTTTTTCATTAAAGTTGCTTACCCCCGAATTCTTAAAAAAATCTTGATTAATAAAGACTCAAATTCTCGTACTGTCTTTGTCTTGCTAGGTAATTGTAAAGACAGTGACAGAACGAGATTTGATATCGATTTTAGTTAAGATAGTTTAGAGTATTCGGGCGTTAATTGCCTAATATTTATTTATTAAACGTCAAATCTAATACCCAGATATGTAGGTATACTCCAAAATAATGTTAAAGAAAGTGCCAGATTAAAAAAAAATGTGTCTCTCTGCGCAGTACAGAAACACAAAGGTTGTTTCTCTTACTCTTCATCGAATATAATTAATTATTTTCAATGACTTTTTTCTATTTATTTCCTTTATCAAAAAATACAAATATTGGACGTTTGTTGCCCTTAAAATATTAATTAATATAGTACACAAAAAAAAAATCATTTAAAATACTTTGAGAGAGGTCTATGGCTACACGCACAGAAGTAGAATATATGAATTTCAATGTACATATCTTGCGTAGATAGATGATTGATGTACTCTGAGTATATTTGTTATATTGTTATTTCGAATCTGTATTCAATCTTTCAAATCTGAGATCGGAGACGATATAAAATCCAGACAGAGAAAGCTCGCCCGCGACCTTTAGCTCCTTGGAGCCGGTCGGCGATTATTTATCGATAATTCCGATGCTGTGACCACTCCATCTTTTTTATATCAAAATATTTTAAGACATTACATTGAAAGCTCGAGGCGAGAGAAATTACTGAGTTTATGTATGCAATGTAATTGCAATGTAGGCTTCCACTGCGTGAAATTAATTTAATGATATATGATGTCCAGTGAGACTGTTCAGTCAATCATAGCCATGGATCTGGATGGTATGGATATAGCCGTGTGGTTTCCGGCAAAGTAGAATAGGACCACTCCAAGTCTTCCCACGGATGTCGTAAGAGGCGACTTAGCAAATACAAGCCAAAAAAAAAGCTTATAAACAGCTAAATCCTCTGTCTGCTCTGGCCAAGTATGGCTCCGGTAGTACAGAGAGGGTTATGCTCTTGCATTGGAGACTAAAAAGACCTGAAGATGATCTGGATGGTAGGTACCTATACTCGCAGGCTGAACTGGAACAGCAATCTTTTGCTTCTGATACCAAGAGTCCATACAGATTTCCGAACCAACAGTAAGTAAATATGTGGTATTTCTTAGAATCCTCAACTTATGAAATAATGAACACGTTTGGCGAAATAAAAGATCCTAGCTTGTTGATTGCCTCTTACAGCGCTTCTTTTTTTTTCGGGATGAAAGGTCCATAAAATCGTCCTTTGCCATATCCCGGACAATGAGTATGCAAAATTTCATGAATTTCTGTTCAGTAGTTAAAGCGTTACAGAAAAACAAATTTAGTTCAGAAGGACTCTACGAAAACCTTGACAGACAGATAGATGACCACACGGAAAACCGAGTGATCTTATAAGAAAGGGTTACTTTTGTGGTTTGAAACCCTAAAAACATTAAAACATGTCTATCGTCAAACAAAAAAAGTATATTCACGCCTCTACACTAACAATTGAAATATTTTTTGGCTACCTACACATGCAGGCAGTAGATGCAGCATGGCATGGCACGTGCGATGGTTTGTTCCACTTAGGGTATTTTGTATTCTCGACTTTTTAAATTATTTCTCAGGATTTCTTAGGTTGTATGAAATGCCTCAAGGTGCTTTAACAATTTCTATCCATTTTTATTTATTGCAAAGTATTCAGGGATTTTAAAGAAATCGTGTTTTAAACACCCTTATTTTACAGCTAAGCTGTCTTCCAATCTTATATTTTTGTCGCCTTTCCTGTAACGTCAATAAGAGAGCTCAAACTATTCTCAAAAAGGTACGTCCTAATTAAAATTAAATAAAAAGCAAATAAAAAAAAATTTTAAGTTCGGGCGCCCCAATAGTAGCATGGGGTTAAAAGAAAGTTATAAACTTGGAAGTAGACTATTCTTAGGGGTCTCTGCAACATATTAAAATCGCTGTTAAATGCGCGTTTGCTATGTTTGATGTCGATATTCACTGAGTAAATTGTGCCATCCCTTTGCAGTGGCTAGTGTCGCGCATACCTATTGTGTAAAAATCATGTAAAAAGACGAAAGAAAGTTAAACTTCAGCAACAAGGCTCAGCAAGCACAAACCAGTCTATCGGTCCTTTTTACAAAACGTTCATATGTTTTCAATCTTTTCATCATCATCATCAGGTCCTTTTTAGTCTCCACTACAGGAGCACGACCCTCTCTGTACTACTAGGGCCATATTTCAATCTTTTAACTACCTTTTATATATTTAATTATTTTTTAAGAGCGTTTAAGAAGTTTCGTTTTTTTCGAACGACGAGTGAAAAGAAGAACAAATCATCGCGAGGGCGCATTGGAGCGGCGCGACATCACATGACAAACAATAGCTTGTTAGCCCTTTGTCGTGATTTGAGTTCGGGACTCGTAACGTGACATCCTCACATTGTCCACACATTGGTCGGAGTCAAGAGGGTTAAGTTTAAGTAGTAAGTAAAGTGCAGGAGTATCACCTGATGTTTTTACATCAGACACAGGAAGAAGGTCCTCTAGATACTCACAACAAATTTAACCCAGTTGGTACTGAACCTTACGGTTTTTGGAATAATTCCATTAGGTAAGTTCAACATTCCTGACAGTTTTTCTTTCTGCTTTTGCCCTATGACTACAATATAGTCAAAATATCAGACTATAATTTTTCATATAAAAAAACGTTAATCACTACTGAACTGATTTTGATGAAATTAAATGGGACAGATTCGAAAACATACCATTTCAAACATAAAACTCCTCGTTTTGAAGTCAGTTAAAATCAAATCAGTGGTTTGTTGTTTTTCGTGTGTGTAAGTGGCCACACGTGTCAGATTTTTCAAGCTGCCTAAAGAAATCTGACATAGCTTAACGACTGCCATTAAAGATGACAGCCGGGACGACGGAGAAGCTCGAGATATAATTATGCCACTTGCGGTCACCCATCACAATAGGGACTGCGACCAGGGCTGCTTAACATGCGTAAGCGATTTCAATGCTCACGAACACTGGGCCAGTGGTATTCATTTTATTTCACCTTTTGAAACAATAAAATTACCTATTATAAAATAATGCATTGTAAACAACGAAACCCGTAATCGAAGCAGACGTACATGGAAAACAATTATTCCGTTGTTGCACCTATATAAATATTTATTTACTGCTAATTTCAAGTCATCCTCGCCGTTTTAGTCTTTGTTTACAAACATAGAATATGAGTAAACCCGCAGTTACGGACATCTCGGCAACTCGCCAATAGAGGGCGCTAGCGTCCGAAATAGAAATGTCACTGGCAGCCAAGACTTCGAGAGTTATTGCCGCCGCGGTAGGCATTTCCGATCTTCCGATTTAATGTATGCTTGTAAAAGTATATGGAACTGAAATGGAGATTCCCGGAAATTTTCATGGAGTGAGCTGTTAGAAAATAATAGGCATCGGATACTTAATTGGGTTAAGGACATAAATAATCTAGGTAGGTAAATTTATTTTACTGTCACCAACTTGTAGGTACTTTATCCATACTTATGTTACAAATGATAGAAACTTTGTCTGTCTGTTGCCTCTTCACGATTTAATTACGAACCAATTTAGATGAAATTTGGTATTAAAATTTGGTATTGAGATAGTAAAGGCCGGGAACGGACATAGAGTAGGTTATCTACCTTGTACTTATCAAAGCGTAAAAAGGTAATGTTCCCGAAGAATTTAAAAAAGCGGAGTTGCGGGTGACAGCTAAAAGTATATGTCGCGATACGGCAGAGAAAATTAAATCTGTAAGAATACACATCTCAAAACGTTAAGAAGACAAATCGATAAAAAAACCAACAAGAAAGGCAGGTTTCATAAATTTAGCAAGATCTTAAACTAAGACTAGTTTTTCATGAAAAAGGTTTTTAATATTTGATATATAATTAATTTCTAGACTACTTGACTTGCTGCTTGCAAATCGAGTAGTTGCGTTATCGATCTGAAAGACGAATAAACTCAGAAAGTGCTTATTTATAAACAGGGTTTAGCCACGTCGCTGTAGGGTTGCCAAGTTTTAATTATAAATGAAGTGGTACCTAGTTAATATTTTTTCCGTAATATATGAGTATGATCTATAATGAGAACTTATTGTTTTTGCTAACGCCAAGCGGGATATGACGAGTTAGATAAAAACACTAATATGGAGTGTCCACCTTCACATCGTCAAAATAACGTAATTACAGTTATTTTACAAGTGAAAAAAGTCATGCAACGTGAACTAATTTCTTCAGTAGGTAGTCTAGATACCTACTCTTAGTTATAGTCATAGTATGTAAGTAGTTAGATCTACTGGTTTTCGTAGTATAGATAAAAATAAACGAAATTCTGTAAACTAATAGCAGCAAATCTTGCAATCAGATAATGGAATTTCATAAAAAAGCTGCCACATGCGAGTCGGACTTGCCCATGAAGGGTTCCGTAGCAGCAAGTAACATGTTAAATTAAATTAAATGTTAAACAAATGTTTTTTTTTAAATATTTGAGTTGCTTGAATGAAAGGTAAATTGCGGTTTACGATTAATTACGTATTAAAAAAATTACATACTAGATCTCATTCAAAGCAATTTTCGGTGGAGGTTTGCATGGTAATGTACATCATAAATATTTAGGGTTCCGTACCCAAAGGGTAAAAACGGAACCAGGCTGTATCTCATGTCATGAACCGTGATATTTAGACAGTTTAAATTTTCACCAATGATGTATTTCTGTTGCCGCTATAACAACAAATTGTTCAGCACATCAAGGCGTGGTCCTTACCACGGCACCACCAAGCTCGGGCAAAGTCAATATACTAATGTACACTGGCTTCTGGTGGTCCCCTATACCATCTGGGATGGGCATAAAAAAATCTCGAGCACTTGGTGTCGGAAAGCACGTTTGTTTCTGTGTACGTTGGTCTGGCTGTCATCATTGATGCCAGACATTAAACCATATCAAATCACCCACATTGTCACGCCACGACATGCCACGTTAGCCACATACACAAAAAAGAAAAGGTACTTCAAGTGTTCTTAAACTGTAAATTTATGTGTAAGTAGTTATTAAAATAGTTCAACCCTATATTACCTACTCAATCTGTGCTCGAGGCGGGTGCATGCGCAACTCGTTACGCCTCGTTGAGAAATCGTGCAAGGATCACTGCTCACTCCCGCGTTATTAATCAGACGTTATTATTTAAGACAGCTCTAAATTTAAGCAGTTATTTAAGCTAATATAGCTGTTTTGTAAGAAAATAAGTGTGAACATAAAATAAGAGGTAGTGGCTCAGTGGTTTAAGAGCTCGAACTAAATACAAGCGAAAAGTCTAAGGGTCAAACCTTCCCCGGCCCGATCTTTATTTATGAGTTTGTAGACCAATTTGACTCAATTACGGATATTTCACCCCGCAGATACCCGCTTTCGATGAAATAAAAGTGATAAAATAAATAAATACGGTTATTTCCTTCCCTATTGATGAAATTATTAAAGAGATCCATGGGAGAGGCCTATGTCCAGCAGTGGACTTATTGCGGCTGGTATGATGATGACGAGATAAAAACCAGCCAAGTGCGAATCGGACTCACGCACGAAGAGTCCGTATCATCTACATAGTATAAAACAAAGTCGCTTCCCGCCGTCTGTCTGTCTCTATGTATGCTTAGATGTTTAAAAGTACGCAACGGATTTTGATACGGTTTTATTTAAAAGTGTGATTCAAGAGGGGGCGTGTCGCTAGTTATCTATAAAAACGGCAAAAAATCAAAGTGTCAGTTGTATGGGAGCCCCCTTAAATGTTAATTTTATTTTAATTATTTATTTTTAAAGTTAATATACAACTAAATAATGAATATGAATATATGAATCTGCCTGTTTCCGTTATCAATATCGAGCAAAAACGAGCAAAATTCGTCACGTTCACGTTGTTGTATGAGAGCCCCCTTAAATGTTATATCGGCAACAGAAAATTTCAACTGTAACTATCACGGTTCATGAGGTACAGCCTGGGGACAGACGGACGGTCGCAGAGCCATATTAATGGGGTCCCGTTTTACCCTTTGGGTACATACGGAACCCTAAAAAAATGACATATGTATGTAGTACTGAATGTAGCAAATATGTATTATTTACCTATCTGAACGCCATTTTTCGATTAAAGAGATTCCTGTGACATATTAAGCCTCAATCACATTCAGGAAAAAATAATTAAGTGCATATATTTGTTGGAGTCAAAAACTATCACAGCTAAGTACCTAAGTACCTAGCGTTATTAGTCGACTAACTGTAAAAGGAAAATATCGTACGAATTCCATTTGTGATGTGCAACTTATAGATCTCTAGACAGATTGGGGCCCAAAACGCACTTAGCTTTTTTTTTTGTTTAATTTATGTTTATTTCATTATCTACTCGAAAGACCAATAGACTTAATTTTAATTCCCTCTAGATCTACATACAGCGCCATCTGCGTATACTGTGCCGTACTTCGAAGTTAAGAGATAGTTAACGTTTACGCTACTTACCGGTAGATGTCGCAGCATTATTTCTCGACCGACTTTTTTATTATACCTTGTATTCTACAGTAAAGTTGAACATAAATATAACGAATTTACCTAATTAGATAAGAATAAAAAAAATCACTAACCTGTTCGCTGTTAACGTCGTCATTTCGACGTTGTTTCCGCAAGCTGTTAGAATTTCATCACAACTGCTGCCACCTGTGATTCGTTGCACGGAACTCAGAGACACGTCTTCGCTTGAGACTTTTGCCGCGTTCGTTGCATTGCCGCTAGATGGCGCTGTTCTTTGTTTTGACGCCTGTTTATGCCGGCTGAGCGCGAAGAAGAGTGCTAGCACCGCTTTTAGCTTCGCGTCTCTGATGTCCACAGCAGTCACTTGCTCCAAACCCTGGACTTTTTGCGCGTGCAGAAAGTCCAGACAACACTGAACGTTTTCCAACTGTAACAAAAAAAAAATAATAATAATAATCTGTCGTACTTTCTGTCTAGTGGTTGTTTTCTCTATGATCCAGTAGGTACCTACCTTCTGATCGTAACTTTTTAAGAACTTTTACAAAATCAACATCCTTGGTATTTGTATTTTAAAATATAAGAATTATTATAGCTAATCAAAGGGGGAACGCTGCCAGGAACCTTGCCTAAAGGGACTCCTTTAAATAATATATTTTAGTTACCTATTATATTATATTTTTAAGATTTTTCTTTTTAGGTTAATTGTTCTAGTATATATTTTTTTTATTTCTGTATGAATAAATAAAACGATTGTTATTTACAAAAAATAAGCCCCTGCTTTAGTTTTATAAAATACTAAGTTCATTTTGATCTCATTACCTTTATTACCTATGTATTACTTAACATCATTTACTGGCTTTTACCATCTGCATCGAAGGCAAATCATTGACATATGGACTATTTTTACGTGTTTCTCTATCAGTGCTAAACAACACAAATCCCAATCAACATTCAATATGATCGAAAATTCGAACAATACCAAATCGAAAAGTAATTCGAGTCCATATCCATACAGTGTGAATAAAGTGCGCCCGGAATATAAATGGTGGACGTGTAACGTGTTCACACCTGGCGTTGCCTACTGAGCCTAGACGATTTTAGGGTTCCGTACCCAAAGGGTAAAAACGGGACCCTATTTATATCGCTCCGGTGTCCGTCTGTCTGTCCGTCCGTCTGTCACCAGGCTGTATCTCATGAACCGTGATAGTTAGACAGTGGAAATGTTCACAGATGATGCGTATTTCTGTTGCCGCTATAACAATAAATACTAAAAAAAGAATAAAATAAATATTTAAGGAGGCTCTCATACAACAAACGTGAATTTATTTGCTTGTTTTTGCTCGATATAGATAACGGCGTTATATATTCACTGTAAAAATAAATAATTGAATAAAAGTTAAATTGATTTTAAAGGGGGTATGGGAATACAACAGACATGATTTTTATGGCATTTTTATAGATAACGGTACGGAACCCTTAGTGCGCGAGTCCTAATCGCACTTGGCTGGTATTTTTTGTTATGACGAGGATGTTAGTCCGAATAGTTTAATAAAAAATAAGTATGGAATCAAACCAGACAATATTTTAGTAACCGTCTACTAATAACGTGAGGTAATTTTGTAAAATTTTCGACCCCAGTGGTGCAATTTCCTAAGAAAATTTCAAGAGATTGCACCACTGGGGTTGACTCCCTCCATCTTAATCTCACTTGAGATTTTCGTGAGCAAAATTTTGCTGGAAATGCATTCTATATTAAGTGGTTCAAGTGGTTGTGTACAATGGCTCATGTATGGCTACTGGGATTGACATCACATAACCAAGAAGGACTATCAGGTAGAAAAGTGAAAAGAAAAAAAAAATTATGGTGTTTGCGAGGCCAGCCAAAACCATCTCTCCAGGGTGATACCGGGTAAAATTCATCAAAACTACTAGTACCACCATTGGTACAAGAGTAATAAATTGATGCCAGTTGTACCATTAATGGTACTACCATAATGGTAAAACTGATTCGGCGAGGAAGATAGCGTTTTTAGAATAATCGTAAAATATAAAAATCTAAATAGTTGTACCACGGATTACCTAATAATGGTTGTACTCTAAATACTGAACCTGCAACATATGGGCATGCCTCAAGGACCTATACTTAGCGCACTATAATTTTTGATTCTGCTTATGTACCGATCTACTTGAACTCATTTGGATATTATCCATAAAATGATTATAGCTTTAGTTGATGTTTGATACTATGTATGATCACGCGCTTCCGATTGTACAAGATAGGATTACCAAATCAACCGCAGACCTTGAAACACACGTGTAAATATTTTGCTATGATTGGTTCAGTAATAATGTTTGATTCGCCGTATGACGATATAGGAAAATCATAAAATGCATAGACTTGTAATAAGGAAATCTAGAATTAATACATACATTATTTTGAGAAGATCTATTCGTTGAGAATACCTCTAAATTATTTTTAAGGGTCACGAATCGCGGAATCAAATAATTATAAACGAATTTGTTGATATTTGGTATTAGCTTTTACATAATAATAAATATGGAAATATTTTAATACTACATTAATAGATATCTCGAATAAAAACGCGTCACTCACGATTTATTCCTATCCAATACCAAGAACGAATACCACTGGTATTACTTTGAATTTTTAATTCTATTCTATTCCAAACGGATACAACTCTTTATTTTTTTTTTAATTTTATGTCCCATCGAATACCAAAATTTGAATTTGGTACAGTCAGCTCAGTCATCGAATTAAATTTATTTTCTAATATTTTATGTCATTCAAATATAATGCTAAAACCACAAAGTAATTTAATATTATTTTCAGAATTCATTTAATTTTCAAGGTATTGGATAAATCCAGTGTATTGGAACTGGAACACCTAAAATATTGTATTGTCTTGGCACTTAAGTCACTGGAATAAGGTCCATTTTTATAATCTCGTAATTATTATTTATGTATTTTGTACTTTGACTAAGAAAGAAATTGTAGCTACTTGAATTCGTATCGGTGGCGTATTCATCAGGAATTTAATCAGTAAAAAAAATCTGAAATTCCGCTCCGAATCGTTTCCGGCTCAAAGGTACCCAATATGATAGCTGCATTGCCTCTGTGAATGGCTTTGAATGACCATGTTGCTTAGATTATACAAAAATACACTTGAAATTTAATTTTTTATTTAAAATACGAGTAATTATACAAAGATCTAAGTAAATACTCAACTTATAAATATATCATTATCAGATAGTAAGCAAATTGTTCTTATTTTATATTTTTGAAAATTGTAATAATTCATATTATTATAACTATATGTATAATTGAACTAGTCGTGTGCTAACTAAAATTGTTTATTAATATCTTACACATATTTTTGCAAATAAAAATGTTGTAATCACATACAAAGCATTTTTACTGACTGTACCTTTGAACTTGTTTTGGTATTGGTTTAAACAGTGGTATCCGTTGGAAATATAAAATAATTAAAAATTCAAAGTAATACCAGTGGTATTCGTTCGTGGTATTGGATAGGAATGAATCTCACTCAGATTACGTACTATTTCGTCGGGATTGCCGACTATAGTTTCGGACTTGTCATGAACCCATTTTGGTATTTATATTTAATCTATAGCCTATGTTCATTAGGGATTAATGGTTAGAGAATTTTTCAAATCGGTCCAGTAGTTTTGGAACCAATTCAATGCAAACAAAAAATCAAATCTTTCCTTTTCATATTAGTGTTGAGGTGTAGATAATTTCGTTTTGTATGCAGTTGCAGCGCCTTACAATCACCGGTAGGGTGAGTTCTCAAGGCAGCATCAGGAAGGCCGGGTGACCCACAGTTCAGGAGACAGGCCTTTTAAGGGCCGGCGCCGGCTGCGTGAGGCAACATACTGACATTGAAACGCTCTGGAAACCCGCTCGTATTGAATATTGAGCTATTCAGATCTTTAAGCTATATTCGGCAATGTTTGGGACCATAAGTGGGAAAGGAATGACGAGCCCTGAGCCCTTTATTAAATTGTAATATGAGTAATAAATCTAAGACTAGAAAGTTTGTACGCAACAATTGAGAATATTAACAAACCCACCCTTAAAGTGCAGAAAATACAAAGGTAAAAAAAATCGACATTCGAAAGTAAAATACAAAACAAACCTCTATTTAAGAATAATGGTCAAAATTGAGATCTTCGCAACTAGCCCTATCATTCATCTGATGCGTAAGATAGCACAGTATAGCTTACGTAGTAACTATTTAGTTACTACGTAACTAGCTCCGTGGCGCAGCGGTCAACACGCCAGCCTGCGACACGGAGTGACCGGGTTCGATCCCCGGCCAGGTCAAGATGGAAAATGATCTTTTTCAGATTGGCCTGGGTCTTGGATGTGTATCTATATATGTATCTGTTATAAAATATAGTATCGTTGAGTTAGTATCCCATAACACAAGTCTCGAACTTACTTTGGGGCTAGCTCAATCTGTGTGATTTGTCCGTACATATTTATTATTATTTATTATTATTAGTAATTTGTGGTATAGCCAGCAAAACTTTTTATAATTTTCTGATTTATGATCCTCTACAAAATTTATTTACTGACGTTATACGCTTGTGTTTGAGTAACGTAAATCTATAAATATGCCAAATTTCATCTTAATTGTCCAGTAGATACGGGCGGACAGGCAGACACAGGAGTGATCCTATCCAGGTTGACTGGAAGAAATTGCATAGCGTATAGTCCGCCTTTGTACCTATTATTTTGTAAAGATAATGTATATACTTTGTTTTATTAATCCTATGGTGCAATAAAGAGTATTTCATTCATTCATTCACTCTGTTTTGGCACTTAGTCCTACGGAACCCTAAAAAAATAAAGTTAAATATGTAGAGAGAAAAATTCGAAACCTAGCGTCAGGTTCAAGAATTTCGTTTAAAGAAGCCGAAGGTCTATTGTAAAAGATCGAAATTATTTAAATCCACCGTTTAGAGGTGCAGGCACGTGCAATCTTGATATTGAAAACGAAACCTGCCATGTTTCTTAAAAAAACAACCCATTATAGGCGAGTTTAATAATTACGGCGGACAAGGCTTTTTGTTTCGATACATTTTCATAATTTAAAGAGAATATAAAATTTCCTATCTAGTTTCAGTAGTATCTAGTTTTAGTTGAAATTGATCTAATTTATGGAAATCTCGTTTATAATAATGAGATTTTAATCTTTGACATAATAAAATCATATTTTAACTGACAACAATGTCAAAACTTTCATTAAAGGCAAAAAGGAATAAGAAACAGACAAATGTGCTAGTAACATGTACGGATTTGAAAGGCCCCCAAAATCCCGGATAGGTACATCATTTTCCTACAAAACATAACAAACCTTCTCTGTTCCTCACCCCAACCTTCAGTGCTCGGAATCTCGTATTATTTTTGGTTACTTTATGTGTGTACGTTTTGGCTATCTATTCAAATAAGAAGCTAATGAGTATTGAAGTCTGATGACCCATTATTGTGGTGTCGCGGCTTGACATATGGCTTGTTCACAAGTTACACGATGGTTAGCCCGAGAACAAGTGACACAGCCTTATTAGATGCAATAATACGCATGTTTGTATTTACCTATTCGACGTTAAAAATTTAAGGTATGAACCGTCATGCTGAATTTTATTCGCATAACTTCAAAAACGACAAAGTTTCATACTAACTTTGCAACCCGTTTTACCCCCTTAGGAGATAAATTTCCAAAAATCCATTCTTAATGTTCCCCTTTGTTATAAAAGGAATCCCTGTGCAACATTTCAAGTTCCTAACCCTTATAGTTTAGGCCCTGCGTTGATATGTCAGTCAGTCAGTCGGCTTCTCCTTTTTATTAGTATGGATTACTATGGATAGGTATAATGCTGTCGTATAATGATGATGAATTAATTGACTTTGGATTTTTATTTTCTTATGTCACTTATTATTTTATTTTTATTTTTTTGCAGGCAAACTTCTTTCAAATGACGATAACTTTTTTTTTAATGAACCGATTTTGATGAAACAAACTTTAAATGTTTTGCTGAGTTAAAACAAAGCAATTGGTGAAAGTTTGAAGTAAATCGGTTCAGTATTTTCGGAGATAATCGTGATCATACATACAGACAGACAGACAGACAGACAAGAAATTGGAAAAAAAATTTTTTGCTTTCTATTATTCTATTTAAGTGTCCCTCTATCCATTTCAGTCAAAAATTCTAAATGTACAGACAAAATATTTTTACTGTTTTATTATATGTATAGATAAAGATAAAGACTAGCTGAGTAGTGTAGTAATAAAATCTAGGAACCTGTAAATCTGTTTTTATTTCCAAAGATCGATAACACAGAGACGCGTCAAAGAAATATAGAGGTCATTCAGGTGATCGTAAACCTCACTGAGTTGGCACAGGTAACCATTTATACCAGCCTAGAAGGAGAATAATCAGTGTGTAAATTGACCCTCGATAACTCAGCCCATCAATATGAACAACTTTTATTATGGGAACAATGCTGGGAACTCAAAAAAATATTCGACATTCCCATACAACTGGCTGGGCGGTAGAATTATTTTGTATGGAAATACGATTTTTTTTTTTGAGTTCCCAGCATTAGTCCCTTTGGAAAAGTTGTTCATATGGGAACGTTGAGGGTACATTTACACGCGGTATGTTAGATAATACATTTATTAAAGCAAATTAGAAGCTAATGAGCGCCGAAGTCAGCCGTCCCGTTACTGTGGTGTCGCGGATCGTGACAAAGCGGCTTGTTCACTAGTTACACCTCACGATGATTACTTAGCCCGAGAATTCGTGACTCTGCCTTATTAGACAAAATGTTCGGTACTAATCTGAGGGTTTCATAAAATCTAGGATCTTATTTTATAGGGTCTTTCAAATGAATAGTGCAAAGACCGTTTTGTAGAGAGACGAAAAAACAGTCTATTTTGATTCGCAGATAGACAGACAGTAAGTCTAACGTCGAAAAAGCCGTGAACATCGGAATTCTACACTTAAACTGAAAACATGTCGTCTTCTTCTTCTGTCGAATCGTAAAATGGCTAAATATACACATTAAATATGTTTCGACCAGTGCTTTGCTACCATGATTGCCCGTTCGTTTTCCTCATTTAAATCTTGTTGGGAGCAAGAATTTGCCAAGCCAACCAAGAGATGGTAGATTGGATAGCACCATTGGATAGCTCTCACAATTAGAAAAATCTATTTTCGTGGCATCTACCAACAACAGCCCGAGGTTTAAGTTAAAAGTGTAGCACTACTATGTTAATACTGGTCACATTACTTACGGGGTAGACAGAGCCCAGGTCTACTAGACCCCAAAGGCTAGATTTAGCTAGCAACCCATATGGAGTTAATCACTATTCCTATCTGTAAGCCCATTTCTTACAATACCTAGCCAGTATTTATATTTTTTGATAAAAACTGGCTACTGTTTCTTTTATAATACCAATTTTAGTTCATGTTTTAAATACTAGTAAATTCACAATGTTTATAAATTTTAAACAGCCATCATGTTTAATAGATTCCTCTTTTACATAAATTTTAATTTTTATACTGCACTTCGAATTCCTTACATGCTAATTTTTCATCTTAAGATATTGTTCAAAATAAATGAAGGTGTGAAGTTGAATAATAACTACAGTATGGCTCGTCGAATGTCCTCGTATTTTTTCTTTCGATCTCCATTTCTGGGAGATTGTACGACGCGTGTTCAACATTTACGATAATGGCATCCAGAAACTTCAATGAATGTCTGAATGTTGTAAGCTGAGTAATTGTCATGTGTTTAACGCAGTGAGGAGCTATGTTTTTGAGTCATATGAGAGAATTTCTTTGGAACAGTCGGGTTATGGTATCCACGTTTTCCGGCTTATCCTTACTAATATTATAAATGCGAAAGTGAGTTTGTTTGTTTGTTATGCTTTCACGCCGTAACTACAGAACCGATCATCATGAAATTTTGCATACAAGTTCTCTGGAGTACGGACAAAGAGGCAATATTAACGCAGTAACAGTTCCTATTGTAGATAATTTCTCGGCAGTTGAAGATGCCATATAAAGGAGTGAAATATTTTCTGGTTTTATATATGTGTCTGTTCAAGAATAATAATTTCAAGAAATTGTTATTGAATGAAAAAAACTGGCCTGTAATTGTAATTTTTCTTTCGTTTTCCTTCTCTGGCTTTTCTGGGTATTTATTAAGGCGATACGTCTTCAACATTTACGATAGTGGCGTTCAGAGACTCCAACTGCAATTAATGTCTGAATGTTGTAAGCTGAGTGATTGTTATGTGTTACACGCAGTGCGAGAAGCTATGTTTAAGACATACGAGATAATTTCTGCGTAAGAGAGAATTTATATCAAATCCAGAGGTTATGATGATCACTTAACATTGGATTGCCCGTAAATAGCATTTACCTCTATAGGATAAATGAGACCTATTTGAAAGCATACCCTTTCAAACATCAAAACAATTTCTTAAATTAGTTAAGAGACGTAGGTATGCGTTATCAATTTTTTTAAAATACAATCGATTAATTAACCTCCTCCTTTTTCGAAGTGATTTAAAAAGAGGAAATATTCGTATTTAATCACAACCCCCTACAAAAAGATTATATATGGGTCATCTAACGACGCTTGGTTTTCGAATGAGATGTTTACTAATATTAATGAATCAATTTTTTCCTACAACTTCGTACGCATTATTGTAGCCTTTTTAATAAATAATCAGCAATAAAAGTTTCACCAAAAATCATCCAATATTTTTAGCATGAACCAAACAATTTTAAATTTATACATTAATTCTCGCAAACATTACCTACATCTATAATAATAAACGCACAGTTTGCGTGCTTATGTATAAGTTGAGCTAACCTTGAGTTCAGACTAGAGTTCTATTATCTAACTAATCAAAGATCTCGTAAAATAGACTTTAATCACTAGCCTTTAAAATCATGAATACTTACTTATCTATAAAAAGATAAAGTTTATATAGCATGTTTAAAAAGATATAGGCACATAACACAGGTTCCAATCCATACATTTAAACACAAAAAAGGCTGAAATAATTTGAAAGAAATAGGAACCATTTCCTTCAAATCAAATCCTCAGATCAGATGACATTATACATAAATATTACTTCTAAAGTAGTACCAAAATTAATAGTAGCAAAACATAGCGCACATCATTAAACACTTGTGTTGTGTAATAAGCTGCCGTAAGAATGAAAAAAGTTACTGTATACCGGTTACTGTATACAATTCAATTACAGATAAAACAGTATCTTTTGAAAAAGTGTAACTACTCCGTAGATGAATTTCGTAGACGCAAGCAGCGATAAAAAGAGTTTGTTTATGCGTTACCAACATTTTTATGATGTTTATATATTTTTTAAGCTTATGACCTTATTACTTATGCGTACCTTAGACATTAGAAATTTTGACTTTTGTATATACTGTTATTATTTTTTCTTTACTCAGATTGTTTTTAAATTTATAATTTTTTTAATATGTATAATATTCTTTTTAATGTAAGATATATTTTTTTTTAAGAATAATTTCAACACTATTCTGTATTGTTATAAGATAAGTAATGAAAAAAATAGTCATAGATATTACTAAGTATAGCTCAAAATAGAGATAGAGCGGAAACATCGCTTATCCAGATTCATTTATGACTGCCACCATTACACGGGTTATTAAGCTGCCGAGTAGCCAAAACACTTCCCATTTGAAGACAATAATAAATCATGATAAGCTGCCCCTACTGCCTACTCTATAGGGCCTCGTACCCGTTCACCTCTCACTCTCTCAGCCCGGACTAGTTTTATTAATATAGCTTATCCTCAATACTACTAATAATAAATCTGTAAGGGTTGGTCTGGTCATGGAGTAAGTTACTTTGTTTTTAGAGATGTCGTGTTTATAAGCTCTATTATATACATGATACTGAAACTAAATTAAGCACTTTTAGAATTTGTTTCTGTATATATGCACAACGCTTAAACGAATTAACTGAATTATATGAAACTTGGTAGGTAAACATTTAGACGTACAGGACGCAGGATAGGCTACTTAATTTTTTTCTGCATTTATGAGAGGACGTGACCCCCATACAAATGTACGTGTCGTGGGCATAGCTAGTAATATTATAAATGTGTGAGTTGGTTATAAGTATATAACAACATATCATTATCCATACTTTCATACTACCACATTATCCATACTATATCCCTATATTAATATTATAAATGCGAAAGTAAATCTGTTTGTTACCACTTCAAGCTTCTACTATTCAATCAATCGCGGTGAAATTTAATATGGAAGTAGATTGATGCCCGGGGAAAGATATAGGATATCTTTTATCCCAGAAAAAATACTGTTCCCGAGGGATCGACATTCACGTGAGCGGACCCTCGGGCAAAAGCTAATACACTATAAATTGAGCGGAAGAAATCGCGGTATTAACTAACAAATACTAATATGATGAGTTGTATCACAAAATTCAAAAGATGATTTCCCCTCTTGGATATAATACCCTACTAACATTATTTGTGTACGTCTTATTATCCACCAATATTCCTGTAATTTGAAAGATAAATTTGGCACGTACGCATAAGATACAAATAGTAAGAGCGGAGGTGGTGAAGAAATTATGATTCAGGTTAGGATAACCCACGGATAACCTCTGCCTAGTAGTAGGATACTAGATATTGCAATGATTAGATGCCCATGCTAATTTGGTTAATCAAATAGTTAGGCAAACTAAGTTAACAACTATATAGTAAATCAATAGACGAGAGACGAGGTACATGGATATAAAAAAACAGACATTTTATTAAAAGGGGGCTAAAATTAAAGTTAAACGGGCCCGTGACCGTCTACTAGTGATAACAATTTAAGGGAACAGTGATGGGGTGTCACGAAGTGGTGTCACGCGATCCGACACAATATGTCGCGTGTGCCCACGTGTGACCAATTTACGTGGACGAAATGTGTTTTTTATGTCCGAGACAAGTATGAGTTATCTAATATTGAACCTTATTTGTAAAAGATTTTCTAGAAGAGCATTTATTTTATTACTGTTGGAATATTAAGGTGATAGATGAATTTTTCGAGGTCAAGTGCTCATCATCATTTCGAGTAGGTGTCACGGTCAATCGACCATGCACACCCTGGTGTCAGAGTTGTTTAGCTCCGTGGCGCAGCGGTCAACACGCCAGCCTGCGACACGGAGTGACCGGGTTCGATCCCCGGCCAGGTTAAGATGGAAAATTATCTTTTTCAGATTGGCCTGGGTCTTGGATGTCTATCTATATACGTATTTGTTATAAAATATAGTATCGTTGAGTTAGTATCCCATAACACAAGTCTCGAACTTACTTTGGGGCTAGCTCAATCTGTGTGATTTGTCCGTATATATTTATTTATTTAGAGTTCTTCGAACTGCCTCTCGGCCTCTGACGTGGTTCCCTTAACGACAACCAGATGGCAGCCGGGACCACCGGCTTAACGTGCCTTCCGAAGCACGGAATCATCTTTATTATCAGACAATCAGTTGATTCAAGCCTGCAATGTCCTAACCAAACTGGAGACAAAGTATGCTTCCGGCGGGAATCGAACCCACGACCCCCGGGTCAACAGGCAAACGCCTTAACCACTGGACCACGGAGGCTGTTACTGTAGGTCAAGTGCTTTCTTCCTTTGAAATATTTTTTTAAAGAGAATAAGACTTGTTATTTTAAATTTTGTCATGCGAAGCCGTAGTAGACCTTTCAAATTATTTTGAGAAATACTGTGTATTGTTTAAAGTGTAAAAGTGACTAGTAACGTTTTGCCAAAACCGGCCACTTTTGACGACAACGCTTACTAAGGCTAAACTAATTATTTATGACATTTTTTTGCAGTTTAACAACTTTATATGACAAAAAATTATATGACATATGCGTTTTTCATTTTATTTGAAATGGGCCTTTAGTACTGGACCTTGATTTTTTTTTTGGTATTCCCTTTGAATTCCCTTTTAGGTAAGGATTCGTTCTTTTACGTGTGTCTAAAGCTGCCAAAGGCATGTTATTATAGCTCGATACAATAACATAACATGCCTCCCAAAATTTGAATTAGAGAATGAGTTTTTGTAAATGCGGTCTGTTAGCCCTTTTAATAATTAATGAGTAGAAAGGAATGTCTCTGTTCATATTATTTCTATTGCACTTGAGTTTTAATAATAAAAAAAACATAAATTACTAAAAGTATTGCACTTTCTAGATTGTTTCATTAAATATAAATGCGGTTGCTTAACGTGAATGCATTTAAATAATATCAAAGATAATTACACTGATTTCTCTTGATAATGCATTATTATCTCTCAAGGTAAACGATTAAAACGTGACAAAAAAGGTTTTATGTTTAAAAGAACAAAATTACTTAAAATATATTAATTAAAACGAAATATTGTGAACTAATGATATCATTGAAATTATGGCGTATTTCTTAGCACACAGAAGTTAAGTAAGATCTTATACCTAGGTTATACTTCAAAGATTTCTTTTATGTTGCCTGAGCATAAAAAAATAACAGAGTCTGTACCAAACTGCTTCCTTACTTTTTTTTTTTACTTAATATTGGATTAGGTATTTGTCTCCCATCTCACCTGATGGTAAGTGACGATGAAGACGAGGATGTTACATGCCTACCCAAGAGATATCCATTTATTCTACTTTTGAATGTCCCGGGGCTGTACTTGTCTGGGAATATAGACGCAGGCAGTGAATACTCGTACCTTAATGCTCTCAAGTCTCAATTTTACTTCTTTCATATTACTTAGAGGTTTTTCTTTGCATTCACAATGCTATTATATCTGATATATATTCTTATTAAATTAAGAAATAATGGTGAAAACATGCCACACCGGCAGGGTATTAACCAACAACCTTAGGTCTTAAATAGACCTATAATTTATCTTATATCAATACTAATTTAATAACAGTTTTATTTGTTTGTGACATTTGGTTCATATTAATTATTAAGCTCTTTCTCTATTCTCCACTTAATAGAGAATAAAAAAAGGAAAATTAATTAATTTAAAAAATATTGTGCTTTCGCCAGCGTCTCCGCCCGCGTCAATGTCGATCCCTCAGAAACATTCTTTTTCCCGGGATAAAATGTACCCTTTGTCCTTCTCTGTACCCCAGATAACGTGTATGCAAAATTTCATGATAATTGGTTCAGTAATAAAGGCGTGAAAGCGTAACAAACAAACTCACTTTCGCATTTATAATATTAGTTAGGATTAGGATACGCGTAGGACGTTAAAAATCACGAACAAAAACAACTTCCTTCATAATATAGATGACTATATCCGATTCTTATAATATATCGAATCAATCAGATTAACAATTAAAGTATCAATGAATTACATGAACAGCATTACAATGCTCGACTTAATATAAAAATTAAAGAATCGATACAAGAAAATGTTAATGATACTGATCAATAACCACAGCATACTTAAAGGGCGACCTTTATGATTATGAAAGATGCAGTAACCTTGCTGGGTTGCTTTCGGACATGCATGTGCGATTTCATTATTGTGACCATTAACGCTTTCCCCCTCAAGTGGCATATTCAACGCAAGGGCCGGTAGGTAGCCGGTAAGGAGTAAATCTGCCCCGAGGTACTAATTAGTCCGTACCAATTTAGGTCATTTTACACGTTCATCAAAGTAAGAGAACTTTTATTAGTAGGGCAGAACAAAACCAACTTTTTTTTGTGTTTTTTTTTTTCTATATATATTTGCCTAAATACAAGAACTAAATATTAAATCCTTACTAATATTACGAGTATAAATGCGAAAGTGAGTTTGTTTGTTTGTTACGCTTTCACGCCATAACTACTGAACCGATCATCATGAAATTTTGCATACAAGTTCTCTGGAGTACGGAGAAGGACATAGGCTACCTTTTATCCCGGGAAAAAGTACTATTCCCGAGGAACCTATATTTACGCGGGCGGAGCCGCGGGCGAAAGCTAGTAATAGAATAAAGAACTAAAGATCATAATATTATTAAAATGGTAAAGTATTCAGCCCTTTTAGGGCTTGCAAATTGTATTAATGTCTTACTTAGTATGTTTCCATATAAATCATAACATTTATTGAAAAAAAAATCTATATGACAATAGCATTGTCATATAGATTTTTTTTGCAATTTTATCGTATTATTTCGTATATTACATTATTTTTCCACCTAACGTTTCGAAAACTTTACAGTTTTTATGGTCGCAGGCAGACTAAGTTGACATTTGTCTTTGTGTTATAAGAACTATACAAAACTACCGCCTACAATATTTATTGATAACGTTCCGGATGTACGCAGTATTGGCTTACGGTGTCTGAAGGTCTTGCAGACTTGTGATGAGCTTGAGATTTTATTAAATTGATGACAGGATCCCAAGCTGGCGGTTACTGCCAACCATCCTCTCTATTGAAACTGCGACCATGAAAACTGTAAAGTTTTCGAAACGTTAGTGTAAAAATAATGTAATATACGCGATAATGCCGTATTAAAGTGATTTTATTTAACTGTGTAACAATCGCGAAAACATCAGAAACCATTAGGGCTGTATCTATTGAACTGTGATAGATAGGAACTTGATATATTTACAGAACGTGTATATATAAACAGAGGCGGCAAAAACGGGTTTTTTAACAAACATTTTCTTGTAGTTAAATATAATAATATATACGGACAAATCACACAGATTGAGCTAGCCCCAAAGTAAGTTCGAGACTTGTGTTATGGGATAGTACTAACACAACGATACTATATTTTATAACAAACACATCCAGGACCCAGGCCAATCTGAAAAAGATCATTTTCCATCTTGACCTGGCCGGGGATCGAACCCGGTCACTCCGTGTCGCAGGCTGGCGTGTTGACCACTGCCACGGAGCTAGTCAAAATATTGTACGGTGGTACGGAACCTTCCGTATGTTATTCCGACTCGCGCTTGGCCAGTTTTATTTTAATATTATTCGTATTATGTATAGACTTTGTGAAGTCTTATTCATAATTTCATAAGATATGTAATAAATAAGTCAGGTCATCAGCCAAGTAAAATGAGTTTTGGCATTGCCTGATACGATGATCTACAATCAAATTTTTTATTGGTTGTATAAAATTAGAACCGGTAATGTGTACATTTTTATACCTGCGAAAGATTTCCATGATCGTTTTTCCTTAAAAAAAAAAAAACAACGGGTGCACTTCGGGAGTGCCGGTAGAAATGAAAAACTCGCTTTTGCTGCGATCTTAGGTCACGAGTCCTGACGCGAGTTTAACATTTCTTTACCCATCCCAATAAGTGCACGACGCCGCTAAAGAAGTTTTCAGGTCACGTGTCCGTCTTACGAATTTTCGATCAGGTCACGTGTCACCCATCCCAAAAAGTGCACAACGCCGCTGTAGAAAGTTTTCATTTTATTAATTAAATTAGAAAAAGTTTTAATGGAAGTAAGGTTAAAAATGTATTCTTACACTTCAACAAGACCACCTTAACAATTTTACCTCACCTTTTATTTTAAGTGTTATTTTTTTTCTGAATTATCGACCGAACTGAAAGAGCCGGAACAAATCGGTGAATGATCGAGTTGTGTTCCACACTCAACAATGTAAGTTCGATTGCAGTCCGTGAGAAATACGATGCATTTCTCAAGTGCGGGGCCTAACTCCGATCATAAATTAGGTTTGAAGTGTAGCGTGGAAAATATTTCCGACCGTTTTATAAGCGAAAGAGGGAAGTACGCCTCCTTATCGGATTGAGAAATAATAAGCTGTTTGGATTTTAATTATTACATTTTACTACATATTAAAGTGCAAACAGGAGATGAACTGGTAGAGGTATGTATGAGAAATTGAGTGAGAAGAATAATGCCTTTTCTTGTACATTTTTAGGGTTCCGAATCTCAAAAGTTGAAATGAACCCATGCCCTTTGATTAATAGTAGATTGATGTAGAGGCCCTTGGGCCTAACATAATACTTTTTGATGAGGGCAATATTTTGAATCCAAAGTGAAACGAAGGAGTCTACCATAGGGCGAGGGATTCTAGAGACTCCTAAATGAAGCGAGTGACCGAAGTAAAAATACTTACTATGTTAGTCCCCAGAACACATAATCTGGTTTTCATCTCCCTCTACAAGAAAAACAATATTTATGTTTTTATTCCCACGGGACTAAACAAAATTGATTTGTGCATTAAAAAACTTAATAGTCCCTCGGGAGTAAAAAAGTATTTTAGATCCTGTATACGGGCAACTATTCTTTTTCAGTTCATGCCAACTATTACTGGCCAGGGTTTACGACAGAGTTCATTTTTTGAATAGAGAATCAAAACCTTTTACTACCTGTACACAGTAAGGCCCGCTAATACTAATAAAGGAAAATAAAACTAATATCCGTTTGAAATCACCATCATTATTTTTTAAGAACGTTCTTGTCGGTGGAGTATATTTCATCATTCTCGATGTATTTGGAATAAGAACTAAAAAACATGTGTTCTTTCGTCATTAGTTTGAATATAGTAATATAGGAGTTAAACTAATTTCACATCCTTAATCTTACGTCAGCTAACTAATGGGCTATTGAAATTGTATACTATACTAAATTATAATAGTATAATTCATTCCTCGAGACGGAAGTTCCAAACAATGGACTGACAAATGCTATAGTTTCACCAACGTTTGCTTCTACCACCTAGTCATTGATTTGAATTGCTGTGTAATTAAATCTCGTAACAAACCAAAACCATTGTTGAAATTAAAATACTCTTCAGATTGTGACGTAACTTAATTGATAATATGTTAATACATATTATACGTCTACGTTACACAGTCTACGTTATTAAGATTTCATGCATTGCTTGCGACTTTTACTCGGTTTAAATTAAATTTATCGTACCGTACATGTGTTAAACGATGCATTGATAATTTTGAGATAAACTCATTTTGAGTAACAACGGCGTTACTACATATATTATATCGACTAATTATACATAGATGACGCAACTATCCCGGCGTGCGGACTTTTTAATACTTACTGTGAATAAATCGGATAGTAAATACCTATGTCCTTGTTTTTGAGTGCTTGCAATTTTTGGGACATCGCAGTTAATAATCACGCAGAGGCATTTTTAGGGTTCCGTATCCAAAGGGCAAAAACGGGACCCTATTAATATTGCTCCGCTGTCTTTCTGTTTGTCCGTCTGTCATCAGGCTGTATCTCATGATCCGTGATAGATAGACAGTTGAAATTTTCACAAATGATGTATTGCTATTGCCGCTATAACAACAAACACTAAAAAATAGAATTAAATGAATATTTAAGGAGGCTCCCATACAGCAATCGTGATTTTTTTGCTTGTTATTGCTCGTTATTGATAACGGCAAAAGAAGGACACTTGAAATATTCACAGACTATTTAGTTATATATTCAGTTTAAAAATAAATAATCAAATAAAAATAAAATTAATTTAAAGGGGGGGCTCCCATACAAAAGACATTTTTTGCCGTTTTCATAGATAACTGTACGGAACCCTTCGTTCGCGAGTCCGACTCGCACTTGGCCGGTTTTTTTTTTTGTTTTCGCAGCATTTTCGCTGCAACAACAGACGCGCATGGAATGATATTAGCCGCAGTCAACCTTGACGCCTGGTCGGGATTCGGACCCGGTTCCTATGTCCATTTACGTCATCTATGTACATAGTCTGTGATAATTTAGCTTTCTGGAATAAGAAAGTAACATAACTTTCTTTGTGGATGCGGTTTACTGGATATTTTAATATAGAAGCAGCTCAAGTACCCGTAAGTAGGTATAAATATGGTTGGCTACGTCTTTAATCTTATTATAGTCCATAACCTAAACTAGACTCCGAACTAAGTATAATATCTGCCTCCGTGGTCCAGTGGTTAGGGCGTTTGCCTGTAGACCCGGGAGTCGGGGGTTCGATTCCTAAGGGAAGCATACTTCGTTTAGATGTTTCCAGTTTGGTTAGGATATTGCATGCTTGAATCACCTGATTGTCTGATAATCAAGATGATTCCATGCTTCGGAAGACACGCTAAGCGTTGGTCCCAGCTGCCATCTGGTAGTCATTATAGGAACCACGTCAGAGGCTGAGAAGCGGTCCCCAACAACTCTGACACCAGGGTATGCATGGTCGATTGACCGTACCACCTACTCGAAATGATGATGACTAGACTGCGAAGTCAGTCTAGACTAGACCATCATTTGACGAATTCCTTATAACATGAGATGTTCATCTTAAAAGTATTGACAATATAATTTATAATTTACAAAAGAACTAAGATTAACACTAAATCAACTTACAAAATAATACTAACTAACAACTAAGTATAACTGTATAATATTCACACTAAATAAAAGTTATCTATAAATAAAAAATGTCACGCAGCTCATAAAATGTCTAAAAATGTCTAAAAGCTACATATTAGAAGGCCTATATTCTAGACCAAAACACAATTTTATTAGTTTCGTATCTTACCTGAGATTCCGTTAAATTATCAATGTACACTGAAATTTCTATTTACTTACCATACGATAACCTTAGCGCTAGCGTGGGTTGTATAATTGCCATACCGCACAGATTAGATCCCTATCCCACAACATTATTTCAACACCATTATGCTCACGTACCTCATAACCTACCTTTAAATACACTGTGGTGTAACACTATCTTCGAATACTTGAACTTAGGCATTAGGTAAACATAGCTCAAGCAATGATCTGAGGCAATAATGATGATTTATGTCGCCAGTAATCTAAACAGATAATCACGAATTCCTTTGAACAAGGAGCTCTTCCAAAGCTTAGGAATTTCCAATAATTCTTGACCTAGGCCTTAAATTGCTGAATGAAATATTTAGTTACAAAGTTATTTTATCTTATAATTTACCTTCGTAAAAGTCACATTCCTAAGAAGAAAATAATCTTAGCGATGTCCCGTATTATAATTCAAAATCCTTCAAAGCACAGAAGGTACCTAATTGCTTGGCAAAAAGTAGACACCTAAATCTACATGATACTTTTTTCTTCTGCTGTTTATCAATTTTACGTAAATACTGATGATTTTTTAGTTATCAGTTTTAATTCAATACCTAGAATGAAACTTGGGTTTATAGGGTTCCGTATCAAAGGGGTAAAACGGGACCCTATTACGTCCACCCGTCCGTCTGTAGGGCAGTTTCTATTGAACTAAACTTCTAGTATGGTTCATAAATGTATACCTACTAACATTTTTGCAGAATATGTAAATCTATTGCCACCATAACATTCATAGTTTAAGCCCTTACAAGTCCACGGCTGGACAAAGGCCTCTCCCAACTCCCAACAGCAAGTAATAAACAAAATAATAACAAAAAAACGTGTTTTTGGCGTCTTTTTAGATTCTGTCAAATGTGTGTTTATTCAGAAAATAGGCCTCTAGCGCATATCTCCAAATCATAAGTAGGTATTTTAATTTTTATTACACTAAAAAAGTTAGAAGAAAATCACAGATAGTAAAAAAAGTGTACTTGCAAGCATGGAAGAGGTTTCATTGTGTGTGTGATTTGTCCCTATATATTTAATTATTATTTTACAAGAAACGTGGTTGTTGTAGTAAATAATTGTACGGTGGTACGGAACCTTAAGTGTGTGCCTGTTAGCATTAGACTTCCACTTAGCCAGTTTTATTTATTCCTACAATGTCATTTTAATTACGTAAAATTTAAACCGACAACCGTTACTTTATGTTCCACAAAGAGGCTTTAATATGAAAGAAATACTATTGATTGAAACTGTTAGTATGTCCGACCTTTCAAAGACAAGTTCACGGCCGGCGGCAACGAGCAAATTATTAAATTCACTAACGTTCGCCAGCGGCTCTGCTCGCGTTGACGACGTCCATGTAAATTTTTCCGGGTTGAAAGATAATCTATGTTTATTCATTCTTCCATACCACTACGTGTATACAACATTTCAGGTCGTTGGATCACCTCTGGGTATTCTACGCTGCGCTTGATGGTACTTATTCACTATGCAAGAAATTTTCTGCCCATCGGACTATTTTGACCGCTATGTTCCGCTAACGGGCACTACAATCACCTTTTTCGATAAGTTACGTCAGCCTTTGCTTTTCTACAGACCTCTTCAGTTCAGTCTTGCAGAGAAACATCTAATGTATTGGATAGACTTCTCCGTAGTTCTTTAATTTTTTCGTTGGGGCATATTGTAACGGCCCAACAATTCATAGCCGTGAGTCATCACTGGCAACACGCTATTATTAAAAAGTTTAAATACAAAAAGCTATTGAGCTTCTTTGTATTTCTCAAAGAGATACTATTGATTGAAACGGTTTGTATGTCCGACCTTCCGAAGACAAGTTCAGGGCCGGCGGCGAGCGAATCGTTAAGACTAAACATGTGTTTAGATTTATGAGAGGCGGTGACGAGACACGCTTTGTTGCAACTCGAGATTGAAATGAAACACATTCGATGTAGCGAATTGATGTTTTTCAACTTCTACGAAAGATTTGAGGATAATGTATGTTGAGTTCATGATAGTATAATTTAAAGTAGAATTTTAGGATTCTAAATCTAGTAATGGGACCGTATTACTCTTTAATGTAGCTTTGAAAGATAGAGGCTTGATATTTCCTCATTAGAGAGAAAAATAATACAGACAATTATACCCTTCAATTATGTTTTAAAAAAAAACATAATTGAAGTCTAACGATCGTATTATTTAGCATCAAGGAGGTATTTTAAGAAAGTACAGTACCTAATTGTTGTACTTCCACGACGACTATGGTCGAATTTATTAGAACTTCAGATGGGAAAAAAATCCTTTTAACTTATACTGTTTTAAACCATTCATTTAAAATGTATTCCCTATTACAATAGTGGAGATATACTCGTCGTGCTGGAGTGATTCCTACCCAGCACGACCATGTTGCAATTGCAGCAAGCTAAGAAGTTCAAGATGGCAATAAAAAGCTTTTTATTTAAACTTTTTTATACCACTTACTAAATATTTAATATCTCTCAATTAGCGGAGATATAATGATCGTGCTAGAAAGATCCTTACCTTACCCAGCACGACCACGTTGTGATTGCAGCGAGCAAATTAGTTGATCAAGATGGCAATAAAAAACCTTTTAATCTATACTATTTTATACCAAAAATTATACATAAATGCAATAAAAATATTACAAAAAATTATATAAAAGGTCTGATATATTTTTTTGTAAAATTGTAAAAAAACATGTTATATCGTGTTTTATTTTGCATTCACATTACTATTTTGATATAATCTTAATAAATTAAGAAATAAAATATGGTGAAAAAATTGAATGCGGGCGGGATTTGAACCGGCGACCTAGGTCTATGTACGACCTACATAGACCTAGGTCGCCGGTTCAAGTCCCGCCCGCATAAGATTTTTTCACCATACTTTATTTCTTAATTTATTAAAAGTTATATCGATTTTTTATAGATTATCACTTAAGTATAACTTTTTTACTTATAGTTATCCAACTAAAAGTTATTAGACAAAAATGTAGTTAATGTCATTTGCAACAAAAAATGTTATTTTTTTTTGTGAGCCCTATTATTTGGCAGACAAACCGTGAAAACCATTTGAACCCCTTTTTAAAGGACAAGGGTTCCATCCTAACCCCACATACTGGGATTTAACTTTACACTAACCTACTTTATAGCTAACAAATAAAATTGCATTCTGTGACAAACGCAAGCTAAGCCCAAAAAAATGTAACATTTCAAGGGACTAATAGTCAATAGTCATATGACTACTACGAGTAAGTAGTTGAACAAATTAAGTATACTTCATTTATAGTGTTGACAGCACCAAGTAAGTCTTCATCAGACCCTATTATTTTTTGTAGAGCACTTTAGCACATGAAGTTAACTAGCGTTTGTTAATTATTTTAGTAATTAGCGTTCTGCTTTCTCAGCGCTCTCGCTAAAAATAGACAAGTGTGAAACGTTTCGTGCGTTAGTGCAAACGTTAGTGCAAGTGCAGAAGAAGTAAAGAAACTCGGAACTCAGCATTGATTGTTAATATTTTCTCTTCATAATCCATATAAGTAGAAGAATAAGCAAAGTAAAGCAAAACTTCCAGTAGTTTCCAAAAACATGGATATGAGTAGAAATGAGAACAATAACGTTAATAGGAGTTATATCTAAGATAGATTAATTATCATAAGATATTGACGTAGCTGATCGTAAATGATGTAATAAGTAGGCTAATTTCCTGGGTCAAAATAATAATATAAAAATTAGTTTGTCAGTCATATAATCAAAAATATTGGACACATATTTTTTTCTTTTTCAAATAAGCAAAACAAAATAATTTGTTTAATAAACTGGCCTATTTGGATGTGAAATTATAATTCCAGAATAATTTTACACATACATTACACAAAAGAATACAAAATTTTAAATTCATAGCTCATATTGTTATTAATAATTATTTTTTTAGATGGTTAGATATTTATTTTTAAGATCTTGGTAATTACTCGGCTTTACATCTGCGTGGGAACGCTGTTGTTTCGTGTCTGATTAGTCAAAAATAATGCAGTAAAAATAAACGAATAATCTAACGTTTGTTTTGTTAATTGGATATGTTTTAGGCGGTGATTAATTGCTGCTATTGAAATGTAACTAAACAAAAAGGTTACCTTGACATGAGGCACAAAAGTTTATTTCGTTATTGATATTACTAAGTATAGGAACATAATGGAATATTACCATGATTAATGTGGTTTGTGCGTTTTCTATATTACTGTTCAATTACATGGAGCAAGTAACCACGATAAATACATATATGATGCTTGGGAGGGAAAACAAAATGCTATTGGTGTTTTTTGTGATCTTTCCAAAGCCTTTGATTGCGTAGACCACAATACCCTTCTCTCCAAGCAAATTTACTTGAATCTTATTTAAGTGGCCGAACTCAAAAAGTTAGTTTAGATAGGGTACAATCCTCCGGATCATCGGTTAAGATGGGCGTACCCCAGGGCTCTATCCTAGGGCCTCTGTTATTCCTCATTTACATCAATGACCTACCTTACTGTGTCAATACATGTAAGGCTGTACTATTTGCCGATGACACTTCTCTTGTCTTCAAAATTGATAGACAAACTAATTCTTTTGACGTGGTTAATAGTACTTTAGCTCAAGTGTTGGATTGGTTCACAGCGAACAATCTATTGTTGAACGCTAAGAAAACGAAATGTATTAAATTTTGCTTACCAAATGTTACAAAAATTCCAACACAAATAGTAATGGATAATGAACCACTAGATTTAACTGATAAAACAACATTTCTTGGAATAACTCTTGATGCCGGGCTTCAATGGGGTGCCCATATTACTACGTTAGCGGGTAAACTTAGTTCTGCAGCTTATGCTGTCAGGAGAATTAGACAACTGACTGATGTTGATACTGCGCGTTTGGTATATTTCAGTTACTTTCATAGTGTTGTCTTATGCGATTTTACTATGGGGCAACGCTGCAGAAGTAAACACCATATTTGTCCTGCAGAAACGCGCTATTAGATCTATATATAAACTTGGTGCTAGAGAATCTCTTAGAGAATTGTTTAAAGATATAAATATTTTAACTTTACCTTCTCAGTACATATTTGCGAATATTATGTTTGTGCGCTATAATCTTGATTTATATAAGAAAAATAGTGATATCCATGACCGAAACACGAGAAATAAAAATAAATTAGCTACACCAGTATTGCGATTGCAGAAAACTATGAATTCATTTTTGGGTTTAGGAGTACGCTTCTATAATAAAATTCCTGCAGAAATATTAGGTCTGCCTTTACTTAAGTTCAAAACGATTGTAAAAAACCAGTTAATAAAAAAGGCTTATTACTGCATTGATGATTATATTACTGATAAAAATGCGTGGAAATTTATATAAATTTATTTAATGTTAACAATTATTAAATGTTAAAATTAATCTATAGTATGAAAAATTGTATTTAATGTTAACAATGTATTCAGAGCCCTTCAGGCACGTAGGGACCAAGGCTGGATTGAGTTTCTTTCGGCGTATTCTTCTCACCAGTGGTCGTTCCGAAACGCTAGTAGTATTTCAATTTTGCATATATAAAAAAATATATAAGAAATAAAAATATGACGTTCAAAAAGAGATACATGTATCCAATTTTGAATAAAAATCTTTGATTTTGACTTTGACTTTGAAATATCCCGATATATTTCATACTAATTTCAGTAATTATTCAGCACAAATATTGTTGAAACTGTTTCTAAGTATAATTAAAAAGTAATATTATTGAAACTTAATTCAGTAGTTACAAAAATATTGCTTGTCAAGTTTTATTTAAATTTGTCTGTATCTTTTTTATCTTTTAATATCGTAGCTTTTTATAATCAGTCGATTATAAAAAGCTACGATATTCATGACTTTTAGATGTATATCTCATCTATATTAATAGGGTAGTAAAGTTAAAATAAGTAACTATAATAAATACCAGTTTATATACTTCCAATATTTCAACTAAATGTAACCGTCAAATTAATTAGAAGTTTATTCTTATCACATCTTCTTATCATCGTATCGCAATGGTTCACAGAATAACCAATTTAATAAACGATCCACTTCTTAGACCTCTTTTGTATGTGGCACATAGTTTACACATAATGCCTAGTTCTAGGAAGGAGGATGAGTAGAAGAAGTTAAGTACAGATAGATAAACAGAGTGCCATCCTTACTAATATTATAAATGCGAAAGTGAGTTTGTTTGTTTGTTTGTTTTTTTGTTTGTTTATTTGTTTGTTTGTTTGTTTGTTTGTTACGCTTTCACGCCGTAACTACAGAACCGATGATCATGAAATTTTGCATACAAGTTCTCTGGAGTACGGAGAAGGACATAGGCTACCTTTTATCCCGGGAAAAAGTACTATTCCCGAGGGATCGACATTGACGCGGGCGGAGCCGCGGGCGAAAGCTAGTAAAAGATAAAAACGGGGTAAAATGGAAGAGACTGTCACCCGACTTCACACAAAATTAATGGGACAAGGTGGCAAAGATGACATAACGGCTGTGTTCTAATTCAGCTTACTGCAGCACTATATTTAGAGCAGTTCATAACACTTATTATATTAAATCCTCGAAAGGAGGTAAACTGAGTGACCTATTTATTTACTGCGTGACCGTGGGTGGGTGGACGTGACAATTGTGCTGGCGACGTGACTCCGGCAGTCGTGAGCTCATCACTAGAGATTGGCAACTGGAGCTCGCGATAAAGGAAAGGATATTGGAAAAATTGTCCTAGGATCTAGGACACAGAATTTTGATTATATCGCTTGCGTACTTAAAGATATTAGTTTTGTAAAATAGTTATCCTGAGAAATGTTTTCTGAATATATATTTCCGATTTCCTGGCGTACGTGCTTTCATTCACATTCTATTAATTTTTTGGAAATTTTGTATTCCTGCCAAAAAATACAACTTTTAAATTCAAGGTTACTTACTTACTACTTAATATTCTATCACGTCTTCTTCCCCCTGCGGGGTAGAGAGAGCCTGGGTGTGTAAGACATAAGAGCCACGTCAAGGTTACTTATTTTGTAAGTATTGAAATATTTTCAAGTTCAATATAGTTATTCTGATCTCATTAACCAACAAATATTTTTTTCTGTAGTTTCTATTTATCTAATACTTGCTATTGCCCGCGGCTCCGGCCGCGTTTATATCGATCCCTTGGGAACGGTAGAATTTCTGGAATAACGTCCCTTCCCAGGCCTCAAATTTTCCAAATTTCATTTAAATTGGTTCAATGCTTGAAGCGTGAAAAGGTGACAGTCAGACAAGCAGAGTTACTTTCGCATTTATGATGTTATATATAAATATATAATATTAGTATGGTTATTCATTGGAAGCAGAAAATGTCTATCATTCCTCATTTTTCTAAAGGAAGAATTACGGGTACCTAATGTACCTACATAATAAATAACAACAATATCCTATATCTCATATGCGTGGTTATTAAATCAACGTACTTACCTATTATTTCGGTTACATTTCATGGTATTATAATAATAACTATTGACTCATAGCAACAATTTATTTACGACTCAAATTTGAACTTTATTATTATCAAATCAAGAGCCATCACACACACTTAAAAATGCAAGCATATTTTTAGATCAACGAACCTAGGTAGGACTTATTTACTATCGAGATTCGCAGAATCCGTTGTGGAAGTCTAATTGAGCACAACAAAAACTCGTTATTGACAATGGGATTGCTATGAGCAATGCGTTGAGTAAGATCAGCTTTTTAGTTCGAAGCTTTGAGTCATACTTTTAAAGTAATTGCTTTGAGCAACTAGTCAATTTAAGAGGAAAACTTTAAAATAAGTGTTATTTGTTATATTTAGTTTCTCATAATATTAACTTGCCAATAGCACCTAATAAGACAAGTTCTCGATGTTATTTTTATTTTCCAAAACTAGGTACGATATTTTGGAACGATATTGCTTACTTAGCGTTTTTGTATATTTTTGAACATAGAATTTTAATTTTTATTATCACTATCTTCTCTATGGGTTGATTTTGAATCTTTCGAAAATACTTAAATCTCGAATACAGTATCACTAAAAGAACACAAAATCGTAAGCCTACGAATGTTTCTATGATTATGTGCAATAAGTCTATTACAATAATCCTAGTAACTTAGTAACTAATACCATACCATTGTGTAAAATATTTTTTTGTTTTAATTTTAGAACGAATTGAATATATATAAAAATTGCACTTTGATGTTCTAGCTACCAAAGTATCTTTTGAAGACTTTCTTCACCGATACGAAAATCTTCTATAGATCAAAGGGAAGTCCCGTCCATTAATATGACATGATCAATATCATCTGGCGATACATAGTTATTTGCATACATTATAAACCAGTTTCCGAGCGGTTGACCTGTTTTATAGACACCAGTGAACTAGCACAAAAATATTATAGCTTGTACGTACGTCCCAGTTGACGTCTGGTTTTGGCAATTATTAGATGCAAGCACCTACCTATTCTGAACCCGCCCGGTTTCTCACGGATGTAAATTTAAGCATGTTAACGGAAAATAGAGACACAGAGGAAAAATATTAGTTTGAGTAAAGAAATGTTTGAGTACAGAGGAAAATAAAACTAGTTTAAGAAATAAATAGTATATCTATAGTAGTATGTATAATTTATACTGTTATTTTTGACAGCTAAAACATAGGTACCATATTACAAATGCACGAGACTCTGTTTTATCGCGGAAAAGTAACAAAATTTTTTTTGGATGTCACTTATTTCCCGACATCTCAATTTTTTATGGACGTAATTAATTGACTCGACACAGCTAATAAAACATAGGGATGCAATAGGCAGTCTAGATTTGACTGTTGTTTGTCTGTCAGATGTTAAGATTTCGTTTTGGGACACCAGCAAAGCATATGGCAAAAATAAAAATACGTAGAACCACTTCGCATTAAAATTTATAGTCAATATTAATTCCGTTGACTTACTGCTCAATTTGAGTTCATTTAATGCTGTTTGTAACAATATGACATATTGTTACAAACAGCATTAAATCATGTTTTTGGATTTTTATGCGATTATTTAATTTTTCACAAAGCTTTATATACGACTGGGTTAAAGAGTTCTTTAGTGAGGAGTGGAATCGATTTTTGATTTAGTATGGATAAGGTTATGTCTATCAAACATATTTAGTTTAAGTATACTTTAAATTACAGTCAATATAGTGCAATAAATATTTATTAAAATTTAAAGAAAATAGGCAAGTTTTTAATATCAGCTTTGATTTGTCTATCTATCCATAAGAAACTCGAAAGCCTATGATCAACTACGACTACGGTCATAGTCGTGTCGTAGCAATGTTGTAGCGGACTATATTTTTATATTTAATTATATTTTAATAAGAATAATTTCAATCTACTAAATTTTATAAAATTTCACCTCATTTCACACATGTTACAATTTTAGTATTCACACATTAGTATTTCGTATAACGTCGAACAACCATAATCTCGATTGAATTGCTCAATTTGAATCTACAACAATTATGAATTAACAATGTCACATTTCCCCATGAAATTTCACACAGTGAGACTATCTCAATTAAACTGTTGAAGCGAGTTGCGATAATTTCAAATATGCCGATCAAGCATCAGTCAATCAGACTGATGCTTGATGTGATGTTTTCGTTTAGTATTTTTTCCTTTTTGTTTAGTTACATTTCAACTGATGGTTTGCTGAACTTAGTCTACAACAAATACGAATCAACAATGTCAGATCTTTCAAGGCGACAACGACCGCACTTGATAAGGTTTCCTTCGTATCATTTTTACAGCTACAGCCATGCTGATTTACAGGCGATGTTTGGTAAATCATGCGGTGTTTTCTATTGTTTTGATCCATATGAGAAGCCTGCCATCTCAATCGATCGGTTGCAGTGAGTTGCGATAATTTCAAATATGCTTGCATCAAGCATCAGTCTGATTGGATTGCCGAATCTAGTCTACAACAAACATTAATCAACAATGTCAGATCTCACTTATGACATTTCAAGGCGACGTCAAGCGACGCCGGCGCCTGCACTCGACAAGTAATCCCTTGTATCATTTTTACAGCTGCAGCCATGCTGATTTACAGGCGATGTTTGGTAAATCATGCGCTGTTTTCTTTTGTTTTGAGGCGTGTGAGAAGCCTGCTATCTCAATTGAACAGTTGCAGTGAGTTGTGTTTATTTGAGCGCTGCATTTGCTTATCTTATGGATGATAATGTATGTACGTTGTTTTATTAAACACGAAACGGCGGGTTTAAGTATTTTTATTATAATATTATGTTTTTAAAGTTTTTTATGCTTTTTACCAAAAAAGGAATTTAATGTTATTTAAGATTTTTTCATGTATGTATGTGAGTTTGTTTAGAATCAAGGATAGGTATAGGTATACCTATTTATTAGAACCCTTAATCATCTCAAGTGGGATCTCCGTAGGTTATTTTTAAACTGGGTTGTCTCCATTTTTAATATTTTTTTAAATAGAAAGGTTGTCTTTAAATTGTTTTGTTATTTTCTACCTGACAAATCGATTAAAAAATACAATGAAAATATGTAAAATTAACGGTTTCACTAACATCTTGTTACCAGAAGATAGTATTAGTCCGCTGTGGCTCATTGGTTAACACGCCAGCCTCTGACACGAGGGCACCGGGTTCGATTCCCGGTTCGGGCAAATACTGACACTCCATTTTAACTGGCATTTTTGTGCGGTTGTGGAGTTACCCAAGGATGGCGCCAGGCAGGCGGCTGGTCGTGAATACTTTCGCCAAATCATATCATAACATAAATCCTGACACAACAGCGGACCCCGGGCTCCGAAGCATCACAGCTGAGGACGAAACCAGAAAATTAAACGCACGGATTATGATGGAGTATTAGTCTTTTAGAAGTGACGGTATTTACAAAATTACAGCTAGACCGCAGAAATATTGATATACCCACCTACTTAGTATTTTTAGTTGCGTTTCAATGACTCAAGTTTGTTAATTATGTACCTATACATGAGAATGTTAAGTAATTCGGGTAGGTATGCGAAGCTCAATCATTTGTCACTTTCATATCCCAAAATGGAGACAAACCGATCGACGAACAAAATTAACGGAACCGGTAGGCCAGAGGACACGCCAGGGGCAACACCGCTAGACGAACAACAGAACTACTCATTTGCATAATTATTATCAAGTCTAACGATGATATAAAATCAGCAAAAATTATATCTTAAATTAAAAAGATTAAAAATCAAACCTTTAATTAAAAGCACTATGCACTTTCAACACCGCACAACACATTCACTTTAAAATAATTGTGTCATTATCACTACACAATAATATAAATCAAAAAGTCAAAGTCAAATTCATCGAATTAATAACATCGATACGTCGTAAAGCACTAGTACAATCGAATCGGAAAGTCGGTCGACGCGGCTGCCGCGCAGCGAAGCAAACCCGCGAATGAACGCTGTACCACTAAAGTGTTGAGTTGTAAAGAAAACATCGATTGAGAACCGAGATCGGACACAAAAACCTGCAGGATGGCGAGTAATTACTTGAATAATATACTAATGACGTTTTTTAAGTTTAAAACCTTTCGATCTTGATAGCAAAACAATGGAACACTTGTGCATTGTCATCTCGCGGATCAGAGATGGATATCTCGTCTGGGTCACGGTAAACGGTTGTGCAAATATGGCTTGCTGTAGCCGAATAAAGATCTGAGATTATGTTTTCCTTAATGTTCTCTTACACGATAAAAATACGCCAATAAGTTTTACATACTGATAATTTTTTTGAAATAAATAAATCGAAGTCCTTAGAAAAGTACTGATTTATTTCTAAAAAATATTGACTGAAGGGATTAAGCCTTACTTCAATAATTGCACAGAAATTATAGCTTGTAAGTTTATGTATCCAGATATTACTTACTGTAGATAACAAAACCACGAATCAATTGTATGATTGCAAAACTAAATAAAAAACAAAAATAAGGTAAAATAGTAGAACTGATGAACTGTACATACCTACTAAAGGCATATTGAGCACAAAGCCACGCCTCAGGCAATTTAACATTTAAGATTTGAAAACAACGGTAATCGCAGTGTTACTTTAAGTAAAAATAAAGATTATGATCATAAAAATGATATCATAATTATTTTGTTATTAGGGCTGAAGTAAAAAGTTACGCAACACAGCCAGAGTATTTTGTAAAAGATACTTAAATAGACAAACATCCAGGACCCAGGCCTACAGAAATATATCAAGATAGAATGGCGACGCGCGGACTTTGCTAAGAAAACGCGCGTGTCAGTTTTTGCATAAGCCACGCTCCCTTCTTCATTTAGTTAATTACTATCATAATAGTAATGTGACATGCATAGCAATAAGTCGCGTCATATCGATAAACAGTCACCGAAATCAGTGTTTTTCTGGCCTACTGTTTAAATAACAAGTGGGGAGGCCTTTGCCCAGCAGTAGAAAAAAAACTGTTTAAATAGGATATAAAAAGTAAAATAATAATGATAACGTTTAATGAATCTTGCACTACAGTACAAGATTGGGACACGCGTGTACCGCCCACTTGGCCGTTCTATCTTGATATTATCTGTGCCCAGGCCTATCTGAAAATGATCGTTTTCCATCGAACCCGGGGACCCTTGTCTGTGATTCAAAGGCACCTACGATACCACTGAGCCACAGAGGTCATCAATGATTAATCAGGTCATTGATAACTATAATGCTTCATGAATCGGTTAATAGTTTTGTGAAATGGTCGCGTTCGTATCACATTGTTTGTTGAATACAAATGTTGAGATCCGTCGCAATGTATATAAATTTGCAATTCAAATATGAATACTAGTCCATTCTTCATATCATTCATAAAACTGGACAGAACTGCGTAGATGAGTAAGAAATTCAAGGAATTTAATATTAAGCGAGTAGCCTTGAGTTGTATTATGAGCTTATGGCTAGACTACAGCACTTTATGAATACAGAATCTGTGTCACCATATCTGTTACATTGTATTATGAGGATTTAAATAATATATGTTTGTAACTGAACACGGGCAAATCTATCATTATTCCTAACTTATATTTCATATGAAAATAATGAATACTCGTGTAAAGTAGATAAAAAATATATATTACCGAAATACAGGTTAGTTTCTACAAAATTGGAAACGTTTTACTTTCGGTATTTTTTTGAACCTAGGTACCAAAATTTTTATCATATAATTTAGTAACTAGACCATTATACATCGACAAAAGATGATTAAAAACACTACGATGTAAATATTTAGGGTATTTACGTTTGAGTTTGATTAACTTCTTAGGCTGCCCGCCCACATCAGACTTTTTCTAGGACCGATAGTCGGGCCTATTTGTCCTTTCGATTCTATTTCTGACCTACTTTTTGTTGGACATGTGCGTTGCACGATTGCAATCAGTACGTATGCATTTAGGCAGCTCGAAAAATCTGTCAACAGTGTTTGTCACTTACACACACGAAAAACAAACAGTACGTTCTATTATTCTCATACAAAAAATCTGTCACCGATTATTGAATATGGGCGAGCAGCCTTATGCGTTGCTGAACACTAGCCTAGATTTTATTCAAGTTTCCAAAACGGCATCACGTAGTCGCAAAAGTATAAAATAAATCGGCCTTTTCCATTTTACACGTCAGGATCGCGTTACTAATCCAATAGGTACTCTACTCTACACATTATAAATAACGGCTAACGGCTCGCTGAAATAGATGTTATAAAACAAGAATTAACATCTCCAACCCGTCTGGCCAGCGTGGAGAGCGTAGGCCAAGTCCTTTGGCTGCTTTGGCCAAGTATGGCTCTAGTAGTACAGAGAGGGTCATGCTCCTGTAGTGGAGACTAAAAAGGACCTGATGATGATGATTAAGAATTGACATACATCTGGTTGTGTCAAGACTGATAAAAAAGGCTTAGGGTGGCCAAGTGAGTAAAAGTATACCCAGCGATTATTATGAGGACAAGTATCGTTAAGAAAGAATAAAATTTGGTGATAGATTCGTCATATGATCAATAATTATAGGTGCATCAGGCATCTAGTCTTTTCTGATAATTAAAGAAACATGTAATATATTGAAACTATTTAAGGGGTGTTCATTTTTTTATACTCTCCTACACAAAACTGAAGTTTCTGTGAATAGTGTTTTGTACATATTTCGCTATATGCCCCATATACAAAACAGATAAAAGTAAACTAAAAAAAAAACTATATGACCACAAAATATCATAACGACATGCGCAATTGAACATACACCACTGAGAGCTGCGAGGCTGCAATACATAAGGGACCCACTAACAACTTTGTGTCGAAGATTAATTTAAACATTGGTTTAATACCGGCAATGATTTGATCAGTGCTGTCATGTCTATACAAATTAACTCGGTGCCACCGACCCAATAAATCACAATGTCAGGCTAGACAAGCAAACAATCGGTTTGTTTGTCAGTCACAAGTCATCTCGCTAACGATAGCGGATGTTACGCAAAAAACGGCCCTAAACATTCAAACTATTAATTTTTTGCTCGCATCGTAAGGCGATGAAAGGTCGCTCTGGGAGGCCGAAGGCTAATTACTACTTAAAAGGGCTAAGGGATAACTATTGAAGGGTTGACTAATAAAAATAAATATGTTTTTGTTTAATTGTTTAGTTCGATTAAATTACAGAAAAAAGGTTTAAAAGAGCATAAATAATTTTTATTTTGATTATTTAAAGAATGATACTTCCAAAATATTATACTATTTGTTTTCTTTTCCAGTTTGAAGTCTGAGTTTTAGCACGATGCGGTGTCTGTTTGAAAACTGAAACTAGTTTTACTACACAGTAGGAATACAATTGATAGCAAGCGTCCTTCACGAGGTGTAGTTTTGTATTTCGCTAAATAAAAAAAACTGTTTATTTGTTGATGGTTTGTACGAGTACAATAGAAACGTCACCTGATCATAAGCATCTAGAGCTATACAACCTCGTGCGATTCATGGCCTGCTGAAGTAAATCTTGATGCTACAGATTTATTTTCTTCGTGGTTCTGTTCCGACCTTCCCCCTCCAGCCCCTAGTTTCCAGAAGTTTCAAGTTTGAAGGGGCAAATGGCATCTCAAGTCAGCTATCTATCTCAATGTTGGCCCACTAGAGGATTTGGTGTCCGGCCATTGGGGTGCGTCTCGACTTCAATCCTACTCGCTCTAAATGACCATCTAAGATGGAACAAAAAAACATAAATTTTCATATATAAAATTAACAAGTAGTTTTGCTCTTATCTACTTAGAAACATTTCGCGATATCTGAACATGCTCTTTTATTACATTCAACTGCAATATAACTAAGAAAATACTATTTACATTGGTATCTTGTCTTGGCTCATGGTTCGAGACCGGCATGTATCGCCCTTGGACCTCAGACTGAATTGCTCGCTATTTTTTTAAGGGGCCTTCCGCACCACATTCCGGCATGCCGCATTCAGTACCAGTCTGCCAAGAAAGTTTGTGTTTCGCGCGTTTCATGTAAGTAGGTATGTTTGTTAATTTCTTTTTTACCTCGTCTTCCAAAGGACTGGATGGAATTCGGCAGTTAAGGTAACGTTAGGTCCGTCTCAAAAACCCAAGTGTTCTTAGATGGGCTTTTTTACAGAAAGTACAGTAAGGATTTTTAATTTTTAAATAATACCACTTGTTTGATTTTGCGATTTGGGGCACTGGTATTTAATCAATTTGATAGAAATCCGATCGCACAATTGAAAAACCTAAGACGCAGAAACGTTCGGGACGTTTAGGAGTTTCGGCATACTTTTTCAATTGTGACTCTTCGTTATATATTACGGATTTTTGGCCCTTAAAAGAATATCCCACCAGATTTAGAAATTCAGTAAAGGCGGAAATAAGTTGAAATTATTACACTTTCCACAAACCAGGATTTCTTAATCCTCTTATATAAGTTGAGTTCAATAGCATAGAACAATCAAACTACAGTTTGCCTCCAGTCAGTGGTGGTTTGAGGAGGTGGCAAGCCAGGCGACTGCCCGGGGCCTCGTGCTAGCAGGGGCTTGCACTTGCGTACTAGAGTCACGGTTAGTGTGTAAACGCGTGATATATAATTTAAATGTGGTAGGGGCACCGGTCGTCCTTTATAGTCCAAAATCAGTCTGCACCCATAGCCGTCGCCCCCATCGCAAGTCTACCGTTCGCCTCAATCACAACAGATCCCACCTGAGCGCGACTTCTAAAACGCAAAATACCTAAGTTAGAAAATACCTTAAATCAATTTCTAATAATCAATTTGCCTTATTAGCAAAATGGCTAAAACTCGAATTCTCTGTGATGCACAACAAAAACAATAATAAGGGGGCCTAGCAAAGATCTGCAGCCCAGAGCTTCACGATAGCTAAGACCGCCGCTGCCTGTAGTCGTTCCTTGCGGCCCATTTCCATCGACACTTGGCCAAACAATGCCCGACTTCCGATGTAATAACACAAACAAATGCAGGAATGTTGTAAATTATAGCGTCCATTTAAAATCGGTTTAACCTGTATTGGACTATTGGTATTTTCTACCCAACTCACTTAGTTCAGTATATTTTATATATATTTAAACTAGCTGTTGCCCACGACTTCGTCCGCGGCATTTTCTATTTTCCCCCGTTTTCAAAACATTTTTTATTGATGCTTTGCTCCTATTGGTCGCAGCGTGATGTTTTATAGCCTAAATCCTTCCTCAATAAATGGACTATCCAACACAAAAATATTTTTCCAATTTGAACCAGTAGTTCCTTAGATTAGCGGGTTCAAAGGAACAAACAATCCTTATGTAATGTGAAAGTGAATTTGTATATTTATTTTTTCGGTATTTTCTTCTTCTTCTTCTCCTTATTAGTCCGTCATTGGGGATATTGAGAAGTACATGGGGAAATGTTTCATCTAGAAGAAAAGTAAAAAAAAACCTCGAAACTTCTTTATTGATAGTCTTGTAATAAGTTCAGTTCCAGGGATTTGCTGTAATGTAACGCAAGTGGAGCCATGAGCCTAGTTATAAATTAAAAATGTCCCCAACAATACAGTCACGGGTGCTTTCTAGCGCGTAAAATAGTGAATGTTTACGTAGCTGTCAACTTATCGTATCGAAGCCAGTAGTTTACGACTTATTCTTGGACCTTAGGTTTGTGGTCGACAACCGTATTTCGTACCATTTAAAATCAACACTTCCTGTGGAATGGTGGCCTTTGGCCTAGTTTTATAATATATATAAATAATAATAAGCTTTAAGTTTTTTTTTAATAACAATAAGTTTTTGTGTGAAAGTCACTGTCTCTTTATCGAGAGATTTAACTATTACATGGCTGATCTCTTTCGCCGAGCACCGGCGACAGGATAAATGCTTTTTTCATCCTTTGAACCTAATCATAATAAAAGCGGCCAAGTGCGCGTCGAATTCGCCCATTAAGGGTTCCGTAGTAGCAAGTAACGTAATATAAAAGTTCTTGTTATATTTGAGTTGATTGAATGAAATGTAAATTGCGGTTTACGATTTATGACGTATTAAAAACAACTACTTACTAGATCTCGTTCAAACCAATTTTCGGTGGAAGTTGGGCACACATTTTACCACTTTGAAAGTGTCTTTCGCGCAAACTATTCAGTTTAGAAAAAAATGAAAGTAACCTCAAACACAGAATTAATATAAGTACTAACTCAATATCAATTTTGAAGACCTATCCGTAGTCAAGTCACCCCATCGAAAGGGTTTGATGAAAAAAAAATTTTAGTCTCCGTTCTTAGTATGGGGAATCCCCAAAATTTATGGTTTCTTTACCTATTTTTGGGTGAAAATCTTAATGCGGGTCACAGAATACATCTACTTATCAAGTTTCAACAGTATTGCTTTTTATAGTTTCGAAAAAAAAGTATAGTAGTGGCTGTGACATACGGACGGACAGACAGACAGAAATGACGAATCCATAAAGGTTCCGTTTTTTGCCATTTGGCGACGGAACCCTAAAAAGGGTGTGATAAAAACCCTTCTTTATTATTAGCTTCACAGTTTGTTTTTCATTTACTTTTGTTTTGCAAATAAAGTGATAATATTTATTATTTTCTTTAATAAAATGCACTGTTTAGCAATCCAACGACAAACACAGCGCCAGTCTACCGCCGTACCACACAGGCAAGAGTTTTAGACATCTAAAAATAAGGACAGCTTCAGGTGTTTACTTTCATTTGTACCTTTTTATAATTTACAAAAGCAGGTACAAATGAAAGATTAAGGCAATTTTATTTTATTTAAACGAATGATATATTATATTAAAAAAATGATTATATACTAATATTATAAATGTAAAAGTTTGTATTTCTCTGAAGATGCGACTTATATTACTCCTTCACGCTAAAACTGTTCAATGGAATTTGATGAAATGTTACAAAGTTATTGCTTACTTACGCGCGTCAATGCCGATCCCTCGGGAATAGTACTTTTTCCCGGGATAACAGTAGCCTATGTCCTTCTCCGTATTTCAGAAAACTTGTATGCAAAATTTCATGATGATCAGTTCAGTAGTTACAGCGTGAAAGCGTAACAAACAAACAAACGAACAAAAAAACAAATAAACAAACAAACAAACTCACTTTCGCATTTATAATATTAGTAAGGATACATGAGAATAGTAAAAAGGATATATCTATATATAATTACGTATAAAAAACAAAAAAGTGATGTGTCCCGCTCGCCTGGGCCGTCCAGGACACTGTGTAGTAAGCAAATAAAAAGAAGGATAGGATTACTTATTTTAATTTACAACAGTGAGATTCCTTGATATTTCAGTATTGTCCTACTTAACCTCGTAAGGCCCAATGTACTCAGACGAGGCCAAAAAAAAGCAAGCGTTCGGACCCAAGAATTTATATTTTTTATCAACGTTATTACCCACTGTGATCACTTGAGGACAAAATAAAAAAATCCAAGATACTTGAATTTTAGCGCGTAAATGATCTGTCAGTTGTTGTCCTCTGGTTGGTCGAAACATAAACGTCAATTTGATGTAAATGAAATTTCTGACCAATGATGTGAAATTAGTCCTTTTTGACCAAAATGGCAAACATGCAGCATCCACGTCGAAGAGGTGAGTTATAATCTTAATTTATTTCAGTCATCGACGATTTATTTTTTAATCAGTGTTGATAAATGAGTGACTTATATGTACTAGTTTTCAAATACAATACTATTTGGTTTCAATGTAACTGTAATGCATATTTATGTACTATTGAAAAAATATGTACTCGCCTGATCACAGCGGGCGTTACTTCTATTTTTTAATGTGATTACTTGATCACATTGGGTTTTAATTACATTACAAAAATATATTATTTATTTTTATATTTTGTTGCAGATTTGAAAAATTATGAAATCGAGTGCTTGTTATATGAATCAGAAATTAAAGATCTGGATTGGTACATTCTTCAGTTTCTGAATCATCAAGGTCTGACCTAGGGGTCGGCAAGATAACGGCTTATATTCTGAGTTCGGGATTACCTAGGACCGAGATCACAGCTGCTCATCAAAATCGGAGCGCGAAGCTGAAACTACTGCATCAGCTTAATGTGGAATTCCTCATGGTAGAAGTAGGGTAGAAGACGCATAGCTAACTCAACTGGGACACAAAATGCAGAATATCCTAGCCACATTATACCTAAATGTTAAGTTTAGTACTTCATGGTCACTACAGCATTGAAATTAAAATACAGCATTTAAATTATAATTATAAGTATCTACCTAGACAAGATTAAAATGTTGCATAATTCAAAATGGATGTAGAAGATTTATGGTTTAGATGTTTTCATTTGCAGTTTCGTTTATGTTCATTTATTAAATAAAAGTTTTGAAACTAGTTTTTTTTTAATTTATTAATTATAAACCATTGTACTCACATGAGAACAAATAAATCAAGGATACGTTTGCAAGTAATACCCAATGTCCTCATGCAAGAACAAAATATATTGAATTTTTAAATATCCCAAAATAATCATACATAGTATTAATGAAGCCATCAATAAGTCCCAATGTAGTATTGCATATATTTTGGGTTAATTTTAATAAAAATCGGCTTGGGTCTGAAGCCTTTCAACTTTTTTGCCCTCGTCTGAGGACACTGGGTCGCACTTCATAAAGGTAAATCTTAAGCTTGGGTTTTACGAGGTTAAAATATCCCTTTATAGGTATAATTATTCAGATATACAACAGAAAGAAGCATAAATACGAAGCTAGTATAGAATAAAAAACTAGCGATCGTAAACGAGATGTTTGTGGCGGATGTGGTGTCCAGTGCCTACTGCGTGTCTTCGCCACACCACAACAGTATCGCATTACTTAAACATCTATTTTTATATCCAGTTTTAATTTTTATACGACATTCAATAAACATAAGTCTTTTTTTTTTATTATATACTAGTGATGTTACGAATATCCGCATTCACATTAGTATTTGTGAATATCTCTGTGAAGAGCTGTGTTCAGTGTTTCTCTACGAGCAGAAACGAAGAGATCCAATAGAAGAGCAAAGGTCTCCGACATCTCAGCGGATTAGCTCTTTGAAAGTGCAAATAGCGCGTAGAATCGATGGCCGATATGGCAGAAAGGTTCTCGAATGGCGACCAGGTACTGGCAAGCGCAGCGTTGGACATCCATCGATGGTCGGACGATCTGACTAAGGTCGCAGAAAGACGCTGGTTGCACGCCGCCGATTCTAACCGGTCATATTGGAAATCCTTGGTCTCCCAATTTGTTCCACAATAAGTTCACTGCTGGACATAGACCTCGATGTCTATGTCCAGCAGTGGACTTATAACGACTGAAATGATGATGATGATGCACATTTAATAAAATCAAACGACTTCACTAATTCATCGATTATATGATTATCATTTTTTTTTTGTATATCCGACGGCAAACGAGCAGACGAGCCACCTGATGGAAAGTGGTCACCGTCGCCCATGGACATCTGCAACACCAGAGGAGGTGCCGATAACTCTGCCATATAACTTGTGGAAGATAAAGAAGATAAGCAAGAGTGCCAAATTTAAAATTGAATATTCACATTCGCAAAATCAATATTTGTTACATCACTATTGGAGACCTACTAATTACTATTGACCATAACTTCATTAAATTTAGTGATTTTATTAATCATAGGCTCATTCGAAATGCTAAATAAAACTTTAAAAATAAATCCGGTTGAAAAAAATGAACATTTTAGGTTATAACTTGATAGTCTGTTTTATATATAGGTTTTTTTTTTCTTTATTATCTTCCTGATTCCGGTTGAATCTTAAAGCATCTGCTTCAGATTCGGAGTCTGGTCTATATTACTTCCTCCTTCACCTCATGTGAGTGATTTCCTGAAGGCAACCTCAGCTGTGTTGCGTCGGCTGTTGTATTCAGTGTATGACAGCATTTATGCTGTTATATGTGACAAAGTAATACGACTGCATTACGCCAACCCTTCCTGTGTCTACGAACAAATACTTGTAAAAATAAAGAAGGATTTGCTCGTGCTAGAAATCGAAGCAGGTGCCTCATGTAGCAGACTGGCGTGTTTACCGCTGCGCCTTAAGTCCGTTAATTACTTCAAAACCAAGTACTTTTTTCATAGTTTAGAATCGCTAATATTTTCTATTATTTTATTAATAAATAAAAAGATACACAGACAAATCACACAGTTTGAGCTAGCCCCAAAACTGGGGTCACTTGTGTTATGGGATACTAATTGAACGATACTATATTTTTTAACAAATACATATATAGGTAAGCAGCCAAAACCCGACCAAGTCGAAAGAGATCGTTTCCCATTTTGACCTGGGATCTAACCCGGGAACTCCGGTGTAGCCGCCTGGCATCATGACTATTAGGCCACAGAGCTTCTCATAATGAGTGCTTGAGTGGCATGAATGTTCTTTAAATCCCGGTAATAAAAATAAGCTTTTATAAATCATGGCAACACTCATAAAAATAAAAACAAACAGGACATTCCAACATAGTTTCACGGTCAAATGATGAATGAGTGAACTCACGTAGAATTTATGACTTGGCGCTAATTGGGTTTAAGTGTGAACCGGGACATATATTGTTCTAATAATTGTTTAGCTGACAAAATTGATGCACCTAGCAATACCTGCGGCTTCATGCGTCGATAAGCGTGATTTTTTTGAAATAAGTAAGATATTAATTTCGCAGCTTTTAAAGTTTTCAATACTCCCTTGTTAGCCAATGTTTTCGTAAAGCGACTAAGCCCGACTATGAGAGATTTTTTTTCCATTGGACCAATCCTGGAAACTGGCATTTTTTTACAGTGTCGTTGTTTCCGTAAATATACGTTTTACTGGAAAATTATATCTTTTAAAAATCTCAAAGGATGTCAAACACTTTGTACATTGTTTTAAAATAGTCATAAGAAAGCGCTGTAAGTAACGGATATACAGCCTACTTAAAAGTTATGATGATGATGACATTTCCAATGGATACATTCAAAACTACCGCAAACTACTTTGATAAATAAATGAAAGTCAGAAAAAAGACGTTGGAATTAAGTAAAGTTTACCGATGCCCTTAATAGTCTGATTTTAGACAGTTGTAACCACATCATCATTTGTATAACGGTTTTGTAGTAGTATTCGTTTTGTAGAGTCACACACTGCATTGAAAAAGTAGTAAGTATGTATATGGATTCGAATAGAAATAAGTGAGAATAGAAAATGAAACCATAACAACTTTATATGGATGATTATTTGATTTCAAACTACAAAAATACGGATTGTTAATTGGTTAAGCTATTAGAATTTTACATCTACGCATTGGTAAACTAATAAATAAATATGTTTATTTTAGATTTATTTGATGTGTTTTATTTCGGGATTCTTGCGTAAACCTTTTCGTCCTGATACATTTTTTTATTTGGTTATAATAAAAAAATACTCTACTTCCAAAAACATTGCCTATGTCACTCGGGCTCGTTCTGTTTAGAGATTTAAAAGTTAAAATTTGTAGAATAATAAACCTCACATTCCTACTTACTCATATACCTGCTTACATGTAGGGGATAGGGATCGTGACTCAGAATCCTGTATCCTTCACGGAAAGTAAAGCACAAATGACTATAATTATTCTCAACAAAAACACAATAATTAACGAAATATTAATATAGTTAGGTTTATTTAAAAGTCTTTTTTTTATTATTTACAAGATATTAATTATTATAAATACTAAACATAATCAAACCTACTTATAAACATAAATATTTACAAATTATATAGCCCCTGCAAACAGTCGCGGCAACGCCGGCAACGTGCCCAAAATGCTGGCATGATGACCACGTTGAATGGCAATGCTTATCCTCTGAGCCAGGTAATTGCCCCCCCTCGATCAGTCTCTAAACGCAATAGGTTATTAAGCATTTAACGCTGTCAAAATAAACTTTAATCCGGATCCATTGTTTATTATTGGACCCAGCCAAAATGAAAGCGGCCATGGAATATTTTGATGGCCAGAAATAGCTATCGAGCCATACATCTACAAATCACTCTGGTACGCAGGTATACGCGGCGCATCCAAAAGGGTCTGGTTACTATAAAGAGGCGACAGCGATCAATAGAAAGTACCTGAGCAGACCTACCAAGATCGAATTGGTACAAACTTACGAAGCAACGTCTTATAACAGAGATAACGGAAAAATTGCGAAAAGAATTAATTTTGAATTACATCATATAATAAAAATATTTTTAATAATTTCAAACTTTTTAAATAATGTACGGAACCCTTCATGCGCGTGTCAGACTCGCAATTGGCAGAAATCTGTAGGACGCTGTATCTGTTTAATTTAGACCTTCAGCCCAATATTATAAAGAGAAAATAATATAATTATTTCATTTATTTATTAAATACTAGCTGACCCGGCAAACGTTGTTTTGCCATATAAATAATGTCTAAAAAATAAAAATAAAAATTTAGGGGTGGACTATCCCTCACATTTAGGGGGATGAAAAATAGATGTTGGCCGATTCTCATAGATACCGGATAAGCACAAAAAATTTCATCAAAATCGGTCAATCCGATTCGGAGGAGTATGGCAACGAAAGCTGTGACACGAGAATTTTATATATTAGATTAACATACTGATGAGAGTATATTTTACATTTTTAAACAAACAAATAGGGATCCATTCGTGAATTGCATTAATGTAAATTGTAAACCAAGTTACTGTCTCTGTATGTGTTGAATATTTTTACATCTTCGTAATAAATTCGTTATCATCTTATTCTAAAGAAGTTTGCTGCTGAACAAAGGTCACCAGGTTTTGCAAAATGAGTTGCCGGCCTATTTGCTAACTTAGTGTACATCTTAAATAAAAATAGACAGTCATACAGAAACCGCAATGTATTTTGTAGTGACTATGAAAACGTTGTACACTTTGTTAGCAAATAGGCTGCCGGTTGTAGGGAATCTGCATTTCTTACTTAGCTACGCGTGTTTCCTGTAACGGTATGGCGTAACATGACCACAGACTAAGCACAGTAACAGACAGCCCGCAAAACTGGTATTGTCAACTGCATCTAATTTTTGGCGTAGATATTGTGACGTGTGTAAAATTTGAGGATTCTATTCTGTTCAGGATTCCGTTAAATGTTAACAGGTGAAACTAATTTCAGTGATATACGAAATTATGAACGACACAAAAGGATTCGTAAAAGGTTTAGGACTATCAAGAAAATTAGACCAAATGCGAAGTGACTGTATTGCGTTACCGCTTATCGAATGTGTCCACAACCTAAGCACCGTAACAAGCAGCCCACAAACCCCAATCCACCATGTATTGTCCACTGCATGGTTTCCGGCGTAAATATTGTGATGCGCAAATTTTGAGGATTCGCTTTCAAATAGAAAGTAGCGATGTTTGATTTCGGTTGTCTATTTTTTGGTAATCATTGACATACTCATAGTACTCGTTATGCTTAGTTATCCTTATACTGAGTAGAAGTAGTAAGAATATTTACAGATTCAATTTGCTTTATTAACACGTTTTCCTTAACATGTTTTAAGGCTGTGCAATTAGTGATTACCTAAACAATGTATGTATGCAATATATATTTCTAGGTACATAATTAAGTCATCAATAAAATAAATTCCTACATTCTATAATATTTTCCTGATATGACAATCATGACGTGATTAGGTATCAACACAGTAATGAAATATTGTGTTTAATTTAAGCATATAGGATGCATGTAACTAGTTTGTAATATAGATTAGTGGGTCCCTGGTTCCGATTAATGTCAATATATAGAGGAGAATAGTCTACCTTAAATTATATAAAAATTCCAAATTCAATTTCAGTAATTTAGATCGATGTTGTAAATTTTATCATCAACAAAATTTCCTAACGAATTTTAATTTTCTGTTAAATTTTAAATCATCATGGATTACCCACTCGTCATACGAGCATGTTGCGGTTGCTGAACTGAATTTGGTCACGTCAGCTAGTAGCGACACGTCAGAGCACACTTCCTCGTCAGTAGGCAGTAGACCTAAGCTCCATACTCCCAACGTAGTGATGCATTCAGTTGAAAAAAGGATATGGTAAGGAGCCTTTAATTACCATTAATTGTTGCGATTTCCCCGACATGCAGTGAGCTGCTAGTTAATGTCAGCTGATGTGTCTCAAGGTATCCTGAACCTTGAGGCAGATCAGTTAGCAGCGGTTAAACGTATTTCCTCGCCAGGCCCCAGACCGGAGACCAGGCCATCGCTGGAGACACCAGCTCGATGCTCTCCAGGTAGTGTTTCATTCAATTGGGAATAGGATATAATAAGGAGTATAGGGAAGGTAACGACTTTATATAAGGTCAGGGGTGTCAACCTCAACTGCCAATCCGGTGGTTGCAGGTATGGCATCGGTTACGTACACCCGGCCTCCTTACTGCTACTTGCTTTTAGCCCATTTGTCCGAGTGAGTAGTATCCCAAAACCTTCATTCCCTTCCCAAATCCAACAAATTCTTATCCTTCCCCAGCTTAAAATTGCTTCCGATGGGTAGCAGCGCCGGAAGCACAAGAAGCCAAAGAAACTGCGCTCGCCAACACATCTGCCAAGCGTGGTAAGTATGGCAATATCCTCCCATGGAACGAAGTATTCTTCGAAGAGGCCTTTGCGAGCAGTGGACTATTTGCGGTCGGAATGATGATGCAAGAGTATTCACTCACCATTTGTTGTGGATTCCTAGGTTTACGGTGAGCTCGGGGCACCTTGAGGCCCGTCACGCCTTCAAGCACGTCAGCCAACAGCAGGCCATCCGCGCAGTCCCTCGCCAGGCCGCCGCCGGAGACCCCAGCGCGGCGTCGCGATCGCGCCCTCTCCAGGTAGTGGTTCGCCCAGTCCGTGTAGATCTGTAAGACAATGAGATGATAGTGTTATTGTATCTTTTTTAAGTTAGTAAAGAATCAGCTCAATATCTCCTAAAAACTGAGGGCTTGCGGGAGGACTTAATGGAGGGTTATCGGAATCGATGCAACTGTCAATATCCAATAATCATATTTATTCATAATTTTTATGATTGGTGGATTTTGACCGCTGCTGTCAAAAATATATCTCTCGTCACAGTACTGCCACCAGAGGACAAATTGATTCCGAAAATCCTCATCTTACAGAGATGTCTTGTTTCATTAACATTAAACATCTTCGAAAATGTATATCTACACTTCTTCATTTATATTATAATGAGGAAAGATACTACTGGACCAAGTAAAAAATGATTTCACCATTAGAATTTATCCTTGGTGAACGTAGACAATTCTACCCGTGCGAAGCCGGGCGTGCCGCTAATAATACATATCTTAGCCAAGCAGCGGTAGGTTTCTAGACCAAGAGTTGATCTGTAGATCGAGTTTAATGACTCCACACATAGATGAATTCCCGAACATTGTTCCTATCGTATAATAAATATATAGGTACACCTACGTTATTTTACGTTTGTTTTAATTTGCCAGAACATTTTAATATCAAGTTGGTAATACGGATCAAAATATTGTAGGTAACTATCAAGGAAAACCTCTGCCTTTTCGAATAAATATCATCCATCGTATGTCTATCATTAACTATGTCAAATTAAGTAGGATAGGATAGTAGCCACTACCACAAGTCTGCTAACAGTAAACGCCGCACCCATGACGTATTATTTATTTGCCACAGCTGTCATAGCCTACAGCTATTTGATGTGAACATAATCTTAATTATAACATTATTCATGTGATATTTAAACGAATGTGTTAACGAATGAGTGATGTTTTACATTCTAAAAAATATATACAATTATATTTAATATTGCGAACTAGTATTGGGTTTTTGGGTGAGCTAAAAGGTATAATAATATACAGGGTTCCTTGTAAAACACTAATATGTATAACCTCGCTAGACCAGATTGCTAACATCAAGAACCTCCTTTGATAAACATCGTTTCTTCTACGACTTTTGAATATTTGTTAGATTTGACTCTCATACAAAAATGAATATTAATTAATTTTCTGGTCGAATGTGGTCAATTCTACACGCATCGAAAAGAAGGACTACGCGCGCGAGCGTTTTCGTTTACGAATGTAACATAGACTTACAAATATCACGATAAGACATTAAAAACTTTAGTTGTGTTTTCTAGACATATATTTATACATTGAAAACATCTTCCAAAAGTTTATGCTTTCCTATCAATTTCTAAATATTAAACCTTGTACCTCTGCCTTTATATTTCGTTCATTAATATACTTTAATTTCATTTTATATTCTTGGTAATAAGAAATAAAATAGTCAATTTATATGTAACTAGCTTTTGCCCGCGACTCCACCCGCGTTATTGTCGATCCTTCGGAAACAGTAGAATTTCCCGGAATTAAAGGTACCCTATGTCCTTCCCTGGGCCTCAAACTACCTCCATACCAAATTTCATCCAAATTGGTTCAATGGTTGAACTGTGAAAAGCGGACAGATAGACTGACGGACATACAGACAGAGTACTTTCGCACTTAAATTATTAGTATGGAAGTATGGATATGAATATTTTAATTTAATTTTTCCATAAAATTATTCTACCTCAGATATTGTTTACGAGGTGAAGATAAGACGATGTACGCCGCAAAATTGCTGATATATTTTTTACGACGCAAGCTCTTGCTCTTTAAGGCTTATTGCAAGAGTTTCCCAAACTATTTTGTGTTAGCTACATAACATATTTTTATGAAAAAAAAAATCAATAATAGCCATAACTGGCTTAAAAATCAGGTCGTCCCTTAAAATAAACTCTTTTTACATAGGTTTAACATGGGTCAATAATTTTAACAAACGTCAAACGTACCTAGATGACATTTTTTACTTCAACCTGCAGTTAAAGCTGCACCAATAATATTGTGATTTCTCCTTTCCTCCTTCCTTCTTCATTACATACAGAAAATATTTAAAACTCTTTTAAGACTTTTAAAATATTAATGAAGTGATTGTGACTTTAAAATCGCAGACAGTGACTTTGACCTAAAGTCGTCCATCGCCCGTGGAAACGCTCGTTGTAATCATTAGTCTTATTACGATTAAAAAATGGGACGTTTTGGAAACGCTCGAGTAAATCACTCGTTTCCTGCAAGTCACCCCTTAAAAATAGGTCCCCAGCCAACCTGCACTAGAAGGTGGTTTATTCGTCCAAGACTAGAAGTCTCTGTTAGTAGACCCTTTGGAAATCACTGCATAATGCAAAGCCTGGGAGAGATCGCAGAATACGTAATAAAGGGTGTTAAAGTTCTCTCTTTAGTTTTATTTAATATTCTTGAAATGAATCACGAAGCTGCTCAAGTTTAAAACTGTCTTAAGACTCGAAGAAAAGTGAAACATTCTTATATTAGTATATTTTGAAATATTGTTAAGAAGTATACAGGGTTTCCTAAAGGAAATTAGACATCAGAAAGATGAGGAACCAAAATACAATACCTTGGGACGTATTGTGGTTTGGTTCCTCATCTTTCTGATGTCTAATTTCTTTTGTTTCCTTTTTCCTTTGTTTTGGCAAACATACATTATTTATTAGCTAAAACTAAGAATAAATATGTAATGTAACAGCTTTATTTCACATTTTTTTCGAAGTGACAATTCTTAAAAGGATTAGACCGCATGGGAATCTCTTTACCGGCGAATGGGGGCAAGTAGTGAGTGGCGACAGTGAGCCGGCAGTCGCTTAAGACTATGCCATGCATGTCTATACTATCAGACTCTATACTTGTCATACTACTTGCTAATGGGTTTAGACGACCGCTTTGATGCGTATTAATGGCTACAGAGTGTACATTGGCGAAGTTTGTAAAGTATCAATTATTATCTCATATATTAAGATTTGATTAGTTTTATGTATAAGGGAGTGTAACGTGACACGTGACGGCTAAATGGTGGTGACTATAATTACATTTTGTGTTGGCGATAGTGAGACGGCAGTAAATTTTTAGGGTTCCGTACCCAAAGGATAAAAATGGGACACTATTAATATGGTTCCACTGTTCGTCCGTCTGTCCGTCTGTCACCAGGCTGTATCTCATGAACCGTAATAGTTAGACAGTTAAATTTCTATTGCCGCTACAACAACAAATACTAAAACACACAGGGGATCCCATACAACAGACATTATATTTTTACCGTTTTTGTAGGTAATGGTACGGAATACTCGCACTTGGCCGGTTTTCAATATAAGACGACTAACGACATTTATAGGTATAAATATTCTATACCATGGAGTATGGAGAGAAGTCTGCATTTTTATTTAATCTTTACAATACCGTTTTTACGCGAAAAGTCAGCACCGGCGAATTATCCATTTCATTCGACATACCTAACAAGTGTCTGTAATGTTCTCTCTTGATCTATTATTACGAGTGTAACAAAACCACCAACAAAAAGCAGGTGAAGGGATTCGATGGAATCTTGTATGGCTGTATGTTCTTTCTCGCTATTCAATTTGTCACCATTAACCATAAACTTACATATATAGAAAATATAATTAAATAATCAATGGTTTTTTTCCTCTTTACTTGTAATAATAAAGACATGATGAAGATAGACATGTTCTTCAAAAATACGCTGTATGTGGACGGAATTCTGCTCCACTGAGCACTCATCTTCCGCACTGAAATGATGTTGCTGTTAATCTCATAATCATTGCCTGGTTTTTTGGTCCGAGTCTATTATATCCAATATACTGTACTTTATCGAATAACTTAATTGTTTATGATACTGAATATCAGGTATAATAGCATGGTTCTTAAAAAAAGACACGCTCTTTATTAACAGAATTTTGTTCCAATTAACTCTTATTTTACGCACAATATCGATGTCGTCGCTGAATTGTTATTGATTGTCTGTTGGTTGTCTGATTTGTTTAGTCCTAGTCTCTGTTAGTGGCGAGCTCCGTAGCGCAGTGGTTAACACGCCAACCTGCGACACGAGGGTGCCTAGGTTCACTTCCCGATTAGGTCATGATGGAAAAATGATCTTTTTCAGATTAACCTGGGTCTTGGATGATTATTTATATAAGTATCTATCATAAAATATAGTATCGTTGAGTTAGTATCCTACGACACAAGTTCACAAGTTACTGTGGGGCTAGATCAATTTGTGTGATATATCCCAATATATTTATTTTTAGTCTATTAAATAACCCATATATTTTACTATATAAAGATTGGTTATAATACTGATTATCTGTTGTTTTGTAGTCCTGTTCTTATAATAGGCATGCACTATGAGACGGAATTATGCTTCGCTGAACTCTTATCTTCCACGCCGTAACAATGTCGTCGCTAATTTGTTATTGATGACCTGATGTCGTCCTAGTCTATTATAGCCAATATACTGTAGTATAACTATACCACTGATTTTCGTTATTTTATAGCCCAGTTCACATAAAGATATACCCTATGTCAACGTAATTATGCTCCACTAAACTCTCGTCTTCCGATGTTGTCGCTAATCTGTTATTGATTGCATGATTTGTTTAGTTTTAGTCGTAGGGCCTAGTCTATTAAAGCCAATGTACTGTAATATAACAATCAAGATTGGCTATAATACTAATTATCTGTTGTCTAATAGCAATGTTCTTAAAAAAGGCACGCTGTATAAGAACGGAATTATGCTCCACTAAACTTTGAACAACAGTACCGTAACGATGTCGTCGCTAATCTGTTATTAATTGCATGATTTGTTTAGTCCTAGATACATTGATTAGTTGTTGTTTTTGGATTTTATTCACTTGCAGAAATCTAATAACTCCTAAACTCAAATTATACAGTGACACTGTTGTGATTATACATTTGCGTATAACTTAACTAAGTAGAGTTCATTGGTTTATTGTATGATATCACTAAGGCTTTTCTGTGCAGTAAACGTCAATTAATATTAGTGTTAGATATATTTCAGGCTACATAAAAAGGGAATCAGACTTGACAATGAATGATTCGTTTTTTTATTGATATTCTTCGGTATTTGATCTATCAATCAGTATAAATATATCATTTGACTCAGAGCTAAGCTCCTACCGCTGGCTTGCCTATTTAGACTATACGTTTCCATGACCAATAAAGTATTAAATAAATAAATAAATATATTCGGACAAATCACACAGATTGAACTAGCCCCAAAGTAAGTTCGTGACTTGTGTTATGGGATACTAACTCAACGATACTATATTTTATAACAAATACATATATAGATAAACATCCAAGACCCAGGTCAATCTGAAAAAGATCATTTTCCATCTTGACCTGGCCGGGGATCGAAACCGGGCAGTCCGTGTCCCAGGCTGGCGTGTTAACCACTGCGCCACGGAGCTGTCAAAGTATTACTCTAACTCTGAGAAATTTTCGAAATTCTTTTATCATTCACTCAAGAAAAATAACGAGAAAACATTACCATTAATCAAAATACACTGATGTTATCATTCAATCGAGCCTGTATATACAGCAATCACAAGACACATTGGAGGAGCTCCAGATAACCACTCCATCTCAATTCGCCGCTTATCTGGTCTATCACACGGGTGTTTATTCAAATCGGCTTCAAATAGCCCTCGATTGTAATAAATCTAGTAGGCCGGACATTTTTATCGCTTGTCCGTAAAATACTTTGTACTGTCGACGACAAATGTTTAAAGACTTGACGACTGTCTACATATGCACAGAAAATAAAATGTGGTAGATGCTGTTGTTCGGAAGTTTTATTAGTTGATCAAAGCTGCCAAAATATAAGAATTAAGTTTACTCTGGCCGGATACAATTATAAAGATGTTGAAATAAAAATAAAGCAAAATTTTCTTTGGAAGTTGTTTTATAAGTAACAATCGCAAAAATTAAAAAAAATCCTATACGTTTTATGAATATTGATTAATTTTAGTCTAATAACAGGAAAATAAAAAATAATACAATTGAGTTCATTGTTTGTGACTATTGCAAATTGCGCATCCTGCAGAAACTCGGGACGTTGCCACGGTTGGCAGAAAATGCTATGTTTGTAGCCGAGCAGTAGTTCTTCAAGCCGCCGAAATACCTATTTGCGTCACGTTAAAAGCATACAATTTTATTTCTTAGAAAAAAAAATTAGTTGCCGTGCCTAATATCAGTGTTTGCTTATCAGTTATTACAGACTTTGGTTAAATAAATTAGGTATGGAATATCAAAAAAATATTATTGATAATAATAATTTGTTTATTTCAGGCAACGAGTAAAACATGCATGGGCCCATAAATATATATACGTAACATACTAACATACATACGAAAATGTATCTTAAAATCTAGTTATTATTATATAAGTATTTTGTACAAGATGTATATACATGTCACTTCATTGGCATACTTCAATCATTATCAAAATAAATTTAAATAGAGTTAGAAGTTTTGTCAATAAAACCACCCCTACTTTTGATGGCGAGTGTACCAGACTATAAGATGAATATTGTTATAAGCTGACAATAACATTTCGTAAGTTATTCAATTCACTGTGAATGATTGTATAAAGATAAGAGCTTTTCTAAATGAATAATATCGGTTGTTGTCTATTTGTCATTTTGTTTGGTTGTGTATATTAATCGTAAAAGGAAAATCTCTGGAACAATATGGTAGAATGTTGAATAAATTTAAAGTTACAAAACTCTATAATAATCAATTTAGATGATTGACAAACAGAAAGCCAAAATATACGTAGTTTAAAAAGATTTGACGAGCTCCGTTGCGCAGTGGTCAATATGCCTGCGACACGAGGGTGCCCGGGTTCGATGTACCCAACGACACAAGTTCACAACTTACTATGGGGCTAGCTCAATTTGTGCGATATGTCCCTATATATTTATATACTTTTAAAATGAAATATGGATTTATAAAAAAAAGCATGTTTGTATAGGTACATTCGTTTGACCAAATTTTCTGTTATTATATTAAAGCGACCCGCCCTGGCTTTGCACGGGTGCAATTCAGATACTAATATAAGGCAGTAAATTAAACATATAAACTATACCTTCCTCTTGAACCATCTATCTATTGCTGAAAACTGCATTGAAATCCGTGAGTAGTTTAAATTTGAAATTTAACTATAATTAAAAAAAATATATTAGCATTCTGCACTCCTTCTCTATATAAACTATAAGTATGCGAAATTTCATACTCCTTTGTCAGCGCAATTTTCGTAAAGGGTACACAAACTTTGTACTACAAAGTTTTTGCTCCACTAATTAATATATAGATTCGGTCTAAACTTTAAACCCTGTTTTGAGTTTGTGGCTACAATTTGGATTTCATGGCATAATACCCTGGATATTTGCTTGAACAAACGTAATTTACCCATACAATGTACCTTCCATAAGTTTGGACCGCGGGCGGCCAAAACAAACAAATCAACTGAGCTTTGTACACGACTATGATGACAAGAAATCCGGGGAAAGCTACGGAAATGTGCAGAAAATTCTACGCTTTTAAATTTTTCAGTTTTTGGTATACCTATAATTAATGTTTGGCCTAATTTTTTAACTTGAGTTTTAATTTATTTACTATCTAAAACACTTTTTTATTGATTGTTGGTTTTAAATTAATTATTAAATGAGCTATAATCGACATCTATATTTATGTAAATATATCGATAGACTGTTAAATACAGCGCTGTCAATATTTTTCTTTTTCAAATATTTATCCTGCCCTATGAGATTGGCTGGAAGAGATTTCATTGCGAATACGGAATAAACCCATTATTGCGATAACTCTGCCTGTATACGAATTACTTGAGTTGTATGTCCTTTGTGTATTTTATTCTGTATAATGGTGCAATAAATAATAATATTCGTTCTTCACCTTCAATTTCTACGCATGTCCACTATGAAACAATTTCAGAAATTTCTGGAAAATTACACAAGTTTGGTCACCTTAACCATGAGTATCCCAATCTCCCATGGGACCGTGGCTCTCTGTTTGGCTTGCTTTAACAAAATTTGTACGCCAGATTAATTTCAGCGCTCGTCTATTGTTGTATTTCGTTTTGTTGCCTATAAAATTTGCATGGCAATCTATCCTCAATAAATAAATTTTATGTTTAATAACTTGACCTGCTTGATAATTTTTAAATTTCTTTTGATTTAAGTGTTTTAAAATTACAACATTGTTTCCTTAATTTTATAATTCGGCAGATGAGCCTTTTTTTTTATTCTATAGTTTGGATGAGACCTCATTGTCTTACTTATTTTGTAAAATGCAATTATTAGTATAAACTAAGATATTTTGATATTATAAGTCAACTAAGTGGGTTAGCGTAGAAATAGGCAAAATAAAAATAAAGATATGCTATTATTTGCCGTTAGACTGCTCAGCAATATGGCAATAGCATATTTTTTATTAGGAGTAAGTTTATAAATAAAAATAAATTTGTATTTTAACTTTGTATGTATTATATTTGTTACAAAAAGTCAGAGCAACAGCACCAATTCGTAATCTGCACATAATAAACCACAAGATGAATGTAATGCTATCAAAGTGTTTCCTTGTATGCCAATTGCTCCATATAATATAGTTAATAGCACAATGATGGCACATGAAGTAATTCTTGTGTCCAACGTCGCTGGTTTTGGTGTATGCAAGAGACTGTGTAAAATCATAGCTAAATAGCATCGTACTCATAACCCATACTCATAAGTCCAAAATTTGAAATAATAATTTCACCCTGATTTTACTTAGTCTTCCATCTGACCCAGAACATAGGTACTGAATATGGAATTCTCTCGATGAAACGAATGGTTTGAGTTCAAAATCTATGTCTAGCTGATTTTCGTAGCTTTTGATTTTGTTGTTATGAGTGGCTCAAATTAATATTGTAGTTATGAGTGGCTCAAAATTGTGTGTGTGTGTGTTATAAAGTACATAAGATAGGTTATTTTTGAAAAAACACATCAAGCAAATAGTCTTTTTATGCGGCAATACAGACTATTTTGTCGAAATTTACCATGACTATAACCCAATAGAAAATTTAACTGCTATCAATCCTAGCTGCTCGGGTGATCTTATTACCACTAAGCGGGTGAAATTATAGCACCTTTCTTTTTGGCCGGTGTTTAAAAGGTAATAAAAATCACAGTAACACCATAAATTCGCAATAGGCAACATAGTAACCAACAGGGATTTTATTCTATTAAAATGCTTCCTCTTATGCCAATTGTTCCATATAGTTAATAGCACAATGTTGGACAATGAAGTCATTCTTTCGTCCGACCTCGCTGACTTTGGCGAATGCAAGTGTAACCTGATCATCATGTTGATTAAGTGGATCAATAAAACTGTGGCGCGAGCAATTTAATGGCTCGTTTTGATCGAACGCCATGCGCTAAATTATTAGAACCAATTTGAAATTACAGATTTTTGCAGTTCTCTTAATTTTTGCCAATATTAAAAACTAATATTTCTGACCGTCTAGAAGACGTCTCACATCGTAAATCTCGGGTTATATTATACACTTATCCCTACCAAGTCCCAAGTCTTAAGGTGGTGAATAGAATTGGAAATCATTTCCTTAGTAATATTAACATCAAACACATCAAGATTACTAACTGTTTTGTCGAATATTTGCCTCCTGATTATTGTTTAGTCAGTAGGCCTGTTTGTAGATTATAGATAAGTTCAAAAGTGGCTTCTGAGGATTTTATGAGCTGTGATTAAATTTGGTACCAATTCGGCGGTCTTACATAAGAATTAATAGCCAAAAGCAATAATATTGCATTGGAGTAAGTCAGTTGGTATTTTTCCGCCCCGACATACTATTTTCAATTTTGATAAACGCAGTGAACTGATTTTTGTTCATGGACTTATATTTTTGCATGTGCACGTAAAAGCGCTTGCGGCTATGTGTGGGTGTCTGGATGTGCGCGGGGGCATCGAGAGGCGCGCGGGGCGGTGAACGAGCCAGCACTAAGTGGATTATTCGAGGGCTAGAAGCGTTTGTTGTTTGCGTCTCGCGCACGTCTTGCAGCACGCAAGTGAGTAAAGAAAGCGTGATTTGAGTACTACGCGTTTTAAACAATAATCATGTCCGCTGCTAAGATTTATTGTTGTGTATATGGCTGTGGCAATAATCAAAAACAGAATAATGATAAAAGCTTCTTCTCATTGCCTAGCGAACTTGAAAAGTAATTTTTTTTTTTTTTTTAAATAAATTTATACGGACAAATCACACAGATTGAGCTAGCCCCAAAGTAAGTTCGAGACTTGTGTTATGGGATACTAACTCAACGATACTATATTTTATAACAAATACATATATAGATACACATCCAAGACCCAGGCCAATCTGAAAAAGATCATTTTCCATCTTGACCTGGCTAGGGATCGAAACCGGTCACTCTGTGTCGCAGGCAGGCGTGTTGACCGCTGCGCCACGGAGCTAGTCAAAAGTAAGTACCTACCTAGTTAATATTTATTTTCTATTACCTAGTAGGCAAACTGCCTCCGTGGTCCAGTAGTTAAGGCGGTTGCCTGTAGACCCGGGGGTCGTGGGTTCGATTCCCACGGGAAGCGTACTGTGTTTAGTTTTTTTCAGTTGGTTAGGGTATTGCAGGCTTGAATCACCTGATTGTCTGATAATAAAGATGTTTCCGTGCTTCGGAAGGCACGTTAAGCCGTTGGTCCCGGCTGCCGTCTGGTAGTCGTTAAAAGGAACCACTTTGGAGGCCGAGAGGCGGTTCCGAAGAACTCTGACACCAAGGTGTGCTTGGTCGATTGACCGTGACACCTACTCGAAAGTGATGATAACCTAGTAATAGATACGGGGTAGGTGGTACCGTCCGTTTTACACGTAGTAAACACCTAAATCACTTTGTCGTTTTACATTATTATGCTGCCTACTTCTAAGTAGCCTATATTTAGATGATGTATTTCTGTTGCCACTATAACAAAATACTAAAAAATAGAATAAAATATATATTTAAGGGGGTTCCCATACAATAAACGTTATTTTTCGGTTCTGTATCAACCACAGAACAAGAAAAATAAAATAAAAAGCAATAATTTGGTACACTACATAGAAACAATCAATTTCATTAGTAATTTTCATTTTACTTAAAAAAATATTGAGTCTCAATCATTTGCTACACTACATAGAAAAAAATAATTTCATTACTAATATTCATTTCACTTTAAAAATATTAAGTCATTAATAAATCCTACGTCCTCTTTTTTCTTGTTCCGTGGTGTCATCCCTAGCGCTTACACGTTGCGATTCAAGGTCACAGAAACTCGAAGTTACACGTACAGGGAGTGTCACCGCTGTAGCAGAGTGGAGCCTCTTTTCGTCTTGGATTTTAGTTAGCCAACACTCCGAGCCATACAGCATCACTGGTCTTATTACTGATTTATAGATTTTGCCTTTCAGTTTCAGTGGCATTTTCGGGTCACATATTGTGCTAGTCACTTCTCTCCATTTCTGCCAGCCTGCGTTGATTCGGCGTTTTACTTCCCTGTCAATATTGCCGTCATTCTGGAGTAACGAACCCAGATATCTTTGTGTAGTACACATAACATATTTTTAAGTTACATATTTTTTAATTTATCCATACCTCAAAAGGAAAAAGAACGGTTTTGTTGTCTGACTGTCTGTCTGTAAACATCCTTTTTCTCAGGAACACGTGGAGGTATCAAGCTGTAATTAAATCAAGGTTAACTGTACCTCGGAGCTGTAAATAAATCAAACTTCTAAGCCAACGCCATCAAAAGATACAGTCGTTTATGCCGCATATTTTCTACATTCGCAAGGGAATCAGAACTCACATGGTACTATCCGTGAACTCAGAATTTTGAAATTTGGTACCAAGCTACGTCTTATAGCACAGATAAAGAAAAGAATACATTTTTAATTACATCATACAATAAAAATATTTTTAATAATTTTAAACTTAATAAAGATATAATACGGAACCTTTCGTGCACGAGTTCGACGCGCACTTGCCCGGGTTTTGAACACAACGTATGCTTTAGACTCAGCCTCTATTTGCGAGTTCCTGTTCACCAAAGCACAGTGCCATTAGAGAAGCACCGTCAAAGTGCGGAAACGAAATGAGGTCGTGCTTTTAATATCGCTGGGCGGGCCTCGCACGCCCTCGCCAACTATAGCTGAAACCTATGCTTTATGCGTCGTAATTGCAGAATTATATCTACACTATATGGTCTTGACAGTCCTAAGAGTCTAAAGAGAATCTTTTCTAGTCTAAAGAGAACCAGCCATGAAAGTTGTTTTAGAATTACACTTTCATTTAAATTATTTTGTGTGCTTCCGACGACGCTCATCCATTACAGAGACCGACTCCAATAGTTTATCGGAATGACAGATTCATATTGGTTAACTACCACTTAACTACCTTCTATGAAAGTGGAATCGATTAGCTCCTATCTATATATACGATAGAATCCATTCTACAATCTTAAGGGACAATTCTATATTTTATTTAGACATTCAGCTAGCATTTATAACTGATTCATGTTTAGTGAACACAAGCAGAATTTTGCCTAAATTTTGCCTTTTGGAAATGATAAAGTTCGTACATCCCACTGACACTTGAGGATTCATTAAGATAAAATAGACACTTTACTTACTTTATGAAACACTTTTATAGCTAAATATTACTAGGATGAGGACCACAGGTGGCATAACAATATCTCGTCTCGAGCTCCTCCATGCTTCGGAAGGCACGTTAAAGACATAAAGAAACAAGCCAACAAAATTAATATATAATTTAATAGTGATTATACATTTAGCTTTGTTGTTGGGACGAATGGTATACCAAAAATTACAACCTCTCGTATCTCAATTCATATCAAAACATAATAATCTCAAGTTGTTACCTGGACGATGGATCGGGTTTGCCGCGTGACGTCATCCGTTGACCCTTGGATGGAGCGAGGTGCCCTTATACATGTAGGTATCATTTTGTCACTTCACTGGATCTTCAGTTATGTCGGAATCCATTTTGCTATCACAATTATACTACTTTTTAACTTAAACTTGCCAATTTATAACCAAGTTCTCTTCCATTTAAAATTAGTCACTATTCGTGTTATCTATTCTGTGGTTCTGGATAACACAAATAAAAAAGTTAATTTTGGGAATTGAGGTGTAGATTTAAGCTGCCTAGAGACACTGGTTGTCATATATTACTTTAATCCCTATTGCTTTTCTTCTTATATTTTACGCGTTGACACAATGAAGGATAGAGACCAGTATAGTTTGATCCGCCGAGCCCTTCGAGCTTTGTCTGAGTAGTAGAAATATCGGATCATCGACCGAGTTTCACAGTTCTTGAATGAATGGATGCTACGTCATAAACTGTTCTAGGAATATTTACAAGATAACGCCGCCTACACGCTTCATCTCGCGTAAAGTCGAGACTACACTAGGCCACGATGTCGCTGGAATAGAGCCCTTACTACCTTCCTACAAAGTAGATACATTTTTGGATGGTTTGGATTTATTTTGCTTTGATTTAAACTAACGTGACATAATAGACATTATTAAAATATGTAACAACGGGTTACTAAATTACAAAGTCAGCTACTGACCGACGTGTTTCAACCTCATCCGTAGGTTTTCCTCCTTGAATATATTTGTCAACAAACCATTTCACTTTCTGTGTTAGTTTATTTTATTTAGGAATAGCTTTGTTTTATGCAAATATTCAGATCACATTGTACGATGACAGTTGCGTGTTTTATAGGTATGGGGGTTGTCCCAAAAATACTTATTTAAGTATGTATGTTAGTAGTTACATCCAGTATGCAGCCCTATTTTTTTTAATTACCTTTGATTTACGAGGCATTTTACAAAAATATAAAGACCCTTATTTATTTAATCAACTTTACTGAGATGTAGATGTTAAAGTTAAAAAACGCGTAAAATGCACATTTCCTTTAACATAAATGCATAGGCGTCTTAAGAATGATTATATTGAAATTATTAAATAGTACACTGCATGCTTGGTTTGAAACAATGCGCGTACCGTTGAGTGGGCGGGCCCTGTAATATTACTTTTGTCTTTATGCAGGGCCCGAGGTCAGAAGGGAACAAGTGCCTGGTGTCGACTGAAGATACACGAAAGTAACCGGGTGGCGCCACTTTCACGATTGTATGCAAATTTATTTAATACTAGCTGTCGCCCGCGGCTCCGCCCGCGTTAGTGTCGATCTCTCGGGAACAGTAGAATTTCCCGGAATTAAACATACCCTATGTCCTTTCCCGGGCCTCAAACTACCTCCATACCCAATTTCAATGGTTAAAGCGTAAAAGAAGACGACAGACGCTCCTTTCTTAGCGCTCACTCACATCATCATAAGAACCCCTGTACCAAATTTCAAGTCTAGGCGCAGCAGTTTCGGTTGCGTTGATATATAAATCAGATTTTCCCGCGGCTACGCCGCTGCCGTTAGTGTCCATCCCTCAGGAACTGTAGAATTTCCCGGAATAAAAGATACCCTATGTCCTTCCCCGGGTCTCAAACTACCCCCATACCAAATTTCATCCAAATTGGTTTAATGGTTGAAGCGTGAAAAGAAGACAGACAGAATTCATTCAAATGACGATAACTTTTTTTTTAATGAACCGATTTTGATGAAACAAACTTTAAATGTTTTGCCGAGTTAAAACAAAGCAATTGGTGAAAGTTTGAAGTAAATCGGTTCAGTATTTTCGGAGATAATCGTGATCATACATACAGACAGACAGACAAACAGACAGACAGACAGACAGACAGACAAGAAATTCTAAAAAATGATTTTTGCTTTCTATTATTCTTTTTAAGTGTCCCTCTATCCATTTCAGTTAAAAAATTCTAAATGTACAGACAAAATATTTTTACTGTTTTATTATATGTATAGATTCTGTGTCAAAATAAGTAAAAACAAGTAAAATAACAAAAAATAGTACATTTTGATCTTTGTAATTTTTAGTTAAGGAACTTTGTTTTGGTTAAAATGAAAACGATTAAATTTTTCTAAAGCATTTAACGCTGTAGATTTCGACATTCTTCTTGGAGTTCTTAAATCTTTAAATGTTTCTATATCGTCTTTAAAGTGGTTTCGATCTTACTTGCAGGGTCGTTAGCAGTTGGTAAAGACTGACCAGCTTAAATCTGATTGGCGCGAGCTAGCTGCTGGTGTTTAACAGGGAGGGGTGTTATCTCCTATCTTGTTTTCAGTGTTCCAATAACATATCTGATTCTGTCTCTTCTTGCTTTCATCTAATTCAGCTATATACAGCCGCCCCGTTTGATTATTTTCAACATGCTATAAATTTCATCAATTCTGACCCAGCTGCCATAGTGAAATAGTCTCACAGTTTCGGGTTTAAAGTAAATGCAGACAAGTCCTAAGCTATCATTATCGGCAGCCCCTATTTCATCGCTAAAACGCGCAGTACCTCTTTCTTCTCTAGCGGTGTAAAATAAATCATAAGTACCTAAATAGTTGTAGAGAAACTAAAACCGCAAGGTTGTGCTCAATACGTTTGCACTGACATCATTGTGGTAGCAATAATGGAAAGTTAAGTACTGGATGACAGTAGATCTATAAATTAAAAATAATTTAAATAAAAACTTGATACATATTCATTGAAATCAATATAAAAAAAACTAATTTTACAAGCTTTTATTTAGTTTCACAATTTACTGATTGAGCTGGAATTTTGCATGCATGCGTAAATCGGATGACAATACAATACTCGTATTATGAAATCGTTGCGCTGGTCTGATGATCGAGTCGGGAGGTGGCCATAGGTAATCTTAAACTAAACAAGGTACACCAATCGTGTTTGGCCTCATTTCATTTGTCTTGGAAAGCACTTTACGATATAAGCTTGTCATAAAAATGTAATTTTGCAAAAAAAAACTTTAATTAAAGCGCTGTATTCTCATGGCCAATTCTTTATACAGCTAAATAGCGACCGGTTGCTTTTCACTTTTCGATAGAATATAAAACTAATGTTCTTTCTCTTAATCAACTATTGCCAGAAGAGAAGTTCTTGGTACGTTTTGTTCTCAGTGCTAATAAATAATAAACTCTGAAGCATGATTTATCGTCTCAATTAGCTACAGTAATTGCACAATCAGCTGATGTAATTCAAACCGACATGCGGCCTACGTATCTCCCACGTGTATTATAGGGCTTGAGGATAAAATTGATAGATCGACAGGCTCGCCCTGTCATCTAGGTGTGTAGTCTGTGTCTACACCACGGATTATGTTATGACATTGATATAAACATTCTCCAGGAATAAATATCTCTCTCTCTCGCCTCAAACGCCCGGTGAAGTAGCGAAAGCTGACTTGGAGCAAGCTACATAGTCCTTCCAAAAAAAAAAAAATGTCATCTGGCAGGCAAGCTAAGGATCTGACAAGCTTAGTTCTAAAAGTTATCATTAGATGGCACTAGGTCCACTATTGGTTAACAAGACTTATAAGAATGTATAAAAATTATATTACGCAATATCAATAAAGTTAAAATGTAGGTAATCTGATTAATCGATAAATTGAAAATTCCTTTTATTGTTAGTTGATTAATATAGTTATGTTAAATGTAGCACGTGATGCCCTCTATGTATAGTTGTAGCGCAACCCCTTTTTGTATGAAATGTCGTGGAACCTCAGAATAATTTCTAATTAGTCTGAGCGTAGAACCGTCAAAGATGATCATTTTCATAATTTGATACCTACGAAGCTTAATCGTAGCTACGAAGGGTTTGTGAAGTCAGCTGGTCGTAAAAACTCTGACAAATAATTTGATAGCATAAATAGAATACACTAACACGCTGGCATAATAGGGAATCTCTAAATAAAGGACCGCAATAGAAAATATAACCATTGATATAATAAATATAACTTTCTAAGTATGAATATTATGTACATACTCTTAAAAAAGCGGCGAGACGTGCGCAGCATCTGCTTGTAGTATCCATCAACGCCAATGGTCATCAACACTAACGATGCTTCTAATTCGCTATCAACATAATGATGTAAGGTCTTTTGTCACAATAAATACGAGGTTAACACGTAACTATCTATTATTATCTCGTATACAAGAAAAAATGTTTTGAGGATGTAATTATAGCTGCTTGTGGCAAAAATAGTTGAGGTTGATCTGCCCATAGAGTTGAATTGGCTTGTAATTCCATTTTTTGTAAAAGAAAAGTTTAGCAAATACCTAAATACTTTTTAACTTTCGCGATGTATATTTATCTAGTGAATGTAACATGGGGAATCGTGGCCACAGTCGGTGTAAACCGGCTAAAACGTTTAGAGTTAACGGTATGTTCGCGTTAATTCCTAATTTTGCATTTAGTAAGTATAGTAAATGTCTAAAGGCAATTTCCTTCGAGGCATATAAACGACATAGTAACACAGTGGAAATAGTTACTCACTGCGAATAGCGAATAATTAACGAAACGAAAGCAACGTAGCAAAGAGGACACACTAGCACTTCTCTTTGAACTGGGCCGTTTGAAATTTCATAAGCTATAAACCTGTCGGCTAGAAATGACATCCTCCACGTTAGATCAATAAAGTATAAATAACTGAACTGGATTCAGCAGGATTATGTCCTGAAAAAAGATGGGAATATCCGCAATAAAGAATGATTGATGTTACATCTTTATTATCATTTGATTTGTACAGCAGCCAGATAATGGTTGCCCGACAAATTAGTAGTTCCATTATTGTAAGAGGTACAAGTTATGATATAATGAATATTAAAATGGAATTTGAACTTATCAGTGAACCATAAAATCAATATTAAAAAATCGCCTCACTTGAGGTTAATTCTTAATTTTATCCATGTCTATTTAATGAAAATTTATTTTTTCTTGTATTCTTGACTTTTATTATAATTTTATTCATCATAAAATAACTAAAAGATGGCATGACCGATTAAAAACATAAAGTATCTTCCTACTGTTTGAAAATCATTATTTTTCATCAACTGCAACATTCAATTATCTTGAATAATAACAAACAATATGATCAATTCATACTTGTAAGAGGAACTGGGTTGAAAGAAGAGTTTTAAAGAATCCATTCCGTTTGAATCATGTTTGAGAGATAATATTTTTTGAAGATGGTGCAGTTTACTTAATCACAGAAATGATTCAGTATTTATTTTGTTTTTTGTTTATTACCATAACACTCATTTGACTCAGCTCAATAAAATATGCTATATTTGCTTATTATTTGACTGTAATGCTTATAACGAATTAGTATCCACACACAAAAAGACAAAATATCGCGTTTTGTTTCTTTTATCCCAGCGAGCATGTTTTGCAATATATCGACTTAATTGACACATAAACTATCAAATAACTACGTCAAGTGGGAGAAAATAAACATAGCGTAACAAAATTTTGTAACAGGATAAAAAGCTGTTAATCTCATTCCTCGTTTCCATAAATTGTGCAACCCTGACGCCGTAAACAGTTGTTACGGCGACCGTCGGCCAGCGTCCGCATCCGAATTACAAATTATAGAAAGCAAGAGATGTGCCACCTATTAAATAATTATCAAAATTATGAGCAAACCTACATTTTCGCAAAGCTAGCGTCAAAAAATTCAATCCACAACAAGAAGATTAAACAATGATGCACCATAGTGTGAATTCCATAAAGTATGTTAATATCTAGGCTGTTTTATACCGGTTGTAAATTTACATCCAACATAACATTGATTAGGTGACTCAGGCCGTCCATATGAACAACTCTATGGAACCAATGCTGGAAACATGAAAAAGTTTTTGATATTCCCGTATAAATTCCCGACCGAAATTATCAAGTGCAAGTAGTTTCTTACGGAAGCATCCGAAAATTCAATCTACAAATTAAATAAAGAAAGAAAGAGACATGACCCCGATGAACTATGTTCAAAATTTATTAAGAAAAATAAACAGTACATAAAAAATCTACGATGGAAATGCAAATATTTGAAGACATTAGGATCTCTGTAGGAGTATCCTTCCACTCTCTACCTTTTGTGCCAGAAGCCGTGTTTATTTACGCGCTTGTCAAAAGTTCGACACACGCTCATAAATAGCTCGCGGAAGGTGCGCCCGGAGCAACGAACTTGTGACATAATCATAAAACGCCCATTTACAGTAACTATAATGTGAGACAAAGCGGTGGAATGGAGCTCCGTAAAAGGGTTTAGTTTGGCTGATAAAGACAATGAATGCGAACCCTTGTGTGTTGTGAATCAGAAACTTTCTATCGTCCACGTTTTATATCGATATCAAACCAAAAAGTGATACTCTTCTGTTATAAATCTTTACGATGGTGGAACCTATACATAATATCTTATCAACACGATTCTGCGTTTTCAAATGGGTCCTTTTATATACATCAGAATTGACATTAAAATTTATACATGTTTCTGTTACATATAACCAGTTAAATTAATGATAACAAAAGTCGAATTAGTTGTGATCCACGTGGGCGAAGCCTCAAGGAAAGAATAGTTTAGTACACAATACTTAGTTATATAAATAACATAATCATTGATCATCTAGGTACCTCGCTATACTACATTTTTATTTACAAAATATATCCACATATTTTGTAAATAAAAATGTACATTCCTTTATTACTTTTACACAAATTGTTTACACTACGGGGAATATCAGTGCAATTACTAGTGATGAACCTTTTTTCGACGACGGGTCGGATTTTCCGACTGGAAAGAAGATTTGGAAACAATTTAGAAATAATTTAGTAGAACTATATAACACCAAGTAATAATATAGCCCATTCTCGCTTTTATGATTATACAAGCAAAAAGAAACCATTTCATTTCATTACTTTAAAAAGAAAGCTCTACAGAGAGTTTCAGTGCAATTTAGCGCTGTAAATGTTACTGAGATAGCAATTCCACAGAATACTGACTACAAAACCGAGCATTTTTGCTGCACTATTGCAATCTAGGAAAAAATAGTATTTAACCTTTGTGATGGTAAATTCTTATTTCACTTGATGAGCATAGTTAGAAAAGCATTGTCCAACCAAGTGAAATCGCGCATAAAAAGTAATATAGCTGAGGTATATAATACTAAAAAATAATATAGCCTATTTTCGCCTTTAGTATTAGATAATACATAATTACTTAATTTGTGAAAGCAAAAAGAAACCATTTTATTCCTTTATTATTTTAAAGCGAAAGCTCTACAGAGAGTTTTAGTGTAATTCGGCGCTGTAAATGTTACTAAGATAGCAATTCCACAGAATACTAACTACAAAACCGAGCATTTTTGCTGCACTGTTGCAATCTAGGATGAAATGTTATTTAACCTTTGTGATGGTAAATTCTTATTTCGCTTGATGAGCATAGTTAGAAAAGCATTGTCCAACCGAGTGAAATCGCGCATAAGAAGTAATTTAGTAGAAGTATATAACACTTAGTAATAATATAGCCTATTCTCGATTTTAATGATAATACATAACTTAATTTCTGAAAGCAAAAAGAAACCATTTTATGCCTTCATTACGTTAAAGCGAAAGCTGTACAGAGAGTTTCAGTGCAATTTAGCGCTGTAAATGTTACTGAGATAGCAATTCCACAGAATACTGACTACAACACCGAGCATAACTGCAGCTCTGTTGCAATCTGCGGTGAAATGTTCTGTGGCCTTTGTAATGGGAAAGCCTTATTTTCATTCTTGTATGTAAAATTACTGTAATTAATTTTTCATCTCTAGTTAATAGATTCAGGTGTGTTACTTTGCAGAAGTCAAAGCTATGTTTACTTTGAGCTAATTACATAACTTTGCGTTTAGATCGTCCGAATGACAAACGACGAATGACCAACATCTAGGATTTACTGCCTGAACATGCCTCGTTTAGAGGCGAAACACGTGTCGCGAGCACGACGGACGATATTGCTGCAGCCTCAACGGATGCAGCAGTATCGACCAGGGTTGTATGCATCAACTATTGGTGGCGGGCATTAAGGGACTAAGCATAGTGGGTGCATTAAGGGACTAAGCATAGTGGACTAACATGAACTAACTTGTGGCAGAAACACAAAAAGTAAATTTCTTCTCTTTCTGACATTTAAAAGTTTAGCTCTCCTTGTTGTCATTTTGTGAAAAGAAATGCACACAATGACTATTATTTGGCAAGATAAAATGGACCGGTTTGTCATTGCCTTCTCCATTTTACACACTAGTGAATAATCTACTAGTGTGCGGGTTGCCTCTCGATGTTTTCTTACACCGGAAGCAGGTAGTGGTTGATGAAAATGACCGTACTTCAGTCAGATTGGTTTACAAACTCAGAGGTAGGTACAGGTCGGGCAGGACGGGTTTACTTAATTCTTAGTAACGTTTACTTAGAAACTACTTTATGACCCACAACATGATCCAATCCAAATATCATCATCCCGGTCCTTTTTAGTCTCCACTACAGTAGCACGACCCTCTCTGTACTACTAGAACCATACTTGACCAGAGCAGCCAGAGGACTAAATATATTTATAAAGAAAGCTCTGAATGTTATTCTGCACTGAATATAAAACTAAAGTTTTATAAGGCTAGTTGAGTAGATAACCTTTTATTAAAAATGCCTTATATTTTGAAAACGGGGCATTCACGTGCTATTTTGTCGGGATTGCCGACTATTGTTTCGGATCATCAGGAGTCCTTTTCCAAGGCGAGTCCGGGATGCGCGACGCCGCAGAATCCCGGGCCCATACGGACTCCTGACGAGTCCGAAACCATACTCGGAGCACATAAGTGACCCGTTTTCAAAATATAATGTATTTATCTGACGTTAGTTTTAATGATATAAAAATACCTTGTTCAAAATACCTATTGTGCCTTTATTAAAAGCAAAAAATAGTTAGCTTATTGTTTTAAAAGACAGTAAACTGGATGTGGTTTTGCGATATTTACTTTGTATTATTTATTACTTCTCGATAAAAACTAATTTCATTGTAGGAAAATAGAAAGTCAATTTAACATGATAAAATTTTTAAAGAAGAAGTACATTAGTAGGCGGAACACCAAAGCTTAATTGTTCCTTTCACACAAGACAATAGTGTCTTCTGCATTACAATAATACTGCGTCAGTTAGTCGATAAATTGAAGCTAATAGCTGGCATAGTAATCGCTTTAGAAAGGCGATGGGCACGAGTCGGTGTCTTACCAACTTATGCAGCGAATACGATGCTTACAATCGGCTTCAATATGGGTATTATTCTGCCATTTTTTCATCTATGGGTATCATAATAACTTAAAAACCGGAAAACCTAATCGGGAACAAGTAAAATTAGTAAAAAATATTTAATTGTCAAAAAGATATCATTTCCGCCTGGCCGTCTTAAGGCTGAATCTATTGAACCGTAAAATACGTAGACTTTATATTTTACAAAATGTGTATATCTATTGCCGCGAAAACAAAAAAAATAATATTTAATCAAAAACTAAAGAATCGAGATTTGACAGAACGAATGTTTTTTTTTTGCTTTTACGAGCGACGTATTTAGACGTAGTAGCAAGTAGTAAAGCTGGGGAAATAGCACACAAACACAATTAAATAAAGAAAAATCAGCTAGAGCAAAATCAGGAGTGTTTGAAAATTATAAATAGAATAAAATATACTACATACATACAGAATATATACAGAACAGATTACTGATTATTCTTCTGAGATTACTGAGATGTCAAACTACAAATAAAAGAGTTAACTAGAACTACAGACACAAGCGAAATCGCATATAAGAGGTTTCATGCGTCCATATATACCAGAGTCTACATACAACAAGCGTAATTTTGCACTTTAATTTTGTACGGGACCGACTCGCACTTGGCCGGTTTTATATATTTTTTTATTTTTTCACAATTTGCAAGTGGCCAGCTCTTTTGAAGTCGTATAGATCGCTTCGTCGCAAAATGATTTTCTACATCAACAATCCTGACTGAAGGTTATATATTATGTTGTCAAAATAAACAACTGTATTATTTATTACAATGTGGCTTTAAGATAACGGGCTCTTTTAAATTAAATCCCTTTTGTAAAAGGCTTTAATTCGATAGATTGTTCTCGTATCGAACTATACCCGCCCACGTAACAAAGGCACACATCTGCGCCCCACATACAAGGCCGATACATCCTTTTGACAAACAGCTCTAACGGAGCGGACCTATATTGATTGACGCCATGTTTGGGATATCAGTGACGCAAGGGAGACGTCATTTTTCATTCTACATCCATTATGTATGACGTGTAACTGATAGCGTATGATCATATTTGGAACTTGTACTAGTAAACGAAGAAAGCGTACACTTATTTTGCTTTGACATAAGCTTTAGTGACCTTTTATAAAATGAAAATATTATTATTTTTGTAATGGTACATGTATATCGTGTTCGTCTTACAATAATATGCGAACGTTTTCCGCGAAGACAAGATTTAAATTACAAGCCGAAAATACTGCTCGAAAACATTTACACTCAATTAAAAAAATGTGACATTACCATAGAAATCGGCCAGCCGGCTGAACTTTCACGGATCTCATAGGAAAAGTAACATATACTCATTGGAAGGCTAAGCCCCTCTTTAAGGCTGTGTCGAGGATAAATTGGCATCCGGTATATTTCGAGTAAAGATGGCAATATATATATCCTCTCTTGGAACGAAGAATCCTTGGGAGAGGCCTTTGTTTAGCAGTGGCCTTGTTATGGCTGAAATGATGATGATGATGATGATGATCCAACCATGGGACGAAAATATCCTAGGGAGAGGCGAATGTTCAGCAGTAGACAATTAACGGCTGAAATAAATGTGTCGAGAAAATAAATTTTATTTCTCTCAGCGTAATAACCAGCGTAGGAACCGTAGAGCAAACTCCTTTCATACTTATTTTATTGGTCGCACTTATTATATCGTTGCATCGATTACATGTGACTACACGTCACATGTAATTGATGCCACGATATAATAAGTATAAGTTTAAGAGACCCTCACAGACTTGTGCATATTAACAATCCAAAATTGACTCTTTACTTAAGACCACTTTGTTTAGCTTGTATTTCCTAAGTCGCCTTCTATAACATCCACAGGAAGAATTGGAGTGGTCCTATTCTACTCTGCCGGATACCACACGGCGTAGTATGAATATAAAATATATAAAATGTCGTATCTGCACTTGATTTTTATATCTATATTTTCTTTGTTTGCTAGCACCCAAACAACGAGTTATTTTTACTGTGAAATCCTATCGGCGACAGTCACGTATCGGCGTCGACAACATAAATTTACTTTTCTACGCGAGACGCTACAAATTTTGTTCGGAAATAAATATTGCAACAAGTGTGTCAATAAAAATAAATGGCGAATACGTTTGAATATCAGTTTCTGTGATGATCTCGTAAGTGTTTTGTTTTCGCAGAAATTGTTCGAAAATAACTTAATCAAGCTTTAAATTAATCAGTATTTATAAGTATGATGTACAATGGATGTAGATAAAATAGATCCAGTAAAAGTCGGTAACCACGATTATCTTTTAATATAATTTAGAATATTAAAATGTATGAATGTGATAATTATAGAAATAATGTCCAGAAAATTTTGCTTTTTGAGTCCCTATATCTAAAAATAATATGATTACCTATGTAGGAGAAATACATAAACTTACGTACAAGCACAGATTACCGTACAAGCTACTTGTATACTGATGCAGTATAAAAAAGTTATGCTACAAGTATAACTTTTACAGCATAACTTTTTTAACTTTAATTACAATGTATTTTTTAGAAAATAGGCCTTTTTTACGTCAATTCGCATTTTAAATAATATTTTTAATACATAAATGTATTTAATTAATACATATCTAAATAAAGGTGCTCCGTGCTATTAATATTATGTAAGCGGAGATAAACAAAGTGATTTGAGTTTAAAATACAATATGATAAAGGAACTTTTACTTATTTCTTTTAAGTATAAAACATTGACACAATTCATTTTACCTTCACGTTATTTGATCTTTATTTTGCGACGTTAATATGAATATATAAAAAAATAACCCATAAAATGGTTATATTGACTACTCTTTCAGCGCCCCATGAGTCAGGATAAACAATATATTTTCGTTCGAATAAAGCGATGGAAAATTCGCAAGCACACTCATCCTCAACGAGTTTCATATTGGCGCCAGATTCAACAATTCTTAGAATTGTATAAATAGAATCAAATGTAGGTAAAGAAGCCGTACAGTGGCACTAAAAACTACAATTAAAATGCTCAAAGCTCGGAAACATGCAGGGAATACATGTTATAAATGTTTACGACACAGTATGAATGAAAAGTCTAATCCTAATATTTTAAATGCGAAGGTGAGTTTTTTACTACTGACCCATCATGAAATTTTGCACATGCGTTATCTGCTGGGATACGGTGAAGACATAGGGAAAAACATAGTGAAACTTCTGGAGTGCCGACAGATTTGACTTGTACATTCAGTTACTTATATACAGATATGTTGTATACGGTAACGGTAACAGTGTCATGAGTACAATGGATATTTCCCATCTCAAAAACTAACCAACGCGAGAAGTTTTCACTTCTAAATAAAATATTGTTCCTGATAATCAACATTAACGCGAGCGGAGCCACGGATGAAAGCTAGTAATGTAATATTTGTCATCTTACAGCTCGTTATACAATAATAAATTACCTTATTTTTTTTAAAATAATAATGATATATTATAAGTACTGATTTGTTGTCGAAATATCGCGATGTTATTAAATAATATTTCAAAAGAAATACGCATTTAAGAAGATAAAAGTATTCTAATGGCGTAAACTTTCAAACCTTTGTAGTACTTTTAGAGTGCTTTTTCACCGCCCTAGAGAGATAAGCTCTCCTCTCTAGGTCGGTCAGAAAGCACTCTAAGGTGCGGCTTCTGATACTGAATGTTGCATAAATAGACTCACACCGTCTAATTACAAAATTATGTCTTAAAATATTTTTATGTACTAGTGTATTCAAACAGCTTGCAAATTCAAGCAGTCAGAAAACTTTGTCATAATCGAGCAAAATCGCCAAAAGGATACTTTTCTGGAATGGACCCATACTTATTTATTTATTTATTATTTACATATGTGACTGAAACCCGTCGACATTATCACATCAACCTAACTTGTAAATTAGGCTGTGTGGGGTAATTTGACGCGCTGTATTCTACCTAATTTATCTCAATAGGTATCTCTCATAATTGGTAATTAAGTAGCTATTGAGGCCACCGACTACATCTAGTCTTCATTATATAGACTTTGTATACACCCAATTGACAAAACAGCATATTTCACAATAATAGACACTGATTTGTTGCTACGAGCACTTCATTATCGTTGAAAAGCATAAACTATAGATTTACAGAAGAGTACTTAACCCACTTTGCAATGTATCATTAAATACCTATACATGACTCTTCCAAATACCCCGCTACAAATAAGTACCTACCTTTAGTTACGAATTCCCCATCGTAGGTACATGCATTCTACATTGGCGTATGCCAATGTAGGATGCAAGTACCTACGATGGAGTTTGAAGGAAATCCAAAAGAAAGTGAAGTAAAATTTATTATTCCAACACCTTTAACCCTAAACAAAAAATCACGTTTTGTCGCGGCTCACACACTCGCTTGCTCTCTTTATTAACGTCATGCACAATTGCACATGAATTAGTTTGGCTAGACGTGGTTATGATTTGACTATGTACAGCAAGGCCATGTCTTTTATCAATTTTATGGTTTACATATAAAAATAAAACATAATATTGGGAAGGACTACTTACTTTTATTTTAAAAGCCATATTTCATTGGGTCTGGTAGTTTTTTATGCAAGTACAATTGCTAAATGGTTTATACAATTACTAAAATGATTTGACTAACTGCAGCAGTTCAATAATTGTTGTACACAAGATACATCCCCATGCAAAGGTTTGAAAACACTTATTGAAATCTTTGAAAAATCCTATGTATATAGTTGGAATACAAAGATTCACATCTGTTGTTCTTTTAATTTGTGGTCACAAGTGTACAGGCATATTGGTGTAGGTAGTTGTACAATATAAAACGATCGAAACAAACTCCATCTCACTAATTATATTAATCAATGATGGCATGAATGAGATGCTTTTTTGAATAGCTTGTTACTATTGAATTTCATATTTAGTTAGACTGTTTTGTTAAATAAAACCATGGTCTACTAGAATTGCGCTGTAACTTTACAGTTGGCGTTACGTGCTTATACATTTTACAGAATCAAATTAGAAGTATAAAAACATATTTGATTATAAAAAAATATATTTTAAATAAATGCGTTATATCTATTTTTACGCTTTCATCATCGTCATCATCAGGTCTTTTTAGTCTCCACTGCAGAAGCATGACCCTCTCTGTACTATCGAGATAATATCTACATACTTGGCCAGAGCAGATAGAGGATTTGGCCTACACTCTCCTCGCTGGCCAGACGGGTTGGAGAGGTCTCATTGATGTTTATAAGCATTGGTTAGATTGTATTTCCTAAGTCTGCTCTTGCGACATCCATGAAAAGACTTGGAGTGGTCCTATTCTATTTTAAGCTACTGCAATCTTACCATTACTTTCGGAACTAAGCTAGAGCTTTTACCAGACCACGTGCCTCCAAATAATATATCAATTATTGTAGAATATATATCTATGATGATATGTACTGTTTGTGCAATTACTCTCATTATCTCTACGATATACAGTGAAATAGAATGATCAAATAATATTTAGAATGACATGCTGCTAAAAGATTATCTAGACTCCTCTTGACTCGGTCCAATCCAAAGACGAGTTGTCAGAATTGCCAACAATCCTAAGATTACAAAAAGTATCGAGCTTTTGAGCCTAAGATGAGAATTTGCTTCTCTCTGTGTATTGTATTGTTTGTACAATCGATTGTGCTTTAATGATTAGCTTGATATGATGCCTACGGCCACTTTCTATCATCGCACCTCGTGCCATCGACAGGAAGAATTCATCCTCACGCCTTAGATCCAAAATGATCTCGTACACTACGTTTTGAAATGACTTTCTTCCATGTACGTTATGAAACGAATTCCTGCTATGGTTTTCTCGTAAGACTTAACATGTGGTTTTTCAAAAAGGACGCAAAAATATTGCTTCCGGGTTAGCAACGCGCAAGTTGTACCCCTGGTGTTGCAGGTCTTCATAGGTATGGTAACCACTTTCGAACAAGTGAGCTGTATGCCTTTTTGCCTACCTGGTAGTTAAAAAAACGCTCCATGTCATGGTTTAATTTTTCCAGGATATATACCTAAATCTTATTTTAATTTTGTTCCATTTTTCTTCACCCCACGTACTGAGTAGGTATATGTCCTTTAAATATTTTTTCGCCTTTCTGTTTACGCACTAACACCCTTTTATTTTTAAACCGTTCACCAACCTGCCAAGCGTACTGAATATGGCAATATCCTCCTATGGAATGAAAAATCCTTGGGAGAGGTCTCTGTCCAGCAGTGGACTTCTTTCGGCTGAAATGATAATGATTTTTATACTTAATGCCATAAATCAATTCCTGGCATAAAAATCCCAAGTAATCATAGTAATAGATATTTACCTTCTAATTTTTGTTATGATAACTATGTGTTTAACCATATACTTAATCCTTCTGTTTAAACGTTTGAATTGAATTAAACATACCGAAGACTTAAAAAAAATAAACAATTCTTTATTGCATCAGCTCTGAGATTTAATGAATTCATTTGCCGATGCAAAAATGCAGCGGGCCACATAATAAATCTCTCTTTGGTTGCACTTGCAACCTTCGATTTATTGTTGGACCATTGAAATATTTTAAATCGGTGGTGCTTACGCGATTCTATAAAATTTAGTGTATGAAACTAATATACCGAACACATTTTAAATTGTATTTTGACTATATTTTGGGTAGGTACTCCATAAGCAAATAACTTCGTTCTCCATTATTTTTTGCAAATTGATGACAACATTATTTTTTTACTTTTCGTTTGAGCTCGGATGATGAAAAAAACAGCTTTTTCGAAAAGTCGCCATTTTATGTAAGTGTGGGCCATACCTATACATTTTTACCCGGTATAATAAAATTAATAACAATTACCTTAATCGATTCAAGTAAACAGTAGCGAAATTCTAAACCTCATGGCTAAGCAATATATCCAATGCAGCGCTGTGGCTAATCTACATACGAGTATGAAGCGGGTAGGTATTATAAGTTATTCTATCAATCAATAGTAATTCTTGTACTAGAATTGGATGAATGAATTTACATATTTAATGAATGAATTCATTCAATTCTATTTTATTAATATGTACATATTTAATAAGCATTTGAAAAGCACGCTTTAGTTTAATTCTTAGCTTTCTATGAAATACGAAGTAACCTTTCAAGGTAACTCATTTAAGTGATCGCCTAAGTTATTATGAGATCAACATATTTTTACGTATTTTCATAATAAAACCCTCTGACAAATGTTGTGCAATATCGTAATCAGATTACGATAAGTTTTTAAAGTTCCTATACAAACATTTCCAAAATATTTGCAGACTAAAGTATTATTTGATCCGTTGTCCAGAACACAGAACGGTCACATCACTGAAACAATCACTTGTATCGTTGCAACATGCATAGGTTCTTGACAGACAGACGCGCGACAAAATTAGCCCACGCGACAAAGTCGCGAGAATTCGGCCACGTACGCGCGTCCCGTGCGCGCGCGCTTCAGTGACTAACCAAAGTTAGGCCAAAGAAACGAAAGCCCAAGCTTCCATTTACGAAAGCTCTTGACTAGAGAGAGACGGCGCCGGGATGAAGTCCGCCTAAACTGTTATGACAACGCGAAATCATTTGTATGCATAAATAATGTGCATTGCTTTAACTTGACTGGGATTTTTGTTTTGGATATCTAAATATGTCCCGTAAATAGAAGAAGAATGCATCAAAATGTGATAACATAGTAATACTTTCTTCTTATGACTTTTTCTTTAAATATTTATAAAACAAAGTAGGAATAAATAAAGACTAAATTATGAACATTACCAAAAATATTTGATAATTAGTAAAGTCATTGAGTCACAAGATTTGATTTTAATATTTGTAAAAAGGTGGTCTGGTGACATATAGTTATTTTTGGCGAAGAAGAATCAAATTAAACTACCCCCCAATATTATTTATTGATTAAATTTTTTTAAGTACATTAAAAAGGTAGAATAATCCCATTTTAAGAAATAAAAGATAATCAACACCTACCATTAATTGCATTATCTGTCCGCTGATTTAAAGTCTATTTCTTTCTTTATAATCAACTAGCTTTCGCCCGCGGCTCCGTCCGCGTCAATGTCGATCCCTTGGGAACAGTACTTTTTCCCGGGATAACATGTACCCTATGTCCTTCTCCATACCCCAGGTAACGAGTATGAAAAATTCATGATGATCGGTTCAGTAGTTACAACGTGAAATAGTAGGTAACACACAAACAAACAAACTCACTTTCGCATTTATAATATTAGTTAGGATATATTTTTAATATTAGGAAGTATATGTTCGGATTATGTCTATTGTATGTGAGTTTAGGTACCTATGTTTTTTTGAAGGTTTATTTATTTATTTTTCGTTACACTGCACCAAGCTCAACTAAATAGTTAAAAGCTGGAAGACATCGTTTTAAGCCATTATCTCGCTTTTGTACCTGCTTGTTGTGGTTTTTTTATTTTTTACTTACGTCTTACTACTTTTCTAAGTTGGTTAAATATGGAGTTTAATAATTCATTAATTCATTGGTCTTAATAAAATTGAATATCTTAGCGTTCTTGACCAAATATTTCAATCAAATTCTGCATTATCTATGTTTAACTAGTCGCAACTTGCTTCCTAACTAACTCAGCCAACTCCATAGGGACGTGTTTGCAATATTAATCCGCTCTATTCTCTTCAATTGCATTCAATCATTTCATTTCATCGCACTCGCTCTCAATTTCGGATCGGACTGCGCGATCTACAACCTGCTTCCTATACCTATTTACGCAGAATAAACAAATTAACCACAATTAGATCTCTACGAACATGAGTTGAACTAAATAGAGCAGAATGCAATTTTCATTTCAAAAACAAATACAGCATTTCATCTTTAATGATTTCTGAGGCTCAGTGGTACCGCACTTCCTTTGAATCGCAGAGTTCTAGGTTCGAACCCCGGCCAGGTCATAATGTAAAATAATCTTAATCAGATTTTCATGGGTTTCAGATGTTTATCTATTTAAGTATCTATAATAAAATATAGTATTGTTAAAGGGGTTAGCTCAATCTGTGTTATTTGTTCATACATAGATTTGTCTTTATTCCTTACTGCCTATAAATAAATATATACGGACAAATCACACAAACTTAGCTAGCCCCACAGTAAGTTGTGAAATTGTGTCATAGGATACTAACTCAACGATACTATATTTTATAATAGATGACCTGATTGGATGTTAATCTATATAAGGATAAACATATCCAATCAGGTCAATCTGAAAAATATCGTTTTCCATCATTACCTGACCGGGGATCGAAACCGGGCACTCCCGTGTCGCAGGCTGGCGTGTTAACCACTGCGCCACGGAGCTCGGATATTACGCTTAATTTAGGCATAAAAAAATTATTCTTTTTATAGCCCATCCTCATCATCCGTCAAATTGTTTCCCGGCACTCGTCACTCTTAACATGTACGCCAGCACCCTCGACCTGTCACTAAACTTATCCAAAAAAGTGGTCTTTTGTTGTAACCCGAGGCCTCGCGTCCGGGAAACCAACTCTTGACCTACCGACGTATTTAGATCTTTTGTGTGCAAGAGCCGAGCGTGACTTATCGTATTAGAAAAAATCCCATGAATACGATCCCTGTTATTATCATAAATTATGTGTCGCTGCTTCTCTTTATTTCAAACATGGAGTGCTATTTTTGATTTAGGAAGTCACCGAAAAATTATTATTTAAACTAGTATTACTTTTCTTTCAAATTATGAAATACTTATTTATCTTATTTTTAAATTCTTCGGTCAGTCGTATTCATGTTTTATTCTTCTGTAAAGGCCTATTAATTTTGTTCTATTTATTTTCCTAAAGGTTGGCTAGGAGAGAATGCTTTTAGCATAAAGTCTGCCTGTTGTAGCTTTTAAGGCTCAATAAAGTTTTGCAATAAAAAAAATGAAATAAAAGACGAAGGCTGATGATTTTGGTCAACCAGCATATTTTTGGGGGCTTCGTGTTTCGCACAAATAAAAATAATACATATTATAATTTTTGGCGAGTAAAACTAAAATATAGTTTAAAATTATGACTATATATAATCCTTCTTAAATAATATTACAAATATGAAAGTGAGTTTTTTTGTTTGTTTGTTACGCTTTCATGCCGTAATTACTGAACTGATCATTATGAAATTTTGCATTTTCAACTTTCAACCATATTCAACCCGTTGTCTGGGGAACAGAGTGGGATCTAGGGTATATTTTGTCCCAGATAAAAGTACTATTCCCGAGGGATTGACATCGACGCAAGCTGAGCCGCGGGCGAAAGCTAGTAATTACGAGTATATACTCGTACATAACATACCCACTCGTAGTAGTAGCACTTGTGGTGCAGTGGCTGCACGTTAGCCTGCTATATTAGGGGCACCAGATCCGGCACAAGCATATTCTTGTGCTCCATTTTTACGGGAATTGGTCCGTAGTTCTGGAGCTACCCAAGGCCCCGGGCTCTAACGTGTCACAGCTGAGGATGCAACCGGGAAAATGCTCAGAGACACTCGTATTAGTAGCAACAAGTGGAACATAAAAATAGAATGCCATATTATCTCTTATACCTACTACTAAACCGATCAAAGAGTGCGGTACTAAAAATCGTTTATTTTGTGACTCGCCAAATCATAAACAGCACACCTCTCTCTTCTTTAAATTGATATAAATAAAGATTCGTTGAATCGTGCAATGTGTGGTCCTGGTTTCAATCTGTCGAGATCTGAAATCACGCGGCAATTGCCAACATGCGCACGTTTTTTTGATTACAAGCGTGTTGCATCGTAAAAACATTCGGATATGTTTTGAACAAATTTTTAATATCGTATGTGTATCTTATATTTAAGGATTACACATAAAGACAGCTTAATATAATAGAATAATGAATTGGTTCCATTCCTAGCGCTTTGTTCTTGTCAGTAGAGTATATTCCATACACGCACTACAGTTTTCTATGATATTTATAACTATTTGCAACAAAATAGTTGAACTCAGGAAAGTTCTCAAAAAATAATGGACGGTAACCAAGCTTCCGAACATAAGTTTTTTTTCAAATTCGCCTGATGACTACAAATCTAATTCTAGTATTTTTTTAAAGTCATACATTTCCTGACATCCATTGTTGAACATAGCTAGATAGCTAGCCCCACAGTAACTTGTGATGTGATCTTGTATCATAGCTCATAGGATACTGACTCAACGATAATATATTTTTAAATATATACTTAATATATAAACATACAAGGCCCAGGCCAATGTAAAATAGTTTTCCATCATGATCAAAACAAAACTCTTACCACAAAACAAGTAAATCTAAAGAGGAAACTATGATTCTTCATTGTAGGAAGGCAAATCTAATGACACTATAATGTATCCGGCACGCCTATAGGTAGTTCTGAAGATTCAATGCTTATTATTTCGAAGCCATGATAAAATTAGCGCATCTTTACTGTTCATAATGCAGTCATAATTCATAATAACGACTGTATCTGTGCCCCAGTTTAGCAGTGTTCCGCTGTAATCGCAGGTGGGTTAGAAAATGCATGCTGCTATTTCTACCACACCATGTCGGATGCAACATTAACGCATATTTTAAAAAAAAAAAAATCCCAAAGGAAAAATGTGGTTTGGGTTTATATTCTGGTATAAAAGTTTATTTATTTCCAGAATTTACAATTTCTAAATACCTTATCAAATTTAAAACCATATGTGTATAGCTAGTGTAATTGGGATAAGAACTTAATTTTATTAAATATATTTTGATTAAAAAAACAGACTGTAAAATTATACCGGGGTCAACATCGGCCGGAAACACGAGAAGGGAAAATGAAAATGTAACACAAATATGTGCAAAAAACAGGCAGATATTGTTCTAGACAAGTCTTGAGTAGGCCAGACGATTTTAGTTTTAGGAAGTTTTTTGTCAATTTATGTAGCTCAGGCGCTTAGAAGTGTGTTATTAATTATCTTCTTAATGTTTTCCATTTTCTCAAAATATTTGTGCAGAATATTATAAGCATAATGACGCATCCGTGTCCCATTTTATATTCTGTCCGCTGTCATCACAGGTGGGTTGGAGTCTCCGGTGCATCGAGCTATTTCGACGCACCGCGCCCGCCGCCGCCCCACATCAATGAACGCTTCGCCCAACTGCTTGTTCCGCCGCCCTACGATAACGTGAACACTGAGCGATATAATTTGATACTTGAAGTTATACCATTGTGGTCACTCTACTAGACATACAAATCACTATGACATAGTATTTTACTTCCAGTTTATATCCAATCCGCTGTTACAGCAGGAGGATTTAAATCTCCGGTGAGTTAAGCTATTTTATCGCACCTGGCCTATTCAATAAACGCTTTTCCCAACTGTTTATACCGCCGTTTTACGATGAGGTAAATGCTGAACGAAAGAAACTAATACTCAAGTTTACATTTGTACTACTGCCCAAAACAGAGTGTAATGTTTTAAGGGTTCGTAAATGTCTGTACGTCTTAATTTATATTTACCATTTTACTTATAAATGCTTGATCCGATTTGGATATATATGGTGTATCTATAGAATACTTATTGGAGATCCCTGGTTTATATTTTAGCAAAACATTCATCTTTTTTTTTAATGTTTATTAAGTATACTTGAATATTAACTGCAAACTTAATAAATTCTTTCAAAACTCGTAATAAATTCCTTCAAAGACAAGTTTAATTTTCTATTTCGAAGACAAAGTTTTTAAAATGCAGCTAAGTCAGTCCCGGAGATACCAGGCTAAAACTAATACTACTTAGTTATAATTATCATTTCTGCCATAAGAAGTTTACTGATGGACAAAGGTCTCTCTCAAGGATTCTTCGTTTCATGGATATTTCCATACCACGCTTGGCAGGCGGGTTGGCAAGTGCAGTTTCTTTGGCTTCTTATGCGTTCGACGGTGCTGCTCATCGGTAACATTAACTAATACTAGTATTAGTCTTAAACATAAAACAAAAAATGTAACAGGGTAGAGATCATTGAACCCGCCACGATTTGAAGCTATGGGTAAAGAAAGCCTACAGATATTCATGATTACATCAATTTAAAATTATACTCACGATCAAGATCGCCGCGTCAGACTTCAGCCACAAATATAAATAGGTGGTCTTATTTTCTTATTTACGAGTGTTTCGGTCTTAAATGTGCAACTTTTTATGATGAATCCAGCTTTTATTGGCCGACGCATGTTGCGATTGAGGCGGTGCAGTATCTGGGTTTATGTGTTGTATATTTGTATGACTTCTGTACGATTTCTATGAAGCGTGTAATTTATTGCGCAATTCATGACGATTTATACGGTAATATGTTTATTTTCTTCTTACTTGTTATTCATGAATAGAAACTAATATTATAGGAGCAGTGACGTTAACAGCTTAACAAGAGATAAAGGCATATTATAATGGCTTATTCTCACAGAGCATGATGCTAAAGTGGTGACACTGTCCAACCTAGGTGGAACGAGCAAGAGGTGGACAGCGGGATTAATCCCTCTAAAAATAAAACACTACAAACCGATCAAGTGCTTGTCGGACCATTGGTTCCAGAGTTGCACGTCACAGGTGGAATTTATGCGGAATTTTTCTTCTTCAAGTACAGTTTATAAGTTTGTCGATTATTATTAACTATACTTAACTATAGTTTTCCCTTTTACCTCGTTATATATTCAACTGCTCTTAACCATAAATAACCTTACCTACATAAACACCCAGACAACTGGCATACTTAAATCCAACAAAAATTTACAAAAACGCTAAATATGTCACAAACGGGATCCCTTCATAGAAAAATGGTGTTCGCACACCGATAATATTTTTATAAGAACTATCTAATGACAGCCCACCCACAGCAAGTGATTAACAAAAAAAAAAACCATTTTGACGGATAGACATATAGATTTTAATTGATCTATTCGGGGAACAATTATTTAGTTACGAGTGGTACTAATTATTTCAAAGATAAGTGTGTCACCATCCAAAAAAAAAATTATTTAGGTATTTGCAATTTTTCTATGAGTCAGAGATTTAAAGTAGAAAATAAACCACAGGAAGTTCCACCGATTTCAACGCTATTGAAGTTCAAACGAATCGTGAGATCGTTGGCTTTTCTATTGATGGCTCAGTCAGGCAAATTGTAAACACATTATTTCGATATGATTTTAACACAAACCTAACATTTTGATTTTAATATCTTTGGTAAAAGGAAACATATTATTTTTTTCTTAATTAAAAATATCCATCTTACCGGCAGTTCATTGGCATTGGTTACACCTAGAGTGTGTTATCATACCTAATTTATGCGAGTTTAATCAGAAGTCGGAAAGTTAATATTGTTGATTTGCAGCTAGATAGGTAGATCCTTATCCCTCCTTATCCTTATCCTTATCCTTACTAATATTATAAATGCGAAAGTGAGTTTGTTTATTTGTTTGTTTGTTACGCTTTCACGCCGTAACTACTGAACCGATCATCATGAAATTTTGCATACAAGTTCTGTCAAGTGGAGTGCGAAGAAGGACATAGGCTACCTTTTATCCCGGGAAAAAGTACTATTCCCGAGGGATCGACACTGTCGCGGGCGGAGCCGCGGGCGAAAGCTAGTATAATATAATTGTACTAAATAAAATAACTTTGATACCATACCTATTAGTCATTATCTAAGCCGTCACTGTTTTGTTTAACTCGTAATTTATTCGTTTCTATTCGTTATATTTCGTTCGTATTTATTCTCAAACTTTTCAAAGTATACGATGTTGAACACTTTATGTATATATAAAACTCTGTAAAAAAAAGATCAATCTACGAGTATACATATAAGTATCTCAGTAAATATTTAACTATTCACCTCAATACTACATCGTAAAATAAAAAATATTGACAATATACCTACATATATGGTTAATTTATAATCCGCCTGCTGGTGACAAGACGAGATATGCGTCGTTTGGTCTCGACAATATTAGTGCCTCGGTCGGTTAACCCTTGTAAAGTAACTAAACTACTTGTTACGAGTTAATGTTCTCTCTAGATTTTGTTGATCTTATTTTATGTCAGTGTGCGAATTTTGTTGCGAACATTCGCACTTGCTGAAGTATTGGAGTGAAGTGATCGTTATGTTAGTTAATTTAAACTTTATATTCTAGTCATAATTTGCTTTTACATTTTTTTCTTATTAAACATTTTAGCAACATCGGAATTACTTACAAAACGCTGCTCTAATCGCAATTTACCAAGCAGAGGAGAAAACAGCTGCAGGTTCAATTTTTACCTGTAAAAAAAAAGTTATCGTTAATATTTTGATTAAAGCTAACGTGACGTATAAACATAATTAAAATATGTAACATCTGATTACTCAAGTACAAAGTCAGCTACTGGCCGACATGTTTAAAATAGGGATGACATCGAATCTCAATTCAGCCACCCTGAGAAAGACCTCCGGCTGAGGTTGAAACATGTCGGCCAATAACTAACTTTGTATTACGTGAGTAACCCTTTTGTTTTAAATTTTAATAATCACGAATATGGTTATTTAATTCAGTTTTAGCTGATAACAAATAATGCCCTATTCAGAAACGGAAAAAGTATACATCTTACATAGCTTTCATAACAAAGAGGCGCTAGCCTACTATCCGATATTTCGATCATTTTCGCGAGTCGCTTACTCATCGCCTAGAGACATGGTCCCTGTTCGGCAGATTTATCCAATATTCGCGTAAATAAACTAGACAGGGAAGTCTGGCGAGTCACAGGAGAGTGACTCATCGACTGACTCAGTGCGGCTCACCTCTCGGGACTGAATTAAACTGTACACAAATACGCTCTCTACGATGGCTTGTTGTGCAACCAAGTGCTATTAGGCTTTGGAAAACTTTATTCTTTATTGTGGATAGGTATAACTAGTTTATTATCTGTCAGACATTACAGGAGCTGAAAAAGTATTCCGTGCTTCGGTAGGCACGTAAGATTGATCCTATCCCATGTCATCTTTAGATGGCAATCGTTAGGCATTGTCAGATACCTTTAGGCAGCTTGTAAAATCAGACTTCAGTAATGACCACTTTTACGCACTACAATACAAAAACAAAAACAGTAAAAGAACCTTCTGTGGCTTACATATAACAAATAACAAAATGAGTCAAAGTGCTGTTTATTTCAAGCCCTTCTACAATTCTATTAATTCAATGACATCTAATGACGATGCTCTGTATTTATTCTTTATTAAAATTCACGCCATTCTGATATTATATTCAAATGATATTTTGAAACCAACAGTTATTTCTTCATTGTTATGTTTATAATAGGCCCGTTCAAATGCTTTTAATATTCTTGATTACAATACAAACATGAGATTAATATAACATTTGTATAAGAGCAAAACATTCTGACCATTGTGACAACACAATGCATCTAAATCTTTTCTTCGCGTTCCGTTTTACGACTCTCTTAATTTTTCGTTCATTCAATTCGGAGACCCCACATCAGTGTTTCCCAAAGTCTATCCAACTCCGAATCTGCGGGGGACTAACGATACCGTGAAAAATCTACTTATAGGTCTATTAGATACGATTGCGTCTCAATAGGAAATGGGAGCACGACAAGACGACGTATAACAATACATGTCACACGCGTGGCAAGCATATGCTTGAATTTAGATAAATTCAAGTATATGCTTGCCATGGAGACGAGATGGTAAGAGAGGTAGTAGAGGTGCCTCTGTCGTCAGATGTGCAGTTTAAAGTGGCCTACATATAAACAAAAAACATACATTAAGTGGTCGACGACACAAAATAGTTTGGGAACCCTTCTTCCTGCATAATCGAGTTGCAGCAATCACAAAGCTATAAATCAAAATAATTCGGTATGTTAGTAACAATTAAGCGTCTAAATGGGAGAGGCGGGACGCCAACACCACGAAGTATCGCATTTAATTAAAATAAAGTACCCGAATTTATGGTAGGACGCGAAAATGTTTTCTACGTATTTTGAATATCACCTGGTAGGCTCGTACGTGTAGTGCCAGGATAATCATCTATATGAGTGCGAGTGAATCATTTTTGAATATACCTAACTAATATACAAGCTCTTACCATCCTAACTAATTTAAATTCAAAAGTGAGTTTGTTTGTTAACTACTAAACTAATAATCACGAAAATTTATTCCACAATTTTTACGTTAGGTACCTTTAATTCCAGAAAAATTTAAATATTCCGGTGTGGTCGATATTAACGCGAGTGGGCTGCGGGCGATAACTAGTATAAAAAAAATTAAAAGTTGCGTCTACCTAGGTATTTACCTTGGGATTAAAATATAAATGAAAATGCTTCTTCTTAATTATGATCGAACATTGTAACGTGTACTCAATATACGGAAAATATAAGCGATTGATTCAACTTTACGTTACATTTACCATAATGCAACAATCCTTGGTTCCTAGTGACATTTTATGACTTCGAATAGGTCTTCTAAATCTGAACTTCGTAGTTTATAGTCATCAAGTGAGTAATACAAACATTGACATAGAAAGCAGAAGTTTTACCTGGTTTTGTGGTGTGACGTGGATAACACCGGTCCGCATGAGGCATCAAAGTCAGTCAAAAAGGAAGGTCGGAAAAATCTCTGCATCACAATGCAGCAACAGTTAGTAACTATGGCCATGAGTAGCTAAAAACATGAATGTTGCATAGGAATTCGAAATGGATGGAGCTGTTTATACGCTCAGATTGCCATCAATAAGAAAAAATATCTAAACGTTGTTATTCCTTCACGGGTCTGGGTTAGCGCCTTTATTGTTAAGATATTGAATTGATTCAGGCGTTATTTTGCGGAAAGTAAAAATTTCATGCACTTTGAGTTAAATTACTTTGTAAGCTTCTGCCACCAGTTAGTTCATGCAAACTATTGCTGGTCAGCTCCTGCCCACTATTGTCTCATGACCACCACAAATTGTTGATGCATGCAGCTCCTGTTGATATTTCTGCATTACAGTTGAGGTTGCAGCAGCATCAGCCGTCGATATCACGGCACGTACAATATCAGCAAGGGTTGCAACATCTATTAGTGATGGACATGAAGGAGCAAAGAGCTGACCTGCAATAGTCTCCATGAACTAACTGGTAGCGGAGGCACACAAAGCAATTCAAAGTGCATGTAACATTTATTTTTATTTCTTCTTAACGTTCATCTTCTTACATCTTCCGGCAGAGTTTCAGCGCTCCAAAATTTCGGTACCAGCCGACACGTCCTAAATACGATATTTAGGTCTAATGGCCTTATCGAACATTATGTGTACCCGTAAACCTCATTCATATTCTGTGTAAAGTATGAAATACAATTAAAACCTTCGCAAATTTGTTTGTATTCACCACGCGTGTCGTTAACGGTTCATTACGATTTGCGCCAAACTAATTGGCTTACCGTTGCGTATCGTGCTTTGAATCGGAACCGTAATCAATTTTGTGCCTTCAAAGTCGGCTCCAAATGATGTAATGTAATTGCTCATTGCGGACGCCTGACGTATGGAGATTGCGCTTAAAAAGATTGGTAAAGTGAGATGCATCTGTAAGACCTGTTTTTTTTCCTTATCATATTTAAAATACTTCCCTTGTGTTTCTTTTGACGTGACAAGGTTTTTATAAATCGCTGAACGCCAGTTGCACGCACGAAAAAGAGTCACGTTCAGTGTATAAGCGAGAGCGTGGAACAAACGATAGAGCATCTATCTCTTCCACCGTTATCACTTAAAATTATCGTCCGTAAACCGACTTTACAGACAACCATTTTATTTTTATTGTAATCACTGCATTTTGTTGTACGTAACATCACAATTGAATTTGAATTATAATCGTATTCAGATTTTATGTCTTCAAAGTCGGCTTTAAACGATGTAATGTTATTGCTCAGTGCTGCCGCCTGACCTATGGAGATGACTCTCTGGTAAAGTGAGTTGCATCTGTCAACTACTAGCAACTGCTGATTTCCTAATCATCTTTAAAATACTTCTCTTTTTCTTTATTTTCCTTGTAATCACTGCGTTTGTTGGATGTTACAGTTAACTTATCGTTGTATATGATTTGATCATCAAATTTTGTGCCTTTTTGTGCCCTCAGTCAGAGTCGACTTTAGATGATGCTTTTTTATGACGAGTGCGTACGCTTGACGTGTGGATATGGTGTTTTGGTACTGTGACATGCATCTGTAAGCATTTTCGTATTATTTAAAGAATACTGCTTATTGTCTTTTCTTAAATTGGTTCCTTCTTTCTCCTTTCTTGTAATTATTATTTGTTGGACGTGTATCACATTTGGCTTACCGTAGCACCTATTGATATTCAATTATTTGATGTTTTTCTTATTTTTGCGATTCTCAGAATGTCATGGCATCTTTCTCAAGTTTTAACTAGGCAAAGGCTCTTTACTCATCAAAAAATACTACTATGTAGAAGAACTCCCAACAGGCCAGAGAGCCATCAACCAAACGCCAAGTCTCTACGTTTGGAAATAGTTTCTTTAATAATATGAATTGCAACTGTAAGCTTTTTTGAATTGACTATGTAGCTAGCTCCAAGTGAGCTTTCGCTAATTACTTCACCGGACGTTTGAGGCGATACAACATCACCAAAGGGCCCCCAGGAGGGACGGACCTCGGCTTTGGGCGTTGCCTGTGTGCGCAAGGCTTGGAGAGACAACAACTCTACATATTGCCTGAAGATGCGCTCTGTTTTTATTTTATACCCAATTTTACAACGTTCTGTTATTTTTTCTATAAATTATTATCTAGATGTTCTTACTGCGTTATTTTATTTGTTGCGATATTACTTAGAGAAACATATATACTCACGCAGTGTACCCAGTCTTTATCTCTTGCGAAACACATTGAGTCAAAGATCCCAAGATCAAAGGCAGCTTGCACTCAACTTTTTTTTTATGGGAACATTGTTTTTTATTGCTAGGTATAAATAGGAAAATCTATTTAATCGATCAGTTATATGCTACGAATAATGAATATGATAAAAAATATCAGACTCGTTCTTTCATTATTCGTCTCCTATTATTTCTTGACGAAATAATAAAAAAGTCTCGTTACGTCGCGTTTTTGAACGAAACAATAGAATACAATGAACAATACTGTGACGTCATCAGTTATTTCATACTAATCGTAGTAAGATTTTGATGTTAAAAAAAGTATTTACATTGATGTATCTGATGCAAAGACGTAAATCTATGTTTTTAATCATCATCCGTAGAAAAGTACTGTTAAAGATTCTGCTGCCGTTGGCATTATGTATAGTTTTCTGGAACCGTTGTAGCCGGGATTATGCCTGGCTGTCTTACATCAAATATAATGGCCATTACATTTGATCGAAGTTGGCTGTGTATAATATAGCTTACATCATCATAACCACATTTTAATGTTGCGCTCCACATAAGTTGCTACAACGCATTAAATCATTGTCGTTTTGAACCTCCGTCAAGAGACCCAAATCAATCCAATCTGAGGCGTGATGAAGATTGACACGGTTTCGGGACAGCGGGCAAGCAATGAAGTGTGTGGCCTAAATGAGGTTTGTTGCTCACGAATTTTATTGTCTTATTGAAATTACATATGTAAGTGGCTGGAAAATTATTTCCCGCGATAGGGATGGCTGGAAACAAAAAGGGGAGGCCTCTGCCCAGCAGTGGGACACGCAAGTAGGCAATTTGAAATTATATATAGCTTAGATTTACAGACTGTTTGAACCTCATGGCAGTATTTTAATCAGTATAGAGAATCACAACAAAAATAGTAAATACAAAAAATAATGGACTTTCGATACAATTTCACTGATTTATATGAGAACTTTACATTTAGTTTCTTTTATTCTTGCAGTTTTGAATTTTATTAGTGATTCTGATTCCGTCATTAAAGTTTGGAGATTTAATTACGGATTCTAGGAGATTCAGGATCAGCGTGTAGGTATATAGGGTTACCTTTAGTTCGGTAGAATTCTTAAGAAGTCAAGTTTACTTCATGATACTGAATAACGCCGCTCAACGATCCAATGAAGGAATATAGAACAAACGGTAATTTGGCAGTGTATCCAAAATTAATTTAGCTGATAGATTTTCGAAATGTGATATTTTTTTTCTTTCCGAGTGTGTGTAAGCATATTTTAAACAATGTCCTTTAAAGTCATCTCATGTTATTTTCTTTGGGAAATCTGTTTAAAATATGAAACATTATTATCAAAGTTTTGTTTTATTAGTAAATTATATTATGGTTAAATTGAATTGTCCTTCTGTAAATAATAAAATAAGAAGATAAACCTGAATCTTTCCAACTTTAAAGGATAATTAAGATAACGAATCGATATCAAAATAAAAAGTGTTCAATATTTTTAGACATGAGTAACAACTGAAACACGTTTTGTATAATCTTATAAATCGAAATATCAGCTCAATACCGTATTCTAGAACAATCCATTCACGATTGACACTGTTTCTCGACTAATTGGGAGGTTTGTTGCTCATAGATTAGCTGGCGCATAGAAATGATTACATGGTACGTGCAAACAAAATTGCTTGTGATTCCGTAAATGGCGTGAAGGGTGTGAAGGAACGTTACCTGTAGTAACTGAATGACTCTATCTACGGGTGTTTTGAGGTATGTGGGATACAAAAAGACATCTAAAGAATAAAATAAACTTAATTGTAATTTTAGTCGGCATAACAATCTTTAGGCCTCTAAATCCTTTTTTGGGTTCCGAACCCAAATTTACATCTGAGTCCACATACAAAAACGCTGATTTTGTAGTCACATATAGTAAGGTTAAACCTAGTGCGTGCGACTCGCACTTGGCCAGTTATTACTTATCAATGTACTATATTCTATAGAACTGTCATTGTTCAAAATTGTCCCCCTTCCTACATACTGGAAACTACGAAACGTATAGTTAAAAATACCTACATATAAAGTCATTTGGGATTACAAGATTAATCAGTGTAGGATTATATCGCCCAATGAACATCATGCTTGATCCAATTACCATTGACACCCATCGAACAAGTACACAAATTAGCAATTAGTAATCAACCTTATTAACAACTAATCAATTTTAGAATGAAAAGGCATAGATATTATATATAATTATGTCTATCCAAACTTACTAATATTATAAATGCGAAAGTCAATACAATAAGTATATATATTTTTCACGTCTTTATCCTGCACGAAGTAAACAGAGCCTAAGACTATGCTTACTGGATATTTTATTAGAACTAGAACCTTTTAGAACTATATGAAAGCAAACAACGACTCATTTTCTATACACATATTGGGCACCTATAAAAGGCCAGACTTTGAATTTATATCCAAATATTTTCCCAAAACTCGCCAACATAGATAGCTCATGGAGGGATAAACAATGTTCATATACGACTCGGAACTGCATACTGTCGTCGCTTATAAATCATCGTCAAAAAACCAACCGACAGTTTCGATTAACAATAATTTAGTTACCAATATAAATCTAAATTAAAACGGGCGCAGGCTGACGTTCTTAATTGACACATTGGGTTACTGGACCGAGCAGAAATTCGACGCCATGTGTTGAATTGTGACAATCTGCATAGCTCTTGATTGGATATATTTAAATTCCAGTGTCACTGAAGGAATTAAGCAAACGGTTGCTCCATTAATTGCCGTACACGTGCTGCTCGACGTAATATTCCAAATTTATAATTATTTTTTTAAAGTTCTGTACTCATAAGCTCCCAGCTTATGAGTACAGAACTTTAAAAAAACTGAACCTTTTTAACTAACTTAAAAAAAGAACGAGGTTACCGATTCTGTTGTAATGTTTTTAATACTTATTACCTCATAACTCCTGTCATTTATGAACCGATTCCAAAAGTTTGTTTTTTGTTTGAAACGGTACGCTTTCAAATTGGTCCCATTTAAATTTCATCAAAATCGGTTAAGTAGTTTGATTGAAGTCGGTTTTTTTGAAAGATTATTAATACCAAAGGTCTCGTGTCTGTTTATCGCAAGGTTATTGAAAGCGTCAATCTTTTGGATTGTAATAGGTTACACTGCAATTTTTCACAGCAGTTGTCATAAATCAGCAGCGTGGTACGGCACTTTATGTATGCGACTTATACTTGGCTGGTTGTTTTATAAAGCTCCTTTTTTTACTATAAATAACAAAAAAGTACCTAATTTTAAATTGCATCCATTTGTCCGTCGTAATGCAAGAAAAACAAAAAATTGCTACCCTTCATAAGCGTTTTGGATGAAAAGGACCTTTTTTCATATCACTCGGGGTGAATAGCATTACGCGGGCACTCGCAATTTGGCAGCGTGGAAAAACCAGCAAAACCAATTTACATCGACCGCTTCATATCCAGTTTGGTAATATGCGAACCTATAGGATCAGTCAGTGTACGAAATGTAATGCACTCATTCATATTTCACGAAAGATTTGCCGTGAAATTTCGTAAATGCAATATTATTGTTGGTTATTACAACTTTATATATTTCAATAAAATCAATATTATCATAATCATCAGAAACCATTAACTTCTTATATATTTTTTAGTTACTGATTTATTTATATTAACCCCATGAGAGTTGGTTTTGGCAGCCCCGATTTGAAATTCCACCACATTTGTAAATCAATTTCGGGGAGCCCCAGGCATCACGAGCCCACCTGTCCACAATCCGGACATGCCTTCCATAAACTGACTGAACTGATACAATGATTTATAGAGACGACATTTGTAAATAAAACAATTCGTTGTCTGTAAAGTCGGTTTACGGACGATAATTTTACGCGATAACGGTGGAAGAGAGATAGATGCGTCACAAGCCGAACTCTGAGGCCCATCGTGTCTGTCTATTGCTTGTTCCGCGCTCTCGCTTGCACACTGAACATGACACTTTTTCGCGCGTGCAGCCGGCGTTCATCGATTTATAAGACGTTATCACTTTAAAAAACATTATGTGAGTTACTTTATCCACAAAAATTCTGGCTAGGTATATAGAATTAGGCAAAGATTAAAAAAAAATTACGTGAATATGGGATTACTTTAGTACAGTCCCGGGACTATCAAAAGTCGAATAAATGGTTCTCTCTTGGATATGCATGTAACATCCTCGTCTTCATCGTCACTTACCATCAGGTGAGATAGGAGACAAATGCATACTTCAATACTTAGTAAAGAAAAAATATAATAATAAACTTTAGTATATATTTTTCTTAATTTCATTCCATTTGGATTAGGGACGCCTGTGACTTTTAATAACAAATGTAAAATTATGAAACACAAAAAAACTCTCATGTATTATCAAAAATAATATCAATACTATAAAAAAAAAATTATGGACTTTGTCATCTCCAAATTCCTGGTTTGATAATTTATAAAAGCCTTTCGGCATTTATACATCTTAATGGAGAGTATTTTATTAGTTTCAAAAGCTGTATTTCATTATACATATGCAATGGTTTAAGAGACAAATGACGATTCAATACAGATACGAGTACTTAAACTCGTATGATGTAAAAGTAGATAGATTATTACGCTAACAAGAACTTTTATATGGGGAAATGATTGTTTCCTTAGCAATCAAATATGTTTATTTTTATTATTTATATTCAATCAATATTTATAGTTTTTAATAAATCATGCTTACAGAGCATACAAGATTATCGATATATTTTATCCGATGCTTATAGTTCAATCGTTGATTGGTTAGAAGCCCTGTGGCTATTTCACTTGCTTGATTACGTTTATATCAGTTCCTGTCCTTAAAATCAATGGCCATAATTTATTCTGTCCATTGCCTGCAGCACTGATGACGTCACAACCGCGACTTTTTGGATGTCAGACAATGTTTTCGTGTGACAAGTCGGGTGACACGTGAATTACGCTGGAGCTTTATCATTTGTCACAAATCAAGTTCGTTTAGATCGGATTTAGATTGGCTTGGTTACCGTTTGTTTCGGTAGTTAGGTACTGTAAGTTAATGGTTCGTAATTATAACTGTTAGTTAGTATGCAGATGGAATGTAGTTATATTAAACGATAAGTAAAATATAACAACATTCTCATTCTGAATTTTATGTCGATTTCCAATGTTATACTCAATTATTAGATATTATAATATAAGCTTGATTTAAAAAGTTCTCTGTGTTTGAAGCTTTACAATATGAATACCTACTTATGAAACACAAAGAAATTACTAAAATTTGAAAATAGGATTAACATATCTGTATTAATTCATGTCGTCTGGGTGTTTTTCCGCTTGCTTCATTACCTGTGATGGTTTGGAATACGGGGTCCCATAATTCGGGGTCCACTCGGGCACGGAACGAAAGCTTAAACCCATGTCGGACAAGTTACGGGAAACGGAAACATCTGTTATTATTTTATACCAGATGTTGATTTCCTTACTTATTGTCAGATCCCTCTTACCAGAGAAATCCCACTCTACGACCCCCTTGCTCTCGCCGAAACTGAGGTACTGAAGTAGAGTAGGATTATTTCCAATTACTAAGTAACTGCCCAGCGGTCCAAGGTATCTGCAGCCAGGATAGGCCCTTATGGCAACGTAGGTTTCAGCCCACAAGGCAAACGATGAGAGTTGCTGCTTTCCAATTTTGGATTTAATTCTCAGATCGGCCCTTCAGGCAATGCATGCATAAAATCGCGGTCCGTCATGCATTATGAGAGTTTGCTGTCTCTCCAAGCCTTGCGCAGACAGGCAATGCCTAAAGCTTAGGTCCGTTTCACCTGAGGGCCCTATGGTGATGTTGCATATAAAGGTTGAGGGCACTCTGCCCTCACCTAAAACGCCCGGAGAAGTAGCAAAAGCTCACTTGGATATAGCGAAATATAGAAGTTAATTAAAAAAAAAATCTTAACGACCACTTATCCGTTCCAAAAAGTAAGATGGCATTTCATGACACGTAGGTACTTTCTTAATAAAAAAACAGCAAAATTCTTTGATTATCTTATTTAAACGCTCAACATTCCGGTCATCCCACAAAAAGTTCAGTATGATTCACGTCTCTTGGAATCCTTATAAAACAGACATTATTCTGAATGGTAAATTATCGCATGACCCAGCATCATTTTAATACGGCGTGAAAAAGAAACTGTTAGCAATTTACTTTCATATTTTGTACACATCATCCGATAACACTTACTAAAGGTAAGTTGGTTAATTTTAGAGGAGTCAGGAATTCGGTATTAACATATCTATTGAAATTCCATTCCAGAATTACGAAAATAAACAAATTTTTACCTTTAATCTTCATACCTTTTATTGAACCGTTTTTAATGCTAAGAGAAACGATGCACAGTTTTCACCTTTCATCTTTAATGATGACTGAATAATGACATCAAACCATTACTTACGTTTATGATGTTGAACTCCCTGGCAATATGAAAATCTCAAAATCAACGATACTACCTACTTAATAGAATATAAAACATAAAAAAATGCAAATAAAAAGAATCAAGTGGTCCTCCCATACAAAATGTACGATCAACTGGTCGATTATCTATGGAAGGTCTAAAAGTTCTTTTTTTTTATTTTACTTTAATTTCTTTCAATTTCATTATATACTAGAAATTTTGATTTCAAGATTTAAATATTGCCAGGAGGCTTAAAATAAACCTGATGAATTTAAAATCTCTTTGGCAACCTCTGTAGCTCAGTGGTAACTCAAGTGCATTTGAATCGCAAAGTCCCGTGTTCGATCACCAGTCAGGTCAAGCTGGAAAATGATATTTTGTAGATTGGCCCAGCCAATCTTAAAAATACTATAATTACTGTTACTATACTACTACTGTTACTACACTATAGTTGCGCTAATTTGTTTATCTGTCCTTCAACAAAAAATAATTTCAATGTATATGGGCTTCAATGTATATGGGCTCTTCTTTATTCTAGAATAAGTAAGTAAGAGAAACAGCACGAGAGCGAAGCCGCATATAAGCTAGTTTTTCTTAAAATAAGTAAGGTATCGTTGAGTCCAACGACACAAGTTTACAACTTAGTATGGGACTTGGGACTAGTTCAATTTGTCCCTATATATTTATTATTATATTTTTATTTTTTTGTCTGTTCTTCAACAAAAACTAACAACGATTTCAACGATTCAAGCCAAGAAGGTTTAATACATATAGTTTTATTTTAATTGTTCCTTATCTATACTTAATATTATAAAGCTGAAGAGTTTGTTTGTTCGTTCGTTCAGTCAGTCGGTCGGTCGGTCGGTCGGTCGGTCGGTCGGTCGGTCGGTCAGTCGGTCGGCTGGTCGGTCGGTCGGTCGGCCGGTCGGCCGTTCGTTCGTTCGTTCGTTTGTTTGTTTGAACGCGCTAATCTCAGGAACTACTGGTTTAAATTGGAAAATTATTTATTGAGGAAGTCTTTAGGCTATAAAACATCACGCTGCGACCAATAGGAGCGAAGCATCTATAAAAAATATTTTGAAAAAGTGGAAAATTAATTATCTATATTAATAAAAAAAAACTAATTAATCATAATAACAGAAATTGCCGCGGACGATATCGCGGGCAACAGCTAGTCAAATATGTAACAGATTGATAGTTATAGACCAAACATAAAATGTTTTGAACTACGCAAAAAAAGTCGCAAAACTAAACTACTTAGGAACCAACTAATCAACTTAAAAGAAGGCCGGGGTCTCCATGACGTCTTGAGTTTTGGATGAGCCCCCTCGGCGCTCCCTACTTCCTGTGTATAATTAGCCGCTAATAAGTCCCTCTCTGAAATATTCAGTGAACTCGCCTTGCGAAGAAGCTGTCAATAGCGATTAAGGACCCCTCCGCTGAAGTCCTGAGGGAATCACAGTGCATTTGTTCGAATCATTTGTTGGTATATTGACCATTCTTTATTTCAATGCGTCTATGCAGGGTAGTTGTAGGGCTAGTATACTTTATTTAGGAGCAGGATAGATGACCTGGAGGTTTTGATTAATTCAGTAGAAAGTAAAAATACAAGCATAGTTAGTGTTTTAAATAAACTATATATAATATACAATAATATGACAAATGATTTAAATACAACATACATACATATTATCACATATTTGTCTGTAAGACCAAAAGGCCACGTTTAGCGTGTTGGGGGAAAACGGAATAGTGCTGGGTTGCTAGCCGCATCGTCTATATTATACATATTTTACGTTTTTTCTTTTCTTCCAGACCAGCATGGAAGAGTTTCAAGTAACAAAGTTCCCGGAAAAATCAACTGTTCCCGAGGGATCAACACTGTGGCAGCGGAGCCGCGAGCAGTAGCTAGTCCATACTAATTACTATTACTAATTTACTATAATATTATAAATGCGAAAGTAACGCTGTCTGTTTGTCACTTTTCACGATTCAACCATGAAACCAATTTGGATTAAATTTGGTTTGGAGGTAATTTGAGGCCCGGGGAAGGACATAGGGTACCTTTCATCCCGGAAAAATCTTTTGTTCCCCCAGGGATCGACATAAATGCGGGCGGAGCCGCGGGCAATAGCTGGTATATGTAATCACTCTACCTGTCTGTCTGTTACAACTTCACGCTGAGGTGATTATGATAAAATTTTGTAAAGTGGTAATTGAGGAAGGACATATTATACTTTTCACCTGGAAACAAGTACTGTTCCCGAGGGATCGACATTCACGCGAGCGGAGCCGTGGGCAAAAGCTAGTTATCCTTACTAATATTATAAATGCGAAAGTGAGTTTGTTTGTTTGTTTATTTGTTTGTTTCCTTACTAATATTATAAATGCGAAAGTGAGTTTGTTTGTTACGCTTTCACGCCGTAACTACTGAACCGATCATCATGAAATTTTGCATATAAGTTCTCTGGAGTGCGGAGAAGGACATAGGCTACCTTTTATCCCGGGAAAAAGTACTGTTCCCGAGGGATCGACATTGACGCGGGCGGAGCCGCGGGCAAAAGCTAGTCCACTATAAATATTGTGAGTATACTGCTGATCTATATGTTGAGGAAGTTGGCACACCACACATGAACGAACACTACAAAAACACCGATTTGCTAACCAAACAAATAAATCTCAATAAGATTTCAATACAGCCATCCATAACTACGAATTCGCACACAAATAGTAGTTGAGGGTGCATCGTTGATGCACTCCAGAAAAACAATACGTTGGGGAAAACGATAACTCCGTGAGTAAACATTATTGTTTCTTGCCCATTTGAAGGTAAACAAACCCAGTAATAAGGGAATAAAGGGTCGGGGTGACAGACTGATTAGGCGAGATATTATTGCTTGTGATTTCTTTTCTGAGGGAAAATATGTGGCTATTGAATTATATTTATAGTCTTATAGTAATGTTATAGGACCATGTTATTAAGACGTGTACTTTATAAAATGACTTATAATATATAAAGTAAAAGCGTTTGATTTTTGCTGTGCTTGAGCTTGAGTTTCCCTTAATAATAATAAAAACCGTGTGGTTTCCGCAGAGTAGAATAGAACCACTCCTAGTCTTCCCATGGATGTTGTAAGAGGCGACTTAGGCTAATATCAATGCGATCTCTCCAACCCATCGCAGCGAGGAGAGTGCAGGCCAAATCCTCTGTCTCCTCTAGAAGAGGGTCTTTTCATATGTTGACTATTCCTCCCCTGATAAAATTTCAGTTTTAATTTTTTTTTCGGTTGGTAACATTGAAATTAAAGGATAGTAGGGTAGGATTTACTCAAAAAATATAATTCCAAAATTTTTGCAATCTCTCAGCATCATTTCGAGTAGGTGTCACGGTCAATCGACCATGCACACCCTGGTGTCAGAGATCTTCGGAACCGCCTCTCGGCCTCTGACGTGTAAAACGCGTGAGACATGGAGCGGTCACTGACGATCAGGATTTTATAATAAAACAAAGCAGCTGGCGCATAACAATGCGCATTTTAATCCACTAGGGACAATATCAACACAATGCATAACAATATGAAGCTACGCTTAAGTTGGTCGGTCGGCTGCTCAGCAAGAAGTGTGGCTTTCTCTAGGCGGTGAACGCAACGACGGTATGGCGGGCAGGGTGGGGCGAGCTGTGACGTCACGCCAGCATGGCAGTTTGGTTTGGTTGCGTTACAATCGGCCATCCTGCAACAATTGCTCCCGCAATGAGAGCAAGACATCTGGTTAATAAATTATTCTAAGTTCTTGGCTTGGACCGTTGGTAAACAAGTTCTTGGCTTGGACTCGTGGTAGACAAGATCTAGGCTTGGACTCGTGGCAGACAAGATCTAGGCTTGGACTCGTGGCAGACAAGATCTAGGCTTGGACTCGTGGCAGACAAGATCTAGGCTTGGACTCGTGGCAGACAAGATCTAGGCTTGGACTCGTGTTAGACAAGTTCCAGGCTTCGACTCGTCGTAAACAAGTTCCAAGCTTCGACTCGTCGTAGACAAATACCAGGCTTTGACTCGTCGTAGACAAATTCCAGGCTTTGACTCGTCGTAGACAAATTCCAGGCTTTGACTAGTCATAGACAAATTCCAGGCTTCGACTCGTAAACAAGTTCCAGGTCTCTGAGTGTTAGCTTATTAGGTCCATGGCATGGCTCGAGCCCCTGGCTTGGCTTGGGCTCTTGGCTTGGCTGGGCCCCTGGCTTGGCTTGGGTCCCTGGCTTGGCTTGGACCCTGACATGGCTTGGGCCCCTGGCTTGGCTTGGACCCTGGCATGGCTTGGACCCCTGCTTGACTTGGGCCATTGGCTCGCATTAAACATTGGCGTGTCTAGGGCAAATGACCAGGCATCTACTAGATTCATCATATCATTATTTGCAATGTACGAATGAATATATTGATTAGCACACTCAAAATGTTCCCTTTTCAAGACTGTATAGTAATAGGACCAACTAGCACAGTAACCTTATTACAGAACTACAAGTCGATCAACACTAATAAAGTTACTATCAAATATGAACTGCATAATATCAAGATGAACTGCAAGTCTTTCAATAAATACTGTCCGACTTATAGCAGCATTATGAAAGAGGCTTCATCTTAAAATTTACTCCGTTGATATTTCTAAACTATGATTTATGGAATAAAAAATTCAAAATAAACTAGCTTTACTTCAGATTCAACGACACCTAGCTATACTATATAATTCACGAGTAGAATGAAGTATATCGGCCTGCTATAATATCACAGGGATATGACAAGAGCAATCTTGAAATGAACACACTCCCAAAAATATTAAAGAGCACCTTTATTAAAAATGGCACATGGTCAGTGGAAAAGATTGAAAAGGAAGGGCTGGCCTACAATGAACTTTTTAACCTTTTCTAAAGGAATTGAAAACCCAGTGCATTACTAGAGTATTATCAGATTTGTCAGAAAAAGAACCAGAGAAGTTCCACTACCAAGGCAGTTATAGGAGTAATAAAGCTTTACACAAAATAACAGTTACGTTTGACTTTACATTTTAAAAGATAATTATAGGCGCTTCCCAAGACTTCTGCTCATAAAGTGCACCTCCGCCAAAATATGTTCACGGTATGTACAAATAAGATCAACCACAAAAATAAGCAAGGCACCATCAACAAGAACTAGGCAGGAAATCGGTCAGGTTAGGAGTAACCAATAGGAATTAGTCACGTGACTTGCTGCGCTGGGCACCACTGATAAAACTAGCTATGCGACAGAATAAACATCGGCAACAAAAGCGAACTTCATTATTAATCATCATCATCAGGTCTTTTCAGTCTCCACTGCAGGAGCATGACCCTCTCTGTACTACCGGAGCCACACATAATTAATATCTACGGCTAAAACAATTATCATGAGTGACTGAGAATTCGCCAAGTTAGGTTATTTATTAGTTCTCGAAAATAATTTGAAATAAGCGCGTTTTAACATTCTCAATATTTTAATTTAAATTTCGAAGGGTATTATAATAATACCAGCAGAAGCGCTTATTGCCTTATAAAGAACAAAATTGTGACACCAAAATTAACGTAGTAAGTAATCATTAGCAATACGACTAATCTGGTTAATAATCAACATGTGATAGTATTTAGGCAACTAACAAAATCTACATATTCGACAAGAGATTGTCAAAAAAAGGAAAAGCTAGGAATACGGTAATACTGAAATAAGGTATATGAGCCAATAGGGCGAGTCACAAACATTAATCTAGGTACTACTACCGACAAGCATTAGCTGAGAAATCAGACTAGACATAGCCAGTAAGAACTGATTACATGCCTATGGTGGTCCAAGGTAATAAAAGCCAAGGCAGACCAAAGCAGATATGCATGAGAAAGCATAGATCCGAATGAAAACTTAGTTGACCTGGTCTAAGCCTACCCGCGGCTATAGTGCCTTGGATGATGAAGAAATAAAAACCAAAATAAATGACCATTTTCGACATTTTGATTAAATTTTATGCCTCATATCATCATCATTCAGCAAACATTGTTCTTTTTTTAAAACGTTACCGTTATTCGGCCCGAATAACACAAACAAACGAGGCATTTAGAATCTTAGAACAAGTATTTGCAGAAAGGTAGGCAAGTGACCATTTTATTGTAATTTACTGGCAATTTGACTCGTATTTAGCTTGACATTGGCAAATAAGATAGTTTTTGTTTGCTATATATAAGCTAGGAAATTGGTCATTAATTGAGCGACTAATCTGGCTAGGAATTGGCAATAAAATTGGCTGACCTGGCTATATACTGGCTGCTTTCCTGACTCTGTTCTCGTTCCACGTAGTCTGCATGTCCAACGACACAGCCACTGCTCGTGTAGTCAAGCTCGTGCAGCCCTCGCAGCCTTGTGGAATGCAGTAGCTGGATGGACGACAGCTGGATAGTCCACGTGGCTTGGAGATTCAGATGCCAGCGGCGTATTCATGGAAAAGAAGGAAAATGCATTAATCTCCAAAATAACTTGTAAACACCTTCCACTGGATATAATGGCACGCTAAAGCGATATTGATATAACGTTTCTTTTTTTACCCAATGGATCAGATACTCACCTAGATTGACTGTTTTAACGAAAAATTTGAAACTTTGTGCAACGGAAAATTTTAACTTTGTGCAAAGGAAAATTTTAACTTTGTGCAAAGGAAAATTCGAATAAGGCAATGGAAAGTAAACGTGCTATAAACTTATTTAAATCTTAAATGATGTGCAACGGAAAATTTAAATCGATCAACAGAGAGTAAAGATTAGACTAATTTAAATGGCACAACGTAAAAATACAATAAAGTAATAGATTCTCGTCGGTAGTACTTAACCATGTGGCGAAAAATTCCATCGGCGTGGTGATGAAAGACGATTTTTTTTATCCATGGTCCTATACCACTTCTGATTAAAACGCGTGAGACATGGAGCGGTCACTGACGATCAGGATTTTATAATAAAACAAAGCAGCTGGCGCATAACAATGCGCATTTTAATCCACTAGGGACAATATCAACACAATGCATAACAATATGAAGCTACGCTTAAGTTGGTCGGTCGGCTGCTCAGCAAGAAGTGTGGCTTTCTCTAGGCGGTGAACGCAACGACGGTATGGCGGGCAGGGTGGGGTGAGCTGTGACGTCACGCCAGCATGGCAGTTTGGTTTGGTTGCGTTACACGTGGTTTCTTTTAATGACTACCAGATGGCAGCCGGGACCACCGGCTTGACGTGCCTTCCAAAGCACGGAATCATCTTTATTATCAGACAATCAGGTGATTCAAGCCTGCAATGTCCTAACCAAACTGGAAACAACTAAACAAAGTATGCTTCCGGTGGGAATCGAACCCACGACCCCCGGGTCAACAGGCAAACGCCTTAACCACTGGACCACGGAGGCTGTTCCACTGGACCACGGAGGCTGTTTGTGTGGTGTTGCCGTATTGAAATCTGTACATACCAATGAGTACCCTTGCTGTCTCTAATAATTTAATAATATTTCTGATTAAATTCATAGCTGCATATTTAAAAAATATTTTCTCAGATTGTGCAAAAACAAAAAAAAGCAAATACACAACCTTTGAAAAGAACCACCTCAATTATACTAAGGCTAGTATACTAGCCCTGTGGTATCCGGCAGAGTAGAATAGGACCACTCCAAGTCTTCCCGTGGATGTCGTAGAAGGCGACTTAGGAAATACAAGCTAAACAAAGCTTATAAACATCTAAGACACCTCTCCAACCCGTCTGGCCAGCGTGGAGAGTGTAGGCCAAGTCCCCTGGCTCTGCTCTGGCCAAGTATGGCCCTAGTAGTACAGAGAGGGTCGTGCTCCTGTAGTGGAGACTAAAAAGGACCTGATGATGATGAAGTATACTAACAGCATATAGGTACTATTTTAAAAAAATACATACAATATATAGCACATATTTAATGTTTCTGTGTAGTTTTGTTCTTCGTTTTTTTCAGACTATTGTAACACTAATTAAAGGTTTTTACGAGTAGGTTTAGTTTATGCGATTAAGTATGTTTTTATATGTTTAGTAAGAATAATTTTAATTTAAATAAATTAATTCAGATGTCTTCAATAAATCTACAATCGATAAAAAAATAAATAAAGTCTATGGGAAATTTATTCAGGTAGGAACCGCAGGCACGCACGACCGTAAAGAGCGCTGCCGTCCTTTGAAACCACCTAAACTAGTTTTCGGAGAAAATGTATGGGTGACGTCATTGAACGTTCGCAGACGGACGCCGCAATCCTTGAAAATCATACCTTAACTCAGAATACAGAAATTCCTAAGTTTAAAATATGCGATGTTTTTTACCGTGGCTGCCGCCTTTATATGGGTTTGCATCGTGGAATTGAAAATAAAAGGATGGCAATCTGTTATGAGCTAAGTATTCCGGAATATTCTTCTTGTACATCGGAGTGATTACTAGGTTTCAGAGGATGCTTATCGTCTTAGCGGTAGACGTCTAGTTTACTAAGCGTTTTCGCAAAGTGTCCATTTTTGGCAAAAATGCTTGGTTAAACTAGACGTCTACCGCTAAGACTATAAATTATACTACAATAAATAATTTAAAATCTTATCTGGGAATGTTCAAACTAAACTTTTAAATTATATCTCTGTTCAAGCTCTCATCATCGCATATTTCTTCGATTATTTTTTTTGAGGCATTCTGATCCACCTAAGTACAATTTGAATCTCAATCGAACGTCGTAACACGTATATACATATATGAGCTAAATAAACACAGAGAAGTTAAATTACATATTACTTTTAAAAGTAAGGTTCATTATTTTACACTAATAGATAAATTTAGGTAGATAACGAAACGAGCGAGATATCGAACGAGCGCGAACTACACTACAATACAATTGTACCGTCTGACTGCACTACTCTATGAACATACTTTATATCGTCTCAACACACACAAACAAAAAGAAAGTACGCTAGATCGCCCGTAAAAAATAGCAGCGAGTGACATAGCCTCCCCGTTTGAATGCCAGCGGACGACTGCCGCCTGCGCCCGCGCAGGTCACCCTCAACAACAAAATGTCGGAATTCATCTTTTTAAATAGAAAACCATGTTCGATTGCCAAAAGCAACGTATTATTCAAAGAACAAAGAATTCTTAATTTATTAGTGTAAAAATATTTTAAAATATCATAGCCATTTGGGAGCAGTAGGGAATTAAAGTAAAAAATCGATGCCCCGTAATTATTTTTTTAATACACAATAAAAAGACGTAAAGGAAAAATGAACATGTTGAATAAAGTCCTTGAACTGTTGTCTCACATATATTTTTTTCAACTATTCCTGGCCAGCAATAAAAGAGGAGTAGGCTTTACAAAATGCTTATTTGACGGAAATTGAGGGATCTAATCGCCATAAACAAATATTTGCTAAGTCGCGTCAAACTACTAGTATTATACTAAATATAGACGCAGGTAAGGTAGAAATCTACCCTGTTCTTTCTACAAATTGTATGAGAACATCTGAAATATGTATAAATTTCCTGAAGCTCCAAAATCGAAATTTCTCCAGTACATCAAATGAAGCAACAAAATAACATCATCCCTCTCATTATGATCCCCAAATTAACCCTATCACAATCCGGGAGTGACAAGCCTCACAACGTTCGATTTCTCATACATATTCAAAAGTCCCCGGAATGTACAGGGCCGTAACTAGCCTTTTATGCGCCCGGTGCAGCCTTTTACTACTACACCCTTAAAAAAGTTTCTAGATCTACCTAATTCTGACACTACAATTAGAAATTGAAAATTTCAACTTCATCCGCGACCTAACCTGGTCTTTCATGTAAATTGTTTAAGTTTATCATTATAATGTGTACTGATAAATTAATGACTTGAACATAAAAAAAATGTGTCTATAAAAATTTGACGCAATTTTATTTTTTCAAATATCACTATAATTCAATCAATTTTGCAGTATTTTTATATTGAAATATTTTTGCATGATATCTTTGCTGGTCCTGATCATTTCTGCGCCCCTTTAAAGTCTACGCCCTTGCCTGGGCACCGCTGGCACTGCCCTTCTTACGGCATTGACTGGGACACAGGAAAAGGGGGCGATATGGGAGAGAAAATGTGGGACATTGTGTGCAACCGCTTTATGAATATTTTCGTGACCGTATTGAGGTATCATTTGTCAAATACACTGCTTCCTATTGTACGGGAAATTCAATTATTAGTACGCCTTTGTTGCGTGTAAGATGTCAATTCCTACAGTAATTAGAAAAGTAAACTTCTCCTTTGCTATAATTAATTTTTTTTGGATTTAGGAAGTGTAGAAATCAAACATTACAAAAGAAGAAGAAACATGGTTTAATTGATAATATTTACATTTTGCATTGCCTCACAGCTTGTGCAATAGATATTTATTTGCCAGCTCAGAAACTAATTTTTTAGTCCATTGCCAAAGATATTAGGGGGCAGACAATGTCAATAATCGCTGAGAAACCACAATTTCACAACATTATCATTAGTTAGCTATCATGTAGATAACTAACTAAAGAATAGGTACTAAGCAAATAAAAACATAATTAACGTCCTACTTAGACGTTAATTTTTTTATTGAATAAATTATTTCCTATGTTAAAAACCAACTAGTAATTTAATGTGCAAAACAAGTTGGACATTATTCTATCGATGCGATAGGACTAAATCGGAAAAATAAAATAAAGTGCAAGATAAACATTTACTTTATATGTGTAACTTGTACAGTCACGAGCATTGATACATACACAAATTTATTCAATTTTAAACCTAAACACATTGATAAGACCCGATGTGTATACATATCATTGCTCGTGACTGTACGTAGTAATTTTTTTCGTCTCTGGTGCTACAAACCAATTTGGAACCGAAAATTCAAAAACCGAACAGTCGAACTTTGCAAAGAGAAAAAAGACACTCCTTGTATTTAATTGGTTGGCAATAACGAACAACTTCGGAAGACAATGTCTAGGAATAACTGGAAAGGTTTAATGCATTCAAACATTTACATATGGAAATGCAGTAAGGTATTTTGTTTTGGTGGTGCATATTTTGGCTATTGTAGCATTTCTCATGCATATTTGTAAGCCTACTGAGATGCATGGAATTTCCATTCCTTTATTATATAACCGTAACATTCCAAATTTAGGTCTCAAACTTTAAAAAAATCTACTTAAGACTGGACATAGATGTGATCAATGGGCATAGATCTGCATAGATGCAATCATTGCGATGTGACAAGCAATTTTGAATGTCATTTACTTGTTTTGCCTTGTGAAGAGTATATAAATACATATTATTAAGCATCTACTATTGAACTTGTTGTTTAATCTAGCTTGGTTATTTACTCAACCGTATGCGTAGTAGGCATATACATAAATAAATTTAGCTATAACCTTAGGTCGTATCACTATCCATTTTTAAAACATTTTAAGACCTAATACATGGCATAATTTTATTTATACCACTGATAATTATTTACACATAACAATATACGCGTATTGTTTTAAAGCATAATATCTTTAAGCACAGTAATTTTAAGCATACCACTCTGTGTATACATTTATTTGCGCATATTGATATAAAAATATATATAGGCATAAAACATACGAATTCAGTTTTTGTTATGACGGGGCTTCACCTTAAGCAAAGCGAGCCGATATGGGTTACCCCACACCCATATCGGCTCGCTTTGCTTGCTTATTCCTGTTCTTGTCCCAAGTAATCTAAAGAACCTAACTATAAAGATCATTTTGTTATGGCGGTGGCTGTACCCACGATCACCCTAGGTGGAGAGACAGCCCTTAAATGTTTGGGTCAACTCAAAAACTACTAGACCGGTTTTAAAAAAATCTTCATAAGTTTATAACTTACTGTGAGGCTAGCTCAGTATTATTTGTCCTCATGTACTTATTATAATTATATATAATTAAAAATAATAAAATTATTTTAATTAAGGACAAATAACATTGAGCTAGCCCACAGTAAGTTATGAACTGGTGAATGTTACTAACTCTCACGATAATATACATATTTTGCAATAGATACTCATATTGATAAACATCAAAGACCTATCAGTAGGCCAATCTCAAATAAATAGTTTTTGCTTTCTAACCTGACCGGGAGTCGAACCAGGGACCCTGCGATCAAAGGCACTTGCGAGACCTATATATTAAACAATTTATCTAGGTAATATTGGTTATCTATCAATCTTGTCACTTGTAAAAGTTTGTAAAGGAAAATTAGACTGATATTACACCGTTATAAAATATTATCAGCTCTGTCTTCTATGTCCCCGCTTTTCCGGCTCGAGAGACAAGGGGAGAGGGAGCTACTAACATCTTTCGGTATGATTCTGACTAATATTAAAAATGTAATATTATGATGGATTATTAATAATAAAAACTGTACAGTACTTTGATCCATTTATATAAAATCTCTTTTATACCACAATGCTAAATATCTATAAATCTTGTAACTTATACAGGAAAATTACCGACATAACACCGTTATAAAAGCTTATCGGCTGTCTTCATCTTTCCCCACTTTTCCGGCTCGAGAGACAAGGGTAGAGGGAGCTACAGGATATATTATGCATATTGTGGCCAATATTAAAATCAAACCTTTTTAAATGTAATATTATTAATTGTTTAATATGTACAAGTAAAAACATCCCTAAAGTGCTTGACGAACTATGTAAAATTATAAAAAAATGAGAATAACAAAATAAATATTTACGGACAAATCACACAGATTGAGCTAGCCCCAAAGTAAGTTAGAGAATTGTGTTATGGAATACCAACTCAACGATACTATATTTTATAACAAATACATATATAGATAAACATCCAAGACCCAGGCCAATCTGAAAAAGATCATTTTCCATCTTGACCTGACCGGGGATCGAACCCGGGGCCCTCGTGTCGCCGAGAAGCTATACTATATGATTGTCGAATCTTTGCGTAAATTCTAAGATTAAAAATTTTGAGTGTTTTATCTATATACCTATCACAGTGAAAACAGAAAGAACAAATCAGTTGCATTTTATTGCTCACAAATCTACAATCCTGAATTCAGCAATTGTCTATTCCAAATTGAATTTCAAGAAGTTTTCTTAGTCACAAAAGCTTCCCTCGCTAAGAGGCATCACCTGAGGGTGCGTTTAGATTGAAATTTTCATTTTCTCAAACCCTTACCCCTGAAACAGCCACCCTGTTAACCACGCTTGGAGATTTGCATGCGCCATTTCTATTTTTCAATACTTACAAGTGCTTCATTTGAAATGCTGAACTTTTTATTCGTTGGCTCTTACCAACTTTAATCATGCCTAACCAAACACAATTGCATCTTTAAATAATACTAGCGGCCCGCCCTGGCTTCGCACGGGTAGACAGGTACTTGTTTCTTTTCAAACCTTCAAAGTTTTCATTCAGATACCTAACTTTTTGAAAATAATCTATAGCCTGTGTTTATTAGAGATAATATAGGATTCTAATGGCGAAAGAATTTTTGAAGTCGGTTCTATAGTTTCAGAGCCTATTCAATGCTAACGAACAAACAATCAAATCTTTCGTCTTTATGATATTAGTGTAGAAGTAAAGACGAAGATTTAATTCTAATTCTACAGAGTTAAAGATATTTAGTAACTGATTTAATTATGCTTCTTATAATACAAACCACAAACCTTAACTAAACATTGCCTGTACTCAGTATTATGAAATTACTAATAATAATAATAAGTAATAAATGTGAACTTTTACCAAACCGATTAGTTCAGTGACCGATGTGACTTTCGGAGAACTACGAAATTTGGTTCGCCAAAGAGAAAATGCAGTATGAAAAAATCATTACCTCAATAGTGGTCTTCCCCGACGCCTGCCATTTCATGAGATGCTCGCCCTTCAGGGACCATCCAGGTGCGTAACTGATGAGCCCCGCACCCCCCGCAGACCCTGCCGCCGCTGCTTTTGCATTACCATCACCCGCCTCCGTTTTCGACTTCTTGGGGCTCGTCGGAAGCCGGAAAAAACTCCGGCCATGCATCTTACAACTTTTCGAAGGGGAGAAGAAAAATGAGCTCTTCTTAGGCGATTTTTCTTGCTCGGTTTTCGAACTAGACGCGGCTTCCTCAATTGGCGCATCTTGTGATTCATGCTCCGTAGAGCTACTAGGCTTTGGTCCCGAATTTTCGTCTGCGACGAATAGTAGAGTTCGTTGTACAAAAGGAGTTGCTTTGTTGTAGAATTCGTAAGGCTCAGGCACTTTGAAAGTTGTAGGAATTGTTGTTCGATGTGATTTTGAAAACCGACGCTCCATGTATTTTCTTGCCATATCATTCACTAGTGTTTAAGTCACATTGGATTATCTATAGATATTTAAACTATTAACTTATGTATTATGTTTTATAAGATAAAAATCTATGGCCAGTTCTCTTAGTTATAGAATAAATGAGTGTCCCTACCCTAAAATAAACAGAGCAGAACCAATCTTTAGCAACCCCTCAACGTAGATTCACGGTGGATATTGGTAAACTACACGGATAAAAAAGAGGTTTTATAAGAGAGGTGTAAGTGTAGTATTGTTTTATCGGGTTATACTTATTCTCATATGCTATTGATATTCGAAAATTAAATGATAATACCTAAATGATATAAAAAGTATGTACAGTCCTTAAAATTGTTATGTTTATGTTTAAATTTGACAATACCGAAATTTACTATTATAAACAAATATTTATTAGCAGTTTGTCGTCTAGGTGTTTATTTTGTTTCTTTCACAATCAGTAAAAAGTATAAAAAGATAACATAAAATTAATGCAAAAGTTAATTTTAAATATATCGTATCGTACCAAAACAAGATGTACAGACGTCTTGACTGCTTTTGATAAAACTTGGAGACAGATGGCAAGCGATAGAGCAAAGTGGAAAAAGAAAGGGGGGGCTTTTGCCCAGCAGTGGGACATATATAGCTAAATTCAAATATCGTATCAACAACACTGTACAGTGTTTTATGATATTATATGTATATATTGCCCAAGTACTTCATTACCGCCTATATCCAAATCAACCAAAGTCCTTTCTTCTGATATACACGACCCGTAATTGTAACTCGAAACTAAAAGAATTAATAAATGGCGCCATTGGCTAATTGGACATTAACTCAAATAAGCAGAATGAAGTTTGATCGCCACAAATAAGAAAAGAAAAAAAAAACACTGTACAGCAGTCTCGTCGCGTCTCGTCCCGTCTCCTTTCCAGTAACGCTATTATCCTGAAACTCGACGAGTTGCAATTTTCACGCGAAAGCCTCGCGATCGATCGCTGCGTGGGCAAACACGGCCGCCCTAACCTTATGCGTGCACAATTCAAATGCACCTGCTCACGCCTTTATTGCCATCACTTCAAAGTCCAAAATACCTCAACTCGTCATTGTAATCAATTTGTTTAATTTGTCTTGGGTAGAAACTTCACGATCAGACTTTTGGATTCAGCGTTGCGAGGCGTTGAAAACACGGGAGTGCTAACCGCTGCTAGTTTTAAGTTTAATGGCTTAACCCAGTTAAAGGCAATACAAAGTTGGCAGTGTTGTTTAGCGAAGTTATTTGTTGGCTGACATCATCTCATAATTGGAAAACTCACTTCAGGGCCCCCTATTTTCCCTAATTTAGCAAAACAGAATTTCTTAATTGAAATATATTACTTCTAAAACATTTATTGTTACCGTGTTTGTTAACTATCTTTCAAACTATGCAATAGATTGATGTGTATTTTTGTATGCAAATATTTGAGACATGGAAAAGTTACGTGGGATATTATAATATATATTTATAATATATAAAGCTTATATATTTATAATTGTAAAACACTAATAATATATCAGAACACGTAGAACTAATGTTGTCATTTATGATGTTTGCAAACTAATCCTGCTAGGTTATTAAATTATTAGTGTTTTTTAAATAATCCTGTATTCCAGGAAATATAACAAGGCCCAAAAGAAAAAAATAAAATTAAAAATTTACGCAGATGAAAGCATTGGTAAAAACCACTAAGTTATAAAAATTCTACGTTGTAGGAACATTCCGATTAGAATTGTAAGCAGCAATAAAACACTTTTATTTCCACTTTCCACAATTATTAATTTCCTGTTATATTTAACGCGGCATAATTCCCGAAACAAAGGGAACGGGGAATAACATAAATGAGGAAAGTAAAACACGTAACCCTCTCTATTTGTTATCACGCGAGAACTAAAATCAACTTGACTATGGTTGGTTCAGTAAACTGAAGTTGAAATTTCCGCTTCAGTAAGCGTTCTTGAATTAACATGTGCCTTTTTGACGAGACTCTTGTGCATTATAATAAATTATATTAAATAGAAACTAGATTTATAGAGTCTCTTACCTGATGCATATTAACTAATACTCTACTAGAGAGCCTTGAACGGTCGCGCCCAAAATCGATCGGACGAAATTACTATGTTTCTTTTTTTTCATCTTGAAATATAAATTTCGGTGCAAACACCGACATTGGCCAATACTACGTGTTTAACACCAAATAAGTAGGTATCAGCTTCTGCAGAAATACAAGAGGATGGATGGTCGTCCCGTTAAAATTTCCTGACAATACGACGGGTGTTGAGTATTGCTACTTTCATACATACATAAATAAATATATATAGGAGAATAAAATTCATTGAAAAGAATGATTTTGCAAAAGCTTTATTTCAAGCTTCATAACCGATTTTCATTACTGTAAAAAAGAACCGTTTCATACCCAGACTTCATAATATTTTGTGATACAGGGTCCTATTTTAATAGCAAAAACGAAAATACATGAAAATTGAACCATTTCGTGTCGGTGTTCTGAATCGTGACTGCGATTATCTGTATCGACACAGGCGGTCAATCGTCTATAAGCCGGACCTCGCATGACCCTTGGTACGAGTATTGTCGCCCGAAAGTTACGCCACGTTTTGGATACGTCTTCATTTTATTATTTTTGAGCATTGAATTGATTGGTAAGGAATCATACAATTTACAATGAGATTCGAACACGAGTCATGGTCCAGGTCAAACAATTTTAATCTTTTGCGTCTCAATCAATAGGGATCTGTAGTAAACAAAGAACCCTTATACTTCCGTCATATCCGTCTGTCTGTCTGTCTGTCTGTCCGCGGTAAACCGCGGTAAGCTAAAGCTTAATAACTAGAGAGTTGTCATTTGGCATGGGCCGTCAAAGTAGAAAAGTAAAGTAAAATCTTTTCAGGGTTTCTCCCAGTCATGTAAAGTAGGGATATATTTTTTCCCGTCTATCTAAATTAAAGTATAAAATTTGTTTTTGGAGACAAGTGTCCACACACTGCAAGCTAAATGATTATTTATGTAAAATAAATAAAAAAATAAGGTTACATATAACGAAATTTAAAGGAAAACTATCATAGCTAAGTAGGGTTCACAAGGAGTGATAATCTAAATACGGAACTTCGGTACCCTACAATGCGCGTGGCGACACGTACTTAGCCTTTTCTTAGTGTTATAACAATATATACTTGAACTTTTAAAAGGTTCAGTCGTGCATCTAGTGATCTTTTATAATATGGTAATAGAATGTGAATAATTCTTTTACATACTCAACTAGTGACATAAAAGGGAAAGCGATTGTGTTTATTCGTCTGTTTCTTAGGCTTTCACGCTTTAACTGATCAACTGATCGATGTAAAATTTCGATCAGTTGATCAGTTGCATACAATGTATTAGGAGCCTAAATGCCTTTTATTCATGATGTGACTTATAAGGTTGTATATAGAAAAAAATATAATGGTAACAAAATAGCCATATTCACCACCCAATAGTCAACGTACTTCATGGCTCAACTGCTTTCTTTAAGAAACGTCGCCCTTTTCCTGCTTTCCCCGTGACTTTGATAGGTTCCCAAGGGCGCGGGGGAATTATTACATTTCGATGACATGACGAATTCGAGATGACACGTGGGGTACCGTATACTTGACCTGACTTACATGCGGAATAAAAATAATTTTCAAATGAAAATGCACTTATTTCAGAAATTATATTTAACGCATATACATAACATCACGTCTTTATCCCTTACGGGTAGTCGACAGAGCCTTGGCCTACAAGACCCAAAGGCCACGTTTGGCGTCAAAGTGGGCGTAAAGGTGAAAAACGAAATCAAAATAGAGATGGGTTGCCGCATCGCCTAAAGACATGATGACTTTCACTATTCTCTCGACTGGCTTTTTCGGTCTGGGCGAGAAGAGGCAGCTAGTACATTCTACGTTTCTTTTCTCTCAGACAACCATGAGAGCAGAAATCATCATCTGAGTCAAAAATATTTGTTTTACGAGTATAAGCAAACACTTTTGTTTTTATTTTCACAGATTCCTACGAAGCGTAAATTATAAACATCTATCAAAGTGATGCCTCAACTATATCGTTAAAATTTACATTCCAAAATCAAAATACCTATGCCCGAAAAATATTTCCGTTCAAGTTGACGTTTCAAAGTAAAATAAAGGTCTATCCTAGCTACAAACGGAATAACACGAATTTCTTCGTCTCTCATCAAAGAGTTTTGTATTTTCTGTGTATTTCCGAATACAATAAGATAGTGTTAAAAATAAACATGTGGGTATATTGTCAAGTTCGCGGCGTATGGGGTGCGCTACGGTGCTTCTATTTCGAGGCGGCCGGGCGGCCGCTCCATTATTCCTATTTATTTTGTTGACATCTACCAAACGTACGGTTAAATAGTTCGTTGAACCATTGAACTGAGATTGAAGAAGCGTAGCACGGGCTGTTGGAAGTGATTTAATTGGCTTGTTGGCAAATCAAGACAAATGTACATTCAAATAAGTCACTTTATTTTGTGGAATACAAAGCAATGTTATAATTATTTTATGATCTACATAATGGAGCCGGCGGCGTAATGGAAGCACTGCGGTCATATTACTAAAGATATAAATTATTTTGGGGCTTCATTAATATAGTGGTGAACAAAATCTGCAGACGCTACATTAAAAAGGCCATCAACTCTTTTTTAATGTTTTCGCGATAGTTACACATTTAAATTTCATACGGATTTACCGCCTTTATTAGATAAGGGAACCTTTCGGGAACAGTACTTTTCCTCGGAATAAAATGTACCCTCTGTACTCCAGACGACGGGTATGCAAAATTTTATAACGATAGGTTCAGTAGTTAGGGCATAAATGCGTCACAAACAAACAATCACTTTCGCATTTATAATATTAGTTAGGATAAACCTGACAATTTGAAAACTTTGTAGACTAAGTTATCATTCAGGCCCATAATATTTTAAACTTGGTATTTTTATATTACTTGCCTTGGTACCACACCTAAACTCTAACTAGGATATGACCAAAACATTAACAGTCTTATTATAAAACGAGGACTAACTTTAGCACCTGTAAACCAGGTGCTAAAGTTAGTCCTAACCTAACCATTATCCGTCCAAATCAAATTGAGAATGACAGTTGACCAAACGTCAATGTGATAAGTGTCGACTTATTTTGGTCGGATAAAGGTTTAAACCAGGTACCTCATTTTATAATAAGACGGAATAGTTTTACTAACACGCATTTGTGTATTTAACTTAAATGTTTAATTTGAGAGCAGTTTTTTTTCAATAATTTTCCCCTAAACTGAAGACACAGACTAGACATTTATTTCAGCGACATCAAGTAAACAATAACATTCCATCATATAATTACATCCCGGTGACAGGTCCGCGACACGTAGACCTCGGTGGTCCCCTGGCGGGTCCGAAACTTAATTTAGCTGACTTACTCACCGGCTTAATTATGGCGGTCGCACGTGGGCAAACTTTTGCTTTTGTCTGGCTCGTATATTTTCTATTTTGATTAACATCTATTGATATTTTGGCGAGTTCCGTGGCGCAGTGGTTAACACGCCAGCCTGCGACACGGGGTGCCCGGGTTTGAGTATCGGTCAGGTCAAGATGGAAAAAGATCTTTTTCAGATTGGCCTAGGCCTTGGATGTTTATCTATATATGTATTTGTTATAAAATATAGTATCGTTGAGTTAGTATCCCATAACACAAGTCTCACACTTACTTTGGGGCTACCTCAATCTGTGTGATTTGTCCGTATATATTTATTTATTTATTTATATGAAGAGTAACAGAGAACATTTTATGTTAGTGGATACATGTTTGTTTTGGTTTTTCGTGTGTGTTAGTGGCCAACACTGATGTCAGATTTTTCAAGCTGCGTAACGGCTTGACAACTGCCATCAATGATGACTGCCGGAACAAGGGCTTAAAGTACGCATAGCAAGGGCTTAAAATAGGCATGTCAACGGTACGGAGAAGCTCGAGATATTTTTATGCCACTCGCGGTCACCCATCCCAGTGAGGACTGCGCCCGAGGTTGCTTAACATGCGTCAGCGCTAATTATGCTCACGGCCACTAGGCTCCTCAGTGGTGACATTGAAACGAAGATAAATATTTTCTCTGATAGTCTATGTCTCCGCGATCTATGTAACCAAAATATGAAGTTTGACTTCGGATATTTCGCCAAAACCTGCCTTAAATTTGATTTTTGATATATAGCAGACTAACATATATTTTTTGTAGTTTTATTGTTTTCGCTAACTCTTTTAGGTACTATTGAACAATATTTAAATATCTCTTTTTTTACTAAATATTGAAGTGGGCATTTGTCTCTCATGTCACTTGAAAGTAAGTGACGATGAAGACGAGGATATTACATGCCCATCCAAGAGATACCAATCCAACTCTACTCCTCTACTTATGTTTTTAGTTACATATTACATAAGAACAATGAATTTAAATATTTCGACAATCTTTGTGACTTAGTGGTACCGTAAGCTCCTGTGAATTTTAGGGTCCCAGGTTCAATCCCCAGCCAGGTTATGCTGGAAAACGATCTTTTTCAGATTGGACTGAGTTTGTTGTTAACTATATATTGTATAGTTAGAAGTTTTGTTATTTAATTTCGCACCTGCAATATCGCTAGACCAATATATAATACATGAAATATGAATTCTGTTCACTGTTTATTTTGTGACCATAGACAGCACGCGTTACCCCTTACTTCGCGCTCAATAATCACATAATTGCCGCCCTACCGGTCAGCGAACGCAAAGGGCGCCATTTGCATATTGATCACGTGTCGATTTGAAGTAATGCGGCGGCGTGCACGCATTCATTATCACCGATAGATCATTGCACGTCCATATTACACGTTAATGTCGTTCCCTTGGGAACAGTAGAAATGATAAAAATTCCATACAAACCCCTGCCCCTTTGCTTTTTCCCCCTTAAGGTGGAATTGAATACATTTCACCTGCATAGATCTTTAGCCCTTAAGTAGGGGATTTTGCCCATTTCACCTACACAGATATTTTTTTATTGTAATGGAGAACTTCTTATTGTCATATTTCTAAGTAAATAAAAAAAATCCATACAAACTTTACCTCACCTATTCTACCCCTTCAAGTGGAAATTTAGACCATTTTAACTACACAGATCTTTTTAATTGTAATGTAAACATATATACTTATTTTTATACTTCTATGTCCAGAAATGAGAAAATTTCCATACAAACCCCCCCCCCCCCCCCCCTTTATCCCTTAAGGGAGAAATTTTGTACATTTCACCTACACAGATCTTTTTTAATTGTAACCTAGAACGTATATACTTATTTTCATACCTCTAAGTCTAGAAATGGAAAAATTCCATACAAACTTTACCCCCTATTTACCCCTTCAAGGGAGAATGTTGTCTGGTTCACCTAAACAGATCTTTTTTAATTTTAATTGAGAACTTGCGTACCTACTTTCAAACTTCTAAGTCCAGAAATGAGAAAATTCCATAAAACTTCAACCCCTTTGATTTTCTAAAAATCCTTTCTTAGTGCTCATTTACATCATAAAAAGAATCCCTGTGCCAAATTTCAAGTTTCCGCGCACAGTAGTTTTGGCTGTGCGTTGATATATAAGTCAGGTTTGCCTTTGGCCCGCGGCTCCGCCCGCGTAAGTGTCGATTTCTCAGGAACAGTAGAAATACCCGGAATACATTAGTTTATGACTTTCAATGAAACACCTTAATATTGAATTTCAATTGAATAACTTCAAAAACGGAAAGTTTCATACTAACTTTGCATCCCCGTTATATCCCCTTAAGGGATGATTTTTGAGAAAAATATTTTACTCGTGCTTCATGCCTTTTAGTGAAGAACCTTCATGCTGAATTTCGTTCGACTAACTTCAAAAATGGCATAGTTTCATGCTTACTTTGCACCCCTATTTTACCCCCTTAAGGGATGATTTTTGAGTAAAATATTTGACTCGTGTTTCATACCTTTCAATAAAGAACCTTCATGCTGAATTTCATTCGAATAACTTCAAAAACAACAAAGTTTCATACTAACTTTGCATCCCCGTTATATCCCCTTAAGGGATGATTTTTGAGAAAAATATTTTACTCGTGTTTCATGCCTTTTAGTGAAGAACCTTCATGCTGAATATCATTCGACTAACTTCAAAAATGGCAAAGTTTCATGCTTACTTTGCAGCCCTATTTTACCCCCTTAACGGATAATTTTTTAATAAAATATTTGACTCGTGTTTCATACCTTTCAGTAAAGAACCTTCATGCTGAATTTCATTCGAATAACTTCAAAAACAACAAAGTTTCATACTAACTTTGCAACCCGGTTTTCCCCCTAAGGAGATGAATTTTCAAAAATTCTTTCTTAATGCTCCCCTACGTTATAAAAGGAACCCCTGTGCAAAATTTCAAGTTCCTAACCTTTATAGTTTAGGCCCTGCGTTGATATGTCAGTCAGTCAGTCAGCTTCTCCTTTTTTTTAATATGGATTACTATGGATAGTATGGATAGGTATAATGCTGTCGTATAATGATGATGAATTGACTTTGGATTTTAATTTTCTTATGTCACTTATTATTTTATTTTATTTTTGCTATATGTTTGCAGGCAAACTCATGCCTTGAGTTCATTCAAATGACGATAACTTTTTTTTTAATGAACCGATTTTGATGAAACAAACTTTAAATGTTAAACTGAGTTAAAACAAAGCAATTGGTGAAAGTTTGAAGTAAATCGGTTCAGTATTTTCGGAGATAATCGTGATCATACATACAGACAGACAGACAGACAGACAGACAGACAGATAAGAAATTCCAAAAAATTTTTTTTGCTTTCTATTATTTTTTTTAAGTGTCCCTCTATCCATTTCAGTCAAAAATTCAAAATGTACAGACAAAATAATTTTACTGTTTTATTATATGTATAGATTTGATTATCCATTATAGTCTCTGGTAGTCTCTAGTAAAGGTTTACATAAGTACCTTACGTACTTTTCCATGATTCACTACGTAACATTATTTCTAAGAGAAATCGTCTGTTATGTAGCCCATAGCAATTTAGCTCAGTTTTACCGCAAAACTTGCTGAAGACCGTAAAAATGGAGAAGAATGAGCCGGAGCCCAGACTATAAAGTATCACAGCCTTATGTAAACAAATCAGAAAGAGATTTTCTGTAAAAAGCTTACTAAAACTGAAACTCACTTAGTTCTTTCATTTTAGCCTTCTAGGCTTAAACGTATGAGTCAAATACAAATACGAATCGACAACCAGATTAATCTTTTATCACAGATATAGAAATAGGTATATTGTTTCTGATTGTAAATTTTGTAACAAGCCTTAGCTTATATGAAAACATGTATACATTTTGATAGCACAAGCCATTTTATAACGACATAAGAAAACAATATAAAAAATAAACAACAAAAAGCAAGACTTACAAACACTCGAAAAGTTAACCGTTATTCACTTGCAGTCAGATTAAATCCCGAAAGAAATTCCTAGAAAAAGGTATAAAATCGTCTTATTATGGATTATTTCAGTAAGATTGTTTTAAAAATTAATACAATTTATCACAAGGTATTAAAACATAAAAGTCAACCACGTCTTAATCATCATGAGATATGTTTATCCTACTTACCGGCGAACTGTCTCATAATTCATGGGAGTACGTTACGGTGTCGCTTAACTTATGACAACGTCCCTACGGTTTACAACTTCATTTAGTTTACCAACCCTCTTATTAAGAGGTGTCGGATTATTTGGGTCATTCATTATCTTTCTATCTATGTATCAAGAACGGATTTAGACAAACAGCACTTTGGTACAATATCTTAAGTTCCTTATAAATATTTTAATTAAATCACTTTATACTGTTTTATCGTGATTTTTACATTATTGTAAAAATTACCTGATGTAACGTTTCGAAAACTTTACAAGTCTTCATCGTTGACATTTGTCAAATATTTAGTATAGGCTCACGGTGTCTGAAGGTCTTGCAATCTTGTGCTGAGATTGAGATTTTATTAAATTTATGACAGGATCCCAATCTGGTGGTAACTGCCAACCATCCTCTCTTCTGAAATTAGAATCTTTTTAATTTCAGTAGCCTCACAAAAAAAAATTTTATAAATGCGATTAAACAGTGTTAAATTAAAATATGTAACAATCGCGCAAACATTTCTTATAAATAGTTTTAGATGTGCTTAGAAATTCCGTTCGAATCAGTATAGATACTTAATTGGTACCAAATCTGCCATTTGGTACCAAATGTTGAGGTCCAAAGTCAACAATAGTTAAACGTGAACGATTATTTATAAACTTGGTTTATTGTAACCGCCAGTTCAGATTACACTACGAGAGAGAGAGGAGAAAATAAGTGCACATATAAACAGTTATCCTTCTGTGCTTTATTTATTTTGCGCCATAGACGTGTGAATTGCTTGATCATCGTTATTTCTTGAGCTTGGCGCAATCATTTGCATGGGATATAAGTATCTTTCAATTGTTATAATAGTTGTTTGGAAATAAATAACGTATGCTTTTCACATAGGACATGGATTGCAGTGTTCATTTAAATTTCCCGCACATGTCGATAAGAATAACGGAATTTACTTAGTTTTTTAACAGAAAAATACACACAAGACGATTATCGTGTTGTAAAAATATAACCAGAGTCATTCGGGATAAGGCAACGATTCTAACAAGACCCCACACATCCAAATGTGTTTAGTACTTTAGAAATTATGGGGAATACAAAAACTCACATACTTACATTAAGAGCCCGCCATATGCCAGGCGGCGTGGCGATACAAACGCGGATGGTCTAAACGCGTTGGCTACTTTGGATATTTTCGTTTTTTAGGAATATTCAAGGGTTATTCGAAAAAGAAAAACATATGATGGCTGCCTTATCTGTAATGCAATAATAATCAAAAGTTTCAAGGTTAATTTTAATGTATTTGGTGAATAATATACCGAGTAAATTAGACGTGATTTAGAGGCAACTTTGCAATTTTTTTCTATTGAGAAAATTTAACGCAGTCGTGTTTTTGAGTCATATAGTTACCAGAGTCAGTCCTGAACTTTGCTGCATTTTTATTTCAACTTGAGTATTTAATTATTATTGATATAACAGTCAATCATGCAAAGCAGTGTGAGGTAGTACGGGCCCAAATATAACACTCTTTTTTTTGCAGTCTGCCCGTTTTCAAAGACATTTTAGTCACTAATACTTTGGGCACTAATAGTTTGGGCCTCAATGTTTCTATTATTACTTTTTAAATTTGTTTTAAATAACAGTAATAATTATGTGACAAAATGAAACTTTTTATTGTAAACTACAGACATACTGCAATCTATGGCAGAAAACCCTTCGGAGTACTAGGCTACCACTGAACAAAAGATTTGCTGTTAAATAATTAGATTTATTTAAAATAAAATATCATATTAGCAAAAAAAATTTGATTGTGACGCAAGGGATATGTTAGTCCGAGGTTAGTCCCTTGCGTCACAATCATACTTTTTAGATGAGAGCAATATTTTGAATCCAGAATGGAACTAAAGAGTCTAGCTTAGAACCGTGGGTTTCTCAGTATGCTTTCAGAACAAAAATTATTGTTAGTCCCGGGAAAACACAATCTGCTTTACATGTCTCTCTTTAAAAAAAAGCAAATAAAATTTTGTAACTAAGTTCCAACCAATAGTATTTAATTATTTTAACCCAAAATAGATAAAAAGTAAAAAAAAAATAATTAAAATATATTTATAGTAATGTTTTAAATTGTTTTATCTCGTTGTGTTAGTTATTTTATCTTGTGTGTAGTAAGACAAGTACACGTACTCTGCTACATAAGCAGAGTACGATACAATATTTATATACGGTACAATATTTCTTGTCGTAATATACCAAAATTCAAACATTTTGTAGGTTATTAAATTAAAATATTATTCAAAGTAGATACGATGAATAGAGAAATATTATATTTTTGATTTTTCTCCTTTTTAAAATAAATTATTGATAAAGCAACTTCGACGTGCGAATAAAATAAGCGTGCGTCTATAAAATATGATTCAAATCAAAAATCGTCAACAATATCAACAATATGGTCACAATTATTTTTTTTTAGTCCCTGAGAAACAAAGACGTACTCTAGATATGTTTTTTTAATAAATGAGATGCACAATGTATTTGCATTTATAACGGACGGTCAAGGGAGTAAAAGTATAGATAACCGCCTAAAAACGCCTGCAGCCGCTATGTCCGGCCGGCACTGTCACATCCGCATCCTTGTTTATACCTATTTTCGTCGCTTCCTTGCTTGGTTTATTTTGGATAAAAGAGATTGACAGGATTTGGTCCAAATGTGGTACCAAAGCATAACGAGAAAAAATAATAATAAAGAATTGAACGTCTTTTTATATTTCCTACCAATTAGATAGAGTCATATTAGATATACTACATTGAGCGACATAGCCAATTTTATGATTCGGAAAATCAGTTAACGCATTTTTGTTTATTTTTTTCTCATAGTCTCATAGAGGAAAATAAAAAATGGAGGAAATCAATACTCAACTTCACTTAAATTAGTTTTCAATTATAATTGCGTATTTGCATATTACCTTTAATCAATGATTTTAAAGCAATATGTAAAAATAAATAAGAATATTTAAATAGAAGTGTCTTCAAATTCATGGTCTGCGAGAAAATAAAAAAGAACGGTCAATGTAGCGCCTACGGCCTGGTCATCTTCCCGCGCAGATAATAGAAGCTGATTGAGGAAATGCGTGAATATCTAAGGAATCATGCTATGATCTGCGATGCGGTTAGCAACTTATCAGTCCATCAATATTTTAAGTCCGGTTCCTTATGCTCACTAACACCCTTACCATAAGATTTGATTTGACCTGAGGCTCTGTCTAGCACGACACGATGCATAAACATGTGATCTGTCAGGCCTGATAGGCAGGCATGAAACTAACAACGTGAATGATACAGTAATAAAACACGGTTGCGACCTTACAGAATCGGCTTTAGTGTTGATCGAAGGGTTTGGTAGAAAAGTTTGTTTTCCCTAGTGATTCACCGGCCGAGCCTTGGAGACCTCCGCGTTCCGTTGCCCTGACAACTCTTGAGACAATTTTCTGAAGCTCAAAGCGCTTAATTGAACGAGTTTGGTATTGAATTTGGTTCAATAGTCATCGAAAATTCGTTGAGTTGGTATTTCGTCAAGTTATTAGAATTCGTTTCTTTAGTTATAGACGTTTTACCATGTTCTTAATATTTGAATAATAGTTAAGTTACTAGGATGGCGCTGCAACCCAAAGTGATTTTTGATCTCTGATAATATTTTTTCCGATTCCGGTATGTCCTGCACCACCTGCTGCCAGTTTTCGGCTTTATTAATATATAAATTGAATAAAGAAAGGGGAAGCTTTTGCTCAGCAGAAGAATTTATATATCATCATCATTAAAATTTAAAAGCAACGCTCTTGTCGGTGGAGCTCCTTCCGAGTTTTTCACATCCTGGTACGAAACCCTTTCCACTTTTCCCTTTCTATGTTTAAAATAACTATGCGTAGGCTTTCCTCTCCCTCTCCTTCCCTCTATTTTGCTTTCTATAATATTTTTCATAAACTGATCATGTCGCAGCAAATGCCCTGTCATAGACTTATATATAGATAATAAAAAAATTATTTAATAGATTATTATCCCCAAATTTTTGCAGTTTTGCCAAGAAAACTTTTGGGATACTGGCTGTATACGATATGAGTTTAATTCAAATAGAGGATGTTTTTCCTAATTGACCAAACTCAACACGTATTTGGAAGATCACCCAGCCCATCAATATGAAAAACGTTGTAGACCATATTCTTATTTAAACTTTCGCACTTTAAACACTTAATTATGTATATTAACAGGTCTTAGCTCGAACCTTTTTATCATTTATTTTCATTAACCTTTCAATGTAGTTACATCCATCGTGGTCGCAACGAGACTGTTTCGGTTCAATGTATTGACTATGTAAACGTCAATGGAAACAAATAATAAAAAGGTTCGTTCTAAGTTCCTTTTATATACATAATTCTTTTGAGACCAACTCTGGAATAACAAAGAAAAAATAGTAAAATACAAATTTACTGAAAGAGTTCATTTGAAATTTCAAAGACGTTTCGAAATGCCAGCTTTAATCTCAAAGAAAAAGTTCAAACTGTTGGGCTAAGATGTAGCAATTTACACCATGTCAATCACTCTCCTTAAAGAATATGGACGAAAGAAATCTTTGATTTCACTTAAGGCCACTCATCGACAAGATATTTAAGAATATTAAATTATAAACTCGTCTCATCTTATTAAAACAATCAAAGTCAATACAAGATTAATAAATAAACGATTGCTTGGTGCGGGCGTTGCGTGCTCAAGTAAGGATTAAGGCGACTACATACAGCATATACGAGCGGGGTGCATGGGGGGAGAGGGTGGACTAATCGCCTCTGACATGTTCCTGATGGAGAACCACGTCTGACACGCGCTTACAGAATTTCCATTTCAGACATTTTGGAGAATCGAACGGTTGAAACCCTTTGAAGTTCTGATATCCCTTAATATTATAGACGTAAAATGTGTTTTTCTATTTATCTAAACTCAACATCGAAAATGCATCAGCTTTATTTTTGATTTACATACAGCGTGATTTTGAACCTCCTAGCTATATTTAAATCTGGGAATCAGAATCCCTAATAGAATACAGAATTGTAAGAAAAAAAGGTAAAAAACGAAAAAAAAAAATTGAACCTTTCATAGAAATTCATCCAGCTTATCGGCGACTCTGTATGGGAAACCTAATTTTCTTTTTCGTTTTTTACCTTTTTTTCTTGCAGTTCTGTGTTCCATTAGGGATTCTGATTCCCAGATTTCAATATAGCTAGGGGGTTTAAAATCACATTGTATTTAGGACACCAAAGGAGGTAGGTTATCAATTCGACACACACTTAGTTGCACAGTTTTTGTATATGTTAATTTTTTTTATACCAGTTTCTTAACATCATCTACATATTTATATTGTCCACGCAAATCCACGCATATCTAAAAACCTAAGTATATGTTAATCAAATTGCAAAAAATATTTTTAGTTTGGTTTGGTTCTTTTATCCCAACCGATTCAGTAGTTTACGAGATTTGTGTGTGTGTGTGTTTATAAAAAGATCTTGCTATTCTATAATTTATACAGGTTTGCGAGCGAAAATTTAAGACAAAACTTGATAAATATATAGGGCATTCCTTTTACTTACGATTCTTTTCAGGTTTTAATTTATATATCTCCATACAGATATGGATTTAAACTTGAAAAGCTGAAAATAAATATTTTATAAACAAGAAAGACCTTAAACTCGTACTGTTGTTATCAAAAAGCTCCCTCGTTGTCATTAGCGATGAAGTATAATATAAAGATACTGTAATCTTTCGGAGTAAACTTCGCCAATTTTGTTATAAATGAAGGTTGCTAACTTGGTCCATCGTGGGGGACGAAATAAACTGTAATTTCGTGATTTATTATGTTTCCCACCGTTGCAAGTTCCTAATTGTCGTGGTGTTATCTTATTACAGCTACAAGAAGATTCATAAAATTTAATAAAATTGATAAAACCTTACAGATTTTATTCTGAGTGTTCAAAAACACGAAGTTACTTAGTTATTAATCTAAACTATAATTTTAGTCATTCATAGTAGAGAAATGTTTATTATGAAAACAATCGCCATAGATTTTTATCAATTAAAACTGTAGATTTCAATCAAAGATAAGTATTATAGTAACTATAGTTTTATTAACCCTGAGAGTCTTTTTTACCTGTGAAGAGTTCGACTCAAATTATGTATAAAAGGACACTATTATTACAAATTTACTGAAACTTATTTAAAAAACACTAAAGTCGCAATTTAGTTCAAAACAGTCCAATATAAGGCGTGTAGTCCACTTATCATATCACATGTTATTTGACAGTTCGCGCCAAAATTAATCAATGTCACAATTTACTACAAAATAGTCTACAATGTCTCATATCACTCATAATCCACTTCTAAAATAGCGTATATTTGTACAAAGAAGTTCGTAGCGTGTAAAAACTTCGTAGGCCGCGTTCCCGCCTAAAAAGGTTCTCGCGGGCGGTGGTTCGTCCTTCCGATAGTACGATCGGCACACGACTGGGGCGGATCGATGCCGCCCTACCGAATCCCGCGGGGATGCAGATGCAAGGATAATAAATAGAGTGGCTGGATGTGCCAACAGCCTCTCTTGCGGCCGAAGGTTTTGTTTTCTTGTTTGGTAGGAGAATGGATTGGAACGGTTCAGTTTCTGGCTGATACGATTTTTTAAGCCGTTTGCTCGTTTTGACGTTTATTTGTACTGACAAATAATTTTTTTAGCTTATTTTGTGCTTTATGCTTCCACACTTACTAAAAAGCGGTCTATGTCGTTCCGCCATCTCCTCCTCCATCCAAAAGAGTAGCCTGATACATACTAATATTATAAATGCGAAAGTGGTTTGTTTGTTATTTTCACGCCGTAAGTACTGAACCGATCATCGTGAAATTTTGCATACCCGTTGTCTGGGGTACGGAGAAGAACATAGGTCATAGGGACATATTTTGTCCTGGGAAAAACTGTTCCCGAGGGATCGACATTGACGCGAGCGGAGCCGCGAGCGAAAGCTAGTAGTTATGGCAATAAAAAAACTTGTACATGAATTACCTAATTCTTGTTTCGTTAATTTAAAACTCATAAAGAATTTAAAGATAGAGCCCACTTGATTATGCAAACTCTGTATCTCTCTAAGGTGAACGACATTATGTTTAAATCTTTATTATACTTCGTACGAATATAGGTATTTGCTGGTCTCGTTATACTTATTTTCTTTTTATACAAAAAAATCAACCCCACAAGCAGTAAATGCTCTCGAGAAATGTATAAGTACTTATATAGGTAACTGAATAAAACTTTCTAACAATCAGAAATCTTAAGATCTTACGTTCAAAGTTGTAAATCTTGTTAGCATACATCGGCTCGGGATTCAAGTGAGACGATTTTAATTTCGTTAACGTCTCATTAGCCGTCTAGACTATCACATTCACATTTAGACAGCCATATGGAATGGAAACTTGATAGAAACACACCTTAAGTCACTGCTTCATTTCTTGTGAACACCGACTTAATCGCATTTAGAAGTGTCTCTTTATATTTTTAGATTTTATTTAAGTCAAATAAAATATAGTAGAGAAATTGCAAGACCAGTTTAGTCTATGTAACTGTTTTTTTTTGGTCTTAGACTTATCATGGTGTAAGTTTTTTTTTTTGCCATCTTATATAGGTAAGGGCTGGTTAGCTGATTGAATTTCTTAGTGTAATTATTTTGATAACAAGTACTCTTAAACAGGTATGCTTGAAGAAAAAACATAATTTATTGATCTTAAACTGATAAAAATAAGCTAAACAAAGAAAATATTGTACATGACTTAATTTCCATTCAGTTGACACGGAAACAAAAGTTATTTTACTAGTACTCTCCATGTCTTGTTTCTCAGCAATCATCATGACTTTATATATATGACATACAGTTCTAAAATTATGAATGGATGGACGGCCTATATTAATTGATATGCCAATATATTTTTGACTAAATTACCGAAATTAATATCTTCACTATACACAACCCCACTATACAGGTTAATGTTTCTCTTATGATGCAAAACATAATTCTACATGTTTCATGAAGCATAATAAAGAGGCATGGCCACTTCTGTACATCGTTATCTCTACGCAGCAAGGAATTGAATAACTCAGAGAAGATTCACGTATTCGGATCTAAAGTGCGACGGCCCATCTATTTGAGGTGACTGTCCCTTTGAACACCAGATTGAGTTACTCAAAGTGGCTCAGCGGATTGCCAAAGTCTTTTTTTTTTTTTCAAGCGACGTCGCGACTTATAAAGGACATCATATGTAAGATTTTGCTTGAATATTTAATACGTTTGCAAAAGTGCGGTCCTAAACTTAAGTATTTATAGCTAAAGGTTGGAATATGACTGTAAATAGCAAAGTAAAAGTGATGAATAACATTTAAGTAAGGATACGAAAACGGTCAGTCAACCTTTACCAGGCCCCGATGACGGTCTTCGTAACAGTCCGAAACTAGTCGGCGAATCTGACGTGACGTGAGTAAACGTCATTAAATAATGACTTCATCAGGCTGTTTACTCGATGAAAATGTGGCAAAAAATATATAGCGAGTGGGTTTTCTAAAAATCCTCTCAATTATATATTATCAAGACAACTTTTTTTTCTTTTCTTTAATGCAGGCAATGTTATATCACCGTCTTCACAGTTAAATTATCTTCATGTTTATCGAAAGTTATAAAATAATTAATGAGCGCAATTACCTTATTGACAGGTGTAAACAGATGATACTAATCTTTATCTGTTTACACCTGCCGACCCAATAATTGTGACGGTGTCTTTCGATTGGTATAAAGTGTGATCGGTAAGTTAGTAAACACATAAATGCAATGAACAAAAAACATATCTAATTTGTTAATGAACAATCCACTAAACTGATAGGCGGAGGTCAAAACCTGGTCGGACTTAGAACATTAGCCATGACTTCTGCATTATAAAGATTTTTTTTAAATATTCACAATAACTGACAGAGTAAATGTGGTACTACAATTTCTATGAAAAAGCCCGAAATACCGAAATTTTAACATTAGTACAGAAACTTTTTTGGACATTAATCATTGTCATTCAGCATATCAGCTATGAGAAGTTCACTGCTGAATAAAGGCCATTGCTATGATTATTATTAATAGAAAATTAAATTTAAAATCATAAAGACGTGTATCACAAATTATAATTCATTACATAGTTATAGAAATAAATAAGATGGTTTATTTGGTACAGTATAACTACATATACCTACGTAAACATTTACGTGTACGTACCTATAAGTTAAAGGTATACGAGTATAATATACAAAGAATGCATTTCCACAAAGCCATTCTTGCAGAGGGTTCTTTGGAGGCTAAAGCTAAAAGGATTGTTTCAGCTGCAGGTGAGTTTCCGTTAGATTTCACTGAGATATTGTTCCTTTCTCCTCCGCTATCCTTTTATCGGCACGATCCTATTTGCTCAGGTGCTCAGTGAACTTGATGGGAAAACGAAAAATTAGATTTTTATGCTTGAAATAATATAAGCTATTTATATAATATCCCTTGCATACACAGATAATACACATGAAGCTTGAATATATATGTAGATTTAATTTTTTTTGTAATGTAGTTATTTTTCTTTTTACCTGCGTAATTTACATTAGACTGGCTAATTGGCTCAAGCAAGAGCTCAACAAACTTGATGAAAAAAATCCTCCGGCACAAACTTTTGCGTCTTTAGCCGCTGAATAGGCCACACGCACTCTGTTTTATATTGTTCTAAATTGGCCATTACCTCACAGTGAAATATCTATTTATATATTAAATCTTCAAATAATTCAAAGAGTTGCAGACATCATTTAGCGACCGTCGATCACTAACAACATGCAACGTCTGTGATTTCCTCGGTTCTAACTTCTGACTGATTGGGCCATTTTTGCCCCGTTCGAAGAGTCACGCACACTTTTTTATTTGGCTCTAAATATCTAGCAGTGGAATATTTGGTAAGGTATTCATTAATCAAATAATTCGGCTAGTCGCAGACTCCATCGTAATAGCGGGCGTATCCTCAAACTTTCTTATTTCTGCACTATCGACGTCTGTGATTTCCTCACCGCCGACATTTGAACGACAGGGCCATTTTTAGCCATCACAATGAATTATATTAGTTATCTATCTAGATTTATCAAATATTTCATCCAATCGCACACATCATATTAGCAACCGTATCCTAAAGGCCTCTTAGTTAATCACTAACAGCATCCGACGTCTGTGATCCTCGGTTACTATTTTGACTGATTAGGCCATTTTTTGCCGCGTCCTACACCTAACAGTAGAATATCTGGTAAAGTATAATTCGTCAAGCAATTCGGCCAGTCGCAGTCTTCATTATAGTAGCTAGCGTATCCTCAAACCCTCTTAGTTAATCACTAACACATCCGATGTCTGTGATTTCCTTGCTTACAATTTTGACTGATTGGGCCATTTTTAGTCGCGCTTGAAGGGCCGCACGCACTTTTTTATTATCCTACACCTAACAGTAGAATATCTGGTAAAGTATCATTCATCAAGCAATTCTGCCAGTCGCAGTCTTCATTATATTAGCTAGCGTATCCTCAAACCCTCTTAGTTAATCACTAAAAATATCTGACGTCTGTGATTTCCTTGCTTACAATTTTGACTGATTGGGCCATTTTTATTCGCGCTTGAAGGGCCGCGCGCACTTTTTTATCATCCTACACCTAACAGTAGAATATCTGGTAAAGTATCATTCTTCAAGCAATTCGGCCAGTCGCAGTCTTCATTATATTAGCTAGCGCATCCTCAAACCCTCTTAGTTAATCACTAACAACATCCGACGTCTGTGATTTCCCCGGCACCAACTTTTGACTGATTGGGCCATTTTTAGCCGCTGGAAGGGCGGCGCGCCCAGAATAGCGCGATCATACTAATTATCGCCCCTGTCATCCGTCAGGGGGTAGATAAATTCAACGACAATTTATATGATATCTTACGCCAGACAAAACGTGAAGCTTTGAAAAGTTGGGAGTGACATAACGTCGGTAATAGACCGATAGTGGGCTTTATGAAATAATTTGTCATTTTCAAAATTATATTTAAACGTCAATATAATAATTTTGAATAGTAGTAATTGAAAATACCAGCACTAAATTCGTCCAAGACTAAAGATGTTTCATTATACGGGAAAAGCGAAGTTGATATATTTTGTGATCAAATTTTTTATACTTTACCCAAAAAAATTATCATTGCAACAGAAATGCAATTCAGAAAAAAATTTCATTACGCTTGGCCTAAAGTAGTATAAGGACAAATAATAAACATTATCTTTCTTACAAATGATGATGCTGAGTTAGCCTGAGCATCATATATTTCGATGCAAGCTATCTCAATAACAACAATTCATTGTGATGCATCCGGCAACGTACACGAGTTGATTTCATAAGCAATGCTTGAACCTACTAGCCAATATTTAAATTCCAATTGTTTGGAAGAGGACACAGCATTTATAATAAATGTCTCACAAATCCACACAGTAAATATCATATTGGTATTCCCAACTACGATTCTATCTTAATAAGCTGCAATAAACAACTAAAAATAGAGGTTGAGGCTCATACTCCTATTAAGAGTCATAGACACAAATCCATACTATTCATACTAATATTATAAATGTTAAAGTAACTCTGTCTGTCTGTCACTTTTCACGCTTCAACCATTGAACCAATTCGAATGAAATTTGGTATGGACGTATTTTGAGGCCCCGGGAAGGACTTGGATAACTTTAATTCCGGGAAATTCTACTTTTCCCGGGATCGACATAAACTTATAAACACTTGTCACAATAACTCAGACTATTTGCTTATTATACTGTATTTTATGGTTTTTAAGGCAAACTTATTAAAAGCTAACAAAAGCTCTCAGTATTTATTTGAGGATATCTCCTCCAAACATAAGAACTACGGCTAGTAGATAAATTGCACATTTAATTATCTATATGTTAAAAAGTGGTAATTATCTTTTTCCATGTATCGGAATTTGATGAGGCTTATAATTACTCAACAAAGGCGATAATAATAGTTGTTCAACTCAGTAGTAACAGCGAGACTGGCGCCTCTTACTAATTAGCAGTGCTCGGGGCTTCATTATTTCCTATTTCCCTCCAGGCCGACGGAAATATTGGAAATTTTGATGTAATTAACGGAAATTTACTATCGGCCGCTGTAACATTGGATGAATAAATGTGAGTGTTCAAAAGTAAGTTTTAAAGTCATATCTACAGCGGGATTTCGAACCTCTTAACTATATTGAAATCCTAAAATCAGAATTGTTAATGGAAATTCAGAATTACAAGAAAAAAAAGGCTCTTAAAATTCTATTTTTTTTTTGTATACTCGTATATCAAGGTTTTATATCACGCTGTATATATTTCCTAAAAGAATATTATTAAAATACTTCATGATTACCTACTCATGCTCTATTCAGTATAAATTAGTAGTAATCAGTATATAGTCGGTATTAGGACCCGATAACTTTCGCTAGATTGAAGTAATAAGTGATATATAAATGTCTTTTATGGAGTTTGATAATCTGATATGAGCGATAACGAGCTACTAAATAATAAGAAAATCATGATTGTGCTCTACGTTGTAAATTGCAAGTCGTCCGTCTTTATTCTTAGGTTTAAACATTTCCTTTGACTAATTTAATCACTAGGACTTGTTACCCAATAAAAGCAGTAAAACAACAGCGAAACGGAACGTTTCACTCGAACTCAACCGAAAGAAGATAATTTACGACGCCTAATCCCGCCGACCATATTTCTACAGGATGCGGACGTATCGGCCTTTGTACGAGCAGTTAATAGTTCAAGTCAGCTCCAGTAACCACCCGGGATTAATTGCCACTTATCGGACATAAAATAGAAGTAAAAACTGGCCAAGTGTGAGGCGCACACACAACAAGGGTTCCGTACCACCGTATTAACTACAAAATCCACGTTTCTTGTATGGGAATTTTGATTTTATAAGTACAACAACAACTGCGCCACGGAGCTCGCCATAAGTCGAGCTCCGTGGCGCAGTTGTTAACACGTAAGCCTGCGACACAAAGTGCCCGGGTTCGAACCCCGGTCAGGTCATGATGGAAAATTCAGATTGACCTGGGTCTTGGATGTTTATCTATATAAGTATCTATTATAAAATATAGTATCGTTGAATTAGTATCCTACGACACAAGTTCACAACTTACTGTGGGGCTAGGTCAATTTGTGTGAATATAGGAAAAGAAATAAATATATAGGGACATACCCTATATATTTATTTCACCTCTTCCAAGCGAGCTTAATTATCTTTAGTTTAATGTATCAGTAAATAAGCAGCAACTTTGACAGAATCAAAATAAATCGCGAAAAGAAAACATAACGGGACCCCATAAATTATTAATTTAGTTTTATTTTTATTAATTGTTGTTATAGCAGTAGTAGATACCTGTAGAACGCTGTGACAGACGGATGGACGGACATCGATGGCTTTGTAATAGGGTTCCTTTTGGCGCCCTTTAGGCACGGACCCCTTAAAAACAGCTGGTATAGAAGCGGAAATACCCAGTCGTTTATTGATACGTGTGAGATGAAGAAATTTTATTGTCGAAAGGATTAGAATAATAGAGGAAAGGACTATTATGTCGATAGGCGATGCGGCTAGCAAACTATCTATCCTACACATGCCTTGGTCATATAGACCTGGTCTGACCAATAAATGAAGGAAAAAAACGTGAAAGTATTAATGTATGCATATAAGATACGAATTGTGTATCATATTAAGCTAATTGGAAAATTTGTTGGTATGAGATGCCCAAATTTTATCGTTCAAATAACTACCACCATTGGCTGCACTAAATGAATGTCATTATGTGCGCATCCCGGGGTAATCAGTTTGGAAACCGATGGTATAAATATAGAATACGATCTTTTATCTAGCATTTAAACGTGTAGGTAATATAAAGTATTTTTTCTGTGGTATCATACTTTTGCATAATCACAAATATATGACATTTTATATTGAAAGTTAAATGGATTTGATTATTTTTAAATTTAAGGGTTTAGTTACGTTTTAAGCGTTGCTTTTGAATGAATTTATGTAAAACGAAGAAATATAGTGAAATACGTAAATTTTGATTCCATTTTCCATCGACACGCTAAATGTAGATACTATTCTGTCTAACCCGTACGGGATAAATATAAATAAGCCATTTATTGCCATATTTTAGGTTCACATCATTCACAACTCATAAAGTTAGGGACAGATTTTACAGCGTAAGTACCTAATTTAATAAATACGTGATTAGTAAGGCACGTTAATCCGTTGGTCACGGCGGCCATTTTGTAGTCGTTAAAGGAACCACGTCAGAGGTCGAGAGGCGGTTCCGAAGAACTCTGACACCTCTACTCGAAATGATAACAACAATAACATTATATATTATCAAGACTGTTATCGTGTTATATATTATTTGATAACGTTATATAAACTGCTATGTGGGAGCACCTTTAGGTATGTATCCTATATTCCTCATTTTATTAATTTTATGAAGATCTCGAAAATGACTACAACGATTAAGATGAATTTTAATATCCAGCTTGTTGGGATGAAAAATCGATCTAGCTAGGTCTCATCCCTGGAAAACATCTCGGTCACCCAGGTACTGTAAGTAAAACACCCAAGGGATGGAAAATAATATACTCCATGATAAAATGGACACTTTTCAGACTAGGTATCAATACATACAGTAAATAGTACTTTGGATGTAGGAGAGTCTCAAAACATTGCATTCAGGGTAGGCAGAGATAGTTAATAATGCATTGGGTTTGTTTTGCGTATTTGCGGAGACTGGGGTGAGGGTCTATGAACTTGTTTTATTGGGCCCAGAAAATATAAAGATTTATTGCCTTCATGCTGTACTATTTCTTAGAGATTTTATTAATAATGTATTAAACCAGTAGTAATTATACAAAATTTAAAAAATACAACGGTTTGCCCTCCGGGATTGCCGGCCGAGTTGAAAACTTGAACATTAACATTGTACATTTTTGAATATTTTGGAATGTTACGGTGTCCGTCTTACGAATTTTCGATGAGGCCACGTGACCTGATATGACTTTAAAATTTTTCACCCATTCCATAAAGTATAAATACGGCGGAAGTGAAAACTCCGCGCGGTAGAAAGAGAGTTACTTCCTCTCCTACGCCGCGGCGGCGGTATCAGGTCACGTGTCCTGACATGAGTATAACATTTTTGACCCATTCCAAAAAGTGCCGTTAAAGAATTTTTCACTTCAAAATCTAATGCACGGTTGCAAACTCAGCTATTATGATATACAATCTCTGTAAAAAATATTAAATATCCATCAACCATCATCAACATTCAATAATTTATAATACACGTCAACTTACACTGGGGGCGACGCATCCAAGCTATATTTACTGGCTCGCGGAGTGATATATATCCTTGGCTTCCGGTGATTCTCCCAGTTCGGTGGCAAATAGACTCGGTAATATTTTTTACTGGTCCAAAGTGAGTATCTGTGTTGCCCATATTTCTTGCTGAACAGGGTAATACATATATTTTTGACAGGTGGGTAAATTGTGTGACACGTTAGGAGGGAACGCAAATCATGCATTAGCATCTTATTTTGTGGCAAGGGTTTCTTGTATTTAAATGGTATTTTTTATTGTTTTACATGAAGATAACATAATATGTATCCAAGTATCAAAATACCTAAATGTCCAAATAGATTTTTCATCATAGTACTTAAGATGATAAATCATAGCTAAAATGAGTGTGGGGACGGAGTAGAATACAATTCCCCACTGCCCGTCCGGTTGGCATCTCGTAAGAGGCGAGAAAAATACCCGACATTCTCGGTGGTAGGACCTCGTGGGGTCCGACTGGCTGGCGACCACCCTCATGCCGAAATCTATCGTAAAGCACCGTTGGGTGTGTTTCGACGGTTGCGCGTGAGAGCCAATCCCCATTCCCGATTCCCGTAGTTCCGACAGTTTATGGTCCCTTGAGGACTGGAGTCTTGCACTGTTTGATTGGGGGTGCGACGTTGGCGCGGGGGCCAGGGAGACCCGATGAAACGGTTGTCCGCTGGCCGCCCGCTGGTACGTAGAGGACCCGAACCCTGGCTGTCCCGGCTAGGGAGGCTGTCCTGCCGCCAGTGTCAAAAGCTCGTGATTGGTCGTCGTGCCGGCCTGGGAGACCGGAGTGGAACACGGCGGCTGATCATTGTGTTGGATCGGGGGCCCTTCCGTCCCCCGTGCCAGCTGCGCACCTCACTGGTCATTCATTGCGGGCCATCATTCCTTAACTTTGCCTATGTAACTGTCGTAACTACGGCAATCCTCAATTTTTTCCCTGTTAATTATATATAATTTTTTACCTTTTTTATGGCAAGATCGAAAAATAGAAAACATGTTTCTACAGCGGCACCCCCTTCCACATTCAATGTGGACTTCTTCAACGTCAGAGGAATGCATTCCAACCTCAATGTCGTCCATCATCACTTGGAGACGACTAAGCCGGCTCTATTTTTCCTGACTGAGACACAAATATCCTCTCCGACCGACGTCACATATCTCTTGTATCCCGGTTTCAGCTTGGAGCACAAGTTTATGCCCAATGCTGGGGTGTGTATGTACGTACGGGAGGATGTATGTTGTCGACGTCTCAGCAGCCTTGAAGACAGAAACCTGTCATTGTTATGGGCGCGCGTAGATCACGGTGACCGCATCCGGTTCTATGCGTGCCTTTACAGGTCCCATAGCGGTGATGCCGAAACAGACCGACTTCTCGGGCATGTACAGAAGGGCATAGACGAAATTCTCCAGCAGCACCCATCGGCGGAGGTAGTGATCCTAGGGGACTTCAACGTTCACCACTTTGAGTGGCTAGGATCACTGAAGACCGACTACGCTGGGAAGTTACCATCTTTCGGGCTTCCTGAGGGACTATGCTTGTGGGTCGCTAGTTTCTTATCTGGGCGAAGCATTCAGGTCGTTGTAGACGGATTATGCTCCGATATCATGCCCATCAATGCTGGCGTCCCCCAAGGATCTGTTTTATCACCTACGCTGTTTCTTCTGCACATCAACGACATGCTTAACACTAGTAGCATCCATTGCTATGCAGACGACAGTACGGGTGATGCATATTATGCAGGTCGTGCAAATATCCCTCAAACACAGGTGGAGGAGAACAGAAAGAGACTTGTGTCTGACATTGAGACCTCTCTGGAGCAGGTCTCTGAATGGGGTAAACTAAACCTAGTTCAATTCAACCCTACTTGACTACCCAACAGACTTGTGTCTTAACACAAGTCTGCGTGTTTTCCGCTAAGAAGACCCCATTTAACATAGCACCGAAGTTCCGGGACACCTCTCTTACCATTTCTAAGAGTATTGGGATCCTTGGCGTCGATATTACGAAGGAGGTCAATTCCGGAGTCATCTGGAAGGTAAAGCCAAAATGGCTTCTAAAAAACTTGGGGTGCTCAATAGAGCGAGGCAGTACTTTACTCCGGGTCATAGACTTTTGTTATATAAAGCTCAAGTCCGGCCCCACATGGAGTACTGCTCTCATATCTGGTCTGGTGCACCTCAATACCAACTCCTTTCTCTTGATTCCATCCAACGCCGGGCAATTCGTATTATCGACGATCCCACACTCACAGACGATTTAGACACCCTCGGTCTACGGAGAGACGTTGGCTCTCTGTGTGTATTTTACCGTCTATACTATGGGGAGTGTTCTGAAGAATTGGTGCCACCGTCACCTTTCTACCACCGCACCGCTCGCCACAGGAGTAAAGTCCATCCCCACATCCTTGACACTTGGGTCTCCAAAAATGTCAGAGCGTCACGTGGTTTTTTTCCTCGTACAGCAAGATTGTGGAATGGACTCCCTCCCGAGGTTTTCCCTGTGTGCTATGACTTGAGGTCCTTCAAAAGGCGTGTTTACAGGTATCTTAAGAGTCGGCAACGCATCAGCAGCTCCTCTGGTGTTGCAGATGTCCATGGGCGACGGTGACCACTTTCCATCAGGTGGCTCGTCTGCTCGTTTGCCGTCGGATATAAATAAAAAAAAAAAAAAAAATGAGTGCCTTACATAGTTTATTTTTTTTTGATACGACCAAGGTCGATTTCCGTTTTGTGCCTATATTGTACATCGATTTTATTTTTTAAATTCTATGTCATTGTTTGTTTCAACACTTTTCTCTTACCACTATAATTTGAAACATCCTGGCAGATTCATCTTGCTTAAAACCACTCTATACAAAAAATAACTAAGTATAAAGAGTACAAAATCATAACAATTAAGACTGTAAATTACCGGTATTGGTTCTCTAAAACACGAATAACTACACTAGCAATAACACATCAATCGGGCAAAAATCCTGTAGTTCCGTAGCGCCTTATTAAACCATCCTGAATTCAGGATCCGATGGGAGGGACGCCGCTATACGTTAGAAACGATACGAAATATCTCCAATCGTATCGCACGTATAGCGGCGTTCCTCTCATCGTATCCGATTTAGGATGGTATAATACCCCCTTTAGAAAAAATATCGGAGTCCATACAAATATCTTGTGATATTGTCAACGACGTCCTCGGAATCAAAACAAATCACCCACGTGTCCACAGCAAACGATGATTTACGTTGGAATCAAGTTCGTTAGCCTTCCCTGCCGTGTACAAGACATATATACACATATTTACAGCACAGACAGATGCACCCTCACTCAATCGAGAAATAGTCTCTTTTGGGGTCCAGAAATCAGCCGGAAGTAGGTACTGCCATAGACACAGAAATAGATAGAGTCGACTCTTACTAATTATTCTGTTTTTTAGGGTTCCGTACCCAAAGGGTAAAATCGGGACCCTATTAATTTCGCTCCGCTGTCCGTCTGTCTGTCTGTCTGTCTGACTGTCTGTCTGTTTGTCTGTCTGTCTGTCTGTCCGTCTGTCACCAGGCTGTATCTCATGAACCGTGATAGTTAGACAGTTGAAATTTTTGCAGATGATGTATTTCTGTTGCCGCTATAACATCAAATACTAAAAACTAGAATAAAATAAATATTTAAGGGGGCTCCCATACAACAAACGTTATTTTTTTGTTTGTTTTTGCTCAATATTAATAACGGCAACAGGTAAACGTTTGAAATATGCACAGAATATAAAGTTATATATTTACTTTAAAACTATATAATTTAATAAAAATAAAATTAAATATTAAAGGGCAACCATACAACAGACATGATGATTTTGCCGTTTTTACAGATAACGGCTCGCAACCCTTCGTGCGCGAGTCCAACTTGCACTTGGCCGGTTTTTTATCCTATACTACTCGTATTAAACTTGTATATTTCTATATAAATATATAATCAGAACCTTCTTAAGATTAAACATTTACCTAACTCACTTTTTTGCCTGGGGAATTTCTCTGAACGGAGCTCTGTCACCCAGTTACTTTAAAACTAAAAAATAACATTATTATAATCATGCATGATCAATATTTAAAGAGCTATGATGATGAAGATCATATTAACTATGCCATTACAATAAAATTTCAATTAACTTTTAATGGACTACCTAAGTAATTCTGATATAAAATATAATAAAACTGCATTTACTGTATTTTAAGTACATAAAAAATATTTCAAAACGTGTTAGTTTCTTTTCAAATTTCACTTTTATAAGAAAGACTTTACTCGGTAACAACGATTTACAAAATCATAAACAAGTACAAAACTAAGGACAGAAAACTTTTTTTTTGTCAACATGATAGTTGCTTAAAAGGCAGCCAGCTCAGCTTTCTGGAATAAGTATAATAAACATAGCGCTGCTTTTAGCTGTTGCTAAATTTTTTTTTTTTTTTTATGTATATCCGACGGCAAACGAGCAGACGAGCCACCTGATGGAAAGTGGTCACCGTCGCCCATGGACATCTGCAACACCAGAGGAGCTGCTGATGCGTTGCCGACTCTTAAGATGTATATGTATATCCGACGGCAAACGAGCAGACGAGCCACCTGATGGAAAGTGGTCACCGTCGCCCATGGACATCTGCAACACCAGAGGAGCTGCTGATGCGTTGCCGACTCTTAAGATGTGAATAGTTTCTAGACAAAAGCAAACATTTCTATTTCACTTTGTAAAGAAGCACACACATATAAAAAAAATAATCGCACAGAGCAAAAATAAAACAAATATAAGTCTAGCATGTCTTATCGTCGTCAGGTCTAGCCGTTCCGCAGCGGTAATTAGGTTATGGGCCCCGCGCGCGCGTGAGCCGCCTAGCAAACCGCCTGCGGGCCCTCTTTGATTTCACTCTACCGGTACCAAGTCCACACCCTGCCGACTCTTGAAAATTATCCAGCCACTTACTATCACGAAATATAAAAATATTAGTCTTGTAATATCTTGTAGGTACATTTTTTTTTAAAGAAACTAACATATATATATTAATATAAATATAACTATGCATTGATTTAAGCTAAATACAATTTAACACTGCTTATAACTAAAACTAACTAAAAAAAAAATAACCTTAATTAAAAATAACCATTATAAATAAAAAATGTCCCGCCCCGCAGTTCGTTGTCACGCGAAAGGGTACCTAGAAGGCTTACAGCATTTCCACGTTGGATAGCAATGCTTATTCTTTGTCCTTCGAGGAAATTTCGAGGCATTTTTTTTTCTTGAGAGCATTGTTTACGTTTAATTTAAGTAAGAGCAAAAGTGGAAAAAAGTTAAGTGGGAAAATAAGGATGAGACGTTGTACCTATGTTACAAACTTACTCATACATTTCTATTATAAGGATTAATAGGATACAGAGAATCTCGACGACTTTAACGATTTCGATAAAATTTAGCAATGAAGAGGGTTTCCGGGACGGAAATCGAACTAACTAGGTCTTAATCCCAGGAAACTTCCTTGGGCAACGGTCAGTCTCCTTAATACATATGAAGGTACCTATAATAATTTGAAACGTCAAACATTATCAAATATTTCATTTCGATCTTATATTTAACTGACTACACATCCTTCACAAACCTAAACGTTTGTCAACTTCACTCAAAGAGAATGAAGTGCTCAACATTCTGCGGCATGAAAGCGTCACTCGTTTACGTGGAGTCGCTCCTCACGTGGTTACCCTCGCCCTCTCATCGCACTCATTAGCGTCTCTTAAAACTGCTTTTCATATCCTTTTTGGGGCGGTAATGAAAAAGCCAGTTTTAGGCTTTACCTATATTTGGCAAAGTCTCGTGAAAGAATCATGCATGAACTTTTCAAATTATTTTATAACTAGCTTTTGCCCGCGGCTCCGCCCTGTCGATCGCTCGGGAGTAGTACTTTTTCCCGTGGTAAATTGTACCCTATATCTTTCGCCGTACCCCAATTAACGTGTATGCAAAATTTCATGATGATCGGTTCAGTAGTTACAACGTGAAAGCGTAACAAACAAACAAAGAAACTCACTTTCACATTTATAATATTAATTAGGATTAGGATGGGTCGTACGGTTCGTTTAGTCTAATCTAGTTAGATTGAAGCTACTCGTAAATAGATACTCCCTGCAATAGAAAGCTAAAAAGCCTCCAAAACATTACCTATAGTACACTTTTACCATCGGGTGTAAATTTACTCCCGATGTTACCTTGAAGGGGCGATTTATACCGTCAATATAAACAGCTTTTCAACAAATGGGACCAATGTTGTTGGAAACTCGAAAAAAATTCGACATTTTATACAATTTGCCCCGCTGCTGGCTAAACACTTTGGTATGGGAATAATAAAATAAAATAGATGTCTTAACGTTGGTATCATAGAAAAAGTTGTTCGTATAGGGTAAATTTACACATGGTAATAGGAATAAAAGGTGTAGAAATATATTCTGCAATGTGTCCAGTCATCGGTGTCGGAGCCTTAACTAGTATGATGTATGGCAATATTTATCGACAAATCACCCTCCATAATTGTTTTTTCTTCTACTGTAGCAAAATGGCTACCGTTATGTTTTTTGGGAACGGAATTACTTTGCATCTAAATATTGTTTGCTGCATGCTGAATACCTCTTTCATGTTTTAAGCATGTCAAGCTACATGTTGCTTGCTTAAAAGTTATGATGCGCGTCGTTACATATTAAAACATGTTTTTATAAATGGTTTTACTGATATCTTAATAAGTGTGTGAAATGCTACGAAGGTGAAATGTAAGTTCCATAGCTATATCGCTTTTCTAGCAATAGTAACAATTTTGAAACATTTTTTTATTAAGAAATTTTGTCGATAATATGAAACTGCGATGATAAGTTATTCGATGTGTTAAGAAAAAAATAATTCTAATATAATGTGTACCTTCTTATCCTGTGTACAACGGTGATCACAAGAAACTAAACATAGATAACCCAAAAACAATATTTCAAAAGTCTGCAGCTTTTTGGCAAAGCTGTGACTGTTCGCCACACAAATTAGGCTGCTCATGTGACGTATCACCGGCTGTCACAACTCTTGGCACCTGGCAGATGTTGGAAACAGGGAGTCGATTATTTGTGAAATAAAAATCGTTATTTTGTGAGTTTCCATTAAAAAAAGGAATTACATAGCAATTCAGACCTTTTTAAAAGTTTTTTTTATTTCATTTCACCTGTCCCGATGTTTGTCTGTAATCAAATCTTGCAAGTTATAGATCCACTTCCCGGTTACCGATTGAGTTGAAATTTTGAACGTGTGTGTGTGTATATCCGATGACAATACAATATTACGGAATCACTGCGTTGGTCTGACGATGGAGCAGTAAGGTGGGCATAGGAACTTAAACAAAACAAGGTAAACCAATCGTGTTCGGGCTCATTTGATTTTTCTTGGAAAGCACATTACAGTGTGGATTGGTTTTATAATATAAGCTTCTTACAAAAATGTAATTTTTGCCAGAAAAAAGAACTTATAAAGAAGCTTATATTCGACCTCCTTATTACTAAGCAGATTGGCTTGTGAGTTATATTCAAACCGAGCAAACAATTTACATACAGTATGTGTAGAGTTTATAATCAAAAAACCGGCCAAGTGCGAGTCGGACTCGCGCACGAAGGGTTCCGTACCGTTATCTGTAATATTCTGTGAATATTTCAAGCGTCTACCTGTTGCCGTTAACAATGTCGAGCAAAAACAAGCAAAAAAATCACGTTTGTTGTATGGGAGCCCCCATATTTATTTTATTATATTTTTTGCAACTGAAATACATCATCTGTGAAAATTTCAACTGTCTAACTATAACGGTTCATGAGATACAGCCTAGTGACAGACGGACAGACAGACAGACGGACAGCGGGGTTCGTTTCTAACCTTTGGGTACGGAACCCTAAAAAAGGCATAAGCTGTTATTACTGGATTACTATATTGAGTACTAGCTGACGCCCGCGGCTCCGCTTGCTATAATGTCGATCCCGCGGGAACAGTACTTTTGCAAGATGAAAGGTATCCAATGTGTTAATTCAGGTAATAACTACCTGTGTGCAAAATTAAGTCAAAATCCGTTCAGCCGTTGTGGCGTGGTTACAAAACGGCTTGAAAAACATCCACATATCCATAAATCGACACACCCACTCATCCACTCGTCCATACACGAACTTTCGCGGTTTTTAATATTAGTAAGGAAAGGATTAGTAAGGAAAGGATTAGTAAGGATAAGGAAGTAAGGATTAGTAAGTAAGTAAGGATTATTGTAATCGATATGAATTTGTCAAACTTCCTGTCTGCCATAAATCATCGCATTATACTAACTATTTACTAATTAATATTAAAATGCGAAGTGAGTTTGTTTGTTTATTTGTTACGCTTTCACGTTGTAACTATTGAACCGATCATCATGAAATTTTGCATACACATTATCTGGGGTACGGAGAAGGACGTTGGACGTCCCGAGGGATCGACACTGACGCGGGCGGAGCCGCGGTCGAAAGCTAGTCCATCATAAATCGCAATATTTATCAGGCAAACCTCAATTAACATCCATATTTACAATCGCAAATTACTAATAAACATCCAAATAAGTTTTACGACGTCCTAATGGACAGCATTTCTATGTAGAAATGCAGGTAACGGTCGAACAGTGAGTTTGATGCATTCGTGGTCTTATTTGTAATTTAATGTGTCATCGCTAGGCGAATCGCATCCGACGCGAGCTGTGAGAATCAGCTGCCTGATTACCAATGGCCTGACTTGAATACTAAAGCAGTAACATCGATCTGCTGGTGTGAAGTACGATACTATATTCTGATAAATCTTAGATGTCTGGAGTCCAGTAGGATTTGACGGCTCTAAATGATCTATTAATAAACACAGGTACAGCGTTGTTTAGGATAGAAATAAGAGACAGATAAACTTCCCTTACTCTGTGCCCAAGTACCTAAGTCACATACCTAACTTACACCCAGTCCTACTTCTTGTTACGTCTGTTAGTCAGCTTGAAAATTCTAGCGCCAGTGATGGATAAACTTACTTAATAAAGACAAAATCTTCCCATGTATACCTACCTAGGTCCAATATAATTAGATCCGTGTTGTAAATAACTCTATCTACAAAAAAATACTTTTGACCTACATTACAAGCACCTTGCTGGTAGGTATAACCTAATCATAACTGCAAAATAAACAAGCCCACTCCCCAGATCTCATTCCAATTATATAATCCAGACAGGCAAAAAGTCTCGCCCAACAAAAAAGCTGCACCGATAGGACTATCACCACTCGTCATCAAACACAAACAATAGCGATCGGACAACCGGACAATTTGTATCGCCATAATTACCCAAGCACACACGACTATGGTGATTACAAAAGTGGGCTCCAACGTACACGCCGCCACTGTTCGTTATTTTCGCTAAATGGGCCCATTTGGAAATTAACTGCACGATTGCTTCCGAATAATAACGGCAGTGCGGAGAGATATATCACGGGAAGCGCTAAACAAATGAACGAGAAGGGGATGTTGTCTGCGGACGCACGCGTGGAGGCAAACGAGTTTTATATTACGTGCAGCGCCATCTAGCGTCAAGTAGCGATACTAATAAAAGAAAGAAGGACTTATGGAATGTTTGAAAAGGTTCATGCTTTTAACCTTGGATTTGTTTATGTAATAGACATTTTCATTAAAAAATGTAACAGGTATATTTAAATTTGAAAATTTTTATTTGTAACTGTTTATAGTAATATAAAACAATAAAAAAAGAATAAACAGTGTAAGTTTATAACTAAGTTTTGGCTATTCGCCGCTAGATGGCGTTACACATTCTGTAATACTAACCTCCGTAATAGAGATTGCAATCCGGATACTTCGAAATCCGAAAAACACTGAAAAATCCGGATTTTCAAGCTTTATATAAATCCGGATTTCAGTATCAAAATCCGGTTTTTTCGAATTTTTCTTTTAAGTATAGCTTATCATATTAATTGATAGTTTTTGATTAAGCACCGTCTTTTTTATTGTTTTTATTGACGATTTTACAACCAGCACACAAATTCGCAAAAAAGTTTAGGCTATGACTTAAGGGATCTTTGATTGAAAACGCTAGACTACACGGACAGTTAAACGATGATTATCAAAACATTATAAAGAAAGTCCGGGCGTTGGTGAAGACATTTAAATTCACTGACTATGAATGACATGCTACAGAAATATGTGCTAGCAGAATTCGGCAAAGAGTTAGGTCTTGTTTTGGACTGTAAAACGCGATGGTATAGTCTAGCTACAATGATGGAACGTATCTCAAAGCTGAATTCAAGTGTACAAAAAGCATTAATCGATATTAATCTAACAGGCCGCGGTATCGTCACCAAACCCCTTACTAGTTCGGAAACCGTGTGCAAATCTGACGTTAACCTGCACCTACTTAGCTTTAAGGAACAACTTGATCGCCAACATTCTATTGTCAAAACTAGCAGTGCCTTTAGCAGCCGTCGACTTCAGGCAGCAGGGCTGATTTACCTGCATTAATATATGTAGAAATGGCACTTTTTGAAAAAGGTTGTACAGAAATTTCAAAAAGTTTAAAAGGTTTGAAAGACGTTGCTAGCCGTTCCGCCGATTAATCTGGAATCAGAGTGCCATTTCCACGGTTGGAATATTCTGCAATAAATTAAGACAACGGTATTAATGAAGAAACACTCAACGCTTTTACATGTTTTTAAGGTACCGCTTCATAAAAAAAAAAAAAATCTTTATTGTTATTTACGGTTAGGTAGATTACCATTTATTTTACTTTTTCATTGTGTATATACATAGTCTATCAATATTTAAAATACGAAGTTTTTCGTTTAAAAATATCAATACTATATACTTAAAAATTTTATTGTACTTTACATGTTGCGAATATCGCATTATGAATTTGACTTACAAAACGTGACTTGATTAAATTTTATGAAAATGTCATTGTCAAAATGTGAATTTTAAAATCTGAAATACAGGCCCTATTTAAACTTTTATATTTTAAGTATTCGGTCATCGGTTATTTCAAGGCCATTCGACAGATTTTTCAGGTGATAACTAAATATTTTACTTTGTTTTGTGTTCTTTTCAACTTTATCGTAAATGTTAGTGAATTGTGAATTTTAAATAAGCTAAACTAGAAATGATAAAAAATAAAATTAAAGCTTCGAAAAATTCGGATTATCCGGATTTTTAAGCAACGAAATTCTTAAAATCCGGATTTGAAAAATATCCGGATTTTGCAATCCCTACTCCGTAACATAATGTACGTATTTATTAACAAAATTAAAAATACTACATCATTTTGGCTATGAGGGAGGAGCCTTAATCAACACCAACGCACTTGGCAAAATATCGTTCCAAAAATTTAGAAGGTTTCCTATTTTTCTCTATTTCCATTAAACATTATAAATATATTTCAATTTTAATTTCCGTAGACTTACAATGTGCACTGCAGTAGGTACATATTATGCCTATCGTCTTTGACTGTGCACACTGCACTTTTTTTAATGCAGCCAATTTAATGCTTTGATTGTCAATGGTCGGGACGGCCAACGGCCATGGTACATCATTTATTGTAACATTAATTCAAAATATTTGTCGTGCCTAGTAAAAAAATATGGGTTACTACATCTGTTTATACATTATGTTTGTACATCGTTCGATCCTCCAGACAAGCTTTAAAATAGTTTCGTAGAAAAATTTGTTAACACCATACTTATGTATATGTTACTGAATAAATAAATAATAATAAATCTTACTTCGTCATATTTTGTTGGGACTGATCGAAATGCTAATTGTGTGAAATGTAGTAGGTAGACTACTTACTGATTGATTAATTATTTAGGTAGCTACGTAAAATAGTAATAAATTATTTTTCTCTGTATATTTATTTATATATATGTATGTTTATGCTATCTTTAAAATTACAGTGATTAAAACTAACTATATAAAATATAAACAAAACTAAAAAAGAAAAAGTAAAAAATGGCACTAGAATTTTTTTTCTTCGAAATCTATTTTTTTTTTCGCTTGCATTAGTTCATTCTGTGATGTTCAAATTTCACGAACTTACCGACCCCACAAATACCGGAAAACAAACAAACTAGCCTTTCCACCCAAAACTAAAATCTACAAAAACTTGACATTCGACAGACCGGGCACGCTGCAGTAAACTGTTGCCATGAATAATCGCTGTCGGAGCGGAAGTTAAATTATGTCTACGATCTTTGACACTAAGAAAAATGTTCGAACATTTATTAGTTTCAGAACCTTAGTGGCTTTTTGGTCATATGGTTTTAAAAATCTGTTAAACGGGTTATAGCGATGAATTAATTGTTGTAAAAATTATAGGTATAAACCGCCCTGGTACAATTAAAATTTTAAGAGAAGTGAATTTAAAATTATGCTCGTTTCAGGTTTTTTTTAATGAACCTATATTATCCCACTATTGGGCAAAGGTCTCTCTCATCTTTTTCCACTTATCTCTGTCAGACAGATGTTACTCCCGACTAGTTTCTCAGAAAAGCGTCTAGATCGTCTTTCCAGCGCTTTCTCGACCTACCAAGGCGACGATGACCATCTACAGGCAACCACTCTGTTGCTGTCATCAAGTTATAGTTTAATTTTGTTTCAATTTACTTTTTTATATATACAACATCAATGTACTTCTTTTAATGATGAATGAAAGAACTGAGTCAAATATATACGTTAGTTTCTACCTAACGTCCATTCCATACATTTGACTTACAAAGGGCGTAACTTTTGTAACATCTTTTCTCTGTCCTAAAATAAGAAATAGCAGTAACATAATTACTACGTCCACAAATGATGCGTGGGACCGGGAACCTGTTAATATAAGTAAGACAGTCCTAATATAAATACACTGACCTTTATCTGATCCGCAGCCTTCTTCGCCAGCCCGGGATCCAGGATTGTGATATCATGCTCCGCAGCACATTTCCTGGCAGCGTCGCTAAACGCTGCAGCGTTCACGTAATACGCGCCTTTCTTCTCACTCGAATCCAGAGGCGAGTTCGGCGACAGGATGCCACTATCCGTATCACTCACATTCGCTGATTTACGAGCGACGCCAGAATTTTCACCAACGGGAGACTTAAGTGGAATCCGAGATTTCTCACTACTAGGCGACTTTAAAGGGATTTTAGAATGTTTGGGAACTTCATCGGGTTTGAAACCAGTATTTGGATCGAATATCACGTAGTTGTCTTTGTCACATCTCACTTTATTGTTAACAGTTACAGTATATTTTTTATTTGGACTTAAGTTTAGAAAAGGATCTTCAGTATCGACGGGGCTTTCTGGTATTATTGACTGTATTTTTGGGGTTATCTTTGGAACTGATTTACCGTCTATAGTACGTCTCACAACAGTATCATTTGTGAATTTCAACCTTACATATTCGTTAGATATAGTCCGTCGCACTGGTGATGACAGTAAGGTCGATGGTTTATTTTCTTGTGCACTGTTTTTGCTTTGAAAGAAATTCATTTTAGGTTTATCCATTGTTTTGACTGGAGAAAATGGTAGCCTTAATTTGGAAGTAACTTTTTTCTTCGGACTGCTTGTATTAAAATCAACTGATGAACTCTGAACTGTACTTTTATACATCGGCAACACACTAGCTTTTTCATCGTTTTTTTGAGTACCTTTACTAACTTTTGTGGTAATCTTAACTTGTTCTAATGATTTGTTCAGTTTCTTTATCGGTGCCGGAGTTTTAAGCTTCCTTTCCTTACTCTTTTTATCATGTGCCGGCTCATTAGTGTTAAAATCGCATTTTTGGCTAATAAACACCGGTTCTTGAGGTTTGACAAAAGTTTTGCTACGATCACATAAGAATGTCTCATTTTGAGCAACTGCAAATAGATCTTCGTCTAATGTGTTTCCTAGTAAATTATCTATTATAATTTCGACGTCACTAGATTCAGAGTTACTTTTGGAAGATCTGCCCTCACTTATGATGCATGATATCCTTTGTTCTACTTCTATTAGTGAATCGTATTTGTCAGTATCATCGATACTTCTTGAGGTACCACTGCCGGAATCTGATGGAGTTTGAACTTCAAAGATTGCTTCTTGAGTTTGAGATGTATTTTTTGAAGAATTTTCTGGACAAGATCTTCGTCTTTTCACAGTCCCCGTAGCAGCTGACGGTGAGTCCCAATCTAAGTTTTGTATAGCACACTGAGTATCACCACTCTTTTTAGTTCGTCTTGGACTTGTCATTATTTACTAGCATTGTTACATTACACTATGAATCTGTAAGAAAATTTGTTTAAAACGTTCTGTTGAACATCGTCTGACAGTTAACGGAAATACCGATAGAGTAATAGATAAGGGGTAGTACACGGGCGCTGATCATTAGTGGAATCGAACACGAACACAGTCGATTGTTATCTAATTACAAACTTGACGCAACTGCCACATGGGACTAGACGGTATTTGTTATTTCTCTAATGGAACCATTTATTCCTGATAAAAACGACACGGAATACACTGGAATGGTTTTTGAGTTTAGGTTATTATTAAATGTTTTGATTATTAGATAATTGGTTAATAAAAATATATCTAACTTAGATATGGTTATCTTAGGTCTTATTTTAGGCATGAGATCAGCCTCAATATGTGACTTTCTTTCTGTACATACCAAATTGAATTACTACCAACTGCAGTAAAATTTATGAAACAATAAAAAAATAGGGTTCCATACCCAAGGAGTGTCAACATTTTACTAAGCCTCTACTGTTTGTCTGTCTGTCACAGAACTGTATCTTTTCAACCGTAATCGGAGATCCATTAAAATTATCTCAAAATGTTTATATCTTTGGCCCTCATAACAATCGGCAAATAATAAAAAAAGCAAAGTACCTAAATTAAAATTTACTTATTTATACAAAAAACGTGTTTTTTTTTGGTGTTTTTATACATTAAGTTACCTTACACTTAGTGTGGGCGACTTTGACTCGCCCTGGGCCGATTATATTTATGATTAGTCCTATTGAAACAGTTGTGCGTATTTATTGATCATGTTGCTCTTGTAACAAATACCTTACATTATGTTGTAGGAAGTATTTGAACCTCAATATTATTCTCGACTAGCTTTCGCCCGCGGCTCCGCCCGCGTCAATGTCGATCCCTGGGGAATAGTACTTTTTCCCGGGATAAAAGGTAGCCGATGTCCTTCTCCGCACTCCAGAGAACTTGTATGCAAAATTTCATGATGATCGGTTCAGTAGTTACGGCGTGAAAGCGTAACAAACAAACAAACTCACTTTCGCATTTATAATATTAGTAAGGATAATGTAAGTAAAAATAAAATCGATAAATACACAGATAAATATTAAACTTTGATTACATGAAATATTTGGTTCTAAAGCAATACAAAGCGAAGTACAATGCAAATAGCCCAATGAAAATTCAAAATGACACCGCTGTCACGCCATCGTTGCTCAAGTTTTTTGACAAAGCGTCGCATTTCATTGCAAAGAGACAGGTGGCTTTATCAACCAGACATACATATAAACATGTCGCTACCGCAACCGGAAGGCAGTTCTTATAGTGCTGTGTGCTACCGGCGACTGAAGAAAAATGCATGTGTATAGTTTTATAGTATGTAATCGATGGTTTCTGCTTTTAAATATGTATTGCCTTGTCTAGCACTTTTCTGTTATTCGCCTCTGTCTCCCAACAATGCGTTACTCTCTCTGTCTATTACGTCATCACTTGAACAGTTTGATAAATTTATCCAGATATTAATATGTATATTTAAGAATACAACCTGATTATATCAATTGTTGCTCTAATCGAGAAACGGATTAATACATACACGGTGAAATTTTAATCGTTCTGGGCCCTTAAAGGGATAATTCAGCCCGTTGATATAAACAACTTTTCCTATGGGACCAATGGGAACTCAAAAAAATTTTGACGTTCCCATACAAATTGACCGGGCGGCCGAAATTTTTTGTATGTAACTGCCCATATTTTTTTTTTGACTTCCCTGCATTGGTCCCATAGGGAAAGTTGTCATATCGATGGGCTGAATCACCCCTTTAAGGGTGCAAAACCATAAAAATTTCACCGTGTTTTTATACTCGTACCTCCTAATAGTGATGACACCAAACAACTTTCCTTTTAGTGCAATACACCCTACCGAAATAAGTCAGTTGATCGATCCATTTGTATGGAAGATTTAGAAAGGGAATAATAATTTGTTTCATCGGTAGATCCTTCACTATGAACATTGTAATTATTGAAGTCAACATATTTAGCTGACAATTAAGTATTAACAAAAATCACCGCAACTTGGTCCAAATCTACAGTCAGACGAAAACTGCAAGTAATATTAACTAAATAAACTTAGCTGAGTTGTGTCGGGATTCTGACAAATTGCCCCCCAGTGTCCCCGGTAACCTAATTACCGGGTAAGTTGGGGCAATAAATATCCCGTCCGGTGGAGTAGTGCTTAACTAGTTTTGACTACTCCATTTTAATATCCGGGTGGCAGGTTACTCTTTCTCTGTTATTTTGGCTTTTCTGAAATAATCCATATTTAATTTAATACGGGCTTGCTTGTTTTGACTGTTCTGCTACTACTGAGTTTTCATAATTATTTTCTACATTATTCATTAAAATTTCACCGAAACGATAACTTGAATTGTATAAATAGTCCTTATTTAACTATATACCTAATTTTCGCCGTTTGAGTAGAAGCTTTACCGCTTCTACTCAAACGTTAGGTTGAGTGAGAGAGCCGGAGACCTATCCTCCCGAAATTGGCCTTTGGCCCGGAGTTGAGGTCCTTTCTCAACTCCATGAAAGGCCGGCAATGCTCCTGTCACATTCTGGTGTTGCAGTTGTTCATGGGCAGCGATGGTAAGTGACTATCAGGTGACTTCGCTTGCTCATGTGCCGTCATATATATAACAAAAAAAAACAATTACATTGGTATTTCTTTTCATTTAAAATCTTACGTCCCATAATTATAAATAACCTATTGAAGTGAGTATACGAGGATTAGTACGCGATATTTTGCTTGAAACAAAATTGCCTACGTATTGTTTGTCTCTCCTTGGATATGTTAAACAAATATGTAGAGACTCTTCTTCTCTCTCTCTCTCTTTACAGTGAAATGCATCAACATTAACTACTTAGCTCTCTCAAACGATCTAATTTAAACTACACACGTGTACCACAGTACGTTAAACCTACTAAAATTATCAATGTTAGTTATCAAGCTGGTAGGGTCAGCACAAATATATATTTATATATATAAACCATACAAGAATCCATGCTCTTGCGTCTTCCATGCTGGTCTGCGACTAAAGAAAAACGTAGAATGTACCAGCTGTTTCTCCTCTCGCGCAGATCGAAAATGCCGTCCAAGGGATAGGCGAAAATCTGACGAATCATATTAGTAGACGATGCGGGTAGCAACCCATCACTATTTTGATTTCGTTTTCCATGTAACAACATCCCTACCAACATGCTAAACTTGACTTTTAGGCCTCAAAGGCCTGGGCTCTGTATATACCCCTGTTTATAGCCCGCAAGGGAAAATGCGTGATGATAGTATGTATGTAATGTAATGTAGTATTCAAGAAAAAAGCACCTGTGTGGCATTTTTCTTACAGTAAACATTTTCTTCAAATTGCATTATTTACTGTTATTATGATTTATACAAACTTAATAGTGAAAACTGTGCATTTTTTTTCACGGGAACTACAAACACAAGATCTTCGTCCTAACTTGCGATATACTAACTGTGATTGTACAAAAAGAGTTTTCAGCAATATTTTGCTGACCTTACCGGGTGTCCTCCCTACATAGACACAAACTTTGTAAGTCTATGCATCGCGGAGGTCAGTTATTTGCCCTTATATTGTTGCACGTGCTCTTTGCTAGTACCAGCTCAAACTTTGGAATTGAACTTTAATTTACTACCCTAACACAAAGTTGTCCACGCCTTTGTTCCTTTTACTTCAGATACATACAGTCTACAGACATTTCTTATCTAGAAGGGTTGAACAATACTTTGTTAGCAAAGCATTGCTCAATCCCTCTGTTCTGAGCGCGACTCTATCACAAAATTTTTTGCAACGCGTAGCTCGTATTTTTACTCTTACGCTGTTGCATTGCTTTGTGAAACTTCCAACTTTACAAAATTTGCAAAATGTTTACTAGACATTTTGTTCCTTTTTCTTCCGTTACAGTTAGTAGCTATTGTTAGACATCTCTTAGATCACAATTGACTGTACTTACCCAGAAAGATTTCAACAATATTTTGCCGACCCTACCATGAGTCTGCCTCGCATGTACCACAAACTTTGTAATTCGTTGCGCCGCGGAGGTCACTTATTTACCCTTATACTGTTGCACGTGCTCTGTGCCACTGCCAGCTCATCAAATTAGCAGTTGAACTTTATGTAATTTACTACATGAAACCTAATACAAAGTTGTCCACATGTTTGTTCCTTTTACTACGTCTACAAATAAATTTCTTAACGTACAGTTTAACGTTACTTCAACAGAAGGATTGAACAATGTTTTGCTGACTCTGCCCTCGCATGTACCACAAACTTTGTAATTTGTTACATCGCGGAGCTCGTATATTTAGTCTTACACTGTTGCACGTACCCTGTGCCAGCTTCCAACTTTATGTAATTTGCAACATATTTACTAGACATGTTGCTCTTTTTTCTTCAGTTACAGTTAGTAGCTGTTAGTAGACCTCTGTTAGAGCACAATTTACTGTTCTTACCCAAAAGGATTTTAGCAATGTTATGCTGAACCTACCGTGAGTTTGCCTCGCATGTACCACTAACTTTGTAATTTATCCATCACGAAGATCGTATATTTAGTCTTACACTATTTACACGTACCCTGTGAAGCTTTCAATTTTACGATATTTGCAACATATTTAGGAGACATTTTGTTCCTTTTTCTTTAGTAAGGATTAATTTTATGATGTTAATTAAACTAACTTTAAGGTACTTACTTACAAAGATTTCACCAATGTTTTGCGGACCCTACCGCAAGCCTGCCTCGCATGTACCACAAACTTTGTATTTTTTGCGTCGCAAAGTTCGCTTCTTTGCTCCTACACTGTTACACATGCAAAGTATTTTAAGCCAAAAGGCTTTTCGGCAATGTTATGCTGACCCTACCGCGAGTCTGCGTCGCATGTACCACAAACTTTGTAATTTGTTGAGTCGCGGAGCTTGCCTATTTACTTTTACACTGTTGCACGTACTCTGTGCCTGCTCTTAGCTTTACAATTAAACTTTAAATAATTGAACACAATATGAACAAGAAGATGTTGTTTTTACAAGTCTTGATATTTTGTGCAAAGTAACTAATCTTACATAAATGGAAGATATCTCGGATAGTCTGGTTTACAAGTACTTTATAGTTAACTTTAAATTAAAGTAAGTATATAAATAAAGTGAAGTGATTAAAAATGAAATAAAACTATATTTTATGTGTTCTTACTGCAACCTCTCGCCGAACACCGTCCTTTTTCCGTTTCCGTTACATCGTTCTGTTTTCAAATTGGTAAAGCATTTCAAATATTTATCTGTTACTTTAAATAACACAAAACCTTAAAAATACGGTGATTAATAATAGTGAGAATAAAACGAAAAATGCTAAAATCAAAAATTATTTTCATTATCTTCGTTCTATTCTTTAAATCGTTCTCAAACAAAGTAGTGCAAGTTCCCAGTCTTTTAACGATTCCAGATCAAGTCGTATTGACTCCTATAACAACTTCAACAAGAATCTAGCCAATGCTCGGAACTTTGAACTTCGCAACTGAACTTTATGCGATTTTCCACGATATGAAATTTAAGAACTTGTTACGTCTGGCCGATGTAGAACCTAACTTAGATGTTCTTTTTGTAGTACTGTTGAAAATAGTTTTTTTCGGTATTTCTTCTCTGCAGTGATACCGGTTCCAAAACGCTAGTAGTCTGTAGCTTTTTTTTGAACATTAATTAATAATATAAATATTACTAAATTAGATCTTATAAAATGTGATTTGACATAAATTACCAGGTATTTACTATAAAAACGTTTAACTTTTGACTTTTTAAGTATGATACGTATTAAAAAAAAAACATTTTTATCTTCGGCCATTATAGTTGGCAAGTATCATTAATCTTTATTGAATAGTCTGTCTATTGTTTATCCGATTGAATTAAATACAATAAAGGATACAGTAGAGATTTATTAAAGAAGCTATAGCCAAAGATTTAGGGAAAGGATCATAATAATTGTCCAAAATATCATCTCTATGGTACCATACGTAGTCTCAGCTTACAAGTCATACAAAATTTTAAGTAAACCATATCCAACCTGCCTACTTAACCCATTAATATGAAGAACTTTTCCTATGGGACCAATGACATTCTCATACAAATTGTCTAATTGGCTGAATACTTTTATATGTCTAAAATTTATTCGTATATACAGTATTGGTCCTACAGGAATAGTTTTACGTATCAAATGTTTTCTTAACATATAAGTATAGGTCATATTATAAAGATATTATGGATGAAAGTAAAAAGTACTAAAATGTGTGTCAAAATGGCAAAACAGGACCAATTTCTATCAGACCCTCCTATAGCCTCTGAAACAAAGCGATATCAAATCTCCCTGAAAATTTAGAGATTCCAACAAAACAAACGGTAAACAGGCCGGTGCGAGTGCTGTTTCAAATATTTCTTATCGCGTTCCCGTTGAGCAAAAACAGGAACTGCTGCGCCCCACTCCGTACGTCTTAAGTGATTTACAGGCGCCCTGCGACCCGTCTGCGAATACCCTTACGCAGTTATGCTTAAGGAAAACAAGCTCCGAAAGCGAAAAGACGAGGAAATAAGAAGAATACGCAAGCTAATGTTAGCATTGATGCAGCTTTGTTATTTTGTAATGGTAAAAACAAGATACATCTTATCTCTGAAATCACTGGTCCTAAAATTTCCGAAGAACTCGGTGTGTATGGTCATTGACCGTGTCACCTACACGAAATGGTGATGATGGTAAAATTTTGGTATAATTACGATATTTAGGTTTTTATTTATTAGATTATAAAGATAAATTACAAGAAAACCTATAAGGAAAGTATAATTTGATTACAGGTAGTAAAAATGAAGAAAATAACATTTATCGTGCAGAACCTGGACGGTTTCTTTTTAAATAGATAATCGCTATAGCTACCAGACTGATTTGAAAAATATTTCGTTTATGGTAAGTTTCATTATCAACGAGTATATAACTTGATAATTAAAGCTATTGCAGATGTATTATTAAACCAGGTTACCTAATCTAGGTAAAGGTAAAAAACATTGATTAAAAAGAAGTAATGATACAAATAATATAATAAAGTACATAATAACATTACAGAAATTAAAATTTATCTTCCACGTAACAGCGAATAGAATATTTCCGATGAATAAAATAATTTAAAGAATAAGAGCACGCCTTGAGTAACATTTATCGCTTGCCAGTCGATATTATCACATTCGAACTGTAATAGTATGTTAATGTAACTGTTTTAAAGGCCCTAAATAGCATTATCGCATCGCATAGCATCTCAATGTGCCATTGCCTACGTGAGCAACATTTCAGGAGGGAGAACTTACTCTAACGGGGTTACCAGACTTATAGCGTAAAGGTAAACGCTTATCTCTCCCTCTCTTCTTTAAGATGTTAGAAAAGGATGGTGGGATAGTTGGCTTGAAATCGAAATTTGAAACGTGCAGCCTCCCCAGCGATATCCTAAATGGGTCAGGAAGGCGAAGTTTACGGTGCAATTCGGGTATTAGAGAAACCGAAACGCAATAAAATCCCCAATTGGGGTGAAATTAGAAAATTATTCGGGACCTCCCATAAAAGTAAAAGTTTAACGGATTAAGGAAATGTTTTCTAGCAAAAATAAATAAGTTCATTGCTTACTTTATTATTATAGTAGGTACCTATTATATAATTTCATTTTTGACAAGATTTGACAATAATATACAAGACACATTGCAAGTTAAATAAAGCTTGTTAAAATATTTAAGGTTAATAGAAATTAATATTACTAAAACTTACGCAATATATCATTTTAATATTTGAAAGAAAAAAAGGTTTTTACCTCACTGTCGACATTTTTTTGACATATTGGTTTGAGACAACTTTGTCATGCTTTTTGTGTGTCTAAGTGGTAAATACTGGTGTCAGACTTTCCAAGCTGCCTAAAGGCATCGTACATGGCTTATCGACTGCTATCAATAATGACTACTGGGACTAACGGCTTAACGTGCCTTCCAAAGCACGCTGGAGCCAGTGATATAATATTACATGAACAACGAATATTTCATATGGAATGATATTAAAAAATCCAGACCGATAAAAAGTATTTTCAAAAAAATAATGATGATATGAACTAATTCAAAATGTGAAATTATAGCACGAAGTTTTTCAGCATTCCAAAATATTGTCATCAGACTTAAATAATTATGCAAAAGTTCAAAGTTGGTTAATTACTACTTCTGCCAAAAAGTTACAGAATACACAGGAAGGTAGGTGGCTAGAGGACCAACAGTCCAAAAAAAAAACAACGTTGTAATTAATTATTTTGTCAACTCATCCCGCGGGATAAGTTTGGAGCGGCCTCAGTTGACAAAAGGCCCTACGGGAGTGCCGGCAGTGAAAACTCCGTGCGGTAGAAAGAGAGGAGGATATTACTTCCCTGTCTTACGCCGCGCCGGCGGTCTCAGATCACGTGTCCATCTTACGAATTTTCGATCAGGTCACGTGTCCTGACGCAAGTTTAACATTTTTTACCCATTCCTTTTCATTCATTGGCTAGCTCCGTGGCGCAGCGGTCAACACGCCAGCCTGCGACACGCGAGTGAAAATAACTGAAGAGAGAAAATGATCTTTTTCAGATTGACCTGGGTCTTGAAACTTGAATGTATATCAATCTGTGTGTGATTTGTCCGTATATATTTTTATTCCAAAAACTGCACAACGCCGTTAAAAAAGTTTTCACTTCAAAATTATCACCGCTTCATCTCACTAACAAAAAGCACACTTTACTTCACCTCGTTAGTACACAATTTGTATTTGATATGAAAACACAACTACGAGTAAGTTGTTCTTCAGCAAGCAATTTACTGGCTTTGTTTATTCAACAGATTGTTTTATCACCCGCTCGGAACTAACGTTATAAACTGGAAAACCTAGCGCGTCTGTCTAGGGATGCTACAGAGATATTAATGAACTCATTGAAACTTATGCTTTCAATGTTTAAACATAGGTAAACTAATGGTTTTTGCATAAAATTATCTAGCTTAAGTGGTCAAGGAGTCCGAAAGTTTGGGGTTCACCCCGCGCAACCTTATAAAGTTTGTCTCGACTTCATAATTTTCATCGACAGTTGCTTGTAAGTAAAAACGACATCGAAGTTGCTTCTTTAGTTTTAAAAACGAATTCTTATATAAAACCCTTTACATACAAACCGACGGATTTACGTGATGGAGACTTCAAGTAGTAAGCAAGAATCAAATTAACCTCATAATTCCCTCATTGCAGGCTTGAAACACCTGATTGCCTGATAATAAAAATGATTCCGTGCTTCGGAATGCACGTCTCGGCTGCAATCTGGTAGTCTTTAAAGGAACCACCTCAGAGACCGAGAGGCGGTTTCGAAGAACTCTGACACCAGGGTATGCATGATCGATTGACCGTGACACCTACTCGAAATGATGATGATGACCTCATATTTTGAAAAGAAATAATTGTTCTTCAGGTTTTAAACAAGATAAAATCAACATGTTCGATAATTTTGTTCAAAACAGCATATAACAAATTGGTTTCTATGACTAAATTTGCTGGCCAGTAACAAACACCTCAAATGAGCGAAAACCTAATATAATCCGTGTAAAACAAACTATCCGATGCCCTTTGGTAATAAAACGAAGTAATAAAAGCAAATAGGCTGAGCATACAATAGGGAGCGCCACGGCGTGGCATTAACACTGCAATATTTTGTTGGAAAGAAATATTATTTGCATTTGTGATAGGGGTGCCACCCCCGTCCCGGCGGAGCGCATTCCTGCACTATGCACTTGTCTTCACGCACACATGTATGTTTTGATCGTACGTTCGAAATTATAACTAGTCGAAAATGTGGTACTTCGATAATCTGGAAGTTCGGTCTAACAGACACTCGAATGGCTTTAGGTAACTAACCATCAGTCATACGGCATTCCTTATGGAGCAGTTAATTCATAAAATCCTTCAAGCCTTTTATTATAAAGGTAAAAAAATATCAAGGCAAAAGTGTTCGAGTATAATTGTCACCGCAACATTTTTAGATCTAATATTCTTGCAATCGTATTAGGGGTGCGACCCCAATTCCAGCAAAATTCCTGCATTGGCTGCATGCACTTGCCTTTACCTACACTATTCAGGCGTTTAACGTATGTAAATACATACGAATGTTGAAAGTGAAAGCGAAATTTTGAACAATTCTCTTTTTTATTCTGAATAAGTATCAGTATTTACTTTGAGGATTCATTGAAACAGTTTAAGTCTGTAATATTTTTAACATTTTGAATAAGGGTATTTATATGAATATCATCATAATGTCAGCCGTAAGAAATCCACTACTGGACTTAAGCCTTTCTCAAGTATTTCTAAAATGACCGCTTGGAAACTGCTTTCATCTAGCATTTCCTTGCTAGTGAGGCTGACCGACCACGTGGTCGGTGGGATATATATAAAGATGGCACCCACCACACTATCGAGAAGAAACGCATTCTTGCTCTTCGCTGCACGGCGCACTTGTCTCTACTCAAACGAACACACACACATAAAGTACAATTTGACTACACACATATTGTTTATAAAGTGAAAAGCTTAGTGTTATGTGCTGTTGCAAACAATGCAGTGGTTTATCACATATTTCTTAAAAATGCGGTACATTTTTTGGACAACGTTTTCATAAATTATTTAAATTTTTTTAGCTATCAAAACTTTTAATTAAATCAGTTAATCAAACTAGCTTTTGCAGCATTATCCTATTAAAGCCTATGTTATCTTGATAGATTTCTGTGGGTGATAGATTTTTTGTTTTAATAATTGTAAAGAGGAAACCAAATCTCTTCTTTATAATATAAGTTTAGAAACGTGCAGATGTCTTGACCGCTCAAATACAACACTTATATTTTGCATGTGAATATCATGCAAATATCATGCTAGGAGATTACTTTGATTAAATAAGCCTAAATTATAAAATAATAAGTAATTAAAATAAAACACACGTAACATTAAAGTAATTAGGGATGTATGTCAGAAACCCTAATATATGCAAAAATATATATTATTAAAAACGGTCTGGTGAATACATAATAGAAACTCGTCAAGGTATAACGGAATTCCTTGCAGACCCGTATGTATTCCTCGTAGAATACTAATCTCTCACATTCAAGGAGCTCTTTTACAACAAAACATATGTAATAGAAATAAATTTCATTTACCATATGGTTCTAGTATTATTTATTTTTTCTTAAGATAGTGCAAAATAAGTTATACTTTGCGATGAGAAAAAAGATAAAGATAAATTTTTTTGCTATAGTTTCAATGTTTATATTTTTTATGGTTTGAGGGTTGGGTTGGTTTTATACATTTCACCACCAACCTCGCCATCCGCCACCGGCGCACAGGGCGCAGAAGGCGGGCTTATGGCCTGCACCATCTGCCCCCATAACAAAGACCGGTCGGGTGCGGATACGGGAATCCGTCACCTGGCTTAACGGTCCGGGTTGAAATGCGCACGAGTGTCACGTGCGCCTTTACCCAGGCGGGTAAATTGAATGCCGACGGGCCAACCCGCTGGCCGCTCCGACCCTCTCACTGGAGAAGGGTTCTGAGAGCGTGCCGAACTGAGGCCGCCGACATAGCGGCCGCCGTGCCGGGCTGTGGAGCGAGAATAGCCCACGGCCCGGCTCGCACAACGGCTGAGATGTGACACCGCGGAGTTTTTAGTGGCAACACCACATAACCGTACCGGCTTCCCGTAGCTGGTGCGGTATCCGAAGGGATTTTCTTCGCGTAATAAAAAAAAACAAAAAAAAAAAAAAAGGGTTTTATACATTTAGTAATTGAATTATATTTAAACTAGCTTTCGCCCGCGGCTCCGCCCGCGTCAATGTCGATCCCTCAAAAGGTAGCCTATGTCCTTCTCCGTACTCCAGAGAACTTGTACGCAAAATTTCATGATGATCGGTTCAGTAGTTACGGCGTGAAACAAACAAACAAATAAACAAACTCACTTTCGCATTTATAATATTAGTTTGGATGCAATTTCTGTAATTGTTACCAATGTAAAGCTGTGTTTTAACAAATTCTCCTTACAAACCTTGGACTTACAAACTTTCGTTATTTCAAGGAAGTACCTGAGATGTCAAAAGTCAACCTACGACTTGTTAAATCGTTTGCTCTTATGAACCTTTAAAGTCAGCTAATTTAATGAAGAACAGTAATTAAGTTACGAACAACAAGGGATCGCTGTTTAAACAGACTCCGATGAACTTAACTAAGATGTAACCTCTATTTAGCAAAGTTTGATACAAAACAAACAAGAAGTTTAGTGCAGAACTGCAGATAGCAGGTTCAGCTTCTTGTAACGTCTGTGGCAAGCCGTATATCAAAGGCATTTATGTAACATCTTTCTTCTGGCTTTCCTGCAATCTGTGGGAGTGATTTTGTAAAATGGGACGGAAGTATGTAGGTAACAGGAAGCCGGAAAAGGTCGGGCTATTTGAATGGATCTATGAACGCGCAGTAGTAGATTTGATTGTACCAACCAAATGTTGTACGAAGTTGAGATGTCAGATGTTCAACTTCATATGCTACGTAAGGTTTGCTCGTTTTTATAGTACGAATCATCACATTCCACAATATTTTTATTAGTATCACCTCAACGAGGAATGGCTTAAGTTAGAAATTAGTTGAAAATGTAATAAAAAATTAGATAGGTACCATATTTTTTGCCTTTTCACGAGGAACGAAATGGTTTAAATTCTGCAGATTATAATAACAATAATAAACAATATTAACAACAATATAATTTTTTAATGTCTATTGGAGAAGTGATTATAGTATACTCAGTGTATTGATTAAAAAAGTAATACTTAGCTACGATTTTATAGTCATGTGCAAAATAAAGGTAAACACAGCTCAGCGTGCGGCTATAAAGTTTAGTGCCGTGTCTGCGCTATTTGCGGCTACGAGAGTCGTAGAGCGGCTACGAACCTCTACGAGTCTCTTGTGAACCTTATAAGAATGAGAGTTAACCACTAACACACATAAAAATAAGAAGAAACATTCGCATAATGCCTTCAAGCATTGTCAATAGTATTATTTAAAAAGTAAAACAATAGTAATAAATAATATTAAATATGTTAAACATATATGTTAAACGAGTTATTTTCAACTACATATGCACCTGATCATCCAATTACCTTTAACTTTTTTTTCTCTCTCGCTTTTATTGATGCCCCAGTGTCGAAAATACACAAACCCCTTAATATTCTTAATTAAAAAACCATGTTATAAGATCTGCAAACAAGTAGTTACGCACACTGAAGAGGTACTAACGGGGGATCGCCATGTCAACGCGAATTGAACGTCAAATGCACTGGGGCATGGTTCCCAATCTTCTTTAGACAATTTTTATTTTATTGTTATTGATAGGAATCAGAAAGTATAAAATAAAATACATAAACCGAATAAACGAATGCCATGCCTAAAAAAATTTTCTTCAAGCTTCAGATATGTTTTAATCATGAGATAAACATATGTGAAGGTAAAACATAGGTATATATGAATACCTAGTTTAAATCACCCACTTCTGCTATCGCATTTATTACATTACTAGCTTTCGCCCGCGGCTCCACCCGCGTCAATGTCGATCCTTCGGAAATAGTACTTTTTCCCGGGATAAAAAGTAGCCTATGTCCTTCTCGGTACTCCAGTGAACTTATATGCAAAATTTCATGATGATCGGTTCAGTAGTTACGGCGTGAAAGCGTAACAAACAAACAAACTCACTTTCGCATTTATAATATTAGTTAGGATTAGGATTTTGACACCTAACGTTTCGAAAACTTTACTTCTCGTCTTCGCAGGTAGACTAAGTGGTCTATTTGTGTTTAAGAACTATGCAAAACTGCAAAAGAAATGCGATATGACCGTTACCTACGGTTATATCTTTTGTTTTTTATAAACAAATATATACGGCCAAATCACTCAGATTGAGCTAGCCCCAATGTAAGTTCAATACTTGTGTTATGGGATACTAACTCAAAGATACTATATTTTATAACAAATACATTTATAGATACACATCCAAGACCCAGGCCAATCTGAAAAAAATCATTTTCCATCTTGACCTGGCCGGGGATCGAACGCGGGCACTCCGTGTCGCAGGCCGGCGTGTTAACCACTGCGCCACGGAGCTGTCATATATCGCATTTTTTTAAGAGATTAAATTTAAATGTGCAGGTCACAATCGCGTAAATATAATTTACTTTCAAATGGTTCCTGGACTTGTTTTAATGGAGAGAAAAGCATAATACAATGCAAAGTGATTATTCGAGTTTTTGTGTTTTTACTCTAACAAATCCGATCCATATGCATCCTAGTTCCTATCAATTCACAATTCAAAATGTTGTTTTTTTTTTTTAACGTCAAAGTTAGACTTTTGCGGATGAATTTCAGTTCCTAAAGACTGTCCACAGACCACTGATTGAGGACCACTGCACTAGGGGAATGCACTATTAAATATTTAGATTACATTCTTCTCAATCCATTTATCATGGTTTAATTGTATGGGGCTGCCCTTTTACGCTGATGAAAGTGGCTGATCTGAGATCTGGTAAGCCTTTGATATGTTAATGTAATAAGAAAACGTGTTTGTTTCGCCTTCGAAAAACGAGATTATCTTGGAAATGTCTTCGCTCAGTTTTGTATTTTCTTTTTTGGTCAATGTTGATTTAATTTGTTGAAATTGGATCATGAGTATGTCGAAGAAGATGTGGAGAATATAAGAAACAAGGACAGAATATAACATATAGCCAAATTGAAGGTGTTACTTAATCTCATTTATAGATTTAAGTAGTATATGTGTAAAAAAATATAAGTTATAATTATATAGAACATTAATATATAGGACAAGTAAAAATGAACGTAAACTCACCAAAGTGAGCGCACTTAAAAGTTTTTCATATTTTTTTTTCTAATTTTCAACTGTTAAGGAGGTTTAAAAACATTAAGTACAATGCAAAATTTTCTTACTGTCTGCTTAGACCGGTACCTATTATATTGTCTTTGCCGGTACCCATTTTTAATGGGTATATTGTTTTTTTACGTATGACTGAATTTTTATGTATGAACTCATAAATATTTATGATTCAACTGTTAAGATTACTTTACAGCCTTGTTTATTGAAAGTCGCCATAGGCATTGTGTTAATTTGACTTCATTTTAACCCATTAACCGACTAAAATGACATTCATAAAAGGGTTCCGATCAAATATTGACTTTCCAATAGGATTACAGAGTGCAACAGCGTAGTTCATACATAACGGAATCAGGGCTACAAGGCGGCAAAATCGGATTTGTGCTAAACCGCCCTATAATTATTTTCCCGCCCGCGCCGCGTCGCGGCAGCATGCGTTCCATTACAGGGGGATCAACGTAGTACGGTCTACGCGTTTCTGTTTTCTGCAATAAGGCTGATTTCAGAGTCACGCGTTTGATCAGCGCCAGCCACACGGGCGCGCCTGCAATGAGGATCCGTAAAGATTTTAGTTGAGAATGCAGGATTATAGAGCTAAGAAATCCATAACATACAGTGCAAAAATTATTGTTCTACGATAAAAATTGACGAAGTTATGACAAAATTACTAGCAAAATTCACTGGCCGGCCGCGTGGTAGCCTGTGACGTCACTGTGACGGACGCCGCTAGTTGCCCGTTGGCAGTGACAAGGCGCGCAGTGTTTTCGTGGTAATTGCGACTTTAAAACAAACTATTTATGTCTAATTTATCTTTTTAACTATGTACAAATATTGTATAGTGCCGAACGATACAAATACTTCTTTTAAAATACCAGAAAAACTATCTTTTAACGTGCCGAAAAACACAAAACTTCTGGAAAAATTAATAATTTTTCACGAAGTTTTGTGTGAATTTTATATCATCTCTTTTTACAACGGAATACAATTTAAAATTATATTCCGTTGTAAAAAGGGATGATTATAAGACTCCACCCTCTACTAGTAGACAATGTTGTGAATATCATTTCGATGTAAGTACCTACATAACTATTCTTACCTTTTATTAAGTTGATATGGAAATAAGTAAGTAACTATGTATTGTCTTTTTATAAGGCGGATGTATTAATAAAAACATACCTACTTATTTCTTTCTAGTTTGGTGGACAAACCTACTTACCTTCCAATACTTCCGTTTGCATTTCTATGTAATATTCCAAGGTCAAAACAATGACACAGGGATAGGGATAAAAGTTTCAATTTCTGGAGTAAAAAACAAATAATGAATGATATAATATGTATCTGCCCCAGCTATGCCTGATTATTGTAAGCAAATAAGTTAATACAGGATGTAAGGGTGAACACCGTTGTACCTAAAACCATTAAATCAACCCGTCTAAATGAACAACGTATGGGACCCAGGATTGGACTAGAAAACAGTATCGACATTTTCATACAAAAATGTGAGGCCGATTAAAATATGGTATTATTTTATATTTATATATTTCAGGTGGAAAAAGACATGGAAAATTACGTTAAGTTTAACTGAAGAAGGGAGTTTTGCCTCATTAGTTTGAATGTCAAAAACTTAAAAAAAAACCGGCGAAGTGCGAGTTGGCCTTGCGCACTGTTATATCTTCTAGATGTTATGCTTAATGCTGACTGAGCAACCCTTCGGGATTACTCAGCATCACTCCCTCCTTAGAGAGTCCTAGCAGAAGCTCTGGAGCTCAGTCCATGATGAGCTCTCTTCCCGCGCGGTTGCCTAAGGATAACCTATTGTAGTAACTCTGTGTGTTCTAAAGAGTGTTCTATATCCTTTTAATATAAATATTTACGTGGTGTTAAAATAGTTTTTTTTTAAAAAGACGTTTTAGATTTTCCGCGTAACAGCACGTATAAGTTTGAAGTTATTATAAATATCTTTATTATATGATGTAACTAAAAATGTATGCATTTCGCAATTTTTTCATTATCTGTGCTATAAGACGTTGCTTCGTACCAAAATCTAAGATTCTGATTTCAGGGGAAGTACCCTGAAGTTTTGATTCCCTTGCGAATGTCGAAAAATTAGTAAAATATTTTTCTTATATGATGTAGCTTAAAATGTATGTTTTTCGCAATTTTTCCATTATCTGTGCTAAAAGACGTTGCTTCGTACCAAATTTTAAGATTCTGAGTTCATGGGAAGTTCCCTGGTAGGTATTGATTCCTCTGCGAAATCAAAAAAACACGAAAATTTACGGCACAACCATCTTTAGATTGCGTTGGCTTCGAAAATTTGCGGCATCAACTGAATATTTGATATAAATTTCAGCTTGATACCTCTACGCTCCTACGTTCCTGAGAAAAAGGGGCTTGACAGACAGACAGACGGATAGCCAAGTGATGAAATGGAACCCTTATAGGGTTCCGTTTTTCCCTTTTGAGGTACGGAACCCTAAAAATTATAGACCTGATTTTAAGAAAAGATAAGAAATAGAACAGTTTTAATGAGTTTTAAGTACGGACAGTTCCAACCCAAAACCTACAGCAGAAGAAGTTTTGCAAACAAAAACGATCGCTGATATAAGCGATAAGACTTCTCGTTGAAAGAAGCATATGGAAGTTGAAAGACTATAAAATGATCGGACCTCACGCATATGTCCATATTTCATACTTTTTTTTGATAATATTGTAACAATAGCATGTGATTTAGTTAATTTACAAGATTGTCTATATAGCAATCAAGAGTAAAAATTAAAATTCTTTCTTTGCTTTGTTTTATTAGTTCCCATAATAAGTACGTTTTATACGTAAATATTATAAAAATTGCACTCTAACAAGACTTTATTTCAATAAATTGTTAAATATAGCGACGAACCGCGTCGTCGTCGCACAGTCGAATGATCGCTCTATGAGCGGACCGCGCTCGGTCAGTCACAGTGACGTCACACGCACCGGGCGTGCAATGCCTTTTCGCGGCAGGAACGGCATGATGTTTATTATTAATATCTTCGTAAGTAATGGTCCGATTTGGATAATTCAAAAAGATATATCATTGTAATGTCATGAAGAATAATATGGATATTAGTCCAATTGAATTTGCTACAACTTTACTGATCCTCATTAAGTACACTAGATAGTAGTTGCGTTTCATAGTCACGCAGTTCAACCGCGCCGTTCGGAAGACGCGCGCCGTCGGCCGGCGCTGCCGAAGCGCGCGCTCAATAATCAATTTGCAATGTTTGACGACGTATCTGTTGCTAGTTCCATAGAAAATAAACAGCTCATCCTATTATTATATTTGTCCCAATGATGAAGATTATACACAGATGTACATTGCAACGAAATGCGCGATACCAAAAACTCGTTTCACAGTACGGTCAAGCGCGTGCTGTTAAAATGCACTGGTTAACATTGCCGGTCGTCGGCGTCACTCTAAAATCAGCCTAATTTATTCACCTCAGGTTTAGTAAGTCCTAAAGATCATAATCATAATCTTTATTTGCAATGAATACATCTACATACAATCCAAAAACTATACATTTAATGTATTCAACCTGCATGCAGGTGCACAAATATTTGTCATTCACAAGTCACTTATACAATTTATATAATTATAATCAATAATAGAATTAATATAGCAAGTAAAATAAAAATAATTAAAAGAAAAACAATCAGTGCCTGTTATTTAGATAATCTTTTACGCTGTAGAAGCATTTGTCATTCAACCATTTCGTTAACTCCACCTTGAATTTATTTTGTGTTAATGATTTTATATTATTTGGTAATTTATTATATATTTGTATACACATATTATATGCATTTTTTTTGTACATATATTTACAGCACATTGGTTGATGTAAATTATTTATATAATTCGCCCTTAGACGTCTTTTTGAAATTTGTGTTAACATTGTGAAATATTTCGAATGTTGTTTCACAAAGTAACATATGTCTCTTATATACAAACAGGGTAGTGGCAGAATTTTTAGTTCTTTAAATAATGGCTTGCAACTATCAAGATACCACGCGTTAGATATTGCTCGTATGCACCTTTTCTGCAGTCGGAAAACTTTCTCTGCGGTAACGGAATTACCCCATAAGATTAGTC